>FR997762.1:4170000-5552500 GCA_905475315.1 Autographa pulchrina | reverse complement strand
ACGATGGGGTTGGCGTATCCATGTGGATGAAAACCCTGTGTAAATAAAAATTATTAAAAAAAAACAATGATTGATCATTATTGCATTATTGTCTTTGTCTATGGTTCTGGAGAGTAACTAAGGAGAGTAATTTATTAAGGGAATATGGCGCGGATTTGTAATTGTGCAAATTAATTAAATTTATAAAGTGGACTTTACTGATAAACTATTAATGTTTGTGAGTGCTGTGCCGTAAATAAACAGTTACCTAATATTTTGTCAATCAGTTAATAGTCTTGTGCAACATAAAAAAATCTACGAGGCGCGAGCCCGCTAGCTCGCGTCTTTGGCGCATTTTGATATGCGATAATTGATACGTATTGATACATACTAAGAGGATTATGTTGTTCTTAAAAGAACTGTTAGGCACCCACTAAGGGATTCTTAAGTAAAGGAGATCCCAAATAATAATAATAATATTCCGGGACAACTCACACACGGTTATCTGATCCCAAGCTAAGCAGAGCTTGTGTTATGGTAACCAGACAACTGATAAACATACTTATATATTTCTAAATACATACATATTATAGATAAATTACACCCAGACAACCAGAACAAATGATCGTGCTCATCACACAAACATTTGTCCTGGGTGGGAATCGAACCCACGACCTCCATATTCTTATGCATACAGTTATTATATTTTACTGCTTTTTTATGTCGCCGTACAACTTGCATAAATCAGGTATGTTAATCTAAGTAGTAAGTATTTCTAAAAAATTAGGAGAACTTTTGTTCAACATCTAAATCAATGTACCATCATTGTTTTAATTATATTCCATATTTTCTGAATTGATAGCATTCTGCCTTTTGTTTTAATAATGACCATCCTAAAAATATCTTGTTAAGGGAACGCTACATGAATTTGCATCACATTTGGTGAGACATTAGTAGAAATGTTTTTCAAAAATTATCAGAATATTTTACGGAAAAAAAAGGAAAAAATAATAATATTCACACCTCGGCGGGGATTCGAACCCCGGTCTCCGGCCGATGTCCAGTTTCCGGCCGGTGTATTATCCACTATACTACCGAAGCTTGAGTTCTCTCGTCGAAATAAGGGATTCGTTCCAGGACTTCCAGACACAAAATTGCAGATAACTGCCATATTTGTGAATAATTAATCAAAGTTTCAATGATTTTCTAATCCGATGGCTTTTCAACACCCTTCAACAGCAATGTTTTCAATAGCCAGACAAACTATAATTCCTGAAAATTTGCAGTAGAATTAAAAAACGATATAAAAATTGCAATTTTTAAAATTGTGGTTTTCATTTCAAATTAAAATCATCCCATTTATTTATCATACATGCATGTTAATTAATATAGTACATTGCAACCGTCCGCAGCCGCGAGCCGGGTCGGGTCGCAAGTATGACGTTGTAGCGCCATCTGTAACAACCCTCATGCGTTTCACGGGAAGCAGGTTATCAAGCCGGACGAGCCAGGCATATGAAAACCACCCCCTGTTAACAGATGGCAGTATACACGCAAATTTAAAGGGCCCTTTTATTAAATTAGTAGACAAAATTTATGAACGGTTTTTTTTGTACAAATTAGTAGGTAATCTATGTTTGTTTTACACGATGCGCGATAAGGTCAATATAATTAACAATACATATCTGACATGATTCTAGATATAAAAATAACAATTTGTACAAACACTTTTAAATAAAACTTCTCCGCTATGTGTATTATGTATAAGAAATAAATTATGATTTGTTGTATAAGTTAGTTTGTATGGAACACTGCGTAACGTGCTAACTAAAACATTCGTGAACGAGCACAACACTTGGCGGCTTCACTTTGAATCAGCCGACATTCATTGCGAACACCATTACCAACTTATTTTAAATAAACGAATACAATTTATAATAACATGATTTAAGCTTAATAATTGACACAACGTGAACAAACCGAGACACGAAATAGAACACGGTTAGAATCATGTTTGTCTTGCATACCGTTTGACGAACTTATGTACTACAAACTGTGTTTACAATACTTTTAACACAAGTAACACGTGAATTTTATATTCTAAGACATTTCTATCAATAACCGTGTAAAGTTTAATGTTCTTAGTGTATAGTTCTGTATTGAAGATATAAATGTATAGCCAATAGGTTTCATAAATGTATACCAAATGACTATGTATAACGACCCTGTGTTAATATGTTGCAATAAGTCAGTGTACATTAAATATTAGTTACTACCGACAAAATGAATTACCCTTTTTAATACATACGAATTTGAAGAAAGGTATACATAGTTAGTTGTATATCTGTATGGGTTTGTATTTTCTCTTAGAGTATGCAGCAACAAGTATGCATTGTAGTGATGTTGTGTCTGCGTGCGGCGTGTGGCGTGTGGCGTGTTGTGTGACGTCACGGCTGGCGGCTAGCACGCTCGCGGCGCTCTACATGTGGATGGTGGCCGCCGTGTAGCGAGCCTCGCCGCGCCGCCAGTTCCACTGCGACGGCCGGTACTGCGGAAGTAACACAACCAACATTATTATACTGGCACAACTGCAAGCTCTGCAGTGGCCGCGCCCCCGCCCTCGCCAGCGGCACCTGCGTGCCCTGCCGCGCCCCCGCCTTCGCCAGCGGCACCTGCGTGCCGTGCCGTGCCGCGCCCCCGCCTTCGCCAGCGGCACCTGCGTGTCCTGCCGCGCCCCCGCCTTCGCCAGCGGCACCTGCGTGCCCTGCCGCGCCCCCGCCTTCGCCAGCGGCACCTGCGTGCCGTGCCGTGCCGCGCCCCCGCCCTCGCCAGCGGCACCTGCGTGTCCTGCCGCGCCCCCACTTTCGCCAGCGGCACCTGCGTGTCCTGCCGCGCCCCCGCACTCGCCAGCGGCACCTGCGTGTCCTGCCGCGCCCCCGCCTTCGCCAGCGGCACCTGCGTGTCCTGCCACGCCCCCGCCTTCGCCAGCGGCACCTGCGTGTCCTGCCGCGCCCCCGCACTCGCCAGCGGCACCTGCGTGTCCTGCCAGCTCCCGCCCTCGCCAGCGGCACCTGCGTGTCCTGCCGCGCCCCCGCCTTCGCCAGCGGCACCTGCGTGTCCTGCCGCGCCCCCGCCTTCGCCAGCGGCACCTGCGTGTCCTGCCAGCTCCCGCCCTCGCCAGCGGCACCTGCGTGTCCTGCCGCGCCCCCGCCTTCGCCAGCGGCACCTGCGTGTCCTGCCGCGCCCCCGCCTTCGCCAGCGGCAACTGCGTGTCCTGCTGCGCCCCCGCCTTCGCCAGCGGCACCTGCGTGTCCTGCCGCGCCCCCACTTTCGCCAGCGGCACCTGCGTGTCCTGCCGCGCCCCCGCACTCGCCAGCGGCACCTGCGTGTCCTGCCGCGCCCCCGCCTTCGCCAGCGGCACCTGCGTGTCCTGCCACGCCCCCGCCTTCGCCAGCGGCACCTGCGTGTCCTGCCGCGCCCCTGCCTTCGCCAGCGGCACCTGCGGGCCCTGCCGCGCCCCCGCCCTCGCCAGCGGCACCTGCGTGCCCTGCCGCGCCCCCGCACTCGCCAGCTGCTCCTGCTTGCCCTGCCGCGCCCCCGCACTCGCCAGCTCCTCCTGCTTGCTTTGCCGCGCCCCCGCCCTTGCCAGTGGCACCTGCTTGTCGTGCCGCGCCCCCGCCCTTGCCAGCGGCACCTGTTTGTCCTGCCGCGCCCCCGCCCTCGCCAGCGGCACCTGCGTGCCGTGCCGCGAACCCGCCAGCGGCACCTGCGTGTCCTGCCGCGCCCCCGCCTTCGCCAGCGGCACCTGCGTGTCCTGCCGCGCCCCTGCCTTCGCCAGCGGCACCTGCGGGCCCTGCCGCGCCCCCGCACTCGCCAGCTGCTCCTGCTTGCCCTGCCGCGCCCCCGCACTCGCCAGCTCCTCCTGCTTGCCTTGCCGCGCCCCCGCCCTTGCCAGTGGCACCTGCTTGTCGTGCCGCGCCCCCGCCCTCGCCAGCGGCACCTGTTTGTCCTGCCGCGCCCCCGCCCTCGCCAGCGGCACCTGCGTGCCGTGCCGCGCCCCCGCCAGCGGCACCTGCGTGCCCTGCCGCGCCCCCGCACTCGCCAGCGGCACCTGCGTGTCCTGCCAGCTCCCACCCTCGCCAGCGGCACCTGCGTGTCCTGCCGCGCCCCCGCCCTCGCCAGCGGCACCTGCGGGCCCTGCCGCGCCCCCGCCCTCGCCAGCGGCACCTGCGTGCCCTGCCGCGCCCCCGCCCTCGCCAGCGGCACCTGCGTGCCCTGCCGCGCCCCCGCACTCGCCAGCGGCACCTGCGTGTCCTGCCGCGCCCCCTCCCTCGCCTACAGCACCGGCGCGCCCTCGCCCTCACCTACCGCACTGGTTCACTCCCACTATCACCTACCCATCGGTCAGGCTGCATGCGCGCGACGAGGCCAGCCCACTCCCAGTTAAGCCTGGCTGCTTTTTCTCCGAAATCTGTTACTTGAGTTATGGCGCGCAGCGCGAGCGCCCCCAACTTATAAATTTTTTGTGAATTTTGTTTACCTTGATGAGCAGCGTTCCGCTGCGCGTGTGCGGGTTCTTGAAGGCGTAGAGCAGCCAGGCGGCCGCGCAGCACAGCAGCGTGACGGACACGAAGGCGGCGACCGCGCCCCCGAGCGGGGACCGGCCCGCGCCCCCCGCCGCGCCCCCGGCCGCCGCCGCCGCCACCTCCACGCCCGGTGCCGCTTTCGGAGCGTCAGCCGCTGTAACACATCAGCTTCGTATTAAAACACCCACTGACAATAGGGTAGATGACTAGGTATGAAAAGTCAAAATTTATTTAGTCCGCCATTTAGATAATCAAAATATAATAGACACATATTTTTTCTTTTCTCAAATAAATTACAAAATACGAAGATAAACCGCTGTAAAGTTCAGGAGTGGGGGCTTGTGACGTCATGGCTAGGTACAATTTGTACTCAAACGTGACGTCACGCAAGAATTGTACTCGCTGTATCTTCGCAATTATTTGTTTACGGGACTAAACAAAAAATACGTGTCTAATATTTTTTTCTTATCTAAAGGATGGACATAAAAATAAAAATTAGTCATCATCCCTATTGTTATGATTTAAGTCATTCACTTCACATTCCTTGAGGAATTCTCTTCGACACACAAGCACACACATTTTTTATACACACAAACAAATAAACAAGCATAAAAGCTTATATTAATTGCAGCATTGTAGCGGACATCAGTATCGTCGTTGTGTACTCACGCGTGTTGACGACGGTGTCGTGTCTGGGCGCGAGCTGGTCGGTGGTGTAGGCGGTGTTGCCGGCGGCCGGCAGTCCGCTGGCGTCGGCCGGCCCTTCAGCGCGACCCGCCCCGCACCACGTCACGTTCACTATCGTCGTCTTCTCGCATTCTGTACACATTACCACGGTATGTTTGTTCATTATTCTATACAGGCCCCGTTATCAAAAGGACAGCCACGAGCTCACGGTAAAGCTCGCGGCAGTTTTAGTCGCGGCTCGTCGGGCCTGATACACGGGCGAACGAGTGTACTACGTGAGTTCGACAAATGGATGTGCGATTAACGCTTATGCGACAAAACTGTACTGCGACTCACCGTAGTTCGAATGCACGCTTGTGTGTCACACTGAAGATCGACATCTCGCTAGTGCGACATGAAGATGCATTTGTATTCATAATCATATGTATAAATTATGACCTTGATGGCTCAGTTAGTTACAAACTGACGTGAATTTCATCTCTCGAATAAAAATTATCCGACCCTTAGTAAAAAGCGTGTAAGATAATGTGAGTACTAACTTCTCAGCAGCCAGTCCTGCTTGTTCCTGACGGTCCCGCTCGAGCACTTCTATATCTGCGGGCACCACGTGCACTGCACAACACATAATAATATTACTAGCAGAATATTAAAAAAAAAACAACTTTAAGGCTAAGGCCGCACTACGGTTCTTTTCCGCAAGCGGTAAACCGTGAAACCGCAAAACCGCCCGAGACGCACACAATACGGTTAAAAATCAGCCGCGGAAAATAACCGTCAGTGCGACCGGTTCCATTAGTTTTCCTTACTCACAAAATTAGGCGGTTAAAATCCGCGGTGGTTTAGCCGTAGTGCGGCCTTAGCCCAATAAACGTTTTTGTTGCTAGCCCCTAGACCAACAAACATTATGAACAAGTAGGCGTAATAACGGATCATATCTTACGTTGAAGCCAGTGTTATGGTTGAGGCAGGCGTCGCAGCTGTCGTACTGCAGGCAGGTCGGCAAGGCCACTATCTTGAGCACGGTGCCGCTGCCGATCAGGTGGTCCTTGAACGAGAACGACACACGCTGGTACTCGTAGATCGTCTTGCGGCGGATGTCTGGAACACACGAACATATAATTATAACACCGCTGAGAGAATGAGACACAAAACATTATACACTTATACATTTTAAGAGCGTTAACGACAAATCCGCGGCACCAAGATTAGGTATTTGCAGCGCTCTTTGCACTCACACAGATGAGCGTGTGTCTGTGTGCGTAGAGTTGCTGCGTTCTGTCCTTATAACCCATGTTGATCCGTTGAGTTATGTTTACTGATACTTATTTAATCGTCAGTTAATTTTTATTTACTATTAATATTTTTATTACTACCTTGTGAAATAAAGAGGCAATTTTGGATACTTTATAAGATATAGTACTAATCAGGGGAGAAAAGTTAGAATTGTAATACAAATGTAAAATCGTTATGTAAAAAAGATTATTATAAATACGAAAGTTTGGATGTTTTTAACACTTTCCCTTAAGGACTACTGAATGGATTTTGACGAAACTATAAATTAATTAATATAGAGTATACATCAAAATAGCATAGAGACCACATTTTCAAGTAAAAATTATAAACGTGAAAGATTGAGAGTTTAAACGGGTACAAAAACTACTGAACGAATCTTGGTAAAAATTTGGCCATTTGATAAAAAAGTTGTTTAAAAAAAATGATTTGTATCATTGTTCTTTTTATTAGAACGTACTTCCGGGATAAAAATAATCCTATGTCCTGATCTACATCATGGTCTACCCACGTATCATTTCATCCAAATCCGTTCGGCCATTTTAGCGTAAAAGCGTAAAAAACAAGCAAACTCACTTTCGCATTTATATATAATATTAGTTTATTAGTGAGAATTCTTGTTTAAAAATTTTTAGTACACTTTTATGTAGATTTAAAAAAATGTGTCCCTTTACTGACTTTGAAAAATAACCGACATAATGTGTGTGCCACACATCGACAACCCTCAAAAAATCAGTCAGTTTATAATAGAAAAGAAATCAATAATAGGAATATCCCAAATTCTAAACATGCAATCAATTCACGTTTAAATGCAAAAACAACAAATAAAAACGCTATTTATAGTAACAAGAATCTTTAATAATATGACTAGAAGGTAGTGCTCCGTAGTGATCAAGATCGTTAGGTTGAACGATAAACTCGCTCGACGCCGACTCGACGCCAAGGGTCAGGAGAGGTCACGCGTGGACAACGAGCGATACGTCCACTCGCTAAAAGGCCTCGCGGCGGACTAATTTGAAACGAATGATGCGCGCAGTTTTATAGT
This sequence comes from Autographa pulchrina, assembly GCA_905475315.1. NCBI lineage: Eukaryota > Metazoa > Arthropoda > Insecta > Lepidoptera > Noctuidae > Autographa > Autographa pulchrina. Next base: position 5,544,913 of record FR997762.1, on the reverse strand, counting down.
AGTTTTAAAAAATTTGTAGTAAATTAAATTAATTTAAATAAGCTGAATGCTGTTTCGTATTTTGTAGAGAAGATATTGTTCTTTTACGATACACCTTTATTTTGTAAAATTAAGTAAGATTTATAGGGGAAAATAATGAATTTAGCAACCGCTTTTTTTTGTTAATTTCACTTTGTTTATTGTTTAATTTATCATAGTTAGGAGCTGAAAATCAAAAAAATCTCTGGTAAAGTTTTGCTCAAGGATATGAACAATTAAATAAGTTTGTTTGTTTGTAAATTTTATGACAGGTTTTGGATATTTCAAGCTTCGAAATGACCACTGTAAAGGAAATTTAGAAAACACTGTTTGTTTATCTGGTTACAATTCACGCATACTTTATTAATGTTAAAATGTTCTCACCTAACTTTTTAGAACAAAATATTTCCTACAATAATTAGTAATTCAAACTTTCGCTAAATACGTTTTATGAGGAGATTAAATGGTTTGAAAAGTACGCTTTTTGGGTCAAACAGCCAAAATCGGCGTTAACGCTCTTAACAAGACAAGACATTACCACATATTTACTGTTTATAAGTTATACCACAGTTATATATGAACTTACATAACAAATTTTTATTTAATGCCTTAGTAAACATGTCGGCTGTCTGGTCTTCAGTTTTAATATATTTTAACAATATTTTACCTTTCTTAATTAATTCTTTAATATAATGATATCTTATATCTATATGCTTTAACCGCTTCACACAGTCAGTATTTGCAGCCATTATTGCACTTTAGCAGAGCTATCACTAAGCATCACAACTGGACACACATTTTTAACATCAAAATCTATACTTTTAATAAATCTGTAAAAGTGAAAATTCTGTACATTGAAAATATCAAAAAAATAAATGGCGGGCGGTGTTACTAGACCGACACAGAACCCAAAAGTGTGAAAAAAAAAATTTTTGTCTGTCTGTCTGTCTGTTTGTTCAGGTATCACGCAAAAACTACCGGTTCGATTACGATGAGACTTGGTATAATTATTCATTATTATCCTGGGCACCACACTGGGTAGTTTTTATCCCGGAAAAGTATAAACAATAAAAAACAAACTTAATTTTGCAGTTAAAAACTCATTGATAAGTTTCGTCATCCACGCGAACGAAGTCGCATGCACAGCTAGTCTTTTAATAAATTTATAAGCCAACAAGCTTCGCTTGCAGCCATACTGATTGCTACATATTCTGACTGTGTCGAAGACAAACTGACACTAGCCTGCTTCTTTGAGCACCAAGTAATTTAACAATTAGCAAACTTAAAACAATAACCAGTAGTTGACTTTGTATCTTTTAAATCACCTCCCCAATTTGCATCACAATATCCCAATAACATATCATTATTACATTTATATACCAAACAGTAGTTTATTGTATATTTAATATATCTAAGAACTCTTTTTAGAGCCATTAACAACATATTATTTGCATGATTCTGATATCTGCTTAAAATAGAAACAGCTACACAAATATCAGGCCTTGTTCCCAATGCTGCATATGACAAACTACCTATTATTTTCCTACACTTCTCTTCAATATTTTTATCAATTACAGATTCATTTTCTTCTAAAATTTTAGCATTGAAATTCAGATCTATGGGTGTAGACATTCCTTTACAATCATACATTTCATATTTTCTTAAAACATTTTCAAGATATTCTTTTTGACTTAATATTGTTGTACCATTTCCTAAATCTTGTGTTACTTTTATCCCTAAAAAGTTACACATAAATCCCAAATCTTTCATTTCAAATTCCCTGTTTGGCGTTAACTTAAGGTTACTTATTTCATTACTATCATTCCCAAAAATTTAAAGATCGGAATTACCTATGTGTTTTGTATACAAACAAGTATCACTCAACAATCTTACAAAGCCTTGTTTTATAATAACAGAATTAAATTTGTCATTCCAATATTTGGGTGACTTTTTCAAACCATACAATGATTTCTTTAGTTTAACAATATTTTATTACCACTGTATGCACCTTCTGGCAGTTCTAAATATACAGTTTCATCAATGTTTCTATATAAAAACGCCCCCGTGACGTCCATCTGATAAATAGGTTATTTTAACTTTGTTGCTACAGACACAAATAATCTAAAAGTAGACAAATTAGCTACTGGTGCATAAATCTCAAATGAATCAAATATATCATTTTGTTCAAAGCCTCTGGCTACTAACCTTGCTTTGTATTGGTTACTACTTTTCATTTTAAATACCCATTTGCTACTTACAGTCTTTTCACCCGCAGGATTCTCGCAAGACTCCCAAGTATTGTTGTCTTTTAAGGTTTGTAGCTCTCTGTTTATGGCTTTCTGCCACTTTTCTTCTTGACCTCGCTCCAGAAACACAACATCTCTCTTCACTTCAACACTGTAGCTCTTTTGGAATAATACACTGTAGCCCTTAACATTTTCTCCATAGCTGACCATTATTCCTTTTTCTCCTTTTGAGTCTAACTTACTCCTCTTCCCCTTTGGGATATAAACATAGACCGGCGTTCCAAAGATTTTTAAATTGTTTATATCACAATGCTTATTGGTCCATGTTTCATATGGAGTTGTGCCAACCTCATTGCTGTTACTCGTTCTATTCAGAACATATGCTGCTATCATTATGGCTTCCGCCCATAGTTCCTTTGGTAAGGCAGCCGCACACAACATGGTTCTGGTTGCTTCCGTTAAAGTCCTGATTTCCCGTTCTGCTTTGCTATTCTGTTCGGCAGTATATGGCACGGTAGTAGGTGTATGATACCGCGTCGAGAAAACAGGTCTTGCACTTCCCTGTTGATAAACTATAATCCATTATCTGACCTGAAGTACAGCACTTTATTGTTGGTTGTATTTTCGGCTTTGTTTATGAAGTTCTCTATACATTTCTTTACTTAATCTTTCACTTTAACACAATATACGGATCGGTAGTTGGAGTAGTCGTCCTTCAGGACAACGAAATATCTTGAACCCCCAATAGACGGCACCTCGAACGGGCCGCACGTATCCCCGTGTATTAGTTCGCAGGTCCTAGTCGTTTTTGTTTCACTAGCACTAAAAGGCAAGCGGTGTATTTTTCCCTTTTGATGAACCAGTTTTTCATGCCAATCCTTTAAGCTTGATTGTTGTACTACAACCACGTTTGCTATACCGTGTTTGTAACGCACGTCTAATAAATACATGTTTTGATGACGATAAGCAACCGCGCAAACTTTGTTTTCTTTAAGAAATTTGCAATTATCATTGTCTGTAATCATTTCTCTAAGGTAATCATAACATAACATAACCTCGATCCGTCATGCAATTGACATTTGTTTGACAGATAGCAAGTTCGTTTTTAATTCCGGCGACCGGCACATAACATACCAACATACCATGGGGCAAAGAGTAACAGTAAAGTAATATAGAGGGAAAAGAGTGCTCTCATAAGTGATAAAATTGCAAACAAATTTGACAGTGCGCCATCTACAAATTGGATACCCACACACAGACAGTTAAGCGTACGTTTGTGTGTGTTTATGCATGTTATCATTTCTAATAGAACGTTTCGTCCTATCATAATACAAAAATTTCAGAGTAAGTTCACAATAGTAAGGGGGAGGAACATAAGGCTCAACTCCACGCACTTACTTTTGGTATATAATTACAATGAAATACAACAATACGGATCGGGAATTACAAAATGCGTATACGCAGAATGCAAAAAACCGCCATATTGTGATGATTGTGATTGTTAATTTTCAGATCAAGAACTGTCACTATATTATACATCCTGAGTAGAATCTGGCACCAGGTCTTTTTAAATAAAGTTAGTATTTGTATATTATCAAGTTGTATTTAATTTATGTGTCTATTTCAATTTATAAGAAGATTTAAATATTTTTCTCAAACTTATTTTCAATTAATTTTACATCAATAACTTTATTAACAATGAAAAAATTAACTGTGATATAGCGCCATCTGTTGATAATATAATGTACCCGGGAGATGGTAAATAGTACTCGGGCCAACTTCTAGATGGCGACTCTTCGTTTACGTCGCTGTCAAAACGTACGGAGTGTCCTCCCCCTGCCATGGGGGCATGGGGTATGAAAGTCCCCAGTAGCTTGCTTTTACCACAGATTACTAAATAGTTACTACGTAACTTTTACGTTGATGCTAGCGACATCTCATACGCATCAAAAGCACTTTAACCATTTTTACTCCTTTTACTCAGAAGATGGCGCTACTACCGGAATTTATATAGTGAATTATTTTCTTAGATAAAGAAATAAATCGAGTATTATTCTTATAAAAATACTGAAAAATTTTGGATATCAATTAAAGCTTTATCACTTATTTAAGAAGAAAATGTAATTTTTTTAATTTTTTATCAGTGGCAACAAATGACAATTTATGTCGGTTTCATTAAATTTCATTTCAAAGTTTCACACAAGTTTTCGAAACTTTCGTGTGTTCCTACTGTTCCCAATGATATTATAAATAAAACAGAGGTAGATATCGCACTGGCGCGCAAAAGTTGTTGCGAACAAATTCATACAATTGTCATGATTTGTTTTAGTCGGTTAATAGCAGCGAGCGAAACGAAGCGTGTCTGTCTCGTGCCTATAACTACCTAAAATGCCAAGTTGTGTGTTACGAAAGTGTAAAAACTATGGTTCCAAGATAAATAAGAGTGTAGGAGTTTCATACCATTCGTAAGTATATTAAAATAATGTCATATTAATATTTTTTCACGATTTTATGTCTCATTTACAAAATACATTTCGAATTATTAATAGTGGGAAAAGGACAGTGAATATAATGACAACTGCAGCGCGACAAGGTCAAATAGCCATGCGTCATAGATTAATCAACTAGAAGCGAAGTCGTAGGCAGAATACACAGCGTTCGTTGACCGCTTGAGTTTGTTTAGTAATAGCGGGCTATTCAATATTATTTTATTACTCGATTAGAATGTATGTACCTAGATAAAACATCTTTATTAATAATGTTTTTGTTATCTTCCAGATTTCCCAGTGATGATGTTATAAAACATAAATGGGTCCGCATGGTTCAGGCGGAAAGAAGTGAACATAAGTGGATGCCTACAAAAAGTAGTACAATTTGTTCTGAACATTTTAAAAATGAAGATAAATATACTACTTCCAAAGGCTACATGCGTCTGAAAAAAACTGCAGTACCTGTGATAGCCCCGGTAAAATTAAATTTTATAAATATTACGATACTTCATTATTTTCACAACAAAAAAAAAATGGTCGTAGGGTAAATACGCCATATGTCGGCCCCCCCCCAATCGTCGGCCGTCTGCACATTTTTATCTTGCGTTCGTTCCAAGGGTAATAAACTGGTAATTTTACTACTCGAATTGCAACCTAAGTTCATATTCTATACGCACAAACTGTCACTATCCTATTACGTCTCCCGGTCTTCACACACTGAGCGTCAGCAGCGATCGCGCCGTTGAAGAGTCCAGTTCTTAGTTAAAGTAGCTTACTTGATGAGAATACCCACGCTTCGGGGATTGATATTACAACGGCAAGACGTTTCTTTATTTTTGTTTTAAGCTTTGTTATCACTAAAAAATTATTTTTACTATATTTTGACATTGTTTTTTTAACGTTTTTCGTATTATTTTAAATGAAAAATAGGAGGCCGCCATTAGAATACCAGTTTCGGCTTAAAACCGAATTCTCGGCCGGGGCCGACTTAAAGTAAATGCAGTCTGTTTTACAAATTCCAATTCTACCAATTCCATTTGCTTAATAGGAGTATTTGCAAAGCTTAATAGGTTAATAAATATATTTTACGTTTAGTCGCTAAATACCGGCCGGGGTGATCTTAGTTGAATGTCGAGAAATGAGGCACACACAACAGGGGCCGACTTTAAATATATTAAATATCGTAATGTCGGCCAGCCTCGAATTTGAACGCTAATATACAGGCTGATTACTTTTGTATTTTTTCATTGATTGTGTGGATAGTCATTTTTAATTTATTTATCAAACTTATTTTCTCGAAATTGAATATATGTTATGTACCCAATACAAAAATTTAAAACATTTTAAATAGGTTAAGTTTGGATGTAGAAGTTGACAGTATCGAAGACATAATTATGTATATTATTCATGATAGCTAAATATGGTTTGGGATAAAATAAAAATATTTTTTTGAATTTGCTGGTTATATTTATTCCGATGTTTAACTTAGTTATAATTATAGTAACTTTTAAACAAATTACCCTAAGACAAATACAAATGTATACTCCTGCCAAAATAAATCATGTTGATTATATTTTTCATTGTCTTAATTTTAAACACCCTATATCCGGCCGACATTTGGGAAAAACACAGCCGACAATAGGCCGCGAACGGCCGACTTAAGGGTTTTTTCGTCTTCAACGCATCTAAACCTTAATCCTTTTTTATTTTAGTAGAAAAGTCAAATTTATGCCTAAAAACATAAAATAGATTTATCAACCTGTCTAAAACCGCAACACAAGCTATCCTTTGTTGCAAACTGGTGCAGCCAGAGCATTCCAAAGTTAGAAAATCCGTAAGGGGGCCGACATTTAGCGTATTTACCCTAACTTATGTAATGATGTGACTTCATGTGACCCGTGCATTCAATATTGGTCAAATAATTACAAATATAATTTATACTAGCTGTGCCCCGCGGTTTCACCCGCGTTAATACCTATATTCCGTTCCCGATGTCTTTACAGTTACTTTGTTACCTATCTCGTACTACCTCTTTAACCCCGTTACGTCGTTAGTTCCTTTACTAATTTTTTAATAGTAAACTTACTATGGAATAATAAACATTAACAAACAACTTTTATTCCCGAAAGGCTAAATTGCTATTATTATCAATTCGCTTATATTATTATTATGGTGCCGTCGCGCGTCGTGCCGTCTAACCGAGCGGCCGGCGTGAGCAATTTTTTAAATAACTTACATTTTTAAACTTGTGATATCTTTTGAATGGAATGTCCAAATTGAATAATTCAAAAAGTCATACAATGGTATTAAAGCAGACTTAAATATGAAGTCATTTATTTTGATATGGATTAATTCCAAAGTATAAATAAAAGAGCTTTTAGAGCGGTAGCATTTATATAAATTTAAAAAAATGAAAAAGACACTTATTGTGACATAACCATAATAGTTAGACATATGCTGTCGCGATATTTTTTCTAGATAATTATATGTTCTACAAAAACGTAGTACATTATTTTGTTCTATAACCAATAGTTTTCGCAGCGCACGCGATGTAAGAAAGTTTTTTGGTAATTTTTTCACACCTTGGGTTACATTATTGGAGTTTTAGTATGGATCCCTAACTTTTTTGAAAATTTAAAATAGCCTATGTTCACCGGAAATAATGTAGCTTCCCAACAGTGAAAGAATTTTACAAATCGGTCAAGTACTTTCGGAGCCTATTCAATTCAAACAAACAAACAAACAAACAAACAATCAAATCTTTCCTCTTTATAATATTAGTGTAGATTTACCGTATCAATTAAGAGAATTTATTCTATTTCAGGACAATGATGATGTTCCACAATTTCGCTCACCTACCAGTCTGGACCATGTTGTTATATCCGACCTGGATTCAGTGTTCGACACCCCCAGAAAAGCAAATCTTAAGAAACGAGTTCGTAAATTAGTTGTTGAAAAAAAAATGTTACAGAAAAAAAATAATATTCTTAAAATCCAAAACAGCAGATTAAAAAAAAAAATGACAAGCATGAAGAACATTGTAAAGGATTTGAAAAAAAAGAATTATCTCACGGAACAGCAATTGCAACAACAAATGCAACACGCAACACTTTTGAAGCGAAGTCAGTTATTTTTAATAATGAAAATGAAGAGATTAATTGGCAACTATTAAAAAATCTTAACAAACTGCAGACAGACCAGGGTTTTAATTTTGCCAACCGACTTACACAACGGCACTTAAATTTTCGCAATGAAATTATGAAAGTCAAATTAGCTACACAGCTTTTAAGTAGAAGTGTCGCAAATGCTTTGCAGCTTTGCGAAGATACACTTCGTCCATCAAATTTTAAAGATTCGGGTCCCACTAAAGACTTCATAATGATTTAATTCATAATTATTTAATGACTTATTCGAAATTTTCAATTCGAGAGCTCGCGAAAAATTTGGTTTCAAAAAGCCTGTTAGTCCAGGTAATGCAGAAGAAATTAATATTTACTTTTCTAGAAAAAGCTAAAAAATATATACTTGAATTGCGTATTTTCAATAAAAACAGAATTACCGAGTATGTATGTATCGAGGTATCGAGTGCCTTAAATATTTATATACGTCTCTTGTTCAAAATGAAAAAAGACTGAACTACATTTCTACATATAGGTTAAGTCAAGACCACATCGAAATAATGTTCGGGGACATACGTCGACATGGAGGGTATAATAATAACACAAATACAATCCAATTCAAAGGAATTTATAAAAAAATGTTCAATCATTTGGAATTACGATCTGCTTTTACAGGTAATTGTATTCCGGTAGAATATTTTCCGATACTAAATTGCTCATCAGCAGTAAAAAACATAAATAACACGTGCGACGGACGGGTTCTTGATGAAAATTGGGTTATGGATGATGTTATTAACTTGGAAAGTGATAAGAAATTGGAAGAACACGTGTCTATTATGACAGATTTACTTAATAACGATCATCGCTCGTGTAATGTGGAACAAATAATAGGATATATTTCAGGCTGGGTAACTAGAAAACTTTGTGGAAGTTTAAAATGTGAAGAGTGTCGTTCCTCCTTATTCACGAATGAAAAATTATGGTTTCATAAACTCGTTACTCTTAAAGATATGGGTGGTTTGTGTTTTGCGTCGCGTGATGTTTTTTTAGTGTGCTTAAAATCAGAAGATATTTTAGAAACTCTCATGACTTTAAGCGATTACAATACAAAATTTTAAAACACTTTTTGCAGTCCAATGTATTCGACATTTTGTTTGAACATTCTATGAATCAAACCGATTCAAACCCCTATACTTAATCATAGACTGCAACAAATTCGAGCTATTATACAAAAGTATCTGAACGTCCGTTTGCATCATGAGTAGTGAATAGTCCCGGGAAATCCCGGAACCGAAAGTACCGGGAAATCCCGGAAATTTGCGTCGTTTTAGGAACCGGAATTTCCAAAACCAAATCCCGGTTCTTTCGGCAAAAGATACTTCGCGTTTAGAATTTTTCTAATTTTATTGCCTAAAATCCGGCCGCTGCACTGTTACTAATAGTTACTATACTACCTAGCTACTACCGTTGCTATCTGGTAATACAAGAGCATGATGCTCGAGGGAATATGACAGAACTTTACGAGGTACTTGACATTATCAGAACAATTTTGGAAGCGTTATGCCAGCGAGCTGCGACACTATTAACTGCAGATATAGCTGTAAAATTCGCATTAAAGAAATTTTATTTATTTATTTATCAGAAAACAAACGGTCACACAGTTTTCATATTCTAAAGCTACACATTAACATAAACAGACCTATAGTTTCCTTAATGTAACAATATATATTAGTATGAACAGCTTAAAGTTATTACAATAACGAGAAAAAAATTATACAAGCATTACAGAAGATGTTGATAACATAGTTAAACTAATTTAATTTAATTTTAGTATAGTTGTAAGTGTTTGTTCTTGTATTAGATTTAAGTATTGAATTGTAAATAAATAGTTAAACTAATTAATTACATTTATCTGTAGAAAGCTTTTTTAATGGAATTTAATGTGCAACAGAAAATATCAATATCGGACAGTCTGTCACTATCATTATAAAGTTTACATGCACGCCTTATGAACATGTTTTTACAGTAGGATGTTTTACATTTGGGGATACAGAATAAATCTTTTTTACGACATCTACGCTCATGTCCTCGGGGCACTCTAAGTGATATGTTATGCAGAAGTAAGGGGACATCCAAAACATTATTGATAATTTTGTATAATAAGACCACGTCTACGCAATCTCGACGCACTTCCAGAGTTTTGAAGTTATGATATTTTAATGAATGTTCATAGTTAGAATAGTTAAAACCCATTCTGAAATCAAGGGCCTTTACAATTTTTTTTTGAATATTCTCAATTCTGTCTGTGTGTACCTTAAAGTTTGGTTTCCAGACAGCACAAGCGAATTCAATTCGACTACGAACGAAACTGTTGTACAAGATTTTGTACGTCAAAGGTTTTTTAAAGGGTTTACCAAGGCGCAGTATTAATCCTAATTGCTTATATGTTTTTTTTAGCATAGTATCAATATGAGGAATAAAAGTCAGTTGTGAGTCCATGATAACACCAAGATCTCGGATTTGTGAAACTCTGCTAAGACACCTGCCATTTAGTTTGTAATCGTGAATTAGAACTTTACGTTTTCTGGAAAAGGTTATAACGTGACATTTATCAAGATTCAAAAACAGATTATTATCATTGCAGAACTTTTCAAAATTATTTAAATCTTGCTGTAGTAGCTCACTGTCTTTATTTTCACGAATAACCCTAAATATTTTTTATCATCTGCATACAACAAAATGTCAGAGTGTGAAATATATTTATTTAAATCATTAATATATAATGTGAATAACAGAGGACCTAGATGGGATCCTTGTGGGACTCCTGAAGTGACATTTTTTTGTTCGGACTTAAAACCTGATAGAACGACACATTGATTTCGATTTTCGACGTACGACTTTATCCAGCGAAAAAGGTCACCGTGTATGCCGAGGTGCCAGAGCTTAATTAATAAGCTTTTATGACAAATTTTGTCGAAAGCTTTAGCAAAGTCAGCATAAACAGCATCAACGCTGTACCCATTGTCCATAGCATCAAGAATTTTGGTGGTAAAAACTAATAGATTACTATCAACTGAGCGACCCTTGTAAAAACCGTGTTGTTCATGTGCAATATGACGATGAACTACACTAAAAAGTTTTCCATTCCATCCATATTTTCCACCATAAATAACGGTATAGCCGCAAAAATGTTGACAATGATGAAAAACAGATACAGGCAACGTCGATTGCCGGAAACATCAATATTAACATATTTGCAAAACCCTGAAATGTACTTCTCCAACGCACATGATGAAGATTTGTCAGTGTTTACTCGGCCAAGTAGTGACGAAATATGCAGGAAGATAGTGGAACTGCTAAGGCGTACTTTAGGAGATTATTTTTTGGAAACGGCTCAATTGCCGTCAGATACAGATGAAGACATAGAAAGTGAACCTCAATCAAAAAAAGAGGAGCTTAATGCAGAGCTTAAAAAAGCTACTGCTTGTAAAAGAACAAGAATGTTTAATAAATGTTTCTGTTATTATTATGTAGGATTAGGTATAAAAATCATTTAATGTTAAAAAATGTTGCTGGCATAATATGCGTAATTACCAGTAAAATTATACTAAATAAGACTGATTTAGTGTCTATAAAACAAGAAATAAAACGTTTTATTTGATTTGATTAAAATGTTTTTACTTTGCCCTGTCATTTCGTCTTTTTTTTACTTTCTCCGTTTCAACACTTTCAATCTCTTACAATTATTATACAATTTAATTATTTATTTATTTATTTTAGGGTTCCGTACCTCAAAAGGACAAAACGGAACCCTTATAGGATCACTTTGTTGTCCGTCCGTCCGTCTGTCAAGACCGTTTTTCTCAAGAACGCGTGGAGGTATCAAGCTAAAATTTATATCCAATACTCAGGCCTACTGTCCCTTAGAGCTGTGAAAAAATCAAACTCCTAAGCCAAAGCAATCAAAAGATACAGCCGTTTATGCCGCAAATTTTCGAAACTCGCACGGGAATCAAAACCTACAGGGTACTTCTCGTAAATTTAGAACCTTGAAATTTGGTACGAAGTAACGTCTTATAGTACAGATAAAGGAAAAATTTCAAAAACCGTAAATTTTCACTTACATCATATAATAAAAATAATTTGAAACTTAAATTTGTACGGAACCCTCGGTGTGCGAGTCCGACTCGCACTTGGCCGACTTATGTTTTTTTATTATTGTATCTTAGTCTAAGTTTGTGAATAAATAAATAACAAGTCTGTTTATTGTTTTATTTAATACATCATTACCAATGTAATGTATAGGTACATTACATTGGTAATTTGGCTTATATTCAATGTCTCATCTGTGGCAAATCCGCATAAGTACTCTATGATTCACTACTCAAGTACTCACTACCTTAGAGAGAAATTACTAAAGCACTCACTACTGTACTTCAAGCGCAACACACTACAGATAGCTATCTCTTTCTGTACCATACGTTCCCTATTATCTATCGCAGTCGTAGTTGAAAATGACTATACAGTATACATGCAACAATTTCTGGACACCGCTCAGTATGAACGTAACGTATCTTCCCTATAGAATAATATCGTCGGCCGCAGGTTCAATTGGGGTAAGGGACAAAATACAACTTTTCAGGAGAGCGCGACAAAGTTTTTTTTCGGACTAAATCAATCATAACTTTTGTTGTAATTAACCTTTTTCGGATCTGATTTTACACATACTTATTCTTATATTTTAGTGATCTATCTACCTATATAATATTTATTAAGGTAAATTAACTGTTTAAGAAAATAGATGTCCCTTACACCAATGTATTTTGTTAGTAATGTCCCTTACTGACCAATTATCTTGTAGTCCTGTCCCTTACATTAAATTGACCTCTACGTTGGATCCAATCTATCAATGAAAAATATTGTTAAGGACTTGTTGAATAAATTTATGAAATACAATACAGTGTAAAGAGATTGTTGACAGAAAATGAAGTGCACACTTTTGACGTAGGGGTATCTTAAATTAAGAAATCATTATAAAAAAAACATTTAAGAGACATGAAAATGTATTAGAACTGGGGCCCGAGTCTGCTATTTACATTTGCTTGAATCGTCTGAGTGGGTGGGGTTAGTGGGACCATTTTACGATAATTGGCATTCTACTAACTGTCAAAACGTCACAATTGGCCATTGGAACGATTGAGCCGCGAGTTGAGTGAATATGACCGGTGGCCGGTACAATTTCGTATTCCGCTATTTTTTGACAGCAGTTGCATCATATCTATGGCTAAACATTTTTTATTTTTCATAGACAGTGTGTCAATTTCAACGAAAACTTTCCTTTTTTAAAACATAATTATCCTTATTTACAAGTTTTTAATAGAAATTACATATTGTATGGGCTTTTACAATTAATTAGTATTAAAAAAACAATTAATACAATTTTTTGCAACATGAAACGATTATTAATAATTAGTGCCAATCGGTGTTGCCTATTAATAATTACAAAATGTTTGATACTTTTATTTTTAATTTAAATTGACAACACCGCATCCCACTCATGCCAGTATGCCACTGATTGTTGTTGGCTTAACTGAATACGAAAATTAGGCACATATTGGGTTGACACTATCATCCCACTATGATCATAGTAACACGGAGTGTAAATAGCAGACTCGGGCCCCTGTGTGTTTGTACCTAGTAATGTTTTTGTACCTAGTAGCCAATTTCTATCAGTTGGAATAAAACAATTTGTATTGGTTTCTTATTTTTACGCGAATGTTAGACATTGAAATAAAACTACTTTTTTACGGATTTTGTCCCGGTTTATTTTGATTTTAGGTCCCGACGTTTCGACACCTTTGCAGGGGCCCGAGTCTGCTATTTACAGTTGCTTGAATCGTCTGAGTGGGTGGGGTTAGTGGGACCATTTTACGATAATTGGCATTCTACTAACTGTCAAAACGTCACAATTGGCCATTGGAACGATTAAGCCGAGAGTTGAGTGAATATGACCGATGGCCGGTACAATTTCGTATTCCGCTATTTTTTGACAGCAGTTGAAGTAAGACCGCGCCATTTTGCAAATACAACGTACTTGCAAAAGTTGCTCCAGTAAACTCGTGGTTTTACTTTTACTTAAATCAAAAATGAGACCAGCTGCTGCTGCTTTGCGTTTTCGTATTTTAGTCCTTGCCAATTTATGTGACCGTCGACGCCGAAATCTTCAGCGTCGTCAATTCCGTGCCAGGTTGAGGCTTGGTGTGGATCCATTCCGCGATCTCGGAGAGACGGAATTTATTAAAACCTTTCGTCTCGGTAAAGAGCAAGTTAGCCAGTTAGTGTCTGAGTTAACTCCTCATTTAAAAGTACAACAAAGATCCGACGCCATCTCGCCTTCTAATAAGGTTAGTAAAGATTACATCCTAATAACTGCGGATGAATAGAAAACCATTTATTAGCTTGATATATATAGTAATTACAGATGTTTGTGGAAACGATGTATGTTCATAATATATAAATTTGTTATATCGCCTTCAAAAGTAGTGGTTCAAAAACATGTATATTTATTACAGGCATTTACAGGTACTCATTGCGCTCGCGTTTTACGCGACTCATTCCAAACTTTGGTTGGGCAATCATTCCATCTTATCGTTTCTCAGACCATCGTTTCGCGGGCTGTGAATGAAGTAACAAATGCTTTAAATAGTGTGTTTCACAAATATGTGACTTGGCCAACTTGGCGCGGAATTATCAAACTTGATCATTTTATTTTTTAACCTCAAAATTATATGGAAAATATTATAGTACGTAGAAACGTATTCTGACATGAATTCTACAGAATACAAGCATTAAAAATGTATAGTATCAAAGTATTAAAATATAAATACAGTATTACTTACCTCTTTCCGAAAGTACACGAAAAATTATAAGGAGTAACAAAAAAAACAACTACGGCGCTTGCTATCTCCGTCGTTGCGCGAACTGTAATGGCGGTGCGCGGGGAGGGGTGTAGGCATGTCCGGCTTCGATGTATACGCACTGGGGCCCGAGTCTGCTATTTACATTTGCTTGAATCGTCTGAGTGGGTGGGGTTAGTGGGACCATTTTACGATAATTGGCATTCTACTAACTGTCAAAACGTCACAATTGGCCATTGGAACGATTGAGCCGCGAGTTGAGTGAATATAACCGATGGCCGGTACAATTTCGTATTCCGCTATTTTTTGACAGCAGTTGCATCATATCTATGGCTAAACATTTTTTATTTTTCATAGACAATGTGTCAATTTCAACGAAAACTTTCCTTTTTTAAAACATAATTATCCTTATTTACAAGTTTTTAATAGAAATTACATATTGTATGGGCTTTTACAATTAATTAGTATTCAAAAAACAATTAATACAATTTTTTGCAACATAAGAAACGATTATTAATAATTAGTGCCAATCGGTGTTGCCTATTAATAATTACAAAATGTTTGATACTTTTATTTTTAATTTAAATTGACAACACCGCATCCCACTCATGCCAATATGCCACTGATTGTTGTTGGCTTAACTGAATACGAAAATTAGGCACATATTGGGTTGACACTATCATCCCACTATGATCATAGTAACACGGAGTGTAAATAGCAGACTCGGGCCCCTGATTCGCAGAACTAGTGGGTAGTTTTTGAAAATTTGAACTACGCATACGCGCGGAATTATCAACCGCGCGGTAATATCCAACTCTCCCCTACATCGCAGCCAGAGGGCCGAGTCTGCTATTTACAGTTGCTTGAATCGTCTGAGTGGGTGGGGTTAGTGGGACCATTTTACGATAATTGGCATTCTACTAACTGTCAAAACGTCACAATTGGCCATTGGAACGATTGAGCCGCGAGTTGAGTGAATATGACCGATGGCCGGTACAATTTCGTATTCCGCTATTTTTTGACAGCAGTTGCATCATATCTATGGGTAAACATTTTTTATTTTTCATAGACAATGTGTCAATTTCAACGAAAACTTTCCTTTTTTAAAACATAATTATCCTTATTTACAAGTTTTTAATAGAAATTACATATTGTATGGGCTTTTACAATTAATTAGTATTCAAAAAACAATTAATACAATTTTTTGCAACATAAGAAACGAGTATTAATAATTAGTGCCAATCGGTGTTGCCTATTAATAATTACAAAATGTTTGATACTTTTATTTTTAATTTAAATTGACAACACCGCGTCCCACTCATGCCACTCATGCCACTGATTGTTGTTGGCTTAACTCAACTTAACTGAATACGAAAATTAGGCACATATTGGGTTGACACTATCATCCCACTATGATCATAGTAACACGGAGTGTAAATAGCAGACTCGGGCCCCAGAGGTGATGCTATCTCGCTCATATACTTGTGGGTGTACCCTCGGTGGTCCAGGTCGTGGCAAAGACACGCCACGAAGAGGGCTAGACGCTGTAGAAAGGTAAAAAATCTATAAATAAAAAAACGTTTTAGCAAAAAAAAAACCGACTTTAAAAATCGATAAAAGCACTAAAAAGAAACTACGATTAACCTATCATACAATTTAACATTTTTTGGAGTCGGTGCCAAGCGAAGTAATGAAACGACTGGTAATTCCTGAGTATATTGATGGGTATTGTGTTTGTAAAATATATAATTAATATTGTTAAGTGTAAACGTAAGTATCTTTTTTTCTTTGTGTATATTAGGTAATCTGTCATAAAGTATTTTTTTGTTTTCCGATTAGAATTAGTCTGTAGGTATATAGTGATTTAAGTTTTGTATATTGCTTGGCACCGACTCCAAAAAAATGTTAAATTGTATTATAGGTTAATCGTAGTTTAGGTTAGGTTTATTAATACAGGTAGGTTGTCGTATTATTTTTTACCTTTTTTTAGTGCTTTTATCGATTTTTAAAGTCGGTTTTTTTTTTGCTAAAAAGATTTTTATTTGTTTATTTTTAGTGACATATTTTTAATCTTTGATAATATGGGTAAGCCTTCAGCTGACACCCTTTTATCATCCTCATGATAATTTCCATCAAACGAAATCCAGTGCCACGCATCTCACATCCAACGAATTCCCGCTACATTCACGAGGTCATCTTGGCTTCATCATCAGATCTGATAGTAGAATGGTTCTTATTGAACGCAAATGCTTCACTTGTTGTTGAAAATACCAAAATCGCTGTACGTTTTCCTATAAAATTTGAAGAGTTCCCTCGATTTCGCCAAGATTCCATCATCAGATCCCGACTTGGTGACTATGGGACCATTTGGGAAGTATACCCTTTCCAACAAAGAAAAAATATTTCAAATCGGTTGGAAAGCAACGGAGTTATGCACGAAAAAACAAAAAAAAAAAAAAATAATAATAAAAAAAAAAAAAAAAACACAAACATCCGAATTGAGAACCTCCTCCTTTTTTTTTAAAGTCGGTTAAAAATAAATAAATTCTCAAAATAAAAATAAATAAAGATCGGTAAATTTGTTTCTCTTCTATAGCTTAGCGGGATAAAGTTAGTAGATTTAGTTCGGTATTTTGCTTCGGTCTGTAGGTAGATTTATGTTAAGTAGGTAATTAATATCGAGTTAGATTCGAACTTTCTGGTTCTCCAACTAAATTACTCTTAAGTAAGATATTGTAACTTTTGTACAGGCGATAAAGACTGTTACTATGTATAAGGGCAAAATAAGTCATAAAATGCCACTCATCATATTTTCCAGTAAAGGTGGGAATTTGAATACCTACGAGGCAACTTAACGGAGTTTGTGAGCCGTTACTCGGTGTAGATATATGCGGGTACATAGAAAATTGATGCTTAGCTGAATCCAAAAACGGTTGAAGAGCCTCCTTTAAACTCGACTTGTATTGTATATATGTCTCTTCGAACTGTTCGTAAATGTTTTCTTCACAATAAGAATCTTCCTTGTCATCGTCTTTACTAAGCTTCAAAATAGTTTGTGTCCCACCTTAAAGTTACTCCATAGTTCTTCTAACGTTTCTAATCTCGTTTCTAAATAAGGACGTTTTATTCTATCCTTAGGTGCCTTTTTGTAGTTCTTCTCAGCGTTTTTCAAGTTGTCTAATAGCTCCCTTTGGTACACCAGAAGGTCCTCAATTCCGATATTCGAAGTCATAATGTTTACAAACACACAAATTCACTAATTATGCAGTTATTTTTGACTAAAATGTATCTTCAATAATTCCTTATCGCTGTGGAATGCGGTAGCCTATTGTTCTCGCGGCTCGCTCGCAGTGGCCGGCCGGCGATCACTATCCGTCTCGAATTGGACCAAATGTTCAGGGCGATAAGGCTCACTTTTGTATTTGGGTATTTAGAAAATAAGGAGACGTGCTACACAAGTGGCGCGTTAAAACTAAGTGGACTGTATGTATATAGATTAAGTAGGTACTAGCTGTGCCTGCAACTTCGTTCGCGTGGATGACGAAGCTTATCAATGAGTCTTTAACCATTAAGGCTGCACACGCGACGGAAGCTTAAAAAATTGAGTAACTTCTCCCGTTTTCCCTTCACTGCTCTGCTCCTATTGATTGTAGCGTGATGAAAAGTATACTATAACCTGCCCAGGAGTATGAAGAATAATTGTACCTACCAAGTTTCGTTAAAATCCGTCGAGCAGTTTTTGTTTCTATAAGGAACATACAGACAGACAAAAATTGTACTGATTGCATTTTTGGCATCAGTATCGATCACTAATCACCCCCTGATAGTTATTTTGAAAATATATATAATGTACAGAATTGACCTTTCTACAGATTTATTATAAGTATAGATAAGACATTACATGTTGCATTGCGCAGCTGTTTGGTACCGCTCTGGAGAGCTTTAATACAACTAAGATAAGTGCGTACTTTACGATTTTCTAGATTTTACATGCTTACGTAAAGCACCACATTTCTAAAAAATTAGGAGAACTTTTGTTCAACATCTAAATCAATGTACCATCATTGTTTTAATTATATTCCATATTTTCTGAATTGATAGCATTCTGCCTTTTGTTTTAATAATGACCATCCTAAAAATATCTTGTTAAGGGAACGCTACATGAATTTGCATCACATTTGGTGAGACATTAGTAGAAATGTTTTTCAAAAATCAGAATACTTTACGAAAAAAAAGGAAAAAAGAATAATAATTACACTTCGGCGGGGATTCGAACCCCGGTCTCCGGCCGGTGTGTTATCCAACTATACTACCGAAGCTTGAGTTTTCTTGTCGAAATAAGGGATTCGTTCCAGGACTTCCAGACACAAAATTGCAGATAACTCCCATATTTGTGAATAATTAATCAAAGTTTCAATGATTTTCTAATCCGATGGCTTTTCAACACCCTTCAACAGCAATGTTTTCAATAGCCAGACAAACTATCATTCCTGAAAATTTGCAGTAGAATTAAAAAAACTTTTATTTACAATTCAATACTTAAATCTAATACAAGAACAAACAAAGACTAAAATTAAATCTTATATAGATAAATAAAACTAACACGCGTCAAAATACTCATCGTCATCCTTGTCAATGGCGGGAAAGGTGCCCAGAAGGCTGGCAGCATTGCCACGTTGAATGGCTATGCCGATTCTCTGTGCAAGGAACAAACCAGCTCTCTGATCACGAGTAGAGTCTACCAAACGTTTTGACAGTTCTTTAAAAAGATTTCGTGCACTCGGACCCCATGACCCGAGCGTTTCAACCCCAAACGGCTCGAAAATATAATTACCCATTAGGTTATTATACTTTCGCCGTTTAAGGGTCTCCGCTGCTCCAGCAGCAGCGCCAGGAGAGGCCGCCGAACTTAAACAGTCGATTGCCTCGGTCACCATGGCTTGTCCTGCAGCAGGCGCGCAGGACGTATATCCCGTCACGCAAATATTAATGACATTATCCGTCGTGCTCTTGTCATTACCGGTGTACCAGCTGTTTTGGAACCCAATGGTTTGGTGCGCAGCGATGGTAAGAGACCTGACGGTATGTCATTGTTGCCTTGGAAATTGGGTCGGCCTTTGGTGTGGGACGCAACGTGCGTCGACACCCTTGCGCCATCCCACGTTCTAAGTTCGGCGGCATTAAAAAAATGATATAAAAATTGCAATTTTTTAAATTGTGGTTTCATTTCAAATTAAAATCATCCCGTTTATTTATTTTACATGCATGTTAATTAATATAGTACATTGCAACCGTCCGCAGCCGGGGCGGGTCGCAAGTATGACGTTGTAGCGCCATCTGTAACAACCCTCATGCGTTTCACGGGAAGCAGGTTATCAAGCCGGACGAGCCAGGCATATGATAACCACCCCCTGTTAACAGATGGCAGTATACACGCAAATTTAAAGGGCCTTTTTATTACATTTAGAAGTATTTCCTTACAAAGAACTCTCTTTATTTACAATTCAATGCTTATGTTCAGGGCGATAAGGCTCACTTTTGTATTTGGGTATTTAAAAAATAAGGAGACGTGCGGATCTGTTCAAATGTGATTTAATACACAAGTGTCGCGTTAAAACTAAGTGGACTGTATGTATATATATTAAGTATAAGACATTACATGTTGCATTGTGCAGCTGTTTGGTACCGCTCTGGAGTCTGGACATTCCGCCCACCAAAGAACGCAGTTCTTTAACATAGGTAGTATATTAGTAACTCAAATAGGAACTATTCAACATCCAAACAACAATCAACGCAACAAACATAAAGTGTAAATAAGTAGACAAAATTTATGAACGGTTTTTTTTGTACAAATTAGTAGGTAATCTATGTTTGTTTTACACGATGCGCGATAAGGTCAATATAATTAACAATACATATCTGACATGATTCTAGATATAAAAATAACAATTTGTACAAACACTTTTAAATAAAACTTCTCCGCTATGTGTATTATGTATAAGAAATAAATTATGATTTGTTCTATAAGTTAGTTTGTATGGAACACTGCGTAACGTGCTAACTAAAACATTCGTGAACGAGCACAACACTTGGCGGCTTCACTTTGAATCAGCCGACATTCATTGCGAACACCATTACCAACTTATTTTAAATAAACGAATACAATTTATAATAACATGATTTAAGCATAATAATTGACACAACGTGAACAAACCGAGACACGAAATAGAACACTGTTAGAATCATGTTTGTCTTGCATACCGTTTGACGAACTTATGTACTACAAACTGTGTTTACAATACTTTTAACACAAGTAACACGTGAATTTTATATTCTAAGACATTTCTATCAATAACCGTGTAAAGTTTAATGTTCTTCAATGTTGTATAAGTGTACAGTTCTGTATTGACGATATAAATGTATAGCCAATAGGTTTCATAAATGTATACCAAATGACAATGTATAACGACCCTGTGTTAATATGTTGCAATAAGTCAGTGTACATTAAATATTAGTTACTACCGACAAAATGAATTACCCTTTTTAATACATACGAATTTGAAGAAAGGTATACATAGTTAGTTGTATATCTGTATGGGTCTGTATTTTCTCTTAGAGTATGCAGCAACAAGTATGCATTGTAGTGATGTTGTGTCTGCGTGCGGCGTGTGGCGTGTGGCGTGTTGTGTGACGTCACGGCTGGCGGCTAGCACGCTCGCGGCGCTCTACATGTGGATGGTGGCCGCCGTGTAGCGAGCCTCGCCGCGCCGCCAGTTCCACTGCGACGGCCGGTACTGCGGAAGTAACACAACCAACATTATTATACTGGCACAACTGCAAGCTCTGCAGTGTCCGCGCCCCCGCCCCCACCCTCGGCAGCGGCACCTGCGTGCCCTGCCGCGCCTCCGCCTTCACCAGCGGCACCTGCGTGTCCTGCCGCGCCCCCGCACTCGCCAGCGGCACCTGCGTGTCCTGCCAGTTCCCGCCCTCGCCAGCTGCTCCTGCTTGCCCTGCCGCGCCCCCGCACTCGCCAGCGGCACCTGCGTGTCCTGCCAGCTCCCGCCCTCGGCAGCTGCTCCTGCTTGCCCTGCCGCGCCCCCGCACTCGCCAGCTCCTCCTGCGTGTCCTGCCGCGCCCCCGCCCTTGCCAGTGGCACCTGCTTGTCGTGACGCGCCCCCGCCCTCGCCAGCGGCACCTGCGTGTCCTGCCGCGCCCCCGCCAGCGGCACCTGCGTGTCCTGCCGCGCCCCCGCACTCGCCAGCGGCACCTGCGTGTCCTGCCAGTTCCCGCCCTCGCCAGCTGCTCCTGCTTGCGCTGCCGCGCCCCCGCACTCGCCAGCGGCACCTGCGTGTCCTGCCAGCTCCCGCCCTCGGCAGCTGCTCCTGCATGCCCTGCCGCGCCCCCGCACTCGCCAGCTCCTCCTGCGTGTCCTGCCGCGCCCCCGCCCTTGCCAGTGGCACCTGCTTGTCGTGACGCGCCCCCGCCCTCGCCAGCGGCACCTGCGTGTCCTGCCGCGCCCCCGCCAGCGGCACCTGCGTGTCCTGCCGCGCCCCCGCACTCGCCAGCGGCACCTGCGTGTCCTGCCAGTTCCCGCCCTCGCCAGCTGCTCCTGCTTGCGCTGCCGCGCCCCCGCACTCGCCAGCGGCACCTGCGTGTCCTGCCAGCTCCCGCCCTCGGCAGCTGCTCCTGCTTGCCCTGCCGCGCCCCCGCACTCGCCAGCTCCTCCTGCGTGTCCTGCCGCGCCCCCGCCCTTGCCAGTGGCACCTGCTTGTCGTGACGCGCCCCCGCCCTCGCCAGCGGCACCTGTGTGTCCTGCCGCGCCCCCGCCCTCGCTAGCGGCACCTGCGTGTCCTGCCGCTCCCCCGCCCTCGCCAGCGGCACCTGCGTGTCCTGCCGCGCCCCCGCCCTCGCCAGCGGCACCTGCGTGTCCTGCCGCGCCCCCGCACTCGCCAGCGGCACCTGCGTGTCCTGCCAGCTCCCGCCCTCGCCAGCTGCTCCTGCTTGCCCTGCCGCGCCCCCGCCTTCGCCACCTGCGTGCCGTGCCGCGCCCCCGCCCTCGCCAGCGGCACCTGCGTGTCCTGCCGCGCCCCCGCCCTCGCCAGCGGCACCTGCGTGTCCTGCCGCGCCCCCGCCCTCGCCAGCGGCACCTGCGTGTCCTGCCGCGCCCCCGCCCTCGCCAGCGGCACCTGCGTGTCCTGCCGCGCCCCCGCCCTCGCCAGCGGCACCTGCGTGTCCTGCCGCGCCCCCGCCCTCGCCAGCGGCACCTGCGTGTCCTGCCGCGCCCCCTCCCTCGCCTACAGCACCGGCGCGCCCTCGCCCTCACCTACCGCACTGGTTCACTCCCACTATCACCTACCCATCGGTCAGGCTGCATGCGCGCGACGAGGCCAGCCCACTCCCAGTTAAGCCTGGCTGCTTTTTCTCCGAAATCTGTTACTTGAGTTATGGAGCGCAGCGCGAGCGCCCCCAACCTTACTTATAAATTTTTTGTGAATTTTGTTTACCTTGATGAGCAGCGTTCCGCTGCGCGTGTGCGGGTTCTTGAAGGCGTAGAGCAGCCAGGCGGCCGCGCAGCACAGCAGCGTGACGGACACGAAGGCGGCGACCGCGCCCCCGAGCGGGGACCGGCCCGCGCCCCCCGCCGCGCCCCCGGCCGCCGCCGCCGCCACCTCCACGCCCGGTGCCGCTTTCGGAGCGTCAGCCGCTGTAACACATCAGCTTCGTATTAAAACACCCACTGACAATAGGGTAGATGACTAGGTATGAAAAGTCAAAATTTATTTAGTACGCCATTTAGATAATCAAAATATAATAGACACATATTTTTTCTTTTCTCAAATAAATTACAAAATACGAAGATAAACCGCTGTAAAGTTCAGGAGTGGGGGCTTGTGACGTCATGGCTAGGTACAATTTGTACTCAAACGTGACGTCACGCAAGAATTGTACTCGCTGTATCTTCGCAATTATTTGTTTACGGGACTAAACAAAAAATACGTGTCTAATATTTTTTTCTTATCTAAAGGATGGACATAAAAATAAAAATTAGTCATCATCCCTATTGTTATGATTTAAGTCATTCACTTCACATTCCTTGAGGAATTCTCTTCGACACACAAGCACACACATTTTTTATACACACAAACAAATAAACAAGCATAAAAGCTTATATTAATTGCTGCATTGTAGCGGACATCAGTATCGTCGTTGTGTACTCACGCGTGTTGACGACGGTGTCGTGTCTGGGCGCGAGCTGGTCGGTGGTGTAGGCGGTGTTGCCGGCGGCCGGCAGTCCGCTGGCGTCGGCCGGCCCTTCAGCGCGACCCGCCCCGCACCACGTCACGTTCACTATCGTCGTCTTCTCGCATTCTGTACACATTACCACGGTATGTTTATTCATTATTCTATACAGGCCCCGTTATCAAAAGGACAGCCACGAGCTCACGGTAAAGCTCGCGGCAGTTTTAGTCGCGGCTGGTCGGGCCTGATACACGGGCGAACGAGTGTACTACGTGAGTTCGACAAATGGATGTGCGATTAACGCTTATGCGACAAAACTGTACTGCGACTCACCGTAGTTCGAATGCACGCTTGTGTGTCACACTGAAGATCGACATCTCGCTAGTGCGACATGAAGATGCATTTGTATTCATAATCATATGTATAAATTATGACCTTGATGGCTCAGTTAGTTACAAACTGACGTCAATTTCATCTCTCGAATAAAAATTATCCGACCCTTAGTAAAAAGCGTGTAAGATAATGTGAGTACTAACTTCTCAGCAGCCAGTCCTGCTTGTTCCTGACGGTCCCGCTCGAGCACTTCTATATCTGCGGGCACCACGTGCACTGCACAACACATAATAATATTACTAGCAGAATATTAAAAAAAAAACAACTTTAAGGCTAAGGCCGCACTACGGTTCTTTTCCGCAAGCGGTAAACCGTGAAACCGCAAACCGCCCGAGACGCACACAATTCGGTTAACAATCAGCCGCGGAAAATAACCGTCAGTGCGGCCGGTTCCATTAGTTTTCCTTACTCACAAAATTAGGCGGTTAAAATCCGCGGTGGTTTAGCCGTAGTGCGGCCTTAGCCCAATAAACGTTTTTGTCGCTAGCCCCTAGACCAACAAACATTATGAACAAGTAGGCGTAATAACGGATCATATCTTACGTTGAAGCCAGTGTTATGGTTGAGGCAGGCGTCGCACCTGTCGTACTGCAGGCAGGTCGGCAAGGCCACTATCTTGAGCACGGTGCCGCTGCCGATCAGGTGGTCCTTGAACGAGAACGACACACGCTGGTACTCGTAGATCGTCTTGCGGCGGATGTCTGGAACACACGAACATATAATTATAACACCGCTGAGAGAATGAGACACAAAACATAATATACACTTATACATTTTAACAAGACAAGACATTACCACATATTTACTGTTTATAGGTTACTAGCTGATCCCCGCGACTTCGTCCGCGTCAATTTCTGTTATTATGACAGCGATTAAGAAGTTTAAAAAAAAAGTGTTTCTGCGTAAATGATAATTTTAGTTAATATTATGTTGATAAAACTCTGTAGCAAATAATTGGCAATAATGCATTAATTTCGACCAAATGATTACCTTAAAAAAGGTTATAGTGAGTCAATCTTAAAAGATAGACATATACTGTCGCAGACAGTTTTTTAGATCATTTAAAGAGGAACAATTCTTTCAGACATATATTTTGGGTAACTCGAACCGTTTACGCAGCGCACGCAACGGAAGCTTTTAAGTATGAATATTTTTCCCCGTTTTTGTGACATTTTTCACTGCTGCTTCGCTCCTATTGGTCGCAGCGTAATGTTATATATCCTAAAGCCTTCCTCGATAAATGGACTATCTAACACAAAAAGATTTTTTCAATTCTAACCAGTAGTTCCCGAGATTAGCGCGTTCAACCAAACAAACAAACAAACTCTTCAGCTTTATAATATTATATAGTATATAGTATCTATAGATACCACAGTTATATATGAACTTACATAACAAATTTTTATTTAATGCCTTAGTAAACATGTCGGCTGTCTGGTCTTCAGTTTTAATATATTTTAACAATATTTTACCTTTCTTAATTAATTCCTTAATATAATGATATCTTATATCTATATGCTTTAACCGCTTCACACAGTCAGTATTTGCAGCCATTATTGCACTTTAGCAGAGCTATCACTAAGCATCACAACTGGACACACATTTTTAACATCAAAATCTTTTAATAAATTTATAAGCCAACAAGCTTCGCTTGCAGCCATACTGATTTCTACATATTCTGACTGCATCGAAGACAAACTGACACTAGCCTGCTTCTTTGAGCACCAAGTAATTTAACAATTAGCAAACTTAAAACAATAACCAGTAGTTGACTTTCTATCTTTTAAATCACCTCCCCAATTTGCATCACAATATCCCAATAACATATCATTATTACATTTATATACCAAACAGTAGTTTATTGTATATTTAATATATCTAAGAACTCTTTTTAGAGCCATTAACAACATATTATTTGCATGATTCTGATATCTGCTTAAAATAGAAACAGCTACACAAATATCAGGCCTTGTTCCCAAGGCTGCATATGACAAACTACCTATTATTTTCCTACGAAGTGTAGGAAAATTTTCAATATTTTTTCAATTACAGATTCATTTTCTTCTAAAATTTTAGCATTGAATTTCAGATCTATGGGTGTAGACATTCCTTTACAATCATACATTTCATATTTTCTTAAAACATTTTCAAGATATTCTTTTTGACTTAATATTGTTGTACCATTTCCTAAATCTTGTGTTACTTTTATCCCTAAAAAGTTACACACAAATCCCAAATCTTTCATTTCTAATTCCCTGTTTGGCGTTAACTTATTTCATTACTATCATTCCCAAAAATTTAAAGATCGGAATTACCTATGTGTTTTGTATACAAACAAGTATCACTCAACAATCTTACAAAGCCTTGTTTTATAATAACAGAATTAAATTTGTCATTCCAATATTTGGGTTCCAACTTTTTCAAACCATACAATGATTTCTTTAGTTTAACAATATTTTATTACCACTGTATGCACCTTCTGGCAGTTCTAAATATACAGTTTTATCAATGTTTCTATATAAAAACGCCCCCGTGACGTCCATCTGATAAATAGGTAATTTTAACTTTGTTGCTACTGACACAAATAATCTAAAAGTAGACAAATTAGCTACTGGTGCATAAATCTCAAATGAATCAAATATATCATTTTGTTCAAAGCCTCTGGCTACTAACCTTGCTTTATATTATATTGGTTACTACTTTCCATTTTAAACACCCATTTGCTACTTACAGTCTTTTCACCCGCAGGCTTCTCGCAAGACTCCCAAGTATTGTTGTCTTTTAAGGTTTGTAGCTCTCTGTTTTTGGCTTTCTGCCACTTTTCTTCCTGACCTCGCTCCAGAAACACAATATCTCTCTTCACTTCAACACTGAAGTTCTTTTGGAATAATACACTGTAGCCCTTAACATTTTCTCCATAGCTGACCATTATTCCTTTTTCTCCTTTTCAATCCAACTTTCTCCTCTTCTCCTTCGGGATATGATAATAGACCGGCATTCCAAAGATTTTTAAATTGTTTATATCATAATGCTTATTGGTCCATGTTTCATATGGAGTTGTGCCAACCTCATTGCTGTTACTCGTTCTATTCAGAACATATGCTGCTGTCATTATGGCTTCCGCCCATAGTTCCTTCGGTAAGGCAGCCGCACACAACATAGTTCTGGTTGCTTCCGTTAAAATCCTGATTTCCCGTTCTGCTTTGCCATTCTGTTTGGCAGTATATGGCACGGTAGTGTGGTGTATGACACCGCGTCGAGAAAACAGTTCTTGCACTTCCCTGTTGATAAACTATAATCCATTATCTGACCTGAAGTACAGCACTTTATTGTTGGTTGTATTTTCGGCTTTGTTTATGAAGTTCTCTATACATTTCTTTACTTCATCTTTCACTTTAACACAATATACGGATCGGTAGCTGGAGTAGTCGTCCTTCAGGACATCGAAATATCTTGAACCCCCAATAGACGGCACCTCGAACGGGCCCCACGTATCCCCGTGTATTAGTTCGCAGGTCATAGTTGTTTTTGTTTCACTAGCAGGCAAGCGGTGTATTTTTCCCTTTAAACAGCTCTCGCACTTTAAGCTTTAAGTCCGCATCGTCAGTCACGACGATATTGTTATTTCTAAGCACGGTCATGTTTTGATAAACCAGTTTTTCATGCCAATCCTTTAAGCTTGATTGTACTCTAACCACGTTTGCTATACCGTGTTTGTAACGCACGTCTAATAAATACATGTTTTGATTACGATAAGCAACCGCGCAAACTTTGTTTTCTTTAAGAAATTTGCTTGCATTTATCATCGTCTGTAATGTAACCATAACATAACCTCGATCCGTCACGCAATTGATGAATTGACAGATGTCAGATAGCAAGTTCGTTTTCAATTCCGGCACAAATAATACGTTCTCTATTGTTGTGTCTATCCATTTCTCGCCGTCATAGACTTGCAGCGACATCTTTCCGAAACCATGCACACTGCATGAGTTGCCGTTTCCAACAATGATCTAAGTAGTTGTTTAAGTTTAAAAGTGTTATTAATTGTAAAAGGGTACGATGAGGTTGGCGTATCCATGTGGATGAAAACCCTGTGTAAATAAAAATTTAAAAAAAAAAACAATGACTGATCATTATTGCATTATTGTCTTTGTCTATGGTTCTGGAGAGTAATTATGGGAATATGGCGCGGATTTGTAATTGTGCAAATTAATTAAATTTATAAAGTGGACTTTACTAATAAACTATTAATGTTTGTGAGTGCTGTGCCATAAATAAACAGTTACCTAATATTTTGTCAATCAGTTAATAGTCTTGTGCAACATAAAAATACGTGCCATAAGCAAAACAAAATCTACGAGGCGCGAGCCCGCTAGCTCGCGTCTTTGGCGCATTTTGATATGCGATAATTGATACGTATTATATTTATTAGACTATGTCTGATAACTAGAGGGAAGCATTTCAGTCTTGTTACCAATATTTGTTTATGTGTAGGCAAACAAAAAGGTACAAAAATGGTGGGTTATTTTAAAATATCAGTTATGAGGTTATTAAATTCAAAAATTTTGTAAACGCAAAATATAAAAATGTTATGTAGTTGAAAATCATGGAGGCGCCGGGTATCGATCCCGGTACCTCTCGCATGCTAAGCGAGCGCTCTACCATCTGAGCTACGCCCCCGACGAGAATAGTGTCAAAATACCTATTAATAATAATATTCCGGGACAACTCACACACGGTTATCTGATCCCAAGCTAAGCAGAGCTTGTGTTATGGTAACCAGACAACTGATAAACATACTTATATATTTCTAAATACATACATATTATAGATAAATTACACCCAGACAACCAGAACAAATGATCGTGCTCATCACACAAACATTTGTCCTGGGTGGGAATCGAACCCACGACCTCCATATTCTTATGCATACAGTTATTATATTTTACTGCTTTTTTATGTCGCCGTACAACTTGCATAAATCAATTAAGTGATAAAGTAAGGTATGTTAATCTAAGTAGTAAGTATTTCTAAATAAAAACTTTTTTACAAAAAAATTAAACCGCCGAAAAAACTGAAAAGCAAAAAATAACAAACCTTTTTTTATTTAATCTTAATAACTAAGTTCTTAAACTAATGTAAGTATACCTAAGTAATTTTGAGTCGGCGCCAAACAGGCAAATTAATTAATTACATTTACTTACGTAAAGCCTTAATGCGCGGCGCGGCGGCTGTACAATACAGTCTCTATAATATTTATCTCCTACCAATAATATGTAATCGATGTCGTTTTTGCACCAATTATTAGGATTGATCAGAGAAAATGCCACAGTAGCAACAGTTGCAATGACGGTTGATAGTTTGGCGCCGACTCATAATTACTTAGGTATACTTACATTAGTTTAAGAACTTAGTTATTAAGATTAAATAAAAAAAGGTTTGTTATTTTTTGCTTTTCAGTTTTTTCGGCGGTTTAATTTTTTTGTTAAAAAGTTTTTATTTTATATTTTTTTGTGGCTATAATCTACCAATTACTTTATTGCTATTACATGCTTAATTTTTTATTATTTCTTACGATGAACGAGCTTTAGCAGAAATGCAGAGACTCCATTCATCGTGAGGATTTTCTTGTAATACACAACTCAGCATTAAAATCTGTGAGTGAACAATAAATCACCCCTATTTTTCCACCCTTAGGGTAAGATTAAAGGGGGCCAGCTTCGAGGTATACCCTATCTAATAAAAAAAGAATTATCAAAATCGGACTACTCTGTAATAAGTTACGCTTGGTTACAATCAGTTAGTGAACAATCAATATATCCCTGATTTTCTACCCTTAGGATTAAAATATTTTTTCCAAATTTATATGGTACCAACATCTAGGTATAGCCTATTCAATAAAAAAAGAATTATCAAAATCGAACTACTCTGTAAAAAAACAAAAAATATACGCGTCGAATTGAGAACCTCCTCCGTTTTCGTCGGTTAAAAAGTTACGCGTGGTAATACATTACAATCAGTGAGTGAACAATCAATCAACCCCTGTTTTCCTACCCTTAGGGTGGTAATTCTTTTTCCAAATTTATATGGGACCAACTTTGGAGTATACCCTTTCCAATATAATAAGAATTATCAAAATCGGACTACTCTGTAAAAAGTTATGCGTGATCAAACATAAAAAAAAAAAAAAAAAATATATACGCGTCGAATTGAGAACCTCCTCCGTTTTCGTCGGTTAAAAATTAGGAGAACTTTTGTTCAACATCTAAATCAATGTACCATCATTGTTTTAATTCTATTCCATATTTTCTGAATTGATAGCATTCTGCCTTTTGTTTTAATAATGACCATCCTAGAAATATCCTGTTAAGGGAACGCTACATGAAATCAAAATCAAAATCAAAAATTATTTATTTAACTTAGGCTACAAAGTAGCACTTATCAAACGTCAATTATTATTACAATAGGACAGCACCCTAGGGGTCGGTTCATATCCGGCGGAAAAGGCAGCGCGCAACATCGGCCGCGCCACGCCAGAACGAGCAAACACACAACAAAACATCCAACCACTCATACCTGACGCACCAACGCGTCATCAGGTCAGTGTGAAAGGCTGAACGCTCCACCATGCGCCCGCCCGCCCCAGCGCCACGCGACCGACAACACGCGACGCCACCACCGCCAGACATGAACCGACCCCAAATCGCCCACCCTTCACCGCTTCCTAAGTGCTTTGGCTGAGGAGAAGAAACGGCGCAACAAACTCCCCAGTAGCACGCTGTCATTACATTAAAAATAATAAATAATATAAAAAATAACAATAAGGGACCGCGCAAAGTGAACAAGTGGTTAAGGTAGATGGGTATCATACTATTTAAGAGTGAAAATTATTGTATCTACGTGGAGACCAAGGTCAGCAGAACGACCAGTCACCGCAAGCGACACCCGTTCACGAGTATGACGCAAGGATCAGCCATCCCCTCCCTCGCCATATTAGAGGGAAGGAGGAGACCCGACCCAAGACGCCACCGCAGGCAATGACAACTAAGGGAGCATGACGAAACTGCTGCCGGCTTAAAGAAAATAAAACAAAAGGAATTCTGTGTTCAAATTAGAAGAAAACCCCAAGCACTGATTCACTGCACGGACCCTTATCAAAGCGGCATTAAAATAGTATACCAATATACATGCGTATAACTGCATTAATAATAAAACAAATTAAACAATATATTGTTACATACAGAGTGTATGCCATGAATTTGCATCACATTTGGTGAGACATTAGTAGAAATGTTTTTCAAAAATTATCAGAATATTTTACGAAAAAAAAAGGAAAAAATAATAATATTCACACCTCGGCGGGGATTCGAACCCCGGTCTCCGGCCGATGTCCAGTTTCCGGCCGGTGTATTATCCACTATACTACCGAAGCTCGAGTTCTCTTGTCAAAATAAGGGATTCGTTCCAGGACTTCCAGACACAAAATTGCAGATAACTCCCATATTTGTGAATAATTAATCAAAGTTTCAATGATTTTCTAATCCGATGGCTTTTCAACACCCTTCAACAGCAATGTTTTCAATAGCCAGAGAAACTATCATTCCTGAAAATTTGCAGTAGAATTAAAAAAACGATATAAAAATTGCAATTTTTAAAATTGTGGTATTCATTTCAAATTAAAATCATCCCATTTATTTATCATACATGCATGTTCATTAATATAGTACATTGCAACCGTCCGCAGCCGGGGCGGGTCGCAAGTATGACGTTGTAGCGCCATCTGTAACAACCCTCATGCGTTTCACGGGAAGCAGGTTATCAAGCCGGACGAGCCAGGCATATGAAAACCACCCCCTGTTAACAGATGGCAGTATACACGCAAATTTAAAAGGCCTTTTTATTACATTTAGAAGTATTTCCTTACAAAGAACTCTCTTTATTTACAATTCAATGCTTATGTTCAGGGCGATAAGGCTCACTTTTGTATTTGGGTATTTAGAAAATAAGGAGACGTGCGGATCTGTTCAAATATGATTTAATACTGGTTTCTACTAGGTATGGGCGTTATTTCACGTCACTAGTTACGATAACTGGCTACAGGGCATGTAGCCGATTAACTAGTTTCGAGCCACACATAATCACGTGATTTTTGTAACTAGTTACATTACAATGCAGTGATCGAATGAGAAACGAAACAAAACTACGTTGCCAGCGCATGTCACTTCTTTCGCACGTATTATGTGACCCTACTAGTTATTTAATAATAATAACTAGATAGATAGCTTGAATATTCTTTATTGTACACCATTAAAGTTACATATTTGAATATAAAGTACAGTAAAGTTATACAGTAGGGTTATTTAAAATTACTAGTAGGGTACTAGTTATTTTAAATAACTAGTAGGGTAAAACTAAAAAGTGCAAAAACAATTATCGAATTGTAAATATTTTAAATCATTGTATATACAATCAAATGAACTTCTAAATACGCCTGCATAACTTTCATTGTAATAAATTATTCGATGCAGTCAGTCCTAAGCCTGATTGAAGTATGAAGGAAGGGAAGTTTATTTGTTTAGTATTACGTCAGTTACAAAAACTTATCCGTTCAAAAAACTTAAAGCTTACGTAACGTAATTTAACCGTTTTGTATTTTTGTTTCGCTAATAACTGTAATACTTTGATAAAATCACTATGTCGAATCACCGAATAGAATATGAAAAATCACTAGTTTACAAAACAGGTGACGCGTTCGAAGTCACTAGTTACGTTACGTTTCGCGAAAACCACGTAACGACCAATACCTAGTTTCTACACAAGTGTCGCGTTAAAACTAAGTGGACTGTATGTATATATATTAAGTACTAGCTGTTGCCCGCGACTTCGTTCGCCTTAATTTCTGTTATTATAAGCGCGATGAAGAAGTTTAAAAACAAAAAAAAAGTATTTATGCGTAAATTATAATTTTAGTTAATATTATTATGTTGATAAAACTCTAGCCAATAATTGGTAATAATGCATTAATTTCGACCAAAATTGATTACCTTAAAAAAGTTTATAGTGAGTCAATCTTAAAAGATAGACATAATAATATACCGTTGCGGACATTTTTTTAGATCATTTAAAGAGGAACAATTCATTCTTACATATTTTTTAAGTAACTCTAACCGTTTACGTAGCGCACGCATCGGAAGCCTTCAAAAATGAATCGTTTTCCCAGTTTTTGCAACTTTTTTCACTGCTGCTGCTCCTATTAGTCGCAGCGTGATGTTATATATCCTAAAGCCTTCCTCGATAAATGGACTATCAAACACAAAAAGATTTTTTCAAATCGAACCAGTAGTTTCTGAGATTAGCGCGTTCAACCAAACAAACAAACAAACTCTTCAGCTTTATAATATTAGTATAGATAAGACATTACATGTTGCATTGTGCAGCTGTTTGGTACCGCTCTGGACATTCCGCCCACCAAAGAACGCAGTTCTTTAACATAGGTAGTATATTTGTAACTCAAATAGGAACTATTCAACATCCAAACAACAATCAACGCAACAAACATAAAGTGTAAATAAGTAGACAAAATTTATGAACGGTTTTTTTTGTACAAATTAGTAGGTAATCTATGTTTGTTTTACACGATGCGCGATAAGGTCAATATAATTAACAATACATATCTGACATGATTCTAGATATAAAAATAACAATTTGTACAAACACTTTTAAATAAAACTTCTCCGCTATGTGTATTATGTATAAGAAATAAATTATGATTTGTTCTATAAGTTAGTTTGTATGGAACACTGCGTAACGTGCTAACTAAAACATTCGTGAACGAGCACAACACTTGGCGGCTTCACTTTGAATCAGCCGACATTCATTGCGAACACCATTACCAACTTATTTTAAATAAACGAATACAATTTATAATAACATGATTTAAGCATAATAATTGACACAACGTGAACAAACCGAGACACGAAATAGAACACTGTTAGAATCATGTTTGTCTTGCATACCGTTTGACGAACTTATGTACTACAAACTGTGTTTACAATACTTTTAACACAAGTAACACGTGAATTTTATATTCTAAGACATTTCTATCAATAACCGTGTAAAGTTTAATGTTCTTCAATGTTGTATAAGTGTATAGTTCTGTATTGACGAAATAAATGTATAGCCACTAGGTTTCATAAATGTATACCAAATGACAATGTATAACGACCCTGTGTTAATATGTTGCAATAAGCCAGTGTACATTAAATATTAGTTACTACCGACAAAATGAATTACCCTTTTTAATACATACGAATTTGAAGAAAGGTATACATAGTTAGTTGTATATCTGTATGGGTTTGTATTTTCTCTTAGAGTATGCAGCAACAAGTATGCATTGTAGTGATGTTGTGTCTGCGTGCGGCGTGTGGCGTGTTGTGTGACGTCACGGCTGGCGGCTAGCACGCTCGCGGCGCTCTACATGTGGATGGTGGCCGCCGTGTAGCGAGCCTCGCCGCGCCGCCAGTTCCACTGCGACGGCCGGTACTGCGGAAGTAACACAACCAACATTATTATACTGGCACAACTGCAAGCTCTGCAGTGGCCGCGCCCCCGCCCTCGCCAGCGGCACCTGCGTGCCCTGCCGCGCCCCCGCCCGCCTTCGCCAGCGGCACCTGCGTGCCGTGCCGCGCCCCCGCCCTCGCCAGCGGCACCTGCGTGCCCTGCCGCGCCCCCGCACATGGAGATATAGTTTTGGACATAAATTAGTTTTTATATTATTGAAATAAAGAGTAATGTATGAGGAGACTCGATCTATTACATTGAATGACTGTTATACGTTTAACTAATTTATATATGTGTTTAATAAATTAAAAGCCCGCTTATATTTTAATCATCTGTACTGGTGTTTTTCTTACTTTTAAATAAAGGTATTTCTAACTGGGATTTAAAAGGTAGAGTGCAAAAAAAATTTTTGGTTTAGGCTGGCTCTACACAGGGCGCGTTCTTCGAGCGCGCGAACAACGCGAGCACTGCGCTTACTTTGTAACAGAGCGGCGCGGTCTCAACCGCTACTTTCTATTAGCTTAGCGCTCGGAGGGTGCACAGCGTAAATGCCGCGTACCCTCTTAGGGTGTATCCGAATGTGCAGCTCGCGCGCTGCTCGCGTTCAGTTACTGTAATTGATAAGTGCGCTTCCATAGCGCAACTCATGCACCGCTCGCACAGTGCGCGCGAGTGGCTCTTGCGTCTATAGCTCCGTTTGCGAACTCGCGAACAATTTACAAG
This sequence comes from Autographa pulchrina, assembly GCA_905475315.1. Taxonomy (NCBI): domain Eukaryota; kingdom Metazoa; phylum Arthropoda; class Insecta; order Lepidoptera; family Noctuidae; genus Autographa; species Autographa pulchrina. The sequence goes on along the minus strand of FR997762.1, from coordinate 5,509,208 downwards.
GTACGCATTCGATGCGCGTTCGCCAGATCTGACGCCTCCAGCTCAACGAATCAGCAAGCCAGTCTCCCGTAGAATGAGACTCGAGCTCAGCGGGCGCGCTGCCGCGCATGCTTTGTTCGCATCGTTCGCGCGCCCGCCTAGTGTGTAGGAGGACTAATATCAAATGACGCTAGTGACGCATGCTCGGGCCATGAAATGGGTTTTATTACACGCAAGTTTTAGAGAAAACTATCAAGATGAATATTAAAAAAGAAAAGAATTAGTATAAGTTTTGCTGGTTTAATCTATTGTAAATAAGATAAAATCAATAATACGCATTCTAGTGTTGATAAATATTTTTTTAAAGCATTTCAAATGTGACTATAATATTCATGTTTTGAGAAACGGAACGTTGCTAGAAATGAAAATAGCATTAAACCTCATTATTCTAAGCATTGAACGAATGAATATGAATGAATCAATGAGATTTTTCGTTTTGAATCTGTGGTCATTATTTATTTCGATAACAAGTTCGGTACTTGCTGATTCTTGCTTGTTCGTCGTTTTGTAATAAGATATCATTTTAGTACTGGAACTTTCGGTAGTACCGTAACAAACCTAGACATGTAAGTCTTGGTTTAGTTCCAGTACTTAAGAGTTTTTTGTAATAAGACGGACAATGTTTAATAATAATTGAATGTTGTGAATAATGCTAAAATAGACACTATCAACGAGAAAACTCACCAATTTGTTCACCTGTTCTTATTTGTTCCCTCCGTGTGTCCTCTTGAAGGTTTTTCTGAGCGGATTGGAATGCTGTGCCCTGATCAAACCAAATCAACGTCGAACTTCACTCGATCAACTTTAAATGACTTTAAAACTGTAATGGCGGTTTGTAACTTTGTAGTAGTTTGTAGTCTTTGTAAACAAATATGGCGCGCATTATTACAGACGTCAAAGGAGAGAAGAACGAGGGAGGGAGGAAGAGAAACTGTCAAAATCATTAGTTGCAAACCAAAGACAAAACGGGCATAATGACCAGCAGGGGTATTCACTAACTCTCGCGAGAGCATTGACGTAGTATCATTCTATAGACTGCTACTATCGCTAGTTTTCTATTGGTACAAACGAAAGCACTTCATGAGCTGTCAGTTCCCGCTCGCTTAGGGATGTTCCGTGCGACGATAGACATTCATGTGTAAATATCGATAGTTGTGAATATTAACAGAGGCATTAAATGGATTTTAGGTTTTGAGATAATATAAAAAAACAAATGAACTAAAAATATAACTTTATAAATTAATGTAGCCGATACCAGCGTCAAATTAATTAATTAAAAGTTACCGAAAAAGTCCATACAAGCATACTTACCAATCAGAAACATAAAACTAAATAATTCCAAAAGGTCTTTGTAGAATTCTAAAAACTTTTGAACAATATTGTTTATCAATCAGATTTTGTTATTATTATTCTAATTTTATTCATATTTAAATTATCCTGTTATCACATTTTTTTGTAAATGCTGGTAATTCGCAACAGTGTAAGTACAAGTTTTATTATCCTATATTTACATGATGTCATGAACATACAGGAGCTGTTGGTAAACTATTTTTTAATAAATAAATAAATCAATTCAAGAAACACAAATTTAATTTTAAACAAAATGCTTGCGACAAAAAATAACTATCGAAAAATTAAACGTAAATGCCTCGCACTATCTCGTCGCATGGAATTTATGAGGGGGGGGACTGAAGCGTACTCCCCCCCTCGCGAACCCCCGCACCCCCTCGTTCGCCCTACTAAATAATGATAAAAATACGTAAATTTCTATAAACATACTACTAACCGATGAAAGGAAATGTCACTGTTTTGTTTATTGTTCCTTCTTGAATCGTTTTTACAACTGAGCACCACGCAATTCACCATTTTTTATTTAAATGTTTGTCATTTGTACCGGGAGATTCAAACGCGGCGCGCTCAGTTTTGACACTAATTGGACGTGACATTGAAATTGGTGTGAGATCATACCTGTGCTCTCGGATCAAAGAACGTTAGACTTGCTCTAGTTAAATGGTTCCTCTGAGCGCGAGAGTGAAAATGATATAGACTTTCGTAAAAGAACTGTCAAAACGCAAATTTCGTATTCACTATCGTCTGTGTCCAACGAACGTGACGTCATCATGTGACGGTGTATAAGCGAAGGCAACTGTAAGGGCCTGTCCGCACAGCGATATTTCACCGCGCGGTTTTTTTTTTCGTCATTCTGTAACACATTGAATCATATGGAAGTATCCGCACAGGCGATAAAAAAATCGCGCGATAAAAAAATCTGTGATTTCATGCAGAATTGACGCGATGCGGTGCGGAAATAAATCCGCGCGAATGTTTTGTGCAGTATAAAGTAGCTATGGCTATGTCCGCACTGCGAAATAAAATTCGCGCGTTTTGCTCAGTCGTGCAACGGTGGCGTTAAGGAAAGGATGTCGCGCGCCTCTTCTCCCGCCCGATCGGTGGTCGCGCAGGCCTTACCGGAAAATAACGATATTGATGTGGAACAATTAATCTCACTGATGCACATGAGACCTCCTCTGTGGGACAAATTTGATCAAAAATACCACGATAGAACATTGAAGGCGAGGTTGTGGGAGGAAATTTATCAAAACTTATATTTTACTTGGGAACAGTGGAGTGATGCTGAAAGAAAACAAAAAGGTAAGAAAAGTGAATACTTTATTTTACTATTTCAATGAAGCTTTTAATACGCGGCTCGTAAGTAGAATCCAAATGGCAGTATTTCTTTGTATGGTACGGAGTCACACATATTGTGTACCCTATCGGTTTAGGTAATTAACTAAATGTAAACAATCTTGGTATGTATTTTATACGAAAAATGTGAAATTGGTTTTATTACGTAAAATTTTTACATAAAAAGACATACCACGAATGTTTACCTTTAGTTTATTACCTAAACCGATAGGGTATAGGTACCGCCATTTTGTTGCAACTCATGCGCTGCGTATTATAAAAATGTATAATAAATTACAGGTAATACTTTTTTATCTGTGTACAGATGTAGGATAGATTTATATTCTTTCATATTGCCATGAAATTGACCCTTTCGATGAATCAAAATATTCTGCAAAATATTGTCTGTTTTCAATGCTGGATATTCTAGATCTCACAGGAGTAGGGCACAAACTTTGAAGCTCGCTCCCATACAGTCTCTCTCTAAACCTAATTCCATCATGTTTGCGAACGTAATTCTAATTATGTAAAATGCAACACGCTTTAATTATTTGATCACAAGTTGATAGTTTTACATCTAAAGCTCGATGTAAAATTCTCCATTTATTAGTAAGTATGCCAAACGTGCATTCTACAAATCTTCTTGCTAGTGTGAGTCGGTAATTAAAAACTCTTTGAGTTACAGATAGGTTTCTTTTAGGGTATGGTCTCATTATGTGTTCTGAGAGCGCAAACGCTTCATCTCCAACAAAAATATAAGGCATTTTTTGTCCATCTTCATCGTTTGGCAGGCATTTTGGTGATGGAAGTATGAACTGGTCACCTTCAAGTTTCTTCCCAAATATAGAATTTCTAAAAATCGTGGAGTCGCTGCTGCTGCCAAGCACCTATGTCAACACTGATAAAATAATAATTTGCATCAGCAACCGCCATCAAAACTAAGGAGTGATATTGTTTATAATTATAAAATTCAGAACCTGCGCAATTAGGTTTTTCGCATCTTATATGCTTTCCATGCACCGCTCCCAAGCAGTGTGGAAAATGGGTCTTTTCATAAAAAATTTCAGCAATATTAGACCAAGTTCTTTCATTTGGTTCTGGCATGTATGAAGGTTGTAAACATGACCATAATTTTTCACACGTGTCTTCTATAATTTCGCCAATTGTAGAGATACCAATTACATATTCGTAATATAGCGAATAGTAACTATTTCCTGAAGCCAAATACCTGAAAAAATAAAAAAAATGTTATACAAAGAATATAAAATACAAACAGATAATTCAATACTCTAGATAAAATAATACTAAATAAAATCGTTTGTTTTCTTTCACAGGAGCTGATGTTCAAAAAAAATGGCAAAAATCTTAAAGACACATATTTCAAAGAGGTGGCAACGGATAAAAAGGTAGTTTCTGGTCAAGCCACAAAGAAAAAAAAGAGACCGTACATACACATGAGAGCACTTTCATTTTTAGCCACTCAAAAAACATTCAGAGTCACTACAAATAATATTAGAGATTCAGGAAGCACCAACAGCAATGCCGGAGACTTTAGTAACTTAACCGACGAAGATACTGATACAGAAGCTACACAACAGAAGACTGAAAGCGAGCATGCGCAAAAAGAATAGAAATCAAAATAATAGCGATGATGAAATATTGAAATTATTGCAGGAAAAAAAATACGATGAAGATGTTTCATTTTGTGAAATGATCATACCAATGTTAAAAAATCTTTCAATAGAGCAAAAACATTACGCAAAAATTGAAATTCTCAATGCACTTAACAGAGCAACTAAATATTCACCAGAAAATTTTATACCACCTAGAGCCAGTTCCACTTTATCTCAGTATAGATCATCACCTTTATCACATTCTTCTTACAACCCAAATACGCCATCACCCTGTCCAAATACCATCCGTCAATCTCCTTCTCCCCAAATTTCATCTTATAATCCAACTATCATTTCTCAGTCTACGCCTAATCCGTCTCCTCAAACCCATTACACGCCATCTCGTAACCCTGCTGTAATTTGTCAATCTCAGCCTGATGTATCTCCTCAAACCCGATACAAGCCATCTCGTAATCCAACTGTCATTTCTCAATCTCCGCCTGATCCATCTTCAACCCAATATGCGCTCTCTCTCAATTCAAATTTTCCAAATACTTCATTTAGCCATTCTTCATATGTAGTAGAGGGGAGTGGTTTTGACATGAAAGATTACGTTTTATTTAAATAGAAGTTAATTTCCGTTAAATAAATGGCAATGTATAATTAACCGTTGTTTTTATTTACTTCTGTCAGTTATTATTGTTCACTGGAATGTTACAATTATCACTGCACCTCGATCATTTTGCTCCTGATGACTGTAAAAAGTAGGTATGGAAAATCTTACCTTAGAGTTATCGAGAGTCTCTCTTCAGCTGAAATTGCTTTTCTCCAATTCGTATCTTGATAGGTAATCGCGGGACCAACGAGTTGTAGTAAATTATCGAAAGATTTTTTTGTCATTCTGTAATATCCGAAAAAAAATTCACCATATTTTCGCAGCTCTTGATATTTTATGTAAAAAAAACCTTTCATGGGTCTCAATGCCGTAAATGGGTGAATCCAATGTTCATGACATCTTTTGATACGTCTGTTACGCCGCCGCCACAGAAGATATATTAAAATTTTTGTTCGATTGTCCATTCTAGACGTGCATCTCAGCCGGGAACAGCAATAAACTGACAAAAATCGCACGAATTTTTATTTGCAGTGCGTACTAGTGTAATTCCGATCGCGGAATATAATACGCAAGAATAAAAACCGCGCGGTGAAATATCGCTGTGCGGACAGGCCCTAAACCATTTTGACCAGCGTTGCCAACTTGACGGATTTTCCGTCAAATCTGGCGGATTCAGGCATGAGTAAAACGGAACAAAACATATGTTAACGGCTGACGGATTTTTTTGCGGAATCTTATTCATGAATATTACTACTATAACTATTAATACTAACTATTCAGCCTTCAATCAATTTAATTATGATTCTTAACATACGAACGGGACTAAAGCGACATGGAAAAACTTGTTACACGTATGACTTGCCGAATAAAGTTATTAACCAATGTGGTACAATTAAAAGTTATAGCCAGCCGTCAACTTCTACCGCTTCCACTTCCACAATAAATGAGAGCACAGAGAGTGATGACGATTTAGATTTAGGCTCAATCGTTATATAAGGCTTTCTGTCGTTTTACTTACATACTAAGCTACTTTATTTTTTATTTTTTTATTTTGTCTTAGTAGTATGTGTTTTAAATTGAGATTTAGTGTTATGTTTACAATTACTTTTAACGAGTTAATTATTTATTATCATGTTTTTGTTTTAATTACAGTATTTTTTTTTGTTGAAATTTTCAAAACTTTGTATTTCCAGAGCTTTAGAAGTTAAAAAAGTACAAAAGTACTACAACCTCATTTTAGATACTGAAAGTAAGTAATACATAACCCAAATTAGTTTCCACAAATTAAATTAAATAATCATTTGTGTGTGTATTATTTGTTTTTTTTTTTTTTTAGATAATACGTGAATGTCGTGAGGCGGGTCTTAGCATAGCAGCAACGGTTTGCGACATGGATGGGGTAAATCGACGAGCTTTGTCCATCTTGGGTGCCACTAGTGAAAAACCCTCCATTACTATTGATGATATAGAGATTATCAGTATGTATGACCCGCCTCATCTTCTAAAGTGTTTCAGAAATTTATTTCTGAAATACGATATCCAGTGCACTACACAAATTACATCAAACAACAGAAGTGGAATAGGTAAGAACTAATATAATGTGTTCTCATTTAGTAGATCATAATAATGCTAAATACCTACACATTTTTTTTTTTAAATTAAATGAACTTTATTTTAGGTGTTGCAAAATGGAGCCACATAAAAACTTTTTATGATCTGGACAATCAGAACCCCAATTTTGTATTTGCTCCGGGCTTAAAATTAGAACACCTCAATCCAAACAGCAAGCAAAAAAAGAAGGTTAAATTGGCGGCACAAATCTTGAGCCATACAGTTGCTGCTGGGATGTTGGCGAAAATTTCAGAAGGTATATAAATAATATATTTTTAATAATATTATTTCAATCTATTAACAGAACTCTGTTTTTTGGGGGTTCCATACCCAAAGGGTAAAACTGGACCCTATTATTAAGACTCCGCTGTCCGTCCCTCTGTCACCAGGCTGTATATCATGAACCGTGATAGTTAGACAGTTTAAATTTTCAGAGACGATGTATTTCTGTGGCCACTATAACAACAAATACTAAAGCTATAACAACAAATACTAAAGCTATAACAACAAATACTAAAACTATAACAACAAATACTAAAAAAAACAAAATAAATATTTAAAATTTCCCACACAACAATCGTGATTTTTTTTGCTCGTTTTTGCTCGATACGGCAACAGGTAGACGCTTGAAATATTCACAGAATATTTAGTGACATATTCACTTTAAAAATAAATAATTAAATTAAAATAAAACAAAAATTAAGGGGGCTGGCTCCCATACAAAAAACGTGATCTTTTTGCAGTTTTTATAGATAAAGGTACGGATTCCTTCGTGCGCGAGTCCGACTCGCACTTGGCATGTTTTTTTTTTATTCGAGCAAATAGTTTAAATCCATTTTTACTTCCATTTTCAGGAGTACTGACTTCAGAAGCAGCTGTAACTGCAGGTGTCATTTCAAAAATGGACAAGCTTTTTGATTCTGTCAACAGCGACTCCTCAGATTTGCGCCGCGGGAAAATACATGCGACTAATTTAAAAGAAAACACACCACATCTCCAGTTATTTAAGGAAATGAAATTATTTTTTAATACTTTAAAATTCCTAGGCTGCACACGCACACCGCCTTCAAAAGAAGGATGGGTGTGGACTCTGAATGCAGTCGAACTTTTATGGAATAAACTCCGTAATAAACATTCAGATGTTCAAAGTCTTGCCACCCGCAGACTACAGCAGGACCCACTGGAAAACCTGTTTGGCTGCATTCGGGGTAATTGTGGTGCAAATTACAATCCCACTGCTGGACAATTTGTGGCAGCCTTAAAAACTTCTATCTTAAGCAACCTAGCTCACCTAAGCACTGGAAACTGCGAAAGCGATTACTGCGAAAGTATAATTGATAATTATAAAGAGGTATTGACCAAATCCACAAACATATGCACAAATGATACAATATTACAGAATTTTTCATATTCCTCAGATATCTCTGAGGAACTTGAAAATGTATGTAATGCTGAACCATCAATTGGTGAAGCTCAGGCATGTGCATATGTTTGTGGATTTTTAGTTAAAAGACTTGATTGTGCAGGTACATGCACAAACTGTCATAAAATTTTAATTTCTAAGGAAAAATGGTCAGTAGAACATTTATTTATTCAATTTAAAGAATACTCCGAAAAGCAGAGCTTGAATTATCCCCATAAAAATATAATAAATTATGTGGAATCCTGTGCTTTGGTGGCAAACAGAATGTTTGAAGATATAGGACACGAAAAGCAAGTACTTAAAAGAGTAAAAGAAAAAAATTATAGAATCAGTTGATCATGAGTTTTTAAAGGCTTGTCCAGCACATTGGGAAAAAAGTCTCAATTATTTTATACACAATGTATCATATATTTAATTTTGTATAAAGAGGCACTGTACATTAAAAAATCGTCAGTTCTCAGAAGATGCTTCGAAAGCTTCCCTAAAGAGAAAAATAGATATTTTAAAACACAAATGAAATTAAAAAATAAAGAAAATTATTATAATTCCTGAGTTTTTTTTGCTAATGTTTTTGAAGTTACATTTTTCTTTCTTGTTGTGCAGTAGAAATGAAAAGTATGTCAAATTAGCATAATATATGACGTACGTCATTAATGCTAATTTGAGATAATTATTCATTCCTATTGCACAACTAGGTATAATAGAAAGAAAAATTCAGTTTTGAGTAATTTTCTCTAAAATATTTCAAATATCCCGCCCTGATCGCGTTCTTTAGTTGTTCTGGGGTGCCACTAGATGGCGCGCAGCAAAACTGTCTTTACTTTTTTTGTACGAAGTCGTAGTTCTTCTCCCTAGAGTATATATCGACGGGCCCCAAGAACAAAATCGTATGTGAGAAATTGACAGTTTTCAGTATGAGCGTTTGAAGTTCTGTGTAAATATAATCATAAATTGTTGACGCAAATATGATTGTTTTGTGAAATAAATTTGTAAAAGCTCTAGAGGAGAATTAAATCTTTATTTTCATATAGATTTAAATGAGTTTAATTAATGTTTTTGAATAAAACGAATTCTTATAATACCATACGACTTTGTTTTTCGGATCGACCTAGTGTACATCTTAATATACGATTTTGTTTTAGGAAATTTATGTTTTGTTTTGATGTCTTAAAATACAATTAAGCCCTAGTAATCAGATTAATAATGAAATAACTAATATTAAAAGTAGAAAACTTTAATTAAATAAATGAAAGGAAACATTTTTGTCTCAAAAAAAAAAATAATATACAGGGTGTTACAGAAAGGCTAATAGTATCTAAAATGGGTGAAGAGTACATCTGGTATACAGTCAGTTTACAAAATTTCAGCTGAACATAAGTTCATTAAATAATTATGGCCTATTTTTTTTTAAATAATGCATCTATATCAAATATTGACGAACGTGTTACCTCACTACGAGTCCCGTATATCCTATTACGTCACACCTTCAATGCTGAGATATGTAAACGCCTCAGAAGTCTGTAAGCCTAGTACTCATTGCAGTTTAACAACACGTTTACAAAGTAAACAAACAGATCGACTTTAAAACTGTGTAGGTTGTGTAGGTACCTAATTAAATGATGCGTAATTAAATTAAATTAACTTGATTATAACAAGACTTACATTTTTTTAAATGTTGTTTAATGTTTCGGCCTCTGTATTGATCGTATGAACAAACCTGCTCTCTTCCATAGAAACTTGAACGTCATGCAACATATCTGCTGTTAACAGGCCTCGATCCGCACTTTGGATTGTATTATTGTATCACACATTATTCACATAGCACTGCGTACAAAACCTTCTTAACGCACCCCGACATGAAATAACCTAATGATGTCAGGTCTGGTATTCGTAGACACCACGACCTCTGCTGCTCTCGTACCTGATCTACTGTCGAAACAAACTTTGTTGAGATTGTGTATTTGCTACGCTACTTGTTTCTTCTAATCTCCTGGTATAAAAAAGTGCAATTGGGTTTTTAAAATTACACAATAACTATTTGCCTGACAGTTTCCGTCATGTGCAACCCGTCATATTTTATTCTTCCTCTTTTCTCTGACCCGAACACCATAAAGTATGCTTTTACTTCAAAAAAGGTTGTAATATTTTAATGTTCGTGTATCAATTGAGCCTTTTTAAGAAGATAGGTGAGGTAAGTCACATGCGCACAGATTTTAAGTAATTGCCATCGCCTAAATCGGCTAGGATGACAAGATTTTATAGCCAGACTACCGACTACCGGACGAACATTAAGGTATTACAACCTTTTTTAAAGTAACTCATACTTTTTGGTGATCTGAGGGCCAGGCAAAAGAGAAGTAATAATTATGACAGGTTTGCAGATGACAGGAACTATCAGATTAATGTTTATTTTTTCGCACCAGGAGATAAGTAGACATATTATTATTTAGTCCCGTTCTATTTATTTTCTTTATTGGAAATTAGTAAAGTCTAAGAAACAGTGAATACAACTATGGCGCTACATTAAAAATCTGGGGGCACGGCAGTGCCCCAGCCAAGTCTCGAGCAAAACGGGCACGGCCGTACCATTCTTTTCTCGAAGCGTTTCGCGGCTATTTCACCCCCCCTGTATCATCGATACGGACAAAGCTAGGGGTTTAGGTTTTCGATGACCTAGAGTAAGTATTAAAACAAGCTCAGCCTCAAAATTACATGACATTTGAACCAATAGTTTACGAGTTATGAGCGATCAAAGTTACACCATTTTGTCACTCACTGACTCACTCACTGACCGATCATCAAAAATCTAAGGTACTTCTAGCAAACTTAGAACCTTCAAATTTGGCACCAAGATAGGTTTTTAGCTACATGTAAAGGGAAAATTATAAAAACGGTAATAAATTATATACCTTAGTAAATAATATGAAACAAATTTATATTTGCGGTTTTACAAGAACATGGTATATGAATTTTGACTGCATTGTTAACTTTGTTCTTTGTTTATGTACAAAAAGCAAATATCTTTTATTGCAATTTTGTTTATTTATAAAAAGAAAAGAAAGAGACCTACAAAAAATAAATGAGATCCCACCAAAAACATTCAATGTAAAAATAAAGCCAAGTCTCTCTATGCAATTCTTCCATCGTAAAAAGTTTTGAGATCGCATAGGAGCCAAGTCCTGTTCAACTTAATTTGTAATAATAAATCAATATTTTGTGACTATATCAATAGTTTTGTTTACATTACAATAATAGTGACTTGGCCATGAGCACAATAAGATACAAATATAAAACGGCATATTTGGAGGAGTTGCAAGTAAATAATAAATAATATCAGGACACCTTAACCGACAGTCGGTATCATCCAAGATCAGTGAACTACACATGCACTATGGCGCATGTTTAGTCCATAGTGATCTCAAATTCCAATCAGTTACAAAATCATGTCCATAATACCTATATATAATATATAAATTCAACGGTATTTGCACGTAATTACAAGGAGCAAACGACCTTTAACTTGTGCTCATGGCCAAGTCACTGTTATTGTAATGTAAATAAAACTATTGATATAGCCACAAAATACTGATTTATTATTACAAATTAAGTTGAACAGGACTTGGCTCCTATGCGATCTCAAAACTTTTTACGATGGAAGAATTGCATAGAGAGACTTGGCTTTTTTTTTATATTGAATGTTTTTGGTGGGATTCAGTTTACTTGGTGCAGTATGATACAGTAGCACACATGAAAAATTGGATTTCGGCCGCCTTCAGGAGTGTTACAGCAGATATGCTGCAGAACCTAAAGAGGTCTATGACCAAGTAAAACCTTGTGCAGGCTAAACAAAGGACACACATAGAACTACACCTCTAAAAACTGTAAGTTGGGATAGTTATTCATACATAACATACATTTATTTTAGTTTGAACGGTTTATGCGGTTATTTGTGTAGGTATCTCTTGTAATATCGCAGGCTCGACCTATTTATTCATGTTAACTATGGTTAACATGAATAAATAGGTAAATAAATAACTACTGACATTATTGGTTTCTTGACCGGAGGGACCTGGAATTGGTTTTTGCGTTTGTACAATCGACTGTTGGCGCGCACCTGATTCTGTAAACACGTAGCGACTAGGTGGCGCTGATACCCAGCAACGTTACCAATAAGTACTAGGCGCACAGTCTTCTGAAGCAATGTAGCTTAACTTAACATTTTGCAAGAGATGTGTATGATATGCGCGAGAGCAGTGGCACATTTGGTACGTTTTTTTTAGATATCGATAAAGTTATGCAAATAATTGGAATAATCTACTAAGTTAACTCACCATCGTCTCAACTTTTGTAAACTGGCTCTATACCTAATTTATTCTTCAACCCTTTTGGATTGTTATTGCCTTTCCATAACACCCTGTATAGGTAGTTTTGAACCTTATTTATGAATAAACACCAATGATACCGTTTATCATACATTGATACAAAAATAAAGGGTATAATTATTATTTTAACGAACAATAACTAATTGGAATACCTTATTATTATTTATTGAGTGAACTTTGTATAAATTTAATTAAAAATCTTTAAAATGTCTAAGGCTACTATAATATTAGAGTAACTTTGGGTAATATTGGCACATCATAACCTGTTTTGAAAATAAATGACCAGATTTATGAGATCGAACAGTCTTTATTGCTAACATCAGTTCTTTGAACTTAATAGTAAACAACAATTATAAATTTAAGATAATTAACATCGATAAATAGCTCTATGAACGTTTTGTGATCTTAAATAATCATTAAAATTTAAACAAGGTAGGTCAATATGACCTAAGACCATATTGGCTACAATTGAAGATAGCTATGTAGGCCACCGTAGAAACAAAATAAAAATTAAATTTGCAGAATAAAATTAGCAGGTAAAACGTCTGTTTCCAGTCCTGACCCTTCTTGCTGAGCCCATAATTTACCAACAACATAGGCATTGAATCTATGATTGGTCTCTGTTATCAATATAATAAAGACCATCACAATACAAACACTTTGCATCAGACACATTGCTAATATATGGACCTTCGTCGGACCTATCGTTGTACACAGGTTTATTTTTTACAAATGTAAAATGGCTAGCTAGGAGAGCTAGGAGAGCAAGCCATTTGTACGTCCTTTGCCCTTTCCTTTTATGGTATTATTTCATTTTTACGGGGATGAAGTAAGCAATTTCGAGTTTGCAGCCCTTCTGCTTTGGTTAGTAGCTTGCCTAGGTGTTATTTTTGGTGTTGGAGATAATTGGAATGGCATTATAAAGTAATCATCTCTTGAACTTGATGTCTATGGCGAAGTCGCAACAGAAACTAAAACTTGTTCGAAACATGCAGGCGTAGTATTGTTCTGGTTTCTAAACACTGAGGTTGCCTCATTAACCGTCGCCTTTTACTTAAATCAGGTTCGTTTATGAAAGGTGTCATGTCAAAAGATTCATTTTCTATTACGGGAGTAGAAGACGAAGCAGTTAGTTCTGGTGTAATATTTTCTTATCCTATCAATGAAAACGTGATCTTTAAAAACTTTTCCGATAACCGAATATAGCCTTATCATACGAAAACCACTGAAAGCTATCAGTCTCACTGCTTTGTCTGCTGTCGTCTGAATACTTTCATCATATTTTATTGGGTTACGGGGCGTAAATTGTTCCTGAACCACGATCTTATTTCATCAGAAAAAAAAAAATTGTGGTGCCATGTATTTCTTATCTAAAATGAGTATATTGTGGCTAGAATGGTAGAGGAAATGATAGTGAGCAGAAATTATTTTTTCTTGCGAGGTCTACCAATACAAGGTTTCTGGTATGACTGGTTTGGCCATCTAAAATAAGCAATCACGAAGATTCGAAATAAATAGGAAATATTAGAATTATATAACTGAAAAATGGTGCATTTTACTAAAAAAAACACGATATTTCAGCTACTTTTATAAAGAACAAACACGCATTTTGAATTAATTTACAAAGAACAAAATCGTTTATTTACAGATACAATTTTTTCATTACTAATTCGTAAAACAAAATCGTATCTGCTCAAACGATGAGAGACTTGGAATTGATTTATGAAGAACAAAGACTTAGGGGAAAATAATTGGGTAGAAAATAAATAATGTAAAATCATAATCTTATAGTGTAATCTATCAATATAGAAGTATATTATGTAAAAAATTCTTTTTTAGAAAGTTACTATATGTCTTCTTTACATTTTGTAGAATAATATGGTATACACACAAACGACAAAATGTATTGTAAAACAAACACGCAAATGACGTTAGGTCGCTGCGCGCGCGATGCGAGATGCATCGAACAAGCTCGTAAATGGCATTACGTGTTTGTTTGCGGGATAATATTTCAAATACGACAGTGTTCGATTGGTTATTTCAATAAGTAAAAAGAAATTCAACAAAAAAAAAATTGTGCTGGATAGTTTTTGATAATGTAGAATACGAATCTGTAATAAAATGCATTTCGTCTTATGTTTCCATAAGATTTTGTTCTTGGGACCCGTCGATATGTTCTGTGCTAATCGTAGTCATCGGCACCCGCGAATAATCCTTCAAGCTTCAAATAGTCAAGAAGCCGCCTCCAGAACAGTTATGAAGAATAAATAGGTGTTTTATTTCAACGGCAACGTTCCTTTCCACGCTACATGTACAAGATTCATCGGACCTATTATCACTCGCTCATCCGGAACCTATAGGTGCAGGACGTCAGCGTCTCGTTAGCAATAGCCACATACTCATACGCGCTTCCGAGTTACGCCCGTCTGGCACAACTAAATTGATTATAAAGACAAAAGAAAAATCTCATTTCTGGTTTTATTTAATTGATCCTAAAAATATTTACCCTTTCCCTGTAACACCCAAAACATCCGGGAGCTCGGATACTTTGGCAACATTCATCTCATACGTATACTAACTCGTAAAAGATATACTAACTCGTAAGTTTTGTAACTTATATCAGGTACATTTCTTTGGTTCGGTGGTTTCATTGACAAACTATCTTTGTCTCAGTCGCGGTTACAGAGTACCTTTGTCTATTAGTTTCTCTGTCTACGTACGGGTTTAATGCTATTTAAATTTCTAGCAACGTTCCGTTTCTCAAAACATGAATATTATAGTCACATTTGAAATGCTTTAAAAAATATTTATCAACACTAGAATGCGTATTATTGATTTTATCTAATTTACAATAGATTAAACAAGCAAAACTTATACTAATTCTTTTCTTTTTTAATATTCATCTTAGTATTTTTCTCCAAAACTTGTGTGTAATAATAGCCATTTCATGTTCCGAGCATGCGTCACTAGCGTCATTTGATATAAGTCCTCCTACACTATAGGCGGGCGCGCGAACGATGCGAACAAAGCATGCGCGGCAGCGTGCCCGCTGAGCTCGAGTCACATTCTACGGGAGACTACGGGAGAAATCACAGTTAGAAATAGCTTTATTTGAAAGTAAGAAAAACACCAGTACAGATGATTAAAATATAAGCGAGCTATTAACTCTTGGAACACATAAATGTGTAATAGTCATCCAATGAAATAGATCGAGTCTCCTCATACATTACTCTTTATTTCAATAATATAAAAACAAATTATAATGTAACCAAAGATTATGTTTAAAACTATATCTCCATGTTTAGGAATATCCTTAAGTATGAAATAATTGTTTCCAGATAACTGTTTATTAATTTATTCTTATTCTCTTTCGTCAGGAACCAGATCATCTCGCATTTCAGATCACTCACTGCATTTATATGCTTCTTGTATAGCGTTCACGTTAGCATTCGAACAGCACTTACTTCGTGGCGAGCCCATTTACGTAATACGCAAAGCACTTGAAATTTAGGACGCAAAGGGCAACACCTCGAGGGTCGCGGGCTAAATCCTCACTTAAAATAACCACAATGTTCTCTATTTTCTAAATCTATACTTGCATCTAAAATCACTCAATTCAAAACGATTTACACACTGCTAACGTCTCACAGATCGCTGTCTCCATTGTGTGTTAAAAATCCATCATGTATATAGATTTTAAATATATTTTGGAATAAAATAAAAAATATATAATTATGTAGGAATGGAACGCGACGGATGCATGAGATGTGTGATAAAGACAGAAGCATAAGTGTGAGTGAGACAAGTGATGTATGCTTGAGATGACGTGAATGTTGATGTAGAACATAGATGAGTATAAGAAGATGGAACGTAGGAGAAGTCAGGAGAACGACGTGATGGTGTAAAAGAAGTAAGACGTGTAGAAGCAGATTATATAAAATAAAATAAATCAAATTACGCTATTTGTTTGACTAATGAACCTGATCCCACAATTTTTGGGGGCTCGTCCGGGATCAGGCCAACAAAAGTCGGCAGAAGGCGTATTTTGGCATGGAAAAGAAACAGCTGAAGAAAAGAAAAGACGATCAAAGATGGCAGACGACACGCAGACCGAAATGGGCTTCGGGCTCGCAGATGCAATGACCGGTATTGGAAAATTCAATGGCGATGACAAAACTTATTCCTCCAGTAAGTGGGCGCAGGACATTGACGACAACGCGGAAATTTTCCAGTGGACGGCTCAGCAGACCTTGGTCATAGCACGCAGAACGCTCACGGGAACGGCGGCGTTATGGTTAAGGTCAGAAAAGACGTTCAAGACTTACGAAGATTTGAAAGCTGCCGTCGTCAAGGAATTTCCCGACCATGTAAACGTAAAGGAAATCCATGAGCTGATGGCGAGCAGGAAAAAGCAGAAGAACGAAACATATTTCCAGTATATGTTAATAATGAAAGAATTAGCACGGCGAGCGAAGTTTCCAGATTATATTGCAATTCAATATATCTTGGACGGCATTGAAGATTATGAGTCAAATAAAGTTATTTTGTACGGCGTGACGACTTTCTCGGCGTTAAAAGAAAAATTAGCGATCTATGAGAAAATGAAAACTAAAGCTGGGGAGCGTTCTAGCAAAAGTGAGCGACATAAAAATCAAGCAGAGTCATCATCAGTAACGGGTAGCCAAAGGCGTTGTTATAAGTGTGGAAGAGTCGGGCATGAATCGGGTGCATGTCAAAATGGTGTAAAATGTTTTAAGTGCAACAAGATGGGTCATACTTCCACGCAATGTAAAGAGAGGGTAGAACAGTCATCAAAGCAATATGGTGGCGGTGAAGCGAAAACCAAAGAGAAAAAACGAACGTTGTGTGTGACCGACTTCACTTCAAACGTTGGTGATGTTGGCTAACATGACGGCGATGACAGCAGTGTCAAGATGACGGAATATGAACCTAATATTTGCACGAACTTCGTTAACAACAATGAAACTCAGATTGAGATGAAAACGAATGCGAAAGTTCAACTAGAAAATGCCTGCAAAACCGTAATTGTGAATAAGTGTGAAGCGAAGGCGTTGATTGACTCTGGCAGCGAAGTAAACCTTATGACGAGTGAACTTTATGTCCGTATAGGTGCCCCAAAGGCTGAGAAAACGGTCACAACGTTTGCAGGACTAGGGTGCAGCAAAGTGACCGCAACAGAAAAGTTTGCGATGGATGTGAAGATAGATGGACACTATTATAGTGTTAAGTTTTATGTTGTACCTAGGGACACCATACCTTGTAGTATAATATTGGGTCAAGATTTTCTGAAAGATGTGTTTACGGTGTTGTCGAAGGGGTCAATAGTTATAACCCCAAGTGCTGAAAACTGGCTCAATAAATTAAGTTGTTTAGTGTGTCATGATAATTCTTATGTTTTAGGTGAGATTCAAAATGACGTAAGGCGACAAGTTATAAGTTGTGTGGATAGTTATAATTCTGTTCAAACCAAAGATGCTCCAGTTGAGTTACGCATAGTACTTAAAGACGACATACCAGTGGCCCAGCGTTCAAGGAGAATATCGTTGGGTGAACAGGCTTTGGAGCGTCTTAAGGTAATTCCTAAAAGTCTAGAAGTTGAAATGTTTAAGAGGATACATGAAAAGGGTCACTTTGGAAAGAAGAAAATGATGGAAATATGTATTAGAGAAAGATTACTACATCAAGAATATGCAGAAAAAATTAACATGCATACCATGTTTACTAACTACTAAGAAGGAAGATAGAGGAAGTGCATTTACTAGCAATGATTTTAAGGAGTACTGTCAAAGTGAAAACATTCAACATATCACCATCACAACAGGTGTTCCAAGAGGAAATGGTCAGGTGGAGAGGATACACCGGACAATAAAAGCAGTGTTAACAAAACTTTGTATTGCAGATCCCTCGCAATGGTATAAGCATGTCAGCAGTGTACAGCGTTCTATGAATAGTACTTACCAACGGAGTATTGCAACCACTCCATTTGAGTTGATGATGGGGACTAAGATGAAAACCAAGGAGGATATTGAAATATATAATTTGATCCAGTAGGAACACCTAGTAAATTTCGTACAGAACAGAGAAGAACTTAGAATGAAGGCAAAAGAACAAATTCTTCGAGTACAGGAAGAAAATCGAAAGACTTACAACCAAAGACGAAAGGAATCCCATAAATATAATGTTGGGGATATAGTGGCAATAAAGCGTACACAGTTTGGTTCAAGCCTAAAGTTAAAGCCGCAGTATCTAGGCCCATACAAAGTAACCAAGGTAAAGAGGAATGATCGCTACGATGTAGAGAAACTCAATTCTATGTTCGCGATTGACGAGCGCTTCTGCAGACTTCATGAAGCCATGGCCTGGAAACGATGGTAATTGATTAGTAGATAGGTAGTTTTATAAAAGTTTCTTTGTTACATTGAGCGTCAGTAAGCACTTAATAATGTTACAGATGATTTTTACAAGTAGTCTTGACCTGATGTTATTTTTGTATCCAGTGAATTTCTTATTTTTATGATGCCAAGTTTAAACTATTGTATTAAGGTGTTTATTTGTTTTGAGTTATAAGTCATTATTTCATGTAAAGAGTAAGATTGCTAAAATGTGACAAGTTTATATTATTATTTCTTTAAAAGTTTATGTTAAGTTTAGTTGTTTATTTTGTTTGATTTGTTTGAGAGATGTTGTTGTAGTCAATGTATAAGTTTAGTTTATTTTTGGCTGTTGTTTTGCAAGATCAGACTGGGACAGTCTGATGTCAGAATGGCCGAGTTGTAGGAATGGAACGCGACGGTTGCATGAGATGTGTGATAAAGACAGAAGCATAAGTGTGAGTGAGACAAGTGATGTATGCTTGAGATGACATGAATGTTGATGTAGAACATAGATGAGTATAAGAAGACGGAACGTAGGAGAAGTCAGGAGAACGACGTGATGGTGTAAAAGAAGTAAGACGTGTAGAAGCAGATTATATAAAATAAAATAAATCAAATTACGCTATTTGTTTGACTAATGAACCTGATCCCACATATATTAAACATTGACATAATACAGCAACTCAAACGTCAAATGAAGCCGTTACCATAGCTAGTCCCAATGACACTAGGGGTCTCTTTGGTTTATCTTTAGTACC
This sequence comes from Autographa pulchrina, assembly GCA_905475315.1. Taxonomy (NCBI): domain Eukaryota; kingdom Metazoa; phylum Arthropoda; class Insecta; order Lepidoptera; family Noctuidae; genus Autographa; species Autographa pulchrina. The sequence continues at coordinate 5,489,686 of FR997762.1, read as the reverse complement.
ATAGTTAGTACCACAACAAGTGATAAACTTCGTTTTCTAATAACGTTTTACTTAGTACCATCGTTGATACCTAGTTTAATCCTAGAACTTTATATAGTCCGCGTTTTGGCATAAGGGGGCGTATGTTTATTTAGTATTGCATATCTTGCAGGTACTAGCAGCGGAGCGTAGGTGCCTCAGTTTTGAACATGTCCTAGCCCACCTTCAGCAGATGTTTACACCAGGCTGTGGATGCACTCAATGTCCCAGGGCTCCTCTTGACGCACATAAATTTCCATCCCAAGAATTGTAAATGTGTATGTCTTAACTGTTGTATTATGTAAAACAGCAATTTTGCTTAAAACTTACATTCGACATTCTATCATTTTGTTAGTCTTGGATTTCAGGTTCATGGAAAAGTTTGGTTTTCCAGCTATTCTTGAGTGCATAGACGGCACACATGTAGACTTAATTCGACCATAAGACCATCAGGAGGCTCACTTAAATAGGAAAAAATATCATATTTTGAATTGAATGTGTTGATAATTTGAATTTAAAGTTAGGTGATGCCCCAAAAGCTGCAGATCTCTAAAGCGATAATTTTTAGGAAATGTTTAAGCCTATAAAAATAATAGTAATATAAATTTGGGTTAATACACATCGTACTAAATAATACTTACATGATTTTCAGACCAACAATTTTAGAAGAAAGGGTTTATCCCAAACTGCTCATGTAAGGTGGGAGGAAAGTGCATGGAAAGTCTGAAATTGTACATTAATATCTTGCCCATTTAAGTTTGTCTTGTGTTATTTGTGCGCCTAGGTTAGCAATAGGTAGAAGTGGAAAAAAACAACAAATTTACATTAATCAACCTTTTTTTGTTTAGGCAGGGGACATGCCGCCCACTCGGGGGAGTAGATGGGTAGTGTCAGAATCTCTAACTGACTAAGCCTAAAGTTTAGTGTTGGTGCGTGGCAATGCGTAGCAATTCATTACGTACTATCGGCCTATAAACTGTGTTAAATTGTTGCGAGAGCAGTGGTGTGTAGAAAAGCGCACCCATGTCGTCTTCTATCAACAAATACCATACAAGTATGTCGCTCTAATACTGGTTCTCCCGCTCCTCCACGTCAACTTGAGGATTTTGATTTTGGATGACAATACTTTCCGGCTCGCTATCAGTTTACGTTTAGGTATACCTTGTGTCGCATGACATCGTTGTCAATGCGGTGAAACAGTCGATTGCTTCGGTCACCATGGCCTGTCCTGCAGCAGGAGCGCAGGGCGTATATCCCGTCACGCAAATACTAATGACATTATTCGTCGTGCTCTTGTCACTGCCGGTGCGAAATTATCTTGCCTTGCAATTGTTGCTGTGTCGTAGTATTTAACATGAGTCAGCCTTATTTAAACAGAGTAAATCGCTGATGCGCAAATGTGCAAGTATATTTATAAGTTAATATACATAAATAAATATAAAATGCATTCAACTTAATTTTTTTCTAATATGGTTCATGAAATTAAAACCATATTAAATCATTACTTATTGCTGTTTATCAGTGAATCTGTCAGCGGATGCAATTGTGGACATGGCAAATTATGTCAAATCTAGCTCAATTGCATGATACTTCACAGCAATCTGAAGGAATATCAAATCAGAAAAGTAAAGAAATATCCACTATGACAACTGCATATATGGCAATGAAAAAGAAGTAGTTAATTCAACTGGTCGAGATCTCAAGCCATTGCAAGAGCAATACCTACCGCAACCATCAACTTCTTATGTTCCTGTCCTAAGTCATCAAAATGAACCCTCATACGAAGGTGCTGCAGCATTCAGTGTAGAGACACGGAACACCATCGGCTTACCTAACATAATGCGTAACCCAATACAAACCATCTGGTCTGATCAAATTCGCGATATTATAAAACACCATAATCAAGGCCATCGAATTTTTATTCGTATGAGGGGTGCACCTGGCAGTGGGAAATCCTACCTATCCAAACAACTGATAGATATGTTAATAGGAGCTGAGTACATATACTACAGAAATCATATATTCAGTACTGATGATTATTTCATGGTGAGAGGTATCTACAAGTATATAAAATATAGTGCAGTATTATTTATATTTATTTCACTTTTTTCACGTTCCGTTTCATACTAGCTCTTAGATACACCTCGCCAATCAACACATCGCGTGCGTCGCGCCAAAGAAGTATTTATTACAAAGAACTGTGACTCATTTGACTGTGTATAAAACGAAACGTCTTGCCGGAAACATTGAGTAAATCATAACAAAACTAAATACTTTTCTTCAGTCGTTGGCGTTTCGCGAAAATATTGTTTTTGACACTTTTTTATGATATACTCTTTGTTATGTGTTCTTTCTTTAAACCTGAGATTGGCCAATTGCGATAACAACCATAGAAAAAAGTAGAAGATTTAGTTCAAATGTCATTTACTTTTGCATAGTGATTTACTTTGTTTGGATTACACACATTATTTTATTTGTTAGGGAAAACAAACAATTATCGGTAAATTCAATGTAATTCTTTGGAAATCAACATCGTGCTCATTTACAAGAACCTGCCTATACATTTGTTTTAGATCTGACGCAATACAATAACGATGTAACATTATGCCAAAAATCGTAAGTATATGACCTCCGTGGTCGTATACGACCTCCGTGGTCGAGTGGCGTACGCACCGGTTTCAAGGTGTCGCTAGCTCTGAGGTCCCGGGTTTGATCCCCGGCCGGGTCAATGTAGAAATCATCATTCTACATTGCCTCGAGTCTGGGTGTTTGTGGTACCTTCGTTGTTTCTGAATTCCATAACACAAGTGCTTTAGCTACTTACTTTGGGTTCAGAGCAATGTATGTGATGTTGTCCGCATTTATTTCATAAAATCTTTCATTGGTCGTGTCTTTGTCTTTGTTTGGTCTTTTGTTTGATGATACCTATATCATTTGTTAACAGCCGAATCTCCTTGCTTTTGGTAAACATTGTCACAATTGTGGAAAGTGGATGCAGCGAAGGGCTCTTCGTAAAGATGGTAAGTAGTATTTTAGTAGGTATGTAGGCAGGTTATGTTTTTAAGTGAATTTTGTTCTATGTTTTCTTCTTAAAGTGTGGATTGTAAGACTTTCTGCATTTAAATAAAATAAGTACTTATTTACTTCCAGTGACATGCATTTGCAAAAAACTGCAAGCAAATGCAAATGTGCAGTCGATGTGTAGAATGCGACAACATTATACTCGGTAAGCGGCTCAATATTTTTTCTCTATGACCCGACAAATAATAATAAATAACTACATGCATAGCCTGTGTTGAGGTGTTATGAACACATACAGAAACAGACACGATTTTTTTACCGTTTTTCTTGATAATGGAATGGACCCCTTCATGCGCAAGTTCAACTTGAACTTGGTTGGTTCTTATTATACAATTAAACATTATAAATTGTATAATACATTTTTGCAGATAATTTCAATTATTGCGAGTGTTGTGGCCTAGAAACAATTAGGCAGTTAAGAATAACCAAGGCTCGGGCACTTTCAAACTTTTTTCCAAAAAATCAAACTGCTCCTGTTGCATCTGTTAAATCACTAGCTGCCTCTACAATACAACCTGACAAATCCCAAGATTTATTTGATTACTTTCGGGTAAGTTAACGGTGCAGTAATAATGACCGCGTAATAAGGACCGCGTTTGAGAAGCGAATACCATCTGTTCGCGACGAAGCGTCACCAAAATGATATTAAGTGTTTTATAAGAGTAACCCACATATTATGTGGTGATAAAAGTTGTTAAATGTGTTTTATATATGATTACCCACATATGTGGGCGTAATGTTATTAAGTGTGTTTTATATACGTATCCACCTATTTAGGCGATATAAACAAAGACTATAAGTGAAAATAGTGATTTGTGATATTTATAAGTAAATAGTGTCTATGTAACAGTCAAGATAACGCTTTATAATGTAAACCGTAAGTACGATCCGTTTGAACCCTATTTTTCTCAGTTAAACGTTCAAATATTATACACTTCTCATCAAACAAATCGAAACACTTTCGTTTTTATTGTTTTTGTCCTAATTTTTTACAAAAGAGAATTAATTCCATGAAAAAAAAAAACATTAAAAACATTATTGTGTAGCTGGCAGTTTGGTCATTACAGTAAGAAGAAAAAAATCAAAATTCGAAATTAGAATTTCATTTGTTTATCCTATAAATGAAATTAATCACTGTTTTGAGACAAATGTGTATTTAGGGTCGGAGTACGTTTCTCGTTTAAAAACTAAAAATTAGCGCTTGTCTTTAAACTTTTTGTTTCTTATTTCATTTACTGTGACTTTGGGACGTCTGAAAAAACTTTTTTTTCTAAAACATATGGATACTTCGCCCGCAGAAGCCGCCCAAGTGGTGGCATTGCTGGATTCTGGACTTAGTCAGCGTGTTGTGGCTGCAAGATTGCATCTAAGCTTATCATCTGTTCATAGAGTCTACAAACGCTATCGGGAGACTGGTTCGTTCACGCGCCGTTCAGGATCTGGCAGGAATCGGGTCACTTCTGAGCGAGATGATCGATTTATTGTAACAACTTCTTTACGAAATCGACGCCTTAACGCTTTTCAACTGCAGCAGCAGCTTCGCGTTGTACGAAGAGTAGCTGTAAGTGACTCTACAATAAGAAGAAGGTTGAAGGAACGCGGATTGGCACCGCATAAGCCAGCGAATGGGCCGAAATTAACTGCAGACCATCGAAGAGCGCGCCTTAACTTTGCACGCGAGCACCTAACTTGGTCATACCTTCAGTGGAGCAAAGTACTGTTTTCTGATGAGTGTAAAATTATGCTGTATGGTAACGACGGAAGGAACAAGGTCTACAGAAGAGATGGAGAACGCTTTGTACAATGCTGCATTGAAGAAAAGGTCAGCTATGGTGGCGGTTCGTGGACGGTTTGGGGAGGAATCAGCGCCGACGGTAAGACAGAACTTGCCTTTGTGTCTGGGCCACGGCTGCCTGCACTAAACTCTCATCGGTACATCGAACAGTGTCTTGAACCTCATGTGATGCCCTATGCACATTTTATTGGCAACGACTTCATATTCATGCACGACAATGCTAGAGCTCACACCGCGGGCGTCGTACGAGATTATCTTACCGAAGTCGGTATCTCCATTATGGTATGGCCAGCAAGAAGCCCGGACATGAATCCCATTGAACATCTATGGGATGAATTAAAGAGACGAATTCGAGCAAGAGATCCAGCCCCAGAAACACTTAGCCAGCTGCAAAATGCAATCCAAGAGGAATGGGATAATATACCACAACATGTGATCGTGACTCTCATCCGATCGATGAAGAACAATATGGAAGCAGTAATAAGAGCTCGCGGAGGGAATACAAGTTATTAAATAAACGTTTCTTACATTTTTTTTTCATTTACTCGTGTTGTTTTACCCATTTCCTTCATATTCCATACAGGGTAAAAATTACTCATTATACAAAATACGAAACCTATGAAGACTTAATTGGAATTTAGAACATTAACATTAGGATTTAAAAACCTCATACTACTCACTATTAAATGACATTTTACATTTATTCCTAAATATACACATTTTTCTGATAATCCTTATCAAATCATAAACTGCGAGGTGTTTCGATTTTTTTGATGAGAAGTGTATAAGTGTTACATAGGCACCAAGTTTAGTCTAAACCTAACTTGTTATTAATATTTCATGTTGATAGTTTGTGTATTAGCGATAAGAGTGATAAAATAAACATTATTTTTTTACGGTGTATCATTTCGAGATAAATAGCCCTTATATACTGAATATGTAATGTTTAAAATAGTAGGTATATCTAGTTAGTACGATATCTCCCCTTTATATAACAGTTTGTTTCATTAAAATATATTAAATAGTTTCGGAGATATAGTAGTCCATCCAACAAAGACATTGTAGAGTGCGTGAGTTAGGCCCTAAGCAATTACTTCAGAAAATTGTTCAGGGTGCTTAGAGAGTTAACATACTAAAAGTCCCGACATCTAGGGGGTGAGGCGGAGTGGGGGGAGGGGGTTAAAGTTCCCATTTTTCAGTTTTTCGCTAATATCTTTTAAACGGTGCGTCATGGAGATAAGAAGTCTTCTACGCAATGAAAGCTTATAAAATTATGTACAACTTTTATCTTATACACTTTTTCACATTCCTACCTATTTTCGAACTACACGTTCCGGAAAAGTGAAAATTGAAAAAAAAACTACTTGAATTGAACACTACCTTTTGTATACTACTTCCTTCACGTTATTTGGGGATAAAAAGTATCTTACATCTTAAATCAACTCCTACTATATCAATTTACTAAATTTTATCCAGATCTGTACAGCCGTTGGGATATCAAAACTTTTATCTACACTTGTCTTATACACTTTTTCCAAATTTTCACCAGTGTTCGAGTATTAGTGTGATGTGACAACCATTACCGAATGTTAAATATGAGCTAGTATATAAATTAGGTATTTTATTGATAACATAAGCTGGGAGTACCTCCAAGCGGTGAAGGCGGTAACAGTTTGAGATCTCGTTTTCTACCAGTGGTAATGGAGCAGAAGCGGGTCGTAACTTTTCATTCCATATCCTGTCGTAGAAAACGAGATCTCACTGGCTAAAACTCCCATAATCATCCATCCCTTGGGGTTATGTTATTGTTGTCGTTTATGATTCAACCTCTTTGGCATAGTAGCCTACCCGGTAACGCAGGGGAGCAGCCAGAATGATAATCCAATTGCGTAACTAATGACGATTACAAAGCAAAGAACTGTTCTGGCTTTCACTTTTCCGGAACGTGTAGTTCGAAAATAGGTAGGAATGTGAAAAAGTGTATAAGATAAAAGTTGTACATAATTTTATAAGCTTTCATTGCGTAGAAGACTTCTTATCTCCATGACGCACCGTTTAAAAGATATTAGCGAAAAACTGAAAAATTGGAACTTTAACCCCCTCCCCCCACTCCGCCTCACCCCCTAGATGTCGGGACTTTTAGTATGTTAACTCTCTAAGCACCCTGAAACATTTTCTGAAGTAATTGCTTAGGGCCTTGCTCACGCACTCTACAACCCCTTTTGGGTGATTTATTGACTGAACTATAGTAAATACAAAAGTTTGTTTACTTTAATTTATAACATTTTTGGACTTCTAACTGTAATAACTTTTTACACATACTTTTTATACATATCCAGATAGGGCATAAAAAGGGCTTTCTATCAATATATAGATTTAATATAGTTTCATTTGTAAACACCGAGAAAAAGAAAGAAACATAAAAATGTTATAGTAAAAATGTTATTGAATAAAGTGCAAAACAGGAGACGGTTTCGCGGCTCTCGTGTCGGTAAAGTTCCGTGGTACGTAAGCGCACGAGGTCGCAAGGCTAATCGTAGTCATCGGCACCCGCGAATAATCCTTCAAGCTTCAAATAGTTAAGAAGCCGCCTCCAGAACGGTTATGAAGAATAAATAGGTGTTTTATTTCAACGGCAACGTTCCTTTCCACGCTACATGTACAAGATTCATCGGACCTATTATCACTCGCTCATGCGGAACCTATAGGTGCAGGACGTCAGCGTCTCGTTAGCAATAGCCACATACTCATACACGCTTCGAGTTACGCCCGTCTGGCACACCATCTTTGAATAATGTTGTAGCTGTAGATGGTAGAGGAAGGCAGGCATAGAAATCATGAATACTGGATATTATTAAATACGAAAGAGAGGAGCATATACAATTTATTCCCACTATGAATAGCCATTACTGTCGCAGTAATACTAACAAGCTTTATATTGACGGCAGTAAAACATTTAGGTATTGATCTTCATAGAGATTACGTTATGTCAGACTGAATATACGCCATTATTATTACCATTTATTTATTACTATTGTACTTAGCTGTAAGTCTTCCATAGTCTTTAAATAAATAAATAAATATGGTAACTATGTTATGCATAGCCATATATTTAATAATTAATTTAATATTGCCTTTTATTCACCAAAAGACAGGTGCGAAACTTATGAAGCATTTGTGAATGCTACCGGCGAAGAAAAACAAGGACTTCAAGTTGATTACAATATACATTTGATAAAAAAGAGTTGTCGAGAGCTGAGAAGGAACAAGACAAACTGAAAGGGAGGAACGTGGTAGTAGCTGTCTATGACTTACAGGCAACCGTGCCTTGTCCAAGAGGGGATGTAAGCAGCTTTTATTACATCTCCAAATAAAATGTTTTAAATTTTACAATAACCTAATAATTTAATAATAAAAAAATATTGTAGTGCATGGCATGAAGGGCATGGTAATCGTGGTGTGAATGAAATTGCAACTTGCGTGTGGAATAAACTGAAGCGAATAGACACTAAGGCTGAGCAACCAACAGAGGTAATATTTTAGAGTAACAATTGCTGCGGGCAGCAGAAAAACCGTTATTTGATTTCTATGTACATCTTAGCAGTAAGTAAATTACAAAATATTTGTTCCATTACTCACATCCTCATTAAAGAACACACCCAAAATGAGGGTGACAATTGCCATTACCTGATTGAATGAAAGATAAAAAATCTCTTCGTTCGAATGCGATGTACTCACCTGATCAGTATTTTACTTTAATTAGAACCGCCAAATCTAATGGGAAGCAATTTGCAGTAAATTGTTTAACTATTGACTGTTTTACAATTTCAAAGAAGGATCACTTAAGATTGGGATTTTTTTCCAAAAATACAACTGAGTCTGTAAATATGAACGATATCTGTCATTTATGATATCAGACCCTGGTTCTTTTTTTTACAAAACTTCATAACTTGATATTTCCTATAAGCAAATAAAAGTATCAGGGTCCACTCGAAACACTCAAAATGATTTGATGATACTTAGTTTTCCTCCAGCCTATGTGAGAGGATAAAATAAGTAAAAAGAAACAGGGGCTGATAAAATTAATTGAGAAAAGTATAATTCCTAGATACTATGAAGATTTTTATCAAAAGGGGAATGCCAAGTCGCCATAGTAATTTAGGCCCTCTGTGCACACAAATATAAAATAATAATAATAATAGGGAGCAATTCTAACAATTAATTAGTAATAGAAATGATTTACAAAGAACTTAGCATTTCAAAGTTATTTAAGATTCATAGTCCATCTTATATACTGCAGTTTATGTCGCCAGTGTCGTCATAAGTAGCGGGAACAGAATCCATAATCAGGCCGGGGTCGTCAGGTATAGGAGAATCGTCAGAGTCAGTATTTATAGCGAAAAGTAGTCAATTTAAACCGCAATAAACATAAGCAAGTAACCGCAATGGAGTTGCTAGAAGCAATGATTTTGACATTTACGTATTTCGGCAACTGACAGTGACAAGTAAAACTTTGACATAGCAATAGGAAGTTGCCATAAAAAGTTTTTATACATAGATATATTTTTTTAAAAGGTCGATTTATAGATATATTTTTTTATTAATAATTGGTATAATAATTATTATTAAAAGATATTTTAAGGAATTAGATAGGTATAATGTATGTTTGCTGGGAAGAAAATGAACGGTTTTTAATAATAAACGAAAAATAATTATTCTGATTAGTTACCTGCCAACATTTTTTTGTAAAGGCAACATTTGAAACTCATGTTATGTTCAAGTTCCGTTAGTTTAGTCGTTATAATGTTTAATATTTGGGTCATTCTATTCTACAGCCGAAAATGTGTGCCTTTGAAAAAAACGCATTAATTTATTAAGTTATTGTTGTTATTGTAAGCTATTTTGACACACATTAATCCAGATAAATTAATAATATGACGTTATAAATCAAATTAACTACAATATTTTTTTTATATATATTCAAATCGGCGATTTTCACGCTCCGTTATCTGTGGAATTCCTACGTTGCCACATTTGTACTGGTTTAAAAAATATGAGAATTTAGGTTATCAAAGACCATAAGCTTCTAAGTATTTTCTAATAGAGTCTAGTTTGACATACTTTAAGTGCATTAAATTGAGAACCCCCGATAATATTATATACATGGTTCTACTTTCGTTACAAAAAAAACATCATTTCAGTTATCAATGGTATTATTGAAAATAAAAAAGTAGAAACATTGCCTAGTCACTTTATTTTTTGTGTTTGCAACACTGAACCACCTGTCAGTTGCATGCAGGTTTCATTGTAAAAAGAAAAGCGTTTCTTAAAAAATTACAAACCACTTTGTTGATTACAATTTGTGTGTAAAAGTTCGTACATCATCCCTGTTTTGGAAGAGCATAGGTGAGTTTTTGAAAATTATACACAAAAACATAAATTTTCCATGTGTTGGAGTGTCGTTAATTTGATGCCAGTATTGTTTAAAAATTTGTTCTTGAAAGACGCAAAAAAACGGCGCGAAAGTTTAAATCTGTCATTTCCGTTATCATCACTTCTGTTATATGGGTGATAACAGAGATGACGTATGATAAACGAAATGACGTTTTTAATTATTAACTAAATTTCACTTGAGTTTACATTTAATGTCTAATGAAAGTATTTGTTTTACGTTTATGTAGACATATCTAAATGTTTTAACCAGATTTTACTCGTCATAAATCAAAATTATTTTTATTTAAGTTATTTTCACGCAAATGACATTTTGATAACGGTAATGACGTTCTTCGCAATCAAGTGTATTTCGTTACCATTTAAATTATCACGCTTGTTTTGTTTATACAGAAATGGCCCCTAAAACCCGTACCAAGAAAAAATCTACGATAACAGGTTTGAAAAAAAGGTCTAAAACGAACAGAACAGGTAAAACTAGCTATGAGAAGATACCGCCAAAACATGACAGAAGAACAGATTGAAGAAAGAAAACGGAAAGATAGGGAACGGTACAAGAGGAAAAAAGAGCAAGGACTAGTAAAAGGTAACCCACCAAAAACATTCAATGTAAAAAAAAGCCAAGTCTCTCTATGCAATTCTTCCATCGTAAAAAGTTTTGAGATCGCATAGGAGCCAAGTCCTGTTCAACTTAATTTGTAATAATAAATCAATATTTTGTGACTATATCAATAGTTTTGTTTACATTACAATAACAGTGACTTGGCCATGAGCACAAGTTAAAGGTCGTTTGCTCCTTGTAATTACGTGCAAATACCGTTGTATTTATATATTATATATGATATTATATATATATTTCTATATTATATGTGACATGCCACTGGCGAGAGGTTAAGGACATGATTTTGTAACTGATTGGAATTTGAGATCACTATGGACTAAACATGCGCCATAGTGCATGTGCAGTTCACTGATCTTAGATGATACCGACTGTCGGTTAAGGTGTCCTGATATTATTTATTATTTACTTGCAACTCCTCCAAATATGCCGTTTTATATTTGTATCTTATTGTGCTCATGGCCAAGTCACTATTATTGTAATGTAAACAAAACTATTGATATAATCACAAAATATTGATTTATTATTAAAAATTAAGTTGAACAGGACTTGGCTCCTATGCGATCTCAAAACTTTTTACGATGGAAGAATTGCATAGAGAGACTTGGCTTTTTTTTACATTGAATGTTTTTGGTGGGATCTCATTTATTTTTTGTAGGTCTCTTTCTTTTCTTTTTATAAATAAACAAAATTGCTATAAAAAATATTTGCTTTTTGTACATAAACAAAGAACAAAGTTAACAATGCAGTCAAAATTCATATACCATGTTCTTGTAAAACCGCAAATATAAATTTGTTTTTATATTATTTACTAAGGTATATAATTTATTACCGTTTTTATAATTTTCCCTTTACATGTAGCTAAAAACCTATCTTGGTGCCAAATTTGAAGGTTCTAAGTTAGCTAGAAGTACCTTAGATTTTTGATGATCGGTCAGTGAGTGAGTCAGTGAGTGACAAAATGGTGTAACTTTGATCGCTCATAACTCGTAAACTATTGGTTCAAATGTCATGTAATTTTGAGGCTGAGCTTGTTTTAATACTTACTCTAGGTCACCGAAAACCTAAACCCCTAGCTTTGTCCGTATCGATGATACAGGGGGGGTGAAATAGCCGCGAAACGCTTCGAGAAAAGAATGGTACGGCCGTGCCCGTTTTGCTCGAGACTTGGCTGGGGCACTGCCGTGCCCCCAGATTAATGAAATGACACCCCGCTCCAAAAAAGTGACAAGAAAGCTGTGGAAAGAAAGATCAAAGAAATATCGTGAGAAGAAAAAACATGTGGAACAAATTCAACGTCAAGCTGAAGAGTTTGCTGCAAATGAAACTCCTCCAGATAGTCCCATAGCTTCGAGTTCTAGATCTAGAGTAGAGTCTGGTAGGAAAATGCAGGAAAAGAACAAACGGCATTTAAAATTGGAGAATATTTTACTAAAGGAAAGACTACGTCAGATGGAGACAAGAGTAAAGAAGTACAAAATGCGATACAATAGAGTCATCAACAAAGCAAATAGTCAAGAGGCTAAGTCTAATAAGAAGAAATGTAAAATCAACGAAACAAAGAAACGTATACAAGATTTTTTGGAGAACGATGAATGTAGTAGATTAACAGCTGGAAAAAAAGAAACGATAACAAGACACAAAATTAAAAAGCAAATAAGATTACTTAATGATTCCTTGCTGAATTTGTATTCTAAGTTTAAAAGTACAGTAAATAACAAAATTTCATACTCACTCTTCTGTCGTTATAGACCTTTTTGGGTCATTTCTCCTACAACAAGGCACCGGGATACGTGTTTATGCATCCATCACACAAACATGGAGCTTATTATAACCGCATTAAAATCGGCGAAAGTCATCAATGAGGCAACTCCCGTAGCTCTCGTGAAAACTATTTGCTGTGAGGGTAAATTAAAAGAAAACTGTTTGCTCAGAAAATGCAATAACTGCATAAATAAAAAACCACAAATAAATACCTTTCAACATAATGACCCTGTAAGCTATTTTAGATGGATCACAAAGAAATTTCCAGTGGTTATCAAAGGGTCGGAAAAGATGTGCCAAAAGACAATTAAAGAGAAAATATTAAGTCCTAAAAAAGATTTGATCCAACTTATGCAGTCTAAATTACCTGACTTCATGAAACATTTGAACAACATTTACCACCAATATCAGACCCTCAACTTAATAAAACGACAGATAAATGAAGAGACAGCCATATTGCATATTGACTTTGCTGAAAATTATATCTGCAAATACGCTGAAGAGGTGCAAGCGGTGCATTTTGGTGGCTCCAAACCTCAAATTTCTTTACATACTGCCGTACTTTATCACTATGGTGAATTTGAACCCACTATTACTCCGTTTTGCACTATTTCGGAAAATCTGAGGCATGACCCAGTTTTTATTTGCAATCATTTACTTCCGTTAGTAAAAATAATAAAAAAATTACATCCAGATTTAAAGACAATACATTTTGTGAGTGATGGGCCATCATCGCAATACAGGAATAAATCTATGTTTTTCTTAATGGCGAATTTTCTGGCAGCCAATCTGAATGTACAAAATTTGGTATGGCATTACAATGAAGCTGGACATGGAAAAGGCCCACCGGACGGAGTAGGTGCAACTGTAAAACGGACAGCAGATCAAGCAGTAGCCCAAGGTAAAGATATATCGAACTTTCAGCAATTGATTGAGTGTTTAACCGACGACTGCAAAGGTGTACAAATTATTCCTATCAATGATGAAATTGTTCCCACTATTGAGAGCCTGCTTACAAAAAGTTTGACACCTACCTTTAAAGGTACGCTCAACATTCACCAAATAACAAGGACAAAGGATTTTCCAAATCTCCTGCATGCTCGAAAATTAAGTTGTACGGAATGTCTTCCAGGCCTAATTTGTCCACATTATGAAATGGGGGTGATTAATATAGAACCTTCACAAATCAGCTCGCAACCAAGTGATATTGTGATTTCCTTGGTACCTTGTCGTGACGATTCCACGCATGCTTCCTTCGACACAGATACATATCAAGAAATGAGTTCTCTAGAAAGCATGTCTCTCGCTCAGATAATTCCTTCAAATCTTGATAATAGAGATCTTAGTAGTGCTCTCGATGACCTGAATATTTTTGGATCAGTGACTACTCCTGCAGCGCCGGAACGAAGAGTTTCGATCTTTGATGATGAATTACAGAGTGATGGTGATCTAGCTCATTCAAGGGAACGTCAAATACGTTCTAGAAAATCCACTTCAGATATTCTTTACGATTCTGATAGTGAGAATATAGCGTATTTCCATAATTTAGAACATGGAAATGAGGATGAAGAAGTGGCAGTTCTGTCGAAACGGAGCCAAAACTTTTATAATACGGGTCCCTCATCTTCTTCGGATGAAAGCGTTATTGGAAGAGAGTTGAAACGCAAAAAAAAATTAAGTGATTTGTTCGATACATCTGGTGTTACAAAAAGAACATCAATGTCACGTCGGCGTATTATATTAGAATCTCCAAGTTCATCCGAGGAAAACATTTTTTAGACTTAATATTATTATTTGCACTACCTTAGAGTTGATCTCAAACGTCACCGTACTGTTGATTTAAGCGGTTTATGTCGTTTTCCAATTAATTAAAACATTACAAGAATTTATGAGCATTTATTTTGTTTTTTCAAGTATTGCCGATGATCACGGCAGTGGCGTCATTTCTGTGATGATACCGAAAATATTTTTTTATGTTAGTAAGTAAGTAAGTAAGTAATCATTTATTTGCACAGAATGTAGGTGTTTACAATTGGTGTTACAGATATATAAGGAATCCTTGTACATTCTGCCTATTTAGGCATGCAAACATTTACGAGCGACATTTGCTCACCATAATCTTAAAACTAATACTATGTTAATAACAATAAAGTTTAATTAATGGAAGGATCATTTAAGAATTCTTGAACAGAGTAATAACAATTATTTAACAATAAGGCAGTGAGTTTCTTTTTTAAAACTTTTAAAGGTTGATCCTTAATGCAATTAGGAATTTTATCTAGACACACGGCAGTGTGTCCGCCAAGTTCGAGCAAAAAAAAGCGACACACCGGCCGTGGGTTATATTACACGAACCATTTCGGGCCAATTTCGACCACCCTATAACTCAAAACATATTTTATCTACGCATATGAAATTTTGAGTGTCTGTTGACATCCCCATAATTGTCTAGAATACAAAATTTCATTATTCTACCTATAGCAGTTCTTGAGATATTGACGTCAGAAAATCGCTATTTTTACTATACACTCACTGACTCATCAAAAACCTAGACCACTTCCAATGGTCGTACTGACTTGAAATTTGGCATGGAGATAGGTCTTAAGGTCAAAGTAAAGGGAAAAATCTGAAAATGGCCAAGTGTGAGTTAGTTTTAAAAATAGCGAAGTTGTAACTTTGTTCTACTATGAAGTCATAATGAACTAAATGTGTCTATCTTCCAATGGTCGTACCGACCTGAAATTTGGCTCGAAGGTTTGTCTTTAGGTCGAAATAAAGTAAAAATCTGAAAACGGCCAAGTGTGAGTCAGTTTCGAAAACAACGAATGTGTAATTTTGTTCTACTATAAGTAGGTATGGAGTGGAAATGAGATAAGACTTATTTAAATTTAGATACATACCAATTTAAGACAATACTGTTTGTCTTAAAGACAAGAACAATAAAATTGTTCACCACTCTGTGTGTGTCTGTTGCGGGAACCGAACCCACGATTTACGAAGTGCAAAGCAGGTCAGTAGGTACACTAGGTGCGCTAAATCAGTCAAACAAAAATGAAAAGACTATTTTTTCTCGCATAGTCTAAATAATTTCTAATTTTACAACTAAGTGGAATGAGACATTTCCTAAAGCAAAAGTGATAAAAAAATAATAAAGAACCTACACCTAACAAAAATAAATGAAATCCCATCAAAAACATAAATGTGAAAGGCTGCCAAGTTCGATACTATGGGAATGCTTCGCCTATAAAAGAAGTGAGATCTGAATAAGTACCAAGTTCCATAAAAATACCTCAAATCATAAATAGTTATAGGAATGCACACTTGATTCCAGCAGCTTTTAAGGTACATTTTGAATAAGTATCACGTTACATAGAAATACCTAAAATTATAATAGTCAAAGAAACGCACACCGGTTTTTTTAGCAGTTTACTGATAACATTTATTACTTTCAGTACTTTTTAATGATGTAACTTGGCAAGTTTTAATAGAAAATTATATACTTGACACATTGCAGTCCAAAGGTGTCGATTCATTTCATTGAAAAGGTGTGTGGTGTGTGAAAACTTGCCAAGTAACATCATTAAAAAGTGCTGAAAATAATAAACGTTATCAGGAAACTGCTAAAAAAACCGGTGTGCGTTTCTCTGACTATTATAATTTTAGGTATTTCTATGTAACGTGATACTTATTCAAAATGTACCTTAAAAGCTGCTGGAATCAAGTGTGCATTCCTATAACTATTTATGATTTGAGGTATTTTTATGGAACTTGGTACTTATTCAGATCTCACTTCTTTTATAGGCGAAGCATTCCCATAGTATCGAACTTGGCAGCCTTTCACATTTATGTTTTTGATGGGATTAAAAATAACAGGAGCCATTCCCATAACACATTTTTTGTACAAAGCTGTTTTATAGTTACCTTCATACAATAAGTTTTGGTACTGTGATCTCATTGAGACTGTGCGACATCGAACTTCTTTTAAAGATTTAAAGAATTGAGGATTGGTCTTTACAAATATTGCCATTTCTAAAATATAGATACATGGGAATGTTAATAGTTTATGTTCTTTGAAAACTGAAACACAACTGTTAAGTTAGAGTTATAATTTGTTTGTTGATTTTATTGTGTCAAAATGTGTTAGTTTAATATTCAAACGTAGTACAGTGTTAAGCTTCTTTATAGTTCCTATTTAGCGAAAAATCATAAAAACGTTTTTTCTGTGATAATGAACATCATTTCTGTTATCACATATTTTTGAAAATCTATAGTTTTCTCGAGAAATACCTACTAGGGAGCTCTATTACAAATAATTATGTTAATTATTTTTACTTTGAAATAAAATAAAGCAGAAAAAAATAACAAAAATAGTTTTTTTTTTCAACCATATTTTTTTTCCACATAAGTAGAATGACCCATTTATGAAAAAATGTTACCGACATGCACAGACTAATGAATACGTGGCAGACATTTAAAAAATACCAACATATTTTTTTTGTAAAACGAATCTCTTGTGCAATTCTGGGCCTAGATTCGTCATTCCCCTTTATAAGTTAGTCCTGAATCTTTTTAATACTCTTATTTTGTTGGTTAGTTTCTTTTTAAGAAATAGGTAGTTGATTTTCAGTTTCATGGAAACTATTTAGTCGTTCGTTTAGGAACGTCAAGTATTAATTTGGGGATGGTTAGTGCGGAGTAATGACAGTACAGGAAGAATCACCGTATGTCAGTTGCTTCTTTGACAATCAGGGAAAAACGAAGAAGGAAAAAATAAGTGAACAATGATGAAGGAGCGAGCGGCTGGACATTTTTAAGGAGACATGGAACTACACGGTTGGCGATTACTTCGCGCTAAACTTCCCGCGTTCCTAATTATTCTATAATTCTATACGGCATAGAATCTATGCCGTAAAATAATCACGGTTGCTTATGATCTATGCCATAGATCATAAGCAACCGTGATTATTTTGTGTTCTTAATTTGTGAACAGAAAATTACAAGTGTAAACCAAAGCTTTGCAAGTATTATTTCGTGTCTTCCACGATGATTCCCCGATATATATTATATACTAGCTGATCCCCGCGACTTCTTCCGCGTCAATTTCTGTTATGACAGCGATTAAGAAGTTTAAAAAAAAAGTATTTCTGCGTAAATGATAATTTTAGTTAATATTATGTTGATAAAACTCTGTAGCAAATAATTGGCAATAATGCATTAATTTCGACCAAATGATTACCTTAAAAAAGGTTATAGTGAGTCAATCTTAAAAGATAGACATATACTGTCGCAGACATTTTTTTAGATCATTTAAAGAGGAACAATTCTTTCAGACATATATTTTGGGTAACTCGAACCGTTTACGCAGCGCACGCAACGGAAGCTTTCAAGTATGAATATTTTTCCCCGTTTTGTGACATTTTTCACTGCTGCTTCGCTCCTATTGGTCGCAGCGTAATGTTATATATCCTAAAGCCTTCCTCGATAAATGGACTATCTAACACAAAAAGATTTTTTCAATTCTAACCAGTAGTTCCCGAGATTAGCGCGTTCAACCAAACAAACAAACGAACAAACAAACTCTTCAACTTTATAATATTATAGTATAGATACAACGAGTAATACAATTTGCTCAAGTTAAGAAAGTAGTCGGTTCAGAATAGGCTTCTTAATTGAATTCCGAAATAAAAAATACATGTTAATTTTTCAGGAAAACTTCCTTCACATGTCTTGAATTAGAACCACCACCTCATAACAAATAAATTTAATCTTTAGTTTAAAGTAATTTTAACCTTATGACAAAGGAATAAAGTCCAATTTGTATTTCGTTGTTACGTCGCTAGCTTTTCATACACACAATAAAAACATTTTAAATATTTAAGTTGTTAGAACGCGAATAATAAATATTCAAAGAAATTTGGAACTTACTGCAACGAAATAAAGCTTATCTAAATGTACTTCCGACTTTGTAGTCGGCATTTTACATTTTTGTGTCAAAAGACGCGAAAAACCTAAAAAAATATTATGGTAGGGTAACTGCTATAGTAATTGGCCACGCTATAGTAACTGGCCACTCATAACAAAAGAGGTAGAACAAGGTAATGCAAGCAAGCCTATGAATGCAAAGGACAAAAAATATTTCTTTATCTATTGTATTTTCGTTTTAGTTTATAAAATGTGACCTAGATGGCGTTTTACATCATTTAAACGGTCAGTTTGAAAAAGTTTTGACAGATGTGGGCGGTTTGTTAAGAAAAAAATAAGGTAAGAGTTTTGGAACAATTTGATTTGGTGTGCAACTTACTTTTCCAGTGCCTAAATATTATGTGTTTCCTTTAGTATATGTAGTGAAGTTTAATTCTGTGTAATTTCAAAGTTCGCAAGTTCGTTATAACCTTAAATGTTTACCGGCTAATAACTAAATTCAAATTTGGTTGAATTTCAGTTATTGGCCAATTACTAATTTTCATCACACAGTTTCGACCTTATAAGGGTATAATATACGGTATACAAAAATTCTACAGTTCTAAATTCAATGAATCAGTTATTAGCCGGGGGTGGCCAATAGCTGGCAAGTAACATGGCCAATTACTAAATACTTTTTTTTAATTTCTTTCAGACTGCTTTAACATGCCAAAGATACCGCAATATACCAAAGAGCAATTAGACAAAGCTTTAGAAGACGTTAGTCAAGGTATATCAGTTCGTACAGCAGCCAAAAAATATGGTATACCTAGAGCAACACTACAATTTAAATTGAAACACCCTGATAGCAAAAGTGAATTTGGACCAGAACCCTACTTGACTAGAGAAGAAGAAAAACAGTTAGAAGAATGGCTATGCGATATGGGCAAAAGAGGGTTTCCTAGAAATGCCGAAGATATTCTAGATTCTGTTCAAAACTTTCTAAATAAAAACCCCAGAAAGACTCCATTCAGCGAAAATAGACCTGGAAAAGGATGGTTAAAAGGTTTTCTGAAACGCCATCCTAGAATAACTAAAAGAACGTGTGAAGCTGTTACGCAGGCGAGCGCATGTGTATCCGAATCTGACATCAGAAACTGGTTTGGTCAAATCATGGATCAGATAAACAAGTCTAATCTAACCCTCATTTTAGATGACCCTTCCAGAATTTTTAATGCTGATGAAAGCGGTTTTCAGACCTGTCCATCCACCGGAAAAGTCTTTGCTGAAAAAGGAGAGAAGAATGTCTACATCTATACTAATATTATAAAGAGGTAAAGTTTGTGTGTTTGTTAAATTGTCAGGGGTAATCTCGGAATCTACTGCACCGATTTTAAAAATTCTTTCACTAATAGAAAGCCACATTATCGCTGAGTGTCATAGGCTATATAAAAAACCGAAAAATTAAAAGGTTTTTACGTGGTAGTCCGTTTTGTAAAGAGAATCGGAGAAAAACTCATCGTTATACGTGAAGGCCACAGCAGCGCGGCAGCGGCGCGCGATGGTTTCGGCTTATTTCGGTTCGCGTTCGTGCTCACTTCGGAAGAAGGAGGCGTGACCTTCCTTTTACATCTGAGAGGTAGGTACCCGCGCGGCTCATTCGCGCGGTCGGCTCTTTACGCAGCGGACGTCCCCAAAATTGAATTTTTCGTAACACACTTTCGACATTCATTAATTTTATTTTCGGTACATTAAAAAAAAAATCTTTTATGTTTATATAGTTTTCATTTAATTTAGGTTATAGATAGGCATTAAGTTTGTTTCATGTACCTAGATATTAAATTAGGTTATAGGTATTATGTTAGTTTCATGTAGATATTAATTTAGGTTATAGGTAGGTATATCGAATATAGTGTACAGAGAAGTTTTGAACAATTAAAATTATCCTGCGACTTGGTCCTCATGGAATTCGTTAATCGGAAACTCCGAATTCGTTAATCGGAATCTCGGGAATCTTCTTTCACGAATAGAAAGACACATTATTGCTGAGTGTCATAGGTTATACATATAAAAAAACGAAAAATAAAAAGGCTTTTACATGGTAGTCCGTTTTGCAAAGTGAATCGGCGAAAAAACATTCGAATGAAAACGTTTCTTACGAACGCTGCCTTAACTATGAAAGATATATATTTTTGAACATTATGCCCAACGAAGTGGGCACGGGTCAGCTAGTTATCGATAAAGGAAAAGCCAAAGAAAATATGACAGTACTTTTTACAATATCTGCTGATGGACAGATGGCGTTGCCTACGATTGTGTACCCCTATCAACGTTTACCTGAGAGAATCAAACAAACTGTACCTGATGACTGGGGTGTAGCAACTAGCAGTTCAGGATGGATGACGGCGGATACATTTAAATATATTATCGAGCATGTTTTTCACCCTTTTTTAGTAAGAAATAACATTCAGCTACCAGTTTTGTTGTTTGTTGACGGACACAAATCTCATTTAACCTACGACCTAAGTGTACTAGCTCGCTCTCTTCAAATAGAAATATTTGCTGTGTATCCAAACGCCACTAGGATTCTTCAGCCAGCTGATGTGTCACTATTTAGACCCGTAAAACAATTCTGGAAATCGGCAGTTAGAGAATGGTTGCTAGAGAACATTGGTGAAGTTGTTTCTAAGCAAAATTTTGCTGACAAAATAGACAAAATTAGTTCTGCCTGCATTGTAAATGGCTTTCGAGCTTGCGGTCTCTACCCTTTTGATCCAAATGCTGTCGATTATTCTAAATGCTTAGCAAAGTCAGCATCCAGATCTGAAGACACTGTAGACATTTTAAATGATGAACCCGAAAAATTACTATCATTGACAAAATTTTCGGAAATCGTAGGTGTAGAGATGATTAACAAATTTAAAGATATTAAAAATATAAGCAAGATGTCCAAAACAACGAATCATTTTTCACTCTTTATCAAATATGGAATTTTTATCATTCGAATACGGAAAATACGATAGAGAATACTAATGAAAATATAACAGAGACTACTAATGAAAATATGACAGAGAATACTAATGAAAGTGACGAAGGAGAATACAATGACATGGAACCAGAACCGACAATTGCACAAAAAGAAAACTTTATGACAACAATTATAAATAACAATATTTCTGAAAACGAAAGTCTATATATAATCATAGCAACACACCAAAGCCTTAAAAGAATCCAGGATGAACAATATAGCGCGAGAAATGACGACCAGAACTGTGAATATGAAAACTTTCCTTACTCTGACAAAGAACCCTTTACCATTCAATCTTCAAATAATTAACAAATCAACATAACTAGTGATCTACAGAATAACAACCAAGAACTTGTAACTTTAGAAGACCTAGGAATAGCAAATGCGGAAAACCATGAAAGAAACCTACCATCCTGTTCAAAAAGATTTTTTATCAATACCTCCAGGACCAACCAGAAAAGGGAAACGTAACACTGAGAGGCTACCTTACCACATATCAGGACCAGAATACCAAAAGGAAAAAAAACAATTTCTTATGCCATAACTGCTTTTGTACGGAAAATGATGAAAGTATTTCTAAGAACGAGGAGAGTGAAAGTGACGAAGAAAATCAGGATTTTTTAAATATAATAAGATCAGGACAAAAAGAATTAGGTTTGACTGCGTAAAATTTTAATTCAGATAAAAAAAGAGTCAATTATTTACTAAGATTTCACAATTAAATTGGTTGGCTAATTACTGTAACTTGTCATGATAATTACTGTGATTTCATGGCCAATTGCTAAATTTCTTAAGTGATTGAATTTAATTGAGATTTTTCACCAATAAAAATGTGATTTTATCTTATTTGTTTTTTTACCTATGACCCCATCTCATTCACTTTCATTTGGTATGGGATAAGTATATGTGACTTTATCAACATGTTTTTTATTGATGTCAGAAAATAAATTTTACGTTAAGTGGCCAACTACGTCATTTGCTAATGTAAACATAATGCAAAAGAGCGAGACGCAAACATTTCCCGGCCACCCTCTGACCTATGAGCGCCGCACGCGCCGCGGCCGCTCGCGCTGCAGCAGCGCCAAGAGCGGCAACCGCCCGCCTAACATCAAAGACGATTAGTCATCCGCCGACAGCGTGCTATGATTGTCTCGTTATTTATGTTGTGACTTGTGACCTTGACGTGAAGTATTGCACCCGATGGATAGGTAGCTGGGAACCCATGCAGTGGTCTTCCTGCGTCAAACGCCAGAGGATTTTTATTTGTGGATCTTATAAAATCGCTAGTGTTATTAGGTAACGTTCAACTGTCGATGACTTCAAAAGTAAAATAAAACTCGCGTTTGTGACAGTGAACAGTGATACTCGAGTACTAAACTAACTAAAAATACCTTGATAAAGTGGGTAATACCTAAAGTGAATCGATCGTAAAAAAATACGGCGGACTTTTGAGCCATTGTTGTGAATGTGACGAAGAAACAAAGAAAGTTAGTGTTTCTACATAATGTTCAGTTTTGTAAGTACAACTTTGTTCTAATTCCTTGTATGCCGCCTTTAATTACCTACGAGTGTAATATACGGCGACTCGGGCGCCAACCCCTCCACGTTACGTTATTGACGATAGGTACCTACATCTAAACGGTTGATCGCACACCAATTAAAGTAACATACCGTTATTATGTCCTATATTTATTAAGTTTGATTTACTATTAAACACAATTACTGTGAAATGAACAAAACGCCAAACACGCCAGTCCGAACAGCCGTGTGATAGAAATACATACCTATTTTACTAGTTGGAAAACTATCTACCTATTTTACTATCAATAACTTAAACCATGATAATATCCAGCTAAGTGTGAACAGTAGTTATTAGAAATAATTTGAGTGTAGAATGAAGATGATGAAAATGTTCGATCATTGAACTAGTGCCCACCTAAACAGCTGACGAACAATCGAGTTTGCGTGCAAATACCTACGCACACACGCAGAGCACAGTACGCGTACTGTGCTCTGCGTGTGTGCGTATGTTATACGACCATACGTTTAACGTAAAGTTAGGGTACTTATTACTTGAAAAATGACTGGGTTTGGTTTGACTAAATTAAATTATAGACCTTATTTTGATATTATAATTTAATAAACTAATTGGGGTGTGTGAGGGCTAGAATTAATTGTTATACACTTTGTATAACGCCGGATAACTACGCCGTAACGCGTTTGTGACATTGATAGGTACACACCATTATTTTAATATCCTTAAAACAGTACTAATACGATTCTTTTAAGTACTAGTAAAATATAAATGTTAGTCCTCTATGACACATGAGTAAGTAGTATAGTTAAGCTTTTATGAGCTTCTTTTCCTTAAAATACCGTTAACTAGACTCCAAAAATGTCAACCTCACCTGCACGCGGTACATCCTGCAATCAGCTAACGAGGTTCTGTACCCATTTCTACTAAAAAGCGAGGACATTTCTCGAGGCTTTTAGTAAGACAGTCGACATCAGTGTAGGATGTCGAATCAGGGTGGCGGATGAATATTGTATATACCAACGGCGGCACTCATAAGCCAAGCAGCCCGCAATAGACAAGCGTGGTGAGTTTTCTTTTCCTCTAAGCCCCTTTCCCTATGAATCGTACAAAAAGATATCCCCAAGTACCTGGCAGCTCCGGGGGGCTTCATGCTATTGACGGTATGCCTGTGTGTAGTACCTAGTAGCATACATTACAACATAAGACATTACTCACAACTGTAATATTAGAGAGTTAGTAATAAAGGGAACGTGCTCTGAACACACGTATCTTATTTGTTGCGACCCTGACAGCCGTGTCGTGTCGGGCGCGGATTTATCATGTAGTGCAGCACGTTCCTGCACGTAGGCGCTGAGGCCCTATGTGTGAGCTGTTGCGCGTTGGTTCGATTTGAGAACAATAACGCATGCAAGTGAACGCTTACGATAATTATAATACTTCACGAAAATACGAAGAAAAATCTCGCAATGGAAAAAACTTATTCAGACAAAACCATGCGAGTGTTTTTTTATTTATTTTTTGTTGTCTTTGCACGCAAATTGTGACGGTTCTGCGGGTGGTGTTATCCAATCGCCGTCCATTTCAAGTGCTTTGGTGAGCTGCCCTTATTGTCCTCAGGGACGATTTTTAAACGTGATCGGGGCTTGAAGATACATTTGGAAAGGTTCACAAATCTCCGAACGTGTCTTCTAGTCCTGATGCTTTCTCGATTCCTTCAATTTCTCTTTCAGTAAATTTTAAGAAATCCGTTACTGTTTTAAAACTTGTTCCCCGGTGTGCAAGAAATTCTATTGCTTCTTATCTTACAAAAGTGTGCGTGAGAACAATTACTCACCATCCCATACAAAATTTTACATATTGTGCAAAAAAAAATGGCTCCTAAGAAATCTCTTACTGCTCAAATTAAAGATCATTGTAGCTATTCGAATCCTATTTTTGAGTCTAAATTCACATCACAAAACATCACACAACAGGGTAATGTTTCTCGTATCGTTTAGACCAAACTGAGTGAAAGTGACATTCGGGGGGCTGCCAAAATATTGTTTAGCAGCGACGAGGTTGCTCCATGCTCTCCAGAAACCCTCTCCGCGCTGGAGAGCAAACACCTTGTGCCTGGAAATATAAGCTTCCTTTTTCTGACCCACCAGACACAAATTTACATTCCTTCCAAATTTCAGTGTAACAGTTGGTCGCAGCCATATGCTCTTTCCGGAGCGAATCCACTGGCGGACTGGGTGGCCTGACTCCACTGCACTTAAAGGACCTCACGGGCCCCACTGCCGTTGAAGCTGGAGAGTCGCTTTTGAGGGAGCTTACGGCTTTGACAAATTTAATGCTCGCAGTCTATGAGGGGATCATTGACACCCTTTATGGAGCCAAAATGTGTGCTCTCAGCAAAAAGATGTGGTACGAATAGCACCATCTTTTTTCGCCCTATTGCGGTTGGCACCACCTACAGACGTACATCAGCCAAAGGAGAATGACCAAGTGACTATGGCACTTAGTATCACTATCAAATACACTCGAGAGCAATGAATCCGGGTCACTTAAAGAATCCTAAAAATCTCGGAAACTAAAAATGCTAGGTTAATGCAATAAATTGTATTTAATAGACAATGTAATACTCCTTAAATTAAGGTATTAAAACTTCTTAGTTATTGTAAAGTTATATCATAAAAAAATCAAATTTGAAAAAGGGCCACTTTCGAAGATGGAACTACGAAATTACAGCATTTGGTTTTGCTTTTGTTTGTAATCTGTCATTTATGTGGGTACATAAACCATGTTGATAGTGCTCTATATTCATTATTCAAGCTGAAATTATGTCGCTTACGCCTGAAGAATGCACCAGAATACTTACAATGCTGGAAACCGGCCGGAGTCAGCGCGATACAGCCAGGACTGTCGGTGTGTCGCTGTCAACAGTACAAAGAGTTCTCCGACGTTACGAAGAAACTGGTTCTAACCTACGCAGACCAGGAACGGGCAGAACCAGGTGTACCACAGCACGAGAAGACCGATACTTGGTGAACACCATGCTTCGAAATCGCTTTCTCACAGGAACTGAACTCACAAATCAGTTTCGACGCCTCGGAGGAAGTAACCCAAGTGCATGGACAGTAAGACGTCGGCTTGCTGAATCTAACTTAAAACCCCTTAGACCTGCAAACGGCCCTAAACTGGAGCGTGGGCATCGTATTTCAAGACTAAGATATGCCCAGAGCCACGTAAATTGGAGTATTGAAGATTGGTCAAAAGTTATGTTCTCCGACGAATCAAAATTTATGCTCTACAAGCACGATGGAAAGATTCAAGCAAGCATGCATCGAAGAAAAAGTAGCCTACGGTGGTGGGTCTGTACTTGTGTGGGCCGGAATTTCTTCTGAAAGTCGCACAGAGCTGGTGATCATAGAAAACGGCTCTTTAACTAGCGAAAGATATGTGAAAGAAATCCTCAATGATCACGTTGGTCCATTTATGGTCAATTTAGGTGAGGATGCTATATTTATGCATGACAATGCCCGACCTCATACAGGTAGGATTGTGAATGACTACCTTCAAGAGATGAACATTACTCGTATAGAGTGGCCAGCGCGCAGCCCGGATATCAACCTGATCGAGCATGCTTGGGACGAGCTAGGCAGATGCGTAAAACAACGAAACCCTCCCCCAATCACGCTTTGTGAGCTCAAAATTGCTCTCACAGAGGAATGGGAGAATATTCCCCAAAATCGTATAAGGAACTTGGTGTACAGCATGCCAAACCGCGTAAACGCAGTAATGGAAGCACGAGGAGGCAATACGAAGTATTAAAATTCAAGAAAATCGTAATAAAGTTCAAAAATTTCATGTTTCCTATTTTTGTTTTAAGGAGAGATCAGCAGTTTTTTTCTTCATGTAATTTTGTGTTAATAAAATGTATGGTGACTCATATTTTTTTTACTTTCATTTAAGGAGTATTACATTGTCTATTAAATACAATTTATTGCATTAACCTATCATTTTTAGTTTCCGAGATTTTTAACATTCTTTAAGTGACCCGGATTCATTGCTCTTGAGTGTATATTGTGCAGTATAATTAAGGTACTTTTAAATACAGTAATTTTTTTTTTAATAATTCCTCGCATTTTGCCGTAGTTTTGAATTGAATTAGTTCTAAAAATCGATTCTTTTTACGAAACATTTCCACTGACTTAATCTTGTTAGAATGAGAAAAATCCAACTAGCTATTTAAAAGTTTCAAAGGCCTTCAGCTGACACCCTTTCATCATCCTCATGATAATTTCCATCAAACGAAATCCAGTGCCACGCATCTCACATCCAACGAATTCCCGCTACATTCACGAGGTCATTTTGGCTTCATCATCAGATCTGATAGTATACTTGTTCTTATTGAACGCAAATGCTTCACTTGTTGTAGAAAATACAACAATAAATTATATAAAATAAAATCGCTGTACGTTTTCCTATAAAATTTGAAGAGTTCCCTCGATTTCGCCAAGATTCCATCATCAGATTCCGACTTGGTGACTATGGGACCATTTGGAAAGTATATCCTTTCCAACAAAGAAAAAATATTTCAAATCGGTTGGAAAGCAACGGAGTTATGCGCGAACAAACATAAATAAAATAAAAAAAAAAACATGCAAACATCCGAATTGAAAACCTCCTCCTTTTTTTTAAAGGTTAAAAATAGAGCTGGGACTTGAAATTCATTATGTAATATTATTAATAATATAATAATAATATAATAAACCATTTATTTCGGACAGAATCCATATTCGTGTTAGTAACAATTTACTTAAGCTCTATGTTAGAAATTACATAATATAATAAAATTAAATTAAAGCGTGTTATTAAACTTACAATTTTCCCGTAACTATTCCCACCCAGTATGCCTGTATGGGACAGTCATGTCGGGATGCAATCATTTGCAAAATGCTGTTGGTGCTGCTACGCAGTCTATGAAATATCGACGCCACTTTCTTACGCATTATAGCTTGGAAACCGTCAACGCGCGCATTTGCGAACATTTGTGACGCACTACAGTGCCGCGGCAACCCCAACAGCATTCTGAAAGCATTATTATACTGAATACGCAGAACGTTGTAAGCTCGTTGCGTATACCGAACCCACAGTCCGCTCGAGTAAAAAGATTGGCAATATGCCCTAAAAAGTGTTAATTTAACATCTTTGGTACATCGAGCGAACCTACGGGCCAGCATATTGCTCCTTACCGCCAACGCTCTGCGTTCTCTTTCAATATCGGGGTCATCCTTTAAGTCCTCAGTGACCATATGTCCCAGATATTTAAAATTTTGCACAATTTTTAATTCAATTCCATCGATCATGATCGGAGGCACTGTCTCAGGTCTCTGTTTACCTGCTCTAAAAATTAGTACTTCACTTTTCTGTGAGTTGTACCTGAGACCATGCTCAGATGCGTAGCGTTCACAAATTTTAACCAGTGTCCTCAAGGCATTGACCGAGGGGGCCAGCAGAACCATATCATCAGCGTAGCTTATGTTGTTGACACATGTTCCATCAATGTAGCATCCGACACGTGTCCCGCTGAGCTCCTCGATCAACTGGTTAACATACAAGCTGAACAGGCCGGTAGATGTGAGGCCGCCCTGCCTTACACCGCATTCCAACTTATATTCGTCGGATAGTGTATCCACCCATCTGACATGGTTTATTTGATTTTTATACCAGAATTTAAGGATTC
The DNA here is from genome assembly GCA_905475315.1 of Autographa pulchrina. Taxonomy (NCBI): domain Eukaryota; kingdom Metazoa; phylum Arthropoda; class Insecta; order Lepidoptera; family Noctuidae; genus Autographa; species Autographa pulchrina. The sequence continues at coordinate 5,460,764 of FR997762.1, read as the reverse complement.
TGTTATATTCTGCTGGCATACCTGTGAATACAAACAAGATGAACCCTAAGCCAAGTATACCTGTGAGCGTCGGTGGCATCTGTGACCCTAAAGGTATTGCCAATAACTTTAAGGATCACTTTATGGTGAGATCTCCCCTGGAGCACGCGATGACAGATGCGGGCGGTGCTGGGGCCGGCGCGGAGAGAAACTCTTCGCTTTTCGGCAAAAGAAGTTGGCGCGGCAATTCAAAGGATGAAGAGGGGTAAGTCTCCCGGGTATGACGGTCTCAGCATCGAGCATTTCTGGCATGCAGGTGTACATTAATTATCGACCCATCTCACTTGCTACAACTACTGCTAAGATACTTGACAGTTTGCTTAATCAAAGTCTCAGTGGTTATTTACATTTACATGACGCACAATTTGGTTTCAGGGCGGGACTATCCACGGAGACTGCTATTTTGTGCCTTAAGCATACTGTCAGGTATTACACGGAGAGAAAGACACCGGTATATGCCTGTTTCCTCGATTTGTCAAAAGCTTTTGACACAGTTGCCTATGACATACTGTGGCGAAAGCTGGAGTGAAAAATTTCCCGCTGAATGATTTGAGGCAAGAATATCCATCTTAATTTGTTCTTGCCTCTTCTGGCACCATTTTAGTTTGGACTTAAAAACCCTCCGACTATCACACATTTGTTCATAAACGGTACCCTTTGATGGTCTACCAACTAACACCCACAGCTGAAACCCTAGCCTAGCCTTTCTGTGAGCGCCTGCGACATGCCTATTCCACCCTGTGATGTACCCACCCCTTCTGAAACATTTACGGCTGCAAGATCTTACCGACGCATACAATAAAATATTTGTAATTCTAGAGTACATTTTATCCAACAAAGCCGTATGAACTGGGTCAGAACAGAATGTATCAGCGCATGAACTGAATTCCATTGGGAAATCCAGCCCTTTGAGCTCCTCGTGGCATAGTCTATAATAAAGATCTATCTGCTCAACCTCTCTTCTGCCCCAGATCACACCGTCACACACTAGCTTACTGTCAATAGCACGCTTAACAGCAATCCTATCAATATCACATTCCACATAAAGCGGAGAGTGGTCAGACCAATATACGTCATGCTGCACCCACACATTATGGACAGTTTCCTGAGCAGCTTTAGTGACAATGCAGTGGTCTAACCATCTCCTACATCCATGCGCCTCACTCGTAAAAGTGTATGTACTAGACTGAATACCTAGCCTCTCCATATCAACGCAGCACCAGTCTTGTTCTACACAGAAACTCAACAGTTCATCACAGAATAGTTCGTTTGGATGGGCATTAAAATCTCCTAAAATATAGACCGCTTCGCTATCAGTGTTAACTTCTATTACAGACTTTATTACACTCAGGCAGTCCGTAAACATAGGTAAATTTTCAATACCGTTAATTTTGTTACACAGTGCTCGTATCCCCTCCATTGACCTCTACATTGCTTTGCAATTGAAGCTGACTAATGTACTACGCATTTGTGTATTCTCCATTTAGTCGTTATTATATACCCGTTGATTATTCTCGCCTTTTACAAAAGTACTATCCCTAATATCGACAAAACGTCTAAACGTAATGCCAGAAGGCCACAGATTGCTGTCTAGAAAACTGTCAATACTATTCTTCGTTACGTAAATCTTGTATAAATTATAATCTGTTGGTTTCTTCATTTAAATTTTTAATAACGATACCTTCTCCTTTGTCTTATCATAAATATAACTCACTATGTCTGACTCAATCACATCTTTGTGCACATTTGATACAAATAGTGGTATTTTTGTATCATTTGCTTTAAATTTACTGCAGCTTGAGTCGGCCATTCCCTTGCTCCCTATAAACCTATTTCTTAATCGCTTTCTCTGCGATTCTATCCAATTTTCATCCTCTTTCGGCTTTTTCCATTTCTCACCATTACTGACAGTCTCCGCAAAAGATAACTTTCGCACCGCCACCATCGCTGTATCAGCCGTATTGCCGATCTCCGCGCTTTGTTTACATAAATCAGCTGGCGACAACCCGTTATCTCCGCTCACAGCGTGGACCGGTTTGTCGTTCTCGCAAATATTGTCCGATGGACGCCCCGTCTCGCTCGCAAAACACTCCGTCGTAGTCGCACTTGTAACAACCTGCGCGCGAGTTAATATAGTGGGGAGTTGCGCACTATCATTCACCGCTATCTCAGTGGGCTTGAGGGAACGAGACGGTGCGACGACGCGTGTTCCACCGCTGTAGTTACCCGCCGCCGCCGCCGCCACCGCCCCCACCGCACGCTCGTCAGTTGAGTATGACACATCACTGCCGCCGACAGGTGAATGCGACAGATAATCTTGACCTTGACAGGTGTCCACCACTCGCTCGGTCATTAACCCGTCTCGCGGCGTTTGAATTGCCATCGGGCCGCTTTCGACTAAATACCCTCCACGCCTCATATTTATTCGGTAGTCAGAACTATACCGACCATTTGACAATTTATTTTCTAAATCGTCTAATTGCTTCGTAGTTACATATGTCTCTTTTATTTCATTAACATCTTGCTTTAGTCGAACGATATCTTTCAATAAAGCCGTCACGTCCACATGATCAAACGTGATGGGTGGTAATTTATTAAGCTCTCTGGCCACAAAAATAGGCATTACCTGGGGATCAGTTTCCTTAAAAATGGCAATAATATCCTCGAGATCTCGCTGGATTTTGCCATCCTTCCTTCTTGAAATATTCCGCTTGTTTGTTTTGATCGAGTCAAACAACAAACCCTTTGCCTTTTCCACTTCAGTAACAGTAATGAGGCACAGATTCGCACCATGCTCTCATTGTCCATTGTATCCACTTTATTTTGCAAATAAGCAAGAATTTCACTGATAACAATGTTGCAACTCGCACACTTAACAGTTTTTGAAATTACGTTCGCTTTCAACATTTTTACAAAGTATCGCTTACGCGCACACACACGATCGAGACCGCGGTCGAGCGCAGACCGCGGTCGATTAAGAAGAACTGCTTGTATTTAGGTACTCCAGTAATCTCGTTCGGAGGTACAAGCGTGCCCCAATCTTAATAACGTAATGATATTATTATTAACCCTTTTTAAAGTACTCTGTAATGATTCTCTCGGTGACAAACGCATTCCACGTGGCCTTAGATTATGTACCTATAGATGTAGACATTGAAATGGCCTTGTTCGAAAGAGCGAGATCGCTAGTTGACAGACCCATGCAAATAAACAGGACAACATATATATATTTTGTCTTTGTCACCATGGCCGGTTTTTGTTGTTTGGCAAGATCTGAGTTTGACGGGTTGTGACAAACAAGCTTAGCAGTTTTCGATTTTTCCGTGATTTTGTGGATTAAAAGTTTGTATTGAGACAAGGAATTGGTTATTATACAATAATTAGTATTAGTGCGATGGTGGGTTGCAGCGTTTTGGGCTGTAAAAGCCGGAGTGAGCGAAAAATTGAAGGAATAACTTTTCACACGTAAGTATGCGTAATTATCTTTTCCTTCGTTATAGAACGTAAGATGATCATCGATTATGATGTTGTGTGTTGAATTCAACGATTTTAGCATAAAATATTGAGTTGTTATATGTGTTTCCAATATTTAAGATATTGATATTGATAAAATAACCTGAAACTATGAACGATTCAGGGTTGCTATTATGGCTATTTAATTTTACCCATTTCATATTTCTTTTTCGTCAGTACCTACATATTACGATTTTTGAGTTAGCTTATCATAAATTTGGCTTAAATTAATATTGTATTTGTTGTGTTTGATAATATGTAGGTAGGTACTTACCCATAATATAATATTTTTATTCAGAGAAAACGAATTCTTCTACAATATATTTTAGTTTTGACACATAACATGTGAAATTTTAGAGTAAGCAATAATAACTATATTAAATTATTATCTGTCTAAAAATAAAAAATAAAAGTGATAATTTATTCTTAAGCCGACTGTACATTTTTATTTACATTTATTTAAGTACTCCATTGTAGCTTATTTAGTTTATTACTCAATAAAGATAAGCTTTTTCAGCATGTGAATAGACTGTTTTATAAATTTCAGGTTTCCATTCAATCTTGAAAAACAGAAATGGCTGGATGCTACTGGACGGGAAAATTGGCTACCAACCAAATATTAAAAAATTTGTTTCATTCATTTTGATAATGATTCATTCCTCTATAAAAATAAATGAGTTCAATTAAAACCACATTCAGTACCAACAAAATATATACATGTAAGTATTAATTATTTATTTTCTTTCATACCAAAAGACGGGATGAGACTCATTTTTTCGGGTGTTATACTCACCCTGTCTTCTGTGTGTGACAAGTGTGTTTTTTACATGCATGCAGTAATAAACATAGTGTTCTACTTATTACGAATTGGAATGATTAGTAATAAATGACTAAAGTATCAGTAGCAACAATGAACCGCAGTCCTTGGCAGCTGCTGTCCATCACAAAAAAAAAAATTGTTTTCTATCTTACTGATAGTGTGCGTTTTAATCTTCTGTCAGCGAAAATGTAAAAAAGTCCCAGGATTAGAGAAACTTTAAGTTCTAATTTCTTCATTTTGCACTCATTGCGTTCTGTAAAGAAAATGTATTGAATATTTTATTATAAATTAATTATTACAGATTAACCCCAACCAAGGTCAATCCAGTAACCACGACGATGTGTCGTTGATACAGCCTTCAACAAGCAAATCTGATCGCACTATGGTTTGTTCTGTTAATGCACTATTTAAGTCTTTCTTTTACTATAGTTTACTTGTTTACGTATTTTTTATGTTACAGAGTCCAGTCTCAACAAATCTGTGTCCACAGCAGGAAAATACTCCATTACCATCAACGAGTCAGGAGAGTAAAGACAGATTTCATAGATCTGAATCACCTCCTAATAAACTAAAAAAGGTGGTTATTTTACGAGAACTGCAAAATATTCAACCAAAGAAGTCAAATGTGGTAAGCATACCTGTGCAAAAATAAATTACGTTTATCCGACATACTAATATTCTGTAAAACTCTTGTGAATGTAAAAATTGATTACCTACATTTATTACATGCTCTTAAAAAAAACGAATTACCATTTGTTATTTAGTCATTATTGATTTAAACTTTTAATACTGAATTTGTTCTGAACAATAGCCACTACTTGTACTAAAAATGTAAATACATATAAAAAAATAATAAAAAGACACACCCACAAATATTAAAAAAAAATACAAAATATTGAACTATTTAATTTCATTTTAGGCCGGTCCCAGTAATGAAGATAACGTAGTACCTCTTGTCCAGCCAGTCTTGATTTCGACTCATAAGAAGGAAAAACGTCTTGAAAATCTGCTGCAGAAAGAGAAGATAAAATCTAATAATCGTCGTAAAAAATTGCATGCTATGCGTGAATCTAAACGACGATTATTAAAAAAAACAGCGCACTTACAAGACATTATAACGGAATTAAAATGCAAATTACAAGTGCAGTCTGAAGAATTAGACTTACTGTCAAATATTGAATCGGATAATGCAGATTTTCTTAAAAGATACCTTGATAAAACGAACTGTCCGCGATAATATTCGCCATCTTTAAGAAAATTTGCTTTATGTTTGCATTTTTTAAGCCCTAAGGCCTATGCATTTGTGAGAAAGCAATTTAACACATGCTTGCCCCATCCTAAAACATTATATAGGTGGTATAAATGCGTGGATTGTGAACCAGGATTCACAAATGAATCTTTTGAAGCTATTAAATTATTAGTTAGTAAGTCAAATGAAAAAATATTATGCTGCATCAGTCTGGACGAAATGGCAGTGTGCCGCTAGCTAAGGATGCTTTGGTATTCATGGTTACGGCGTTGAACTCCAGTTGGAAAATACCTGTTGGGTATTTCCTGACATGTGGTGTCAACGGAGATCAACGTAGTGCGTTATTACAAAATTGTGTGCATTTGTTACTAGAATGTGGGGTACAAATAGTATCTGTGACATTCGATGGATGTCCTGCAAATTTCGCCATGACTAAAAATTTAGGCGCTCAATTTAATGATATTAACAATATAAACCCAACAATTACTATAGAAGATCAAATCATAGTAATAATACCAGATGCATGTCACATGTTAAAACTCGTGAGGAATACACTTGCCGACAAAAAAGAGATTTTTAATGCTAATGACGAAAAAATATCCTGGGACTATATTCAAAACATGAGAAATTGCATTTAGGGAATAAGCTCAGAGGTGCTCATATTAATTATAAGAAACAAATCATGAAAGTAAGACAAGCTGCGCAAACTTTCAGCAAATCTGTCGCAGAGGCTCTTATATTATGCAAGGAGTATCTAGCCATAGAAGACTTTGTACACTCGGGTGCTACTATTGAGTTTATCACACACTTTAATGATTTGTTTGATATTTTGAATAGCCGTAGTTTACATTCATACGGTTTTAAAAAACCGATCAGTGAAGAAAACTTCCAAACGATGTATGCAAAATTGAAAGAGTTAGAAACGTATCTCAAAACGCTCAGGTTCATTGGAGGTGGTTTAATTATTAATTCAGGAAGAAAAACGGGGTTTCTGGGATTTTTAATCGCTATTAACACGTTCACTGTCCCAGTACAAAGTTATAAAAAATATTCGTACGTCCATCTACAAATTCGCCCTAACTTGACAATAATCATTGTAAGGAATTACATTTACACTAATATACGGCCTAAAGAAAATGAATTTACAGGAAAATACCTGAAAAAAAAAATGACTCCCCAAGGAGTCATGGACGTGTGAACTAAAAATTGTGTGAATCGGCACATGAAATAATAATAAAAAAACTGCTAGAGGTAAGAGACGAAGACCAAACATCTGTTGGACGTCCGCAGTCATTAGGTACCCGTAAACAAACACACCTTCGAGAATATGACCCAGGAACTAGGTCGTCAGACGAAAAAAAACAATGCAAAGGCTGCTACAATAAGCTCATTTCAGAGGGACAAACTTGCAGGTACAAAGGCTTCTAAAGTGGTAACGTGGTGCCCCAAGTGTAAGGCAGCACTTTGCCGTCCATGTTATAATACATTACCTACATTGATTTAAATCAATAAATAACAATGCGTAAAAAAATATATATATATTTTACCCTCTTCATATATGGGAAACTGGCAACATTTTACGGCGGCTCTTTTAAATTTTCGGTAGCCTTGTTATCCAACCATACGTCCATGAAAATCTTTTTCTTCTTATTCATACGTCCAGTCAAATAAAAAACATCAAATTTACTTTTGGATTATGACTCCAACTGGAGTCATGGACATGTGAGTTTGGTACAAATGTGACTCCATTTGGAGTCATTGGACAGTGAACGTGTTAAGGCACTAAGAATAATTTTTGCTAAGTACATACATGTCGAAAATGCTCCTCTTCGATATTTATGTAGGTACTTATAAAATGAGCCAAGACCATTGGAGGTTTTCTTTAGTGCCATACGCTCTAAAGGTGGGTTTAACAACAACCCTACTGCGCTGCAATTCGTATCGGCGTATAGGCGACTGCTGATCCATGGCGAATTGAAAAATATTTCGACAGGTAATTGCATACCATTAGATAATATAAATATTTTAACATGCAATTCAAATTCGATTTGTCGTAAAATAAACAGTAGGAGAGAAAGAATATTGGCTATGAATGACGAAAGTCTCGATGAAGACCAGATTGTTGATTTTCCCGAGAGCCATTATTATATAGGAAATTTTGAATTATCAGAATTTTCAATGGAGGCAACAATTTACATTGCTGGATATATAATACGCAATATGAAAAAAATAATAAAATGTGATGAGTGTTTAGGAGCAATAGTTGCATTTGAAAAGTTTCCTGGTTTTATTGCTCAAAAGGATGTTGGCGGATTGCATTATCCGTCACAAGATGTGATTAAAATTTGTACGTTTGCCGACAAAATTCTAAGGCAAACCACCTCAATACACGGGAACTCATATTTTCAAAAAAAGATACCTTACCTAAAATGATATGCAGTGGTTTGAAAAAATTTATTCATAGTGAAATCTTTTCAGAATTGAACAATCATATTAATGATCAAAGTCCTTTGGAAAATCATTTAGCTTTATTAATTAAAGCTATTAGTTTTCGATACCTAGAAGTCAGGATATAATGACCTATATAATGACCTCAGTTTCTCAAAGTGAAGAACGAATAAGAAACATGCACACAAGGTTGGTTTTGTTTAAGGGTCAATAAACAAAATATGTATGTGTCCTTTTTAATTTGTAAATAAAAAATGATTATGAAGATTCGTTTTATTTCATCATTGAACGTGTGGTGTGTAATATGTATGAGTCGTGTCGTGTCAGTCGATGGATGTCCCCATGATGTCCCCTCTCCCGGACTCCCGCTCTCTTTGTTACAACGAAATATTAAACCAAGGTTTTATTTAAAGTATACTTCGTAAGACTTAGACATAAAAGAATTAGATTTCTAACGCTACTATTTAAATGTGCACAAAACTATCATGAACTACTACTAATTCAGACTTTTTAGTTCGTGAAGTACTTACATACAGGTACTTAAAATGTCTGTTCGCGATCAAGTAGAAACCATAATACACTTCTCATCAAAAAAATCGAAACACTTTCGTTTTTATTGTTTTTGTCCTAATTTTTTACAAAAGAGAATTAATTCCATGAAAAAAAAAATTCATTTTATACAAAATAATTAGTGTGTCTATACTCAGTGTGTAGTCGCACGATTTCTATAATTAATGCTTAAACGAGTTAAAACTGCTATGTGATCTTCAACATTGGGATACTAGTAATTGGAATGAAATCAGATATTCCGAAACTCAAAAGGCGTATAATCACAAACCGGGTTTTATGGATATTGAGATAAATGAAGAAGTTGCAGCCTTCCAGTCTCCCCGCCATTTGATGTACGCCGATAAAGCTTTTGCAGCCTTAACACTGTGCGTCTTAAAGCAGAAGGAGGCTCTTCAAAAGGTACTACTTGACTTTGCTCAGTGGACTAAGGAAGTAACCCCAGACAATGAGGTTATTAATAATAAATCAAATCAAAAATCAAATCAAAAATCTGCGCCGGGACTGCATAATCAAACAGGTAAAGGAGCCTTTGGTGAAATCTACGCTAAGGAAGATTCCTCCTACATGCACAAACTTGTTCAACGCAGAAAAATTTACAACCGCCTTAGAAAAAGCGGGTGGAGTGCGAAAATGTTTTTGGCCGGTTAAGAAATCAAACAACTCTATCTCGCAGATAGAGAGACACAAAACTAACGTCTCCTCGCAGGAGTACGCTACCAGAAAAAAGACCCTCGCAGGGTTGTCAACACGAATCATGCTATGGGCAAGCCTGTTGTCAAAGTGCACCACCCTCGCAGGGTGGTTATAACTCGCACTATCAAGGGCACGCCTCTCATTCGGTCGCACCGAATAATCGAGGGCTTTTTCGTGGACGAAGTTCATCGAGAAATTACCCCAAACACCGAAATCAATCCAAATCTGGCCAGAAACGTGCACCGTCCCCAACCAACATCAACAGAGACGTCAAACGTCGAAAATATTGACATGATGCAGTTCAAAGCAGGCCGTCTAGCAAATTTTATAACTCAGTGGGAACAATTTGGAGCTCCAAATGTCATTCTCAAAATGATATCGGGGTATCGCATACCCTTTCGTCAAAGGCCTCCGATGATCCACCCAAGAAACATAAAAAAGGGTATGATAGTCCCTTGCTTAGTAGAGATGACCACTGTCATCGACAAAATGAAGGATCAATGTGTCCTCGAACGAGCACATCTGTCTCCAAGTTTCTTGTCGACAATGTTTTTAGTTCTCAAGAGCGACCGACGGCTCTGCTCGGCCCATTTTCAACCTGAGGGCCCTCAATCAATACGTAATAACCACCAAATTCAAATTGGTATACATATCACGTGTGCCAGACTTCCTGCAGCAAAGAGACTGGCTGTGCAAAATAGATCTCTCACAGGCGTACTTTCACGTTCGTGTAGCTCGCAGCCACAGAAGATTTCTACGCCTAGTCTACCGAAAGGAGCTATTGGAAATGACATGTTTACCCTTTGGTCTAAGTACTGCACCCAAGACTTTCGCATCACTGACGAATTGGATTGCCCAAATTCTCAGAAAACGAGGAATACGAATACTGGTTTATTTAGACGACTTCCTGATTGCTCATCAACACGAGGAAAACCTAAGGGAACACGTAAATATTGTTATCGAGACTCTCGAGACGCTAGGCTGGGTAATAAATTACGAGAAATCTGTGTTGACTCCATCAAAAACTTTGTCGTATCTGGGCGTTCAGTGGAATGCCTGGACAAATCAGAAGCAACTCCCCAAGGAAAAGCTGACGTCGCTGATTGTCAAGCTATCCCAAATGCTAGACAAGGAGCATATAAAGCTCAAGGAGGTTCAGAGTCTGGTTGAACTTCTGAATTTTGCGAGTTTTACCGTGCCAAAGGGCCGACTCAACTATCCGGCCTTATTGGACCTCCTCAACAAAGTGTTGAGATCACACCAGAGATGGCATCTAATTCCTATCGAAGCCAAGGAAAACATAATATGGTGGCTTTTGGAAATTGCATTTAGGGAATAAGCTCAGAGGTGCTCATATTAATTATAAGAAACAAATCATGAAAGTAAGACAAGCTGCGCAAACTTTCAGCAAATCTGTCGCAGAGGCTCTTATTAATTCCTATCGAAGCCAAGGAAAACATAATATGGTGGCTTCAGAACTGCAAACGCCCTTCAGCCATTCATGTACCCCCACCAACCCATTCCCTGACAACAGATGCCTCCGATATAGCATGGGGAGCTCGATTAGACAATTTGTCGTTGACAGGGTTGTGGGCAGATCACGAAAAACAGTTACACTGCAACCAGAAAGAAATGCTCGCCATCCTAAAGGCGTTACAAGGTCATTGTCTGCCCCTGCTCGGGAGTACAGTACTAATTCAGTGCGACAACAAAACTGTTATCGCATATCTCCGACACGAAGGGGGCACGAGATCTACACCGCTGATGAATCTAACATATAAAGTCTTTCAAATTCTGGAAGAATATCAAATTCATGTGAATATTTTTCACATTCCCGGGATGTACAACGGTCATGCGGACCATTTATCGAGGCTTCGGGTCAATCCGGAATGGCATCTCTTGGTCAGAGCCACAGAGACAGTGTTTGCCAAATGGGGCGTCCCCCTGATAGACCTCTTTGCCTCCAGTCGAGCACACGTGGTGGTGAACTATGCGTCCCTGGATCTGAACGATCACCAAGCATTGTTTCACGACGCGTTCTCCCGACAGTGGAATTTTCAACTGGCCTGGATCTTCCCGCCACCGTATTTGATTCCCAAAGTGCTATCCCATTTGAACAGTGCTCACGGGATATACTTGCTGGTAGTTCCGCATTGGGATCGAGTATATTGGCGGGCAGATCTGAAGGCCCGAGCGTTAGCAGCCCCATTCACACTAAGGAACCTTGATCAAGTCTTGATAGACGTGTCGTGACGTGACAGGGCTCCCACCTCCGAGGACACAGGACATGGTTCTCGAGGTATGGAAATGTGGGGGTGGGCAGAGACCCTAAAAGATTGGAGTGAAAGCCAAATAAAACTATTGAAGAAGTCTTGGCGGCCTTCCACATTAAAGACTTATGATGTTGCTTGCAAAAAATGGCTAATCTGGTCAGAGCAACACCAAATTAATCCTCATAATCCTAACAGAAGAGAAGTTGCCAGATTTCTGTCGGACCTTCATCTGGTTAATAATTTATCATATAATACGATTCTGTTGCACAAATCTGTAATTTCCACTCTTTGCAATCCAGATATCGCTGGCCAAATTAGTTCTCATATCTTAGTAAAACAGGTTTTAAAATCCATAGCGTTAGAAAAACCAGTTAAATCCAAACCACCGATTTGGAACATTGATAACCTAGCTGCATATCTAAATAGTTATAATTTTAAGCACGACAATATTTTCCAAGTAGAAAGACATACTGCAACATATTATTACTCTTATGCTCGGGTCGAAGAATTCACGATCTGACCTTATTGAGAACTGGAGGTCTACTCTCTTTCTCCGAAACGAAACTTCGTAAACGAACGAAATTAAAACGAAATTTCGTCAGTGACCCTACTCTATTTCATTTTCGGCCGCGCACAAAAAGTTCGTAACCATAGACAATTTTCGTGAACGATAATATCGTGTGGGTCTTTTATGATGTCATCTTAAGTAAATTACGGTTTTTACTTTAACTTAAAATTAATAAACTCTTTTGCTTTATTTTTACATTTTACATTAAAAATGTGATTTATTAAATATTTCTTGAAATATTCATGCAGAAATTATAAATATATAGATAAAAAATCTATTTTCGACGACATTGACCGCGACACAATAAAAGACCCTTTCACTGTCATTGTTAACCGACTAATTTGAAGAGTACTGTTTCATGCCAACAATGGGTATGTCACGAATGACGACCAAAAATGTCTGTATATTCACAATCTAATCATAACATGTCAACTTCAACTTACGATTTTTTGTTTGAATACTTTGAAAAGTTTTCTAAAGTGGCCTCAGGGCCGAGCTCACAGGTCTCAGGACTGACCTGGCAGGCATGAGGACTGAGCTGGCAGGCATCACTGCTGCCCTGTTGCAGCTGTGTGGTCTTGGTAGACAATATTTTTATAGGAATTAAGATTTTGTTACTGTTTTGTTTGTTGTGTTTCTTTATTATGTTTGTGTTTAGATAGGGTTAAAGTAAATAAAACTTTATTATAAGACGTATAAATTTTAATCATATTTATATTCCTCGCACAACTCCTCGAATAATTTCCGACTGAGTCTGTAATTTCCTACAAACTCGAAGTCGGGAATTTCGCTAATATTTAGTTGATTGCGCAGGCGGCGCCGATTCCTTTTACGCTCTACACGTTCTTCACGTAAAGCAGCTTCGATTAAAAGCATTCTTGAAGCCATTGCCAACAATTTTCTCACAATATTCACAAAACTAAACGTAAAACGAAAATCAAAAGGTAACACTTTTGGTTTCGTCAAATTTGAGGTTAAAATTACGAACAATCGTCTGTCAAACTCAAATATTCGTTCGAAAGATTACGAATTAGAGTAGGTTTAGAGAATCTTAACGTCAAAAAATTTTCGTTCGTCCGAAATTTCGGAACGAAATGGAACCGTGGTAGGAAAGACGCGAAATTTCGATCGAAACTTCGTTTTTCGTTGAATAAGAGTAGACCTCCTGATTCGGAGCATTGTATTTCAAATGATAACTCTATCACCCTGTGGCCTGTTTTTGGTTCAAAGACTGATTCTTCGGATCACAGGCAATCGGGCTGGAAATTGTTTACTAATCTAGATAACAAGCAGTTGGATCCGGTTTATTGGATTAATAAAACAATTGAATTGTTAAAACTACGCAGAGATTCGGCTAAGATCCTTAATCTGTTTGTTTCTACAAGAGGTGAGGCAAAGGCCGCTTCAAAAACAATCATATCAGGGTGGATTAAAACGCTACTTAAAGATGCGTGTATAACTGCAACACCGGGGAGTTTCCGCTCTGCCGTTGCTTCAAAAAACTGGGTAGACAATTTCCCGTTAGAGGATATTCTCGCTAGAGGAAACTGGAAGTCACAGAATACTTTTTGTAAATTCTATAAGCGGACAGTTCTACCCTCATCTTCAAGTAACTCTATAACTATGTTATTTAATCCTGTTGAGTAATATTGATGATAAACCTAAATACCTAATGTTGATTTTGATATTGTGATAAAGCAAGTTGAAATAATTAATTAAAATTGAACCAAAAACATATTTACATAATATTTTTTTTTTCTTTAATAAAAAGGAAAAATCCAAGATGCATTTGTTTCATTCAAACAATCAATATACCCAGTAATATCTTATTTTATTAGCACGTCATTCACATTGGCGTCCGTGTCACCACCACCAGGCGATAACAAACAGGTCTCAAATTAAATAAGCTTCGAATAACGGTCAAGTCAAATTAATAGAAGCGTTTTACCTACCAATAAAACGCATATTAATTTACTTACCTTATTCGAAGCTTATATTTTAAAGTCTGCCTGGTGATTTTCGACTCAATGAGGAATAATGATGGCGGCTCACTCAAGTGAGCCCCCACTCTGCCAGGCGGTGGGGTTAGAAAGAGAAGGATACAGAGAGAAAGAAACGGATATAGATGGCGGGAAACGTAGTGCCTATCTCAAATTAAATAAGCTTCGAATAAGGTAAGTAAATTAATATGCGTTTTATTGGTAGGTTAAACGCTTCTATTAGTTTTCGATACCTAGAAGTCAGGTTCCATTATATAATGACCTCAGTTTCTCAAAGTGAAGAACGAATAAGAAACATGCACACAAAGTTGGTCTTGTTTAAGGGTCAATAAACAAAATATGTATGTGTCCTTTTTAATTTGTAAATAAAAAATGATTATGAAGATTCGTTTTATTTCATCATTGAACGTGTGGTGTGTAATATGTATGAGTCGTGTCGTGTCAGTCGATGGATGTCCCCATGATGTCCCCTCTCCCGGACTCCCGCTCTCTTTGTTACAACGAAATATTAAACCAAGGTTTTATTTAAAGTATACTTCGTAAGACTTAGACATAAAAGAATTAGATTTCTAACGCTACTATTTAAATGTGCACAAAACTATCATGAACTACTACTAATTCAGACTTTTTAGTTCGTGAAGTACTTACATACAGGTACTTAAAATGTCTGTTCGCGATCAAGTAGAAACCATAATACACTTCTCATCAAAAAAATCGAAACACTTTCGTTTTTATTGTTTTTGTCCTAATTTTTTACAAAAGAGAATTAATTCCATGAAAAAAAAAAACATTATTGTGTAGCTGGCAGTTTGGTCATTACAGTAAGAAGAAAAAAATCAAAATTCGAAATTAGAATTTCATTTGTATAGCCTATAAATGAAATTAATCACTGTTTTGAGATAAATGTGTATTTAGGGTTGGAGTACGTTTCTCGTTTAAAAACTAAAAATTAGCGCTTGTCTTTAAACTTTTTGTTTCTTATTTCATTTACTGTGACTTTGGGACGTCTGAAAAAACTTTTTTTTCTAAAACATATGGATACTTCGCCCGCAGAAGCCGCCCAAGTGGTGGCATTGCTGGATTCTTGACTTAGTCAGCGTGTTGTGGCTGCAAGATTGCATCTAAGCTTATCATCTGTTCATAGAGTCTACAAACGCTATCGGGAGACTGGTTCGTTCACGCGCCGTTCAGGATCTGGCAGGAATCGGGTCACTTCTGAGCGAGATGATCGATTTATTGTAACAACTTCTTTACGAAATCGACGCCTTAACGCTTTTCAACTGCAGCAGCAGCTTCGCGTTGTACGAAGAGTAGCTGTAAGTGACTCTACAATAAGAAGAAGGTTGAAGGAACGCGGATTGGCACCGCATAAGCCAGCGAATGGGCCGAAATTAACTGCAGACCATCGAAGAGCGCGCCTTAACTTTGCACGCGAGCACCTAACTTGGTCATACCTTCAGTGGAGCAAAGTACTGTTTTCTGATGAGTGTAAAATTATGCTGTATGGTAACGACGGAAGGAACAAGGTCTACAGAAGAGATGGAAAACGCTTTGCACAATGCTGCATTGAAGAAAAGGTCAGCTATGGTGGCGGTTCGTGGACGGTTTGGGGAGGAATCAGCGCCGACGGTAAGACAGAACTTGCCTTTGTGTCTGGGCCACGGCTGCCTGCACTAAACTCTCATCGGTACATCGAACAGTGTCTTGAACCTCATGTGATGCCCTATGCACATTTTATTGGCAACGACTTCATATTCATGCACGACAATGCTAGAGCTCACGTACGAGATTATCTTACCGAAGTCGGTATCTCCATTATGGTATGGCCAGCAAGAAGCCCGGACATGAATCCCATTGAACATCTATGGGATGAATTAAAGAGACGAATTCGAGCAAGAGATCCAGCCCCAGAAACACTTAGCCAGCTGCAAAATGCAATCCAAGAGGAATGGGATAATATACCACAACATGTGATCGTGACTCTCATCCGATCGATGAAGAACAATATGGAAGCAGTAATAAGAGCTCGCGGAGGGAATACAAGTTATTAAATAAACGTTTCTTACATTTTTTTTTCATTTACTCGTGTTGTTTTACCCATTTCCTTCATATTCCATACAGGGTAAAAATTACTCATTATACAAAATACGAAACCTATGAAGACTTAATTGGAATTTAGAACATTAACATTAGGATTTAAAAACCTCATACTACTCACTATTAAATGACATTTTACATTTATTCCTAAATATACACATTTTTCTGATAATCCTTATCAAATCATAAACTGCGAGGTGTTTCGATTTTTTTGATGAGAAGTGTATATTTTTTTACCTAATAAGTGGGACTTGCCAATATAGTAGGCAACACCAGAAAAAACTATTCTTGTTTCATGTGCGGTCACGCTATGGTTTACATCTATAGGTACATAATCTAAGCACGTGGCCCATATGACATTATTTAACACAGATAATATTATTATTACTTCTTAAAAGTAAATCGTAATGAAACGCAAAAACACACGCATCGCGTGACTATTTATGGTATCGTTTTGAATGAGTGTAGAGTGTAGGTAGGAATGTACGAAGTTGATAAGTACCTACATACAAAACAAAATCTTTTATTTTTATTAGTTTTTGTCCGGGGAAGTTATGATTATCTTTTATTAGATATAGGCTTTTAAATTAAAAAAATGAATTATTGTTATCACCAACTTATGGCACAATTTGGATTGAAGCGATACTGGAAATGGTCATTCTCCTTTATCATCATCAGCATCTTTTTATTCTATTGTCATACTGAAATCTACCTGTGTCCTACCACTTCGTTCGTAAATTTTAATCATACTATACGTTTCTCGTAGATAACTATGTTTTAATTAGAAAATATTTATTAAAAGCTTCATACTTATGCATATCTTAATATATATAAATCTTGTGTCACAATGTTTGTCCTCAATGGACTCCTAAACCACTTAACCGATTATAATAAAATTCGCACACCATGTGCAGTTCGATCCAACTTGAGAGATAGGATAGTTTAAATCTCAAATTATAGTCGCAATTTTAATTTATTGCTAATTATTTGTCTGTTATTATATACAAAGGCACCGGGAACGGGACCTAGGTATTCACGCGGGTGAAACCGCGGGACACAGCTAGTATATTTATATTTCTTTTTAAATTTAAAGAAAAAAAATGTATTTTATTATAAAATTTGTTTGTTTTTACTATGTCCTACTAAGATTCCAACTTATTTGAAGATGATTATGAAATAGTTTTACAATCTTAACAGTGAGACATTATAGCTAAAAACCTTGTAAATTTCGTTTTTAAGAGGTTTCTTTTATTAACACGTTCACTGCGGATCACACAGAATCGGCCCGCCACGGTGCTTACCACCTGTGCGTACGGTAAAAACTACATCTTGCTCGCTGGTGCGGAACGATTATCTTAGGTATTTGTAGGAGTTAGACAGAGACAAATATAGATTTCGGCTCGTGGTGTCAAATGTAGATATTTGGCATTAAAACATCGTGGCGGGCTCTTTTCGACCACCATCGCACTGACACGGTAAAAAACATCGCTCCTTGCGGCGGCGGGCCTATTGTGGTATATGACCGGTGCCGACCTGTTGCCGCAAGGAGCGCGCGCGCAAGCGTCGAGTCACCAGTCAGTGTTGTGCTCTCTACATGACCGTACGCGTGCGTATCGTTATTTTATCGACAGGTATTTAAGTATGGCGCAACGCAAATGTAAAAGAAAAATAACCCTGTACAGTGATAGTGAAGATAGTTTAGATGAAAATGCACAAATATGTCCACCTGTAAAAAAAAAAACAAACACCGTCAACCAGCAAGATTTGTATTCTAGAAAACAAGTTTATTTACCCCGCAAATAATGTACAAAAAAGTGACAGTGACAGTGAAGAAATTTTTCCAAGGATAAAAAACAAAGATTGCGAAACCCTATTAGGCACAAAACATCATGCTCCAGAATCAAATACAGTTGGTAAGTTTTAGTAATTACACACATCAATATATTTGAAAATGTACGATAAAAAAGTATACCTACTTGACTTATCCTAACCTAAACTTGGCAATAGTTTTCCTCGAAGAAACTTACCTTTAGAAGAAAGTTGTTTTATACAGGATGTCATTTGGGTCGTAGTATTCATAAAGGCTGTGGTTGTACTTATAAAACGCAAAAACTTTTACCATGGGACCAACCCTGAATATGCGATACAAAAATTTGCTATTCGATATAAAAGACAATATTTAATCCAACCAAAATATATAGGACACCAGATTTTTTTTCACAAATTCTCTGTTGATCCCATAGTAGGTACTTCATACTTGTAAAGTTTCGTTGAGTATATTCACATTATGAAGGGCATACATCGACCCAAATATCACCCTGAATATACTAGGTGAATATTGCCTGTAAATTTATTTATTTATTTATATATTAATCACTTAAGTCTATTATTACAGGCACACCTAATGCAATAGACAAGTTACTTTAAATTACTTATATCTACTCATTTATGATAAACAAAATCTTAATATCTAGTAATAAAGTTTTACATATTATTATACAACATCCTTCCTTAAACTATATATCTTATAAATAGCAGAACAAAACAATTAAAATATCTTTAACTTGACTTATTTTAAACCACTAAAACTAATCAAACTATAAGTGGCTACAACAAAGTCATTCAGTGAGCAGGTAAATACATCGAGTTGGTCGGCCACCGCGTTGAGAGTGCGTAACGCCCGCGTCAGTGGCGCGCGTTGCAGCAAGTTAGTGCGCGCGCTCGGCAGCGCCAGCAGCTGCGGCCGCCGCCGTCGACCGGCGTACCCGTCCGGCACGCATAATCGGATTTCCGATAGAATATCTCCATTACACATCATAATGCGAAACACCTTAAACAGATACGTTGCTAACGCTACCTCCCGCCTGGTTTCTAATTTAAAGTACCCCACCATGCCCAGCACAAATAAAGTCGGGTATAGTAAAGGATATCCGGGGTATACTTTGTACAGTTTACAATACATAAATCTAGTAAATTTATTTTGAATCCGCTCAACCATAAACTTGTATTTGTCCTGACTAGGTCCCCAAATGACAGAGTTAAACTCAAGGTGACTTCTAACAAGAGCATCATACAAAGCCTTCAGTGCCCTAATATTATTAAATTCATTTGCTTGCCTCAACACAAACCCTAAATTCCTATAGGCCTTATTACAGGTACTAATTATGTGCTTCTTAAAGTTAAGATCTGCAGAAAAACAGATGCCAAGGTCTCTCACTTCTAAAACCCTTGTCAATGGCTCCCCCTCTATCTCATACAGATAATGGTTCGGGCTGCGCTTGCGTGTGAAAGACATAACCGAGCATTTTGAGACATTGAAATAAAGTTTATTATCCTTGCTCCAATTGAGAATTTTGTTAATCTCACCTTGGAGTACATTCTGATCTTTTATGTCTTTCACAACATGGAACAGTTTCAAATCGTCGGCAAAAAGTAAACAAGATGATTCCTTAATTACCTCGGGTAAGTCATCGATCATGAGTATAAACAGAAGCGGACCCAAGTTGCTGCCCTGACTCACACCCGACCTCGTGTAATACGGCTCAGAAAGCTGTCCTCCGCAGTCGACGAACTGACGCCTGTCCCGTAAGTAACTGGCGAAAAACCTCAACGTTTGTGGCGTGAAACCTTTGCCAGCCAACTTCGATAGCAGGATGTCATAATCGACTTTATCGAACGCCTTTCTGAAGTCGAAGTATGCAACATCTACTTGCAGTCCTGCATCCACTGCTGGTACTAGTGTAGTCATAAGTTGCAGTAAGTTACCTGTAGTGCTGCGTCCCTGGCAAAAACCATGCTGCGCCGTTGATAAATATGACTTCACTTGGTCGTACAGGCTGCTTTGGATGGCTGCTTCAAATACCTTAGCCGGGGAAGAGAGGACAGCAACAGGCCTGTAATCGCTGGCATCTGTACCTCCACGGCCCTTTGGAACTGGCACCACCCTCGTGAGCTTCCATCGCTCAGGAAAAGTCATCGCAGATATACTTACATTAAATAAATGAAGTAACGGTTCGCACAACACCTTGCGACAATCTCTTAATATAAAAGGCGGTATACCGTCAGGTCCCATTGATCGCTTAGGCGGTAGGCGAGCGAGCGCGCGCCTAACCGCTGCTGCGTCAAGCCGCTCGAGATGCACCTGAGCGCCGCTCGGAGGCGCCGTGGTACTCGCTGTCATGGCGTCCAAGACGGCGGACTCGGGATTGTACACTGAGTGAAAAAATTGTGCAAATTCTTCAGCACACTCCTTGTGCGAGAGATCTTTTCCATTCCTGAGTAACCTGTATTTATTATAATTGCCTTTTATTGCTCTAACATAATTCCAAAAGGCCTTCGGATCGGTCGCTAAATGGCTCTGCACTCGGTCGCGATAACAGTTGTGAGCTACCATGATATCGGCTTTAACTCTCGCCCGGCACAAAGAAAACGCCTCATAGTCCTTAGTTGCTTTAGGGCCGATTGTTCAATCATCGAATAACTCAACAAATAACTAACTAGCGAATAAAGTTAACGGACTGATAATGGGAAGAATAAAATTGTTGCATTTTTCAATGGCCAGATAGCAAGCAAATAGTTATCTGTGGATTTTAGTTGCCAACTTCACTACAATATTGTAGGAGCGTGAAACACGCATACGGTGTAACGTGTGTTAGAAGAGGATAGCAAATGTTATGACAAGGTTATGACATTCGTTTTTTGACGTTTTAAATTTTGATAATAATGGAATCTAAGTTTATTATTATTTTATATAATAAGTTTATTATTTTTATAATAATGGAATCTAAGAAAAGAGAGCGCGCTGCTAATTTCAATACTGCTGAAGTAGAATTGCTCGTTGGTCTAGTCGACAAGCACAAACATATTGTGGAAAATAAAAAGACTGATGCGGTCACTAATAAAGATAAAGATGCGGCATGGAAGAAAATTGAGAGTTCTTTTAACTCTTGTGGAATATCGAGTAGTATTCGCACATGGAAGACATTGAAATTAAAATATGAAAGTATCAAAAAAACTACCAAAAAGAAGTCCTCTGTGCAACGGCAGGAGATGTATAGAACTGGAGGGGGACCTTCAAATGCGCCAGGCTTCAATGAAGTTGAAGAAAAGGTGCTGAGCATATGCTCTAATATCACAGGCCTGGAAGCGCGTCACGACAGTGATACTATTACATGTAGGTTTTAATTATTATAACTTGAAAAACAGTAGGAATTCATCCCCGTTGCTTGTTATCTGTTTACATAAAACTACAATTTTTAAAATTACTTTATGATTTCCAGTACCAACAATTTCTGTCCATGAGAACATTGTGCTGAACGCAAATGATTTAAACTCTGTGGAATTGGAGACAAATTCTGCTGAAAATGAAGAACAGAGCAATACCCATGCTGATATTAAAATACCAGGTCTGTAGCATGTTTTTTTCTAATACTACTCACAAACAGATTGTCCAACCAATTCACATAATAATATAAATAGTGCTATTTTGGTACCTCCGTCTTCGTGTCTATAGGTATTTGTGCTTAAATAATTTTTAGGTTAAGTTAAGTAGGTAATATGGTATACCTAGTTTGTTTACAAATTTCCACAAAAACTGGATACCTACGTAGTTTGAGTGATTTTATGTTGTCTGCAATCTTTCGTTTCTTGAATAATTCCTAATATAAGTACCTACTTATGATTTTGTTGTTGTTTTTACAGAACATGCCTTACAAAATCGTTCAGACAATAGAGGGAGGTGTTGCCACTCTGTCAGTCGTTCCTGCACTGTGGGAAACTAAGGGACTTCTACGGTGGCCACCGAGAAGTACTAAATACCCCATGAAATTATTAAAAGATGAGAATTCAAGGCCTGGACCAGGGTGGGATACCCTAAAATGTACTTTAAAAAGAAACAACATTCGGACCTATGAAGATGCTAACAGCGAAGTAACTTTTATGGAACAAAACACGGATACAGATAATCAGGAAAACGAATATAATAATATGAGTTCTCCGGTTACATCTAAAACTTGCCAAGCAAAGAGAAACGAGGTTAACTTTGAAGCAATGGCAAAAAATTTGGTGAGTTTTTTAAAATTGATTCCTACATTTTTTTTATTTTCTCTATTCCAAATCTATATTTGGAATAGAGAAAATAAAAAAAATGTAGGAATATAGATTTGGAATAGAGAAAATAAAAAAAATGTAGGAATCAATTTTAAAAAACTCGCCAAATTTTTTGCTATCTTGAATTCTCTATTCCAAATATAGATTTGGAATAGATAGGTAGGTACCTAATTGTTCTTTTGTACGCTTTGTTTTTAGGCAGTTAAGTTAAGAGGGATCCGTAGTGGTAAGCCGAGAAATTCAAATAAAAAAGTAAAGTTATAGCTAAAAAAAAAAATGTTCTCAATGGTCAAGTCAAGATGTAGGGAAAAACGTTAGTCTCAAAATATAATAAAAGTATCAGTAGTAGTATTAAGTTAAGTAGGTATCTATCTACCTATTTTCCGTTTCACTTTCGGGTTAAACAGAGCCTATCAGCTCACACTGAGACAGGACGCGATATTTGAAGAGCCAGTTGTTTTGTGCTGCGCAGCACAGTTTCGCGAAATATCGTCGCGTCGCTGCGTCGCGCTGTGCCGGGTTTCTCCTCGAAATGCCTTTTTTGTGTAGTAAATAAAGTTTTATATTGTATAACGATACAACGATCTTAAAAAGTGCGCGCCCCGTCGCGTCTCGGAATCAGTTATTCCTAAGTCATTCTAAAGCTTAACCTGTTATTTCTACCTTTGCTATTTAGCATTTATAAATGATCGTCATTTTTAACCGACTTTTTATTACAGACATATTCACAGCCTGATGGGTATGAAATTTCAATGAAAAATTTTGAACCAGTGCAGCAAGAGACCATACAGGTAGTAAGAAAATACCTTATTTTACTGGACAATGACGATCCGCGTTAAGTTACGTCTCATTTTTCCTCAGATTTACATTAGTAATATTTTAACAAATAAGCCCATTTGTACTTCAGAAGCTTGTTTTGTCAAATTTTGTAAGGAAAATACGCAAGTATTGTACCTTCCCTAAATCACCAATATTCAAGCAAGTTTTTAAGATTGTTGTACAAAACTCCTACATACATTTATTTTTCACCACTACTGTTCAAAGTTGAGCTGTAAGAAAAACTAAAAGTGAAAATTGTTAAGCAAATGGCTTTTTTGTCAATACATTCTTCCTTTAGATAAATATGAGACTTATTAAAGCGTAGAGTAACTATTCAAGATTAATTTGATGTACAAAAAGTATTACGAAAGCTATTAATCAGCAAGAAAAATTGAAAAGTCTGATGCAAGCTAGAAAATTCTAAAATTATCGAAAATCGATTGTACCTCGAAACCTGTAACTTTTCGGGGAACATATGTTGTGTTCATTTGATAGGACCTGGCCTAAGGTATCAGCCACCACAGTTTGTCGGACTATTTACCGGACACCCTGTATATTACTTGACACAAAGTTTGAACAAAATAGAACTCAAAAAGTATATAAGGAACGTTATTAAAGAAGTATCTGTAGCGAATACTGGTTTAAAAATACCGCTACTGGCTTAAAAATACTGGCTACTGTTTGTGAGCAAAGCGCAACAAATGTCGGACCCATAGCCGAGTTAACTAATGAGAGTAAAGCATTATTTTAATTTTAAGAAAAGGTAAAGAGTGGTAAGAATATTGCATCATTATTGACACCCATAAGATTATTACACTTTACGATATACCGCATTTGTTGAAAGGATTGCGAAAAAAAATAATTTACAAGGATATGAAATATTGAAATAATAAAATCATTAAATGGGAATATTTTAAAGAATTGTACGTAGCCGATGAGACTTACGGTGAATAACAAATTATGCACAAAATCACAAATCAGCACATTTATAGGGAAAAAATTAACAAAATGAAAGTTAAAATCGCAGCTCAAATCTTTAGTAGTAGCGTAGCCGTCGCTGCAAAACATTTGTCCGAGGCGGGAAAGGTAAGGCCGCTGAAATTAAAAATTTAAATACGTTTGTTTTAATGATTGATAAATTATTTGACAGCCTAAACTGTAACACTTTTAAGGTCAAGGATGGAAAAATTTACCGGGCAGGTGTTAAAACTGGTTCACCCCACTACCAGCTATAGAACGAAGCAATTGTTTTTTTTTTTTAATTTTTAGATCATTTGCGAACGGGTGACAAATTTCGTATTATTGCTAAAACGGCACCTTCTATTAAGAATTTTATTAAAACAATAGAGGGAATGCAAACCTATTTGGAAAGTATTGTCAAAAAAATATGGTTTCGACACAATGTTGTGTAGGAACTTCAATCAAGATCCAATTGAAAATTTCTTTGGGAATATTAGAAGTTTAGGGGCCAGAAATGTAACACCAAATAGTGTAGGATTTGAAGGCGCGTATAAAGCTCTACTATTAAACAACTTTTCCTCTTCGCACTCTATTAAAGCAAACTGTCAGGAGGATATCGCTACGTTTCTGCGGTCCTTCAACTTCTTCTTAGATTACAATGAACCCGAAAAATTGTCAGACGAAAGAAATGACAATGACCTGCCTCTGCTAATTCCTTTGAGTAACCAATTGTTAAACAATGATGCTGAAATGCAACTTGCCGGTTTAACAACAAGAAATTTTTATTTTATTTTGTTACATGTAGAATTATCATCACTAGAAATCTTTCTCTCTCCAATGGTCCATTCGGGAGAGAGGGTTGTGCACACTGAGTATATGGGGAATAGTGTTTCGGTGACTCGCGTTACCAAAGGTACCTTTCCAGACGCGGAGCATCGGTCATCTGGGTCACGAAACGAGCTAGCCAAGGAGATGGCTAGTTTGGGACTTGAAATAGTTGAACGCAAAAAGAAGTCCAACAATAATAAAAGAGAAAATGACAAGTTACCGAAGGTTGGAACTGTTATCAAGCAGCACACGAAAAACAGAGACTCGAAGGAAGATGGGCGTTTGACAGATAAACCAGACGATGATGAGGTACGACAACCAGTCGCATCAAATTCGGGCGTCACACGAGTAGAAAAAGGAAAAATCAGCTATATGACTCGTGAACTTACTAACCAATTAGATCGTATGCTAAAGAAAACTCCTATGTCTCTAGACCCTGTAGATCAGGGATTGGTACTGGTTTCTGATGATCATGATAAGATAAACAAGATACTAACAAACAAGTTGAGCGGAGATTCAATATCAGAGATAGCGAAGAAGGACTATGACCTGAAGGCATTCAGATCAAACAAAAACGAGCTTATATTATTAGTTGATGGAACGCCAGTGAACAAATATGTGCTATATGAGGGCGTAGTTGACCTCAAGCTTTTAACCTGCCAACATACTGGGGTTCGGTTTGTGATTGGTTACACTTGAATTCTTTCCTTTCATTATGTATGGATGCCGCAATGGATGAATCTCTCATAAGGGATTGATCCTAGCGTCTGCAGCCGAGTAGACCCTAAATGTGCAGAAGCTCTAACACCTAATCATTTTTTGATTGGTACCTCGTCAAACTTACCTGTGCCCGGACTCTTCGACGACAGCGACATGTACCTGCGTAAGATGTGGAGAACTGCCCAGCGACTCGCCGACATGTTTTGGCAGCGATGGGTCAAAGAGGTGCTGCCTACCTTGATACCGCGTCAAAAATGGTATTTAGAAAATGACACTCTAAAGGTCGGCGACGTAGTCGTAGTTGTCGACCCTAGTTCATGTCGAAACACCTGGCAAAAAGGAGTCGTCGTTAACGTATATCCTGGGAAAGACGGACGAATTCGAACTGTGGATATCAATTCGAATACTGGAGTATTAACTCGTCCGGCCGCTAGATTGGCACTACTTCTAGTTGGAGAATAGTGTCCATATAATATAATCCACAAAAGGATTTAGCCTCATGATTTCGTCAAGAACAGGAACTAAATGAGCCCAAATGGAAGCAGCGTCATGCCGAAGACAGGAACTAAGCGTACACATGGATGTAGGGCATACCTGACCTGTTACAAAACTATGTGTGTAAATCACAACTGTGTGAATTGATACTTGCTGCCGACTTCCTCCAAAATGGAAAGACTAAACTTCTTGAGCATATTTTAAATTATAATTTTCAGAGAAGTCGACGTGTACAAGAGCTTCATTAATATTTAAGTTTGTTTTGAGTGATTTTATTACTTTGTATTGATTAACGATTTTGAATGAATGATCCAAGTACTTAGTCAGGTCAACTTCTAATTTTGAAATAGCTTCTACAGGTTTCATTGTAACTTTCTTTTTTACTGTTAATATTTGTTTTTTCTTAGTTCCGTTTTCCATAAGCACACCTGAGATCCTTGTCTAAACTGTTCTGGTTGCTGCATATAAATTTCTTTATCAATTTCTCCCTGCAAAAAGGCAGATTCAGCATCCATTTGGTCTATTTGTAGATCATATTTGGCTGCCAAAGCAAATAGATAACGGATAGTTGTATATCTGACAACTGGTGAGTAAGTTTCCTCATAGTCAGCACCCCTCCTTTGGGCATAACCCTTTATTACCAGCCTAGCCTTGTAGCGGACAATATTTCCTTGCTGGTTAGTCTTTGTTTTAAATACCCATTTATAAGGTAAAGCCTTTTTGCCCGGTGGAAGGTCTGTTAAACTCCATGTTTTGTTTTTAATTAATGAACTATACTCCTTGTAAACGACGTAAAACCATTACAATTAAAATTATATTTCTTAACTACCTAGTACCTACATAATATTATATTGTGATAGGGCGTGCGACGTGCGCGCCGGCCGATGCGGGGCGGGGTAGCGGGACGAGGGGAAGCCGCTCGCCGCGAGCGCATTCGGCCATTTTCAAAGTTTTTTAGTGACCTTGCGGGCCCCACGCATGTCGCACGCTCCTAGCTTTCTTCTATTGTACTTGGTTGCAATACACGACATTCGGATATACCTATGAGTCTTATTTTACGGTGAGCCCATGCCCTCATCATCAACAAAGTGTTTTAGCATTTTCATCTTTCCAGGGTAAACCAATTTCCCATCTTCCTTCTATCAGTGTAGCAGATTTATTCACTACTAGCTGTACCCGCGACGTTGTTCGCTTATATACCTATCATTCATCTTTATGAATAAATATTTGACTGTGATATAGAGGGCCACTAACACGAACTGCCTACTGCCGAGTAAATTTTGTCACAAATGTTGCTGTTTGTATAAATTCTCAAAATAAAAAAGTACCATCGTCATAATTATATAATTAGCTTACCTCTAAAAATTTTAAGGAATGGTTTTGATGCTACTTTGTTTAAAAATTTTAGATTTATCTTCCAAGTCCAGAACCGTGAGAAAAAATTATAATTTTCATGGTGGCTTTCGATGTCAATGTCCAAAATATGTCTACCTTGGGCAGTTTTGAACTGACTCTTTTATATATGTAGTATGTTTTCTCTTTTGTGCTTTACCCAGATGGTTACAATAATTGAAGGTCAATGTTTTGGTATTGAGTCTACTGGCAGCGCCAACTCTGAGTTAAAGTGAAAGCAGCTGTCGCTCTAGGCAGTAAATGGCAAAGGGCACCCAAAAACCGAATCCATAAAAACAAATTAGTCCATTTTTTATGCTATAGTTCTCGTTGGTACCGTAGTCCCTAGTGAGACTACAGGACGCGAGGTTTTGGTGCGAAACCTCGAAATTGAACTACGCCGTTAAATTGAGAGTGGATATCAGATAGGCAGTGACTGACATGAGACCCATGAAACTGAAAGAGGAGGTAGTTACAAAAAGTTGACGTACGGTTTGAGAGGCACAGTGGCAGAATTACCAAAACTGTGTTTAAAATTATTTGTTTGGAAAGATTAAGTAATAGCTGTCCAAGGACAATATCATTCTACCCTGATTAAAGTCAGAGGCTGTATCCTGTACAATTCGCTTTATTAAGTGTAAGGTGCAGCATAAGGTGATGGGCTTAAATACCGTACGTATATATTTTAAAATGTAGAGAATGCGATAGAAAGTTTATTTTGTTTAGGGTTTTGGCCCAACCTTCCGGTAATAGGGTACAAAAACTTTATGAAATTTAAACACATAAATAAAATATCATGTACGCATAAAAACGTACATGAGAAGCAAGCTACCTTTTAAAGAATATTAAAGAGGTAATACATACTAAAGATTGTGTGATAAAAAGATCATTCGGTTTTTGGGTAAAGGAAAATAAATAACAAATACAAAAAGATCTTGTCCATGGAATATAATATAGATGACCAATAGAAAACATTACACATTATGTTGGAAAAAGTTTTTAACCAACTATAAAGTGATCTATGGGGAAGCTTACGTTTTCAAGTCAGCGAATGCGTAAATTTCCAAGCAAATGGCCAGGACATTTACGCCTGAATCACTTTACGGTACATGCCATGCACGTTTGTTCCTCCATGATCAGCAATGAGGAACAAACTTATTTAGTAGATTAGTAAATACAAACACTAAATAATTGTAAGTTTATAGATCGGTTGAGAAAAAATTCACGACTTAAAGATGTCGTTTATTGCGACTAAAAATACAACAAAATGTTACAAATATTTTTTTACTTAAAAAAGATACGTTAGTAAAACACGAAAAAGAGTTATCTCTACTGAGATTTGAACTTTGGTATCAATAAATTTAAATTTATATAAGAAAATGGACGCATGAAAAAAATTCAAACATTAACAACCGGATTTGAACTTCCAGCAACATCACTCATTTCCAATCGTTCAACCGCCAAGCTGTTTACCTCGATAGCTAGTTCACTAAAATATAGGTTCTAATCAAATTGAAGATTGCTATGGCTACCTCAGTCTGCCATGGTTACCCTCTTGTTTATCTTTTGATCTGTCAATAATGCCAATTTATGTGTGCAGTTGAGAAAATGATTTTGGAAATTTAAAGCTCCTCCCCTTATCAGCTAGATTCAATAGCATGTTTCAACATAGCTAACAACCATCTACGATTTCTTGAAAACCACCTCTCAATTTTTTACACCATTCGATTAAGTAGTTTATGTTTGATAACGTAACATGAAATCTGACCCCCGGCAAAAGAGAGTTGTAATGCAAGTACTGTACTGAATTGCGTGTTGTAATATTTTACTTCTTGAACTCACTAAATTAATTATATCTTTTGATAGAGTAAACCGATTTCGATGAAACAAAAACTAAGTTATACCTCAAGTTGTGTATAATTTTTGTATATAAACATTGTCTGCATTCAATTCGTAGATTTTACGTGATGCGTGCACAAACAAACATATAAACAGACAAACAGACAAACAGAAAAAAATTTCAAAAATGATGGAAATGGGTTCTGTTAGTTATCCTTTAACACGCTGGCTATTTTTTTTTTCAATTTCTTCAATGTACAAAAATGACTTTTCTACAGATTTATTATATGTATAGATTTCTATTGCAGTTAAATCGCTTTTATTTTGTCTTGATTTATTGTGAACACCGATGCTCTCAAACATAAACGACTTGCGAACAAGTTCGTGAAGTTGTGCGTCAGACTTGAGGTCCGTGTGTATCGCAGTGCAACTTTTGGCGGTAATTTGAGTGTGATCGCGCGCAAAGTTTGCGCTCGTAAGTACATCGTGTGTGTGCGTAGCTGTCGACGTAGTGGTGACAGTGACGCTATCGCTTATGATGTCGGTAGCGGGAGGACGACCGGCGGCGGGCGCAACGATGCTTGCTTGTTGTTCAGTCGCCGTTATCATAACGCATTCGGGTGATATTAGTTGACGTTGGTTGCGGTACACGCCATGTATGCACCATCCTAATGGGGTCAAGGTCGCACAGGGTTCACTTTTCTTATTATGACCCATTATCACTTTTATCGGGGAAATTAAATGATAATTGTCTTGTCCAATTAATAATGTTGGTTTTATGTCCTTAAGACACGTTAAGTTATCACTTATTTGACATAAATGTTTATAGTTTTTCATGTTAATGTTCGATAATTTTTGTAATGGTAGATTTAGTTCACTTATTTTTCTTGCACATAGTTCATATGACTCATTGTTTTGATTAGTAATTTTACACTTTATTATTTCACTGTTACATGTTAATTTAGAGTCCCATGCTCCTCGGACTGACAATGTCTGTTTCTCGCCCCGTAACCCTTCGCGATTAGCTACTTCACTAGATATTAACGATATCGTCGCACCGTCATCTAACAGCGCGTATGTATTTATCACACCGCGTGGTCCGTACACTTTTACCGGAACTACTTTAAGGCACACTGAGGCGTTGTTCATATTGTTCGTGTATGTCACAGTTTCTGAGCAGTCACTAGGCACGGAAGGCGTTATATTGTTTTGGTTTGCGGTTTTATCACTTTTTGTTATCGGTCTATTTTCACTGGATTTTTTATCACTGTTTTTTGTTGCACACTCGGTTTTTGTTTTCCAATGTAAGTAACGATGATGCGGTAGCGAACACTCGCCTATGCCGCATGCGGGCTCTGAGCAGGTGTCGCGATTGTGTGATGCCAGTAGACATTTGTGGCATAGATGGTTGGCGCGTACAAATCTCCATCGATCCTTGGTCATAGCGCGTTTGAACCGTGTGCATTCGGTTAGTTTGTGATTACCGCTACGACAAAATTTGCAGTTATAAGTAGGTTCTTGTTTCTCAGTCAACAATAACGCGTGATGTTTTCTGTCTTCAGGCTTCCTTTTATATTCGGATTGACTGTGAATGTGAGTCATCCGGCGGTAGATATTTTACTGGCTTCTTCATATAGAAATTCGGCGAGTATTTGCAATTTTGGCTTTTCAGTTTTCAAATGAACGTTGTAATAATCAGCCCACTTGTTGATAAGAGCACTGGGACACTTTGTCAACACTGACGATATGAGGTCCGGACTTCTTAAATAATCGATTTGATTCACTGCTTGCGCTGCGGCCACAAAATTTCTAATTTTAATTGCGAAGGAAACTATATCTTGATGGTAATTTTGTGATAAAGGTGTCATTTTTCGTAACTGATATGTTATTTTATTTATTATTACTTCGGGCCTACCGAAGCGAAGTTCTAGTGCTTCTATGACGGATTTCGGGCACGTGTTTCCGTTGAGAAGTGATAACACTGTTTCTTTTGCTTCTCCACGAAGGGATTTGCGTAATCTCCACATGTTTTCTGCGTCACTATATTTGCAGAACTCCGTTGACTCGTCGTAAGCCTGTTTAAAGCCGAGCCACTCGAGTGCATCGCCGTAGAACTGCGGTAAATCCTTCGAAGTAGCGAATCGGGACATCAACTGTCGATTCTGTGAGGTAGCCTGATGTATGGCACTAACCAACGTCTTCATTTCAACATCACCACTATGGCCGACTTCTTTTTCAGGTTGCTGATTTTGGTTGATAAAGTTCCTATCAGACACATGACTACGTTCGAGCCACTCTTGCACTTTGTCCACTGTCCGCACCGAGTGACCATCACTGGGCTGATGTCTAGAGCTCTGGCGACTGCTGTGCTGGTCCTCGAGAGCAGCTAATTCGGCGGCTAGCTTCATCTCTACGAGTTGCTTCTGAGTTTCAGCTTCCTTCTTAGCTATTTCTGCTTTCTCTTTCGCTGCTTCGTATAACAATTGTTTTTTACGGGCTTCAATAGAACTTTTGTTGGAGACTGAGGAAACCCTGGTATGTATACTTTTCTTCGTACTTCCGATGTCAGTCTGTGGTCTTTTTGCAACTTCGCATACCTCAGCTTTTCGTTGCAACACTTCGGACTGCACGTCGTGTGACGGTTCTCCCTTCATTGTGATCGCATGTTCTTTTTTCCAGGCGCTACGTGTGCGTACCGTATTTTCAAGGCGGTGCGTGCGTGACGGCGGAGGAGTGCTGAACATCGTCGTGTGGCTGAGAGTCGTCGTGGGCGACGCGTAGGTAAGTATTTATTTCACGGTAAGTACAAATCCGGCTGAAGGACCACTTTGTTGATGATGAGGGCATGGGCTCACCGTAAAATAAGACTCATAGGTATATATCCGAATGTCGTGTATTGCAACCAAGTACAATAGAAGAAAGCTAGGAGCGTGCGACATGCGTGGGGCCCGCAAGGTCACTAAAAAACTTTGAAAATGGCCGAATGCGCTCGCGGCGAGCGGCTTCCCCTCGTCCCGCTACCCCGCCCCGCATCGGCCGGCGCGCACGTCGCACGCCCTATCACAATATAATATTATGTAGGTACTAGGTAGTTAAGAAATATAATTTTAATTGTAATGGTTTTACGTCGTTTACAAGGAGTATAGTTCATTAATTAAAAACAAAACATGGAGTTTAACAGACCTTCCACCGGGCAAAAAGGCTTTACCTTATAAATGGGTATTTAAAACAAAGACTAACCAGCAAGGAAATATTGTCCGCTACAAGGCTAGGCTGGTAATAAAGGGTTATGCCCAAAGGAGGGGTGCTGACTATGAGGAAACTTACTCACCAGTTGTCAGATATACAACTATCCGTTATCTATTTGCTTTGGCAGCCAAATATGATCTACAAATAGACCAAATGGATGCTGAATCTGCCTTTTTGCAGGGAGAAATTGATAAAGAAATTTATATGCAGCAACCAGAACAGTTTAGACAAGGATCTCAGGTGTGCTTTTGGAAAACGGAACTAAGAAAAAACAAATATTAACAGTAAAAAAGAAAGTTACAATGAAACCTGTAGAAGCTATTTCAAAATTAGAAGTTGACCTGACTAAGTACTTGGATCATTCATTCAAAATCGTTAATCAATACAAAGTAATAAAATCACTCAAAACAAACTTAAATATTCATGAAGCTCTTGTACACGTCGACTTCTCTGAAAATTATAATTTAAAATATGCTCAAGAAGTTTAGTCTTTCCATTTTGGAGGAAGTCGGCAGCAAGTATCAATTCACACAGTTGTGATTTACACACATAGTTTTGTAACAGGTCAGGTATGCCCTACATCCATGTGTACGCTTAGTTCCTGTCT
Organism: Autographa pulchrina; assembly: GCA_905475315.1. Taxonomy (NCBI): domain Eukaryota; kingdom Metazoa; phylum Arthropoda; class Insecta; order Lepidoptera; family Noctuidae; genus Autographa; species Autographa pulchrina. The sequence goes on along the minus strand of FR997762.1, from coordinate 5,427,477 downwards.
TCGGCATGACGCTGCTTCCATTTGGGCTCATTTAGTTCCTGTTCTTGACGAAATCATGAGGCTAAATCCTTTTGTGGATACTGTTCATTTTCTTTCGGACTTTCCATCATCTCAGTACAGGAACAAATATATGTTTTTTATTGTAAGTCAATTGACGTCCACCCATTCCAACATAACAAGAATTACATGGAACTACTCAGAAGCTGGACACGGAAAGGGTGCTCCTGATGGCGTAGGTGCAACAGTAAAAAGAATAGCGGATCAGATGGTGCATTTCGGTACCGATATTGGATGTTTTGATCAGTTTTATGAAATTATAAGTTCAAGAATCGAAAACGTTGTTATAAAAAAAGTATCAGAAGAAGACATAATTCAGAAAGCCAAACTGATTCCTGAACAACTGAAACCATTTAGAGGCACCCTTTCTGTGCATCAGGTTCTGTGGGATAAGTATATACCAAGAATTACTATGAGGAGCACGAGTTGTATTTTATGTGATGTGGGTGAAGTGTGTGCGCACGGCAAGCATTTAGGCTATATTAATTGCACGCCTGTATTTCAAACTGATAACAGTGATGTTGATACTGTGGCACCCCTTGAAAATGCTAAACCTAAGACTGAAAACAGAGCAAAATCAAACTTATTTCTAATATTTTAATTGATGTTACTAACAAAACTAAATCTTCAAAAGACGCACCTGAGGGTGTTGGCAACTAATCAGATTATATTTTTATTGATCTAGAATTAAATAAAAACTTTATAAAAAAAAAATTAAACCGCCGAAAAAACTGAAAAGCAAAAAATAATAATTTTTGGAGTCGGTGTCGGTCCTTAGGTACCCATATAGTATTAAAATTTGCTATTAGCGGCTGACACCGACTCCAAAAATTGTTATTTTTTTGCTTTTCAGTTTTTTCGGCGGTTTAATTTTTTTGTTAAAAAGTTTTTATTTTATATTTTTTTGTGGCTGCTTCGAGGTATACCCTATCTAATAAAAAAAGAATTATCAAAATCGGACTACTCTGTAATAAGTTACGCGTGGTAATACATTACAATCAATGAGTGAACAATCAATCAACCCCTGTTTTCCTACCCTTAGGCTGCCTGTCCACCGGAGCGGAGCGAGGCAGCGGAGCGGAGAAACGGAGAAATATTAACCAATAGGACTGCACAAAATCTCCGCTCCTCTTTAGTGGACAGGGAGTTGCGAACTAGTTTAAAAATTCATACAAAACCGGTAAGCGGAGCGGGGATGCAAGGCAGCGGAGCGGAGAAACGGAGCGGGGAAGCGGAGCGGGGAAGCGAGTGCAGGCGCGGGCGCCAGTTGCGCCCGCAGTGTGCCGCCGTAGTCCGACCAGTGCGTATGTGACCGACGCAGTGAACACAATGGATGAAAAACTTAAGTGTGAAAAAGTTTCCGTGCATTTGGAACACATCTTCAGAATTTTACAAATGCAACGAAACAAAAGATGCTGCGTGGGACCAAATAATCATTGAAACAAACATATCGGATGGTAAATAATATTATGTATCTTTATTCTATAATACCCTCTAGTAGGTACATATTGATATCTTTTTTTTATTTAACAAAATAATACCTAAATAATGTCCGCGGCTGGCCAAACTATCCAAATCTGTCACACATCACTGACTATAGATTCTTTTCAAAATTCGAGTATCTTGCCATGGAACCTTCCCCTGATTATTGAAGTATGAACAATACATTTCGCGAACTTGAAAACCATCATTAATAGAATGTTGTGTTTGTGTAATATCACCAACTGATAATAATGTTTGCTCCATGTTATTTTCAATATTGTTTATATAATCAGGTTGTCTTTGAATTAAATAATTGTGCAAAACACATGTTGCTTTTATTACCTTGTCAACTGTTTCTATTTTGCATTCGAAATCTTTATGATACACGTACCACTTTCTCGTCAATACACCGAAAGTTGCCTCAACAATGCGACGTGCTCTTGATAATCGGTAATTAAATATTTTTCTTTCTGCGTTTAGTCCATCACGTGGGTATGGCCTCATAAAATTTTCCATTAATGGAAAAGCTTCGTCTCCTATAAATACGAACGGCATTTTTGCACCACCTTGATACAATGGTACCGGCTCAGGTAAATTCAATCTCTTCTCTTTTAGACTCTTTCCGAAAATGCTGTTATCAAAAATTCCTGCATCAGAAAATCTTCCCATAGATCCCACATCAACCATTCTGATTTTCCTTCTGGCATCAGCTAAACACATCAATACTACAGAAAATCTCTTTTTGTAGTTGAAAAACGAGGACCCAGTTTTCGAGGGAGCCTTGATATATACGTGCTTGCCATCAAGAGCACCTGTACAATTTTTAAATTGCCATAGTTCATCAAAATCTTTTGCTATTTCTTTCCAGTCGTTTTCTGTTGGTTGCGGCATGACAAGAGGTTGCAATACATTCCATAAAGCATCACAAACCTCATCAATAATTCTTGATACACTTTTTAATCCAATTCTAAAATTTTCTCCCATCGTTGTAAATGAGTGGCCGGTTGCTAAATACCTGAAAAATAAAAGTAATATTTTTTTATAAATAGACCATGGAATAATTTTTTGTGTTTGTTGATTGTTTCAGTTAAAACTGCCAAGTCGCGATGGAAACAACTGAGAGATAATCATCGAGATGCCTTAAAAAGACAAAATGCAACAAGGAGTGGACAGGCTAGAAAACAACGAAAAGAATGGAAATATCAGAAAGCCATGTCATTCTTATTGCCTTACATGTGTAACAGAGACCGGTCATCAAATTTTGCGCCCTTGGATGACTCAGTAAGCGAAACTTCAAATCCGCCAAATACCATTGATGAGAGTTCACGGGAATCATGCAATTTGTTGCCATCAAATTCAAATAATCTTCCTTCTGTCGATGTTCCTAATGATTCAACAGCTTCTGGGCCTCTCCCATCCACATCCAAAAAAAGAAAGAACGATGAAATTCTAGATCTTTTGAAAAAAAATCAAAAACGCCGCGAACTGTTGGAACAAGAACGGATAGAAGTTAAAAACATGATGTCAGCTAGTGATAAGTACGATGAAATAGACTTATTTTTTTTAAATTTGGCTGCATCGGCGAAAAAGCTGCCGTATTATTTACAACTACAAATTAAAAAAACCTGCTTTAATGCGGTAATATCAGCTGAAGAAAGTAATCTTCAACATAGTTGGTATTCTCCGAATAATTATGGTTATTCTACAGCCTCATCAACACCTACAACAGATAATATCAATACTCCAAATGATATTAACACTAGTATTAATACTCCTAGCGCTTCACAAATTCAAACAACCCAGGATATTGAAACATCTGCAGCAGAGCAAACAAGACCCAATGAAAATGCGGACAACTTTGAGACAGATTATGATTTTTAAATTAATATAACATGGCATCGACTGTATGCAAAAATAAAAGTTACTTTGATTTCAAAATGTGTACTTACTTTAAACACACTGCTAATCTTTCACAGCTACTGATTGAATTTCTGTAATTTGTGTCTTGTTTCCGAATATATGGTTCAATCAGGGAGTGAAGTTCATGAAAAGTACATCTTGAAACTCTATAAGATTTTTCGAAAGTTTCTTCATCAGCAGTTTGGAAAAAAGTAAAATATTCACTGTGTTCTGAACGATGTTTGATATGATTTCTTAACCAAAATCTATGTTTCCTTATAGAATTGTTCAAATAGTATACGGTAAGTAATTCGGTTTCTTCTGACTCCAACTCTTCTTCCTCAAGCAATGTAAGGTAATAACGTATTAACTTTTTCGATAACATGTCTGCTGTCACTGACATTTCGCGTAGAACTAAACCAATCGCCCGCCGCCGGGAGCTCGAAATGACTCGTCGCGTACTCGCGGCCTAGCTCCGCATATTGAAAAACACAGTGGCAACTCCGCTCCGCATTACTTTCTCGCTCTGCTCCGCAGCCTCGCTCCTCTCCGGTGGACAGACACAGTACGCAACTCCGCTCCGCATTACTCCGTTTCTCCGCTCCGCTGCCTCGCTCCGCTCCGGTGGACAGGCAGCCTTAGGGTTTGAATTCTTTTTCCAAATTTATATGGGACCAACTTTGGAGTATACCCTTTCCAATATAATAAGAATTATCAAAATCGGACTACTCTGTAAAAAGTTATGCGTGGACTAACATAAAAAAAAAATATATATACGCGTCGAATTGAGAACCTTCTCCGTTTTTTTCGTCGGTTAAAAATTGGTATAAAATGACGATTTTTTTGTAAGAAAACGCCTCTTGTCCTTAGTTTTTTAGACGATACAGCTGTGATTTATTATTATCGTGAATTATTATTTTGTTACAGATAGGACTACCTACTATGTTTAGTTTCATTACTGACGAATGTCAACTGATTTTTTTTGGTTGCCAAAGAATTGTAGAAAATATTATTGGTTTTTTAGTTACCTAAGCTTTAGAAATTATGTTCCTATTTTAAATTAACGTTTTGTTTGTTCTTAATAAATATAGGCATGTTCATTGAATAAAACTTGTTTTCTTTATTATCATTCCTATTTTCAACTATTTTGTCCTCGCTCCCATTTACTTATGTGCCTACATTTTACATTCCCACTGTTCAATATTCAAATTATATTGTTCAGGTCATTCTTTGCAACATGATGTCATTATAATCTACAGTATAATCATTCTCCGTACTCGATATCATTCATCTCAACATGTGAAATTCTAAATTTTAAGAAATCTCGTGTTTTGTTTATGATATATTAGTGCCTTTCATACCAGAAGTATTATTATTACATGCCGATTGCATTTAGTTTTCTCAAAACGATTAGCACAAAGGTTTTAGAAAAAATCTAAAAAACTGCTAAAAATAATATATTTCGAAGAAATGCCCGCAAGCTACATAAGTCGATATATGGCCTCAAACAAGCTAGCAGACTATGGAACACCAAATTTAAGAATGTTTTACATGAGCTAGGAATGCTACAGTCGAAAACAGATCCCTGTGTCTACTATAATGCTGAGAAAAATACATTTATAGCTGTCTGGGTTGACGATTTAAGTCGAGGGAGAATGGCTTCCTCATCCACAAAATCGCCACCGGCGCGGCATGGACAAATGAAAAAGTAATAGAATTTATTGAACTTTATCAAGCACATCCAATAATATGGGACGCAACTCGAAAGGATCATAAAAATAAAAATTTAATAGCTGATGCATGGCGCACCATTCAACAAAATATGGGAATGAATTTCTCAATTGAAGATTTAAAAAAAAAGCGAGAATCGTTAATGAGCACACATCGCCTTTACAGAAAGAAAATTAGTGACTCTACTCGATCTGGATCATCAATAGATGATATTTTTAAACCAAATTGGTTCGCTTATGAGCTCATGGATAGCTTTCTTTCTCCGATTTATGATAAATCTAATACAGTTACTATTAACACAGAGGTAAGATAAACATTGATTAATATTTACTTTATTTATTTACATAGATAAAATCACAAACTGACAAATTACATAATTTATGAAAAAAACAATCACAGGCTAGACGTACCTAACATTTTAACCTTGAGCGCGCCTTTGTGCCCTACGTATTAAAATAAGTGTGTTTTCGTAGTGCAACTGTTACATTACATACATACATACATGTGACCTGTGGCTGTGTGTTTTTAATTTTTTAATTTTGTAGGTCGGTAGATTTTTTATTTAGTGTGAATAAAAGTATGATGCATATTCATTTCGTATTTCTCTAGCATTTTCTGTTGTTCTTATTGGTATTTGATCTAGTGATCTTAATTGTTGCTCGTCTAAAACATTATCTATATTACCTTCCGGCATATACATACGGTAGGAGAGCTGACTCTTTTTCAAAAAATTATGAAGTACAACGCAAGTGAGTGTCATAATAGATGCTTTTTCGGGTTGTAGTAACATATTGGTTTTTAACACTCCAAATACCGATGTCATTATTCCAAAAGCACATTCAATCACAACACGAGCCCTTGATAGTCGACTGTTGAATTTTCTATTTTGTGAGCCAACTGGCGGTGTACCAGGAAAAGGTTTCATAATCCTTTTAGATAAAGCAAAAGCTCCATCCGCCACAAACACATAGGGCACAGGAAGATGTCGACCAGGTAAAGGAGCGTCTTGCGGAAAATGGGAATCAGGTCCATATATTTTGTTATAAAGCATGCTATCATTAAAAACTCCACCGTCACTCATACGTCCATGTGTTCCTACGTCAGCAAATAAAAAGTTGAAGTCACTATCAGCTACCGCTAGTAATATTATACTGAAATTGTGTTTATAGTTATAGAACTCTGATCCACTATTAATGGGTGACTGTATTTTAATGTGTTTCCCATCGATAGCGCCCAAACAATGTGGAAATGGCCATTTTATTTCAAATTCTCCAGCAATTTCAAGCCATTCGTGTTCATTTTGAGGCATCTAAAACAGAAAAAATATATCGTGTAGGTAATAGTTAATCATTTAAATAAGGGTTGGAATTTACTTGTTGTGTTTGAATTTTTAGACTCTGGAGTTTCCTAAGGAAGACAGCAATCAAGATAGAAGCTTTTATAACGAAGACAGACAGTACGAGCTCAGATGAAGACAGCTGTAAATGTCCTAAAAAATCTTGCCGACCGACGACGAACTGAAGTGGACGAGGTAGACTTATACTGTCAACTACCGTAAAACGGGGTGAATAAGGACTCAGGGGTAAATAGGGTCAAATCGAAGAATCTAGTTTCGAAGCCAGAGAATAAAAAAAACAAGAACTCCCAATTGCTACCTTTTTTTCTTCTAAAAGTAGAATATATCATCTTCTAACTGGCAACACCGAAGCGTTGTGAAGTTAGTAAAAGGTGCCAAAAATCTTCTTTCACTACCGACTGTAGACGTGAGGTTGCGGTATTGTCCCTTAGTTTGACCGTTTTTGGAAATTCTAGTGTTTTTTTGACAACGTGTGGAGTTAGCCAACGATATAATATCTTTAAGAAGCTACACAAAAAGAGGTAAGTCCAGATTTTAGATAGTTTTGGTTTGAAATCGTTTTCTTTAAAACCTCTGGGATTGTTTATTTTTTCGAGGTGAATAAATACGGTAACGGGGTGACAAGTGACGGCTAAAGTACAAATAGAGTCGCCTATACTTGGTAAATAGGGACATATGAAAGTTGATTAGGAACGGTAAAGTTTGAATAGGGTCAGGGCTGCCACAACATGAATTGAACATTTTATCGCATTGTTTTGCAGGATTTCACTTTATATTAAAATAAGGCATTTTCATTTTATTTATTATAAACTTATATACAAGCATGCGTACAAGGCGAACTAATGAGAAGTAATAAGAGATACATAGGTACGAACTTGTATGATTTAAAAAACAAGCCTACAAACAAATAATAAAGATACGTAGGTAGTGTGTTGAACTAACAATATATGGGTCTTCGTTGTTTTATCCATTTTAATACATATTTTACATTTATAGGTTTCTACCTACATTCTTTAAATTTCTTTACGCTTTTATTTTCAACTTAAAAAAACCTGGAGGTTCTAAATTCGACTGTATGATGTTTTTTTTTTGTGTGATAGGATACATCAGAGCAGGCCTCATAATAAATTTTATCAAAATGGGTTCATCATTTTTTTTAGAAAATTGACGAAAATGATAAACATGTATGCACATTTTTACAGAGATTTTATAATATTATAACGCTAAGTAGCTTTCTGCAAGATATCGAAGTCGATCGGTTTTAACGTTTTTAGCGTACAAAATTTTGTCTTATGTGATTGTTAAAAATGGGTATGTGGATACCTGATTTCTACAAAATAGATGGGTACTCACCTACTTCAGTAAATAAATAGCGACGTAGGTACCTACCTAACCTTGATTGTTGTTATTTTCAGAAATGCCTCGTGTATATAAACCGGGTGGTACAAAACACTACAAAAAATATGATGAGTTTACTATGCAAGTTGCGCTTAATGAATATAATAATTCAAAGGAGACGGGGATTTCTGGGCCCAATTGTAATAAGCTGAGATATAGTTTAAAAAAAGCGTTATATTTTTCTATATTGAAATGCAAAAAAATAGCCTAATTCACAATCTGGAAGACGAGAAATTTTAAAAATAAGTTTAAGTCACGAATAAAATGGGAAATCGATTACTATAATCAATTAATGTGAATGAGTTTAAACAATTGAACACAAAACCATGCACCAGATGATCGATTCAATCCAAGTAAATAAATACATTACATTAACATAATGTCTGTAGTAAAAAAAAAAAAATCTACATGTAATATTATAAAGAAATATTAATCGATTCTCGTTTACACGCCGATTTATGACTTGTATTTGTCAACTGTATTTTTAATCTGTGACAGTCACAGAATAGTTTTTGACAGGTGTAGCCAACTTAGGAGATTTCCCCCATATTTAGGGATAAATGTGTGGGATGGGGTTTATTTAAGGGCATAATCTTTCTAGGGGTATTTTTGGGATTTATTTTATTAAGAATTTTCGTTAATAAAAGTTAATACAGATCCTGAAATAACCAATTAAGTCGATCATATTTTAGTTGATCTTGTGGTTTAGCGTATAATTTGAAAAAAATCAGGTACAAAAGAAACCGAATTTATAAGTTAAAAAGCAAATAATTTAGTAAAGAATGCTAAACGAAACAGAACATTTTTATATTATTAGGGGTTTTTGGCTTTGTTTTAGGAATATTTTGTTATGAGAGTTGGCAACACTAGGTGAAGAGAATGACTGAGAATGTCACTTGTTTCGATATGAAGATGAATAAAAGATAATTATTATTAAAAAAAGTTTTTTTTATTATTTTAAACATCACCCCTGTCCCAATTATTTTTGACTTTCCTAATGTCCTCCCGCTCAATACAATACAATTAATATAGTAAACAACTGTCTGTTATAACAAAATAGCAATCGCATTTAAAAAATCAGCTGTTTAGTATAGGTTGTTGCCAATTTATTGCATAACCTTACTTTTACAAAACCTCTTATAACTCTGCTCTCAGATTGCCAAAATTCCTCGAATTTTCAGTGATGCTTTTTTAATATACAAGCTATTAATTGATACCAATTTCATCTTTTTACATCTAGGCCCAAGAATGTATGAAACCGTATCCGTCTCCTTTATCACTGGGAAATATTAGTGCAAAATATGATTTTCCTAAATCGGTCTTACAAAGACATAACACCAGGTTTATGAAAAAGCCAGGAGGTCAACCAGTTTTAAGTTCAGAAACCGAGGAATACATAGTCGAAAATCTTAATCATTGTGCTGAGTGGGGATATCCTTTAGATACTTACGACCTGAGGGTATTGGTTAAAGGTTATTTAGATAGATCTGGCATAACTGAGAAAAGATTTCGAGATAATTTACCTGGTCCAGATTTTGTGAAAAGTTTTTTACAAAGAAACAAAAACAAAATTTCATTACGAATTAGCTAAAACATAAAAAGATGCCGAGCGTCCGTTTCACCGCAAATTATAGAAGAATATTTTATTGAATTGGAGAAATCCTTAGAAGGAGTGCCAATGTGTAACGTTGTTAATTATGACGAAACAAATTTATCGGACGATCCCGGAAGAAGAAAAGTTATACCAAAAAGAGGCGCAAAATACCCGGAGAGAGTCTTAAACCATAGTAAAGCGTCTACATCAATTATGATGGCAGCTGCTGGTGATGGAACTTTACTACCTTGTTATGTCGTCTACAAAGCTAAAAATTTATACGAATCTTGGGTTCAAAATGGGCCGAAAGGTTGCAGGTATAACTGTACTACTTCTGGGTGGTTCGACAGTATCACGTTTGAGGACTGGGTCCGTACTGTCGCGTTGCCATATTTCAATAACAAAGATGGAAAAAAAATACTCATCGGAGATAATCTTTCATCCCATTTGTCTCTAGGCTTGATTAATGAATGCAAAGAACAAAACGTGCATTTTATTTTTCTTCCTCCAAATTCGACACATCTGACGCAACCGCTGGATGTAGCTTTCTTTAGAGCAATGAAAGGTGCCTGGAGGGACATTTTATTTCAGTGGAAAAAAACCGATGGCCGTACTTTACCTACTATTCCTAAAAGTGTCTTCCCTAGTCTTTTGAAAAAATTATTAAATCGCATAGAAAACCAAACAAAATCAAATATACTCTCAGCATTCATGAAATCTGGCATAAACCCTTTAAATAAAATTAAAGTTTTGGAAAGATTACCAGGAAACGCCTGTGGTGAACAATCCTTTGATAAAGATGCTCTTGATGAGACATTAGTAACCATGTTAAAAGAAATGCGATATGGCACTGGAAATAACAAACCATGCAACAAGAGAAAGAAAATTGATATAAAACCAGGTCAAAGCGTGTGCACTGATACAGAAGTAATCCTAAGTACTGCTAACAATAGCGACCAGGAAGAAAGCCAGGAAGAAAACCTACAATTACCAGAGAGAATATCTGCATCCAGTACTAATAATGAATCTGAATGTCACGAAGACAGTGAAATTCAACCAAAGTCTACACTTAAGCAAAATTATAAACCTCAACACAATATTGCAAAACTGATTCCAGAAGATAGAAAGAGGAAATTCGAAGAAAAAGCTTCAATGGCAATGACTAACATGACTAAACCTAAATTGGAACCTACCATCGTTTCAAACACATCAAATCAACCTAACCAAAAACTACAAAAACAGAAGAACTATGTCAAAAGGGAACAAAACAAAAGAACTTTATCAAAACCAGGGTGTACGGATAAATTTGAAACGGAACCTATAAATAAAAAAGCGAAATCAAATTTAAAAAAGATTGTGACACAAGAAACACATAAAGAAGTTAAACAAGGACAACTTTGTAACGAAGCGATTAAACTAAAACAAGAGTCATGTCATATGGTTGAAATTTCTTAAAGAAAACAAAGTTTGCGCGGTTGCTTATCGTAATCAAAACATGTATTTATTAGACGTGCGTTACAAACACGGTATAGCAAACGTGGTTAGAGTACAATCAAGCTTAAAGGATTGGCATGAAAAACTGGTTCATCAAAACATGCAACATGTTAAGACCGTGCTTAGAAATAACAATATCGTCGTGACTGACGATGCGGACTTAAAGCTTAAAGTGCGAGAGCTGTTTAAAGGGAAATACACCGCTTGCCTTTTAGTGCAAGTGAAACAAAAACTACTAGGACCTGCGAACTAATACACGGGGATACGTGCGGCCCGTTCGAGGTACCGTCTATTTGAAAAAGTTGGATAGATTTCTCAACTCTTTGTTACAGTTTCCCAAAGAACGAGGAATTGCGCGAAAAATGGATACATATGACTGGGCGCCACAACTGGACGCCCAACAAAACCAGCTGTGTATGTTCGAGGCATTTCAGGGACAACGACTACTTCATCAAGCGGTCTGGCCAGCGGTACCTGAAGACTGGGGCCATTCCTTGCGAACATGTCGTCTATCAAAATCTATTAGTAAGTTATCTATAGTCAAATAATAGTAAATCTAGAGTATTTTGTTTGAAAAATACCAGTGTACTTAAAAATCTTGGTGCATTTGATGCCTAATTCACGAGGAAGGTCATAGGCTGTTTAACATCAAGTTACATGCACAGCTAGTCTTAAAATATATTTTTTTTTGTTTATTTATTTAGTTTATAATAAGACGAAAAGGACATAAGGGCTCTTGTAAAAATATATAAGCCTAACTTTTTCGAACCTTGATGGCAAAATACAATGGATTAACAAAAAATAATTGTTTGTAACAAATTTTCGGGTTTTTCCGTCGTTTCTTTGTATTCGTTACCTTATTTTAAAAATAGAGCTAAGCGCCATTTTCTATATATATATATTGTATAAACATTTCCCGCGCATTGCGCAGATAGTTTTCTGTATATCTTGTTTTGCTGGCGCTCATTTTGCTATTTATTTAGCCGCTGCAGCCTAATTTACAGTCAAAATTAAGAAAATTGTGTTTTTCGCTAATAAAACAGTGATTAAACTCTTTTAATTGGGTCGTGAGATGCTATTTGCATAGGTTATGTAACATTGCAAGTGCGTCATAAAATCGTTCAATAACTCATCCTTGGTTCGGTACCCCTCTACATGCGCCCGGCGGGAGCTGCATAGCCTACCTACCTAGTCATCTACATCTGTCAGTCTGGCGCACCCCGCCCGGGAGAGAACGCAGTACATCAAACAATCAGCCATCGATATTCAAACGAAACAGTGACTTAGTTATTGGCGCCATTGTGATTATTTTTCCAAATGTTTTTTATTGTGTTATGTTTATTTTTGTTGGGCTTTTACTTTATTAAACGCGGATACACTACTGATGAGGAGTTCGTAGATTTTCTCGTTACTTTTTTATTTGTACATACGGCTGTTGAAATTACGCTGTGGTTTTATAGAAATTTTAATTATTCATAATGGTACGTATAACATTTAATATTGTATAGTGTAGGAGGGGGGAAAAGAGCGGCAGTGAGACGATTTTTTTTAAATCTATCGGCAAAGGATTTCCTGCGAATGCGTTGAAATTAACTTGTTGCTAATAAGTGTTAACATTTTGAGTCAATAACGCAATAGAAAAGTGAAATAGGTAACTTAGTACCGGTAAATTTAAAGTCAGTTTAAGTAGTTAAAGGTCAGGCGGTTTAAAATCAATATAACTAACTTTCAGTTAGCAATCGGATATATTTTGTGGTTTTTGGAACTGAGTGCTATGGCGAATTTTCGAACTGAGTGAATAAAGAACACAATGTTTCTATTGTGATGTCTTGGACACAATTAAAATACATAAGGGCGCGATATAAAGATACTTAAACTAAGTGAAATCAAGTGATGCGTAGTTGTGATTCGCGATCAATTTCAACTTTTTCGTCTTATGAGCTTTTTAGCCCATAAGGCCTTTGAACTATTCAAAGGCCTTATGGGCTTTTTACAGAACAAAGGCCTACCTTACCTCATTTTAGGCTTCCACTGCCGGGACAAGTTCAAGATTTTTAATTTTTATTGTAAAAAGTTGAAAAATCAACTTGCTTTATAATTGTTTCTTTTGTTACAGCCTGAAGACATGCCCGTCCCGTCTCCGGACGTCGCGGAGGAGGACAAGCCGGTCGCGGTCCCGGTCGAGCAGGCGAGCTGTCCTGCTGACGTCAGCGACAACTCTAATGACAGCAGCGACTCCGATGATGACACCTTGACCTTGGACCAGCTCCAGGTATGAATAACCTTTTTGCAGGATTATAGGTACATGGAAAAGATGCGCTTTTTTAACCGTCAGCGTGGTTAGAGTACAATCAAGCTTAAAGGATTGGCATGAAAAACTGGTTCATCAAAACATGCAACATGTTAAGACCGTGCTTAGAAATAACAATATCGTCGTGACTGACGATGCGGACTTAAAGCTTAAAGTGCGAGAGCTGTTTAAATGGAAAAATACACCGCTTGCCTTTTAGTGCAAGTGAAACAAAAACTACTGGGACCTGCGAACTAATACACGGGGATACGTGCGGCCCGTTCGAGGTGCCGTCTATTTGAAAAAGTTGGATAGATTTCTCAACTCTTTGTTACAGTTTCCCAAAGAACGAGGAATTGCGCGATAAATGGATACTTATGACTGGGCGCCACAACTGGACGCCCAACAAAACCAGCTGTGTATGTTCGAGGCATTTCAGGGACAACGACTACTTCATCAAGCGGTCTGGCCAGCGGTACCTGAAGACTGGGGCCATTCCTTGCGAACATGTCGTCTATCAAAATCTATTAGTAAGTTATCTATAGTCAAATAATAGTAAATCTAGAGTATTTTGTTTGAAAAATACCAGTGTACTTAAAAATCTTGGTGCATTTGATGCCTAATTCACGAGGAAGGTCATAGGCTGTTTAACATCAAGTTACATGCACAGCTAGTCTTAAAATATATTTTTTTTTTGTTTATTTATTTAGTTTATAATAAGACGAAAAGGACATAAGGGCTCTTGTAAAAATATATAAGCCTAACTTTTTCGAACCTTGATGGCAAAATACAAGGGATTAACAAAAAATAATTGTTTGTAACAAATTTTCGGGTTTTTCCGTCGTTTCTTTGTATTCGTTACCTTATTTTAAAAATAGAGCTAAGCGCCATTTTCTATATAATTATATATATTGTATAAACAGTTCCCGCGCATTGCGCAGATAGTTTTCTTTATATCTTGTTTTGCTGGCGCTCATTTTGCTATTTATTTAGCCGCTGCAGCCTAATTTACAGTCAAAATTAAGAAAATTGTGTTTTTCGCTAATAAAACAGTGATTAAACTCTTTTAATTGGGTCGTGAGATGCTATTTGCATAGGTTATGTAACATTGCAAGTGCGTCATAAAATCGTTCAATAACTCATCCTTGGTTCGGTACCCCTCTACATGCGCCCGGCGGGAGCTGCATAGCCTACCTACCTAGTCATCTACATCTGTCAGTCTGGCGCACCCCGCCCGGGAGAGAACGCAGTACATCAAACAATCAGCCATCGATATTCAAACGAAACAGTGACTTAGTTATTGGCGCCATTGTGATTATTTTTCCAAATGTTTTTTATTGTGTTATGTTTATTTTGTTGGGCTTTTACTTTATTAAACGCGGATACACTACTGATGAGGAGTTCGTAGATTTTCTCGTTACTTTTTTATTTGTACATACGGCTGTTGTAATTACGCTGTGGTTTTATAGAAATTTTAATTATTCATAATGGTATGTATAACATTTAATATTGTATAGTGTAGGAGGGGGGAAAAGAGCGGCAGTGAGACGATTTTTTTTAAATCTATCGGCAAAGGATTTCCTGCGAATGCGTTGAAATTAACTTGTTGCCAATAAGTGTTAACATTTTGAGTCAATAACGCAATAGAAAAGTGAAATAGGTAACTTAGTACCGGTAAATTTAAAGTCAGTTTAAGTAGTTAAAGGTCAGGCGGTTTAAAATCAATATAACTAACTTTCAGTTAGCAATCGGATATATTTTGTGGTTTTTGGAACTGAGTGCTATGGCGAATTTTCGAACTGAGTGAATAAAGAACACAATGTTTCTATTGTAATGTCTTGGACACAATTAAAATACATAAGGGCGCGATATAAAGATACTTAAACTAAGTGAAATCAAGTGATGCGTAGTTGTGATTCGCGATCAATTTCAACTTTTTCGTCTTATGAGCTTTTTAGCCCATAAGGCCTTTGAACTATTCAAAGGCCTTATGGGCTTTTTACAGAACAAAGGCCTACCTTACCTCATTTTAGGCTTCCACTGCCGGGACAAGTTCAAAATTTTATTTTTTTATTGTAAAAAGTTGAAAAATCAACTTGCTTTATAATTGTTTCTTTTGTTACAGCCTGAAGACATGCCCGTCCCGTCTCCGGACGTCGCGGAGGAGGACAAGCCGGTCGCGGTCCCGGTCGAGCAGGCGAGCTGTCCTGCTGACGTCAGCGACAACTCTAATGACAGCAGCGACTCCGATGATGACACCTTGACCTTGGACCAGCTCCAGGTATGAATAACCTTTTTGCAGGATTATAGGTACATGGAAAAGATGCGCTTTTTTAACCGTCAGCGTGGTTAGAGTACAATCAAGGTTAAAGGATTGGCATGAAAAACTGGTTCATCAAAACATGCAACATGTTAAGACCGTGCTTAGAAATAACAATATCGTCGTGACTGACGATGCGGACTTAAAGCTTAAAGTGCGAGAGCTGTTTAAAGGGGAAAATACACCGCTTACCTATTAGTGCAAGTGAAACAAAAACTACTAGGACCTGCGAACTAATACACGGGGATACGTGCGGCCCGTTCGAGGTGCCGTCTATTTGAAAAAGTTGGATAGATTTCTCAACTCTTTGTTACAGTTTCCCAAAGAACGAGGAATTGCGCAAAAAATGGATACATATGACTGGGCGCCACAACTGGACGCCCAACAAAACCAGCTGTGTATGTTCGAGGCATTTCAGGGACAACGACTACTTCATCAAGCGGTCTGGCCAGCGGTACCTGAAGACTGGGGCCATTCCTTGCGAACATGTCGTCTATCAAAATCTATTAGTAAGTTATCTATAGTCAAATAATAGTAAATCTAGAGTATTTTGTTTGAAAAATACCAGTGTACTTAAAAATCTTGGTGCATTTGATGCCTAATTCACGAGGAAGGTCATAGGCTGTTTAACATCAAGTTACATGCACAGCTAGTCTTAAAATATATATTTTTTTGTTTATTTATTTAGTTTATAATAAGACGAAAAGGACATAAGGGCTCTTGTAAAAATATATGTAAATGAAGCCCTTTAACACTTCATTTAATTTGAATTTCCCGCGCATAACTATCAAAACATACTGTAAAGTATTATCTGTGGTGGCAGCACTTTTTACTCGATGTTTACTATGGAAATCTATCTCTGAGGAGATTCTCGCTGGTTTTGTACAATTACAGCGACGAGGTTTTTATTAGAAATAATTTCAACTACTATTGTGAAAGAATTAATATTTGAAGCAATAGCTTTTAATGTTGTTTCTCTTTACAGGTTAGTAAATAACAGTTATTTGTATTATGTAAAAATAAGTCTTATTTGCAAATAATTATATATGGTTTGTGATGTTCATAAAAAAATAAATTTCTCTTTACAGAGCAACAACTTTAGTTTTTGTTTCAATAAACAACATATTACAAAACAACATTATTTGTAGCTGTTGTAAACTATGGAAAAGCTTAAATTCGAATTTGTTGTGAAATCGGCTGAAGATCCGAAGACAAATGTGATCTGCATAACCTCAATTATGGACGCCGATGGAAATGTGTTTTTGATTCCGGAACAATTACAACCAATAAAACTGCATACTGAGTTAATTAAAACACAAACTTTTCAAAAAGTAAGGGCTACACTGCAAACAAGACACGAAGAAAGACGAGTATGGATTTCATTAACATCAGAATTGCGTGATACATATACGGATGAAGATGGAAATATGCAGTTCAAGGGATATTTACTGGAGGAAAGAACATCTAAAACACAACAGGTTTTAACGAATGAAATGTCAACAGAAACTCTTACAAAAATCTTAGAAAGTTTCGCTGAATCGAAGAAAGAATCGAAGCAGTCTAATTTAAAGAAGTTATCTGAAAAATTTGTAATAGAAAAATTCACAAAGAAAACCTCAAGTGTAACACAGTGGATGGATATCTTCGAAGCTGAATGTAAACGTATAGGTATAAATGATGATATTGAAAAGATACAAGTGTTTCGGTTATTTATAGAGGATTCTTGTCAAGATTGGTATAGTTCTATGCTTATAAAATACACAATCAATTCAGAATGGGGTTATTGGAAAAAAAAAATTTGTGAAACATATGTGGACAAAGGCTGGTCACCAATAAGGTATGCTTTTTTATTTAAATTCAGGCAGGGTACATTATTGGAATATGCTTTAAAGAAAGAAAGGCTTTTGTTAGAGGTAAATAAAGTACTTGATAAACGTACTTTAATTGATTTAATTGTAATTGGGTTACCTAATTTTATAGCAGATGAAATTGACAGAAATACATTGAAAGATACTGAGGATTTATTTAGTAGTATCCGGGGCCTAGAACATTTAATAGATAATAAGACAATGGGGAAAAAAATAGTAGATTGGGAAAGTAAGACAAAAGAAAAAAATTTAAAAGGTAGACCATGCAGAATCTGTGAAAAAGAAAAGAAAGGAAGTCGGTATCATTCGGAATCTGTATGTTGGTTTAAAAATAAAGATGATGATCGCTCTAAAAAACAGCCAATTAGAAGTGTTAATAATTCTGAATTAGAAATGAGCTTAAATCAAATAGATCCAAAAAACTAATTATTCCACCATTAATCAAAACCAAGTTAATAATAAATGATTCCATAGAAACGTTCGGGATTTATGATTCAGGATCAAATGTAAGCATAATTAATTCAAAATTATTATCATTAAAAAACAACCCAAACAACAATAACAATAATCAAACAAATTTAAAAACGATTAATGGTGTAAAAAAGTCTATGGGAATAGTAATGTTAAAAATAAAGATTTTTGAAATAGAAAAAGAAATGAATATTTTTGTCATAGACGAACAAAATTTTGACTATGATTTTTTAATTGGATTGGATTGCATAAAATCTTTTCAACTAATTCAAAATGAAAACTTAGAAATCACACAAAAACTAAACAAAGAATTAAAAAAGAATGTCAATATTCCTGGCTTTACAGGTGACAAAACTGAAAACAAACACTGTTTCATTGATGAAAATAATGTTAAGGAAGTAACAGTGAAAGATAATTTCTATATGAGCAATAAGTGTAAAGTTAACTTTAATGAACACATAGAAGTTACAAACTTCAACATTACAGTAAATCATTTAGACGGTCAACATCAACAAAAAATAAATGAATTAATAAACAAATATAACTCTATTTTCTTAACAATTTGTTAAGAAAAGACCAAAAATTTATATGGACAGGAGAATGTCAAAAATCTTTTGATACAATAAAAAAACTAATGTGTTTAAAACCTATTTTAGAAATTTTTGATCCGAATCTTCCTATACATATTTATACAGACGCTAGTATACAGGGTTTGGGGGCTATTTTGAAACAACCACAGGAAAATGGAGAAGAAAGGCCATGTGCATATTTTTCGAGGAAATTAAATGACAGTCAGAAAAGAAAAAAAGCTATTTATTTAGAATGCTTAGCAATAAAAGAGGCCGTAAAATACTGGCAACATTGGCTCATAGGAAATAAGTTTAAAGTGTTTTCAGACCATAAACCCCTAGAAAAACTGAATATTAAGGCTAGAACAGATGAGGAACTAGGAGAACTCACATACTATTTATCACAATTTAATTTTGAGGTAATATATTCACCAGGAAAGGACAATTTAGAAGCAGACAGTCTAAGTAGAAACCCAGTATTAGAACCACATGTAAATCAGGAAGAAATTTTAAAAGTTGTAAATTTTATTAAACTAGAAGACATTCAAAACGATCAAGAGAAAAATGAAGAAATAAAACTGTATAAAAATAAACTAATATTAAAAAATAAAATATACTTCAAAAGGATAGGAAAGAAAAACAAAATTATACTTACTGAGGAATTTAGTAAAAAATTAATAAAAAATGTACATGATACTTACTGCCATATAGGAGTAACACAAACAGAAAATAAAATCAAACCATTCTTTGTAGCAAAGAATTTAACAATTAATGTAAAAAAAATATGTGAACATTGTGAAATATGCATAAAAAATAAATCTAGAACTAAATTTAAATATGGCTTGATGTCTCATCTGGGTCCCGCTACGTACCCGTTTGAAATCGTCTCTATAGATACCATCGGTGGGTTTGGTGGCTCCCGCTCTACTAAAACATATCTACATCTTCTGGTAGACCATTTCACCAGATATGCCTACATATTGACATCAAAAACCCAAAACGCAGATGATTTTATTAAGCTCATAAAAAAAGTTATTCCTGAAAATAACATTGGAATGGTTTTATCAGACCAATACCCGGGTATAAATTCTAAAGAATTTAGAAGCTTTTTAAAAAAAGAAAACATACCTATTATCTTCACTGCAGTAAATGCACCTTTCTCGAATGGATTAAATGAACGGCTAAATCAGACATTAGTAAATAAGATAAGATGTACAATTAATGAAAAAAATGATAAAATATCTTGGACAACTATCGCTCATAAATGCACCCAAAGATATAATGAAACCGAACACTCAGTGACAGGATTTTCCCCAACTTATTTAATGGAAGGAAAAGTTATTGATATCTTACCAGATGAGTTGAAAGAACATAAAACACACAATGAATTATTAAGAGATAGAAAAATAGCTTTGGAAAGAACTATAAATTCACACAATTATAATAAACAACAATTTGATAAAAACAGAATAAATAAGCAATTAAATGTAGGAGACTTTGTATATGTGGAAAATGGTAACCGATTAAATAGAAAAAAACTAGATGAATTAAAAATTGGACCTTATAAAATATTAGAAAAAATATCTAACTCAATTTATAAAATTGATACAGGATACAGAAAGTTAGAATCAAACTTGTTTCACATTACAAAACTGATACCAGTACCAGAAGAGTTTTGTATACCTGGGGGAGGGAGATGTAAATGAAGCCCTTTAACACTTCATTTAATTTGAATTTCCCGCGCATAACTATCAAAACATACTGTAAAGTATTATCTGTGGTGGCAGCACTTTTTACTCGATGTTTACTATGGAAATCTATCTCTGAGGAGATTCTCGCTGGTTTTGTACAATTACAGCGACGAGGTTTTTATTAGAAATAATTTCAACTACTATTGTGAAAGAATTAATATTTGAAGCAATAGCTTTTAATGTTGTTTCTCTTTACAGGTTAGTAAATAACAGTTATTTGTATTATGTAAAAATAAGTCTTATTTGCAAATAATTATATATGGTTTGTGATGTTCATAAAAAAATAAATTTCTCTTTACAGAGCAACAACTTTAGTTTTTGTTTCAATAAACAACATATTACATATATAAGCCTAACTTTTTCGAACCTTGATGGCAAAATACAAGGGATTAACAAAAAATAATTGTTTGTAACAAATGTTCGGGTTTTTCCGTCGTTTCTTTGTATTCGTTACCTTATTTTAAAAATAGAGCTAAGCGCCATTTTGTATACAGCGTGGCGCTACAATGGTGACATTAATTTAACACACGTGTAGGGCTAGTGCCCTTTAATCATAATAATTTTAATAGGTTAAAATAACTCGTATATTGAAAAAAAAATTTTTTTCAAACAAACTAAATGTTAAAAATGTAACTAAAATTGGGATCACCCTTGCAAAAAATCATTCATGATATTACTTACCTAGCTGGCTTACGTTAACTCGGAGCGGCAACGCGTCGCTTCACGCGCTGGCAACCGCGCAACACGGTTTGTACCTACTCGTGATCGGTCCGATTCTTTGACGGCGCGCGGCGCGCGGCGTATAATCAAAGAAACCGAGCAGCGGCGGGCGGCGCAAGTGATACCTACAGCGGAGTTGCTTAGTCAAACACTTATCATATCACCCTCTCTTGTTACTAATAGTTATAACTGTCATCACTAATCACTGCTTTTATTAGTTAGTTATTTGTCTTAATTATTAAATTTTCTTATTTTCAATGAGACCACCGCGTTGGTGGATGCAAAGAGCTAAACGGCGTTTCATGTTTTCCCGCACATTTGAAAATAAATTGTCAGTTAAAGCCATTGCCCTCAATTTCTCAAACGCATTTATTATTCGATGGCGTAATTGTTCAACCGAATCCACGTTCTCCGCGTACACATCGTCTTTGATGCATCCCCAGAAAAAAAAATCGAGTGGGGTGAGGTCAGGCGATCTTGCTGGCCACCTACGAGGTCCAAATCTACCAATCCATTGTGCACCAAACGTGTCATTTAACCACTGCCTGGCTGTTGTTACAGAGTGTGCTGGCGCGCCATCTAATTGGTACCACATTCGTTGGTATTGATGGACGTTAAGGTTATTTGTGTATTCTGACACCGTATCATTTAGTAGATTAAGAAACCTTTCTCCGTTCAAAGCCCCATCAATGAATACGAGTCCGATGATGTTGTCACCGTGAATAGCTGCCCAAACATTTACAGAAAATCTGTACTGATGGGCTGACTCCCGCCACACGCGCGGATTTTGATTTTTGGGTGCCCAATGGTGTAGGTTGTGCTGGTTCCACATGCCGTTTCTGGTGAACGTGCTCTCATCAGTCCAACAAATTTGGGAAAGAAAGTCACTGTCCTCTTCAATTTTACTCTGTAACCACTGACAATAATTCACTCGATCAATTTTATCACGCGATAGCAGAGTATGTACTTTTCTAAACTTGAATGGGTGCCACTTTTCGCGCTTTAATATCCTATGGACGGTTCTGTGATGTACTTGAAAATGCCTAGCGCTCTGGCGGAGGCTAGTTTTGGGTTGGTTTTGGAAATATTGCAGCACATTTTCAGTTAACTGGATTGGGTTTTGTCGTGTAGGTGGTCGATCAGGGCGTTGAGACCTAGGATCCACTGGCCGGTTTTCGCGGATGCGCTGAAGAGCTCCTACAATAGTGCGAGGATTAGTAGGGCACTGTCTTGAACCGCCATATCTCTCGCGATATGTCCTTATCGCAAGAGCGGCATTTTGACGACATTCTCCGTAAATTAGGATCATGTCCGCATATTCAGCTGCTGTGTAGTTTGGATGTGTATTTGCCATCACGATCACAAGTTTACAGAAGCACTAATAACACAAATAAAAGCGTCCGTATCGCAAGAGATGTCAACGTACCTACTAAATAAGAAGAACAAAACAAAACAAAGCGTCTTTATCGCAGTACCATAATCTTATTACGTATACGGCAAAGTTTATGTCAAGAAGGATGACCAAGCACCAACAATAATTATTAGAAATGAAGAACAGGTTCATCAACTCATACTGAAAAAGTGACTTTATAGTGTTTATTCTTTAATTCAACAACTGTCATTATCATTATTTTTGCTACCTGTTACAATGTTCAAAGTGTTCACGCGTCTAGTTCTATCGACTTGTATTAGTGAAATGCTAAACAGCGACAACCACATGGATATAGTAATAAGGTACTCTTTATTTTTATCTGTATACATACTCTTTTTCTCATGCACACTCATGCTTAAATATTACAATAACCTCTCAACACAAACACACAATATAGTAAGTTTTCATATGTTCAGTCGGTATATCACATACTTTTTAAAAACAAATACATACCCTTGCAGACATTCACCACGCAAAGCTATCACTAATTTGAATACTCAGATATATGATAATAAACATACATACAGCTTTCAAAACTTACACATAAATAACACGATATTATACACTAGCATTACCTCGTTCAACACATTAATTCTTATAAAATTATTAAGATATCAATTACTAAGTAAAAATATAAAACCTTTTAATGGATCTAGTTGGGATAATTACGACAATCTAGATATAAATTTTATTCTTTTAGAAAAATATTGTAATGGGTGATACACTACAAACTGTAAATGAGATAGACAACATTGAAATTGCATCCTCTGTTGTTTGCGACTGCTCTAATCTGTCAGAACATATTTATGTTAAGAAAAATGATTTGACTATAATTTCACAAAACATAAGGAGCATACATGCCAATTTTGATAACTTTATTGTTATGCTTACTAGTTTAAAATTCGACGCAGACTTAATAATACTAACAGAATGCAGATTAAATAGTAACAAACCTATACCACAGCTTCCAAATTATCATTCCTTTGTTACAACGCGACAGATGAACCAAAATGATGGGGTAGCTATTTTTGTCAAAAAAAACCTAAAACCAAAAGTCCTAGAAATAAATTTATCTCAAGCGTCCTGTCTCCAGGTAGATATACTAAATTATACAGTCTTGGGTATTTACCGTTCCCCGTCTAACATGAATCATGACAAATTCCTGGACTCACTCACACTACACTTAGACACATTAGCTTCGCAGAAAAATGTAGTAATTGCGGGAGATATTAATATAAATATTAGACCCAAGGAGACGGAGACATCCTATGAGCAAAGAAATCGGAATAATTATCTCAACATTTTGTCGGCCTATGGTATATTACCTGGACACACTCTGCCCACCAGAGAACAGAATTGCTTAGACCACTTTATGCTACGGTTTCATAAAAAAAGACATCTGCTTCGATTGCTATTCTACATACCACAATTACAGATCACTACACTACATTTTTAAAACTTTCTAAAATTAAAAGTATAGAAACTGTAAACAAAACTATTACTACTCTAAATTATGAACAAGCACTAAAATATCTACAAGAAAAAAATATTTCCGAGTTATTGTTTTGTCACGACCCAAATTTATTAACCGAACTACTCATTCAAAAACTGACTGACTGTATTATTAATAATACAAAAACAACAACGGTCCCAAATAGTAAGCGTATAATCAAGCCGTGGATAACCCAGGGAATATTGCGATGCATTAAAAACCGAAATAAATTAAAAAGTAACTTGCGTTCCGACCCACATAATACAATTTTAAAAATTACATATTGTCGATATAGAAACTACTGCAATAATCTTATTAAAAAACTTAAAAGAAAATATGAACGAGAATTAATAACTAAATCTGTCTCAAATACAAAGTTACTGTGGAATAACATAAAATCAATAACCTATACAAATCAGCCTAAAAACCAAAGCATCGAGTTATTAAACACTAGACAGTCCCCAAGTGAATCTGTTAACTCTGTGAACGATTACTTCGCGAATATTGGAAAACAATTAGCAGAACAAATTCAACCCAATAAAAATAAAAACCCCTCTAGTCAGCAATACACTGTACATACACAGAATAATTCTTTTGTTCTCTTAGATACGGACCACAAGGAAGTTGAAAAAACTCTAATGAGCTTGAAATCGGCCAGTGCTCCCGGATGGGATAACATCCCAACCAGTTTCTTAAAATATTGTAACGTAGTATTGGTTCCCATCATTACCCACCTTGCTAACGTTTGTTTTAAAACCGGAATTTTTCCAGCCCCACTGAAAAAATCCATTATCACACCGGTACACAAGGGTGGGAGCAGAGACGATGTGAACAACTATAGACCTATATCGGTGCTACCAGCCTTATCTAAGATCATGGAAAAGTTAACTAATACGAGACTCGTAAACTATTTTAATAAATTCAAAATATTAAGCCCCTCACAATTTGGTTTTCGGCAAGGAGTATCCACTGAGGACGCAATATCTGCCCTCAGCTCGTTAGTAACTCAACATCTTGATGCTGGGAGAAAATGCCTTACAATATTCCTTGATCTTAGAAAGGCTTTTGACACCGTTTCTGTCCCTATCCTTGTGGCAAAGCTGGAAAAAATGGGAATAAGAGGAACCCCGCTTAATTTTTTCAAAGATTACTTGTCAAACAGAAAACAGAGAGTTAAGATTGGAAAGTATATTAGTGCAGATGCTGATATATCATTCGGTGTACCACAAGGAAGCGTTCTAGGCCCTACATTATTTCTTGCGTATATAAACGATCTCTGCAGTCTTAAAATTAGCAATGCAAAAATCTTAGCTTACGCTGATGACACTGCTGTTGTTTTTTCCGGGACCAACTGGTCCGATATTAAACTGAAGGCCGAACAAGGTGTGGCCCATATTGCGAACTGGCTAAATAATAACCTTCTTACTCTAAACGCAACGAAAACTAACTACATATGTTTCTCCATCTCAAACCGTTCACAGCCAGATGAAGCTTTCAAAATTAAAGTACACACATGCAAAAATGTTTCAAATAGTAACTGCAACTGCCCTATAATTACGAAAGTCTCACAGACAAAATATTTAGGTATAGTAATCGATCAAAAACTAACATGGTATGATCATCTCGAACACGTTTCCACAAGACTTAGGAAACTAAGCTGGATATTTAAAACTTTAAGACATGTCGTTCCGACAAATTATGAAAATGAGAAATCACTTGTACATAGAAATATCCTTAACGAAACCTATATTGCCCTTGCGCAATCTGTCTTAGTTTATTGTATCCCAGTATGGGGCGGTGCAGCAAAAACCAAATTTATAAATGTAGAACGAGCTCAACGATCCGTAATAAAAATAATGTACTTTAAAAAGAAAAGGTATTCTACTGAGAAACTGTATGAAATTAGTGGCTTGCTTTCTGTTAGAAAACTGTATATAATTCACACTGTTCTTAAAAAGCATAAATCAATTCCATACGATATAAACATAATCTCAAAAAGACGGAAAGATTTGATAACAACACTACCACAAACTAAAACAAAATTCGCTTCTATGCAGTATGATAAACGTTCTGCACAACTATATAATAGGGTAAACAAAGTAACTTACATATATCCTAAACAACTATATGAATGTAAAAAATATATAACTGACTGGATAAAACTATTAACGTACAAAGAAACTGAGACACTCCTAGAAAACATGAACTAACTCACTTCTTTCAGCATACATACAGAACTCATCACCCAGAATTTCACCCACACACACATTCTTACGTATAAGCACACATACATAACTACACTACTCACAGGTACCTTACACCATCACACCACTCCCACATACAATCCACATCCATACACACACTCACACATGAGACATATATATATATATCCCTACAAGTTAAAATACCAAATGTAATAAGTACATATATGAATAAATTTAAATGTAAAAAAGTAAAAGTAGTGTTAATAAGTGAGCAAAAATAATTGTAAAATAAATTAAGTAATTCTAGATACCTAACTATAATTTTAGATAAGAAAGAGCGGCGTCTCCTAACACAGGCATCATTTGCTTAAAGGGAGAAGCCAATCACAAATTAAGTTAATGTAAAAATTGTGTAAACATTTTTGTATTTTGTATTATTGTATTTATTACTCATTACACTAAAATAAATAAATAAAACAATAGGTAAGCGTCTTTTTCGCAGAAACATTTACAAAATTAGTCGACGTAATTATGCGCACTACTATGAAGAAGTGTGTCAAGGGCACGAGTTAGGCTAGCACTAGAAATGCAAAAAAAGAATTTGATTTCGCTGCGACGCGACGGGGTGGGGAGGGCGCGTCGCCTGCGCCGCCCGGTCGCCGACAAAGGGATATCTCTTTCCTTTAAAGTATTGCTTATTCATTTTAATTTCATTGATGCGATGTTATGATCCGTGACCTCGGCAGATGACCGCTGCGCGACAGTTTTTACGTACAGGTTGCTCCAAAATGCTATTTTATAAAACTTTAAATAAATCCGCAAATAATGACGTTTAATTGAAACATAATTTCTTCATGGAACGAAAATGTGAAAACGTATATGTGTGTTAAATTAATGTCACCATTGTAGCGCCACGCTGTACATATATATATATATTGTATAAACATTTCCCGCGCATTGCGCAGATAGTTTTCTTTATATCTTGTTTTGCTGGCGCTCATTTTGCTATTTATTTAGCCGCTGCAGCCTAATTTACAGTCAAAAATAAGAAAATTGTGTTTTTCGCTAATAAAACAGTGATTAAACTCTTTTAATTGGGTCGTGAGATGCTATTTGCATAGGTTATGTAACATTGCAAGTGCGTCATAAAATCGTTCAATAACTCATCCTTGGTTCGGTACCCCTCTACATGCGCCCGGCGGGAGCTGCATAGCCTACCTACCTAGTCATCTACATCTGTCAGTCTGGCGCACCCCGCCCGGGAGAGAACGCAGTACATCAAACAATCAGCCATCGATATTCAAACGAAACAGTGACTTAGTTATTGGCGCCATTGTGATTATTTTTCCAAATGTTTTTTATTGTGTTATGTTTATTTTTGTTGGGCTTTTACTTTATTAAACGCGGATACACTACTGATGAGGAGTTCGTAGATTTTCTCGTTACTTTTTTATTTGTACATGCGGCTGTTGAAATTACGCTGTGGTTTTATAGAAATTTTAATTATTCATAATGGTACGTATAACATTTAATATTGTATAGTGTAGGAGGGGGGAAAAGAGCGGCAGTGAGACGATTTTTTTTAAATCTATCGGCAAAGGATTTCCTGCGAATGCGTTGAAATTAACTTGTTGCCAATAAGTGTTAACATTTTGAGTCAATAACGCAATAGAAAAGTGAAATAGGTAACTTAGTACCGGTAAATTTAAAGTCAGTTTAAGTAGTTAAAGGTCAGGCGGTTTAAAATCAATATAACTAACTTTCAGTTAGCAATCGGATATATTTTGTGGTTTTTGGAACTGAGTGCTATGGCGAATTTTCGAACTGAGTGAATAAAGAACACAATGTTTCTATTGTAATGTCTTGGACACAATTAAAATACATAAGGGCGCGATATAAAAATACTTAAACTAAGTGAAATCAAGTGATGCGTAGTTGTGATTCGCGATCAATTTCAACTTTTTCGTCTTATGAGCTTTTTAGCCCATAAGGCCTTTGAACTATTCAAAGGCCTTATGGGCTTTTTACAGAACAAAGGCCTACCTTACCTCATTTTAGGCTTCCACTGCCGGGACAAGTTCAGAATTTTATTTTTTTATTGTAAAAAGTTGAAAAATCAACTTGCTTTATAATTGTTTCTTTTGTTACAGCCTGAAGACATGCCCGTCCCGTCTCCGGACGTCGCGGAGGAGGACAAGCCGGTCGCGGTCCCGGTCGAGCAGGCGAGCTGTCCTGCTGACGTCAGCGACAACTCTAATGACAGCAGCGACTCCGATGATGACACCTTGACCTTGGACCAGCTCCAGGTATGAATAACCTTTTTGCAGGATTATAGGTACATGGAAAAGATGCGCTTTTTTAACCGTCAGCGTGGTTAGAGTACAATCAAGCTTAAAGGATTGGCATGAAAAACTGGTTCATCAAAACATGCAACATGTTAAGACCGTGCTTAGAAATAACAATATCGTCGTGACTGACGATGCGGACTTAAAGCTTAAAGTGCGAGAGCTGTTTAAAGGGAAAAATACACCGCTTGCCTTTTAGTGCAAGTGAAACAAAAACTACTAGGACCTGCGAACTAATACACGGGGATACGTGCGGCCCGTTCGAGGTGCCGTCTATTTGAAAAAGTTTGATAGATTTCTCAACTCTTTGTTACAGTTTCCCAAAGAACGAGGAATTGCGCGAAAAATGGATACTTATGACTGGGCGCCACAACTGGACGCCCAACAAAACCAGCTGTGTATGTTCGAGGCATTTCAGGGACAACGACTACTTCATCAAGCGGTCTGGCCAGCGGTACCTGAATACTGGGGCCATTCCTTGCGAACATGTCGTCTATCAAAATCTATTAGTAAGTTATCTATAGTCAAATAATAGTAAATCTAGAGTATTTTGTTTGAAAAATACCAGTGTACTTAAAAATCTTGGTGCATTTGATGCCTAATTCACGAGGAAGGTCATAGGCTGTTTAACATCAAGTTACATGCACAGCTAGTCTTAAAATATATTTTTTTTTGTTTATTTATTTAGTTTAAGGACATAAGGGCTCTTGTAAAAATATATAAGCCTAACTTTTTCGAACCTTGATGGCAAAATACAAGGGATTAACAAAAAATAATTGTTTGTAACAAATTTTCGGGTTTTTCCGTCGTTTCTTTGTATTCGTTACCTTATTTTAAAAATAGAGCTAAGCGCCATTTTGTATATATATATTGTATAAAGAGCCTTTTCTAGCGGCGTCCTTTCAACAATATTTTTTTTAATAAAACATCTCTTATTGTGACCTAACTGTAATAGTTAGACATATGCTGTCGCGACACTTTTTGTAGATAATTATATGTTCTACAAAGACGTAGTACATTATTTTGTTCTATAATCAATAGTTTTCGCAGCGCACGCGATGCAAGAAAGTTTTTTGGTAATTTTTTCACACCTTGGTTTACATTATTGAGGTTTTAGTATGGAACCCTAACTTTTTTGAAAATTTTATATAGCCTATGTTCACCGGAGATAGTGTAGCTTTCCAACAGTGAAAGAATTTTTCAAATCGGTCAAGTAGTTTCGGAGCCTATTCATTTCAAACAAACAAACAAACAAACAATCAAATCTTTCCTCTTTATAATATTAGTGTAGATAAACATTTCCCGCGCATTGCGCAGATAGTTTTCTTTATATCTTGTTTTGCTGGCGCTCATTTTGCTATTTATTTAGCCGCTGCAGCCTAATTTACAGTCAAAATTAAGAAAATTGTGTTTTTCGCTAATAAAACAGTGATTAAACTCTTTTAATTGGGTCGTGAGATGCTATTTGCATAGGTTATGTAACATTGCAAGTGCGTCATAAAATCGTTCAATAACTCATCCTTGGTTCGGTACCCCTCTACATGCGCCCGGCGGGAGCTGCATAGCCTACCTACCTAGTCATCTACATCTGTCAGTCTGGCGCACCCCGCCCGGGAGAGAACGCAGTACATCAAACAATCAGCCATCGATATTCAAACGAAACAGTGACTTAGTTATTGGCGCCATTGTGATTATTTTTCCAAATGTTTTTTATTGTGTTATGTTTATTTTTGTTGGGCTTTTACTTTATTAAACGCGGATACACTACTGATGAGGAGTTCGTAGATTTTCTCGTTACTTTTTTATTTGTACATACGGCTGTTGAAATTACGCTGTGGTTTTATAGAAATTTTAATTATTCATAATGGTACGTATAACATTTAATATTGTATAGTGTAGGAGGGGGGAAAAGAGCGGCAGTGAGACGATTTTTTTTAAATCTATCGGCAAAGGATTTCCTGCGAATGCGTTGAAATTAACTTGTTGCCAATAAGTGTTAACATTTTGAGTCAATAACGCAATAGAAAAGTGAAATAGGTAACTTAGTACCGGTAAATTTAAAGTCAGTTTAAGTAGTTAAAGGTCAGGCGGTTTAAAATCAATATAACTAACTTTCAGTTAAAGGCCTTTGAACTATTCAAAGGCCTTATGGGCTTTTTACAGAACAAAGGCCTACCTTACCTCATTTTAGGCTTCCACTGCCGGGACAAGTTCAAAATTTTAATTTTTTATTGTAAAAAGTTGAAAAATCAACTTGCTTTATAATTGTTTCTTTTGTTACAGCCTGAAGACATGCCCGTCCCGTCTCCGGACGTCGCGGAGGAGGACAAGCCGGTCGCGGTCCCGGTCGAGCAGGCGAGCTGTCCTGCTGACGTCAGCGACAACTCTAATGACAGCAGCGACTCCGATGATGACACCTTGACCTTGGACCAGCTCCAGGTATGAATAACCTTTTTGCAGGATTATAGGTACATGGAAAAGATGCGCTTTTTTAACCGTCAGCGTGGTTAGAGTACAATCAAGCTTAAAGGATTGGCATGAAAAACTGGTTCATCAAAACATGCAACATGTTAAGACCGTGCTTAGAAATAACAATATCGTCGTGACTGACGATGCGGACTTAAAGCTTAAAGTGCGAGAGCTGTTTAAAGGGAAAAATACACCGCTTGCCTTTTAGTGCAAGTGAAACAAAAACTACTGGGACCTGCGAACTAATACACGGGGATACGTGCGGCCCGTTCGAGGTGCCGTCTATTTGAAAAAGTTGGATAGATTTCTCAACTCTTTGTTACAGTTTCCCAAAGAACGAGGAATTGCGCGATAAATGGATACTTATGACTGGGCGCCACAACTGGACGCCCAACAAAACCAGCTGTGTATGTTCGAGGCATTTCAGGGACAACGACTACTTCATCAAGCGGTCTGGCCAGCGGTACCTGAATACTGGGGCCATTCCTTGCGAACATGTCGTCTATCAAAATCTATTAGTAAGTTATCTATAGTCAAATAATAGTAAATCTAGAGTATTTTGTTTGAAAAATACCAGTGTACTTAAAAATCTTGGTGCATTTGATGCCTAATTCACGAGGAAGGTCATAGGCTGTTTAACATCAAGTTACATGCACAGCTAGTCTTAAAATATATTTTTTTTTGTTTATTTATTTAGTTTAAGGACATAAGGGCTCTTGTAAAAATATATAAGCCTAACTT
Source organism: Autographa pulchrina (assembly GCA_905475315.1). NCBI lineage: Eukaryota > Metazoa > Arthropoda > Insecta > Lepidoptera > Noctuidae > Autographa > Autographa pulchrina. The sequence goes on along the minus strand of FR997762.1, from coordinate 5,395,793 downwards.
TTTCGAACCTTGATGGCAAAATACAAGGGATTAACAAAAAATAATTGTTTGTAACAAATTTTCGGGTTTTTCCGTCGTTTCTTTGTATTCGTTACCTTATTTTAAAAATAGAGCTAAGCGCCATTTTGTATATATATATTGTATAAAGAGCCTTTTCTAGCGGCGTCCTTTCAACAATATTTTTTTTAATAAAACATCTCTTATTGTGACCTAACTGTAATAGTTAGACATATGCTGTCGCGACACTTTTTGTAGATAATTATATGTTCTACAAAGACGTAGTACATTATTTTGTTCTATAATCAATAGTTTTCGCAGCGCACGCGATGCAAGAAAGTTTTTTGGTAATTTTTTCACACCTTGGTTTACATTATTGAGGTTTTAGTATGGAACCCTAACTTTTTTGAAAATTTTATATAGCCTATGTTCACCGGAGATAGTGTAGCTTTCCAACAGTGAAAGAATTTTTCAAATCGGTCAAGTAGTTTCGGAGCCTATTCATTTCAAACAAACAAACAAACAAACAATCAAATCTTTCCTCTTTATAATATTAGTGTAGATAAACATTTCCCGCGCATTGCGCAGATAGTTTTCTTTATATCTTGTTTTGCTGGCGCTCATTTTGCTATTTATTTAGCCGCTGCAGCCTAATTTACAGTCAAAATTAAGAAAATTGTGTTTTTCGCTAATAAAACAGTGATTAAACTCTTTTAATTGGGTCGTGAGATGCTATTTGCATAGGTTATGTAACATTGCAAGTGCGTCATAAAATCGTTCAATAACTCATCCTTGGTTCGGTACCCCGCTACATGCGCCCGGCGGGAGCTGCATAGCCTACCTACCTAGTCATCTACATCTGTCAGTCTGGCGCACCCCGCCCGGGAGAGAACGCAGTACATCAAACAATCAGCCATCGATATTCAAACGAAACAGTGACTTAGTTATTGGCGCCATTGTGATTATTTTTCCAAATGTTTTTTATTGTGTTATGTTTATTTTTGTTGGGCTTTTACTTTATTAAACGCGGATACACTACTGATGAGGAGTTCGTAGATTTTCTCGTTACTTTTTTATTTGTACATACGGCTGTTGAAATTACGCTGTGGTTTTATAGAAATTTTAATTATTCATAATGGTACGTATAACATTTAATATTGTATAGTGTAGGAGGGGGGAAAAGAGCGGCAGTGAGACGATTTTTTTTAAATCTATCGGCAAAGGATTTCCTGCGAATGCGTTGAAATTAACTTGTTGCCAATAAGTGTTAACATTTTGAGTCAATAACGCAATAGAAAAGTGAAATAGGTAACTTAGTACCGGTAAATTTAAAGTCAGTTTAAGTAGTTAAAGGTCAGGCGGTTTAAAATCAATATAACTAACTTTCAGTTAAAGGCCTTTGAACTATTCAAAGGCCTTATGGGCTTTTTACAGAACAAAGGCCTACCTTACCTCATTTTAGGCTTCCACTGCCGGGACAAGTTCAAGATTTTTAATTTTTATTGTAAAAAGTTGAAAAATCAACTTGCTTTATAATTGTTTCTTTTGTTACAGCCTGAAGACATGCCCGTCCCGTCTCCGGACGTCGCGGAGGAGGACAAGCCGGTCGCGGTCCCGGTCGAGCAGGCGAGCTGTCCTGCTGACGTCAGCGACAACTCTAATGACAGCAGCGACTCCGATGATGACACCTTGACCTTGGACCAGCTCCAGGTATGAATAACCTTTTTGCAGGATTATAGGTACATGGAAAAGATGCGCTTTTTTAACCGTCAGCGTGGTTAGAGTACAATCAAGCTTAAAGGATTGGCATGAAAAACTGGTTCATCAAAACATGCAACATGTTAAGACCGTGCTTAGAAATAACAATATCGTCGTGACTGACGATGCGGACTTAAAGCTTAAAGTGCGAGAGCTGTTTAAATGGAAAAATACACCGCTTGCCTTTTAGTGCAAGTGAAACAAAAACTACTGGGACCTGCGAACTAATACACGGGGATACGTGCGGCCCGTTCGAGGTGCCGTCTATTTGAAAAAGTTGGATAGATTTCTCAACTCTTTGTTACAGTTTCCCAAAGAACGAGGAATTGCGCGATAAATGGATACTTATGACTGGGCGCCACAACTGGACGCCCAACAAAACCAGCTGTGTATGTTCGAGGCATTTCAGGGACAACGACTACTTCATCAAGCGGTCTGGCCAGCGGTACCTGAAGACTGGGGCCATTCCTTGCGAACATGTCGTCTATCAAAATCTATTAGTAAGTTATCTATAGTCAAATAATAGTAAATCTAGAGTATTTTGTTTGAAAAATACCAGTGTACTTAAAAATCTTGGTGCATTTGATGCCTAATTCACGAGGAAGGTCATAGGCTGTTTAACATCAAGTTACATGCACAGCTAGTCTTAAAATATATTTTTTTTTGTTTATTTATTTAGTTTAAGGACATAAGGGCTCTTGTAAAAATATATAAGCCTAACTTTTTCGAACCTTGATGGCAAAATACAAGGGATTAACAAAAAATAATTGTTTGTAACAAATTTTCGGGTTTTTCCGTCGTTTCTTTGTATTCGTTACCTTATTTTAAAAATAGAGCTAAGCGCCATTTTGTATATATATATATATTGTATAAACATTTCCCGCGCATTGCGCAGATAGTTTTCTTTATATCTTGTTTTGCTGGCGCTCATTTTGCTATTTATTTAGCCGCTGCAGCCTAATTTACAGTCAAAATTAAGAAAATTGTGTTTTTCGCTAATAAAACAGTGATTAAACTCTTTTAATTGGGTCGTGAGATGCTATTTGCATAGGTTATGTAACATTGCAAGTGCGTCATAAAATCGTTCAATAACTCATCCTTGGTTCGGTACCCCTCTACATGCGCCCGGCGGGAGCTGCATAGCCTACCTACCTAGTCATCTACATCTGTCAGTCTGGCGCACCCCGCCCGGGAGAGAACGCAGTACATCAAACAATCAGCCATCGATATTCAAACGAAACAGTGACTTAGTTATTGGCGCCATTGTGATTATTTTTCCAAATGTTTTTTATTGTGTTATGTTTATTTTTGTTGGGCTTTTACTTTATTAAACGCGGATACACTACTGATGAGGAGTTCGTAGATTTTCTCGTTACTTTTTTATTTGTACATACGGCTGTTGAAATTACGCTGTGGTTTTATAGAAATTTTAATTATTCATAATGGTACGTATAACATTTAATATTGTATAGTGTAGGAGGGGGGAAAAGAGCGGCAGTGAGACGATTTTTTTTAAATCTATCGGCAAAGGATTTCCTGCGAATGCGTTGAAATTAACTTGTTGCCAATAAGTGTTAACATTTTGAGTCAATAACGCAATAGAAAAGTGAAATAGGTAACTTAGTACCGGTAAATTTAAAGTCAGTTTAAGTAGTTAAAGGTCAGGCGGTTTAAAATCAATATAACTAACTTTCAGTTAAAGGCCTTTGAACTATTCAAAGGCCTTATGGGCTTTTTACAGAACAAAGGCCTACCTTACCTCATTTTAGGCTTCCACTGCCGGGACAAGTTCAAGATTTTTAATTTTTATTGTAAAAAGTTGAAAAATCAACTTGCTTTATAATTGTTTCTTTTGTTACAGCCTGAAGACATGCCCGTCCCGTCTCCGGACGTCGCGGAGGAGGACAAGCCGGTCGCGGTCCCGGTCGAGCAGGCGAGCTGTCCTGCTGACGTCAGCGACAACTCTAATGACAGCAGCGACTCCGATGATGACACCTTGACCTTGGACCAGCTCCAGGTATGAATAACCTTTTTGCAGGATTATAGGTACATGGAAAAGATGCGCTTTTTTAACCGTCAGCGTGGTTAGAGTACAATCAAGCTTAAAGGATTGGCATGAAAAACTGGTTCATCAAAACATGCAACATGTTAAGACCGTGCTTAGAAATAACAATATCGTCGTGACTGACGATGCGGACTTAAAGCTTAAAGTGCGAGAGCTGTTTAAAGGGAAAAATACACCGCTTGCCTTTTAGTGCAAGTGAAACAAAAACTACTGGGACCTGCGAACTAATACACGGGGATACGTGCGGCCCGTTCGAGGTGCCGTCTATTTGAAAAAGTTGGATAGATTTCTCAACTCTTTGTTACAGTTTCCCAAAGAACGAGGAATTGCGCGATAAATGGATACTTATGACTGGGCGCCACAACTGGACGCCCAACAAAACCAGCTGTGTATGTTCGAGGCATTTCAGGGACAACGACTACTTCATCAAGCGGTCTGGCCAGCGGTACCTGAAGACTGGGGCCATTCCTTGCGAACATGTCGTCTATCAAAATCTATTAGTAAGTTATCTATAGTCAAATAATAGTAAATCTAGAGTATTTTGTTTGAAAAATACCAGTGTACTTAAAAATCTTGGTGCATTTGATGCCTAATTCACGAGGAAGGTCATAGGCTGTTTAACATCAAGTTACATGCACAGCTAGTCTTAAAATATATTTTTTTTTGTTTATTTATTTAGTTTATAATAAGACGAAAAGGACATAAGGGCTCTTGTAAAAATATATAAGCCTAACTTTTTCGAACCTTGATGGCAAAATACAAGGGATTAACAAAAAATAATTGTTTGTAACAAATTTTCGGGTTTTTCCGTCGTTTCTTTGTATTCGTTACCTTATTTTAAAAATAGAGCTAAGCGCCATTTTGTATATATATACACTTCTCATCAAAAAAATCGAAACACTTTCGTTTTTATTGTTTTTGTCCTAATTTTTTACAAAAGAGAATTAATTCCATGAAAAAAAAAAACATTATCGTGTAGCTGGCAGTTTGGTCATTACAGTAAGAAGAAAAAAATCAAAATTCGAAATTAGAATTTCATTTGTTTATCCTATAAATGAAATTAATCACTGTTTTGAGACAAATGTGTATTTAGGGTTGGAGTACGTTTCTCGTTTAAAAACTAAAAATTAGCGCTTGTCTTTAAACTTTTTGTTTCTTATTTCATTTACTGTGACTTTGGGACGTCTGAAAAAACTTTTTTTTCTAAAACATATGGATACTTCGCCCGCAGAAGCCGCCCAAGTGGTGGCATTGCTGGATTCTGGACTTAGTCAGCGTGTTGTGGCTGCAAGATTGCATCTAAGCTTATCATCTGTTCATAGAGTCTACAAACGCTATCGGGAGACTGGTTCGTTCACGCGCCGTTCAGGATCTGGCAGGAATCGGGTTACTTCTGAGCGAGATGATCGATTTATTGTAACAACTTCTTTACGAAATCGACGCCTTAACGCTTTTCAACTGCAGCAGCAGCTTCGCGTTGTACGAAGAGTAGCTGTAAGTGACTCTACAATAAGAAGAAGGTTGAAGGAACGCGGATTGGCACCGCATAAGCCAGTGAATGGGCCGAAATTAACTGCAGACCATCGAAGAGCGCGCCTTAACTTTGCACGCGAGCACCTAACTTGGTCATACCTTCAGTGGAGCAAAGTACTGTTTTCTGATGAGTGTAAAATTATGCTGTATGGTAACGACGGAAGGAACAAGGTCTACAGAAGAGATGGAGAACGCTTTGCACAATGCTGCATTGAAGAAAAGGTCAGCTATGGTGGCGGTTCGTGGACGGTTTGGGGAGGAATCAGTGCCGACGGTAAGACAGAACTTGCCTTTGTGTCTGGGCCACGGCTGCCTGCACTAAACTCTCATCGGTACATCGAACAGTGTCTTGAACCTCATGTGATGCCCTATGCACATTTTATTGGCAACGACTTCATATTCATGCACGACAATGCTAGAGCTCACACCGCGGGCGTCGTACGAGATTATCTTACCGAAGTCGGTATCTCCATTATGGTATGGCCAGCAAGAAGCCCGGACATGAATCCCATTGAACATCTATGGGATGAATTAAAGAGACGAATTCGAGCAAGAGATCCAGCCCCAGAAACACTTAGCCAGCTGCAAAATGCAATCCAAGAGGAATGGGATAATATACCACAACATGTGATCGTGACTCTCATCCGATCGATGAAGAACCGTATGGAAGCAGTAATAAGAGCTCGCGGAGGGAATACAAGTTATTAAATAAACGTTTCTTACATTTTTTTTTCATTTACGCGTGTTGTTTTAACCATTTCCTTCATATTCCATACAGGGTAAAAATTACTCATTATACAAAATACGAAACCTATGAAGACTTAATTTGAATTTAGAACATTAACATTAGGATTTAAAAACCTCATACTACTCACTATTAAATGACATTTTACATTTATTCCTAAATATACACATTTTTCTGATAATCCTTATCAAATCATAAACTGCGAGGTGTTTCGATTTTTTTGATGAGAAGTGTATATATTGTATAAACATTTCCCGCGCATTGCGCAGATAGTTTTCTTTATATCTTGTTTTGCTGGCGCTCATTTTGCTATTTATTTAGCCGCTGCAGCCTAATTTACAGTCAAAATTAAGAAAATTGTGTTTTTCGCTAATAAAACAGTAATTAAACTCTTTTAATTGGGTCGTGAGATGCTATTTGCATAGGTTATGTAACATTGCAAGTGCGTCATAAAATCGTTCAATAACTCATCCTTGGTTCGGTACCCCTCTACATGCGCCCGGCGGGAGCTGCATAGCCTACCTACCTAGTCATCTACATCTGTCAGTCTGGCGCACCCCGCCCGGGAGAGAACGCAGTACATCAAACAATCAGCCATCGATATTCAAACGAAACAGTGACTTAGTTATTGGCGCCATTGTGATTATTTTTCCAAATGTTTTTTATTGTGTTATGTTTATTTTTGTTGGGCTTTTACTTTATTAAACGCGGATACACTACTGATGAGGAGTTCGTAGATTTTCTCGTTACTTTTTTATTTGTACATACGGCTGTTGAAATTACGCTGTGGTTTTATAGAAATTTTAATTATTCATAATGGTACGTATAACATTTAATATTGTATAGTGTAGGAGGGGGGAAAAGAGCGGCAGTGAGACGATTTTTTTTAAATCTATCGGCAAAGGATTTCCTGCGAATGCGTTGAAATTAACTTGTTGCCAATAAGTGTTAACATTTTGAGTCAATAACGCAATAGAAAAGTGAAATAGGTAACTTAGTACCGGTAAATTTAAAGTCAGTTTAAGTAGTTAAAGGTCAGGCGGTTTAAAATCAATATAACTAACTTTCAGTTAAAGGCCTTTGAACTATTCAAAGGCCTTATGGGCTTTTTACAGAACAAAGGCCTACCTTACCTCATTTTAGGCTTCCACTGCCGGGACAAGTTCAAAATTTTAATTTTTTATTGTAAAAAGTTGAAAAATCAACTTGCTTTATAATTGTTTCTTTTGTTACAGCCTGAAGACATGCCCGTCCCGTCTCCGGACGTCGCGGAGGAGGACAAGCCGGTCGCGGTCCCGGTCGAGCAGGCGAGCTGTCCTGCTGACGTCAGCGACAACTCTAATGACAGCAGCGACTCCGATGATGACACCTTGACCTTGGACCAGCTCCAGGTATGAATAACCTTTTTGCAGGATTATAGGTACATGGAAAAGATGCGCTTTTTTAACCGTCAGCGTGGTTAGAGTACAATCAAGCTTAAAGGATTGACATGAAAAACTGGTTCATCAAAACATGCAACATGTTAAGACCGTGCTTAGAAATAACAATATCGTCGTGACTGACGATGCGGACTTAAAGCTTAAAGTGCGAGAGCTGTTTAAAGGGAAAAATACACCGCTTGCCTTTTAGTGCAAGTGAAACAAAAACTACTAGGACCTGCGAACTAATACACGGGGATACGTGCGGCCCGTTCGAGGTGCCGTCTATTTGAAAAAGTTGGATAGATTTCTCAACTCTTTGTTACAGTTTCCCAAAGAACGAGGAATTGCGCGATAAATGGATACTTATGACTGGGCGCCACAACTGGACGCCCAACAAAACCAGCTGTGTATGTTCGAGGCATTTCAGGGACAACGACTACTTCATCAAGCGGTCTGGCCAGCGGTACCTGAAGACTGGGGCCATTCCTTGCGAACATGTCGTCTATCAAAATCTATTAGTAAGTTATCTATAGTCAAATAATAGTAAATCTAGAGTATTTTGTTTGAAAAATACCAGTGTACTTAAAAATCTTGGTGCATTTGATGCCTAATTCACGAGGAAGGTCATAGGCTGTTTAACATCAAGTTACATGCACAGCTAGTCTTAAAATATATTTTTTTTTGTTTATTTATTTAGTTTATAATAAGACGAAAAGGACATAAGGGCTCTTGTAAAAATATTCGAACCTTGATGGCAAAATACAAGGGATTAACAAAAAAAAATTGTTTGTAACAAATTTTCGGGTTTTTCCGTCGTTTCTTTGTATTCGTTACCTTATTTTAAAAATAGAGCTAAGCGCCATTTTCTATATATATATATTGTATAAACATTTCCCGCGCATTGCGCAGATAGTTTTCTTTATATCTTGTTTTGCTGGCGCTCATTTTGCTATTTATTTAGCCGCTGCAGCCTAATTTACAGTCAAAATTAAGAAAATTGTGTTTTTCGCTAATAAAACAGTGATTAAACTCTTTTAATTGGGTCGTGAGATGCTATTTGCATAGGTTATGTAACATTGCAAGTGCGTCATAAAATCGTTCAATAACTCATCCTTGGTTCGGTACCCCTCTACATGCGCCCGGCGCAGGTTTGCCAACTCTACGTCTTTTTACGGAGATGTACGTACTTTAAGCCTTTCTTGCAAACCTACGAACTTTAGTCCCAGAATCTACGTATTTTCTATCAAAATTGTTCAAATTTGCAAAATAGACTGAATGGGCATAATTACCTTTACTTTCGCGAAAAAATAATAATAAACGTTCCGTTTCATACTAACGCACACCCCTCGCCTCGCCACTCAACACGTCGCGCCATTCATTTGAAACGGAGGAGCCATAAATTAAAAAAAAAATGAAATTGACGTGACCGACCGGGTGATTCTTCAAAAGAGGCTAAAAAGTGTTTCCGGTAAATTATTTCGTTATTTTGAATCGCTAAAATTATTGTGATTGAGTCTTACATTGTGATTAGTACTATTTTAAAAGTAGACAAGATTTAAAATAGCGCTATACGTTTATTTAAATAATTGTTGTTCAAAAACATAACCAAACGTCATTTTTCTCTCGTTCCGATGTCGACTTTCGACAAAATATGTGTACATAAAATATTCAATTATGAATGTATAAAATCTGAGCTAACAATTTATTATTTTGTAGTTAATTTAACAACGTTTAAAATATAAAACCGAACAAAACTTTATAATTGTTAAGCTAGAATTAACAATCAAAGTTTTGTCATGAGAAAATCGTCATTCATCGCAGCAATGTTAATTTTTACCATTTTCTTAAAAAAAAATATTTCTGAACGCAACTTAAATACATCCCCGCGCTTTATGACGGGGCCTCTTAGTCGACGGCAACGTTCCGGCGAGTACGCACGCGTGCGTCTAACAACTGTAAGTATATTTCATTATTCTTCTAAATTTGTCAGCAAAAATATCATTTGTAATAACATCTCAATTTCCATATACGTGGACATTAAAAGTTATTATGGTATTTCTGTAAATAGTGATATTCAAACGATTTAGTGTCGTACAATCAGTGCTAAGAATTCATGCTTAGAAACAAGTTCAGACATGTTTTATTCTCAGTTCGTCACTTTTTGTAACATCATTCTTACCAACACCGTCGTTGTGAAGAATGACACACGTTTCTATTAATGATTCTGAAGTTGATTATAATGATGACGGGTTACTAAGAATGATTGTTGACTCTGACAAACGAAGTAATTGAGGCCTCATATAGATAGTTTGACACAATATGACTTGTCTGTGCAAGACAAAACATTTGCTTTATTTTATCTCATTATTTTTATGCACGTTTGTGCCCGCACGGATCCCACGCTACCCCTATCGTGTAATGTATCGCTGTAAGTGAAATCCATACGGAGCCCGCTTTACTCGCAGAGGAAGGCGGGCAAAAATGAAGTACTGGGGATCTTACTCACCGGTAGGAACATAATTCAGCCACTGCTGGGTTATGTTCCTACCAGTGGGCAAATACATAACCAAATAACACTTTTTTGGCCACGGTCTTGTGTAAGGGCGCAAACCCCACCGCCCTACCTCTGAAATACCTCCTTCGTTGCAGTCAAACGGTTGTTTGATTTTACATAAATGTGGCAAACTATCGAATACAAACCATGTAATTTAAATTAAATATTAACATGGATACTAATTATAACCCTTTCCTTTACGCGTAGACGCTGAGAAAACTGGGAGATTCATCAGCTAAAATGCCACAAACTAAAGAACAGCGGTTAGCACAGCAGCGTTTGTGTAAAAGAAGACGCTATAACGAATTAAAAAATGATCCGGAGCTTCTAGCTATTGAAAAAGAAAAACGGAGACTTCAATATCTTAAGAGAAAGGAAGAGAAAAAAGTTCTTCAAATTAAAAATAAAACGCCTCGCGCCCAAAGAGATCAAAGGAAAAAGTGGAAAGAAAACTCTAGGAAGTACAGACAGAGAAATAAAGAAGCACAGAATAAAGAAATACAAATAGAATCCTTTCAAATTGAAGGAGCCTCCACTTCTAAAGCTACGGAAGAATCTAATGATAGTTTTGAAGAACAGGACCCCCTAAAACATGGCTCTGAATGTCCAGCCGTTAAACGTGCTGTCAGAGCTATCCGATATAAGGAACTTAAGAAAAGGAAAATACTATTGTCTATCATAAATGCTTTAAAAAAGAAAAATGAGTCTCAACTTAAAATAATTAGAATCCAACAGAAAAAACTAGAGCTTCTAAATTTAGAGTCACCACATAAAAATATAGCAAAACAACCAAAAGTCACTTATAACCCAACAACTGCTGCACTTACATCTACGTGTCATGCCAGCCGCCAATCCACAATTAATAAAATTATCTCATTTTATTGCGACGATTCTAATAGTACGGTTGCAGCAGGCAAAAAAGAGTATATAACTAGGAATAAGAAAAGAATGCAGAAGAGGTATTTAACAGCTCCATTAATTGATTTATACAAAAAATTTAAACATTCAGCAAATTGCAACATCCATTATTCATTTTTTTGTAAAAATAGGCCTTTTTGGGTTCTGTATCCTAAACCAGCTAATAGAGAAACGTGCATGTGTTCTATTCACGCTAATATGGAGATGCTAGTCACTGCTATGAATAAAGCAAGTATCTTGCACGAAAGGCGGGCAGCAGATATATTATCGATGTTGTGCTGCGACCCATTTAATACTGAATGTTTGCGAAGAATCTGCAAAACATGTGCGTCGCGACGCCTTGTGTACAGAGAATTTAATAATGACATAGAGCTAACATTTTTTGAGTGGGATAAAGTCAAGAAAGAAGTAATTTTGGAAAAAGGAACTAAGAAAAATCAAATATTAACAGTAAAAAAGAAAGTTACAATGAAACCTGTAGAAGCTATTTCAAAATTAGAAGTTGACCTGACTAAGTACTTGGATCATTCATTCAATATCGTTAATCAATACAAAGTAATAAAATCACTCAAAACAAACTTAAATATTCATGAAGCTCTTGTACACGTCGACTTCTCTGAAAATTATAATTTAAAATATGCTCAAGAAGTTTAGTCTTTCCATTTTGGAGGAAGTCGGCAGCAAGTATCAATTCACACAGTTGTGATTTACACACATAGTTTTGTAACAGGTCAGGTATGCCCTACATCCATGTGTACGCTTAGTTCCTGTCTTCGGCATGACGCTGCTTCCATTTGGGCTCATTTAGTTCCTGTTCTTGACGAAATCATGAGGCTAAATCCTTTTGTGGATACTGTTCATTTTCTTTCGGACTCTCCATCATCTCAGTACAGGAACAAATATATGTTTTTTATTCTAAGTCAATTGACGTCCACCCATTCCAACATAACAAGAATTACATGGAACTACTCAGAAGCTGGACACGGAAAGGGTGCTGATGGCGTAGGTGCAACAGTAAAAAGAACAGCGGATCAGATGGTGCATTTCGGTACCGATATTGGATGTTTTGATCAGTTTTATGAAATTGTAAGTTCAAGAATCGAAAACGTTGTTATAAAAAAAGTATCAGAAGAAGACATAATTCAGAAAGCCAAACTGATTCCTGAACAACTGAAACCATTTAGAGGCACCCTTTCTGTGCATCAGGTTCTGTGGGATAAGTATATACCAAGAATTACTATGAGGAGCACGAGTTGTATTTTATGTGATGTGGGTGAAGTGTGTGCGCACGGCAAGCATTTAGGCTATATTAATTGCACGCCTGTAATTCAAACTGATAACAGTGATGTTGATACTGTGGCACCCCTTGAAAATGCTGAACCTAAGACTGGAAAACAGAGCAAAATCAAACTTATTTCTAATATTTTAATTGATGTTACTAACAAAACTAAATCTTCAAAAGACGCACCTGAGGGTGTTGGCAACTAATCAGTTTATATTTTTATTGATCTAGAATTAAATAAAAACTTTATAACAAAAAAATTAAACCGCCGAAAAAACTGAAAAGCAAAAAATAATAATTTTTGGAGTCGGTGTCGGTCCTTAGGTACCTATATAGTATTAAAATTTGCTATTAGCGGCTGACACCGACTCCAAAAAATTATTATTTTTTGCTTTTCAGTTTTTTCGGCGGATTAATTTTTTTGTTAAAAAGTTTTTATTTTATATTTTTTTGTGGCTGCTTCGAGGTATACCCTATCTAATAAAAAAAGAATTATCAAAATCGGACTACTCTGTAATAAGTTACGCGTGGTAATACATTACAATCAATGAGTGAACAATCAATCAACCCCTGTTTTCCTACCCTTAGGGTTTGAATTCTTTTTCCAAATTTATATGGGACCAACTTTGGAGTATACCCTTTCCAATATAATAAGAATTATCAAAATCGGAATACTCTGTAAAAAGTTATGCGTGGACTAACATAAAAAAAAATATATATACGCGTCGAATTGAGAACCTTCTCCGTTTTTTTCGTCGGTTAAAAATTGGTATAAAATGACGATTATTTTGTAAGAAAACGCCTCTTGTCCTTAGTTTTTTAGACGATACAGCTGTGATTTATTATTATCGTGAATTATTATTTTGTTACAGATAGGTCTACCTACTATGTTTAGTTTCATTACTGACGAATGTCAACTGATTTTTTTTGATTGCCAAAGAATTGTAGAAAATATTATTGGTTTTTTAGTTACCTAAGCTTTAGAAATTATGTTCCTATTTTAAATTAACGTTTTGTTTGTTCTTAATAAATATAGGCATGTTCATTGAATAAAACTTGTTTTCTTTATTGTCATTCCTATTTTCAACTATTTTGTCCTCGCTCCCATTTACTTATGTGCCTACATTTTACATTCCCACTGTTCAATATTCAAATTATATTGTTCAGGTCATTCTTTGCAACATGATGTCATTATAATCTACAGTATAATCATTCTCCGTACTCGATATCATTCATCTCAACATGTGAAATTCTAAATTTTAAGAAATCTCGTGTTTTGTTTATGATATATCGAGGGTATAGTGTTCAAACCCAATAAGTGTCGAAAAATCAAAAATCGTTTTATTAGTACATCTTAATGCATTTTTGACGCTCTTTCCAGTGGTCTAATCCAATAAGTGGAATTCGCAGTAGAAAAGAAATTACTTTAGGTAATAACCCGATAAAGTCACCGCGTTTAGCCAAAACTTAAAAACTGGTACCCTATAAAGCGTGTTATCTTTTTACATCATATTTTTATTTCACGCTTAAACCACATAAAACTTATTATTGGTATTGAGTGTCGTACCCGCGAATCGAAATAATACCTATTCTTCTATTTAGTGCGTTATTACTATAAGATTTAGTATTTATTGTTTGTGTTTTTGCTACGATGGGTGATCGAGGAAGAAAATTAGTGTAACTTGCTTGCATTAAGCCGTTGATATCAGGTAAATTCTCACTGTACATATATTTTTTCTTAGTTTTATCGTTCAATAATAATTCTTATACTAAACTTTGATCAAGCACTTTAGCTATAGTTGTAATGCAATCAGTCTATTATAATAGCTAATTAATTGTGTTATAAATAGTATTAATATTAATTTGGTAAGTTAGTCATACCAACCAAATAACGAGACCGGCATGGGGGCGAGCGAGTTGCGCCGCTGTTTCATTCGATGCGCTGTGAAGTGAGCGGGACAGCAATAATAAACACTCGCGGTTCACGAATTTCAATAATAATTTCTTCTATCAAATACGGTGCGCTGTGCGCGGATTTCCGAATTATGCGGTTTTACCACTAACAACTTTACTGTTATTTAAAACGGATTCTACAGTAATAAAATAATTTTATTAAGTAGGTGTTTTTTTTTTTCAATAACTTATTTTTTACTTATATTTATTTATTATTATATCACTAAATGTTGGTTTTAGATATTTCCGATGATGGTATCATGGAAGTGGAACTGCCTTTGGAAACTCGAAATCCTGCAAGTAGTTTCCAAGATGCAGCTTGTGGTAAGTTTTCCGTGGACTTTTATACCATGTATTGTCTGACTTATTTGTTATTTTTATTAAATAATTAGATGTTATTTACTTGTTGTTGTTTGTTATTTACTTAGGTACATATCTACAGAATAAACAATTAATAATATAATGTTTTATTTGTTTTTAGATACTACAAATTCCAATATAGAAAAACGCAGTGCTAATTTGATGAATCTAGATCCAACCAGTAATATACACGGTACTCATGGTAGGTAGCTATGTACCTCTTAAATGATGTTATTACTTTATATACTACTAGCGGCCCGTCCCGGATTCGCACGGGTTCGCGTGATATATAGTTATATACTCTATGTTACTCAGGGTAAATCTAGCTTTCTAATGGTGATTTTTTTTTAAATCGGCACAGTAGTATACACACACAAAAATGCAAACCTTTCCTCTTTATAATATTAGTGTAGATAACTGTTCGATTTGTTGTGTTGATTATACTCATTAAATTGATTTTAGATATGGCTGTGCCTTTGATGTCACCAAACGATGTTGATGTAATTTCGAATAGTTCATCAGATCTGAACCTTACACAAATGGAGACTGTTTTAAAAATGAAGGATCTTCTGGAGGATAATTTCATGAATACAGGTACTTATATTTTTTCCAATTCTTTTTTACTTTATCCTTGTAATATGTGGACGGCGCAAGACAGGGCATTGTGGCGATCTTTTGGAGTGGCCTATGTCCTGCAGTGAGCGTAGTTTAGGTGACATGATTGTCTGTATTAATACATTTTTTTTTTTCAAGTTCAGTTTTATCACAACTATAATAGTATTTTTACGATTTTTTATTATTTACGCAGGTCAATCTCCTGAGGCAATTGCATCTACAAGTCAGATCATTTTTTGTTATGCGTCAGATGAATCAAGTGAGAAAGAAAACCTATTTGGCAGCGACTTTTCAGATAAAGATCCTACTTACGTGCCAGATTCAGATGAAAATATTCAAAACGATAGTGATTCTGACTGTAATGTGATAATTCCTGAGGAATGTCAAAACGATACAGGCAAAGAATTCGTTACGTTGATTCTTGAAAATCTTTTGGATAGAGTTTGGTTATCCGTCAAACCCATAACGAGACGCAAGAGAGCTCAACCAAGAGAGTGGAAACGAAACATTAGTAAGGCGAGAAAAGCCGAGGGATTATCTTACGTTACAAAAGGTGTTGCTAGATCGGCCAAAGTGCCAAAGCCCATTCAATGTGATAAATGCATATTTAAATGTACTCAAAAGTTTTCTCCTGAGGAACGAAACGTTTTGTGTCGTAATTATTACAATATGAACTTTGTATCACAGAAAAATTTTATTCTCTCATGCCTAAAGATTCAGCCTGTTAAAACTAGGAAACTACAGAAAACATCAAATAAAAAGGATCGCACAGTCAGCAAAAAATACTTTTTCAGAAAGAGCAACGAACAAATTCAAGTCTGCCTCAATTTTTTCAAAGCGACATTATGTATTAGTGTAGACGTTATAACTGACGCTGTGATTAAAGCTAATTCTTTCGGGGTTTACAATTGCGATGATCAACGCGGCAAAAAAGAACCACCTAATAAAACAAGCCCTGAAGACGTTGCATTTGTCCAACAACATATAGAATCTTTTCCTGTGATGGAGTCCCATTACTGTCGTAAAGATAGCAAAAAGAAATATTTGGCTCCAGACGTAAAATCTATAAATAATATGTATAGATTGTATCAGGATATTTGCAGGGAATCAGAAAGGGTAGCAGTTTCACCATTTAAGTACCGTGAAATATTTAATGATAAGTATAATTTTAGTTTTTTTCATCCAAAAAAAGACTTGTGTAACATATGTACAAAATACGAAAAAGCTGACTCGAAAGAAAATTTGGATGAAGAGTATCGGGAGCATTTACTACGTAAAAAAAATATGTCAAGCAGAAAAAGATGCTGACAAAATTCGCGCTAATACAGATGACTCATTTATGTCTATTACTATGGATTTACAAGCTGTTTTGCAAATACCAAGTGGAGGGGAAAGTATATTATATTATATGAGGAAGTTAGTGTTGTATAATTTTACTATTTACGAAGCAAAATTCCCAAATAATGCATACTGTCTCTGTTGGAGCGAATTGAATGGTAAAAAAGGGAGTTCTGAAATAGGCACGTGCCTCTATTACTTCTTATCGAAAGAATTACCCCAATCCATCAAAGAAATAAGTATTTTTTCTGACACCTGTAGCGGACAAAACAGGAATCAGTACATCTCAGCTCTTCTGCTCTGGACAGTTCAAAACATCGATCATTTAGATATAATCGAACAGAAATTCTTAGAAAGTGGCCACACTCACATGGAAGTGGATTCCATGCACGCTGCTATTGAATCAGCGTCCAAAAATAAAACAATAAGGCCTCCTACGCACTGGCGACCATGGTCGCCGCGACCTCGCCGCGGCGGCCAGTGAATTCTGGACTTTATATGGCAATCGCTATAGCCCCTACGCACTTAGCGGCCAGCGACCAGCGGCCACCGTTGGCCGCGGCGTCCAATTTGATGCCACGCGACCAGCGACCAATCGTGGCCGTCGAGAACATCACTTCTGTATTAAAATTCATCAGTGCTACCGCATCGGCCGCGGCGACCAGACGTGTAGCTAGCTACTAAAGAGTGATTATTTTACAATGGCCAATTTCGACACGGAAAGGTTCATAATTGGAGTTGAAAATAGAAGAGGTTTATGGGATTTAGCATCAAATGATTACTCCAATAAAGATGTTAAGCGGCAGTTGTGGCTTGAAGTGGTCGATATATTTGGCGGTGAATCCATAGAAGATAAAGAAAAGGCAGAACTTGGTTAGTATTTTATTTTATTATGCCTAAGTAAATTAATAATGCGATGAACTACAATAAACGCAGCAGGTGCTGTAGTAGCATTCGACACGTATATGTGACATGAGTGATTTTTTTTTAAAGTTGTTCCGTTCATTCAAAATCTAAGAAATTTTAGCAAATAGGTAATTGTCAAAAGTATAACTATTTTATTTCTACTATTTTTCGCTTTGCACATGAGTTTTGACAATTATTTGCTAAAATTTCCCAGGTTTTCGTAATGATTGGAATAACTTTTTAAAAAGATTACTCATACCGCATGTGCGTTCGACGCCATTTTGTTTACGGCGCGCAATGGCGGCTCGCGGCGAGCAAGTGCCTCAACGCACAAACTGAGCAGCCGTCGTAGGTACGCACCCATATATTTACAAATTGTGCCAGGGCAAGCGACCATCGGTACTGAAGTAGTTTGCGAATATATCTCGATATTCGGTTGATGTTCTATTTACTCTATTAGGTAAACATGCAGGTATTTCTAATAAAGCCTCTGGTACAGTTAACGTGTCCTTGAAATCATATCCGTCTCTTTCTCGCACAAAATTATGAAGCACACATAGAGCTTTTATAATCACAACTGCAAATTCTTTCTTGACGTTTAGGGGTCGGTGAAGAATCTGCCATTTATTGGCTAATATTCCAAATGTACATTCAATATAGCGGCGGGACGGGATAGTCGATAATTAAAATTAGTCTTTACATTATTCAAGTTTCTCCCAGCATACGGTCGCATCATATGTTCCGATAGTGAAAACGCCTCATCACCCACTAAAACGAACGGCATTGATTGGCCATTTTCTTTGATGGGGTTTGATGGGGTTATTGCTCGGAATATCGAGATCATTATTTAAAAGCCTATGATAAAATAAAGAGTCTTTGTAAATTGACGAATCACTGCATTTGCCGTATGCTCCAATATCTACGTAAAGAAATTTATAATTTACATCACATATTGCAAGTAACACGATTGAAAAATAATTCTTGTAATTGTAATAAAGAGATCCCGAATGTTGTGGTTTGATAACTCTAATGTGCTTGCCGTCGATGGCTCCGATGCAATTAGGAAATTGGGCGTATTTTTGAAAACCTTCAGCCGTTTGAATCCACTTATCTCTGGTCAATTGTGGCATCACAATTGGTTTTAATATCTCCCATATTGCTTCACAAACATCAAATACTATTTCCGATACTGTAGGAAGCCCTATACGGTATTCATGACTTATATGAGATAAAGAACACCCAGTAGCCAAATACCTGAAAATAAAATTCACATTAATAAACATTATATTAGTTTTGTAATATGTACTACATTTATTTATTGATTTACAGGCATTACTCTCCAAAAAAGATGGAAAAACCTTAGAGACTGTTTCACAAGAGAGCTGCGCCGTCTTAAAGATGTCAAAAGTGGTTCTGCTGCAAAACGTAAATCACAATACTCCTATTTCAACCAATTACTGTTTTTGAAATCAGTGCTGGACACAAACGCAACAGAAAATAGTCTCGAAGAGGCAAGTCAAGAAAATGAAAGTGCAAGATCTTCTGATCTTGAGACTCAACAGTCTGCATCAAAGTCGCTTAGAACAAAAAGGAAGAAAAAAATACCAAACGAAGAATCCGATACAGACCCTCTAATTTCAGTTCTGCATAAGACCATAGCGACTACACAGAATGATTCAAATTGTGACAGACTGTTTCTTTTATCCCTCCTCGAAAGATTTCAAACAATCCCTGCTGCAATGAAGACCAAAGCGAAAATGGAAATCATGGAAATTATAGAAAAATACCAACCGAACTGTACACCTACAACAGCGCGCATAAACTATTCAAGTAATTTCAATACTCTTAACGACCAAGAATATGACCCGCATCGACCGAGTTATTTAGGTTATTCTACTACCAACAGGATATCAGATGATTCAAATTACAGCGATACTCATACTCATCATTCTGATATTTCTCAAAATTCAGAAATGATAGACCTATTTCCCAATTTCAATGATTAATTGTTCACAATTGCCATTTTTTAAGTTATGAAAATACAAATAATTTGATTATCTACTTCAGTTTTTTAATATTTAAAAACATGTTATAAGCAAGCCCTTTTCCTCTCCTTTTCAAAGTCGTAAAGTAGAATACTACTGAACAATAGTTCATAAATTTTTTAAAGTGGCAAAACCTTGGTCAATGATTTATACAGGTTGTTGTGAAAAACACAACAGTGGTGGTTTAGGGTGATTCAGAATCGTGTCTTGTATAATTCAAATTTACAAAAAAATCCATTTAGCAGTTTAAGTAAAAAAAAAGGCCCTATCACATTATTTTTATTTTTCCTGTACACAATACTCCATTCCGAAACACCCTTTAAAATATATCACGTATTTTTTAAACATTCTGTATTTAAAAAAGAAAAAGCTTACCTTATTGTTATTACTAATTTTTCTTCTGCTGGAATGCATTTCCGATAGTTGTTACCAGTTCCAGTAATTTTTGGTTTTATTGTATCCAGTAACAGGTTAAAAGTATTCGTTGACATTCTTGTAATTAAAGAATCTCTTCTCATACATTTTTAAATCCAAAAAATAAGTATAATATAATCCTTTAGTCTTTCTCTCGCAAAGTAATGGATGCACCCAAAACTGTCTTTTACGTGAAATCTTCCGTTTTCGTTTTCGTAGTAAATACACAAGCACAGTTAGCGTGATTATCTTCTGCACGTCCATCTTGACACACCCTTGGAAGTCGACTGCAAATTTTTCGGCCGTCCACATGTCGCGCTTGCCTACGCACCGGCGACCATGGCCGCGGCGGCCTGGCCGCGTCTATGGTCGCCAGTGCGTAGGCAGCCTTAGTAGCGTAAGTGAGTGGAAAAACGTTTTTAAAGCAGCTAGAAAGAAGAGGGCCAAAACTATTAAGAAAGACGATTGACGACAAAGGAAACAATAGAGATTGATAATTATAAAGTTAGAGAATTTAAATTTAATGACATGTTAGACTTGAAAAATCTTAGCGCTGCAATAATTAGAAACAAAAATAAAGATAACTTGAAAGAAACGGTTAACTGGCTTAAAATAAAAAGGATTAAATATGTTAAAGGAGACTTAAAAATATATTTTAATTATGACATGTCCGAGACCTTTCGTAGCATTGACGTCTGTAAAATGGCCGTTAATACACCAAAAACTAGAGCTAAAAGAAATTCAAACCCGCCTTCAATTAATGTTCAATTACCAAACGAAATAGAGCACTTATATTCCAGTCAATTACCAATTAGCCTTGCCAAAAAAAGGATCTCATCAATATGTGCGAAAAACTTATCATACCAGAGGAACTCCATGCATGGATACGTGGTATGAAGACGTACACCAAACCTACAGCCTTCGAAAGTGACGAAGAATGATTTATCTTATTTTTTATTGTGTTTCTTTAAATAAAACCATTTATTAAAGTACATAATATGTTTGATTTCTTTAGATCTAAAACCCAATAAGTCAGTGCCCTTTGTAACTTATATTTTTATTATGACAAAATGGACTACCTCAGAAGCTCTATAATACTGTTTTACACTAATTCAACGTATCCACTTTTACCACAAATGCTCATAATAACGATATTATTTGAATAACATAGGTATTTTTGTCTTTAAAACTTAAATATTGAATATCTCAAAAGTGTCAATTTCGTACTTATTGGATTTGAGCACTATACCCTCGATATTAGTGCCTTTCATACCAGAAGTATTATTATTACATGCCGATTGCATTTAGTTTTCTCAAAACGATTAGCACAAAGGTTTTAGAAAAAATCTAAAAAACTGCTAAAAATAATATATTTCGAAGAAATGCCCGACCGCGTGTGGCGTGTGTAGTGTAGTCTGTGTAGTAAACCGTCAAAGTGAATCTTCATAACCTAAAAAAATATTTCGAACTAAGATTTCGAAGGTGTTGTTTTATTTCGATATTTTTCAACTTCCTGCTCAATTTAATTGGATTCAATTATGGAAATAAGCAGTGACAGTGAGGAAGAGCAGAATGTTACTCCTACTAAAAAAAGAAAGCTGCATTATGAACAAAAATACTTACAATTGTGGGAAAAAGACAAAAATTATTCCAGTTGGATTAAAAAAAGCAACAAAGGAGATTACTATTGTTATTGTAATGTCTGTAAGTGTGACTTGAAATGTGGTGGAGGTAAAAGAGTTTTGACAAAGCATGCGGAATCTATTAAACATAAGAATAATATTAAAGGTTGGTGTGGTCTAAGTCTACTTACTTTACTGGTGTGGTATTTTTTTTTTGTTTTAAATTATTTACTTGCTTTTCTAATAAAGTGTAAGAAAGAATTAGGTAATGTAAATATTCTGAATATAAGTTTATTTAATCATCAGATGTGAAGGGTTCAAGGGTTATGGTTTCAGTTTCAGATTATTATTTTACAGCCAGCATTTACACATGATAAATGTGAAGTCCTGTTGATGCTTTTGTTTTTACTTTCATTCAGGTGCAGTACTTCAACCTACTATTACTTCAATGGTGCCTGGGTCTGCATCAAAGTCATTCACAGATAAAATTAAGTGTGGAGAAATAAAGATGGCATGTTTCCTAGCAGAGCACAATCTACCATTTAGCTTAGCAGATGATCTCAAGGATCTTATACAATCAGTTGCCCAAGATTCAAAGCTTGCATCAGAATTAACTTTTGGAAGAACAAAGGCACATGCTATTGTTACAAATGTTACTGGTAAAGTAGCAGAAAACCAATTAATTGAAATATTACAAAAAAATAAGTTTTCACTAATAGTTGATGAGAGCACAGACAGATCATCAATTAAACATTTGGCACTTATTGTAAGAACTGCAGTTGATTTTCATGTTGAAGATAGTTTTCTATGTCTAATACCAGTTGTTGATGGTACGGCTATAGCTTTACATAATGCTTGTACAAAACATTTTGAAGAGAAGAATATTCCATACAAGGAAAATATGGTTGGATTTGCAGCTGACGGAACCAATTCCATGTTTGGACAACATCATTCCTTGTCAAAATTGTTTGCAAAAGATATTCCGAATCTGTTTCTAATAAAATGTATATGTCACTCTTTTCATCTTTGTGCCTCATATGCTTGCAAAACATTACCACGAGGTGTAGAGGACTTTGCTCGTGATGTTTACAACTATATACAGAATAGTCCAAAACGTATTGGAGACTACAAAGAGTTTCAATGTTTTGTAAATATTAAACCACATAAACTATTACACCCTGCCCAAACAAGGTGGCTGTCTTTGTTACAAGTTGTGAAAAGGCTTCTTGAACAACTACCAGCATTAAAACTATATTTTCAAAGTGCTGTGTTAACTGACAGATTACTTGCAGCTCAATCAATCCTTGATAAATGTCTGGAACCAACCACAGAATTATATTTAGAGTTTTTAAGTTTTGTGCTGCCATACTTCAATGATTTGAACAAAGAAATGCAATCTGAAAGTCAAAAACTCTACTTGCTATATGAAAAAAAATTTATAACCTACAAGACTATATTGGAATGTTTTTTAAAGCCAGAATATTTGGAATTAACTGAACAGGAAAAAACAAGCATGCAAGTCCATGACAAAGTTGCAGCATTGGAATTATTGGAATTAAAAATATTGAAAATTGATTTAGAAAAAATTGAAAACCATTTACCCCTGGAAGACATTTACTTAGGAGGCAATGTTGCTGCTTTAATTATAATGAACAGAAACAGTATTCATCCAGATCAAATAAGACAGTTAAGAAAAAAAATGTCTTGAATTTTACATTGAAAGTCTTAATCAAATAAAAAATCGCTTTCACTTTGAAGATGAGCACCGACAAAGATTGAAAAATTTAAGGTTTTTAAACTCCGACACATTGCTGGACTCAAATTTAAAACGTTCTGTACCGTCTATAGCTCATTTAGGGCAAATTTTTCCAGGTAATATGTTTATCATTAACTTCAAATATTTCATTTATGAATTGAGTCTGCATCTTAGTTAAAATAGATTAATTAATTATTTAAAATACCTTATTTCAATTAATTTATTTGTTTATAAATTAATTAATTAATATATTTATTTTCAGGATTATGTCCAACAAATTTAACAGAATTAGACCGGGAATGGAGAGCTCTAAGAAACACTAATCTTCCATTTCAAGAGGATCAGCTAATCAAAGCAGATGAGTTTTGGCGTCACATTTCAAAAATAAGAAAAGGCGATTTCTCTCAAATGTTTCCTTTATTGGCTCAATTTGCACAAAATTTATTAACATTGCCACATAGTAGTGCAAATGTCGAGCGACTGTTTTCTGCGATAAATTTGATGAAAACTAAGATAAGAAACAGGCTTCACACTGACACGCTCACAGGATTACTTTATACGAAAAGTGGCTTGAAAAAAAACCGCGAGCCTCCGCAGGAACACTTAAAGCATTTTAATAAAAATATGTATAAATTTAATTTGCCTGAAAATGATATTATATAATAAAAAAATAATAATTTAAATAAAGTGATGATACTGAAAGTAAACTTGTTTAAATTAACTACAGGTGGTATAGGTTTACCAGAATCTCATGGCAAATAAGCCAAACTTTATACACAAATATATTAAAATCCATTCATTATTTAACCTTATTTATTTCATACTCTATGTGCAAATATATAAATATCTATATAAACAGATCATTTACTGGTAATGAATAAATAGATGATTTTATATTTGCATGTAAAGTTTGGCTTATTTGCCATGAGATTCTGGTAGACCTATAATTCATAGATTTTTTGTTTGCTCACAGTAATTTATTTTTAAATTTATTCTTTGTCTGCTGTCTACTACTTTTAGGGTAATATAAATTGTCGTTTTATTTACTTTTACCTACCCTACTCTCTTAATTTCAAAAAGTACGTAGATCTACGTAATACGTAATTTCACATTTCTACATAATTTTCTGTATCTGATCTACGCCTTTTTTTAAATCCGAGTTGGCAACACTGATTGTATACTTTGAACAATCGTTGGGCGATAACTAATAACATTAATAAATACTTACACCAATTATCTAGACCCAAGCTAAACATAGTTTGTACTATGAGAACTACGTTAAGAAACACTTATATATGTAAATACATATTTTAATATGTTTTATAAACATATGAGACGCGGAAAACACGTCATATTCCAACACAAATACTTGTACCCTACGAGATTTGGCCACGCGAAAAGGTTAGTTCCGATACACATCGAGTTTTTTTTTTTTGTTCCAGGTTGTATTCAATAACACTATGGCAGTGTGCCATAGATGCTGGCAAAGAGCTAACAATGCTACGCGACAAAGTCGCATCGGAAATGCAGACAAAGACGTCCCAGGTCTTGAAGTTCAAAGAAACGCAGATGATGTCAATGTACAAAACGTCGTTGTTGAAGATCATCATGATGTTGATGAACAAGATCAGGTGTTGAACGACATAGCAAATCAAGAACAGGACTTTTACGTTCGCGATTATGTGTGGGCACCAAATTCTTCTCGCAGCTGCTGTTACAGACAGTGCACAAACGAAAACCTAAGGCAAATTCCAACTTCAATGAAAGTGTATTTGGTATGTAACTATCGCCTGTATATTCCACCGAGTGCGCGATTATGCCAAGATCATTTAAGAAGTACTAACATCGACGAAGTATTAGACAACATCAACGTTACGAATTATTTTAATTTTCTTTTTTTTCGGACATGACGAACATGTTGGTAAATGCCATTAACAATGCCCCTAGTTTCGATTTTGAATCTGAACTTAATGCACAGGAATTACATTTTTGGACCGGTTTGACATTAGAACAGTTCGATGCTATCTTAGCGGAAACACCGAGTCTATCAGAAAGGTCCCGTCATCCACGTACAGTTCTAGGTGTGTACTTAACTAAACTCAGAACTGGTGAATCTAACGAGAGACTGGCGACGCTCTTTAAAACATCCCGCAGAGAGCTCGAAAGAAAATTAAAAATAGCAAGAGCATGTTTCACCCAAGATTTTGTTCCGAGTCATCTTGGAATAGGTCATGTTTCTAGAAGAGATCTTCTTGAAAGAAATCTAATGATACCAAAAGCTATTTTTGGGAATGAGGAGAATACTGTTTTGATTTTAATAGCAGACGGAACATATATTTATATTGAAAAAAGTTTGAACTTTTTATTTCAGCGAAAAATTTACAGTCTGCACAAGTTAAGGAACTTATTAAAGCCTTTTTTATTAGTAACCAGCGATGGTTATATAATCGATGTTTTAGGCCCATATCCTGCTGTAACATCCGATGCAAATATTATGCACAATATAATGAACCAAGACGACCATTTGTTACATTGGCTCATCCACAGAGATGTGTTTATATTAGACAGAGGGTTCAAGGACAGCATTTATGACATACAGTCGCTTGGCTATGAAGCTCACACACCTCCATCAAAAGATAGAAATGCTACCCAACTTACCACTGAACAGGCAAATAAGTCGCGTTTAATAACGGTATGCCTGTGGCTGGTAGAAGCCGTGAACGGAAAGTTCAAAAATAGGTTCAAGCTTTTGAGTCATATTTTAATAAAGCTTTACCAAATATGTTCAATGATTTTAGAATCGCTGCAGCGATCATAAATGCATGTTATCGCGTTGCTACTGATAGCAGGCTTGCCTCAGAAATACTAAATATCATACAAGCTGAAAACAACACGCCTAATCTGTTACGTGATTACGTAGAAATGAAAAACCTTAACCGTCAAAGAGTGACTTTTACAGCCATGGAAGCACAAATGCCTCATTTTGAAGAGTTTCCACGATTAAATTAGAGATGGGCGTTGAATCAACGAACTAGTTGAATCAACGTTGATGTCTCTTCAACGGGGTTAACGTTGACCGTGAACAAATCAACTCGTTGAATTCGTCAACGAGTTACGAGACAACGACGTTTACGACTTCAACTCGTTTGACGAAACGAGAAACTTAACCCAACATTTTGTTATTTTCAACGTACGTAAATTGTATTTCTTTGACAATAAAACTCCCGCTACGACACGATAGTCACAATAATTTGAACTCTAAAACTTCCTGAACGTAAATTTGCCTGAAGACAGGTTCAAGGGCTATGAATAAAATATAAAATAAAAAAATTACGAATGTACATAAAATTACTAAAAACAAGATTAATAGTAAAAAAAACAATAAAAAAATACAAAAAAAAACGGCATCAAATTGTTCGCTTAATTAACATTACAACAGCATAAGTTAATAAGAGCGTTTAGGCGTTTATCGTTCATGCAAGTTGACAATCGTAACACGTTAACTCGTTGACGAAATTAACTAGTTGATCAACTAGTTGACCAACGCAAATCAACGTTAACGTTTCGTTGACGGAAAAACCTTCAACGACCCATCGCTAGATTAAATGAAGACGACATTCTTTTATTTGCACTAGGAAGTTACCATTTAAAACTGGCTAAGTCGTACTGTGCAGAGCATTTTCGTAACGGATTATTTATATATTATTATCGTAAAATCACTATGAGCCAACTATGAGCACACTGACACGGAGTGTAAATAGCGAACTCGGGCCCCAGTACAGTCAATCTGGGTAACTTTGGTTGGTTCGGGTAACATTGACAGAGAGTCTATGAACTAGTTTCGATTTTTTTTTCGTATGATAACAACACAATTTGTGAATACTTATTTTAGATTTGAATTTTTAAACCAGCTCCGTAAACGCACCTTTAAAAAAAAAGTAAGCTGTCAAACAGAGTTAATGTCAAAACTTGTTCTGAATTTAGCGCGCGAGTTTCGGTTAGTTAAACAGTGAATAACTCTTTGGATATTCTGTGATTTTGATTGCTAATAAGGTAAGTGAAATGTGATACAGAGCCATTTGTAATTAAGTTATCGTATTCTTATCTAAAATTTGAAAATTAGGTCTCATATTATAATTTCATGTGTAAATGTAAACATTAAGTTTTTTTATCGATATTTGGGTAATTTTGACACTGGCAAAGTTACCCTTACCAATTGTAATCTATTAATGTTTATGCAGGGTAACTTTGATACAATGTTTTATAAGTGTTTATTTACTATTTTGGCTTTACGTGATTAACGTATTTAGACAGTAACGGTGACCTAATAAGTACAGATTTATATGCATACATATTTTTTAGTTACGAGTCGCGATGCCCAGAAAAAAGCTTACTTCGGGACCCGGTACCCGCAAGTATGGTGTAAGATCTACCTATCCACCAGAAAAGTTAGAAGAATGCATTGAGAAAGTAAAATCAGGAGAACTAAGTGCGTATGGTGCTAGTAAATATTTTCAAATACCTATTAATACGATCAAAAACAAAATTAAAAATAAACACATTGAGAAGGTTGGTAGGCCGACATTGAGAAGAAGAAATTATTATCAAAGAGCATGTTAAGGCATTGGCGGATAGTGGAATCCCAGTAGGACTTGATGATGTGAGCCTTACTATACAACGGTACTTGAACTCCACCAACAGAAAAATCAAGGTTTTTACTAATAACCGACCTGGATGGGAATGGGGCCAGCTGTTCCTAGTAAGACACCCAGATCTTAAGCTAACGTTTGGCCGTAATATTAGTCGGAGTAGGGCTCAGGTTGATGAAACAAAGATTAACCAATTTTTCGAAAATCTAGAACTTGAATTGCAGGATATACCTCCAGAAAATATTTATAACTTCGACGAAACTGGCTTTCACGATGACCCACAAAAGAAGAAATTAGAAAATGCTTTTCAGACGCAAATGTCGTAATCCGGAAGTTATTCGTAACTCCACCAAATCATGCTACACAACTGTATTTTGTGGGAATGCTGCTGGAGAAATGATCCCTCCATACTTCATTTTTAAAGCTAAAAACACGTGGTCAGATTGGCTTATTGGAGCACCACCTTGATCACGAATGACAGTCACTAAGAGCGGTTGGATAGATCTAGAAAGTTTCGAAGACTGGTTCAGCACAGCTAACCTGAAGTCCTAGGCAAAAAGTGCCCAGATGGTTTTCGTCTTATTTTTAGATAGGGTAAACTACCCAATTATTGGCACTTTAAGGCGTTAGTGTGTAAGGAGTGTCTTTTTTGTGTAACCTAATAGGATTTTGATAATTATTTTTTAACTTAGATACTCCACAGCTATTCTAGTATTAATTTCTCACGGTGAAATTTCTTATTTCAGGGTTGCAAGAAAAAATATGAAATAATTATTTTCAAACTTTGGTGTATATTCCAATTATTGGCATACTTTCTCATCATCCCATCTCTGCAGATGTTTCTGCAGAGAAAGGTAACCTTTCTTTGCAGAAACGTGTCTACAAAACGCTTTGGTAAACATATTTTACTATAAAAACATAACACTTTACATGTTAATGGAATTTAAGATCATACATACTCTTTAAAAATGTACTAGAGTCTGTCAAGCGAGTCGAGTCCACAACCCTTTTACTGATTTCTTATAATGGCAATACTATGATCTGTCAAACAGATTGTCACAAATTCTGTTGTAACCTCGTAATAATCCGGTTTTTGTTGAGTTTTTTAATGTTATAATGCCGAAACCTCTTAAAAGTAGTGTCAGGAGCTTGATGTTTACAATGATTAATAAATATAATCATGAACAGAGTGAATCTGACGACGTGTTATCGCAAAAACGACGTCTTTTAGATGAAATCGTTTCAACATCAGGTTGGCACTTGGCACGACGTGTTGATACTTTTAACACAATTGTCTAACTTGTTTTATTTTACTGTGATGTGATCACGATTTCCGTTTTGGTTTAGATCCAGACGTCGTGTTCATGACCTTGAAACTTACTGGGGCATCTTTAAGTGAAAACTACTATAAAGATTGTTGTCATTTTTTTTCAGCCACCTTGGATGATGAATTAATAAAAAGCACAATTCATAAGTTAGTTAAGCAAGTCATAGCCATGGAAGACAATAAAAAATTGAAATCTGAAACAGACTATCTGACAAAAATTGCTGCTATGACAGGTTAGTACACATTTATTGGTTTACCCTGCATTTTCTACATATTATTATGTTATCATAAAATTCGTGCGTTTGATACTGAACTGACATATTGAATTTTCAGATTTAAGTGTGAAAACACTGCGGAGAATTAAAAACGAAGGTGCTATTAACCAAGGTGAGTGGAACACACCAGGAAAAAGCGTCCACGACAGCCAACTGTAGCCAACCTGATAGTTTTGATTTATCAGCCATACGCAATAAAATTAATGAATATTACTGTGTGAAAAGGCAAGTTCCAACTCTACGAAGTTTGCTTGCAGATTTAAGGGAGTCTATTGGATTTACTGGATGTCATGAAACATTGAGATATTGATACACAAGAGACAACAGGCGGACTAGGGAAAGAATTGGCTTCCAAATGTCCACCCATCGTGAGTGGACCTCTTTCACTCTGCAAAATCATCGGATGGGCCACTGGTAGTGATTCTATCGTAGCGGATCTAATACGGCACCTAGTCAACTTGGTGACAGACCTGGACCCCAGAGGACTGGAGCCAGACGCTCAACAGATAGTCGGAACTATCCATCACAGAATTCACGACCTTAGAACGGAGCATGGTGGAGGATTATCTCTATTATATACACATTTGACAAAAATTCAATTTAACACCGCAACCTTGAAGGCTTATTCCAAAGGATCCTCTAATACGAATTTAATGTATCAGTCAGTCATGATTTTTTTATGGGTCCTTGATCTCCACCTATTTGGAGTTAAACCATGAACAACCTCCTCCCGCTTACCATATTCACCTCCTTGATTCCTGTTGCATTCAGGACGTCAACGAGCAAATGGTTGATGGTCCTCCAACTGATGTCACTAGCCTCCTTAAAATGCCGTCTAGAAAGACTCCCTTTAACTGGTGTCCAAAAGAAAATATAGAAAGGTATCATGAACGTAGGCTTTGGTCAACTGAGGTTGTTGAACTCAGCTCTCAAGCTGATGCATTAACATTAAGCTCGGTGGTAGCAGAACACAGTGTGAAAATGATTCGACGATTTTATCTGGCAGATCGAAGTCTTGGATCTGTGTCAGAAGGGAATATGCCTTATAATTGGGCAATCCGTGTGGACCCAATCTCCTTATTGAATGGCATAGCCGTGAGATTATTCTCAATGATGCTTTCATGCATAACCTCTGCCATAACAGATCGAACGCAGCTCATCAAGAAGATCCCAATGTTCTTCGACACGTTAGGAGTCGAAGGGTTCTCCCACTTGGATGGGCTACTCAACATCCCCAATCTTTTTGAACACCTCATGAATGCAGGACTCTCTAGTGGAGGGGTATCGGATCCTTCCCTCCCTCGAGGCGCAGTGGGGCATTTTTTTAAGGTTATCATAAGTAAGATCATCCTGGAAGGGGTCACCTCATCTTCACAACTCCCCCATCTTTACTATTACTCTCGCTTGACTAGTCCAGTTGATCAGGCTCCCATCTTGTTATCCATGGCTCATCAAATGATCAACGCTCCACCTAATGCTCAGATCTCTTGGTTGAAGTGTTATCTAACCATTCGACAAATCATCTTAGAAGAGAGACGAGCAGAGAATGAAACCCAAAACCAAAGTATGTTACCAATCGAGTTGATTATGAAAAATTTGTTTGGGCGACAAGCGAGTGTTCTGATCCAGGAAATGGAAGGACAATGTCGCATGGGCTTCCACGATGTTAATATTGACTCATTTTGTAAACTTTTCAATCCAATCCGTCTCGATCCAACTCCCAAAGGACAATCTATGTTAACTGACAGAAAATTTAAGAGAGAATTAAGAGAATTTCCTTTGGGAACTTCTGTGTCAGAGAGAGTGAAATTGCCCTCCAATTCTAGGGTCAAGAGACTGAAGAGATTCAAATTATCCTCAGTAGCTCCCTCTGTTGACATTAAAGATCACACCTTATGGTCCCAGAAGTGGTCTTTACTTCCATCTTCTTCCTGTTTCAAATTGATGGGGATCTTGGTAGATAATCTGTACATGGTTCCAGAGGAGATTAACGTCGTAGCTACTTGTGCTGACGGAGCTGGTGGATTCGCCTACGCCTTTGGGGAACTGGATTCTAAATGCCTGATAATCTATAACACATTGAAGGTTCCTGTCGACGAGGTGGAACAAAACCCAATGCAAACTTACATCCCCGCACTCGTTGGAAGGCCCGATATATTGCGAAGAACCTTATGTACAGAATTGCTGGAGGAAGGGGTCACAAATCTATTAGACCCCAGATTTTTACACCAGTTATTGAGATCCTATAGAGGAAAAATAGACGTGCTGTCATGTGATGCAGAGGCGGTGTCCCCGGATGGGTTTACCCAACATTACATGTTAATGTCCTGTGTCTCTTAATATACTCAAAAATGGATTTGAATTCAAAAAATATAAAAATGAGAGATCTCTTCTTCTTGAAAAGTATGAACTAGCTGCATTGCGACATAGGTATCTCAGAGCTATTGATGAAAAGCGGAAACAAGGAAAATTAATAGTTTACCTCGATGAAACCTATGTCCACCAAAATTATAAAGTTAAAAAATCATGGCAAGGGCCATCAACAAGCGGTGTAATTGATAAAATATCATCAGGCAAAAGACATACTGCTGTTCATGCTGGATCCGAAAACGGTTTTGTCCCCAATGCTTTATTAGTATTCAGTACTATATATCAGCCACATTCAAGAAATAATGACCGTGCTTTGGGATTATGAACCTTAATTCAATGACTAACAGTTCAGTT
Source organism: Autographa pulchrina (assembly GCA_905475315.1). NCBI lineage: Eukaryota > Metazoa > Arthropoda > Insecta > Lepidoptera > Noctuidae > Autographa > Autographa pulchrina. Next base: position 5,363,536 of record FR997762.1, on the reverse strand, counting down.
TCCATCACATTCAAATTACTTTTAGGCCGTTTTCGGTAATATTTGTCATTCTAAAATGAACTTAAACACATGTTGTCAAAGTTGATAATTGCGTAATTAGTAATAACGTTTCATTCTCTTTCCAGATTGGCTTTAGTATAAATCAAAAATTGATATATGAACAGATGATATGAACAGAAATAATTTTATGAAATGGTTACGTGAAAAATTAATACCTAATTTAAGTCAGCCCAGTGTCATTGTTATGGACAACGCTAGCTACCATGTAACACAAATAAATAAGCCACCATCTATGAATGATTTAAAGGCTGACATTCAGAAATGGCTAACTGAAAATGGAATCCATTATGAAGAATTTTTCACAAAGGCTGAGCTTATGTGCCTTGTGAATGAAAATAAAACAACTCCAATATATGAAGCTAAAGAATGTTTGAAACAACATGGCCATGAAGTTTTGAAACTTCCACCATATCATTGTGACCTGAACGCTATTGAACTCATATGGAGTTTGGCTAAAAGAAAAATAGCCAGCAAAAATTTAGGGATTCCAGGTAATGAAATGGAGAACCTTATAAAAGAATGTTTTAATAGTGTCACAGCCAATGATTGGAAAAAATGCACAGATCACACTATTAGTGTCGAAAACAAATATAAAGTAAGAGACAGGATATCTGAAACTGAGTTGGAACCTTTCATCATTTCTGTGCGTAATGATGATACTGACAGTGATTTCTCATATGAAGGCATTGAATTTCTTGATTCTGATTTTAGTTCTGATTGTGACAAATAAATACAGTAGAATCCGTTTATTATGACTCCGCCTATATTGACCAGCCGGTTATTATGACGTAATTGCACTACGAAGTTTGGTTTTCATATAAAATTCTTTATAAAAAAGTCGGATATAATGACTTCCCTTACAGTGACATGTCGCTTATTATGACCCATCTATACTTATAATATTTTTAATAAATTATGTCCGGTTATAATGACCGACATGATTCTTTACACCTTCGGTATTGTTCGTTGATTCCCGACGACGTTCGGCACGTGGCTCGTTTTTGTTTTGAATCTCAGTGAGTAATTGACGGTTGAAGGTCACGCATTGTTTTTCGTTTGTTACTGTGAAAAAAATGATATCTCAACGACGTAAAGCATTTACAATTGAGGAGAAAGGTGCAATAATATGCAGATTAGAAAATGGAGAATCTAACTCATGTCTCGCAAAGGAATTTGGCGTGGGTCATTCGACAATCTCAATGATTTTTAAAAACAAGAACCGCATTAAGGAATCGTTCAATTCAAATGTTTTGAAACCGAAGAGGCTTCGAAAATCACGACAAGAAAATGTTGATCAACCATTAATTCAGTGGTTTAAAAACATGAGAAACAAAGGAATACCATCAGCGGTCCTATGCTACAGGAAAAGGCAAATGGTTTTGCCGCGCGTTTTGGTATTCTCGACTTCAATTGTTCTGCAAGCTGGATCAGTCGTTTTTAAGTTCGACATAACATTGTGGCGGGAAAAATTGTCGGCGAATCTTCGTCTGTAGATCAAAATTCAACAACAAACTGGTTGATATCTGTGTGGCCGAATTTACGAAGACAATTTTCTGATGATGAGATATTTAATGCTGATGAAACTGGACTTTTTTACAAATTAATGCCGGATAAAACTTTAAAATTTATAGGTGAAAATTGTAGTGGAGGTAAGTTACCGAAAGATAGAATAACTGTCATGGTAGCAGCGAATATGAGTGGCACAGAGAAGAAGAAATTGCTCATTATTAGAAAGTCACAAAAACCAAGATGTTTTAAAGGTGTCAAATCATTACCTGTCGATTATGCTAACAATCGTAAAGCTTGGATGACGTCAGAACTTTTTGAAAAATGGCTTCGTGATTGGGATCGTGATTTGGTGAAGAAGAAAAAGATTCTATTGCTGGTTGATAATTGCCCGGCGCATCCAAATGTTACTGATTTAAAGTCTATAACACTTGCTTTCCTTCCGCCGAATACAACATCAGTACTACAGCCAATGGATCAGGGAATAATACGATCACTCAAAACGATTTTTAGGAAGAACCTTGTGCTCAAAATGATTAATTGTCTTGATGCTAATGAAAACCACTCTTCTACAAAAGTAACGGTGCTAGATGCAATTCTGATGGTTAATGATGCCTGGAATAAAATGTCTTAAAGTACCATTCATAACTGTTTCGAACACGCAGGATTCATTGAAAGCCACAACGGTTTACCTATTCAAATATCAGAACATGAATTCGATGAAGGAGATGGCATTTCTTTATCTTTGTGGTCACGAAACCTAAACTCAGATTCTTTAGCAGCACCGGAAATGTGGGAAGATTATGTTGACATCAATAGCGGTCTCCTCACATCCGAAGAACCCACCGATGAAAATATCGTACAGAACATTAGTGCTAAGGAACAACTCGAAAGTGATGGGGAAGAGGAAGTCGAGGAAGCACCATTACCTACCGCAGAAGAGGCATTAAAAGCTGCAGAATTATTATCACGATTTGTTCACAGCAATATTGAAAATGATAATTTGACCATAGCTATGTCTTCTATAAACAATAGTATTAGAGACTGTTTTTACAATAAAATGAAAAAACAAAAGCAGACAAAAATTACAGATTACTTACAGTAAAAAATACACTTGTATGTGTTATTATAATAATGTGCTGATTTCGTGCAATTTTGATTTTTATTTAATATGTAAGGTAAATGTACTATATTACGGGATAGTACATTATGCCGTGATATTTTGATTTTTGACGTAGAATAAGAAAAGAAACAGTTAAATCTATATTTACTATATTACTAAATCAAGTCTAGTTATAATACTCCAGGAAAATATTTTTTTTGAAACCACTGGACAAGTTTTAAAAGCCTTTTCGCACCTCCGAAATCGCCAGTCGGAACTACGCAGTCGTTTCTAACAGTTTGTTGTCGGTGGGCGTAAGGTAACACCGGAAACTTCGTAAGGATTTGTTGTGATGCCGGTAAGTCTATTTAATGTATCATTGTAAAATTATTGTTTAGTATTAGAAGAAGGTTTTGTAGTCATATCAAATTTATTTAAATATTTTAAGGGAAATAGACGATTTTGTGATTCCCGTAATTATGTACACAGCCGAGACGCGATGTACGTAATTGCGTGATATTCACGCAATTAAAGAAACTCAGTCAGAAATGTTTTAATTCCATAAATATATCTGGGGCTACATTTTTTCATAAATTTTATTTGAATAAGCGAAGTAATGACTGTAGATTATGAAGACGTAATTACGGTATATGTTTTTTTGGAATCTTAGTCTTACATTCAGGTCTAAAATTAATGATAACCACGTTTTACTTAAGTTAAATGGAGTATGACATGAAAAATAAATTAATGATAGATTATATAAGTAATACAGTAGAGTTATTTATATCGATGTCATGCTTATAATAGTAATATCACCTTCCAGCTTATTAAGAATTTTTAATAAAAATATTTAATTTACACACTTTTTTTCACTCCCGCAATAATGAACGCAGATTTTCTACTAATGTCTCTTATTCTGGTATATTCGATATTAGTAAATATTTAAGCAAATGAACTAAAAATGCGAGAAATGCTTGCCATAACTATTTTGTGTACTTGTAAATATTTTTATGCAATAAATGTATAATTTCATTATGTCATATTGAAGCTAGATATTTCGGGTTCGATCCACGGCCTAATAGGGAATAAGTAGTTTAATTTTGTTTTTGTTTTAAGAAACTTTGATTTTGTTGAGAAAGTTTAATTTTGTTTTTGATGTTTTATTATATTTGTTTCTGCAAAGTTATGTTAATTATTAAGTAGAAACAATAATTTTAAAAAGCATTATGTTTCTTATTGTTTATAATGTGATTTTATGTTCAGCAATAACAAATGTTGTGATTCTACTTCAAGATTATAATATAAATTAAATAAAAGATTTAAGTTTTTTTTTAATTTTTATTTCAAACTACCTGCCCAAATTATTAACGGTTAAGGTGTAACGGATATACGTGCATCAAATCCCGGAATTAAATCACGAGCCTAATTTTGTCACGGAATTAGAGCCAAAGAAATGATTTAGCAAAATATCAATTATATATAAATTAAGAGGTATGAGGCAAAATAATATCCAAAACCCATCTTAAACGAACAATCTCTAGAATGAACAAGAGTTGTTACTTTTAGCACCTTCGTATTTTTTTTAAATCGTCCTCAAAGTGTACAACGCCTTAATATACCGTAATATGGTACATTTACCTTATGTATACATACTTATGTACTATGTTTCTGTATTAAAATACTTAAATACATACATTATTTACATAAAAAAAGTTTATCATTTCACATAACGCTTTATATGACGTCCGCTTATTATGACGTGTTTGTCAATTCTTTTCGATGTCATTATAAACGGACTCTACTGTACTTACATTGAAATGCTTTTTTTTTTATTTATTTCAAATATGTTTTTTTTTTTATCAAAAATTCAAGTATCAATAAATTTTCAGCGTGCTATATCAGTGTTGACACCTGAATGATTTTTGAATTTGCCGCCTTTTTCATGGAACTAGACTCGCTTGACAGACTCTAACAAAACTTTACAAAAATGGCGGTTTCGGTTACAGCAGTTTTTTACTCACAGATTATGAATCCATATTGAATTCAATGGAAGTTGGAATGTTGTTTTAAATAAGAGGTACATTTTTTACTAAATTTATCATTCAGTAAACATTGTGTATAGATTAGACATTTCTTATATTTATAGGTTAAATAGTAAAGTACCAATAATTGGGTAGGTGCCAACGATTGGGTAGTTTCCCCTATTCTATACGGTGGAAATGAAAAACTAGGCATTTTCAGAAAGTCCCAAAAACCTTGCACACCCTTTGCTAAACTCCAACCCAAAATACGATAGCTTACAGACATTAAAAAACTACATGCACCGGGATTACCAACACTTCTACGACAACCTCAAACATGATTAAAATAACACAAATAAGGATTTATATTACTATTAAAAAGACTTTCAAATCCAAAGACTGATTTCTAAATAGATAGACCTAAGTATAATTTTACTATTCCAACATTTTGTTCATAAAATTTTATTACTTGTTATTAATATAAGTAAATATGAATACAACATGTGATTTTTTATCTTTATTATTACATTTGTTGATCTTAAAGGATTGATGAGACTGTTCCTTACTAATTATAAGCATACTTTTAATAAAAAATAAATCAATTTAAAAAATAAAAAACCCCGACTGCATAAAAAACACTTTAAATAAAAACTGAAAAGTAAAAAAACAAGTTCAATAAGTCTAGAAGCGTAGATAGCAATGTTACTGTCACAGTCGGGACCCATAATGAATGATTTTAGTCTAGCTTATTTAATGGGTCCCGACTTTTACAGTAACATTGCTATCTACACTTCTAGACTTATTGAACTTGTTTTTTTACTTTTCAGTTTTTATTTAAAGTGTTTTTTATGCAGTCGGGGTTTTTTATTTTTTAAATTGATTTATTTTTTATTTAACCCTTTTTAGTTAAAATCATAATCCACCTAGCGTACGCCATTCTAGTATGTATTTAGTTCGAATAAAGAACAATTTTTCACATAGTATTTTTTTTATACGTTAATGATGTACCATTTTGGAATCCTCGTTACAAGCCCTTTAATTTAATACCCATATTGTAGCAAACATATTTTTTTTATTTTTTTTTTACCTCCATCTATGGCACCTCGTGGCCGCCATGTTGGTTTTTGATTGACGTGACATATCTAAGAACACTTGGGTAATCGATACGAATCCAACGATACCCTAATTATCGAAATCCATTCGGCCGTTTCGAAGATATGAGGTAATAAAGAATATTACACACATACATACATACATACATACATACATACAAACATACAAGATACGCGCGAAAAACATAACCCTTCTTGGCAGTCGGGTAAAAATACTGTGAGATTTATTAAAGCTTAAGAAACAATTATGTTACCTACATTAGAATTAAGTTTATGTTGCCTGTGTGGCTTACTAAAGTTTTTGCAATACTTATTTACTTCGCATTTTATTTAGTTCACATGCACTTAGAGGGGGTGGGGATAAATCTTTTCAAACCTTGTCAGTGTTACCCATTAGACTAAGGTTTAATGAGTTTTTTTTTTTATTTTACTACTTTTGTTATGCATTTAATAGAAAAAATTTAATCCAATTGTGTTCCTTAACAAATCTGATATGCGTACATTTTTCACTTGTAAAAAATGGTGCTTGCAAGACAAATCTCATATGTACATCAAAAAAAAATTATTGGGGACTAGCTGTGCCAGCGACTTCGTTCGCGTGGATGACGAAACTTATCAATGAATGACGAACTTATTACTATTAATATTGTAGCGTGATGAAAAGTATACTATAACCTGTCCAGGAGTATGAAGAATAATTGTACCAAGTTTCGTTAAAATCCGTCGAGTTGTTTTTGTTTCTATAAGGAACATACAGACAGACAGACAGACAAAAATTTTACTGATTGCATTTTTGGCATCAGTATCGATCACTAATCACCCCCTGATAGTCATTTTGAAAATATATTTTATGTACAGAATTGACCTCTCTACAGATTTATTATAAGTATAGATGAACAGTACATGTTATCATTTTCACTTGTATCTCAGTTCATACGTTATATTTATTGCCACCATTTTAATTTATTGATAAATTCATCAATCTTAAAAAAAAAACAGTTTACTGTCTCCCCTGAAAACTTGACTAAATACACAAAGGTTTTGGCAAGCGCAACGACAATGTGTAAATATAGTTTTGTTGGACTTTTTATGTTTCCCCTTTTACCTCATAAAATAAATAAAAATAAAAAATAACCACAATGTACCCATTCAAAAAATATATCACAGTTGAGTATGTATGACGGGCCTGTTGGTCTAGTGGTTAGTGACCCTGACTGCTATACCGGAGGTCATGGGTTCGATTCCCACCCAGGACAAATGTTTGTGTGATGAGCAAGATCATTTGTTCTGGTTGTCTGGGTGTAATTTATCTATAATATGTATACATGTATTTAGAAATATATAAGTACCTATGTTTATCAGTTGTCTGGTTACCATAACACAAGCTCTGCTTAGCTTGGGATCAGATAACCGTGTGTGAGTTGTCCCAGAATATTATTATTATTATGTAGGTCACAATGAATAACATAGCTCGTTTTTTTATTTCCAGATACAAAACAAGACCAAGTCACATGACTGTCGGCAATGCATTCTCTCAGTGGCTGAACCATAAGACACTACCAAATACCAATCTTTGTAAATAACCCTTCTTGGCAGACGGGTAAAAATAACCACAATGTACCCGTTCAAAAAAATATATCACAGTTGAGTATGTATGTAGGTCACAATAAATAACATAGCTTGTTTTTTTTATTTCTTCATACAAAACAAGACCAAGTCACATGACTGTCGGCAATGCATTCTCTCATAAAACACTACCAAATACCAATCTTTGTAATATAACAATACAAAGGCTAAAGCAGCTATGTTAGCTTATTGAAGAATGATCTTTTTTCTTAGATTTCAGCTGTGGATAGACTCATCTCCTCATTAATTCAAGATACCTATAACAACAAATTTGATAAACATCATTTTTGTCTGTTACTTTTCCTTTTGCTAGGACTGAAGAAATTTTCAAATATTGCTCCAATGTTAATACATACTGCGTGTCAGAGAAAACACAAAACTGTTCTCCAATCTTTGCATAACAAACCAGCTGTTATACTTTAATACAAAAAATAATAAAATGTTCATCAAGAAATACTTATAATAAAGACCTTGTGTTACAACACATCCAATAGCAATATTGTTTTTTTTATTCTTAAGGCGCAACATCACGTAAACATGTAAATAAATCACTTCGCTGCTGCACTTTGAATGTTATAAGCAAAATTAAACCAAAAATGCGCATTAAAAGTCGTAATTCCAAAGTTACATATGGGGGCATTCTTCTATTAAAAGGTAATTTGAGTTGATGTTTGTTTCATTGTAAATGCATAGTAAAACCGCATGAGTTTTTTTCCACAACTTTATGACCAGGTCAGAAACAAAAACAAAACACTATTCCCCTCTATTTTAAAACAATAAAACCATCAGATAGTAATCTAATAGAAAACACTTGCAGTCAGAAACTCAGAATACATCGCCTTTTCGCCATCTTATTTTCTCGGGAACAACAATGACATCAAAAAATACGTGATACCTACATTAATTTGTGCTTCAAAATATCCCATATTTTATTTTTGAAACTTTCGACTAAAGCATAAAAAGCAATAGTACGTATATTGTCTCCCGTAATAGGAATTCCTAGCGACGGACAACACCACACCAGACCAGTACGATAACGACAGATTTTTTCAATAAATTCAATAAGTTTTAAATTATGTTTGCGACTAACCGACAAGTAAGGGAAATAGAACAAGAAAAATCAGCCACACGACGACGAAAACAATTAACAAATCAACGGAATGACATTATCACACAACACAAGGAAGCCAAGCCAACGAACGAAGTTAGAAGTATTGATTTTTTTCACATTGACCATAGACAACTATAGAATAAATAGTGGCTGGCTGGCAAGTTCTTATGGCGGCTGTACACATGGGGCCAAGGTGTTCAGCCAACGTGTTGGGACAACGTGTAGAGAGCTACTTGGCGGTATGTTGGCTTAATTGGTCTAGTTGGCACCAACATTGGCAGGCCATCCGAATAGTGTCGGTTTTTAGTGCACACATCAAAGGATCTTGGCGTGCTCCGCAAACAGCGTTCACACGTTGGTGTCTTGTTCAGTTCGTTGTTACTCGTCAACGGAGACAGTATCGTTGCGCGTGAGAGAAATTTACGTTCCCATGTTCCGATAGCGATGGCGGCGTCGCGCCCGGTGTGGACAAGCAATGAGGTTTTACAATTCATAGAATTGTATCGACATGAAGGAATAATTTGGAATCCACGGTATGAACACGGTATAAATAAATTGCCGCGGCTGCAAGAACTTCTACGTACATCTTTGAAGCGCCACTGCAGAATGATCAGTAAGCCAATGTGTGAACAGGGATCTTGGTTTCCATCATTTTTGCCCAACACGTTGGCCCAACACCTTGGCCCCATGTGTACAGCCGGCTTTAGAATACAAAAATATCCAAGAAATATCCACAGACCATAAATAACTACTCATCACAATAAAAAAAAAACTTTACATGTCCATTTAACATTCATCTTCACGTCTATGGTTCTGGCGGGAATATGGCGCGGATTTGTAATTGTGCAAATTAATTAAATTTATAAAGTGGACTTTACTTATAAACTATTAATGTTTGTGAGTGCTGTGCTATAAATAAACTGTTAATAGTCTTGTGCAACATAAAATACGTGCCTTAGGCAAAACAAAATCTACGAGGCGCGAGCCCGCTAGCTCGCGTCTTTGGCGCCTTTTGATATGCGATAATTGATACTTATTATATTTATTGGACTATGGCTGATAACGAACTAGAGGAAAGCATTTCAGAGACTTGTGACCAATATCTAGAAGAGGACATAATGGAATTTGAAACAGTGCAGCACAATAATAATTTTAAAGAGCAACAAACATCTCAGTTTGAATGCGGTGAAATTGAATTTAATATAGGGTCATCTGTTAGCGGTAAGCGAGCAAGAGAAGATGAAGATGACGATACATATTGGACGCAGGTCGGCAGGGGCGGTAAAAAGGTCAAGGATAGTAACAATAAAATAGAAGTTTACGTGTCTTGTTCCGAGAAACTACCTAAGCAGTTTAGCTTAGCGAAAATATTTAAAGACAATGGCGTACATGATGCAGTCAAAGTTAAGTACATTAATCCCTATAGACTAAGAGTAGAATTTAATAACGAGCTGAGTGCGGAAAGATTTATTGCTTGCGAAAATCTCAAGTCCCTGAACTGGAGAATGTCGAAATCTATGGAAGTTGGTTATTCATATGGCATAATAAAGAACGTAGACTTAGATCTTAATGAGGACCAAATACTCAAGGAAATTTCATGCCCGACATCAGCGGAACTAATTAATGTGAAACGCCTTAACCGACGTGACCATATTGGAAATGGCTGGATATCAAGCGAAACAGTCCGTTTGTGCTTTAAAGGTCCCTTTTTACCAGCTTATGTTGTCGTGGACAGACTAAAAATTTACGTCGAAAAATATGTGTTTCCTGTTACGCAATGTTCTCGATGCTGGAAACTAGGACATAGTGCTAAGAGGTGCGTTAATAAAATTATTTGTCCTAAATGCAGTGGACATCACCCAAACTGTGAAAGCTCTCAATTTTGTTGCCCTAATTGTTCTGGAAGACATATGGCTTTGTCGAAGGATTGCCCAGTCTACATAAAAGAAAAAAGAATTCGTTCCATTATGGCAGATTTCAACTGCACCTATCGTAAAGCGTTATTAATGTGTACTTCTAATTTAATAAGTAAACCCAAAGCCCCTACACCCTATACGTTAACACAGCAAGAGCCATCAACCAGCAAGATATTAGATATACATAAAACATTAGAAGAACATAGCTACGCGAACGTCGTAAAAGGAAATTCTATACAAGAAGAGCAAAATTCTTTCATAAACGCTTCTAAGAATAGTCAATCCTCTAAGAAAACCACAAATAAATTTAATTTTTGTAATTTACCACAGCCACAGCCACAGATAGAAACCGTAAATATTCAAACTACAGAGGTCAGTGAGATGCAGAAACCTGCCTGTGAAGAGCGCCGCGAAGGTAAAGTAACTTTTATAGAACTATTGGAAAAAATTAAAATGATAATATTTAACAAAAGAGACTCTATTTCGGTTAAGGTACAAAGTGTTTTAAAAATATGTTGTGAGTGGTGTTTACTTTGGTTTAAAGAAAGTCTATCTCAGTGGCCGTTACTCAAATGTGTACTTGACTTAATTTTAGGTTCTGATTATGTATAGACATATTCAAAACAACAATGTTAATATTATACAATGGAACTGTCAAAGTCTTAGGCCCAAACTGTTAAATTTAGAAAATTTACTTTTACTAGAGAAGATCCATGTTGCAGTACTTTGTGAAACATGGTTAGAGCCAGACAGCCAAATTTACCTTAAAAACTATAGTATATATCGTAATGACAGACTCGATGGTTATGGAGGTGTATTAGTTTTAGTCCATGTTTCATTAAAAGCCCGCAACATGTTAATGAATTGTCAAAATGTAGGTATAGAAGCACTTCATGTTAAATTATTTAATTGTGACACCATAGAAAATATCATTGTTGTTTACTGCCCATCTTCTGTGAAGACGACTAGTGATGACTGGGAGTATCTGTTGTCTTTAGATAATACAAAAACTTTGATTCTAGGAGACTTCAATGGGCACCACACTTGTTGGTCTTATAAAACTGACTATCGTGGTAAACAAATATTTGAATGTTTAACAGACAGTAACTATGTTATACTTAATGATGGTAGTCCAACCCGTATGAAGTTAGTTAATGGCATGTTACAAAAATCCTCTCCAGACTTATCGTTAGTGTCATCAGATATTGCAGTTAAATTTGAATGGGGGGTGTTAAATGAGTCATTAGGCAGTGACCACTTTATTTTAAAAATTAAATGCAATAGTCCGTCTACTCCTAATCACCGACTTTTGAAACGTCGAAATTTTAAAGCCGCTGATTGGATTAGGTACAGAGAGCATGCGCAATCTCTTTTTGATGAGTTTAAATTTTCAGATGACCTTCAGTTTAATTATGACTTATTCGAAAAATACATTAACATTTCAGCGGATAAATACATTCCATATTATAAGACATATATAGGATCGACAGGTAAATTTCAACCAAAACCTTATTGGAATCCGACTTTGTCTAAAGCTGTTGCAGAACGTCGTCGCGCGTTGTGTATCTTTCGTCGTAATCCGACTACAAATAATTACGATATTTTGAAATCTAAAATTAATGAATCCCAGAAACTTATTTATGAAGCAAAACGCACTTCCTTTCGTAACTTTTGTTCCTCGATAGACCAGAGCACTTCCTCTGCTGAAATGTGGCATAAATTACGGTGGATTAAAGGATACAAGTCTACTAAAACTTATATAGATAAAATTGATATAGAAAACCTTCTTACATCTCTGACACCAGATTTCGTTGAGCAAGCTCCCCCTACTTTCACTTCTTGTAATCAACAACTAGACGCGCCTTTTTCAAAACAAGAACTATTAAAATGTCTCCGAGCTAAAGATAGTTCACCTGGTAGTGATAATATATCTTACAGCATGATAAAAAATCTACCAGAAAACTCAATAGATATCTTGCTCAAGCTATTTAATAATTTCTTTCTCCATAGCTTTGTTCCAAAGCAGTGGCTTCAAATAAATGTTATTCCGATACCTAAATTTAACCAGAATAATAATAACAATAGTACTAAACTTAGACCAATTTCCATGATTTCTTGTTTATGTAAAACTTTTCACTACTTACTACTGAATAGAATAGAATGGCAGTTAGAACACAATAAAATATTTTCAGATAGCACGGTGGGATTCAGAAAATGTCGTTCTAGTTTAGACAGCCTCTCTGTTTTAACCTCTAGGATACAGTCAGGTTTCTCGCAGGGGCATTATGCTGTAGGTTGTTTTATTGACATAGAAAACGCATATAACAATATTGAAATAATGCCTTTATTAAAATTTTTGAATAAAAATACTAAAATTGGGTCTAAAATTTGTGCTTATTTATATAACTTTTTAAAAAACCGCCAATTAAATGTCAATACAAATGATTTGTCAATAAGCAGAAAAGCCGGACGTGGTTTAGCGCAAGGTGATCCGTTGTCACCTTTATTATTTAATGTTGCCACAGTACCCATTTGTAATACTATAAGTAACGTTTTCGTTGCGCAGTATGCGGACGACTTTGTTCTATATACTATTTGTGAAAACTGTCAAACAGGTTCGGTTAACTTACAGATAGCATTAGATAAATTTAATAAGATAATCCAGGGCTTAGGTCTAGAAATTTCTACTTCTAAAAGTAAGGTTTGTGTATTTAATAGAGGAAATAAAAGACAAAACGTTAAGTTACTTGTTAATAGATTACCTTTAGACGTTGTAAATAATATTAAATACCTAGGAATATGGTTTGACTCTAGACTTACTTGGAGAAAACATATAAATGAATTAAAAGATAAAGTTTTAAAATTTATTAACATTTTTAAGTGGCTCGCTGGGTCAGGTTGGGGTGTGCACCCTACACATTTAAGACGCCTCTATATTGCGTCGGTTCGAAGTCGCATAGATTATGGGTGCTTTTTATACGATAACGCTAGCCGTACTAACATATTAACCTTAGATAAAATTCAAAATATTTGTTTACGTGTTATAGGAGGGTTTATAAAAAGCACTCCAATACATGTTATGGAAACTGAATTGCACATAGTGCCCTTATTTTTAAGACGACAATATCTTGCGTATAAATACATTTTAAAAACTTTATCATGGTCGGATAACGCAAGCAAAGGTGTAATTTCAGGTTTGAGTTCGCATATTCATAATCCCTATTGGGCAAATAAGAAGAAACCCTTGCTCGCTTCCACTTTTAATGATGTAGGTAAAGTGCAAGTAGTAACCTCAGATGTTTTTAAAATGTTTTTCCTTGATATATGGTTAACTGCTATAGAGACTGAAAGAACCATTCAATGTGATTTAGGATGTGTTAGACAGCCAAAAAATGAATACAATCTTAATTTATTAGTGGCAGAGGTTATATCCGAATTAGCTTGTAAATACAATAACTGGTGTAAAATATTTACTGATGGGTCAAAAAACGAAAAGGGTGGAGGAGCGGCCTTTTATTGTCAAAGTTTAGACGATAAATTTATATTTAAAATTGCCACCAATGTCTCCATCATGTCTCTGGAACTCATTGCAATATATCAAGCGGTACTTTACGCAGTTCATAAAAAAATAATCAAAGTTGTGATTCTTACAGATAGTAAAAGCGCGTTGCAGCATCTAGCTCGATGTACCTCTGGTAAAAGAGGAGCATCGATAGCCTATGACATCCTCAAATTATTGCATCATCTAAATAAAAATAATATCAATGTTGTATTACAATGGGTCCCAGCGCACATTGGAATACGGGGCAACGAGGAAGCTGACAGGTTGTCAAAACTTGCAGTCGATTTAGGCACTGAATTCGTATACTTGCCAGATCATTGGGAATGTGCCAATAGATTTAAGGAGAAATGTTTTATTAAATGGAAAATCCACTTTGAAGAGAGTTCAAAAATTAAAGGGATATGGTATAAAACCATTCAAAATGAGCTTCCTCGTTTGCCTTGGTTCGATTATAATAATTTAAATAGAAATTACATTAAATTAGTTTTAAGACTGCGTGCTGGACACTATCCATCAGCAAAATTCGGATACCTTCTGGGAAAAATGTCATCACCCAATTGTACTCTGTGCAATCAAGTCGAAGATATTCAACATTTGCTGTTGGATTGTGTAAGGAAAAAAGATGAGAGAGAGATATTAGTTAAGGAGTTTCAACTAAATTTGTTAGATGTTGGTATAATTCAATCAATTTTGGCCAACCCTAATTCACTGTTAGCTAAGAGATTAAGTAGTTTAGCAATACCATCTAAGTAGTTGTTTAAGTTTAAAAATGTAATTAATTGTAAAAGGGTACGATGGGGTTGGCGTATCCATATGGATGAAAACCCTGTGTAAATAAAAAGAATTAAAAAAAAAAAAAAAAAAAACATTCATCTTAACTTTTACAGATAGAGTTTCTTACTTTAGTTTGGTTTATGGCATAAACTTACTAAAAACGTAAACGTACTTTTGTAAAAGCATAAACTTTATGCTTTTACAAAAGTATTTTAAAACAAGCTGACAACAACGCTTAAATTGATGTACCGATTTTGGTAGACGGCAGCGCTATCGCTGTATATTTTTTGGTTGACGTTAATATACGAAAGAAACTGTTTTATAAAAAAAAAGTATACAAAATACCGTTGTTCTCGCTGCTGGTATCCGAAGCCATATAGATGAAGTCTATAAAATGTAAACGTCCGTACACAACCAAAAAATATATTTCAGAACGAAGCAAAGAGTTTTCATCATGTTTTCCATTAATACCATACACAGATACCATAGAGATAAATACTTATGGATGGAGTGAGCATATTATTATAACATTCTTCTCAGTTCTCTTAATATGCCGCCTCTACACATAGGCCAACGAGTTGGCAAGCGCGCTGGCCGAGCCTTTGGCCCAATGTGTAGTACGGGCGTTGGCGCATTGGCGGTAGGTATTTGAACGTTGGCTGGCGCGCTTGCGAGCTTGCCGCGCGGTGTCGGCAACATCAAAGGACACTTGTCGCAAGCTTGGCGCACCATCCACACATTGGCCGCGCGATCAGTTTGCCCGGAGCAGCGATCAGATTATCAGATCTTTCAAATATTTTTATAACATGGGTCATCATCATCTCCCTGCCCTGTTCCCAATTATTTGGGGTCGGCGCAGTGCGTATTTAGCTTCCATTCATCTCTACAACTCGTCATCTCAGTATTCACTCCTTTCTTTCTCATATCATCTTTCACACATTTTATAACATGGGTGAACCTTTGATTATATAATGACATTATATAATCAAAGGGGTGAACTTCATTTATCAGTTGTGGACAATAATTGATATTTGGCCCAGTAAAGACTTAGTACAATATTATATGCCTAGACACTTAAAAAATTTTGACACAAATCTCCGAGTGATATTAGTTGGAACAGAAATTAAAGTCCAAAAACCCAAGAACCCTAAATCTCAACAAGCTTCTTGGAGTAGTTACAAATATGCCAACACACTGAAAATATTAGTTGGTGCTACACCTGGTGGATTATTCTCGTATTGTTCTCAAGCATATGCAGGTTCAATAAGTGACCGGCAGATGGTGGAACGAAGTGATCTTGTTATTAAATGCCAAAGTGGTGATAGTCTACTGGCAGACAGAGGATTTACAATACAAGACATGTTCGTTGACAAAAATGTGACTGTGAGGATACCAGCTTTTCTAAAAGGAAAATCTCAGTTGCCTGGTCTCACAGTCATAAAAGATAGGGAGCTTGCAAATAAGAGAGTGCACATCGAAAGGATTATAGGGTTGACAAAAACATACAAAATATTAACAAATGCCCTAGATCCTAGTTACATCCCAATAGCAAGTAAAATCTTTTATACATGTTTTATGAGCTGTAATTTTCGAGTGTATTATGAAGAATATTAAATAAAAGAGTACTTTTAATTCTGCCTTTTTATTATTTTCAAATAGTCCTTGTACATATATTTATTTAGAATTGCAGGTTCTAAGTTATGCACATAAAAGTTCATTAAATGAGTTAACATTTCATTAAAATATGCATCATCTCACAATACAAATATTACCTTCATGTCCTTAAAAGTGTAAATTACTAAATTACAGTATTGTTTGTGGGAGCAATATAGCTGTCCCTGGATTTGAGCATAATAAGGATGCATCTTCTTTAAATAAAACTCTCCATTTTTCTTTTCTAAATATGGCACTGTTACTTAATTTATCACACTATTCCGTGAAACATATGGGCACTTTACCTCAATCACTGTGTCTTCTCCCACCAATCCATCTGGAGAAGCAGCTAGAAAGGGAAACTCATAGGATATAAATAACCCACATCTCTGCACTGTCAGCCCATAATAGTCCTCTTACTGTGAGATTGCAATAGACTCATGTATTTTTCCATGGACTACTGCTCTAGTAAGTAGTATGTACTGCTTGAGGTGCCAAAAATCTCTCTAACAAACTTTTGCTATATGTTTTGCTGTTACTAACTACATAAAAAATGCTAGCAGTGATCCTACATGATCTCATTTCATGCCACTTTGGAGAGTTATCTTGAGTTTGTGTGTTCTCTTCTACCTCCTGTATTTGTTTGGAGGTCACATTTTTTAATTTCTCCAGTAAAACGTCTTGTGGAGACTTTTCTACATATGAGTAGTGTTCCCATTCAATCCCATGTGGATTTGCAGGTTTAAATGTTTTTAATAGAGGCATTGAGGTTTCACCATATCCTATGACCAAATTACACACATAATCTTTGTAGTTATGCATAATATCATGTTCATCTAGAGGGTTATAATTACAAGACTTCAACCTCTTGTTGGGTAAATTTTGAGCCGATATAGGTGAGTTATAAAAAGCTTTCATTGGTCTATTAAATGTCATCAACATTTGGGTACATGCTTGATGCAATTTAATTGTTTTGCTGTGCACCATTTCATGTATGCCACACAATAACACAGCTACATGTTTGCAACTTGCTTGGATACCCATACCACTGCCTGCTGCACAATCGCAATGGCATTCTTGTATTATACCATCTTGGCTTAATTTTATGTCAACCACATTGGCCACTTTCTTCATACTGGCTTTACACTGTCCTTGTAAATAGGTGTAAATGCCATCGGAGGAAAAGCGGGCGGTCAAAAGATGGCGATATTCATATAAATGCTGTCCTTTAGGCTGAGTGTTACAGCTGCAAACAAATAACAAAAAATTAGACTCAGATAATGTGATCAAATGAAACTGTATTTACTTTATAATCACTGTTAGTGTGGAGAGCTTTCTAAAAATGTAACCAACTACGTATTCATGTACCTATCAGAATATTCTTGGATTGCTTGTCTGGTGATAATGGGCAGGGAAGAATCCGCATTTATATCCCTGAATGTATCACAGGGTGGACACTGGTAAACGATGTCGTCTTGGATATCGCAGTCGGCACCAAAGTTCTGGTTTCGATCATACGCTTCCAATCTATAAATGAAAACAAGATAATTAGACAAAGAACACAAAACAAACATAAAAAAATAATTATAACCTAAAATATTTCAAGTGTTTACCTTTCAATCAAATCTGCCTTTTTACCGGCACGGCAACTGAAGCATTTCTTTTTCGAAGCTCAACTTTAAGTTGAGGCACAGTCATAAATGAGTACATTTTGGAATTAAGTAACACTTAAAAACTCGAAATTTAGCAAACAGACATTTTAATTACTTTTCTCTATGCAGACATTAGTCACGAAAAGTAATTAAGGTACGCTCATAGATAATAAATACACTATAACTGGTACTACTGGTAGGTAGGTACCAGTGTTGCCAACAATAATATTGAAATTCCGCCGACTCTATTAAAAAAATCCGTTAGAAATCCGTTGTTCCTTCTCTTTTTTCCGCCAATAAAATCAGCTAGAATATTTCGTCCAAATAATGATAGATGATAAATATACATGCGACAAATTAAAAGACAATTACAACTAGGTAGATTCATTTTTTAATTTTAAAAAACATACAAATAAAATCTAAGTTCTTTGTAGAAATTATTTTTAAATAACAATACCCGTAATGATAAGGCGAGGTTGTAGTACTTTTTAACTTCTAAAGCTCTGGAAATACAAAGTTTTCTAAATTTCAACAAAAAAAAATACTGTAATTAAAACAAGTCGCTTTAGTCCCGTTCGTATGTTAAGAATAGCATTAACCATGTCCGTCTTCATTTTATTTCGTAGCTTTGTTTTCACTCAAAATTACATATTAAATGTAGTTTAAACATGCCACGGTTTTTAATCATAAATAAATTAATCGCTTGAAGGCTGAATAGTTAGTATTAATAGTTATAGTAGTAATATTCATAAGATTCCGCTAAAAAATCCGTCAGCCGTTAACATATGTTTTGTTCCGTTTTACTCATGCCTGAATCCGCCAGATTTGACGGCGAGGTCTACTCTCTTTCTCCGAAACGAAACTTCGTAAACGAACGAAATTTAAACGAAATTTCGTCAGTGACCCTACTCTATTTCATTTTCGGCCGCGCACAAAAAGTTCGTAATTATAGACAATTTTCGTGAACGATAATATCGTGTGGGTCTTTTATGATGTCATCTTAAGTAAATTACGGTTTTTACTTTAACTTAAAATTAATAAACTCTTTTGCTTTATTTTTACATTTTACATTAAAAATGTGATTTATTAAATATTTCTTGAAATATTCATGCAGAAATTATAAATATATAGATAAAAATTCTATTTTCGACGACATTGACCGCGACACAATAAAAGACCCTTTCACTGTCATTGTTAACCGACTAATTTGAAGAGTACTGTTTCATGCCAACAATGGGTATGTCACGAATGACGACCAAAAATGTCTGTATATTCACAATCTAATCATAACATGTCAACTTCAACTTATGATTTTTTGTTTGAATACTTTGAAAAGTTTTCTAAAGTAGCCTCAGGACCGAGCTCGCAGGTCTCTGCCAGTCTCTGGCAGGCATGAGGACTGAGCTGGCAGGCATCACTGCTGCCCTGTTGCAGCTGTGTGGTCTTGGTAGACAATATTTAGATAGGAATTAAGATTTTGTTACTGTTTTGTTTGTTGTGTTTCTTTATTATATTTGTGTTTAGATAGGGTTAAAGTAAATAAAACTTTATTATAAGTATAAATTTTATTCATATTTATATTCCTCGCCCAACTCCTCGAATAATTTCCGACTGAGTCTGTAATTTCCTACAAACTTGAAGTCGGGAATTTCGCTAATATTTAGTCGATTGCGCAGGCGGCGCCGGTTCCTTCTACGCTCTACACGTTCTTCACGTAAAGCAGCTTCGATTAAAAGCATTCTTGAAGCCATTGCCAACAATTTTCTCACAATATTCACAAAACTAAACGTAAAACGAAAATCAAAAGGTAACACTTTTGGTTTCGTCAAATTTGAGGTTAAAATTACGAACAATCGTCTGTCAAACTCAAATATTCGTTCGGAACATTTCGAATTAGAGTAGGTTTAGAGAATCATAACGTCAAAAAATGTTCGTTCGTCCGAAATTTCGGATCGAAATGGAACCGTGGTAGGAAAGACGCGAAATTTCGATCGAAACTTCGTTTTTCGTTGAATAAGAGTAGCCAGATTTGACGGAAAATACGTCAAGTTGGCAACGCTGGTAGGTACGCGCGTCAGTCGTCGCTCCGAGGGCTCCTACTTATTACTTTTCTCTATGGTACCGTGGTACGCCTTAGAGAAATTAGTAGAAATTACTAAAGCAACCAATTAAAAAAGCACGTAGTTGCTTAGTAGAACGGTTCTTCACGGTTAACTGTACAAAGTCTTTGACAGACTATTCAATCTTCCTATATTACGTACGGTAACTACAGTAGGCCTACTGTGCCAATTTAAATAGGAAAGCTTTATCGTTCACAGGCAATTCGAATTATAGTCTTTTAGATTTGACTGCCTCGTTGGCCTAGTGGTTCTAAGCGCGACTGCTACGCTAGAGGTCTTGGGTTCGATTCCCAAGTCGACCAAGGTGTATTGGGTTTTTCTATGAAATTCTCAGTAGCAGGTCGGAGTTTGGATTTGTGCCCGGTTAGTGGCAATAGGCTCGCCCCCTATTACATGGGACCTAAACATACCGGCGAACTGTGGGTGTACATTGGTACACCTCTGCCTAACCCTTCGGGGATACAGGCGTGATGGTATGTTATGTATGTTATTTTATGTCTTTTAGATTTAGTAGCATTATAATGTAGTACTTCCATAAAACTCATTTAGATGGCGTTGCTGGCATAAAAATGACGCCAAAACAAGGAGGTGATCATTATCTAATATAGTCGGAACCTAGATTGACTTTTGAAAATAATTGTATAATTTTTAAGACAATTTTTCGAACTCCTACTATTTAGTAGTTTTTGGAATAGTGATGCGACTCGAGTGGAATTTTGCCACTCGATTCATTCGAGTCATTTTATAATGTCACTCGAACACCACTCGAGTCATCGAGTCACTCGAGTGGTGCCCGATTGACTCGACCACTAACGTTCATCGAGTCACCTGTGACAATTAATCTGAAGTTAAAAGCAGACACAACTACGTTTTACAGCAAAACCGATATTTTTAACACTAGTAATCAGATCAAAAACAATAAAATAACGGCAACTCGCAACTCGCGGCAACGCGAGCATGTACAAACCTGTTTGTCTAGGCGAGTGATAAGTGAGTGACTCGAGTTTACTCGAGTCCGAGTCAACTCGAGTCGCCTATTTCTTCACTCGAATACGATTATTTTAGGTACCACTCGAGTCACTCGAGTAAAAGTGGAATCGAGTCGCATCACTATTTTGGAATCAGAAAATACTGAATAGTAGGACAAAATAACTGACAAACTTAGCATAAAAAAAAACAAGTGGCTGTAAATAATATTTTTACACGTTTTTGTATGCTTTTCATGTACCTAAACATGTGATTCTTAATAGAAGACTAGAAGCGTTTATTCAATTGGTGAGAAATGGATTTGCATGTCTGGTCACACGTGTCTGTAGCTGTCTATTCCGTTGAGTTGAGTATCTCCTCCGGGTAGTGCAGTTAGTCGTTCTGTTCATTAAACGAGATAGAGACTCCACAAGTTTTGTGTTGAAAATACTTATTCAGTATGTCGATGTCTAGAAAAAAGTGTTGTGTTCCAGGGTGTATGGACTCAGGAAGTAAGCTATTTCAGTTCTTTATATCACTTACTATACATAACCACTATTTCACGTAAATTGAAATTCCACTTACCTACTTTGCTCCTATTCTTACTTTTCCAAAATACCTGAGTAACCATATTTTGTCTTTGGTTTTGTGATTACTATTCTTTTGTAATTATATAAATATTTAGACAAGCATTGTGTTGTCATGGTTCCATACATACAGAAATTTTGTGGATACAGCGTCGTAGCTAGGGGCTGGCCAGGTGAGCGGCTGCTAGGGGCGCAACTTTCAGGGGACCCCTAGCTACGATGCTATGTAGATACGTACGCGTAGCGTACGCACCGGTTTCAAGGTGTCGCTAGCTCTGAGGTCAATGTAGAAACCAACTTTTCTACATTGTCCCGGGTCTGGGTGTTTGTGGTACCTTCGTTGTTTCTGAATTCCATAACACAAGTGCTTTAGCTACTTAATTTGGGTTCAGAGCAATGTATGTGATGTTGTCCGCATTTATTATTATATTCTTTAGTGTCAGTTAAAAATGTTAGCACAGTTTTGTTTTGTTTAACTTTCTATCTCATTACAATTAGTTCTAGTTGTTAATTCATTTAAAATAATACTATTTAAGATATTTATGACACTGAGACTAGACTGAGAGTATTGTTGGCCTGAGATATTGTATTTCAATCCCAAGTCAAAGATGTAAGGCATTATTTATATTTTTCAAAGCAAAACATTTTTCATAGGATATTTGATTATTTGTTTCAGATTCGCATCAAACAATGCATTTGTTTCTAAATCCATCGAAAGACAGGATACGCTTTAACCAGTGGGTGACCTCAATTGGAGGTGATATCATTGGTTTGGACAATGATGACATTTATAAACACCGCAGTGTATGCCATGCTCATTTTGAGCAAAAATATTGTTGCTGTTACAATCGGTTGAGCAACATAGCAGTGCCCACATTAAATTTGCCAGGTCAGTTAAAAATCGAACTGCACAGTATATTACCTATACGGTGTACAACAAATTTAGTTTGTTGCAGTAAGATGTAATTGTCTTCATTTTATATGTTTCAGGTCCTTTGTCCATACCAATATTTTCATTTGCTGAAAGACCTTTGAGAAAAATACAAAATTCTTCAATACCTGTACCATCAACCTCTTCTTCAGTTACCCCGTCAGCTGATATATCAGCTTTCTCAGCAGGTACTAAAATTATTTTTTTTTGGAAAAATGTTGGTGCTAAGGTGCTATAAAAATATCTGCCACGGCTTTAATGGGAGGTAGTAATGTGTTTATAGATTACAATAGTGAGGAACTTTTGTACCCCGGAACAGTTAATTAAATTTGAGAGAATAAAATAGTTAAATTAACATTGACTCTATTCTGCGTAACGTGGTTCACAAGGTTGAGCGGAGCGGCAACAGCTTATGACACGGGATGGTTTTATACTAATAAATCAATTCAAATTTATACGTTATTTTTTTTGTATGAAAAAAAATATGATAAATAATCAATAATTTATCTATACTATTGTAATCTATAAACTCAATACTACCTCCCATTAAAGCCGTGGCAGATGTTTTAATAGCACCTTATATAGAGTATACTTATTAGTATACTCTGGCATGCCCCACCGTAGTATAATGCATACCTTAGTAAACCATCATATGTGACTGAGTCACGCCAGTATAATGAATAAATTAGGGAAGGTACGTATTTACGCGACCAGGTTTTTACACCAGGTATTTGCTTCCAAGTACGTACACCAGGTACCGACCCGAAATACTTGCAAGACTTCAAAGTATTTTATACGGCTACTCGGACTCGCTCCGGTCGGGGCTCGACGCTCGCCCGGGTCTGGTCCACCCGAGTCTCGCTGGACGCTGATTTGTGACGTGGCGTGGCCGCGCGTCGGTCCACTTCGGCCGCGTTCGGGCCTAGAGCGGCGCACACTTGTTGCGTTTGCAATAATACATCGTTCTCGCTCATAAAAGTATGAGCGAGAACGATGATTCATCTTTGTTGTTCAATCCAATAAGATCTTCAGAACAATTTCGTATGCAAGTCTATTCTACTTTACTGGTTTGTCTTTGCAAGTATTTATATGTGAACGCGATTGTGCTTCTTATTTATAAGTTGTCACGGTTCAATTTCCCATGCAAGTATTTTTTCTTCCAACAGGGCTTGGATTAAATAAAAGTAGAAACTTTCGTCTTTATGTAGGTATTTATTTGTAAACGCGATTGTGCTCCTTATTCATAGGAAGTCACGGTTCAATTTCCTATGCAGATAGAAAATACTTGAAAGTATTCTGAGCCCTGGTTTTAGGACCTGGTTTCTTATGATAGACTTACTTGAAAGCCCTGGTACTCGATTTTGCAAGTATGACCCATGACTAGAATAAATATTACTATTATTTATCCACTAGCTGTGCCTGCGACTTCGTTCGCGTGGATGACGAAACTTATCAATGAGTTTTTAACCGTAAAATTAAGTTTGTTTTTTATTGTTTATACTTTTCCGGGATAAAAACTACCCAGTGTGGTGCCCAGGATAATAAAGAATAATTATACCAAGTTTCATCGTAATCGAACCGGTAATTTTTGCGTGATACCTGAACAAACAGACAGACAGACAGACAAAAATTTTGTTAATCACACTTTTGGGTTCGGTTTCGGTTTAGTAACACCCCCCGCTATTAATTTTTTTGATATTTTCAATGTACAGAATTTTCACTTCTACAGATTTATTATAAGTATAGATAATATAATTTCTAGAACAGGATGTTCATTGTGAATCATTTTGGATGTTGTTCTCTGTTTGGATATTTATTCATGTGGCCATAGTTTGAAAACCAGATGATTGGTATACAACATGTGGCACATTTCTGTATATACTTATTTGATTACAATTGATTGAGCAACATAGCAGTGCCTACATTAAACTTGCCAAGACAGTTAAAAAAAAGAAAAAAGTACACAATAAACTAATTTTAAACATAAAACTAATTTAATTTGTTGCAGTAACATATAATTGTCTTCATTTTTATATGTTTCAGGTCCTTCGGAGAAATTATGTGAGGGTATCGAGAAATTGTTAAAGGTTTCCGTCACACCGTCATCACTAAAATCGTCCGTAAACGAAAAATCCTTTGAGGATTCCAAGAAATCAGAAAACTCGTCTAAAGACTCCTTACCCCCTGGCCACAGCCGAGCGCGGTGCGAATTGCGGCGCGGCGTGCGGCGCGGCAAGCGGTGAGCGGCGAAAATAAATGGTAGACAACCTATGAAGTATGCCACAGCTACCGGCGGCGCGAACTGCGGTGCGACCTGCGGCGCGCGGCGGCGACGGTCTGCGCGGTGTGCGAGTGAAACAAATGTACTAGCGAGTATCGAGGTGGCCACAGCTCAGAGCGGCGCGCGCGGCGGCATCGGCGGACGCATTCAGACATCGCGCGACCGAAACAAATAATTTTGTTTTTACCGCGCGTACAGTTTATAAAAGTAATGGAAACGGAACAATTCATTAGTGAAATACTGAGTAGACCAGCAATATGGATGTCAAAAACTCCACATCGTAAATATAGGCATATTATAAAAAAAATGTGGGAAGAAATAAAACAACAATTTCCTGGTAATAGTGGTACTTAAGTATTTACTACCTATTTTTACAAGTAATTTAATTAGAGACGGCAATTTAATTTTCAAAAATCAATAAATTTATCGGGATAGTTCCTATATTCATAATAAAGAGTGTTAAATTCGCCAAGTTCTCTGATTAACTGGGTGTGCTCCTATTCTTGACTGAATGATATCTTGAGCTAAGAACGCACTTGATTCAAGGCAATACTGTGCCACTTTTGATAGGACCATTTTAATAGCTTAGCCGTTCTCTAAATACGTCCACCGCTGACGCCGCCGCAGTCGCAACTAGTCGAGCTATGGCATACCACCGCAAATCACGCCGCTCACCGCACCTCCCGCCGCACCGCGCGCCGCACCTCCCGCCGCACCGCCAGAAGCTGTGGCCAGGCCCTTAGACGAGTGCCACATTATCTAAAGATGCCCCAAAACCCGATAATATGCCTAAAGATTCCTCAAAATCTGAGAAAACGTCTAAGGGTCCTTTCACACAGACCGGCTCGGAGAGCATCGGCGCGCATTTTTCTTTTCACACAGACCGGATCGTATACGCTTGGAGTTGGTCGGAGCGGAGCCGCCAACTATTTCACACAGACCGGCTGGAAGCGGATGCGCATGCGAAGAGCACGCAATCGGAGCCGATATCGGCTGCGCGAGCGCGAAAGAGCATGCAATCGGAGCCGAACGGCTCCTCTTATTATTTCACACCAAGCGCGTTCAAGCATTCTCAATGTCAAAAGCAGTGCACACGCAAAAATAAACCTTACTACAAATACTAAAAACTCTGTTTTCAATGTGATAAGAATCTGCTCTCCTCTCCGAGCCGGTCTGTGTGAAAGGACCCTAAGGATTCCGACAAATCTGAAAAATCAACCATAGATTCTTCTGAGTCCGGAAAATCGACCAGAAATTTCTCTACAAAATCATCAAGGGATTCTCCTTCAAAGGTCGTAAATCGGCCAACAATTCGACTAAATCTGAGAAATCGAAAGATACGTCCAAATCCGACAAATCGGCTACGAATTCTACTGTGGCGTAGTATGTAAGTACTTGTAGTGATACAGTACCTGTCACACAATCACCACGAAGTCAGTTAACTCATACCACCTTTACCACATAACCAGTTACCTTATACCGTACCATGAACCATTACCACCAAAACCAGTACCTTACGTTTTTGACGTCGCATCCACAAGAAACAGTGAAGCAACCGTCTTGAAAAATACGAGTTTATGACATCTCTATAGAAACACACAGCGCGCCGCACTCGCTAGCCCGTTCGCTTCGAAAGAAGCGGTTGTTTGGGCGCAAGCAAAGCAAGCAAGCGACCGTATCTTCATTCCATGCTTCGGGACCACGTGGGCACAACACGACGACACACACATTCCGCGGAGCAGCAGGCAGTCTTCGGGTTCAGCAGTCTTCACTCGACGGCGGCGCGCGGCGCGTAACTCTTCGCGGCGGATAGTACCGATGCACAGCAGCGCCCCGCGGGTCGCGCTATGGCGTGTCGCTATTGGTCGATTTGTTTTGGTTATTGTTTCTGAATTGTATATGCTTAAGTAGGGCTTTTTGTAAATAAATTATTATTATTGTTCAGACAGTCTTAGAGTTTCGTTTAAGAACACCTACATCGTTGAAACCTCTAAATACTTATATGTGTGTAACCAATATATAACTCGTGTATTACCCGAAATAAAGACAGTCCTGCATTGTACTTTGTGATGTTTCAATCAACCTGACACCCGTCCATATATGGCGACCCTGCCACTAAACAGGGCTTGTATCATGTACGCGATCACTCTAGAATTCGCTCCGCGCGGCGGCTGTTTAGTGAAGAACTTTATTACAAGTGACTTTTCATCATGTGCAACTCAAAAGTAAATAATGAAGAGATACTTATTAACCAAGTTAGCGCTGCCAAAAATACCGACAGGCCAACAATTCGACTAAATCTGAGAAAACGAAAGATACGTATAGATTTTTTTTTCATTCAATTCATTCGTATAGATAGATATTAGTTTTTAGGGATTTTGCTTATTTATTGAGTTTAGATTAGTTATCATCAGAAATAGGTTTATTTGGGTAGGTAGGTATTTTATTTTCTGTTATTGAGTTTGAATTAACTATAAAAGGGATATTAAAAAGTACAGATGAACCTAGTTCAGATAAATATATTGATATAACCCCACTATCTGACTACTCTGATGTAGAAATAGTTGAACCAAAACCCAAGGCTATGTTCAGATGACAAGCTCTCGACGCGCGTTTTGATAACGCACGTTTACAACTACATACATTTTATTCAGGCCGTACACATGCTAACGCGCGTTTTCATAAAGCGCGCGTAAGCGCTGCGCTAGCACTCGACCGTTGTCAGCGCGCGTCAACGTGCGCTTGGAGATCATTGGGTTTTCTATGTTTCCGTTCAGTTGAGCGCGAGCTTTCGACGCGGATAGACGTATTTTAGGGTTCATTAAGTTCGTCCGGAAATCGTCCGAAATGAAACCGAAGCTTTTTATACGGAATTATTAATAGAGCCAGTAAGTCATCAAATGACTTCTTGATGGACATTGGCTAAAGAATTTGGGCCCAAATTGCCTTAACTTAGGATACAAAAGAATGTACTGGCCTTCAGTCAGCCTGTTTGATAAAATTGGGTGGACCCAATATCTCCGTCTTCGGTCGCGTCGTTTCTGCCGTCGGTATAAAATCACCGTTAAAACTGTTTCTACGTCCATCTTCGACAAAAGTAGAACTCAAACTGAGATAGGCGAACGAAAACGCGCGTTTAACGCCTGACAAGCGCGCACCATGTGATTGTGAACACTATACAAAAATTAAACGCGCGTTGCACGCGCGTCGAGCGCTTGTCATCTGAACATAGCCTAAGAAAATTAAAGAGGCACCAAATTTCCGATAATATTGTAAAGTTGTGTTGTGTGTGTATGACCCACCTATGAATACATTATACTTACTTATAGCCTATATCTGGTAACCAGTGTAAGTGGCGTCTATTAAATATTTAGTCAGTAATAAATCGATACGGTCGTTTGCTTCATCTCCCGTAACGCACCACCTTATATGGCGACTCTGCCAGGAACGGGTGTGGGATCGGTTTCGGGTGTGCGTCGCGCACTAGTGAAGAAAAAGACTGTACGAGAATTTAAATTGAAATAGTAAAAAAAAAAAAAGAATTTGTGAAGATGTGCCGTTCTAATATAGAAATAGACGAAGTGTTCATTGACCAAAACGCCTCCGGTGGGTCAAACGGAGCTTCAGTTCAAGAATATCACCTGTCTACAATAAGCATAGTGTTAATCATCATAATATGTACGGCGTCTCCTGCTATACAGGAATTGCCACCGTGCTTGGATTAGGAACGAATTTTTTGCTCAACGTTTATCGCGTTTCTTTTCGACGTGCCGAATCGCGTGTTTGCTACAAGTGCAGCCGTCCCCAGGGGTCTTCGCAGCGCCAGGAGCCATTTGAGAAGGTGTATGAGTGCCAGCATTAACTGAACATGCGTAAGGAAAGAACACTGCAAGTCCAGAGTGTGTAGTATGTGCGCGCAGTGACGGATTAAGACTAATTGATGCCCTAAGCAATCCACGTCTGCAGGGCCCCTCTATCCGTTTGTCAACTAGTAGGAACTACAGTCATTTGGTGCTCAAAAAGAGAGTTCCCTGGAAAGTTTTCCGGGAGATTGTAAATTGGTGATTTTATAGAATACGGCGAGCTCTTTTCGAATTTTCTCTTTGCCACACCGTTCCTTTGCCGCTTGCGCCGCCATATGGGAAAAATAGCGCTTAAAAACAGTTTTTGACAACAATTCCTTTCCGGATTATTTTAACGAGATAAATAGTTATGTAATAAATTAAACTAAAGAAAATATTATACAATATGTTAATATTATTAACCTTTTTTTGTAGCATCAATAGTTTTAGCGTATGAGCGCCACAAAGCCCACTCCTACACGTTTTTGGCCAACTAATTTCCCCACCACCATGAGGTGGAGTAAGTTGCGCGTTTTGTTCGAGTTATCTACAGTAGACCTAATCAGGGTCACGGCAGGGATCCCGCCCAGTCGAGAAAAAACAAACGGCAAGGCCGTACCATCCTTTTCTCGAAGACCATTTTCGACCCCCTATAACTTAGTTGAGGATAAAACTAGAAGCCTGAACTTTCATTAACCAGGCAGGCATTATATAAATACGGTATATTTTAAAAATCATTCATTTTAAGAAGTAGTTTAAGAATTATTGTGTCTAAGTGTTTTGATGATCGGTCAGACAGTAAGTGAGAGAGTGACAAAATTAATAAACTTTAACTAGTTATAATTCTTAAACTACTATGAAATTTTAAGTACCTATACCAAGTCTGGGGGCACAATTTGATACCTGATTTAATAATCTAAAATTTTTTTAGACCTGGGTTTTTTTTTAATCTCTAATCGCCACTTTATAAGATAAATAAATACGTTTCTTTAATATTTTGTTTGGTAAATGGTACGGCGGCGGTGCCAATTGGTTTTGCTCGACTTCACGGGGGCACTGCCGTGCCCCTTGATTGGGCCTACCATCCATTTGTCGAAGCAGGTCAGACCATATTCGACCCGCTATATCTTCGTTGTGGATAAAATTAGAAGCCTGTACTTATATAAATACGATTTATTTCAAATTTCATTGAATTTGAACCAGTAGTTTAAGAATTATTTATAACTTGTCAAAGATAGTTAATTTTGTCAGTCACTCACTTAATAAAACACACTAAAAACTCAAAGATACAATCATTTTTTTGGTGTAGTTTTTGGTGACGTGAGAGTGAAACGTGATGCCCTAAGGACGGATTGGTTTTTCTTATTCTGGTGCCCTCCCAGACGTGATGCCCTAGGCAATTGCTTAATTTGATTAAGGGTTAATCCGTGACTGTGTGCGCGATATGGTGCGGTAAAATCCAATTTTGTCACCATGTAAACCGTCCCTTAACTCAAGAATTCACTTTTGTATAAAATTTTTCTATGTACCGTCTATTTTGTTTGCGCACTCTGTAAATTGTTACTTACAAATATAAATTAATGTTTTGTTTATTTCTCCTCGAAGTGATTGTAAATCTTGAGAAATAAAGTGATTTCAATTCAATAATATGGTAACTTATCATTATTACATTATAATATTTTTTCTTTCTCTCTCGTACCTACTAATGTATATTATGTTACAAATATTAGCATGTCTCCTTGGGTAATCATGAAAAGGTCTTAATGGCAAGTGATTTAGAAGAAATATATTGTAAACTTAAGCGTATTAAAGATAATTTGGTAAAGTTAAGTTACTCTAGAAGGTCAAAAACTCTATTACAAGACAAATTAAATGAGGCAAAGCTATTGCGTAATCAATTTGATGACTGTTCACATATTAGCAAAATTATTACCCAGCAAATTAAACAAAAATTGTTTAAAGGTCAAGTTTTAGAACAAATTCAATCATATTGCGATTTGATTAAGGATTTATATTTACAAATTGAAAGTATTTGCTCTAAAGATTACAGCTCCCAAGGTTCAGTGTGTACGGACGAGAGTAAGGAAAGCGAAACCAACAAAATGGCTAGTTTCGACTTTAAGACGGCTACTTCACTGCTTCCAAAGATGACTGGTGATGAAGATGTTACAAAAAACCTCATCGACTCCAGTAGTGTACCAGAAGTGTTACTAATTAATATTATTATGGATTCTTTACTCACGTTTTTCACTAAGCAAGGTTTGTTTATGATTTTGAGTAACAACTGCATGAAATAAGTATGTAGTTTAATACGTAAAGCCACAGTATAATGTCATTCTTATTGATATTAATTATGTACGACATCCGTGGTCGAGTGGCGTACACACCGGTTTTTAAAGGTGTCACTATAACTGAGGTCCCAGTTTCGATCCCTAGACAGGACAATGCAGAAAAAACTTTTCTACATATTAAGTTCTGAGGTTTACGCGAATGTTAGACATTGAAATAAAAACTACTTTTACGGATTTTATCGCGGTTTGTATTTAGATTTTAGGTCCCGACGGGTCACGGGCAGACAGCTGAGTCTGTGACCCATGATAATGTAATGTTATTTTATTTCAACTTTTCTACATCTTCTTTGCTGTGGGATTTTGGTTACTATAGTTAGTACTGTCTTACCTGTTGCAGTATAGTGACAGTAATATTAAAATGGTGATGCTCTAACGTCGATGTGGTGTACATCGCAGCCAGAGGTGATGCTATCTCGCTCATATACTTGTGGGTGTACCCTCGGTGGTCCAGGTCGTGGCAAAGACACGCCACGAAGAGGGCTAGACGCTGTAGAAAGGTAAACAATCTATATAGGTACAAGGTGTTATTGAAAGGGTATAATCTATCTGATAGGGGTGAAGAGGGGAGTGATATGAAGATTCGAATGACGTTATTGCGACGCACGCTATTTCGAAAAAAAATAAGAGTGGTACGCCAGTTCGAAAACACATTAAGTCGAAATCCGCTATATCGAATGACGTTGTCGCGAACACGCTGATTCGAAAAACTGTTTGAATGGTATGCTAGTACAAAACTCTTGGTATCAAAATCCACTATTGCGAATAGCATATTCCAATCTGAATTTGTCTGGGGTTCTTAGCCTTATATGTATTTGTATTGGGTTTGGGAAACAAGAGCAATGAGAAGTATTATTTTAAGTTAACTTTATAATTTCCAGTAAGTATAGTAATCAACAAAGAAGTCAACAAATCAAAATTAAAGGTGTACTCATTACTAATAATAACAATACTATCACATTGATGACAAAATGGAAGATTCGATCAACTCAATATAGACTAGTTTTGAAAGCTACAGCTGTTACAAATTCAATAGTGCACATTGTATTTTTCTTTTGTAAAATCCCTGCGATAGCATGTCATTTCATTTTTTTTTTGCTGGCGTTTGTGGGATATATTATAAGCCAAAATACTCTTAATTTTGTGGGTGGTTGTACCAGTTCGTCAATGGGCGTTTGATGATATACGAGATTTTAATCGGCCCAGAACGTAATATTCTTCGAAATATTTATCGCATTTTCAAGGCGAACTCACTGTCTGTGCCATATCCCTCACTGAGCCCACTCCCTTGTATCTTTCTCCAAATGTTTTGCCCCATATGGAATAAGCAACCGGACTGGATTGTGGCGGGAAATTCTATTCTGACTGCATTTATTATCGGACATTATATTTTGTTCTGCATTTATTAACTGGTAATGAGTACACCACCTATAATTTTGATTTGTTGACTTCTTTGTTGATTACTATACTTATTGGAAATTATAAAGTTAACTTAAAATAATACTTCTCATTGCTCTTGTTTCCCAAACCCAATACAAATACATATAAGGCTAAGAACCCCAGACAAATTCAGATTGGAATATGCTATTCACAATAGTGGATTTTGATACCAAGAGTTTTGTACTAGCATACCATTCAAACAGTTTTTCGAATAAGCGTGTTCGCGACAACGTCATTCGATATAGCGGATTTCGACGTAATGTATTTTCGAACTGGCGTACCACTCTTAATATTTTTCGAAATAGCGTGCGTCGCAATAACGTCATTCGAATCTTCATATCACTCTCGGTGAAGAGTACATCTGGTATAGAGTATGTTTACAAAATTTCAGATCGAAATTAGTAAATTTGTTTCTCTTCTATAGCTTAGCGGGATAAAGTTAGTAGATTTAGTTCGGTATTTTGCTTCGGTCTGTAGGTAGATTTATGTTAAGTAGGTAATTAATATCGAGTTAGATTCGAACTTTCTGGTTCTCCAACTAAATTACTCTTAAGAATTAAGATATTGTAACTTGTACAGGCGATAAAGACTGTTACTATGTATAAGAGCAAAATAAGTCATAAAATGCCACTCATCATATTTTCCAGTAAAGGTGGGAATTTGAATACCTACGAGGCAACTTAACGGAGTTTGTGAGCCGTTACTCGGTGTAGATATATGCGGGTACATAGAAAATTGATGCTTAGCTGAATCCAAAAACGGTTGAAGAGCCTCCTTTAAACTCGACTTGTATATATGTCTCTTCGAACTGTTCGTAAATGATAATAAGAATCTTCACAATAAGAATCTTCCTTGTCATCGTCTTTACTAAGCTTCAAAATAGTTTGTTTGTGTCCCACCTTAAAGTTACTCCATAGTAATAGTTCTTCTAACGTTTCTAATCTCGTTTCTAAATAAGGACGTTTTATTCTATCCTTAGGTGCCTTTTTGTAGTTCTTCTCAGCGTTTTTCAAGTTGTCTAATAGCTCCCTTTGGTACACCAGAAGGTCCTCAATTCCGATATTCGAAGTCATAATGTTTACAAACACACAAATTCACTAATTATGCAGTTATTTTTGACTAAAATGTATCTTCAATAATTCCTTATCGCTGTGGAATGCGGTAGCCTATTGTTCTCGCGGCTCGCTCGCAGTGGCCGGCCGGCGATCACTATCCGTCTCGAATTGGACCAAATGTTCAGGGCGATAAGGCTCACTTTTGTATTTGGGTATTTAGAAAATAAGGAGACGTGCTACACAAGTGGCGCGTTAAAACTAAGTGGTCTGTATGTATATATATTAAGTACTAGCTGTGCCTGCAACCACATGAGTAGATAAACGGAACAGAGGCAAAGCTTCTTAAGAACGTGCAAAATTGTTACCTATTTTGTTAGGGTTGTCACAATAGGTGAAGACAAATCAAACAAAACGTTTTTTAAATAGTTTTAATAGTCAGTATGATAGAATAGTTTACAAATTACTTACTCTAAGAATTTTCTTTTTATAATTTTTGTTTTTTTTTTTTAATAAAAAATACCTACCGTGTTGTACAAATTACTCTCTTCTTTTATAAAAAGGATCATACAATAAAATAAAGGTACTTGCTTGAAAAAGTAATAACCAAATATTTACTAACCTATTTTACTCCTTGGGATAGTTAAAGTATGATATATTTTTGTTTTCTCTATTATTATTCATACACACGGTACCACGTTTTTACAACTAAACTTATAAAAACTTAAACTTGCAACTAACAAAACAAACAGCGTGCGTCGGACTGACCCTTAGATTGTACACTGGCTGTGCCAGCGTAAACTGTTTTTTCCGTTTTT
This sequence comes from Autographa pulchrina, assembly GCA_905475315.1. Classification (NCBI taxonomy): domain Eukaryota; kingdom Metazoa; phylum Arthropoda; class Insecta; order Lepidoptera; family Noctuidae; genus Autographa; species Autographa pulchrina. The sequence goes on along the minus strand of FR997762.1, from coordinate 5,329,056 downwards.
TCCAGTCTCGCCGCGTATGCGACAAGCGGCCAGTGGTCACGCACACATGCCGGAAAAAGGAGAGCAGCTGGAGCTCGATAGTAAAAATCCCAAATACAACATCAAGTTATCTACACTAATATTATAAAGAGGAAAACTTTGTTTGTAATGAATAGGCTCAAAAACTACTGGACCGATTTTAAAAATTCTTTCACCATTCGAAAGCTACATTATTCACGAGTAACATAGGCTAAATTTTATTTTGGAAAAAAATAGGGTTTCGTAAGATATTTGGGCTTTTCGGACACAAGGTGTAAAAATCAACCAGAAAAGTTTCGTCGATGTTAGTGTCGGTGTCTGTGAATTGACCTGGGAATCATTTTACTGACCGTGTCTTTCCTGGGTAGGCTTTTTGCAGCGGTAACCGACATCCACGCGGGCGGAGCCGCGGGCGACCGCTAGTGTAATTATATAGACAAAAATCGCGCTGCGCGGCCAACATTATGATGAAAAAGGAAATTAGCTATAGGCTCATTTGTTAACAGCCGGTTGTTACCTAACTTGGGAGGACCGGGCCCGGGAGCATGCTGTCGCCGGGTTTTCATGAGGAATAGTGCTTTATGGGGTTCTCGTGTAAGCCGAAAGAGTGACGGTTCGCAGTTTGGCTCTTTTGAGCCGATTGCAGAGAGCAACGCAATTCGAGTCTTACGCGCCTATCATTATATATTTTAGATAGCCACATAATGGCAAGGCCTGATCAAAGCACTAACAAGTATAAATATCTAATAATATATCGATACAAGTATAATCGATTTTTGTAGTTAGTGGAGTCAATGAAGCATTTCACCTGTAAAATGTCAGAAACAGCACCGATTTTGATGATATTTCTTTTACCTAATTTTTTTTAATACTGTTATTAATCATAATAGGAGAAACAAATGTCTTTATTTTTAAATATTTTTTTTGATAATATTGCCATTCCTGGAGAGGTGTTATCTTTACTAATATTATAAAGCTGAAGAGTTTGTTTGTTTGTTTGTTTGGTTGAACGCGCTAATCTCAGGAAGTACTGGTTAGAATTGAAAAAATCTTTTTGTGTTAGATAGTCCATTTGTCGAGGAAGGCTTTAGGATATATAACATCACGCTGCGACCAATAGGAGCGAAGCAGCAGTGAAAAATGTCACAAAAACGGGGGAAAATATTCATACTTGAAAGCTTCCGTTGCGTGCGCTGCGTAAACGGTTCGAGTTACCCAAAATATATGTATGAAAGAATTGTTCCGCTTTGAATGATCTAAAAAAATGTCTGCGACAGTATATGTCTATCTTTTAAAATTGACTCACTATAACCTTTTTTAAGGTAATCATTTGGTCGAAATTAATGCATTATCTATACTAATGTGGTACCAACTAGTACAACAACAAATAGTGTTATGAGTACCAACTTCGCACGGGAATTTAACCCGTATAGTAAAGCCAATAAAAGCGTTCAGCGCAAGCACAGGTTGTGATTTTAAGCGGGAAGAATGAAGGTGAAAGCGTAGAAATGAATGATATTATTTTATGGCCAGATGAAATGAATATATTATTTAAATTACTTAAAACGAACTAAACTATTGACAAGATAAAAAGCAAGACGAAAATTTATATAATAAAGCAAAGCGCGCGCGAGTAGTTAGGCCGGTAGCCGTCGGTGGACTGTGGCTCGCTGTTCTGCTCCCACACGCGTAGCCTGCGTGCACGCCGCCGTCGCCTGATGTAATTGCACGCGCACAGTGCGTGAGCGCGGCGCGCGGCGCGTGTAAGCGCCGGTGCACTCGCACTCGGAGACAAACAAGTATCTTATGCGTGTGGTACAAGATTCATAAGCGGAGCGGTTTCGCTCCGGAATGGAAGGTGGCGGTCCAAGTAACATTGACCTCGCCACAATTCCCCCCTGCCAGACCGTTGCTACGGTCGGTAGTAGACTGGGAATCTCACGCGCCGCCCGCTTCTGGTTCTCCTTTCTTCAGCCGCTGTTTCAGAGGTGGTAATGGCGATAGGTGTTGGTGCTACCTCTGGCTTCGTCTCTTCTTCCTTTATCATAAAGGCTGGTTTGAGTCTGTCAACAGAAACATTATTGTTCTTCCCTTTTACCTCTATCGTGAAGTACTTTGACTTCCTTTCTAGGACCTTGTATGGTCCGGCGTAAGGTGGCTCCAGGGATCCTCGGACGTGGTCACGGCGAAGGAAGACATGTGAAGTAGTATGAAGGTCTCGAGGAATGTAGAAAGGGGAAGTCGTGTGCCACGATGTTGGCCTCGGGGTGAGTTTGGCCATGTGTGCTCGGAGGCGCGTGGCATACTGCGTGACATCACCTGTAGTGAACTGTTCTGTGGGAGATAGGAATTGACCTGGCAGTCGTAAAGATTCTCCGTATACCAGATCCGCAGGCGTAGCTTGGATGTCTTGCTTCCATGCGCTCCGCATGCCGAGTAGTACTAGTGGTAGGGCTTCTGTCCACTGTGACGAGGAGTGACACATAATGGCTGCCTTAAGCTGCCGATGTAGTCGCTCAACGATGCCATTTGCTGCAGGGTGGTAGGCTGTGGTGCGAAGATGGCGCGCACCAACCAGGGTAGTGAGGGCCTTGAAAAGGTGACCCTGGTCCGTAGTCACACGTGCGGGACAGCCAAATCTAGCTATCCAGCCAGACACCAAGGCAGCAGCGCAGGCCTCAGCGGTGATCTCCTTCAAGGGGTATGCCTCAGGCCACCGAGTAAATCGGTCGATGACAGTGAGGCAGTACCTGTAATCATAAGAAGGGGTTAGGGGCCCTATTAAGTCGAGGTGTATATGGGTGAACCTGGAGGATGTGGTGGGGAATGTGGAAAGAGGTGAAGTGGTATGGCGGGTGATTTTGCTAGTTTGGCATTGCAAACATTGTCTAGCCCACTCTCTACAGTCCTTGCGTATCCCAGGCCACACAAAGCTTTGAGTCACCAGTCGCACTGTAGCTGAACATCCTGGGTGGTGTAAGTTATGTAGCGAGTTGAAGGCTTGTTTCCTTAGCTGTGGAGTTATATAGGGGCGAGGGTTTGCCATGGAAGTATCACAAAATATGTCGTTGTTACAGTTCAGCATGGGAACCTTCTCCAGCTTGAGGGATGAGCCGTTTTTGATGAGGCCTTGCAGTTCTGAATCTTTGCTCTGAAATCTTGCAAGGTCCTCATAGTTGATTGCTGGTGACACCTCTTCCACTCGTGACAAGGCATCAGCGACCACGTTCTCTCTTCCTGGCACATACCTGATGTCGGTTGTAAATTGTCCGATGTAATCGAGGTACCGGAATTGCCTTGGTGGCAAGTTCTCCCTGTTTGCCTTGAAAGCATACACCAATGGTTTGTGGTCTGTAAATATGGCAAAGACTCTAGCTTCTACCATATGGCGAAAGTATTTCACGGCCTCATAAGCCGCTAGTAACTCGCGTTCGTACGGACTGTACTTCTTCTGCGCGGGACTGAGCTTGTGAGAATAAAATCCTAAGGGTTGATAGTCGTTACCGTTTCGCTGTTGTAACACGGCGCCTATTGCGATGTCTGATGCATCGGTGACAATTGCTAACTCAGCAGCTGGATCTGGATGAGCCAGTAGAGCTGTTTTGCAAAGTGAAGTTTTGGTTTCCTCAAAAGCCTTCTGTAGCTCTGGAGTCATGTCCACTGGATGGCTTCCTTTTATTTTGGGGCCAGCGAGGACAGCGTTTAACGGTGCTTGAGTCTTAGCTGCTTGAGGAATGAATCGGTGATAAAAATTTACCATTCCTAAAAATCGGCGTAGTTCCTTGACTGTCTTGGGTGCTGGGTACTCCTGAATGGCTTGTATTTTTGATTGAAGAGGCTTCGTACCTGCTGCTGACACACAGTATCCCAGAAAGGTTACCTCTGTGCGTCCTATATTGCACTTTGTTGTGTTCACCACGATACCGTAGTCTCTGAGGCGCTCGAACAGTATTCGTAAATGTTGTTTATGCTGTTCGGGAGTTTTTGAGTATACTAATATGTCGTCGATGTACCCATAGCAAAAGTCAAGCCCGAGCAGCACTTCGTCTATAAAACGCTGGAAGGTCTGTGCTGCGTTTCGCAATCCAAAGGTCATATATCTGAACTCATATAGGCCGAACGGTGTAGTTATGGCGGTCTTTGGAATGTCATCAGGGTTGATAGCAATTTGATTATATGCCTTAACTAGGTCTATCGTAGAGAAGACTGCGCACCCTGCCAGCTGGTGAGAAAAATCATGTATGTGACGTGTACTCGTGTACCCTGTCTGCGATCTCGGCTAGTTTTTCCACCTGCAATTCAGCAATCTGTGAAGCAATGACAGTTTGAATGTTTTGCGGTAAACGATTGGTCCATACGCTCTTCACGAAATCTGATGCTCCGGAAGGTCCGGCTAAGTTCTGTAAATGTCGGAGAAACTGTGATGGTCTCCTATCACCGAGCTCCTCATGGACCAATAGCTGCTGTATCCGCTTCTCCTGTGATGCAGACAAGCGACTGATTAGCTCTGTTTTGAGTTTATTATATTTATTTGTTTCAGGTGGATTGGTAATAATGTCCTTCACCTGCAGTGCATATTTAGTCTCCAGCTGAGTGGTTACATAATAATATTTGGTTGTATCGCTGGTTACTTTTGAGAGGACGAATTGTCCTTCCATCTGAGCGAACCATAATGCCGGCTCTTCTGGACAAAATGGTGGGCAGCGTACCCCCACTCTCGCTACCTCTGCGGGTGACAGTACTACTGCCTCTTTAGTTTCAGCGTCAGAAAATTGTTCGGCATGTGACATTATCACTTATAAAAAAAAATTAAATCGCTCACCGCTTATGCTCGGACCACAACCAACCTCCGATGTAATGTAATACACTGCCTGCGTGTATGATTCCTGTTGATACACAGCTCTGCTTCCTCTTCACCGGCAACGCTTGAGAACAGCTAGCTGCATCTGAGTCCTCCGTATGCGCGCGTCGGGGTCACCAATGTGGTACCATATAGTGTTATGAGTACCAACTTCGCACGGGAATTTAACCCGTATAGTAAAGCCAATAAAAGCGTTCAGCGCAAGCACAGGTTGTGATTTTAAGCGGGAAGAATGAAGGTGAAAGCGTAGAAATGAATGATATTATTTTATGGCCAGATGAAATTAATATATTATTTAAATTACTTAAAACGAACTAAACTATTGACAAGATAAAAAGCAAGACGAAAATTTATATAATAAAGCAAAGCGCGCGCGAGTAGTTAGGCCGGTAGCCGTCGGTGGACTGTGGCTCGCTGTTCTGCTCCCACACGCGTAGCCTGCGTGCACGCCGCCGTCGCCTGATGTAATTGCACGCGCACAGTGCGTGAGCGCGGCGCGCGGCGCGTGTAAGCGCCGGTGCACTCGCACTCGGAGACAAACAAGTATCTTATGCGTGTGGTACAAGATTCATAAGCGGAGCGGTTTCGCTCCGGAATGGAAGGTGGCGGTCCAAGTAACATTGACCTCGCCACACTAATATTATAAAGCTGAAGAGTTTGTTTGTTTGTTTGGTTGAACGCGCTAATCTCAGGAAGTACTGGTTAGAATTGAAAAAATCTTTTTGTGTTAGATAGTCCATTTATCGAGGAAGGCTTTAGGATATATAACATCACGCTGCGACCAATAGGAGCGAAGCAGCAGTGAAAAATGTCACAAAAACGGGGGAAAATATTCATACTTGAAAGCTTCCGTTGCGTGCGCTGCGTAAACGGTTCGAGGTACCCAAAATATATGTATGAAAGAATTGTTCCTCTTTGAATGATCTAAAAAAATGTCTGCGACAGTATATGTCTATCTTTTAAAATTGACTCACTATAACCTTTTTTAAGGTAATCATTTGGTCGAAATTAATGCATTATTGCCAATTATTTGCTACAGAGTTTTATCAACATAATCTATACTAATTATATATAATTATCATTTACGCAGAAATACTTTTTTTTTTAACTTCTTAATCGTGGTCATAATAACAGAAATTGACGCGGACGAAGTCGCGGGGATCAGCTAGTAATAATATAAAATAATAAATAGACTACATTGTTAATCGGTTCTGAGATTTTTCGACCAGTTTAACGTATTTTTAGAGGTTTAGTTAAACTTTAGTTACAATTTTGTTTTGTGCAGTCTAGTCCTACTTTTTTGTTTTTGGTGTTTCCATATGAAATACTTTTAGTTATCTGAATCCTACTCATAAATTTAATTCAAAATTGCTTCGAGAAAACTTTACAAGAAGGATTATACATTTCCTAATTATTGTTCTATTAGACAAGAAGGAAAACAGGGATTAAAAAAAAAAGTAGGTCTTTAGTTAATTACACCAGAAACATCTTTGTTTCATTAACTTTTTAAAAAGGTACAATAGTCAGAAGAAATGTAGGTGGTTTTACGGGAAATTAAACCCATGAAAAATCAGGTTGAAGGAAGACCTTTCCACGAATGGCAAATGACTTTCGAGTAAACCTTTTAAAATAAATAAAATATTTTACGAAACTAAAAATTTCTTCTATTCGGGAGATTTCTGATTTTAAATAGTATTAAAATATGAACCAAATAAAAGGAAAATCATCAAAATCGATGCTGTTTCTGAGAATTTAGAAATGCTGCCTATTTTATGGGTTTATTGACTCTACTAAGTAATACTCTACAATTTTTGAGACCTTTGAGAACAAGAGTTGAAAAATTATTTTGCGTCGGGTTAAATAGCATAAAAAATTCCTCCTAGGTCAAAAGCTGGGTACGCCCTTGCTTCTTGAGACTTTACCACGACTATGTGACCACCCCCTGGCACCAAAGCTGGATCCGCCCTTGGCAGCTGTTTGGTACCGCTCTGGAGAGCTTTAATACAACTAAGATGCGTACTTTACGATTTTCTAGATTTTACATGCTTACGTAAAGCACCACATTTCTAAAAAACTTTTGTTCAACATCTAAATCAATGTACCATCATTGTTTTAATTATATTCCATCTTTTCTGAATTGATAGCATTCTGCCTTTTGTTTTAATAATGACCATCCTAAAAATATCTTGTTAAGGGAACGCTACATGAATTTGCATCACATTTGGTGAGACATTAGTAAATTTTTTTTCAAAAATTATCAGAATATTTTACGAAAAAAAAAAAGGAAAAAATAATAATATTCACACCTCGGCGAGGATTCGAACCCCGGTCTCCGGCCGAAGTCCAGTTTCCGGCCGGTGTATTATCCACTATACTACCGAAGCTTGAGTTCTCTCGTCGAAATAAGGGATTCGTTCCAGGACTTCCAGACACAAAATTGCAGATAACTGCCATAATTGTGAATAATTAATCAAAGTTTCAATGATTTTCTAATCCGACGGCTTTTCAACACCCTTCAACAGCAATGTTTTCAATAGCCAGACAAACAATCATTCCTGAAAATTTGCAGTAGAATTAAAAAAACGATATAAAAATTGCAATTTTTAAAATTGTGGTATTCATTTCAAATTAAAATCATCCCATTTATTTATTTTACATGCATGTTAATTAATATAGTACATTGCAACCGTCCGCAGCCGGGGCGGGTCGCAAGTATGACGTTGTAGCGCCATCTGTAACAACCCTCATGCGTTTCACGGGAAGCAGGTTATCAAGCCGGACGAGCCAGGCATATGAAAACCACCCCCTGTTAACAGATGGCAGTATCTATACACGCAAGTTTAAAGGGCCTTTTTATTACATTTAGAAGTATTTCCTTACAAAGAACTCTCTTTATTTACAATTCAATGCTTATGTTCAGGGCGATAAGGCTCACTTTTGTATTTGGGTATTTAGAAAATAAGGAGACGTGCGGATCTGTTCAAATATGATTTAATACACAAGTGTCGCGTTAAAACTAAGTGGACTGTATGTATATATATATTAAGTATTAAGTATAAGACATTACATGTTGCATTGTGCAGCTGTTTGGTACCGCTCTGGACATTCCGCCCACCAAAGAACGCAGTTCTTTAACATAGGTAGTATATAAGGTGCTATAAAAACATCTGCCACGGCTTTAATGGGAGGTAGTATTGTGTTTATAGATTACAATAGTATAGATAAATTATTGATTATTTATCATATTTTTTTTCATACAAAAAAAATAATGTGTAAATTTGAATTGATTTATTAGTATAAAACCATCCTGTGTCCTAAGCTGTTGCCGCTCCGCACCGAATTCACGTAATTTGTGAACCACGTTACGCAGAATAGAGTCAATGTTAATTTAACAATTTTATTTTCTAAAATTTAATTAACTGTTCCAGGGTACGAAAGTTCTTCACTATTGTAATCTATAAACACAATACTACCTCCCATTAAAGCCGTGGCAGATATTTTTATAGCACCTTATATTAGTAACTCAAATAGGAACTATTCAACATCCAAACAACAATCAACGCAACAAACATAAAGTGTAAATTAGTAGACAAAATTTATGAACGGTTTTTTTTGTACAAATTAGTAGGTAATCTATGTTTGTTTTACACGATGCGCGATAAGGTCAATATAATTAACAATACATATCTGACATGATTCTAGATATAAAAATAACAATTTGTACAAACATTGACAGTTCTATAATTTCGATATACATTACTTTTAAATAAAACTTTTCCGCTATGTGTATTATGTATAAGAAACTACATCAGCTGGAGAAATGCTATTATCGAAAATTGGCGATAACCGACGAGACCAGTGGATTACTACAGTAAGCAGTATAAACATGACGCATAACAGCAAAAAGGCATGGAGCACCATTCGTAGGCTAACTAACGAGCCCCCTAAACCATCGTTACCCAGTCAAGTCACAGCTAATCAAATAGCTCACCAACTTATAGTGAATGGAAAACCACCAAACCGTCCTGAAAAAGTTCCTAAGGTCAACAAACTTAACGATACCTGCGACGATGTCAGCAAACCTTTCAATATTGGAGATATCGTCATAGCTATCAAACAGCTAAAATGCGGTAAAGCGTCGGGTATTGACGAAATCTCAGTAGAACAAATAAAACATCTAGGTTCAGTCGCCGTATCATGGCTATTGGAACTCTACAATAACTGCCTAAAATCCGCTGCAATACCCCGTGTCTGGCGGAAATCTAAGGTCATAGCAATATTGAAACCAGGAAAGACCGCAGACGATCCTAAGAACTTTCGCCCAATTTCTCTGCTATGCCATACCTACAAATTATTTGAGAGACTATTGTTAAACCGCCTCACGCAAATCATAGACCCAAAACTAATAGCTGAACAAGCCGGTTTCCGACCTGTAAAGTCATGCTGCAACCAGACCTTAAAACTAGTACAACACATCGAAGATGGCTTTGAGCGAAAAATGGTAACAGGTGCTGTGTTTGTGGACCTGTCAGCAGCTTACGATACAGTCAACCTCAAGCGGCTTTTATGGAAAGTAGAGAGAATGACGAGGGATAGCAGTTTTGTTAATATACTCCGCGAACTTCTCCATAATCGTCGTTTCCAAGTATATCTTCCTTCAGATAAAAGTAGATGGAGAGCCCAAAAAAACGGCTTACCGCAAGGAATCGTTTTGGCCCCGCTTATGTTCAACATCTACTCCAACGACCAGCCAACTAGTCGCAATACATCTCGTTTTTTGTACGCCGATGACCTTGCTCTCACCTCCCAAGCTACCACGTTTGAAGAGTTTGAGTTTAATTTAACACATGCTCTTAGTAACTTAACAGATTACTATATCGCTAACTTACTCAAACCTAACCCGTGTAAAACTCAATCTTGTGCATTCCACCTTCACAATAGAGAAGCCAACCGAAAGCTAAATATAACCTGGCAGGGAGAACTTATTGAACATTGCGATTTACCAAAATATCTTGGAATTTATCTGGACAGATCACTAACATTTAAAAAGAACTGTGAAAACATTAAGAAAAAGGTACATACCCGCAATAGTCTCCTGCGACGACTAGTCACTTCGAAATGGGGAGCTTCGAGAAGCGTTCTGCGAACTACCGATCTTGCGTTATCTTTCTCTGCGAGAGAATACGCATGCCCTGTATGCAGTGCCGGTTTTAACACTACCAGCGCCCTGGGCGAGATTTTTACGGCGCCCCCAACTGCAATTCAACTACATACAAAAAAAAGGAAAGGATTTAATGTATAACAATACCCAATTATTAAAAAAAAATATATTTATCATAAAAAACAACCCTTTATTAGAAAAATCTACAAGAATTCAATTTTTCTATGTTCTATATACATATGTATATACGTGTATATATGTCACCTGCCAAGTATTGAGTCCTAACGTTGTAAGGGTGTGCGCCTCCAAAGACCTTCGAAGCCAGGCGTATGTCGCTGCAACGAGTTTGGTGACCGACCCGGTGGCGAAAAATACTAAACTGTGATAATGTTGTTGCCATTACTTGATATTTGATTCCCTGATGATATGGCTCTTAGCTGGCATAGGAGAGAGGGTAACTTTCGTATACTGGCGCCCGCTTGTCGTGTATGGCACCCGTCTTTGCAAGCTCATCAGCCAGCTGCAGGCGCCCCGGACGGTACCCCCCTTGGCTTCGATAGCCAATAACTTTGGACTTGGTTGTCGTGTCGGGTTACTCGTGTTACACGACCGTCGCTTTCCGATGCCGTGTGAATCCCCCATCGTCCTCGCTGACTGAACGTCTGAGACGTTTTCGGTCCGTCCTCCTAGTGGGGCTGTCGCGGGACCGACACCTTGAACTTCATGGCCTCCTCGGGGCGACGTCGTACATGACGAGCCCCTCGAGCACCACTCGCGCCTCCCTCGTCATTTTCTCGTGGCTCAGCTTGCTTGCAGACAGAGTCACCCTCTTCTCTCGTCCCGTCCCCAATTACGTCGGTCATGGGTTTTCCCACTCCCCGAGGCTGATGTTGGGACCAGCAAATTCGTACGCCTGGATTCTGTTCTTCTGCGGGATTCTGTTCCGCCAGTAAGCCTACCTACCCTTGTGACTGTCTTTTCCATTGTGGTTTTTTCCTTTTTAAAAGGTCGGTCCCTGTGCTTGATTTTTATTACAGTTTTGTTTCACGTAGTTCCACTTCTGTAAAAGAAGGCGGCCACCGGTCCCGTCCTGAAATCGACAGAGTTACCGGTTCGGCCGACGGTGACCGAACTCTTGCCCGACAAGCCCGCGTGTCCCATCCCTCAAAAAATATTTCTTTGGGAGAGGAGGAAGGAGAGGTAACAACGCCCGTCGCCACGATTCGGAATATGTCCGAGGCGAGGTCTATTTTCTCAAGATGTGGTCAGTGCCATTTCTTTAGCCTTATTTCACATTGACCGCTGGTAGTGGAATAAACACCCGGTGACTTTTGCGTTGGGGTTTACTTGCATCCAGTACCGCCGCTTATGTAATTCCTTGTATCTAGTCCGAGCAGATCTTTGATTATAATGAACTAGCTGTGCCCCGCGGTTTCACCCGCGTGAATAGCTAGTTCACGTTCCCGATGTCTTTAATTTTTAAATTAATATTTTTTGATCAGCTGTAATTTTGTCCAAAATTTTTAATTATTAATCTTTAATTAATAATCTTGTCTGATTTGTTTTATGTTTTTGTACATTGTTTGTTTTATGTTTTTGTACATTGAAATAGTTGTTGTTTTCGTAATCAGCGAGCCGATAAACCATAAAAATGATACTCATGTTGATTTTCAGAATTTAATTGTCACCCCTTTTCTACCTTTTAGGGGTTGATAGCTGAAAGAGCTTGAAACAATTGTTTACTCATTTATTGATAGGAGTACCTACTACTGTGAAGAATCAAATAAAATAGTTTGACTAATCTTGTTTCCCCATAAAAACTTTCAACCCCTTTTTCACCCCCTTAGGGACTGAATTTTCAAAAACCCTAGGATACGTAATTTTTTGTTTCAAATTTTTAACCTAAAAACAATGTTTCAGGCTTCTAGCTCTAAAAATGACGGACTTACATTCAAAATTTTAACCCCTTTTTCACCCCCTTATGGAGTGAATGTTCAAAAATAATTTCTTAGCAAATGCTTACATCACTACTGTCTGTATGCTAATTTACAGCAAAATCCGTTGAGTAGCTTTGGCTGTGCGTTGATAGATGAGTCAGTTAGGTTTGCCTTTTATATATTTAGATAATAATTGTGCACAGGGTTTTTAAGAGTAACTACGAGTAGACCTCGAACTTTGAGAGATGGGAAAAAAGGGGCGCTTGCGGCGCCCTTTTATTATAGATAATAATTGTGCACAGGGTTTTTAAGAGTAACAAGACCTCGAACTTTGAGAGATGGGAAAGAAACGGGCGCTTGCGGCGCTCTTTTATTATAGATAATAATTGTGCACAGGGTTTTTAAGAGTAACTAGACCTTGAACTTTGAGAGATGGGCAAGAAAGGGGCGCTTGCGGCGCCCTTTTATTATAGATAGTAATTGTGCACAGGGTTTTTAAGAGTAACTAGACCTAGAACTTTGAGAGATGGGCAAGAAAGGGGGGCTTGCGGCGCCCTTTTATATAATTGTGCACAGGGTTTTTAAGAGTAACTAGACCTAGAACTTTGAGAGATGACCAAGACAGGGGCGCTTGCGGCGCCCTTTTATATAATTGTGCACAGGGTTTTTAAGAGTAACTAGACCTAGAACTTTGAGAGATGACCAAGACAGGGGCGCTTGCGGCGCCCTTTTATATAATTGTGCACAGGGTTTTTAAGAGTAACTAGACCTAGAACTTTGAGAGATGGGCAAGAAAGGGGCGCTTGCGGCGCCCTTTTATTATAGATAGTAATTGTGCACAGGGTTTTTAAGAGTAACTAGACCTAGAACTTTGAGAGGTGGGCAAGAAAGTGGCGCCTGCGGCGCCCTTTTATTATAGATGGTAATTGTGCTCAGGGTTTTTAAGAGTAACTAGACCTAGAACTTTGAGAGGTGGGCAAGAAAGTGGCGCCTGCGGCGCCCTTTTATTATAGATGGTAATTGTGCACAGGGTTTTATAAGAGTAACTAGACCTAGAACTTTGAGAGGTGGGCAAGAAAGTGGCGCCTGGGGCGCCCCTTTCTTGCCGGCGCCCCGGGCGGTCGCCCAACCGCGCCCTGCCCTAACGCCGCTACTGCCTGTATGGAGCCGCTCAGCTAACGCCAAATTAGTAAATACAGCACTAAATGAGACATGCCGGATCATTACAGGCTGCCTCAAACCGACACCCGTACAATTGTTGTATCCTCTGGCAGGAATAGCGCCTCCGGACGTTCGCAGATCTGTCGCTAGTTCCACTGAGAGGGCGAAAATGGAAGTAGATACCAGACACCCTCTACATAACCACACCCCTGTACCGCAAAGGTTAAAAAGTCGTAAAGATTTCGTCAAGTGCGTCCCTCCTCTCTCCCCGGAAAGCTCACAGATTAGAACCAGACTGTGGCAAAACAGCTCCACCTTGCCTAATCCTTTTGTTCCTCCACAAGAAGACCTTCCTCCAGGACATGGGCTACCTTGGTTAACCTGGAAGTCTCTAAACCGACTTCGGACACAGGTTGGCCGAAGTAAAGATAATCCCACCAAAACATAAATGTAAAAAAGGAAAGCCAAGTTCAATACACAAAAAGAATGGAGATCTAAATGAGTGCCAAGTTCTATGCAAAATCCAAATATGTATTTATAGGAACAAAATAACATTATGAACAAGTATTAAACTCTATTTCTGTGCTTTATTGGATACCTATAACAATTGCTGTCATTTAAAAATGTGAGATCCTAAAGTAGTCATATATATGTATATATATAAGTAGTAGTAGTTGACTTGGCCAATTTTCATTACATCAGTCATTTTATAAAGTTATTCATATCATCTCACATATAATATACATATATATATATGTATTTTAATTCTGATAAAAACTGGCCAAGTCAAATCTAACCTACTTTAAGAACTTACATTTTTAAATGACAGCAATTGTTATAGGTATCCAATAAAGCAAAGAAATAGAGGTTAATACTTGTTCATAATGTTATTTTGTTCCTATAAATACATATTTGGATTTTGCATAGAACTTGGCACTCATTTAGATCTCCATTCTTTTTGTGTATTGAACTTGGCTTTCCTTTTTTACATTTATGTTTTTGGTGGGATATCATTACTTTTTGTAAAGAAAACTACGTAGGTATTGAGATTTAATGTAATTTCTTGCGTTTCCGCTGCATGGTGCCGCGCGCCGCCGAAAACACACCGTTGGCCGGTTGTTTAACGCGTATCGGGGGGCACGGCAGTGCCCCCGCCGAGTCGAGCGCGAAGCAAACACTGCCGTACCATCCTTTACTGGAACCATTTCGCCGCATTTTCAGGCCTCTATTTGAGAACCTCTGGATAAGACCAGAACGCAGAAATTTTCGTCATCCAGTAAGCTGTAATCATATACTTAAAATCCAAAATTTCAAGCCTGTAGATCATTTAGTTCCGAAGTTAAGCGAAAGCAAAGTTTCGCATTTACGACAGACACTCACTCATGATCATCAAAATAGAACTAGTACTTCCCATAAACTCAGAGAGCTGAAATTTGGTACAGAGTTAGGGTTTAATGGCCACATAAAGGGAAAACTATAAAAGCTAGGATAATCGAAGATCTGGAGTACCTACCTGCTACCTGGTGACCCTGATTAAAAAACAAACATTTTTAGAAGTTTTTGCTAATATTTTTACATGACCTCATGGCTTTTGAGTAGAGCAACAATTTCTTTCCCGAAAAAAATCTCATCCGAGCTACCATGTAGGAAATATAAATTGTTTTATATAAAATAAAAAACCGGTAGAAGGCTCATATCTCGGAAACGGTGCGTCGTAGGGCCATGCTTCTCAGTCCCTAAATGGTTGCTACAGACAAGGTCAACCCGATACTGCAAAAAAATCGGAAAGATTCCGAAAAAAAAACTTCGAAAATTTGACTAAGTCCTTGCTCAATAGCGCCCCTAAGGCTACACTCAAATACCATAAATTCTTCTATCAATGATTAGAAGTCCGTCTGTACTGGAAATAATTTTTAATACTGTTTGTTTCGCGACAGATTGGTGCAATGGTGTCATGGAGCACCTGGTTTTGTACCCTTGTGTACCGTTTAACGGCCAAGTCACACAACATTAACTATAATAATAAAGAAATCGCAGTAAGGAACCTTAGACTTGGTACGACTTTGTCTAGATTTCATTACTTTTTAGAGATAATTACAAGTTTTTTGTATAGTGATATCACTTATTTTTTGACTTAAATTTATTTTTATACTTCTGTTATATAGAAGATATATTAATACATATATTGGGATAGTTTCAAATAGCAGCTTGTAACGGTTCCAAGGCTACAATTAAAAAAAAAAACAAAATTTTGTACGGGGACCCCCCCTATTTTTTAACTTTTTTTTATTTTTAGACTTTTTCCTTCGCTTACACACAATTACCGAGCTGGATTCCAAATTTCATCTTTCTAGGTCATCTGGAAGTAGGTTAGGTTTAGGTACTATATGTCAGTCAGTCAATATTAAAATTTACGACTTTTTGACCTTCATATCTTTATAACCGTTTGAGCTAGCTTCATGAAATTTGGGCTTCTAGATGTCCTTATGGATATAATAAAACACACGTAATTTTATGTGTTTACCTTAAAGAGCTTTTGAGTTATGGAAGGGTCAAAAGTGGCACCAAGTGGTTCGTGTAATGATACACTTGGCGCTGTCTAGCCAGTTTGCTTGAACTTGGCTTGACACGCGGCCGCGTGTCTAGATATGTCTAGGTGGGGATACATAGATACAACTAACCTGTGTTGTAGGTGTGGTATTACTCTCCAGACGATGGAACACCTGTTATCTTGTCCTTCGTGCCCTTACACCTGCACGATGGACGATTTAATGCAAGCTACTGACAATGCAGTTCTCGTAGCAGAATTTTGGGCCGACACTATATAAATAGACTAGCTGTACCCGGCATGCGTTGCAATGCAATTTTTTCGACCTAGCACCTGCCTACTACCTACCTACTACCACTTAGGGGTATGAAAAATAGATAGTAGCCGATTCTCAGACCTACTGAATATGCATATAAAATTTCATAAAAATCGGTCAAGCCCTTTCGGAGGAGTATGGTAACTAACATCCCATCAAAAACATAAATG
Organism: Autographa pulchrina; assembly: GCA_905475315.1. Classification (NCBI taxonomy): domain Eukaryota; kingdom Metazoa; phylum Arthropoda; class Insecta; order Lepidoptera; family Noctuidae; genus Autographa; species Autographa pulchrina. The sequence continues at coordinate 5,312,884 of FR997762.1, read as the reverse complement.
TGAAAGGCTGCCAAGTTCGATACTATGGGAATGCTTCGCCTATAAAAGAAGTGAGATCTAAATAAGTACCAAGTTCCATAAAAATACCTCAAATCATAAATAGTTATAGGAATGCACACTTGATTTCCAGCAGTTTTTAAGGTACATTTTGAATAAGTATCACGTTACATAGAAATACCTAAAATTATAATAGTCAGAGAATCGCACACCGGTTTTTTTAGCAGTTTCCTGATAACATTTATTATTTTCAGCACTTTTTAATGATGTTACTTGGCAAGTTTTCTCACACCACACACATTTTCAATGCAATGAATCGACACCTTTGGACTGCAATGTGTCAAGTATATAATTTTCTATTAAAACTTGCCAAGTTACATCATTAAAAAGTACTGTAAATAATAAATGTTATCAGGAAACTGCTAAAAAAACCAGTGTGCGTTTCTCTATTATAATTTTAGGTATTTCTATGTAACGTGATACTTATTCAAAATGTACCTTAAAAACTGCTGGAAATCAAGTGTGCATTCCTATAACTATTTATGATTTGAGGTATTTTTATGGAACTTGGTACTTATTTAGATCTCACTTCTTTTATAGGCGAAGCATTCCCATAGTATCGAACTTGGCAGCCTTTCACATTTATGTTTTTGATGGGATTTCATTTATTTTTGTTAGGTGTAGGTTCCTTATTTTTTTTTATCACTTTTGCTTTAGTAAATGTCTCATTCCACTTAGTTGTAAAATTAGAAATTATTAAGACTATGCGAGAAAAAATAGTCTTTTCATTTTTGTTTGACTGATTTAGCGCACCTAGTGTACCTAGTGACCTGCTTTGCACTTCGTAAATCGTGGGTTCGGTTCCCGCAACAGACACACACAGAGTGGTGAACAATTTTATTGTTCTTGTCTTTAAGGCAAACATGTATTGTCTTAAATTGGTATGTATCTAAATTTAAATAAGTCTTATTTCATTTCCACTCCATACCTAGTAATAGTAGAACAAAATTACACATTCGTTGTTTTCGAAACTGACTTTCACTTGGCCGTTTTCCGATTTTTACTTTATTTCGACCTAAAGACAAACCTTCGAGCCAAATTTCAGGTCGGTACGACCATTGGAAGATAGACCATTTAGTTCATTATGATTTCATAGTAGAACAAAGTTACACCTTCGCTATTTTTAAAACTAACTCACACTTGGCCGTTTTCAGATTTTTCCCTTTACTTTGACCTTAAGACCTATCTCCATGCCAAATTTCAAGTCAGTACGACCATTGGAAGTGGTCTAGGTTTTTGATGAGTCAGTGAGTGTATAGTAAAAATAGCGATTTTCTGACGTCAATATCTCAAGAACTGCTATAGGTAGAATAATGAAATTTTGTATTCTAGACAATTAAGAGGATGTCAACAGACACTCGAAATTTCATATGCGTAGATAAAATATGTTTTGAGTTATAGGGTGGTCGAAATTGGCCCGAAATGGTTCGTGTAATATAACCCACGGCCGGTGTGTCGCTTTTTTTTGCTCGAACTTGGCGGACACACTGCCGTGTGTCTAGATTGTGACACGAGAATTTTATATATAAGACTAGCTGATCCCCGCGACTTCGTCCGCGTCAATTTCTGTTATTATGACAGCGATTAAGAAGTTTAAAAAAAAAGTATTTCTGCGTAAATGATAATTTTAGTTAATATTATGTTGATAAAACTCTGTAGCAAATAATTGGCAATAATGCATTAATTTCGACCAAATGATTACCTTAAAAAAGGTTATAGTGAGTCAATCTTAAAAGATAGACATATACTGTCGCAGACATTTTTTTAGATCATTTAAAGAGGAACAATTCTTTCAGACATATATTTTGGGTAACTCGAACCGTTTACGCAGCGCACGCAACGGAAGCTTTCAAGTATGAATATTTTTCCCCGTTTTTGTGACATTTTTCACTGCTGCTTCGCTCCTATTGGTCGCAGCGTAATGTTATATATCCTAAAGCCTTCCTCGATAAATGGACTATCTAACACAAAAAGATTTTTTCAATTCTAACCAGTAGTTCCCGAGATTAGCGCGTTCAACCAAACAAACAAACAAACAAACTCTTCAGCTTTATAATATTAGTATAGATTGTCATCGACAGGCTAAGAAGAAGAATAAGAAATAAATTATGATTTGTTCTATAAGTTAGTTTGTATGGAACACTGCGTAACGTGCTAACTAAAACATTCGTGAACGAGCACAACACTTGGCGGCTTCACTTTGAATCAGCCGACATTCATTGCGAACACCATTACCAACTTATTTTAAATAAACGAATACAATTTATAATAACATGATTTAAGCATAATAATTGACACAACGTGAACAAACCGAGACACGAAATAGAACACTGTTAGAATCATGTTTGTCTTGCATACCGTTTGACGAACTTATGTACTACAAACTGTGTTTACAATACTTTTAACACAAGTAACACGTGAATTTTATATTCTAAGACATTTCTATCAATAACCGTGTAAAGTTTAATGTTCTTCAATGTTGTATAAGTGTACAGTTCTGTATTGACGATATAAGTGTACATTAAATATTAGTTACTACCGACAAAATGAATTACCCTTTTTAATACATACGAATTTGAAGAAAGGTATACATAGCTAATTGTAGGTATATCTGTATGGGTCTGTATTTTCTCTTAGAGTATGTAGCAACAAGTATGCATTGTAGTGATGTTGTGTCTGCGTGTGGCGTGTGGCGTGTGGCGTGTGGCGTGTTGTGTGACGTCACGGCTGGCGGCTAGCACGCTCGCGGCGCTCTACATGTGGATGGTGGCCGCCGTGTAGCGAGCCTCGCCGCGCCGCCAGTTCCACTGCGACGGCCGGTACTGCGGAAGTAACACAACCAACATTATTATACTGGCACAACTGCAAGCTCTGCAGTGGCCGCGCCCCCGCCCTCGCCAGCGGCACCTGCGTGCCCTGCCGCGCCCCCGCCTTCGCCACCTGCGTGCCCTGCCGCGCCCCCGCCCTCGCCAGTGGCACCTGCTTGTCTTGCCGCGCCCCCGCACTCGCCAGCGGCACCTGCGTGTCCTGCCGCGCCCCCGCCCTCGCCAGCGGCACGTGCGTGCCCTGCCGCGCCCCCACCCTTGCCAGCGGCCCTTGCGTGCCCTGCCGCGCCCCCGCCCTCGCCAGTGGCACCTGCTTGTCCTGCCGCGCCCCCGCACTCGCCAGCGGCACCTGCGTGTCCTGCCGCGCCCCCGCCCTCTCCAGTGGCACCTGCTTGTCCAGCCGCGCCCCCGCCATTGCCAGCGGCCCTTGCGTGCCCTGCCGCGCCCCCGCCCTCGCCAGTGGCACCTGCTTGTCCTGCCGCGCCCCCGCCCTCGCCAGCGGCACCTGCGTGTCCTACCGCGCCCCCGCCCTCGCTAGCGGCACCTGCGTGTCCTACCGCGCCCCCTCCCTCGGCAGCGGCACGTGCGTGCCCTGCCGCGCCCCCACCCTTGCCAGCGGCCCTTGCGTGTCCTGCCGCGCTCCCTCCCTCGCCAGTGGCACATGCTTGTCCTGCCGCGCCCCCGCACTCGCCAGCGGCACCTGCTTGTCCTGCCGCGCCCCCGCACTCGCCAGCGGCACCTGCGTGTCCTGCCGCGCCCCCGCCCTCGCCAGTGGCACCTGCTTGTCCTGTTGTGCCCCCGCCCTCGCCAGCGGCACCCGCGTAACCTGCCGCGCCCCCGCCTTCGCCAGCAGACCATGCTTGGCCTGCTGCGCCCCCGCACTCGCCAGCGGCACCTGCGTGTCCTGCCGCGCCCCCGCCCTCGCCAGTCGCACCTGCTTGACCTGCCGCGCCCCCGCCCTCGCCAGCGGCACCCGCGTAACCTGCCGCGCCCCCGCCTTCGCCAGCAGACCATGCATGGCCTGCCGCGCTCCCGCCCTCACCAGCGGCACCTGCGTGTCCTGCCGCGCCCCCGCACTCGCCAGCGGCACCTGCGTGTCCCGCCGCGCCCCCGCCCTCGCCAGTGGCACCTGCTTGTCCAGCCGCGCCCCCGCCCTTGCCAGCGGCCCTTGCGTGCCCTGCCGCGCCCCCGCCCTCGCCAGTGGCACCTGCTTGTCCTGCCGCGCCCCCGCCCTCGCCAGCGGCACCTGCGTGTCCTACCGCGCCCCCGCCCTCGCTAGCGGCACTTGCGTGTCCTACCGCGCCCCCTCCCTCGGCAGCGGCACGTGCGTGCCCTGCCGCGCCCCCGCCCTCGCCAGCGGCATCTGCGTGTCCTGCCGCGCCATCGCCCTCACCAGCGGCACCTGCGTGTCCTGCCGCGCCCCCGCCCTCGCCAACGGCACCTGTGTGTCCTGCCGCGCCCCCGCCCTCGGCAGCGGCACCTGCGTGCCCTGCCGCGCCCCCGCCTTCACCAGCGGCACCTGCGTGCCCTGCCGCGCCCCCGCCCTCACCTACCGCACTGGTTCACTCCCACCATCACCTACCCATCGGTCAGGCTGCATGCGCGCGACGTGGCCAGCCCACTCCCAGTTAAACCTGGCTGCTTTTCTCCGAAATCTGTTACATGAGTTATGGAGCGCCCCCAACCTTACTTATAAAATTTTAGTGAAGTTTGTTTACCTTGATGAGCAGCTGTCCGCTGCGCGTGTGCGGGTTCTTGAAGGCGTAGAGCAGCCAGGCGGCCGCGCAGCACAGCAGCGTGACGGACACGAAGGCGGCGACCGCGCCCCCGAGCGGGGACCGGCCCGCGCCCCCCGCCGCTGCCCCGACCGCGCCCCCGGCCGCCGCCTTCGGAGCGTCAGACACTGTAACACATCAGCTTCGAATTAAAACACCCACTGACAATAATTGTTATGATTTTAGTCATTCACTTCACATTCCTTCAGGAATTCTCTTCGACACACAAGCACACACATTTTTTATACACACAAACAAATAAACAAGCATAAAAGCTTATATTAATTGCAGCATTGTAGCGGACATCAGTATCGTCGTTGTGTACTCACGCGTGTTGACGACGGTGTCGTGTCTGGGCGCGAGCTGGTCGGTGGTGTAGGCGGTGTTGCCGGCGGCCGGCAGTCCGCTGGCGTCGGCCGGCCCTTCAGCGCGACCCGCCCCGCACCACGTCACGTTCACTATCGTCGTCTTCTCGCATTCTGTACACATTACCACGGTATGTTTATTCATTATTCTATACAGGCCCCGTTATCAAAAGGACAGCCACGAGCTCACGGTAAAGCTCGCGGCAGTTTTAGTCGCGGCTGGTCGGGCCTGATACACGGGCGAACGAGTGTACTACGTGAGTTCGACAAATGGATGTGCATCATCATCATTCAGCCAATCATAGTCCACTGCTGGACATAGGCCTCTCCCAATTTGCGCCACAACACCCGGTCCTCCGCCCTCCGCATCCAGTCCCCTCCAGCGACCTTTTTCAGGTCGTCAGTCCACCTGGCGGGGAGGCGTCCTACCTTACGCTTGCCGAGTCGCGGTCTCCATTCTAGGACTCGTCTGCTCCAGCGGCTATCGGTCCTTCGACAGACATGGCCAGCCCATTGCCACTTCAGCGAGCTAATTTTAAATGGATGTGCGATTAACGCTTATGCGACAAAACTGTACTGCGACTCACCGTAGTTCGAATGCACGCTTGTGTGTCACACTGAAGATCGACATCTCGCTAGTGCGACATGAAGATGAATTTGTATTCATAATCATATGTATAAATTATGACCTTGATGGCTCAGTTAGTTACAAACTGACGTGAATTTCATCTCTCGAATAAAAATTATCCGACCCTTAGTAAAAAGCGTGTAAGATAAAGTGAGTAATAACTTCTCAGCAGCCAGTCCTGCTTGTTCCTATCGGTCCCGCTCGAGCACTTCTATATCTGCGGGCACCACGTGCTCTGCACAACACATAATAATATTACTAGCAGAATATAAAAAAAAAAACAACTTTAAGGCTAAGGCCGCACTACGGTTCTTTTCCGCAAGCGGTAAACCGTGAAACCGCAAAACCGCCCGAGACGCACACAATACGGTTAACAATCAGCCGCGGAAAATAACCGTCAGTGCGGCCGGTTCCATTAGTTTTCCTTACTCACAAAATTAGGCGGTTAAAATCCGCGGTGGTTTAGCCGTAGTGCGGCCTTAGCCTAATAAACGTTTTTGTCGCTAGCCCCTAGACCAACAAACATTATGAACAAGTAGGCGTAATAACGGATCATATCTTACGTTGAAGCCAGTGTTATGGTTGAGGCAGGCGTCGCAGCTGTCGTACTGCAGGCAGGTCGGCAAGGCCACTATCTTGAGCACGGTGCCGCTGCCGATCAGGTGGTCCTTGAACGACACACGCTGGTACTCGTAGATCGTCTTGCGGCGGATGTCTGGAACACACGAACATATAATTATAACACTGCTGAGAGAATGAGACACAAAACATATACACTTATACATTTTAACAAGACAAGACATTACCACATATTTACTGTTTATAAGTTATACCACAGTTATATATGAACTTACAAAACAAATTTTTATTCAATGCCTTAGTAAACATGTCGGCTGTCTGGTCTTCAGTTTTAATATATTTTAACAATATTTTACCTTTCTTAATTAATTCCTTAATATAATGATATCTTATATCTATATGCTTTAACCGCTTCACACAGTCAGTATTTGCAGCCATTATTGCACTTTAGCAGAGCTATCACTAAGCATCACAACTGGACACATATTTTTAACATCAAAATCTTTTAATAAATTTATAAGCCAACAAGCTTCGCTTGCAGCCATACTGATTGCTACATATTCTGACTGCGTCGAAGACAAACTAGCACTAGCCTGCTTCTTTGAGCACCAAGTAATTTAACAATTAGCAAACTTAAAACAATAACCAGTAGTTGACTTTGTATCTTTTAAATCACCTCCCCAATTTGCATCACAATATCCCAATAACATATCATTATTACATTTATATACCAAACAGTAGTTTATTGTATATTTAATATATCTAAGAACTCTTTTTAGAGCCATTAACAACATATTATTTGCATGATTCTGATATCTGCTTAAAATAGAAACAGCTACACAAATATCAGGCCTTGTTCCCAATGCTGCATAATATGACAAACTACCTATTATTTTCCTACACTTCTCTTCAATATTTTTATCAATTACAGATTCATTTTCTTCTAAAATTTTAGCATTGAAATTCAGATCTATGGGTGTAGACATTCCTTTACAATCATACATATTTTCTTAAAACATTTTCAAGATATTCTTTTTGACTTAATATTGTTGTACCATTTCCTAAATCTTGTGTTACTTTTATGCCTAAAAAGTTACACACAAATCCCAAATCTTTCATTTCAAATTCCCTGTTCAGCATTAACTTAAGGTTACTTATTTCATTACTATCATTCCCAAAAATTAAAAGATCGGAATTACCTATGTGTTTTGTATACAAACAAGTATCACTCAACAAGCTTACAAAGCCTTGTTTTATAATAACAGAATTAAATTTGTCATTCCAATATTTGGGTGACTTTTTCAAACCATACAATGATTTCTTTAGTTTAACAATATTTTTATTACCACTGTATGCACCTTCTGGCAGTTCTAAATATACAGATTCATCAATGTTTCCATATAAAAACTACCCCGTGATGTCCATCTGATAAATAGGTAGGTAATTTTAACTTTCTTGCTAGTGACACAAATAATCTAAAAGTAGACAAATTAGCTACTGGTGCATAAATCTCAAATGAATCAAATATATCATTTTGTTCAAAGCCTCTGGCTACTAACCTTGCTTTGTATTGGTTACTACTTTTCATTTTAAATACCCATTTGCTACTTACAGTCTTTTCACCCGCAGGATTCTCGTAAGACTCCCAAGTATTGTTGTCTTTTAAGGTTTGTAGCTCTCTGTTTATGGCTTTCTGCCACTTTTCTTCCTGACCTCGCTCCAGAAACACAACATCTCTCTTCACTTCAACACTGAAGTTCTTTTGGAATAATACACTGTAGCCCTTAACATTTTCTCCATAGCCAACCATTATTCCTTTTTCTCCTTTTGAGTCTAACTTACTCCTCTTCTCCTTTGGGATATAAACATAGACCGGCGTTCCAAAGATTTTTAAATTGTTTATATCATAATGCTTATTGGTCCATGTTTCATATGGAGTTGTGCCAACCTCATTGCTGTTACTCGTTCTATTCAGAACATATGCTGCTGTCATTATGGCTTCCGCCCATAGTTCCTTCGGTAAGGCAGCCGCACACAACATAGTTCTGGTAGCTTCCGTTAAAATCCTGATTTCCCGTTCTGCTTTGCCATTCTGTTTGGCAGTATATGGCACGGTAGTGTGGTGTATGACACCGCGTCGAGAAAACAGGTCTTGCACTTCCCTGTTGATAAACTATAATCCATTATCTGACCTGAAGTACAGCACTTTATTGTTGGTTGTATTTTCGGCTTTGTTTATGAAGTTCTCTATACATTTCTTTACTTTAACACAATATACGGATCGGTAGTTGGAGTAGTCGTCCTTCAGGACAACGAAATATCTTGAACCCCCAATAGACGGCACCTCGAACGGGCCGCACGTATCCCCGTGTATTAGTTCGCAGGTCCTAGTTGTTTTTGTTTCACTAGCACTAATAAAAGGCAAGCGGTGTATTTTTCCCTTTAAAGAGCTCTCGCACTTTAAGCTTTAAGTCCGCATCGTCAGTCACGACGATATTGTTATTTCTAAGCAAGGTCTTAACATGTTGCATGTTTTGATGAACCAGTTTTTCATGCCAATCCTTTAAGCTTGATTGTACTCTAACCACGTTTGCTATACCGTGTTTGTAACGCACGTCTAATAAATACATGTTTTGATTACGATAAGCAACCGCGCAAACTTTGTTTTCTTTAAGAAATTTGCTTGCATTTATCATCGTCTGTAATGTAACTTATGTAACCACTAGCTGTGCCCCGCGGCTTCCCCCGCGTGAATGACAATTCATACACTATCTTTATAAATGATAGCCTATGTGTTATTCCGATGTATAAGCTACATTATTGTAAAGTTTCATTAAAATCCATTCAGTAGTTTTTGCGTGAAAGAGTAACAAACATCCAAACAAACTTTCGCATTTATAATATTAGTAAGGATAACATAACCAGTGCTGCCACCTTGCAGAAAACTTTGTCACTAGATTTGGACTGAAATTTCACCAAATTTAGGGAATTTTTTACCAAAAAAAAACACCAGAAATCACTAAATAATTTAAAATGAAATCACAAGGTAAGTCAAAAATAATAATATTTTAACTGTAAATAAAACGAATCAATAAATCAATATAAACATAAAAAACTAAAAATTAACTTCAAATACTTCTTGTGAAGCAACAAATCAAGAATTAAACATATAAAAAAACTTAAAATCCACATCAAATTCTTCTTCTGGTACTGGCACCATTAAGCTAGGTTCCAAAATAAGTAATTTTTATTCGGCATAGAGTATACTTCATTTTAACACGGATCCAAAACACATCATTCGATTTATCACTAAAAGTCGTCAAAAAAAAATTCAGAGACTTTTTTTTTAGAATATCACTGTCCACCTTCCAAAAATCACAAGTTCTAGTGACAAAATCACTAAAGTGGCAACATTGAACATAACCTCGATCCGTCACGCAATTGATGAATTGACAGATGTCAGATAGCAAGTTCGTTTTCAATTTGTAAAAGGGTACGATGGGGTTGGCGTATCCATGTGGATGAAAACCCTGTGTAAATAAAAATTATTAAAAAAAAACAATGACTGATCATTATTGCATTATTGTCTTTGTCTATGGTTCTGGAGAGTAATTAAGGGAATATGGCGCGGATTTGTAATTGTGCAAATTAATTAAATTTATAAAGTGGACTTTACTGATAAACTATTAATGTTTGTGAGTGCTGTGCCGTAAATAAACAGTTACCTAATATTTTGTCAATCAGTTAATAGTCGCAACATAAAAATACGTGCCTTAGGCAAAACAAAATCTACGAGGCGCGAGCCCGCTAGCTCGCGTCTTTGGCGCATTTTGATATGCGATAATTGATACGTATTACGTATACGTATTGATACATACTAAGAGGATTATGTTGTTCTTAAAAGAACTGTTAGGCACCCACTAAGGGATTCTTAAGTAAAGGAGATCCCAAATAATAATAATAATATTCCGGGACAACTCACACGCGGTTATCTGATCCCAAGCTAAGCAGAGCTTGTGTTATGGTAACCAGACAACTGATAAACATACTTATATATTTCTAAATCTATACATATAATAAATCTGTAGAAAAGTCATTTTTGTACATTGAAGAAATTGGAAAAAAAAATAGCCAGCGTGTTAAAGGATAACTAACTGAACCCATTTCCATCATTTTTGAAATTTTTGTCTGTTTGTCTGTTTATATGTTTGTTTGTGCACACATCACGTAAAATCTACGAATTCAATGCAGACAATGTTTATATACAAAAATTATACACAACTTGAGGTATAACTTAGTTTTTGTTTCATCGAAATCGGTTCACTCTATCAAAAGATATGATTAATTTAGTGAGTTCAAGAAGTAAAATATTACAACACGCAATTCAGTACAATACTTGCATTACAACTCTCTTTTGCCGGGGGTCAGATTTCATGTTACAGTATCAAACATAAACTACTTAATCGAATAGTGTAAAAAATTGAGAGGTTGTTTTCAAGAAATCGTAGATGGTTGTTAGCTATGTTGAAAGATGCTATTCAATCTAGCTGATAAGGGGTGGAGCTTTAAATTTCCAAAATCATTTTCTCAACTGCACACATAAATTGGCATTATTGACAGATAAACAAGAGGGTAACCATGGCAGACTGAGGTAGCCATAGCAATCTTCAATTTGATTAGTACCTATATTTTAGTGAACTAGCTATCGAAGTAAACAGCTTGGCGGTTGAACGATTGGAAATGAGTGATCTTGCTGCAAGTTCAAATCCGGTTGTTATGTTTGTATTTTTTTTCATGTGTCCATTTTCTTATATAAGATTGAATTTTTTGATACCCAAGTTCAAATCTCAATAGAGCTAACTCTTTTTGTGTTTTACTAACGTATCTTTTTTAAGTATATAAACTTACAATTATTTAGTGTTTGTATTTACTAATCTCCGTAGGTAAGTTTGTTCCTCATTGCTGATCATGGAGGAACAAACGTGCATGGCATATACTGTAAAGTGATTCAGGCGTAAATGTCCTGGCCATTTGCTTGGAAATTCATAGATCACTTTATAGTTGGTTAAAAACTTTAATCCACTTTTAAACTATTTTTCCAACATAATGTGTAATGTTTTCTTTGGTCATCTATATTATATTCCATGGACAAGATCTTTTTGTATTTGTTATTTATTTTCTTTAACCCAAAAACCCAATGATCTTTTTATCACACAATCTTTAGTATGTACTACCTCATTGAGTTCTGAGGTTTACGCGAATGTTAGACATTGAAATAAAACTACTGTTACGGATTTTATCGCGGTTTGTATTTTGATTTTAGTTCCCTTAGGGAACTAAAATCAAAATACAAACCGCACGCAAATTTTGATTTTAGTTCCCTAAGGGAACTAAAATCAAAATACAAACCACGATAAAATCCGTAACAGTAGTTTTATTTCAATGTACTACCTCTTTAATATTCATTAAAAGGTTAGCTTCTCATGTAGGTTTTTATGCGTACATGATGTTTTATTTATGTGTTTAAATGTCATAAAGTTTTTGAACCCTATTACCGGAAGGTTGGGCCAAAACCCTAAATAAAATAAACTTTCTATCGCATTCTCTACATTTTAAAATATATACGTACGGTATTTAAGCCCATCACCTTATGCTGCACCTTACGCTTAATTAAGCGAATTGTACAGGATACAGCCTCTGACTTTGATCAGGGTAGAATGAGATTGTCCTTGGACAGCTATTACTTAATCTTTCCAAACAAATAATTTTAAACACAGTTTTGGTAATTCTGCCACTGCGCCTCTCAAACCGTACGTCAACTTTTTGTAACTACCTCCTCTTTCAGTTTCATGGATTTCATGTCAGTCACTGCCTATCTGATATCCACTCTCAATTTAAATGCGTAGTTCAATTCGAGGTTTCGCACCAAAACCTCGCGCCCTGTAGTCTCACTAGGGACTACGGTACCAACGAGAACTATAGCATAAAAAATGGACTAATTTGTTTTTATGGATTCGGTTTTTGGGTGCCCTTTGCCATTTACTGCCTAGAGCGACAGCTGCTTTCACTTTAACTCAGAGTTGGCGTTTCCAGTAGACTCAATACAAAAACATTGACCTTCAATTATTGTAACCAACTGGGTAAAGCACAAAAGAGAAAACATACTACATATATAAAAAAGAAGATAAAAGAGTCAGTTCAAAACTGCCCAAGGTAGACATATTTTGGACATTGACATCGAAAGCCACCATGAAAATGATAATTTTTTCTCACGGTTCTGGACTTGGAAGATAAATCTAAAATTTTTAAACAAAGTAGCATCAAAACCAATCCTTAAAAGTTTTAGAGGTAAGCTAATTATATAATTATGACGATGGTACTTTTTTATTTTGAGAATTTATACAAAGAGCAACATTTGTGACAAAATTTACTCGGCAGTAGGCAGTTCGTGTTAGTGGCCCTCTATGTCACAGTCAAATATTTATTCATAATGATGAATGATAGGTATATAAGCGAACAACGTCGCGGGTACAGCTAGTACATACATATTATAGATAAATTACACCCAGACAACCAGAACAAATGATCGTGCTCATCACACAAACATTTGTCCTGGGTGGGAATCGAACCCACGACCTCCATATTCTTATGCATACAGTTATTATATTTTACTGCTTTTTTATGTCGCCGTACAACTTGCATAAATCAGGTATGTTAATCTAAGTAGTAAGTATTTCTAAAAAATTAGGAGAACTTTTGTTCAACATCTAAATCAATGTACCATCATTGTTTTAATTATATTCCATATTTTCTGAATTGATAGCATTCTGCCTTTTGTTTTAATAATGACCATCCTAAAAATATCTTGTTAAGGGAACGCTACATGAATTTGCATCACATTTGGTGAGACATTAGTAGAAATGATTTTCAAAAATTATCAGAATATTTTACGAAAAAAAAAGGAAAAAATAATAATATTCACACCTCGGCGGGGATTCGAACCCCGGTCTCCGGCCGATGTCCAGTTTCCGGCCGGTGTATTATCCACTATACTACCGAAGCTTGAGTTCTCTCGTCGAAATAAGGGATTCGTTCCAGGACTTCCAGACACAAAATTGCAGATAACTGCCATATTTGTGAATAATTAATCAAAGTTTCAATGATTTTCTAATCCGATGGCTTTTCAACACCCTTCAACAGCAATGTTTTCAATAGCCAGACAAACAATCATTCCTGAAAATTTGCAGTAGAATTAAAAAAACGATATAAAAATTGCATTTTTTAAAATTGTGGTATTCATTTCAAATTAAAATCATCCCATTTATTTATTTTACATGCATGTTAATTAATATAGTACATTGCAACCGTCCGCAGCCGGGGCGGGTCGCAAGTATGACGTTGTAGCGCCATCTGTAACAACCCTCATGCGTTTCACGGGAAGCAGGTTATCAAGCCGGACGAGCCAGGCATATGAAAACCACCCCCTGTTAACAGATGGCAGTATACACGCAAATTTAAAGGGCCTTTTTATTACATTTAGAAGTATTTCCTTACAAAGAACTCTCTTTATTTACAATTCAATGCTTTTGTTCAGGGCGATAAGGCTCACTTTTGTATTTGGGTATTTAGAAAATAAGGAGACGTGCGGATATGTTCAAATATGATTTAATACACATTGTCGCGTTAAAACTAAGTGGACTGTATGTATATATATTAAGTATAAGACATTACATGTTGCATTGTGCAGCTGTTTGGTACCGCTCTGGACATTCCGCAAACCAAAGAACGCAGTTCTTTAACATAGGTAGTATATTAGTAACTCAAATAGGAACTATTCAACATCCAAACAACAATCAACGCAACAAACATAAAGTGTAAATTAGTACCTAGACAAAATTTATGAACGGTTTTTTTTGTACAAATTAGTAGGTAATCTATGTTTGTTTTACACGATGCGCGATAAGGTCAATATAATTAACAATACATATCTGACATGATTCTAGACATAAAAATAACAATTTGTACAAACATTGACAGTTCTATAATTTCGATATACATTACTTTTAAATAAAACTTTTCCGCTATGTGTATTATGTATAAGAAACTACATCAGCTGGAGAAATGCTATTATCGAAAATTGGCGATAACCGACGAGACCAGTGGATTACTACAGTAAGCAGTATAAACATGACGCATAACAGCAAAAAGGCATGGAGCACCATTCGTAGGCTAACTAACGAGCCTCCTAAACCATCGTTACCCAGTCAAGTCACAGCTAATCAAATAGCTCACCAACTTATAGTGAATGGAAAACCACCAAACCGTCCTGAAAAAGTTCCTAAGGTCAACAAACTTAACGATACCTGCGACGATGTCAGCAAACCTTTCAATATTGGAGATATCGTCATAGCTATCAAACAGCTAAAATGCGGTAAAGCGTCGGGTATTGACGAAATCTCAGTAGAACAAATAAAACATCTAGGTTCAGTCGCCGTATCATGGCTATTGGAACTCTACAATAACTGCCTAAAATCCGCTGCAATACCCCGTGTCTGGCGGAAATCTAAGGTCATAGCAATATTGAAACCAGGAAAGACCGCAGACGATCCTAAGAACTTTCGCCCAATTTCTCTGCTATGCCATACCTACAAATTATTTGAGAGACTATTGTTAAACCGCCTCACGCAAATCATAGACCCAAAACTAATAGCTGAACAAGCCGGTTTCCGACCTGTAAAGTCATGCTGCAACCAGACCTTAAAACTAGTACAACACATCGAAGATGGCTTTGAGCGAAAAATGGTAACAGGTGCTGTGTTTGTGGACCTGTCAGCAGCTTACGATACAGTCAACCTCAAGCGGCTTTTATGGAAAGAAGAGACAATGACGAGGGATAGCAGTTTTGTTAATATACTCCGCGAACTTCTCCATAATCGTCGTTTCCAAGTATATCTTCCTTCAGATAAAAGTAGATGGAGAGCCCAAAAAAACGGCTTACCGCAAGGAATCGTTTTGGCCCCGCTTATGTTCAACATCTACTCCAACGACCAGCCAACTAGTCGCAATACATCTCGTTTTTTGTACGCCGATGACCTTGCTCTCACCTCCCAAGCTACCACGTTTGAAGAGTTTGAGTTTAATTTAACACATGCTCTTAGTAACTTAACAGATTACTATATCGCTAACTTACTCAAACCTAACCCGTGTAAAACTCAATCTTGTGCATACCACCTTTACAATAGAGAAGCCAACCGAAAGCTAAATATAACCTGGCAGGGAGAACTTATTGAACATTGCGATTCACCAAAATATCTTGGAATTTATCTGGACAGATCACTAACATTTAAAAAGAACTGTGAAAACATTAAGAAAAAGGTACATACCCGCAATAGTCTCCTGCGACGACTAGTCACTTCGAAATGGGGAGCTTCGAGAAGCGTTCTGCGAACTACCGATCTTGCGTTATCTTTCTCTGCGAGAGAATACGCATGCCCTGTATGGAGCCGCTCAGCTAACACCAAATTAGTAAATACAGCACTAAATGAGACATGCCGGATCATTACAGGCTGCCTCAAACCGACACCCGTACAATTGTTGTATCCTCTGGCAGGAATAGCGCCTCCGGACGTTCGCAGAGCTGTCGCTAGTTCCACTGAGAGGGCGAAAATGGAAGTAGATACCAGACACCCTCTACATAACCACACCCCTGTACCGCAAAGGTTAAAAAGTCGTAAAGATTTCGTCAAGTGCGTCCCTCCTCTCTCCCCGGAAAGCTCACAGATTAGAACCAGACTGTGGCAAAACAGCTCCACCTTGCCTAATCCTTTTGTTCCTCCACAAGAAGACCTTCCTCCAGGACATGGGCTACCTTGGTTAACCTGGAAGTCTCTAAACCGACTTCGGACACAGGTTGGCCGAAGTAAAGATAATCCCACCAAAACATAAATGTAAAAAAGGAAAGCCAAGTTCAATACACAAAAAGAATGGAGATCTAAATGAGTGCCAAGTTCTATGCAAAATCCAAATATGTATTTATAGGAACAAAATAACATTATGAACAAGTATTAAACTCTATTTCTTTGCTTTATTGGATACCTATAACAATTGCTGTCATTTAAAACTGTGAGATGCTAAAGTAGGTTAGATTTGACTTGGCCAATTTTCATTACATCAGTCATTTTATAAAGTTAATCATATCATCTCACATATATCTCATATATGTATATATATGTATTTAAATTCTGATAAAAACTGGCCAAGTTTTTTTGTATAGTGATATCACTTATTTTTTTACTTAAATTTATTTTTATATTTCTGTTATATAGAAGATATATTAATACATATATTGGGACAGTTTTAAATAGCAGCTTGTAACGATTCCAAGGCTACAATAAAAAAAAAACAAAATTTTGTATGGGGACCCCCCCTATTTTTTTACTTTTTTTTATTTTTAGACTTTTTCCTTCGCTTACACACAATTACCGAGCTGGATCCAAATTTCATCTTTCTAGGTCATCTGGAAGTAGGTTAGGTTTAGGTACTATATATATGTCAGTCAGTCAATATTAAAATTTACGACTTTTTGACCTTCATATCTTTATAACCGTTTGAGCTAGCTTCATGAAATTTGGGCTTCTAGATGTCCTTATGGATATAATAAAACACACGTAATTTTATGTGTTTACGTTAAAGAGCTTTTGAGTTATGGAAGGGTGTGGCACCAAGTGGTTCGTAACGTGCTAACTAAAACATTCGTGAACGAGCACAACACTTGGCGGCTTCACTTTGAATCAGCCGACATTCATTGCGAACACCATTACCAACTTATTTTAAATAAACGAATACAATTTATAATAACATGATTTAAGCATAATAATTGACACAACGTGAACAAACCGAGACACGAAATAGAACACTGTTAGAATCATGTTTGTCTTGCATACCGTTTGACGAACTTATGTACTACAAACTGTGTTTACAATACTTTTAACACAAGTAACACGTGAATTTTATATTCTAAGACATTTCTATCAATAACCGTGTAAAGTTTAATGTTCTTTAATCCTTACTAATATTATAAATGCGAAAGTTTGTATGGATGTTTGTTACTCTTTCACGCAAAAACTACTGAATGGATTTTAATGAAACTTTACAATAATGTATTTTATACATCGGAATAACACATAGGCTATAATTTATAAAGATAGTGTATGAATCGTCATTCACGCGGGTAAAACCGCGGGGCACAGCTAGTGTTGTATAAGTGTATAGTTCTGTATTGACGATATAAATGTATAGCCAATAGGTTTCATAAATGTATACCAAATGACTATGTATAACGACCCTGTGTTAATATGTTGCAATAAGTCAGTGTACATTAAATATTAGTTACTACCGACAAAATGAATTACCCTTTTTAATACATACGAGTTTGAAGAAAGGTATACATAGTTAGTTGTATATCTGTATGGGTCTGTATTTTCTCTTAGAGTATGCAGCAACAAGTATGCATTGTAGTGATGTTGTGTCTGCGTGCGGCGTGTGGCGTGTGGCGTGTTGTGTGACGTCACGGCTGGCGGCTAGCACGCTCGCGGCGCTCTACATGTGGATGGTGGCCGCCGTGTAGCGAGCCTCGCCGCGCCGCCAGTTCCACTGCGACGGCCGGTACTGCGGAAGTAACACAACCAACATTATTATACTGGCACAACTGCAAGCTCTGCAGTGGCCGCGCCCCCGCCCTCGCCAGCGGCACCTGCGTGTCCTGCCGCGCCCCCGCCCTCGCCAGCGGCACCTGCGTGCCCTGCCGCGCCCCCGCCCTCGGCAGCGGCACGTGCGTGCCCTGCCGCGCCCCCGCCCTCGCCAGCGACACCTGCGTGTCCTGCCGCACCCCCGCACTCGCCAGCGGCACCTGCGTGTCCTGCCGCGCCCCCGCCCTCGCCAGCGGCACCTGCGTGTCCTGCAACACCCCCGCACTCGCCAGCAGACGCTGCATGTCCTGCCGCGCCGTCGCCGTCGCCAGCGGCACCCGCGTGCCCTGACGCGCCCCCGCCCTCGCCAGCGGCACCTGCGTGTCCTGCCGCGCCCCCGCCCTCGCCAGCGGCACCTGCGTGTCCTGCCGCGCCCACGCCTTCGCCAGCAGACGCTGCGTGCCCTGCCGCGCCACCGCCTTCACCAGCGGCACCTGCGTGTCCTGCCGCGCCCCCGCCCTCGCCAGCGGCACCTGCGTGCCCTGCCGCGCCACCGCCTTCACCAGCGGCACCTGCGTGCCCTGCCGCACCCCCGCACTCGCCAGCGGCACCTGCGTGTCCTGCCGCGCCCCCGCCCTCGGCAGCGGCACGTGCGTGCCCTGCCGCGCCCCCGCCCTCGCCAGCGGTGGTACTGGTTCACTCCCACTATCACCTACCCATCGGTCAGGATGCATGCGCGCGACGTGGCCAGCCCACTCCCAGTTAAACCTGGCTGCTTTTCTCCGAAAACTGTTACATGAGTTATGGAGCGCAGCGCGAGCGCCCCCAACCTTACTTATAAAATTTTAGTGAAGTTGGTTTACCTTGATGAGCAGCGGTCCGCTGCGCGTGTGCGGGTTCTTGAAGGCGTAGAGCAGCCAGGCGGCCGCGCAGCACAGCAGCGTGACGGACACGAAGGCGGCGACCGCGCCCCCGAGCGGGGACCGGCCCGCGCCCCCCGCCGCTGCCCCGACCGCGCCCCCGGCCGCCGCCTTCGGAGCGTCAGCCGCTGTAACACATCAGCTTCGAATTAAAACACCCACTGACAATAATTGTTATGATTTTAGTCATTCACTTCACATTCCTTCAGGAATTCTCTTCGACACACAAGCACACACATTTTTTATACACACAAACAAATAAACAAGCATAAAAGCTTATATTAATTGCAGCATTGTAGCGGACATCAGTATCGTCGTTGTGTACTCACGCGTGTTGACGACGGTGTCGTGTCTGGGCGCGAGCTGGTCGGTGGTGTAGGCGGTGTTGCCGGCGGCCGGCAGTCCGCTGGCGTCGGCCGGCCCTTCAGCGCGACCCGCCCCGCACCACGTCACGTTCACTATCGTCGTCTTCTCAAAATCAGCCGCGGAAAATAACCGTCAGTGCGGCGGGTTCCATTAGTTTTCCTTACTCACAAAATTAGGCGGTTAAAATCCGCGGTGGTTTAGCCGTAGTGCGGCCTTAGCCTAATAAACGTTTTTGTTGCTAGCCCCTAGACCAACAAACATTATGAACAAGTAGGCGTAATAACGGATCATATCTTACGTTGAAGCCAGTGTTATGGTTGAGGCAGGCGTCGCAGCTGTCGTACTGCAGGCAGGTCGGCAAGGCCACTATCTTGTTCACGGTGCCGCTGCCGATCAGGTGGTCCTTGAACGACACACTCTGGTACTCGTAGATCGTCTTGCGGCGGATGTCTGGAACACACGAACATATAATTATAACACCGCTGAGAGAATGAGACACAAACATAATATACACTTATACATTTTAACAAGACAAGACATTACCACATATTTACTGTTTATAAGTTATACCACAATTATATATGAACTTACATAACAAATTTTTATTCAATGCCTTAGTAAACATGTCGGCTGTCTGGTCTTCAGTTTTAATATATTTTAACAATATTTTACCTTTCTTAATTAATTCATTAATCCTGCGTTCCAAAGATTTTTAAATTGTTTATATCATAATGCCTATTGGTCCATGTTTCATATGGAGTTGTGCCAACCTCATTGCTGTTACTCGTTCTATTCAGAACATATGCTGCTGTCATTATGGCTTCCGCCCATAGTTCCTTGGGTAAGGCAGCCGCACACAACATGGTTCTGGTTGCTTCCGTTAAAATCCTGATTTCCCGTTCTGCTTGGCAGTATATGGCACGGTAGTGTGGTGTATGACACCGCGTCGAGAAAACAGGTCTTGCACTTCCCTGTTGATAAACTATAATCCATTATCTGACCTGAAGTACAGCACTTTATTGTTGGTTGTATTTTCGGCTTTGTTTATGAAGTTCTCTATACATTTCTTTACTTCATCTTTCACTTTAACACAATATACGGATCGGTAGTTGGAGTAGTCGTCCTTTACGACAGCGAAATATCTTGAACCCCCAATAGACGGCACCTCGAACGGGCCGCACGTATCCCCGTGTATTAGTTCGCAGGTCCTAGTTGTTTTTGTTTCACTAGCACTAAAAGGCAAGCGGTGTATTTTTCCCTTTAAACAGCTCTCGCACTTTAAGCTTTAAGTCCGCATCGTCAGTCACGACGATATTGTTATTTCTAAGCAAGGTCTTAACATGTTGCATGTTTTGATGAACCAGTTTTTCATGCCAATCCTTTTAGCTTGATTGTACTCTAACCACGTTTGCTATACCGTGTTTGTAACGCACGTCTAATAAATACATGTTTTGATTACGATAAGCAACCGCGCAAACTTTGTTTTCTTTAAGAAATTTGCTTGCATTTATCATCGTCTGTAATGTAACCATAACATTGATAACATACATAACCTCGATCCGTCACGCAATTGACAGATGTCAGATAGCAAGTTCGTTTTCAATTCCGGCACAAATAATACGTTCTCTATTGTTGTGTCTATCCATTTCTCGCCGTCATAGACTTGCAGCGACATCTTTCCGAAACCATGCACACTGCATGAGTTGCCGTTTCCAACAATGATCTAAGTAGGTAGTTGTTTAAGTTTAAAAGTGCAATTATTTTAATTGTAAAAGGGTACGATGGGGTTGGCGTATCCATGTGGATGAAAACCCTGTGTAAATAAAAAGAATTAAAAAAAAAAAAAAACAATGACTGATCATTATTGTCTTTGTCTATGGTTCTGGAGAGTAATTAGAGTAGAGTGGTTTACACACGGCCCTAAAATCAGAGGCGATATCGGGGAAGTGGTGGGGAGCGCCCTAAATCGTATCGTGTGTAGGCTAATCGCAACCATAATGATTTATGATCTTCCCTAACTCTGAAATCGGCTCGGGCTAGACACACACACACATTCAAATTACGTTAGTGTGGGTTGCGGAAATAAAGGTGTTCCCATTTCTAAAAACGAATGCCATTTTTACGGGAGGTAAAGATTTGCTAAATATATAATTTATTGTTTTAAGTACAACAAAAAAATATTGTAATTAATTAACTTACTAGTAACAAATATATTAGCGTTAATTCGTTTTTATTTTTCGGCCACAAATCCATCACAAACAAGAAGAAAACAATTTCATTTGCAAGTTAATTTTTTTTAATGCTTTGGCAACCGCCAACCCTAAGGGCCTGTCCGCACAGTGATATTTCACCGCGCGGTTTTTTTTTCGTCATTCTGTAACACATTGAATCATATGGAAGTATCCGCACAGGCGATAAAAAAATCGCGCGATAAAAAAATCTGTGATTTCATGCAGAATTGACGCGATGCGGTGCGGAAATAAATCCGCGCGAATGTTTTGTGCAGTATAAAGTAGCTATGGCTATGTCCGCACTGCGAAATAAAATTCGCGCGTTTTGCTCAGTCGTGCAACGGTGGCGTTAAGGAAAGGATGTCGCGCGCCTCTTCTCTTCTTCTGTTGTAGTAAATTATCGAAAGATTTTTTTGTCATTCTGTAATATCCGAAAAAATTTTCACCATATTTTCGCAGCTCTTGATATTTTATGTAAAAAAAACCTTTCATGGGTCTCAATGCCGTAAATGGGTGAATCCAATGTTCATGACATCTTTTGATACGTCTGTTACGCCGCCGCCACAGAAGATATATTAAAATTTTTGTTCGATTGTCCATTCTAGACGTGCATCTCAGCCGGGAACAGCAATAAACTGACAAAAATCGCACGAATTTTTATTTGCAGTGCGTACTAGTGTAATTCCGATCGCGGAATATAATACGCAAGAATAAAAACCGCGCGGTGAAATATCGCTGTGCGGACAGGCCCTAAATGTTCTGGTATCAAGTTGTCAACTGTCAGTATGCCACTGTCACAAACATAGAGAAAAGTAAATAATTAGTCACAAAAAGTTCGTTAACTTCAATACACTTTTTCTGAGTTGTTTTGGATGTTTTGAGTTTTTCATATTCTTGATAGCTTGGTGATTATTTGTGGCTCTATAGTTGTTCGCTCGAGATTATTCGCGACAACGACCCGTGTTGTGCTGGAAATGGACCATAGATGTTCGCTCGAGATTACTCGCGACAACGATCTGTTTAGTGTTGGATAACGGACCATAGTTGCTCGCTCGAGATTACTCGCGACAACGAATCGTATTGTGCTTTTGGTTTGACTCTAGACATCAAAATGTCTACAGACTAGTGGTTTGCACCGGAGCGACATTTTGACAACCGATTGAATTCACCGGTGATTGAGCGATCTCCGGTTATTCTCCGGTGATTCACCGGAGAATAAAGCTTATTTAAATTGTAACTTAAATTAGGCTAATCAAGTGTTTTGATTTCTTGGTCAGGTTCTATTAGGAGTTTAAAACGATAACACACACTTTTTATTGATTAAACGTTTAATTAACCTATAAAATTATAAAAAAAACTGGTCAAATGCAAGGCGGAGGTGAAAACATTTTAATTGAAAAATATTCTGTAGTCATTAAATATATATTTTACAATTCTAATAAATTATGATTTTCATGTAGAAAGCTTAACATTTAAACTGCGTCACTACGTAACATATTTCTTCGGTTATTGAGAATGTAACCTGTTGTTGAAAAGACTCTTTCTGATCTAACTGATGATTCCACATAAAAAAAAAAAAGATTTCAGAAGATGAAGTCACAAATTGCAGTCAAGAGTACGAGTCAGAAGAGTACGCACAACGTTGGCCGAGTCCTGGGGCCCGAGTCTGCTATTTACACTCCGCAACAGTGCGCTCACAGTTGCATCGTCCGGCGGCGCTCGGGCCCTCTCGGGTGCACTCGGACTGGTTCGGGCGCGACTCGTGCGCGTTCGGGCGGCCCGAACCGGCCCGAGTGCACCCGAGAGGGCCCGAGCGCCGCCGGACGATGCAACTGTGAGCGCACTGTTGCGGAGTGTAAATAGCAGACTCGGGCCCCTGATAATATCGATTACGAGTGTAACAAATCGATCCCGCAAAAACGGTTTGTGGATGTAGCAGTAATGACAGAAACGCAGGAATTAGGATTTAGGGATGAAGAACAAGAACATAATATAAACGAGAATATAACAAAAAATTATAGAAGCTCTAAAAAATGATGAATAAAATTGTGTATTAAAAATATTATTTAAATAATTTAGTTAAGAGTATTTAAAATGTAACAAAAATAAAAAACAATCATATACTAATATGTTTATTAATTCACCGGAGATTAATCGATTAATCTCCGGTGATTTTAATCGATTACTTTTACCGGTTTATCACCGGAGATTCTCCGGTACTCACTGCTCCGGTGCAAACCACTACTACAGACTCCTATCGAAAGTGTTCGAAATGTGGGGCTACTCCTATTGAAGATGGAACAACATCATTCCATAGATTCCCAAAACCTGGAAAAAGTAATATTCTGAGGTAAGTTTATTTAACATTTCAACCACAGGTCTTCACTTGATACCGTATAAAAACCAAGCAAGCCATATGTTGTAAATCTTCTCTAAAGACTGGAAGGCGACAAAACATCTCCATTTAATTTGTCTTAATAATTAATTTAGTTTTGTTTTATACCAATTAAATGAGTATTTTGTGAGTCAAATACATTGGTTGTATATTGCAGGGCTAGATCCTGGGCAAAGTACTGCTGGCCAGAAGAAGATTGCTTGTCTGTAAAGGCATTGACAAAGTTATTTACTAATAACAAAGTTTTATGCAAAAGGCATTTTGAGGATGATTGCTTTACTGATGATAGTAAAAATAAATTGACAAGATTCTCAATTCCTGGTGAAAAAAGTTTTGTTAGTAATTTGTTGGAATCCTTGAGGAAAGACATGCATTTAATGCGACAAGATGATGATGCTCCAATAGCTCCACAGGTAAGTTATTTTGTTATTATCCCTGTACTAAAATGATTATTGGCTGCGCACCTACCATTTGGTTCCATTTAAAGGCCTAGCCCTATCCACATTTGTTGGATTTGTTTGCAGTCTACCCATAACAACTTGGTATTAATATTTTATGTGGAATGACTGACTGCAACTCATGGTAGTCTACTACAAGGTACCGTAAACCGAGGATACTTTGATTAGTTTTTGAGCTTCATGTATTAATATCTTATTTATTTTTCATTGTAGATGCTACAACAAAAATCTTTTATATAAACTGAATTAACATATATAGGTATACTAGCTGTACCCGGCATGCGTTGCAATGCAATTTTTTCTACCTACTACCTACCTACTACCTACCTACTACCTACCTACTACCTACCTACTACCTACCTACTACCTACCTACTACCTACCTACTACCTACCTACTACCTACCTACTACCTACCTACTACCTACCTACTACCTACCTACTACCTACCTACTACCTACCTACTACCTACCTACTACCTACCTACTACCTACCTACTACCTACCTACTACCTACCTACTACCTACCTACTACCTACCTACTACCTACCTACTACCTACCTACTACCTACCTACTACCTACCTACTACCTACCTACTACCTACCTACTACCTACCTACTACCTACCTACTACCTACCTACTACCTACCTACTACCTACCTACTACCTACCTACTACCTACCTACTACCTACCTACTACCTACCTACTACCTACCTACTACCTACCTACTACCTACCTACTACCTACCTACTACCTACCTACTACCTACCTACTACCTACCTACTACCTACCTACTACCTACCTACTACCTACCTACTACCTACCTACTACCTACCTACTACCTACCTACTACCTACCTACTACCTACCTACTACCTACCTACTACCTACCTACTACCTACCTACTACCTACCTACCTACCTACTACCTACTACCTACCTACCTACCTACTACCTGTTTTTTTTTTTTTTTAATGTACAAAAGTATCCTATGTCCGTCTCCTGGCTCTAAGCTACCTCCCCACCAATTTTCAGCCATATCGGTCCAGCCGTTCTTTAGTTATAAATAGTGTAACTAACACGACTTTCTTTTATATACAGGGTGTCCGGTAAATAGTCCGACAAACTGTGGTGGCTCATACCTTAGGTTAGGTCCTATCAAATGAACACAACATATGTTCCCCGAAAAGTTACAGGTTTCGAGTTACAATCGATTTTCGGAAATTTTAGAATTTCCTACCTTGCATCAGACTTTTCCATTTTTCTTGCTGATTAATAGCTTTCGTAATACTTTTTGTACATCAAATTAATCTTGAATAGTTACTCTACGCTTTAGTAAGTCTCATATTTATTTAAAAGAAGAATATATTAACAAAAAAGCCATTCGCTTAACAATTTTCACTTTTCGTTTTTCTTACTGTTGAACTTTGAACTGTAGTGGGGAAAAATAAATGTATGTGATAGTTTTGTACAACAATCTTAAAAACTTGCTTGAATATTGGTGATTTTGGGAAGGTACAACACTTGCGTATTGTCTTTACAAAATTTGACAAAACAAGCTGCTGAAGTACACATGGGCTTATTTGTTGAAATATTAATAATGTAAATCTGAGGAAAAATGAGACGTAACTTAACGCGGATCGTCATTGTCCAGTGAAATAAGGTATTTTCTTCTAGCGACTAAGTAGTTACACAAAATAATTGTGGCCAATTTTCATTTAGAAAATATGGAAATAAAAAAAAAATGCTCTGTTAAATTTTTTGCAAAGTTACGGAACCCTTCGTTAGCATGTCCATCACCAACTTGACCGGTTTCTTAAAAGACCCACTCTTCGTCAATACATTCTAGGCAAGTTAAACGATACAATATGGTTTGGGGAAATGGGTGCTAAGTGCAGTATGGGCCTGAAGTAAGAGCCTCCTCTAATGAGGGATACCAGGGCAGATGGATTGGGCGTCCACCACGAACCAGCTATTTCATTGTTGTTGCATGAAAAATAAAGTGTTATAAAATCGATTCATCTGATAAGAAAGTACTGGAGGAAAAGGTAACTTTACACTAAAACATGTTTTAATCTGGCATAGAGAGTTAATGGCGAGAAGAAAATACCTAATTTCATTGTAAAATGACGATCCGCGTTAAGTTACGTCTCATTTTTGCTCAAATTTACATTAGTAATATTTCAACAAAGAAGCCCATGTGTACTTCAGCAGCTTGTTTTGGCAAATTTTGTAAGGAAAATACGCAAGTATTGTACCTTCCCAAAATCACCAATATTCAAGCAAGTTTTTAAGATTGTTGTACAAAACTCCTACATACATTTATTTTTCACCACTACAGTTCAAAGTTGAGCAGTAAGAAAAACGAAAAGTGAAAATTGTTAAACGAATGGCATTTTCGTCAATATATTCTTCTTTTAGATAGATATGTGACTTACTAAAGCGTAGAATAACTATACAAGATTAATTTGATTTACAAAAAGTATTACGAAAGCTATTAATCAGCATGAAAAATGGAAATGTCTGAGGCAAGGTAGAAAATTCTAAAATTTCCGAAAATCGATTGTAACTCGAAACCTGTAACTTTTCGGGGAACATATGTTGTGTTCATTAGATAGGACCTGACCTAAGGTATCAGCCACCACAGTTTGTCGGACTATTTACCGGACACCCTGTATATAGATATGTGGGAAATGGAACGCAACGGGAAGAAAGAGATAGAGTGCAAGGTGTGAGTGAGAGGATGGGAGAAACGGACGATTTTGAAAAAAGGACGCGACAGCGTTCACTGTTCAGCGTGCGGTTGGCAAGGATAGTTGATAGAAATAAAAAAGTGAAGATTGTTTTAGTATTCAATTTTGAAGAACCCTATATCCCACAATTTTGGGGGCTCGTCCGGGATATAGGGAAATAAAGACGCGACGATCGACTACGAAAATAACGACGAAACGAAGATTTTTCTCGCTGCACGCGGCACGTGGTGGGTCGGCACGTAGGCAACTAAAAACCGTATATTTCACGATTTACGACGAAACTGAAGACGGAAAGATGCCGAAAACGAATGAAGATGCGACCCCAAGAGGTATACAATATGCGGAAGACTTTATAAGCAAATTTTCGGGTCAAGACCTTACCTACCCAGTGAGCCGTTGGATTCAAGACATCGAGGACAATACCGAAATATTTGAATGGACGCCGCTCCAACAGCTTGTGATTGCTCGTAGATCGCTAACGGGAACAGCAGGGCTATGGCTAAAGGTGATATCAGACGGTTCATTTTTTGTTCATTTTCACCTTTCATTCGGTAAATTTCACTCGAAATGAAATGTCTGAACAAAAAATGAAACACGAGTGCCGAATGAATTCATTAGTGAACCGATCCAACAGTGTTGGATATTGGCATCCGGTATCTTTCATTCCCACTCCGAATGAACGAGAAATGAACGGTCTGAACACTGAGAGAACGTTCATTCGGATTCGGCCATTTTGTTTCGAGTCCTGTAGCCGACGGACATCACGTTGTCGACGAAGTTATATTTTTTTTCTGTGTGTTAATATATTGTTTTCATGCGGCTAGTTCTCTCAACAATGTATTGGAAGCTCCTAATAAATTTCTTCTTGCAATCCATGGTCGCACCCACCACCGTCGACGTTTTCTTTGCTGCTTTTTTGTCAACTCTTTGATTAAATGATCACAAATTAAACTAATTCCAAGACGTACGACTTCATTCGATGACATATTTAAAAGAAAGAACAATGAATGTTCATTTCTGTATCATTTCGTGTAAGCCGTGTGAACATAGAATGAAAAAAAAATGAAGCATTCACTCGAGTGAACAATCATTCGAGTGAACCGTCTGATATCACCTTAAGAAGCGAAAAACCGTTCAAAACGTGGGTCGATTTGAAACTAGCCATTAGTAAGGAGTTTCCCGACGCGATTGACCAGAAGACGATACATGAGATGATGAGTGCACGTAAGAAAAAATCTGATGAATGCTGTATGGATTACGTGCTCGTAATGAAAGAACTCGGCAAAAGGGGTAAGATTCCAGATTACGTTGCGATCAAGTACATCGTAGATGGCATTCAAGACATAGAAACTAATAAAATATTATTGTACGGTGTTACGAGCTACAGTGAACTAAAGGAAAAGTTAAAAATTTACGAACAAGTGAAAGAAAAAATGAAGGCGCGACATGACACGCAACGTAATCAAGGATCAGGCCATAATCGAAATTCAAGGAAGAATTATTTAGTAGTGAGTTGCGGTGTTATAATTGTGGAGAACTCAATCATTCGTCGCAAAACTGTCCTCATAAGGAAAAGGGTCATAAGTGCTTCAGGTGCAATGAATTCGGCCATATTTCTTCAAAGTGCACGGCGGCGGTGACGAAACGTGAAGACGATCGGAAGCCTTCGGCAAACTTCGACAGCCGATCGGGTCGGCCGATCAGCGGCGGAGATGATCGACAGCGCTACCAACGTGACGGACGTCGTTCCGACAGAAATCCGACGAATCCCAGCACTGCAAAGTCCGCCATGTTCACTACGGATTACGTTGGCAACACTGACGACGTAGATGACAGTTGTCACTGTCATGAAAATAAAGAAGTTTTGCAGATTGTAAACAAACCTAACGAGAAGTCGGGCAAGCCGGTTTTGAGTATTTTAGTTGGAAATACCGAAGGAATGGCGCTCATTGATTCAGGGAGCGATGTTAACTTAATGTCAGAAGACTTCTATCATGTGATCGGCCAGCCAAAGACGACTGAAGATGGTGTTGTGTTATCGGGTCTCGGACTAAAACAAGTGCGTTCATTCGGGAAGTTTACAACTTGTGCTGTGATTGACGGACGATGTTACGACGAAGTTACATTCCATGTTGTACCTAAAGACTGTATGCCTTATAGTTTAATATTAGGTCATGAGTTTCTCGCTGGTGTGACAATGATTATGAATGAAGGAAGTGTGTTGTTGTTACCCTCAGGTGAAGAATTTTTGGTCCCCAGAGGCAAACCTTGTCGTACTTCTTCTTCTCTTCTCCTTCGCACCCCTCTTCACTCCTCTAGTCGTTACGACGAATCGTTTACTATTCGTGCTGTGCGCCTCTGGAACTCACTTCCACATTCCTTGCGTAATAGCCCTTCGCTGAACGTTTTTAGGAGAAAGATAAAAGAACATTTCCTTTCTATTTGAGTTATGTAGTCTATGTATGTCTATATTTAATATATATCATATTATATACGTACTATATGTATTATTTGTGTGTATGTCTATTAGTTTGTTGTACACTTCTGTCTGCCTCACAACTTGTTTAAATTATTTCACTTTCACTCAAAGGTTTGCTGGAAGAAAACTCAATGTTGAGTTAAGCTCGCCTCTGTACATCAACTTTTATTAATGTATATCTTTAAAATGTTTAAGTGTGTACAATAAAGAATTAAGAATTAAGAAGAATGGATGAGAAAAATTAATTGTTTTACAGTAGGATTGAGTGTTGTTGTAGGTTCCACAGTCAGCCCAACTGTCAAAAAGGAGGTTTTACAGTGTGTAGATGACTACAAGCCAGTCCATGCAAAAGCAGCACTCATACAACTGAAAATTATCTTAAAGGATGACATCCCAGTGGCTCAAAAACCAAGAAGATTGTCACTAAAGGAACAACAAATAGTTGAAGATCAGGTAACGGAATGGTTGGATAACAACATAGTACGGGTAAGTTACTCGGAATATGCTAGTCCCTTGGTGTTAGTCAGAAAAAAAGATGGTTCTACACGGGTCTGTGTAGACTACAGACAACTCAACAAGAAGATGGTAAAGGATGAGTATCCACTACCTGTCATTGAAGATTTGATTGATAAACTGCGTGACTCCAAAGTATTTAGTGTTATTGATTTGAAAAATGGTTTTTTTCACTTGAAAATCAGTGAAGAGTCAATACACTACACCTCATTTGTGACCCATCATGGTCAATTTGAATTCTTGCGCGCTCCGTTTGGGTTGTCAAACAGTCCGAAGTATTTTATGAGATTTGTGTCAACAATTTTCAAGAGTTTAATTGACAAGGGCATAATGTTGGTTTTTATTGATGACATAATCATTCCAGCTAAGGACGAGGAACAAGGTGTGCAAAGACTGAAAGAAGTTTTATCAGTTGCTTCAGAGTATGGACTACAGATAAATTGGAAGAAGGCTAACTTGATTTGCAGTGAAATTGAATATCTGGGTCATCGCATACATAGTGGTGGAATAAGCCCGAGTTTAGAGAAGACAGACGCTGTGGTGAGATACCCGGAACCAAGAACAACTAAGCAGGTACACAGTTTTATAGGACTTACTTCTTACTTCAGAAAGTATATAGAAAATTATGCTGCAATAGCGAAACCCTTAACTGACTTATTAAAACAAAATGCTATCTTTATTTTTGAAGAAGATCAACGTAATGCTTTTAACATTTTGCAGCAGAAGCTGGCATGTGGTCCAGTGTTGAAGATTTACAATCCTAGGCTGCCTACGGAAGTGCATACAGATGCATCTAGCATTGCTTATTCGGCAATACTATTACAGCAGCATCCTGACAGTGGCTTACATCCAGTCCAGTATATGAGTCGGAAGACAAATGATGCTGAACAAAGGTACACTAGCTATGAACTGGAGGCTCTAGCGATAATTGAAGCCATAAAGAAATTTAGACATTACCTGTTTGGCATACACTTTAAGATCATTACAGATTGTCAAGCTTTTGCACTGACTCTTAAGAAAAAGGACTTATCAGCTAAGATTGCAAGATGGGTGTTGTTTTTAGATCAATACGACTTTGAAGTTGAGCACCGAAAAGGCTCAAGGATGAGGCATGTGGATGCATTGAGCAGACACCCTTATGTTTCAGTCATGGTAGCAAGCCTTCATGACCAAGTCAAGGAAGCACAAATCCAGGATGAAGGACTGAAAGCAATTATTGAAATTGTAAAAGAAAAACCCTATTTAGACTATTGCTTGGAAAACAATATTCTTTTCAAGAGTGACCAGAAGCAGCTGGTAATTCCTAGAAGCATGGAAAAGGAGGTCATACGAAGAGTGCATGCCAATGCTCATTTTGGTAAGAAAAAAATGAAGGAACTCCTAGTTAAAGATTTCTACATCAATGACATAGACAAGAAAATTGATGACTTTATTGCAAGCTGCATACCATGCTTGCTGGCAACAAAGAAGCAGGGAAAACAAGAAGGTTTTCTTAACCCTATTCAGAAGGAGGGAACCCCGCTGCATACCCTCCACATGGATCACATCGGACCAATGACTGAGACCAGAAAGAGTTAGAGAGTCTTGAACAATTCAATGAAGAAAGAGAAGAATTAAGAAAAATAGCTAAAGAACAAATATTAAAAATTCAGGAAGAAAATACAAGTACTTATAATAAAAAAAGAAAGGAAAGTACAAAGTATGAAGTTGGTGAAAGAGTAGCAATACAAAGAACACAATTTGGCCCAGGACTCAAACTAAAGCCAAAATACCTAGGCCCATATAAGATTACTAAGGTCAAGCGAAACGATCGCTATGACGTCGAGAAGGATGATGTCACCTCTGAAGGCCCCATAAGGACTACTTGCTCTGCTGATGGGATGAAGAGGTGGCCTGACAATCAAGAAATTGAGTAAGTATGCTTTGATCGTGGTTATGTATGGACGTAAGACTGAATGATGAATGTTTGTTTTTTTTTTCTTTTGTAATTAGTGCTTAAGTTTTATTTATGTGTTTTGTTTTGTAAATGTAAATTGAAGTTTAATCTTATAAACTGGTTAATGTTGTAAGCTAATTTACTACTGTTTTGATTTAAATGGTGCTGAAGTTTATAATCTGTTTCTGGAAGTTAAACCATTGCATTGTGTTCCTTTGAGTTTATGACTTTTAATTAAGGACTGTTAGACAGGACTTTTATTCTAGTGTTGTTAATGTTTGTGTTTAGTTATTTAAGTGGCTTTTGATTAATGAGGATGTAGTGATGAATGTGAGCATGTAATGATGAGTGATGAGGAGGTAATGTAAGAAGGAAAGTTAGTTTAGCATGTCTGGGGACAGACATGAATGTCGGATGGCCGAATGTGGGAAATGGAACGTAACGGGAAGAAAGAGATAGAGTGCAAGGTGTGAGTGAGAGGATGGGAGAAACGGACGATTTTGAAAAAAGGACGCGACAGCGTTCACTGTTCAGCGTGCGGTTGGCAAGGATAGTTGATAGAAATAAAAAACTGAAGATTGTTTTAGTATTCAATTTTGAAGAACCCTATATCCCACATATATAAATCCAAATAGGCAAAATAAAAACAGATAGGAAAACTGTCAATGTTGCCTACATAATTAAATTAAAATGCGTATGTTACGTTTTTACAGAGATATATGATCAAATGCAATATTTTTAGTAACTATCAATGTTGCCCCCGTATTTGAAAGCTGGTTTACAGGTAGTATGATAACCCAGATCAGCAGCTAAACATGCTCTCTTATGCAGTGATACACAATAAGTAAAATAATAGTAAAATGTTTATTTTTTATTTTTTACAGAAACTGCCTGAACAATTCAAGGACATTGCAAGCCAATCTCAACTAGCAATATCCAATATACCCAGTGTGGATAATCCTATTCCAGGAACATCAAAAGATGTCCAGATAATTAAACAGTATGGTAATCTTAAAACAAAGAAAAGGAAAAGCATTTTAAGACCACTGGACATAAATAAAATTAGTGAGTTAACAGCAAGAGAGAAGAAATTATATAAAATTTGCACTACAAGTATTAAAGAAATTAGTCGATTGAGAAATCAGTTGAAATCAAAAACTTAAACTGATAAATTGCAGAAAATATGTGAGGATGAGAACATAAAAATGTTGCATGAAATGAATTTAAGCAATTCATTTATAATATTACTGCAAAACCAACACTTTATAAAAAATCACCAGCTTGCTACAGGCTATTAAGGCGAATGTTTTCTCTTCCATCACAGAGTACACTAAAAAAACTGCTAAATAGAATACCACTGAAAACTGGCATAAATCCACAAATATTTAAGGGATTAAAAAATATGGCAGAAAGACAAATAGACCATGAAAATATTTGTATATTATTATCATTTGATGAGATGGCCATAAGAAAACATTTTAATTATAATGAGAGATTAGACATAATAGAGGGATACCAAGATCATGGTAACCATGGGAGAGATGCACAAGTTGCTAGTAACGCCTTGGTTTTTATGCTAGCTGGTGTTAGAAAGAAGTGGAAGCAGCCCATTGCATTTTATTTCTCTGGAAAGTCTGTAACATCAGATAGACTATCTGTTATCATTAAAGAGGTATGAAATCAAATACATCCCCTCAAATTTTATCTATGAATTTGTAACTTTTAAATAAAAATATAAATTAATTACTTATCTGTCTTTCAGATTTTAAACAATTGCTATAAAATTGGATTAAATGTGGTAGCAACTGTATGTGACCTATCCAGGGTCAATATCAAAGCCTTGGATAATCTGGGATCCACTAAAGAAAAACCATATTTCACTTGGGAGGGACATGAAATTGTGACAATTTTGGATCCACCCCACCTCTTAAAATGCACTAGGAACCTATTCCTTAAATACAATGTCGAATGCTCTACAGATGTACAACATGAAGGGAAAGTGTTAAAAGGTAAAGGTTAACTTTACAATGTTGTTAGTACCTTCTCAAGCCATCCATGTGCATTCTATGATTGCTTATGTCAAATAAAGAGTTCAGAAAGTCTGCCAAACATTTAAAAGTTCAAATAATACTGTGCACTTTCAAACACATGCTAAAATAGATTTTGAAAATAAAGCTACATATTTTGTTGCAGTCTCTAATTTCTCTTTATTATTTGAAACAGGTGTGGCGAAGTGGAGCCATGTGCAACAATTTTATGACATGGACAAAAATAACCCAAATTGTGTTTTTGCGCCTGCTTTATCTGAACAACATTTAAAACCCAACAGCAAGCAGAAAATGAGGGTTAAGCTGGCAGCACAGGTGTTCAGCCACTCAGTTGCAGCAGGAATACTGTCTAAAATTGCTACAAGTAAGTATTTATATTATATAAATACAATACACTTTACTTCATATACCTAATATGTTTTAGTACTTAATCATCCCATTAATATCCACTGCTGGACATAAAGCTTTTTACCATATGGCTACAACACACTGGAAGAGGAAGGAATATCATAATTACCACACACAAATGGATTGGTGATCACGGTAATTGTACAAGAGAATGTTGCTGCTGATCCTCCTTCTGACAATCTCTCAGTTGCCCCTTATGGCATTCCCAGGAAACATCTTTACTATCTATTTACTGTTATGAAATTGATATTATACACAAAGTAAATTGCATACAGTAAAAGGTCACTGTTTAGGAAAATAATAAAATAATTATAAGTTAACCAATTTCCGTAAAAAGTAAGTTAGTCATTAGCCTAAGCTAGGCTAGATTGTAATGATAATAAATACCATCTTTTTCTACACTAATATTATAAAGAGGAAAGATTTGATTGTTTGTTTGTTTGTTTGTTTGAAATGAATAGGCTCCGAAACTACTTGACCGATTTGAAAAATTCTTTCACTGTTGGGAAGCTACACTATCTCCGGTGAACATAGGCTATATAAAATTTTCAAAAAAGTTAGGGATCCATACTAAAACCTCAATAATGTAAACCAAGGTGTGAAAAAAATACCAAAATACTTTCTTGCATCGCGTGCGCTGCGAAAACTATTGTTTATAGAACAAAATAATGTACTACGTCTTTGTAGAACATATAATTATCTATAAAAAGTGTCGCGACAGCATATGTCTAACTATTACCTACAGTTAGGTCACAATAAGAGATATTTTATTAAAAAAAATATTATTGAAAGGACGCCGCTAGAAAAGGCTCTTTATTTGTTACTTGGTATTGATCCTTATCAAAATAAATTACTTCATAGTCAAGACTGCTTCAATACCTTTATGTAACTTTTTGAATTATTCACTTTGGACATTCCCTTCGAAAGATATCACGAGTTTAAAATATAAGAATTAGAAAAAAGTCGCGTGATTGTCGCTCACTCTGCTCGGCTAACTATGCGATTTAAGCATCACTGAGGTACGGGAGTGTCTATACTAATATTATAAAGAGCGTAATAGTAGTAATAACACAGAAACCTTCAATCCTAACTTTTTAATAATGTGTTAAATACCCGTGCGAAGCCGGGACGGGCCGCTAGTACAGTATATTTTTTGAATGGGTGATTTTTATCAACAATTAAAATATTTTTGTTTCTTTACAGACGAACTACCGGCAGAAGCTCACGCAACGGCAACACTGCTGAAAAAATTTGACGGTCTTTTTGACGCCCTAAATGCGGATAGTCCAGACCTACGTAGAGGGAAGAAATATTCCACAAATATGACCACAAAATCACCTCATTTACAATTATTTCAAAATATGAGCAAATTTATTGAGGAAATCAATTATATAGGTTCGAATACACCCCCACCATCCAAGGTTGGATGGATCCGAACCATTAATGCTGTAGAACGCCTCTGGAAAAAATTATTAAGTCAAAATGTGAATAGCCTTTCAACACGGCGTTTAAATCAAGATCCACTTGAGAATTGTTTTGGTTGCATTCGCTATCACTGTGGTTCTAACAATAATCCGACTGTGGGACAATTTATATCCGGCATTAAGACTGGGATAATTAATAATTTGCGCCATAGTAGTAAAGCAACAAAAAAAAACTGTGAAGACGACACGGCAACCTTATGTGATAACTTAAAATCATTTTTGCTCCCCGAAAACACTCCCGAAGTAATTGACAGAGACGTAATATGTGAACAATTTCACGAGTTAGAATCATCGATAGCCGATGCAACCGAAACAATAGAGCAGGCGTCATCCGAAGCTCAAGCCTGTACGTATGTGTGTGGCTTCATATACAAAAAAATAAAACATGGAAGTTGTGATGCCTGCAAAACAGTATTTTTAGTATCGGAAGCCACACAACTACATATTTTCACTAGTTTTAGAGAATATGACTCTACAAAAAATGCACTGCACTATGCTAACCAAGCATTTGTGCAATGTGTAGAAATTTGTGCCATAGCAATAAATAATATTATAAATACTGCAGGTAGGCAAAATTCTTTAAAAAAAATATTATGTCTGCTCTGTCTCAGGTGAATTTTGATTTTTTAAAAACGTGCCCACAGCATGAAAATGTAAATAAAATACACATTATTAATTCCACATTTTACATTTGTGTCAAAAGACAAATTGTTTTAAAAAACCGAGTGTTTGGTGAAGAGGAAAGAAAAAAGGCGTTAGAAAGAAAAATGATGATTTTAAGAAACCAGTAAACATCAGTTTTCAATTTATTATATGGTTTTTGATGTATGGTACCTGTCCCCACAGGAAAGCTCAAAATCGTGACTGTAATTTACATTTTCAGGTTAATTTATTCATTTACGTGAGCCAATTGATTAAACCTTTTTTAAAATAATGTTATGTGTATGATGAGAAATAGTTGGGTTTAAAACAATTCTGTTTATCAAAAATAAAGAAATACTCAGTCAAAGATTGTATTTATTTTTATTTCCTTACCACTACGCTCTACATCACGATTCACGAGGCGATGGGACATTAACTAAGATTATGCAATTATTTTAAAATCATGGCATAATGTTCAATACCATCGCTTCATGATGAAGTGAGCGAAAGTTAAATAAGTTTTAAAGATGTTACAGAGATTTGAAACTGCCGCCACGGCTAGTTCCTGCGGAAATCACAGAGCGCTAGTAGTATCTGTAATTCGCATTTCATTGGTAGGGAGTGACGCTTCTTCTCTCGTCAGAGAGTATTATGAATTTATGTTCCTTGCGCAGTACGCCTACGTGTGTGGCAGAGAGAGGACGTGTTTTAGGTACCTATTATTTCATAAACATAGAAAATGTCCAAGGAGAAGGAGCGAGAAGCTTGGTCAAAAACACTAGACCTATATAAGGATTTGCCATATTTGTGGGATAAAAAAAACAAAGATTATTTTAACAAAGACGTGAGACAAGAAGGTTATAAAATGCTTTTACAAGTTTTTAATGAAGATATTGGCAAAGATAATATAACGCTAGCCGATTTTAAGAAAAAACTTGAAAACATGCGCAGTTCATATGGAAGAGAGCTGAAAAAGGTAAGATCATCCTCAATCCTCATATACATCAACACACATCAATCGGCCCAAGCGTAACCTTTTCATTTTCTTGACAAAATCGCTTGTACTTAAAATTCTATACATACTCTATGAAAACAAAGGTATGACCCACAACAGATAGGGTCTCACCTACTCGCATTTATTATTCAAAGTTAAAAGCATATTATAAGGAATCTAGAATTATGTCATATTTATACTAATATCATAAAGCTGAAGATTTCGTTTGTTTGAACGCGCTAATTTCAGAAAATATTATGTTTAGGTATAACATTTGTCACAAATTATAATTCGTTAAGATTGTAAAATACTGTAAGTACATCATACTGGTATGTAATGTACGAGGGTTGACAGCTATCGACAAACGTTTCGCAGTTTGGCAGTAAATGTCACAAGGATATGTACCTACTGCTTTATATTTCATTTTTTTTAATGTGTATTGGGTTTGCTCTTGACCTTAGTCTAGGTCAGGAGTGACTAAGACAAGAAGCAAATAGAAGCAAATACAGCAATATACGATCCCATCAAAAACATAAATGTGAAAGGCTGCCAAGTTCGATACTATGGGAATGCTTCGCCTATAAAAAAAGTGAGATCTGAATAAGTACCAAGTTCCATAAAAATACCTCAAATCATAAATAGTTATAGGAATGCACATTTGATTTCCAGCAGTTTTTAAGGTACGTTTTGAATAAGTATCACGTTACATAGAAATACTTAAAATTACAATAGTCAGAGAAACGCACACCGGTTTTTTTAGCAGTTTCCTGATAACATTTATTATTTTCAGCACTTTTTAATGATGTTACTTGGCAAGTTTTCACACACCACACACTTTTTCAATGCAATGAATCGACACCTTTGGACTGCAATGTGTCAAGTATATAATTTTCTATTAAAACTTGCCAAGTTACATCATTAAAAAGTACTGAAAATAATAAATGTTATCAGGAAACTGCTAAAAAAACCCGGTGTGCGATTCTCTGACTATTATAATTTTAGGTATTTCTATGTAACGTGATACTTATTCAAAATGTACCTTAAAAACTGCTGGAAATCAAATGTGCATTCCTATAACTATTTATGATTTGAGGTATTTTTATGGAACTTGGTACTTATTCAGATCTCACTTCTTTTATAGGCGAAGCATTCCCATAGTATCGAACTTGGCAGCCTTTCACATTTATGTTTTTGATGGGATTTCATTTATTTTTGTTAGGTGTAGGTTCTTTATTATTTTTTTATCACTTTGCTTTAGGAAATGTCTCATTCCACTTAGTTGTAAAATTAGAAATTATTTAGACTATGCGAGAAAAAATAATCTTTCCATTTTTGTTTGACTGATTTAGCGCACCTAGTGTACCTAGTGACCTGCTTTGCACTTCGTAAATCGTGGGTTCGGTTCCCGCAACAGACACACACAGAGTGGTGAACAATTTTATTGTTCTTGTCTTTAAGACAAACATGTATTGTCTTAAATTGGTATGTATCTAAATTTAAATAAGTCTTATCTCTTGTCCACTCCATACCTACTTATAGTAGAACAAAATTACACATTCGTTGTTTTCAAACTGACTCACACTTAGCCGTTTTCAGATCTTTACTTTATTTCGACCTAAAGACAAACCCTCGAGCCAAATTTCAGGTCGGTACGACCATTGGAAGATAGACCCATTTAGTTCATTATGACTTCATAGTAGAACAAAGTTACACCTTCGCTATTTTTAAAACTGACTCACACTTGGCCGTTTTCAGATTTTTCCCTTTACTTTGACCTTAAGACCTATCTCCATGCCAAATTTCAAGTCAGTACGACCATTGGAAGTGGTCTAGGTTTTTGATGAGTCAGTGAGTGTAAGGTAAAAATAGCGATTTTCTGACGTCAATATCTCAAGAACTGCTATAGGTAGAGTAATGAAATTTTGTATTCTAGACAATTAAGTTGATGTCAACAGACACTCGAAATTTCATATGCGTAGACAAAATATGTTTTGAGTTATAGGGTGGTCGAAATTGGCCTGAAATGGTTCGTGTAATATAACCCACGGCCGGTGTGTCGCTTTTTTTTGCTCGAACTTGGCGGACACACTGACGTGTGTCTAGATTTGGATATTGCTGTATTTGCTTCTATACGATTCAATTTTATAAGATTTGTAAGACGCCACCACGCCACGGTCAGTCACCAAATTTATGTAGGTACAACTTTTAACATATCTTCTTGAAAAGGAACTCTGCCCTGTCCATTGAAATAATTTGTGAATTTATTGCGTACACTGTTGCCTTCATTATTACGCTCTTTTTCACTTATATCCGCTAGAGATACTAGACCCTCAGTTTCTTTCCGCCAATCGCCAAAACAAAAAGTAGAATCAATAGTATTTTCAGTGTCGATACATTTTTTTGTAATATAACTTTTTGATTTTCGTCTTAAATAATTATGTAAGGCACAACAAGCCAGTACAATATTATCGACATTATCGATATCCACACTTATACTTTGCCGAAAAATCCTAAAACGTGCTGCTAAGATTCCAAAAGCGTTTTCGACTACTCTTCTTGCTCGAGATAATCTATAGTTGAAAATCCTTTTTTCGTGGGTTATGTTTTTGAATGGGTATGGCTTCATAATGTGCCTGTTAATACCGAAAGCTGAGTCTCCCAAAAATATGTATGGCGCTGTAATAATAGTCCCCGGTAACGTACACGAAGGTGGCAGATTTAAATTATCTGCTATTAATTTATTATAAAATGAAGTGTGTTGTATGACACCACCATCAGACACGCTTCCGTTGCTGCCTGTGTGCACGTACATGAATTCGTAATTGGCATTTACGACGCCAAACAGAACTACACTAAAAAATCCTTTATAGTTATGAAAAGACAAGCCACTTCCAGGTGGTTTTTTTTATAGATATGTGCTTTCCGTCGATCGCACCAACACAGTGATTAAAATTCCATTTCTCTTCAAACACTTTAGCATTTTCTTTCCATTCAATTTGCGTCGCTGGCATCTGAAACAAAAACTAATGTGTACAAATTTTAATTTGTTACAGAACTATGGTGAATTTTCATCAGACTCTCCAGATGTCCCTAGAACACCACTACTTAAGAAACCAAAAATAAGTATACAAAATAAACAAGAAAAACTAATTGACTCGGCTCAAGCACTGATAAGTCAAAAAGAAGATGACTGGGAGATTATTGGCAAATCGATTGGCATACAATTGAAAAGTCTTAACCCTCATCAACAAGTAATTACTCAAAAACTAATAAGTGATGCCCTATTTTACGGGAAATTAAATAAATTGACGGACGAGTCTGTAATAACTCTATCGCCTCAAATTGTAACCCGTTTTCCACGCTACCACCCTAATTCTGCTGGTTTACCACTGACTAACTTAACAGCACAATACACTCGTATAATCAACTCACAATCTCCACAAGACATAGTTAATATATCAGCACCATCCCCACAATATAAATCAAGTGCTAAACCGTCTCCTCAATACATATCTATTGCAACACCATCTCCGCAAATGTCTGCTGCAACACCATCTCCTCAATACATATCTAATGCAACACCATCTCCTCAATACATATCTAATGCAACACCATCTCCTCAATACATATCTAATACAACACCTTCTCCTCAATACATATCTGCTGCAACACCATCTCCTCAACATTATGAACCACAAACTTATGAACGGGATTCCTCTCAGTATTGTAGTATAAATCCTGACATTGATTTACCAAACGCAACATTTACGTCATCGAATGACATGGATCCCAGCGATCCCAATCAAAATCCCGAAAGTAATATTACTTGTACTAAAATTATAAAAGGTACTGGTAAAGATATGAAGGAGTTTATAATATTTAATAAGAAAATTTCAAAAAAGTAAATATCTAATCTTGCATTATTTACCTGTAACAACGTTTATGTATACCTAAGTGTAACTTACTTATGAATAAAAATTTCAGTTAAAGATGTTGTTTTTTTTAATGAAAACTATATAAAAATGTGTACTTACTTTGATATAGTGCTTTAAGCTCTTGTATATAGCGGAGCATGTCTCTGGAATCATTTTCGACATTAGTTGCGGCGAAATAACAGCACTAAATTTTAAATCCTCATAACTTTGACCTGTAGCTAGGAAACGTAAAGTAGCTGTAAGCCGTTCTCTGGGACTAATGGAATCTCGCATTAAAGTATCTTGTTTTTGTATTAGTGGTGTTACCATACTGAGGAGCTCTTCAAAACACTCTATGTCCATTCTTAAAAAGTTTTTTGTATCTGGTGGTTCTAAATGCATCATTAAATTCATGTGGCTCAATTCGTCTCGTTTTAACAACCAAGATTTGGCCCAGGTCCTTCTTTTTCTCATTTGTTTTGGTTGCACCGTAGCAAGTGCCAAAACGATGCCTATTTTTTGGTGTTTCGAAAGTGTCGGTGGCATCTTTATCAACGAGCGCTCTGATACACGGTCGGCTACGCACTAACCGGCAGGGACGTGTGTAGAGTCGTAGCCGATTTCATCCCCACTATCGCTCTCCCGATATCGCCTCTGATTTTAGGGCCGTGTATAGTATGTTTAAGGGAATATGGCGCGGCAGTGTTGGGCGTAGTTAACTACTTTTTTGTTATCAGATTACTAACTGCGATTAAAAGTAGTTAACTACATGTAGTTATGGTTACATGTAGTTATGGTTACATGTAGTTATGGTTACATGTAGTTATGGTTACATGTAGTTAACTACAGTAGTCAAACTACATTAAGTAGTTGTTAATCTGATTGCTGTAATCTAGTAGTTATGATTACTGATTAATTGAGTTCTAATAACTTATTTCGCAAAATATATATATCGGCACATAAGTGTTAATTTACGTATGTTTTGGAATCTGGCTACAAAAACAAAACAGTTTAATTCGCGTATGTTTATTTCAAGGATTGAAGATATTAATATAAAAAATTGTTTTAAGTCGTAGAAATGTACCCATATTTATTAGATATTAATCATTTATGCATTGATTGATGTGTAATCAAAAAGTCCACTTTAGTCATCAAAAATCATCCAAATTAGCCTTTAGCACTACACGCTTTTCATCCGAAAGCTTGTGGGATTTGGGATGATTTATCATAGTTGCATAGGAAAACAGTCTTTCCACTGGAGCTGAAGAAGGTAGTAGTCCATCCAACAGACATTGTAGAGTGCGTGAGTTAGGCCCTAAGCAATTACTTCAGAAAATTGTTCAGGGTGCTTAGAGAGTTAACATACTAAAAGTCCCGACATCTAGGGGGTGAGGCGGAGTGGGGGGAGGGGGTTAAAGTTCCCATTTTTCAGTTTTTCGCTAATATCTTTTAAACGGTGCGTCATGGAGATAAGAAGTCTTCTACGCAATGAAAGCTTATAGAATTATGTACAACTTTTACCTTATACACTTTTTCACATTCCTACCTATTTTCGAACTACACGTTCCGGTAAAGTGAAAATTGAAAAAAAAACTACTTGAATTGAACACTACCTCTTGTATACTACTTCCTTCACGTTATTTGGGGATAAAAAGTATCTTATATCTTAAATCAACTCCTACTATATCAATTTACTAAATTTTATCCAGATCTGTACAGCCGTTGGGATATCAAAACTTTTATCTACACTTGTCTTATACACTTTTTCCAAATTTTCACCAGTGTTCGAGTATTAGTATGATGTGACAAGCATTACCAAATATTAAATATGAGCTAGTATATAAATTAGGTATTTTATTGATAACATAAGCTGGCAGTACCTCCAAGAGGTGAAGGCGGTAACAGCTTGAGATCTCGTTTTCTACCAGTGGTAATGGAGCAGAAGCGGGTCGTCACTTTTCATTCCATATTTCCTGTCGTAGAAAACGAGATCTCACTGGCTAAAACTCCCATAATCATCCATGCCTTCGGGCTTATGTTATTGTTGTCGTTTATGATTCAACCTCTTTGGCATGGTAGCTTACCCGGTAACGCAGGGGAGCAGCCAGAACAGTTCTTTGCTTTGTAATCGTCATTAGTTACGAAATTGGATTATCCATCATGAGTGCTAATAATAATAAGTGTCCTGTGTGTGATAAGGACATCGTTAAAGGCATCGTTAAAGAAACAAAAAGGAATACTCGGCCTTATCAAAGCTAGTAAAGATCGGAACGATGATAAGCACCAAATTTTCCGCGCCTTGACATCCGTTTTAATTCACTTTAATTGTCGTAAAAACTACACACGAGCCGATACAATTAAAAATATATAAGTGTAGCATCTACATGTCAAGAAGAGGCAGGCCCGTCTCAGCTCAGGTCTTCAGCTCCCCAATTCGACTTCATGACTAATTGTTTATTATGCGCACATAATGTAAAAGCAGAAACCAGAACGCTTTTGAGCAGAAGAAGAATAGTACATTCAGTTAAAATGGATAATCCAATTGCGTAACTAATGACGATTACAAAGCAAAGAACTGTTCTGGCTGCTCCCCTGCGTTACCGGGTAGGCTACCATTCCAAAGAGGTTGAATCATAAACGACAACAATAACATAAGCCCGAAGGCATGGATGATTATGGGAGTTTTAGCCAGTGAGATCTCGTTTTCTACGACAGGAAATATGGAATGAAAAGTGACGACCCGCTTCTGCTCCACTACCACTGGTAGAAAACGAGATCTCAAGCTGTTACCGCCTTCACCGCTTGGAGGTACTCCCAGCTTATGTTATCAATAAAATACCTAATTTATATACTAGCTCATATTTAATATTCGGTAATGCTTGTCACATCATACTAATACTCGAACACTGGTGAAAATTTGGAAAAAGTGTATAAGACAAGTGTAGATAAAAGTTTTGATATCCCAACGGCTGTACAGATCTGGATAAAATTTAGTAAATTGATATAGTAGGAG
This sequence comes from Autographa pulchrina, assembly GCA_905475315.1. Classification (NCBI taxonomy): domain Eukaryota; kingdom Metazoa; phylum Arthropoda; class Insecta; order Lepidoptera; family Noctuidae; genus Autographa; species Autographa pulchrina. The sequence goes on along the minus strand of FR997762.1, from coordinate 5,268,418 downwards.
TTGATTTAAGATATAAGATACTTTTTATCCCCAAATAACGTGAAGGAAGTAGTATACAAGAGGTAGTGTTCAATTCAAGTAGTTTTTTTTTCAATTTTCACTTTTCCGGAACGTGTAGTTCGAAAATAGGTAGGAATGTGAAAAAGTGTATAAGGTAAAAGTTGTACATAATTTTATAAGCTTTCATTGCGTAGAAGACTTCTTATCTCCATGACGCACCGTTTAAAAGATATTAGCGAAAAACTGAAAAATGGGAACTTTAACCCCCTCCCCCCACTCCGCCTCACCCCCTAGATGTCGGGACTTTTAGTATGTTAACTCTCTAAGCACCCTGAACAATTTTCTGAAGTAATTGCTTAGGGCCTTGCTCACGCACTCTACAACCCCTTATGGGTGATTTATTGACTGAACTATAGAGGAGTATTGTATTTTATGAAAACTTTTTTGACTTCTGGATATCTATGAAGAGTATTTAGTTCTCGTTCCATATCTGACAAATAACAAGAAAGTATAAGATCTGCTTTTGACCTCTGTACTCTGCATACATCTTCCTCAGTATCTGAAGAAGAGCTATCAAATTGAAAAAAATCATCATTCTAATTTTTCTTTTTTGGTGTTGAGCTCGATTCAGCATTTTCCAAAACTTCCTTTGCAATAGCTGCTTTGAATAAGGTTTTCAACTTTTGATGCTCTTCTGTAGGAATACAAGCAAACCACTTAGTTTTAAATTGTAGTAAAGACATTGCAGCTATAGATGCATTTTGTGCTCTTGTGGTAAAAAAATCAAAAATATTATTAAAACGAGTATTTACGCTTTCCAAGTGCGTTCTTGCCAGATCTTTGCAGTAGACAAAGTCTTCATTGCACAGTTTTTGTAATTTTCTCCTCAAAGATAATAAGCATGGAAGTAGCAAGCCATAGAACATGTCCTTTTCACCTTGTAAAATATCAAGCGCTTCAGCTATCGGCTTGGAACATTTTAAATATTCTTGAATGTAACGGAATTCGTTCTGTCGCAACTGGCTACTGCCACTGATTTTTAAAGCTTCATATAGCACAATGCTTTTATCTTTCATAGCATATATTTGTCCCAGTGCGTCGTAAGTGCTATTCCACCGTGTGTCTCCTGGCCTTGATAGCGTGTGCCCTAAAACTGTTTGTATTATTTCTGCTGATTTAGGCCGACCAGCATTCCATAATTTGTTGCATTTATTTATTATTCGTTTATGGGTTTAGGAAAGGGTGGTATTTTGATTTCGGAGCACTTTTCCAGCTTCTGTGGTTGCACATAAGTTGAGGATATGAGCAGAACATCTCAGGTGAGCTGGGAGTTCAGGTGACAAGGGATCGGTTTCAGACTTTTCATGCGACGTCGTGCATACTAACTTCTGACATATCATTATCTCTAGCATCATTAATGTCCTCAAATTCTCGGTCTTCATCGTTAAATTCAATTTCAATCGGATCACAAGACATAATTGCGACGCCAAACTCTTTAAAAGCCTTTACAAAATTACTTCCATTATCAGTGATCGTAGATAGAACTTTACGCGAGTCAATTCCGAATTCATTATGGATATCTTCTAATAGAAAAACAATTCTATCGTAGGTATATTCCACTTTGTTCACCTGGGTGATATCACCCAGGTGAACAAAGTGGACTTTTTTGTCATGGTAATTGGGCTTTTATGGGTGAATTGTGTCCGAGGTGAAATGAGGAGTCATTTCACCTCGGACTCAATTCACCCAGGTGATATCACCTGGGTGAAATGAGTCGACTTTTTATGTGTAATTTGTTCACCTTGGAATTGTATCACCCAGATGAACAAACGCGACTTTTTGAATTATTCTAGTCGACTTATATCACCCGCATACAAAGTGGCAAAAAGTTCATTAAATTATATTTAAATATATTTTTATTTTACTGATTGTTCCTTTACTAAATACAAGAAAATCTTTTTAGTACAAAAACGATATTCCATGTCAATAAAATTAAAATAAATCGGGTTTTATGCTAATAAATACTTTAATCATTTTTAATAAAAAAATGAAGAAATATTTTTGGACACATTATCACTCCTATAAAAAACTCCAATGTCTGTTGAAAACACCTATTTATTTTTAATTTTTGGCATATTTTGATTTAATTGTTACTATTTTTTATACTTTGTACATAAAATATTTTCTTGTATTTATTATAAGAACAATCAGTAAAATAAAAATATATTTTAATATAATTTAATGAATTTCTTGCCACTTTGTATGCGGGTGATATAAGTCGACTAGAATAATTCAAAAAGTCGCGTTTGTTCACCTGGGTGATACAATTCCAAGGTGAACAAATTACACATAAAAAGTCGACTCATTTCACCCAGGTGATATCACCTGGGTGAATTGAGTCCGAGGTAAAATGAGGAAACAAAAAAGTCTACTTTGTTCACCTGGGTGATATCACCCAGGTGAACAAAGTGGAATATACCCTATCGTAGCTATGCGTTCCCTTGAATCTTCGACAAGCCAATGTCTTAGATTTCCTTTGTAAATCAGATGTAATCCAATGTGCCGTGACACCTATAAAACTTCTTTTTTTTCCAGACCAAATGTCTGCTGTGGTGCATACATACGTATAAAGTATTACAAAGCACGGTTTTTATTTCATGTAATTCTTTGATATAATAATCTTGCAAAGAACGTCCCAAAGATCGTCGACTCATTAATGTTAAACCATTTTGACACATACCTGCATTTTCCAACGTTTTTTTTAAGTACGGATCGTCAATTGCTCTTAAAGATATCATAGAATGGATAAAGAATTTTATAATGTTTTGATTAAATTCTTCTTGTGATACCTTAGCCTTTTTAGACTGTGACAGTGAAACTGAAGTTGTTTTCTTTGTTTTTTTATTAGCGGCATAATATTCTTTATATTCGTATAATGCACTTTCTCCATGTTTTCTTTTTAAGTGCGTGACAAAGTTAGATGTCGAAGGCAAGGTTCCGGATATTTTTACTTGTTTTGGCAAGCACAAGGTACACAGTCCAACTCGTTTGCGATCTGTAGACTCTTCTTTAGAAAATTTAAAGAACTTTCCATCAAGAATACGTGGCAAGTTTTCGTTAACACGTTGACGTTCGTTGACTCGTTCATATTATACAGCTAAACAAGTAAGTGGCGCTCGCGCAGTAGTGTTTTTAAAATAAAATAACAACAAACGGACGTGCAAACTGTTAGAAGCAATTAAATTGACTGCAATGTAGGCATGTGTCGTTCGCGAATGAATCCTTCAACTGGACTACTTCAGTTGCGTTTAGTTCTTCCTTCACTAGTCCAGTTCCAATACAAACATATCTTTAGTTCACTAGTTCACGTAGTTCGCAGTGGGGGACGACGCGATGCGCGCGAACTAGAACTAAACCGAACGTGGCCACACATGTAGCGAGCGAGAACGCGCTATAGCAACAGTGCGCTCTATAATATCTAAAAAATACTGATTTTGATCATGTTTCTGAGCATATGAATGCAAATAGTGCCCTTGAATATTTCGCTAAGTCAATAACTAGAGCCGTAAAAATCAGTACCTATTCATTTACTGTGCCACATCGCCTGAGAATTATTAAGCCTTGGATTACTCCAGGTTTGTTAAGATGTGTGAGAAATCGGGACAAGATGTACATAAAAATGAAAACTACACCCAATAATGAAATCTTAAAGATAACTTTTAAAAGATACAGGAACTACTGCAATGCAATATTGAAAAAACTCAAAAAACAATACGAAAAGGACGAACTATACAAAGACAAGTCTAATCAAAAAAAAATGTGGAATTTTATATAAAATTATTTATTTTCATTCATTATAAAAGAATTAACCCACACTGCAAAAAAAAATCATCTGCCTGTGCATTACTTAAAATCGAAAAATCAGATAGTCTATCACTTAATGAAGTAAATAAGTTCTTTACTAGTATTGGTAAGGAGCTAGCTGATAAGGTTACCAGATTATCTGTTAATAATCACGACGCGGACACGGTTCCTAATTCTGTTTTTTCTTGCGACTCTTTTGTTTTCCTTGAAACTGACGAGTTGGAGGTGGAACGAATGATACTGACGCTACGCAGTGACTGTGCTACAGGCCTTGATGGCATTTCAGCTAACCTTCTCAAGCAATATAGGAAAATTCTGGTTCCACCACTTACACATATAATAAACCTATGTATAACTACCGGCGTTTTTCCGGATTCACTAAAGCAGGCGCTAATTCACCCTATACATAAGTCTGGAGATGTAGATCGTGTCAACAACTACAGACCTATATCTGTCTTGCCCTCCATCTCCAAAGTCTTAGAGAGAATTATGAACAATCGTCTTAAAAGCTATCTCGAAACGAATAAAATTCTTTCCAATCACCAATATGGTTTTAGAAATAACATATCTACCAATGACGCAGTACATGACTTAACGGAGTATGTTGTTCAGGCCCTAGATCGAGGTAAAAAGTGCACTGCTATCTTTCTTGATTTGGCGAAAGCCTTTGACACGGTCTTCATCCCCAACCTAATTCTTAAACTTGAAAGAATAGGTATTAGGGGCAGGCTAACAACTAACAACTAGAGCTCTTTCAGAGCTACCTGTCAAATCGAACACAGTGCGTAAAAATCGGTGAACAGGTCAGTAATGACCTCCCTATCCACTTCGGAGTGCCGCAGGGAAGCATCCTCGGACCCTCACTCTTTCTGGTCTACGTCAATGATATGTGCAAATTGGATCTCGAAGATGGCGCGTTAGTGGCTTTCGCTGATGATACGGCTCTTGTTTTTACAGGGAACACGTGGGAACACGTTTTTGATAGTGCACAAATAGGTTTTAATAAAATAACAAAATGGCTCACAGCCAATACCCTCTGTTTGCAATGGAGCTAGAAATTAATCCTCCTTGGTTTGCAGACGCAAACCAGTATTTGTCTCTTTATGAAAGATTTATATTATTACGAAAATGGAACATTTCGGATTGACGTCCAGCGGCGGCCTTCTTTTTAGTGACTTATCTTCTTCTATTTTTTGGACTCGTGCACGTATTACGAGATTATCTTCCTTTCATCACGTATTACGAGATTATCTTCCTTTCTTATATTTCTTGTATTATGAAATACTTATGTAACAACGTAATAAAGACGTATAAAGACACATACAGTTTAATCGATTTAAACACCCTCTCTCTCAATGTGGACAAAACAAAGTATTTGTTATTTGGTATAAGGAAGCCAAGGGTGCTGGACAATGCCAAGTTTTCTATTATCGCCCACGACCACATACCAAATTCTCAGCCTATGTGCAATTGCCCTAAATTGGAACGAACTGCCACTTTAAAATATCTAGGCGTAATCCTAGATGAGAGACTCAGTTTTTCACCACATATTGAAGCACTGACTGGGAGAATACGAAAACTTATATATGTCTTCAAACACCTTAGAAAAAAAAAAGAAAAAAGACGGAAAATTTGGAGAGAGCAAAAGCGGAATCAAAGGGAAAAGAAAAAGGTAAAAAATACTAAGTCAGCTGTTCCAGCGACGGCGCCAGAGGGGCAAGTTGTTACAAATTTGAAGAAAAAACAGAGCTTGAGATACAGAAATCTGTACAAAAGATATCAAAGAACATTGAAAACTTGTGAAACGTTCAAGAAAGTTATTAGTAGTTTAAGGAAGAATAGATTTCGACTAGAGACTAAATACAAGAAAAAGATTGAACAATTAGAAACAGAAAATGTTATTTTAAAACAAGATCAATTATTCACAGAGAATGCAATGCTTCAAGTTTACGCAAAATGTAAAAATAATAAAGAAAAAAATATTGTCAAAGAAATCGTTTACGTAAAAGCCAAGAAAGCTAACAAGATACCTCAAGGAAAAAATTTAGGTATCAAAGGAAAATTACGACGCAACATAAAAAAAGAAACGTGGTAAAAATTATAAAACCGGAAATCGAAGCTTTTTTCTGCAGAGATGATATTAGTAGATCTACTGCGGGCATGAAGGAAACCAAGACTAAAAATAAACGTAAAATGCAAATCAGATATTTAACAGATACAATCCAAAATCTTTACCAAATATACACTCGAGAGCAATGAATCCGGGTCACTTAAAGAATCCTAAAAATCTCGGAAACTAAAAATGCTAGGTTAATGCAATAAATTGTATTTAATAGACAATGTAATACTCCTTAAATGAAGGTATTAAAACTTCTTAGTTATTGTAAAGTTATATCATAAATAAATCAAATTTGAAAAAGGGCCACTTTCGAAGATGGAACTACGAAATTACAGCATTTGGTTTTGCTTTTGTTTGTAATCTGTCATTTATGTGGGTACATAAACCATGTTGATAGTGCTCTATATTCATTATTCAAGCTGAAATTATGTCGCTTACGCCTGAAGAATGCACCAGAATACTTACAATGCTGGAAACCGGCCGGAGTCAGCGCGATACAGCCAGGACTGTCGGTGTGTCGCTGTCAACAGTACAAAGAGTTCTCCGACGTTACGAAGAAACTGGTTCTAACCTACGCAGACCAGGAACGGGCAGAACCAGGTGTACCACAGCACGAGAAGACCGATACTTGGTGAACACCATGCTTCGAAATCGCTTTCTCACAGGAACTGAACTCACAAATCAGTTTCGACGCCTCGGAGGATGTAACCCAAGTGCATGGACAGTAAGACGTCGGCTTGCTGAATCTAACTTAAAACCCCTTAGACCTGCAAACGGCCCTAAACTGGAGCGTGGGCATCGTATTTCAAGACTAAGATATGCCCAGAGCCACGTAAATTGGAGTATTGAAGATTGGTCAAAAGTTATGTTCTCCGACGAATCAAAATTTATGCTCTACAAGCACGATGGAAGACACAGAGTGTATCGAAGACCAGGGGAAAGATTCAAGCAAGCATGCATCGAAGAAAAAGTTGCCTACGGTGGTGGGTCTGTACTTGTGTGGGCCGGAATTTCTTTTGAAAGTCGCACAGAGCTGGTGATCATAGAAAACGGCTCTTTAACTAGCGAAAGATATGTGGAAGAAATCCTCAATGATCACGTTGGTCCATTTATGGTCAATTTAGGTGAGGATGCTATATTTATGCATGACAATGCCCGACCTCATACAGGTAGGATTGTGAATGACTACCTTCAAGAGATGAACATTACTCGTATGGAGTGGCCAGCGCGCAGCCCGGATATCAACCCGATCGAGCATGCTTGGGACGAGCTAGGCAGATGCGTAAAACAACGAAACCCTCCCCCAATCACGCTTCGTGAGCTCAAAATTGCTCTCACAGAGGAATGGGAGAATATTCCCCAAAATCGTATAAGGAACTTGGTGTACAGCATGCCAAACCGCGTAAACGCAGTAATGGAAGCACGAGGAGGCAATACGAAGTATTAAAATTAAGAAAATCGTAATAAAGTTCAAAAATTTCATGTTTCCTATTTTTGTTTTAAGGAGAGATCAGCAGTTTTTTTCTTTATGTAATTTTGTGTTAATAAAATGTATGGTGACTCATATTTTTTTTACTTTCATTTAAGGAGTATTACATTGTCTATTAAATACAATTTATTGCATTAACCTATCATTTTTATTTTCCGAGATTTTTAACATTCTTTAAGTGACCCGGATTCATTGCTCTCGAGTGTATATAAAAATGAATCCCTATTTCCGTTGGTCACGGCGAGCGACGTGCGCGGGGCGCCGGGCGGTGGAATAGAGATGTACTTCACGTTAACATTACCGACACTTTAGTCAATCATATATCGGAATCGATTAGTTTTATTTATAACTAGCGGCCCGCTCCGTCTTCGCACGGGTTTTTAATAAATATATCAATAATATTAATTTTAACGCTTGCACAGTGCACACACAGACACCTTTCTCGGGGTACTAAAAAAGTTGAAAGTTTCTGTGTTATTACTACTATGAGTAAAAAAAATAAAAAGAACATCCCAAAGTAGAGTAACATACGTTAATTATATATTTTACATAATAATATCACTATTTTATTACACTAATAAACCAAACGACGCCGACGTACGGTTTGAATTTAGGTCGCAATGCACTTCGTACACGACTGAGTTCCGTAAGAGATTCTTTTATAAATAAAGACCACATTGCCTAACCCTAAGACCATTACATGGCAATATAAGGTAACTGCACCAGTAATGGTAAGCGTTCCAGTAATGGTCAGTTGAAAAAAATACCTTTTAAATAAGAATCACACATGTTGTAGAGAAAATGGCAACACTCAAAAACAAACCATAGACTATCAACTTGTCAAAATATGACATGTGACGTCTAGATGTCGTTCATTTACAAAATGGTGGCCACGTAAAATAGACTCTGTCGGAAAGTTACAAATAATTGTTAATCCTTTTAGTGGAGTGAGTACTTATTGAGAGTTGTTTTTACATGGCATGCCTTTTAAGTTCTGTCGTTTCCATATTTCCCGGCAATTTTGAATTTGGAACTGTTCTATATTCGAATGTGTTTAAATTTTGAATCTCAAAACAGTTGAAAGTATTAGGATTAATGCTTTTGTTTAGTCACAGCGTCGATTGTAATCTGTCAGGTTACGTACGAAAATGAATCTTTCTAAGGAAAATGTTCGTGCAATAATTTTCTACAACTTTAGAAGATGTCTGACACGGCTTCAGTGTTTTGAAGAGCTAACATCTATGTTCAGTGATGAAGTCCACTGTCTGCGGACTGTCGAACGCTGGTATTTATAATTCTAGCGTGGACATACTAGTGTCAGAGACAAATCTCGCGAAGGACGCCCAAAATCTGCCTTCACTGAAGATAACATCATTGCTGTGAGACAACTAATTCTCGAAGATCGTCATGTGACGTATCGTGAGATAGAGGCTCTATTTGGCATCTCAGGGACAACCATTCAGAAGATCTTGCATAAAGTGCTTGGTGTGAGAAAGCTAGTTTGCCGTTGGATACCGCATCTGCTTTCCGACGATCACAAGGCGGCCCGCGTCAGATGGTGTAAGAAAACTCTGCAGAGGTTCAACCGAGAAGAGTCAAATCTCGTCTACGACATCATCAGTGGTGACGAATGTTGGATCTATGCCTACGATCCTGATTCCAAAGAACAATCTACAATCTGGGTCTTTCAAGACGAGCCAAAGCCGACTAAAGTTGTTCATTCTCGAAGCACTTCAAAGAAGTTGGTGGCCACGTTCGTTGGAAAAATCCGGCCATGATGCGACTATTGCACTCGAAGATCGTAGAACGGTTAACACAGACTGGTATACTACAGTTGGTTTACCACAAGTAATCACTGAACTTCGAAAATCTAACTCAAAGCGACGCATCATCCTGCACCACGACAACGCAAGCTCACACAGCGCTCGTCAAACGATTGAGTATTTGAAGCAGAAAAAAGTAGAAATTCTTGACCATCCTCCATACAGTCCTGACCTAAGCCCTAACGATTTCTTTACATTTCCTAAAATTAAGAAAAGTCTTCGTAGTCAAAGTTTCCAGTCCGGTGAAGAAGCAGGCGACGCTTTCAAGTCAGCCTTTTGAACACCCCTACTTTAGAGTGGAATAAATGTTATAAAAACTGGTTTGAGCGAATGGAAAAGTATATTAAGCTACGTAGTGAATACTTTGAAAAACAATAAAAAGTACTAAAAGGTTCTAGTTGTGTTTTTTTCTTCAAACGACAAAACTTAAAAGGCACCCCTCGTACGATGAAAAATAGTGTTTGAGTTGTACCTTATCATTAATATGCATGTTAAGATGTTTAGGATACAAATAACAACATAAATTAATTAATTAACTTTATATCTTTCTTTTTTAACTGGGGTGTCCATTACTGGAACTTTAAAAAACGGTTAGTACCAATTATGGTCAAACTGACCATAACTGGACAACTGGCGTTTTAACCGTTTTTCATCAAATTTGTATTTTAAATATTAATTTGATGTTGATGATCATTAATTTGATGTTTGTTACGCAATAGTACAAACGACGATTCTAGTAATAGTCATCATTAACCATTAATGGTGTGACCCTAACTAGCACATCATCACTCAAGAAAAAGCATGGTATGCCTTTACGTTAATCATTGTAACTTTTCCAATTTTTTTTAGAAATGGCGCCCAAAAAAGACTATAAGCCTTATCAGATGAGCCTTGCCATAGAAGCGGTGAAAAAAGGTGAAAGCTGTTCATCAGCAGCCAAGAAATATGGTGTTCCGCGTATGACCTTACGTAATAAAGTGTTAACGCCTGGAACGAAGGATAGAACGGCGCGGGGGTGGGGGCCCGAAGTGACACCTAGCGACGAGCGCGCGCTAAGCTTCACTCGCCGACAACCACGGTCGAGCACACGTTCATTTTATGTATAAATTCAATAAACTTCATTATAACGACTGGAGTTCTTCATTTTAAACACTAGTCCTCAACATTGGACCTTCGAGCCGAATAATACATACAGAATCAGAAGATCGTTTCAATCGTCGAGTCAATACCTACCTACAACGACGAAATCTAACCAAAAACGCTACGCAAAGTTGCTTCACAATAATACTAAAGAAGAAGCCCACCCAGGACAAAGAGGTAGCGAGTGGATATAGGATTGGTTTCGAAGTGTATTAATACCGTTTTCCTGCATTACAGTGTCGTGAATTCTTCATTCTCAGTGATACTTGTAAGTACTACCTACTTTTCTTTCTGTTTTACACGTAGCCGCCAAAATGGGAATAGAATTAGATTTGCGCGATTTAATTAAAAGAAGAGGAAATTTGCGTGGTAGATTCACTCTTTTCGGAAAATACGTTAATTCTCTTGATAAAACCTCATTAGTTGCAGAAAAAATCGTTGAGTTAGAATTACGCATAAATAATATTGAACAGGTTTTTAGTGAATTCCTAGATGTGCAATCGAAGATCGAGGACATAACCGATGACGAGTCGGAGTTGTTGGCTCAGTTACAGATTAGGGAAACTATAGAATCACAATATTATTCGTTAATGTCTATAGCAAAGTGTCTTAGTAAACCTAAAGTTGCGTCGACAAAAGTTTCGTCAAACACAAATAACGTAATAAAATTACCCACTATTTCTTTACCCTCCTTCGACGGTTCATTTGAAAACTGGTTAGAGTATCGTGATACATTTATTTCCTTAATTCATAATGCAAATGAAATAAATCCTATACAAAAATATCATTACTTACGTTCCTCGTTAAATAGTCCATCCAACAAAGACATTGTAGAGTGCGTGAGTTAGGCCCTAAGCAATTACTTCAGAAAATTGTTCAGGGTGCTTAGAGAGTTAACATACTAAAAGTCCTGACATCTAGGGGGTGAGGCGGAGTGGGGGGAGGGGGTTAAAGTTCCCATTTTTCAGTTTTTCGCTAATATCTTTTAAACGGTGCGTCATGGAGATAAGAAGTCTTCTACGCAATGAAAGCTTATAAAATTATGTACAACTTTTATCTTATACACTTTTTCACATTCCTACCTATTTTCGAACTACACGTTCCGGAAAAGTGAAAATTGAAAAAAATACTACTTGAATTGAACACTACCTCTTGTATACTACTTCCTTCACGTTATTTGGGGATAAAAAGTATCTTATATCTTAAATCAACTCCTACTATATCAATTTACTAAATTTTATTCAAATCTGTACAGCCGTTGGGATATCAAAACTTTTATCTACACTTGTCTTATACACTTTTTCCAAATTTTCACCAGTGTTCGAGTATTAGTGTGATGTGACAAGCATTACCGAATGTTAAATATGAGCTAGTATATAAATTAGGTATTTTATTGATAACATAAGCTGGGAGTACCTCCAAGCGGTGAAGGCGGTAACAGTTTGAGATCTCGTTTTCTACCAGTGGTAATGGAGCAGAAGCGGGTCGTCACTTTTCATTCCATATTTCCTGTCGTAGAAAACGAGATCTCACTGGCTAAAACTCCCATAATCATCCATGCCTTCGGGCTTATGTTATTGTTGTCGTTTATGATTTAACCTCTTTGGCATGGTAGCCTACCCGGTAAAGCAGGGGAGCAGCCAGAACAGTTCTTTGCTTTGTAATCGTCATTAGTTACGCAATTAGATTATCCATTTTAACTGAATGTACTATTCTTCTTCTGCTCAAAAGCGTTCTGGTTTCTTCTTTTACATTATGTGCGCATAATAAACAATTAGTCATGAAGTCGAATTGGGGAGCTGAAGACCTGAGCTGAGACGGGCCTGCCTCTTCTTGAGATGTAGATGCAACACTTACATCTTTTTAATTGTATCGGCTCGAGTGTAGTTTTTACGACAATTAGCTAGTGTGAATTAAAACGGATGTCAAGGCGCGGAAAATTTGGTGCTTCTCATCGTTCCGATCTATACTATCTTTGATAAGGCCGAGTATTCCTTTTTGTTTCACCTCAGAAACATCCTTACTCCCTTTAACGATGTCCTTATCACACACAGGACACTTATTATTATTAGCACTCATGATGGATAATCTAATTGCGTAACTAATGACGATTACAAAGCAAAGAACTGTTCTGGCTGCTCCCCTGCGTTACCGGGTAGGCTACCATGCCAAAGAGGTTAAATCATAAACGACAACAATAACATAAGCCCGAAGGCATGGATGATTATGGGAGTTTTAGCCAGTGAGATCTCGTTTTCTACGACAGGAAATATGGAATGAAAAGTGACGACCCGCTTCTGCTCCATTACCACTGGTAGAAAACGAGATCTCAAACTGTTACCGCCTTCACCGCTTGGAGGTACTCCCAGCTTATGTTATCAATAAAATACCTAATTTATATACTAGCTCATATTTAACATTCGGTAATGCTTGTCACATCACACTAATACTCGAACACTGGTGAAAATTTGGAAAAAGTGTATAAGACAAGTGTAGATAAAAGTTTTGATATCCCAACGGCTGTACAGATTTGAATAAAATTTAGTAAATTGATATAGTAGGAGTTGATTTAAGATATAAGATACTTTTTATCCCCAAATAACGTGAAGGAAGTAGTATACAAGAGGTAGTGTTCAATTCAAGTAGTATTTTTTTCAATTTTCACTTTTCCGGTACGTGTAGTTCGAAAATAGGTAGGAATGTGAAAAAGTGTATAAGATAAAAGTTGTACATAATTTTATAAGCTTTCATTGCGTAGAAGACTTCTTATCTCCATGACGCACCGTTTAAAAGATATTAGCGAAAAACTGAAAAATGGGAACTTTAACCCCCTCCCCCCACTCCGCCTCACCCCCTAGATGTCAGGACTTTTAGTATGTTAACTCTCTAAGCACCCTGAACAATTTTCTTAAGTAATTGCTTAGGGCCTTGCTCACGCACTCTACAACCCCTTATGGGTGATTTATTGACTGAACTAAAAGGGCAGTGCTTTGCAAGTGATAAAATCGTTAGAATTTTGTACCGACAACTACCAGGTAGCTTGGGATCTGTTGACTAATAGATACGATAATAATAGGTTATTAATTAACAATCACGTTAAATGTTTGTTCTCCTTGCAAACAATAACAAAAGAATCTCCCATTCAGCTAAGAAAGTTAATAGATTCCGTACTTAAAAACTTAAGATCTCTAAAAATTATGGGTGAACCCACAGAACATTGGGACACATTAATTATTTATTTAATTGTCACTAAATTAGATCCAATTACATGTAAAGAGTGGGAAAATAAAAAGAGCTCTGTTTGTAAGGACTCCAAAGTAACGTTAGACGACTTATTACAGTTTTTAAAGGATCGTTCGGACGTTTTGGATATGGTACAAGCCCAAGGTCACAAACAATTTAGTGAACCATTAAAAAAGCCAACAGTTAGCAGATCTCAACCTCCTCATCAAATGCGTTCTTTTATTTCACATAAACAACCGTTTCGTATAGGTACATCTGGTACAACGAGACCGTCGCCGTCGCGCGGACCCAATTGTATTATGTGCAACGGCAATCACTCGTTGTACGCGTGCATAAGATTTCTTAATCTACCTGTAAAAGATAGGGTAAACTTCGTATCTAGTAAGTATTTTATGCACTAATTGTTTACGTTCGGGTCATTCTATTGACGAATGTCAGTATGCGTCATGTAAACAATGTTCGCAAAAACATAATAGTCTTATTCATATGGATAATACAAGTTGCAATTCACTTCGTTTTAGTCCTGGCTCCACGCACACTGACGCAAATGTTATCAATGTGGCGGATAGTGCGCGTGTTGATGTCAACTCATCTTCGTTACTCACACACTCTAATCACTCGAAGCAAGCCGTGCAGTCTATACCATTAGAACAGGTTTTGCTATCAACCGCACTCGTTGAGATTCGTAATAATAATAATACATACACCGTTGCGCGCGCGCTGCTCGATAGTGGCAGCCAACGATGTTTTATTACAGACTCGTTATGTAAAAGGTTACGTTTAACCATGATACAGTCCACGCTCACTATCACAGGGATAGGTAACAGTGTTCTGCGATCTGAACAGTCCTGTGACCTAGACATACGTTCTAGAGTTAGTAGTTTTAGTACACGTTTGCATTGTTCAGTTTTACCTAAGATTACTTATAATTTACCAAATACTCCCGTTGATGTTAATTCGTTACAAATTCCGCAGAACGTTACACTCGCGGATCCAGGATATCACACTCCATCAGACATCGATATGTTGATTGGAGCTGATGTGTTTTGGAGTTTATTACAAGAAGGTCGAATGCGTTTGCCCAACGGGCCATATCTTCAAAATACACATTTAGGATGGATTATTTCCGGTACATTATATCCTAACAAACAGGTTACACATAAGTACACTAACAATACAGCTTATTGTGCCTTGTCCAGTTCGCTCGATGACCAGCCAAAACGTTTCTGGGAGCTGGAAGAACTTGATAACGGTAAATCGACTAATAACGTTTTCACGGAGGATGAAAGGTTGTGTGAAGAATTATTTACACCACTCGCGATAATGACGGTAGATTTTTAGTTCGCATACCACTGCGAGAATCAGCTGATTCACTCGGTGACTCTTATGACTTAGCAAAAAATAGGTTTTTGTCTTTAGAGCGAAAGTTAGATCGTTTACCACAATTAAAGAAAATGTATTCTGACTTTTTAAAGGAATATTTAATGTTAGGACATATGTCGCGCGTAGATTCGTTAACATCGCCGTATTACTTCTTGCCACATCATTGTGTACAACGAGAGAGTACCACTACTAAACTTCGCGTAGTGTTCGACGCGGGGGCACAAACATCTTCCGGCAAATCGTTGAACGATTTACAATTTACCGGCCCTCCGCTGTTGAATGACTTAGTAGGTATTCTTTTACGCTTTCGACAATACGCATTTGTTGCTTGCGCGGACGTGGAGAAGATGTTTCGCCAAATACTTCTCCAGTCTGATCAACGACAATTGCAACAAATAGTGTGGCGAGAAAATAAACAGGACCCGTTAGACTTGTATCAATTAAATACTGTGACGTAAGGGACGGCGTCAGCGCCTTATCTCGCCATGAGATGTTTGCGACAGTTAACATTGGAATGCGGTGACCAACAAATTTCATCTATAATATTAAATTCATTTTATTGCGACGACTTGATATATTCTCACAATGATAAGCAAGAGTTATTGTCGCTGTGTAAAAAAGTTAGTAACGTCTTAAAATCGGGTTGCTTTCCGTTAAGAAAATGGTCATTTAATTTCGACGTTGGTTCAGAAGATAGTTATGTTAAGTCGTTATCATTGGATAAACCTGCACAATGCAAGACACTCGGTTTAGGTTGGTGTAACACCAATGACGAGTTACATTTTAACAGTAATTTGAATTTTAATATTGATATTACACAATTCACTAAACGAAAAATACTTTCAATTATATCACAAGTCTACGACCCACTGGGGTTGTTAGCGCCTCATATTATTATTACTAAAATTCTTATGCAGAACCTTTGGCTTCGTAAAGTTGGCTGGGACGATCCAGTACCTACGATTTGGCATGTTCGTTTAGTAAATCAGTAACTTCATTACAACATTTGCACGAAATACGCGTTCCGCGTCATGTAAGTAACCAATACGCAAAACACATACAACTACACATATTCACAGATGCCTCACAACAGGCCTATGGCGCTTGTGCTTACATACGCAGCGTTTGCGAGCGATCTAAAGTTATAGTAAAACTATTATGCGCGAAAAGTAAAGTTACGCCTTTAAAACCGGTTAGCATACCGCGTCTCGAGTTGTGCGGTGCATTGATAGGCGCTCGTCTTTATGAAAAAATTAAGAAGTCAATGAGATTAACGTTTGAAAAGGTTATGTTTTGGACTGATTCAACAATTGTTTTGGGTTGGTTACGTACTCATCCAAATTCATTAAAGACTTTTGTCCAAAATAGAGTGGTTGAAATCAATGACTTAACGCATGGTTGTGTTTGGTCACACGTACAAGGCACTTGTAACCCGGCTGATTTATTGTCGCGCGGAGTGAACCTACCGGAGCTTGTTCATATGGATTTATGGTGGTACGGACCAAGATTTATTCTTGACAATAATTATGATATATGTAACTCAGATATTTCTTTAGATAATTTACCTGAAGTCAAATCACATAATATATCTGTTTTACATTCGTCTTGTAATGTTTTTCCATTTGAAAGATTTTCATCATTTTTGCGAATGATACGATCTGCTGCGTATATGTTGCGGTTTATTCACAACACTCGATGCAAAACCGAACGTAAACAAGGTTCGTTGTCTGTGGATGAATTACATAGGTCAACTATTTTACTGGCAAGGTTATCTCAAATCGATTCATTTCCGCAAGAATATAATTCATTTTTAAATAAATCATTGAACATTAGATTGTCACGCAACATGTCCGGATTAAACTTATTTTTTTGTAAGGACACATTGATTCGTGTAGGAGGTAGATTAAGTAACTCTAATGAGTTTACTTACGATAAAAAAACACCCAATACTACTTTGTAGTAAACATAGATTCACTTTTCTTTTATTTCAACATAAACATAAACATTTGTGTCACGCTGGACCTCAGTTATTACTGTCTAGTATTCGTGACGAGTGGTGGCCGCTTTGTGGTATAAATTTAGCTCGTTCAATCGTTCATAAATGTGTTCGCTGCGTTAGGCTGAGTGGAAGGACGTTTAGCCCAATAATGGGCAACCTCCCACCTGATCGGTTGATACCTGGTTTTCCATTCATGCATACCGGCACTGATTATTGTGGTCCAGTTTATATTTTGAGTCGTCAAGGGAGAGGTTCAAGATTAATTAAATGTTACATTTGTATATTTATTTGTTTTGCTACTCGAGCAATGCACCTCGAACTAGTCACAACTCTGTCTACTGACGGATATCTCCTCTGTCTTAAAAGATTCATTTCACGTAGGGGTAAGCCAATCAATATACAGGGTGTTACAGAAAGGCTAATAGTATCTAAAATGGGTGAAGAGTACATCTGGTATAGAGTCAGTTTACAAAATTTCAGCTGAACATAAGTTCATTAAATCATTATGGCCTATTTTTTTTTAAATAATGCATCGATATCAAATATTGACGAACGTGTCACCTCACTACGAGTCCCGTATATCCTATTACGTCACACCTTCAATGCTGAGATATGTAAACGCCTCAGAAGTCTGTAAGCCTAGTACTCATTGCAGTATAACAACACGTTTACAACTAACTTTATTTTGCGATCTCAAAAGATTACAGAAGTAAACAGATCGACTTTAAACTGTGTAGGTTGTGTAGGTACCTAATCAAATAAATAAATGATGCGTAATTAAATTAAATAAACTTGATTAATAATAACAAGACTTACATTTTTTTAAATGTTGTTTAATGTTTCGGCCTCTGTATTGATCGTATGAACAAAGCTGCTCTCTTCCATATGAACTTAAACGTCATGCAACATATCTGCTGTTAACAGGCCTCGATCCGCACTTTGGATTGTATTATTGTATCACACATTATTCACATAGCACTGCGTACAAAACCTTAACGCACCCCGACATGAAATAGCCTAATGATGTCAGGTCTGGTATTCGTAGACACCACGACCTCTGCTGCTCTCGTACCTGATCTACTGTCGAAACAAACTTTGTTGAGATTGTGTGATTGCTACGCTACTTGTTTCTTCTAATCTCCTGGTATAAAAAAGTGCAATTGGGTTTTTAAAATTACACAATAAATATTTGCCTGACAGTTTCCGTCAAGTGCAACCCGTCATATTTTATTCTTCCTCTTTTCTCTGACCCGAACACCATAAAGTATGCTTTTACTTTAAAAAAGGTTGTAATATTTTAATGTTCGTGTTTCAATTGAGCCTTTTCTAAGAAGATAGGTGAGGTATGCCACATGCGCACAGATTTTAAGTAATTGCCATCGCCTAAATCGGCTAGGATGACAAGATTTTAAAGCCAGACTACCGACTACCGGACGAACATTAAGGTATTTCAACCTTATTTAAAGTAACTCATACTTTTTGGTGATCGGAGGGCCAGGCAAAAGAGAAGTAATAATTATGACAGGTTTGCAGATGACAGGAACTATCAGATTAATGTTTATTTTTTCGCACCAGGAGATAAGTAGACATATTATTATTTAGTCCCGTTCTATTTATTTTCTTTATTGGAAATTAGTAAAGTCTAAGTAACAGTGAATACTACTATGGTGCTACATTAAAAATTCAGTTTACTTGGTGCAGTATGATACAGTAGCACACATGAAAAAGTGGATTTCAGCCGCCTTCAGGAGTGTTACAGCAGATATGCTGCAGAACCTAAAGAGGTCTATGACCAAGTAAAACCTTGTGCAGGCTAAACAAAGGACGCACATAGAACTACACCTCTAAAACTGTAAGTTGAGATAGTTATTCATACATAACATACATTTATTTTAGTTTGAACGGTTTATACGCAGTTATTTGTGTAAGTATCTCTTGTAATATCGTAGGCTCGACCTATTTATTCATGTTAACTATGGTTAACATGAATAAATAGGTAAATAAATAACTACTGACATTATTGCTTTCTCGACCGGAGGGACCTGGAGTTGGTTTTTGCGTTTGTACAATCGACTGTTGGCGCGCACCTGATTCTGTAAACACGTAGCGACTAGGTGGCGCTGATACCCAGCAACGTTACCAATAAGTACTAGGCGCACAGTCTGCTGAAGCAATGTAGCTTAACTTGACATTTAGCTAGAGATGTGTATGATATGCGCGAGAGCAGTGGCACATTTGGTATGTTTTTTTTAGATATCGATAAAGTCATGCAAATAATTGGAATAATCTACTAAATTAACTCACCATCGTCTCAACTTTTGTAAACTGGCTCTATACCTAATTTATTCTTTAACCTTTTCGGATTGTTATTGCCTTTCCATAACACCCTGTATATTCAGATAATGGCAAGAACTACGTCGGTGCAGCTAACGAATTAGGGGATTTTCTTATAAAAAACTCAGCCTCAATCATAGAAAAGGTAGCATTAGATGGCATTACATTTAAATTTATTCCACCATACTCTCCTCATTTTGGCGGCTTGTGGGAGGCAGGTGTAAGGTCCTGCAAGTATCATTTGAGACGCGTTGTAGGGAATTCTAATCTCACATTTGAGGAGTTTTACACGGTATTGGTACAAGTCGAGGCCGTCCTAAACTCCAGGCCGCTAACCCCTCTTTCTGCAGATGGAAACGACCTGCAAGCATTGACACCAGCGCACTTTTTGATTGGACGTCCATTCACTGCTCCAGCCAGCGATGACATCACGGATGTAGTCACCAATCGCTTGCCACGTTACAACAGAATTGAACAAATGCGTCAACACTTTTGGCAACGATGGTCGAAGGAATACATCAGCAAGCTGCAGACTCGGACGAAATGGAAGGTCAACAAGAGTGACATCAATATTAACCAGCTTGTCCTCATCAAAGAAGACAATGCTCCTCCGTTAAAATGGCGCCTCGGACGAGTAGTACAAGTCTACAAAGGGAAAGACGGAGTTTCACGTGTCGCTAAGATTCGTACAGCCTCTGGAGAAGTGCAGCGTTCCTTCGCCAAAAACGCTGCCCATCGTGATGCCAGCCGACAATACTGGAACCACAGAGCTTCCAGGGCCGGGAGCATGTTAACGCCTGGAACGAACGATAGAACGGCGCGGGGGTGGGGGCCCGAAGTGACACCTAGCGACGAGCGCGCGCTAAGCTTCACTCGCCGACAACCACGGTCGAGCACACGTTCATTTTATGTATAAATTCAATAAACTTCATTATAACGACTGGAGTTCTTCATTTTAAACACTAGTCCTCAACAAAAGTTACAGGAAAAAGTCCTGCTAGTTGTTTTATGGGCCCGCCTACCATTCTCTCGAGTCAAGAAGAAGCTTTATTAATTCAATGGCTGTTTGCAATGGCTGAAAGACATTGTCCTGTAGGGAAAGAGCAATTACTAGACTCGGTTCAACACATCATTAAAGCTGATAAAAGAGAAAATCCATTCGTTAGTGACAGACCTGGTAGAAAGTGGTTTAATTTATTTTTAAAAAGACATCCAGAGCTATCACAACGTGTATCTCAAAACTTAACCACATCAAGAGAAGCTGTAACGGAACAAAAAATAATAGAGTGGTTTTCAGAAGTTGCAAAGTATACAGACATTAGACTTGACATTTAATGGATGACAGACGATGATTGATTTAAAAACTCCGAGTGAAATTCTTAGTATCGAGGTGTGAGGCTCTGCGTTCAATCTAAATTAAGTCGAGCTACGTTAAGACTTTTCTAAGGGAACTTTTTCGGTCAATAAAACAAATTAAAACATTCAAGTAAAAATGTTTAGCAGACTTACATGCAGACTATAAAGCACAATGTTTGGAGCAAGGAGTTAGTGCAGCACACTACGAAAAGTATGCAAAAATCTTTAATTATGAGTTTAATATAAGTTTTTTTACTACTAAAAAGGACCGTTGTGAGTTGTGTGTAAGCTACGAAAATGCAACTGGATCTGCAAAAGAGGAACTACAAGAAAAGTTCATGTTACATCAGGAAGAAAATGATTTATCTAGAATAGAAAAAGAGAGTGATAAAAATAAAGCGTGCAATGATTACATCGTAGCTGTCTATGACCTTCAGGCTGTTCTTCAAAGTCCAAGAGGAGATGTTTCAGTATTCTATTATAAATCGAAATTAAATAACTTCAATTTCACTATAAGTGAAATTGGTTCCCCTGATCACACCGAATGCTACCTCTGGCACGAAGGGGAGGAAATCGAGGGGCAGACGAGATTGGGTCTTGTGTCCTGAACTTTATTGACAAAGTAATGGAAAATTATGCTGGTTCAGGCATTGAATTTGTATTTTACTCCGACAATTGCTACGGCCAGCAGAAAAACAAATTTCTTTTTTCCATGTATATATACGCGTTGATGAAACATTCTAAAATTAAATCTATAACACATAAATACCTTATTACTGGCCATACACAAAATGAAGGAGATAGCGTACATTCCGTGATAGAAAAAGCTATCAAAAAGAACCTCCGCTCCGGTCCCATCTATGTTCCGAGCCAATATGCTCAAATTATAAGGAACGCCAAAAAGAAGGGCAACCCGTATAGAGTAAATGAGATGAGCTTCAGAGAATTTTATTCTATGAAAAGCCTATCGGAAACGATTGGTTTCAAGGCTAAAAATTTTAAAACCTCTGAAATAAAGGTTTTAAAAGTGATTCAGGGCGATTTTAAGAAAGTGTACTATAAATATTCTTTTAAAGAAATTGATTTTAAAGAAGCAGAAATCACAAGAAAGCAATTGCCCGTTCAAATAATGTCACTAAAAAAAACTTATAGGACGAAACCGAAAATTGAAGAAAATAAAAAGAGAGACCTCTTAAGTCTGGTACAGAGTAATCACATACCTAATTTCTACAGCGAATTTTACACAAATTTGTAATCCTTAAGTTTTAAGTATTAACAATTTTTAGTATTTTTTAACTTTGCCTTTAGACTGATTATGGTAATTGTGAAAGTTCCTAAAGTTACTCCAAAGATTAGATTTAATGTTAAGAAGAACCATAAATAAAAATATTTTTTGTGTTACGATATTATTTTTTTATTTCATAAATTTTTATTTTGCTACCATGATTTTGTAAAAAAGTGTCATAAGTTGGGTAATTTTTAATTTATTTACTTTATAAACAACTTTCATTTAATTTTTTAATATACTCTTATATTTTGCAAATAGCTTGATAAATTCTTTGTTAGTTAAAACAGTAAACAGGTAAAAATTTGTAACCTAAAAGTCACAATAGCATTAATTCATCGAAAAATAATTTAAATCGTTTTTTTCTCAAAACTAGCTTTCAGCGTCTTATGACAGTTTTTCAGAGGAAAGTCGATATCGTTATTACATTTATATACCAAACAGTAGTTTATTGTAGATTTAATAGGTATATCTAAGAACTCTTTTTAGAGCCATTAACAACTTATTATTTGCATGAATCTGATATCTGCTTAAAATAGAAACAGCTACACAAATATCGGGCCTTGTTCCCAATGCTGCATATGACAAACTACCTATTATTTTCCTACACTTCTTTTCAATATTTTTATCAAATACAGATTCATTTTCTTCTAAAATATTAGCATTGAAATTCAGATCTATGGGTGTAGACATTCCTTTACAATCATACATTTCATATTTTCTTAAAACATTTTCAAGATATTCTTTTTGACTTAATATTGTTGTACCATTTCCTAAATCTTGTGTTACTTTTATGCCTAAAAAGTTACACACAAATCCCTAATCTTTCATTTCAAATTCCCTGTTTGGCATTAACTTAAGGTTACTTATTTCATTCCCAAAAATTAAAAGATCGGAATTACCTATGTGTTTTGTACACAAACAAGTATCACTCAACGATCTTACAAAGCCTTGTTTTATAATAACAGAATTAAATTTGTCATTCCAATATTTGGGTGACTTTTTCAAACCATACAATGATTTCTTTAGTTTAACAATGTTTTTATTACCACCGCAGTTCTAAATATACAGTTTCATCAATGTTTCCATATAAAAACGCCCCCGTGACGTCCGTCTGATAAATAGGTAATTTTAACTTTGTTGCTATTGACACAAATAATCTAAAAGTAGACAAATTAGCTACTGGTGCATAAATCTCAAATGAATCAAATATAATTATCATTTTGTTCAAAGCCTCAGCCTCTTATTCAGAATCTGGCACGAAAACAAGAAAACTTAACAATTGTTTGCTATACATGATTTGTAAAGATCACCAGCCTTTTTCAATAGTAGAGAATGAAGGATTCAAAAATCTTATGAAGGCAGTTGCTCCTCAATATAAACTACTAAGTAGGACAACTCTCAGACGATGGTTGGACAATAAATATGAGGCCATTTCAGAAACTTTCAGAAAAAAATTGTCTACAACAGACTTAACCTTGACAACAGATATTTGGTCTGATACATTAAATATTGTTGTGAATATAAGAATGCAATCATAGTTAATACATACATATTTTAATCTGTGGTAATTTTTCAATATTATTATATGGTCTATGGTTTGTCGTCCCTTTTTTCTAGAACTCTCGAATGTGTAACAAGACGAATCCGTTGTGAATTTATTTAATTAATAAACATATCTAATATTGCAACTTTGTTTAGTTAAATCCTTCATGGTAGCAGAGCGTGGTTAGCTAGTAAAAAGCAATATCAGTGATACCGAAGTTTATCTGAAAAGTTAGCCGGTTTTAATTTTGAGGTTAAGAAAAAACAAACGAGGCCGCAATGACTTCGCACAATTACATGTTCAATCTCGAAAAATTGAACGGACGCGATAACTTTGCGACCTGGAAATTCAGTGCGAAGACCTACCTCGAACATGAGGGCCTTTGGAATTGTGTGGAGCCCCCATCAGGAGTCGTGGTTGAACCGGCGAAAGACGTGTTGGCGAGGTCCAAATTAATCTTGCTAATAAATTCACAAAACTATGTGCATATACAGGATTGCAAAACCGCAAAGGAGGTATGGATCAACCTTCATAAAGCATTTGATGATAATGGACTTACAAGAAAAGTAGGCTTGCTCAAGGAACTTATCAATACATCACTCGATTCAAGCACAAATAATAATAAATAATAAATAAATAAATGCGGACAACATCACATACATTGTTCTGAACCCAAAGTAAGTTGCTAAAGCACTTGTGTTATGGAATTCAGATACAACGAAGGTACCACAAACACCCAGACCCGAGACGATGTAGAAAAGTTTGTTTCTACATTGACCCGTCCGGGGATCGAACCCGGGACCTCAGAGCTAGCGACACCTTGAAACCGGTGCGTACGCCACTCGACCACAGAGGTCGTCAAAATATCGAGGATTATGTCAGTAAAATCATGAACGCCGCACATAAACTTCGAAATATTAATTTTGATGTCAACGATGAGTGGCTGGGCACCTCAATGCTGGCCGGACTGCCAGATCAGTATAAGCCCATGATCATGGGACTTGAAAACTCAGGAGTTAAAATTAGTGCTGACCTTATTAAGACTAAATTATTGCAAGAAATAGAAGTAAATAACTCTAACTCCTGAGCCACATTTACAAGTTGTTCTCGAGAGTAGTCACTAACCGCCTCGCTAGAAGACTCGACGAGTTCCAGCCACCAGAACAAGCCGGGTTTCGAAAAGGCTTTAGCACCGTAGACCACATCCATACTGTTCGGCAGATTGTGCAGAAAACCGAAGAGTACAATCAGCCGCTGTGTTTGGCCTTTGTGGACTACGAGAAAGCCTTCGACTCCATCGAAACTTGGGCGGTTCTGGATGCTCTGCAACGATGTCGTATTGACTGGCGATACATCGAGGCGCTGAGATGCTTATATGACACCGCCACAATGACTGTCCAGCTCCATGACCATAAGACCAATCCGATCGAGCTGCGTCGGGGGGTGAGACAGGGGGATGTTATATCCCCAAAGCTGTTCACCAATGCGCTCGAGGATGTCTTCAAGACTCTGGACTGGACTGGACGGGGTATAAATGTGAACGGTGAGCACATCTCGCACCTTAGATTTGCCGATGACATCGTCATAGTGGCAGAGTCGCTGGACCAACTAAGCGAGATGCTGCATGGCCTGAATGGAGCTTCACGACGGGTCGGTCTTGGCATGAACTTGGATAAAACCAAGATCATGTTCAATGAACATGTCATGCCGAGACCGATATATGTCGAAGGATCGATGCTCGAAGTTGTTCAAGAGTATATCTACCTAGGGCAGGTCATCAAGCTTGGTAGAAACAACTTCGAGCGGGAAGTCGATCGGAGAATTCAGTTAGGCTGGGCAGCGTTTAGCAAACTACGTCGAGTCTTCTCTTCGCCTATACCGCAATGCCTGAAGACGAAAGTTTACAACCAGTGCGTCCTACCTGTTATGACTTACGGTGCCGAAACGTGGACATTAACGGTTGGACTAGTCCACAAATTTAAAGTCGCGCAGCGGGCTATGGAGCGAGCTATGCTCGGAGTCTCTTTGAAGGATAAAATTCGTAATGAGGTCATCCGACAAAGAACCAAGGTAACCGACATAGCTCGTAAAATTAGCTCGCTGAAGTGGCAATGGGCTGGCCATGTCTGTCGAAGGACCGATAGCCGTTGGAGCAGACGAGTCCTAGAAT
Organism: Autographa pulchrina; assembly: GCA_905475315.1. Taxonomy (NCBI): domain Eukaryota; kingdom Metazoa; phylum Arthropoda; class Insecta; order Lepidoptera; family Noctuidae; genus Autographa; species Autographa pulchrina. The sequence continues at coordinate 5,242,667 of FR997762.1, read as the reverse complement.
GGAGACCGCGACTCGGCAAGCGTAAGGTAGGACGCCCCCCCGCCAGGTGGACTGACGACCTGAAAAAGGTCGCTGGAGGGGACTGGATGCGGAGGGCGAAGGACCGGGTGTTGTGGCGCAAATTGGGAGAGGCCTATGTCCAGCAGTGGACTATGATTGGCTAAATGATGATGATGATGAACTCTAACAATGCACTATACTCACATGTTAAGAAAGGAAAGCCTGATTCAGATAGGTCAAAGTTTACAAAGGGTCCCCGGTGTTTTAATTGTAATGGTTACGGCCATATTGCAAAATTTTGTCACTTTAAGAAGAAAAAGGATTATCACAAATCAGAAAGTTCTAAATTTGCTGCAGCTTTTTCAGCTACTATCAGGAACAGTGATAAACAGACATGGTACATAGATTCAGGTGCATCCATGCACATGTGCAGTAATAAGGAATGGATGTACAATATCCGTGAACCATCAGTAAAAACCATTACAGTGGCCAACAGCGAGCCCTTAACTGTTGAAGGTGCAGGAGAAATAAATGTAAACATATCACAAGGAGGTAAAATTCAGTTGAAGAATGTGTTATATGTACCCGGACTTGCAGCTAATTTAATATCAGTCAGTACTATAACAAAAAGTGGATTTAAAGTTGTCTTCAATGAAAAGGGTTGCAATGTCAATGATGCAAGTGGAAGATTGATATGTTCAGCTACATTAAATAATAAATTATATGCTCTGGATCTGCAGTCTAAGGTAGAAACTGTCCACCTGGTCTCAAATAATTCTAATGATCTATGGTTGTGGCATCTTAGAATGGCACATTTGAATGTTTCAGATATACAGAAGCTACCAAGTTGTGCTGAGGGAATTGTGCTAAAACAAAATGCCAAGGGTAATATGTATTGCTCAAGCTGTCTGGAAGGTAAACAATCAAGACTACCGTTCAAACATATTGGCACAAGAGCAACCAAGCCGTTAGAGGTTATACATTCAGACTTATGTGGCCCAATGGAAAGTATGTCTTATGGAGGTATGAGATATTTTATTACTTTCGTAGATGACTACACTCGAATGGTGCATGTTTATTTCTCTAAAGATAAGCTAAGTATCCTTGATATTTTTAAAGATTTCAAATCAAGAGTTGAGAATCAATTAAATTTAAAAATTAAAATATTGAGAACAGACAACGGTAAGGAATATTGTAACAGCAATTTTGAAAGATACTTGGCTAATTGTGGAATTATACATCAGACATCAGCACCATATTCCCCTCAGCAAAATGGTCTATCTGAGAGAATGAACCGAACACTGGTAGAGAAGGCCAGGTGCATGATATCCAATGCTAACTTAAATAAACCTATATGGGCTGAAGCCATTGCCACCGCCGCCTATATTGTTAATAGGTCGCCTACCAAAGGGCATGAGCAGAGTACACCATATGAGATGTGGACAGGACACAAACCGAAACTGTCTCACATGAGAATATTTGGGTCCGAAGCAATGGTGCATGTTCCCAAGGAACGTAAGCAAAAGTGGGATAAAAAATCTGAAAAGATGATCTTTGTAGGTTACTGTGACGGCTCAAAGGCATACCGTCTCATGCATCCCAAGTCACACAACATTATAAAAAGTAGAGATGTGATATTTTTTGAGAAAATGACTGTTCCTGGTGACGAACTTCAAATCATTTCAGCTCAGTCAACTGATGACACAAATTCAGAGAAGCAGCAGAAGGAGCCAGACATTACTTCTCAGCCAACATGCGAGCCTAGTTTGGAAGAAGCCGATAATGAGACTGGAAGCGAGTATGAGACGGATACAGGAAGACCTTGATGATACATACCATGTACCAAAGCATGTCACAGTTCCACCAGGAGAAACTCATACCATGACACTGAGACCGCGTCATAAGAATGACAAAAAGGGTATGCTCTGTTTTTATACTAATATATCTGATCCTCAGACAGTAGAAGAAGCGCTGACATCCTCTGAAGTAAATGAATGGAAACAGGCAATGGACCAAGAGATGGACTCTTTGATGAAAAATGACACATGGAATCTGGTACCCCTCCCTCCCGGAAAGACTGCATTACCATGTAAATGGGTACTCAAGAGAAAAACTGATCAAGATGGAAATGTCATACAGTTTAAAGCAAGACTTGTCATTAAGGGGTATGCACAGAAGAAAGGTGTGGACTTCCAAGAAGTTTACTCTCCAGTGGTGAGGTGGACATCCATCAGATATTTAATTGCCTTAGCTGCACAACAGAATCTTTACATTCATCAAATGGATGCCGTTTTAGCATTTCTACAAGGATCAATAGATACGGGTATATATGATGCAACCTGAAATGTATAAGAAAAGTGATGAGGTATGTCATTTGAATAAATCAATATATGGGCTCAAGCAATCCAGTAGGTTGTGGAATATAAAACTTAGTACAGTTCTGAAGGACATGGACATTCAGCAATCAAAAACTGATCCATGTGTTTACTACAATATTAAAATGGAAATATATATTGCAGTTTGGGTTGATGATATTTTATTGTTTGCATCTCAGAAAAGCACACTTGATGATATAAAAGAAAAAATACAGAAGAAGTTAAACATGAAGGACCTTGGAAAGGTAAATCAATGTCTGGGACTTAATATTACAAGAACAAATGATTCAGTGATGTTGGATCAAGAAAAATATATAAAAGAAGTGCTTTCTAGATTTAATATGGCAGATTGCAAAATGGTGAGAACACCTGCTGAAGTTGCACTAAAGTTTAATGAGGATAAGGAAGATGATATATTGGACTGCCCATACCAACAAGCTATTGGAAGTCTCTTATATGTGGCTCAAAGTACAAGGCCTGATATATCGTATATTGTAAACGCCTTAAGCAGATTCAATAAGGAACCAAGGTCTGAGCATTGGGCTGCAGTGAAAAGAGTAATGAGATACTTACAAGGGACAAAAGGATATAAGCTTACATATACCAAGAACGGTAATGCAGATATCACAGGCTACTGTGTTGCAGACTGGGCGAGCGATGCACGTGATCGGAAATCGTGCACCGGTTACGTTTTCATGTTTCAGGGTGGCGCGATATCATGGTGTTCCCGCAAGCAGCAGACCGTCGCTCTGTCAACTGCCGAGGCCGAATACATGGCCATGGCGAGCGCTGCTCAGGAGGCACTCTGGCTGCGGCAGCTGCGAGCAGAACTCGGGCGCGGCACCGACACGTTGCTGGTATACAGTGACAACCAGAGCGCTATCAAGTTATCGGCCAACGATTGTTACTTGCCCAGATCTAAGCACATAGATATTAGATATCATTTTCTCAAAGAACATGTTATTAATAATCAGTTAAAGTTTTGTTATGTAAAAGGTTGTGAAAATATTTCTGATATTCTTACTAAAGCTACATCACAGGATAAGCATACATTTTGTGTAACAAATATGGGATTGCATTCTGGGGTGGATGTTGTGAATATAAGAATGCAATCATAGTTAATACATACATATTTTAATCTGTGGTAATTTTTCAATATTATTATATGGTCTATGGTTTGTCGTCCCTTTTTTCTAGAACTCTCGAATGTGTAACAAGACGAATCCGTTGTGAATTTATTTAATTAATAAACATATCTAATATTGCAACTTTGTTTAGTTAAATCCTTCAAATATGAAGAGTTTTATAGGCATAACTGTTCATTTCGGCATTGATATTGAACTCATTTCAGTTACTCTCGGCGTATACGAGCTTGATGAAAGACATACGTCACAGTATATTTCGGAAATCCTTTTAAAAACTTGCGAAGAATGGGGTATAAATAAAGATAATGTGACGGCTGTTGTTACCGATAATGCAGCCAATATGGTAAAAGCTATTGAGTTAGCGTTTGGTAAAAGGAAACACATTCCATGTTTTGCTCATACCTTAAATTTGGTAGCTGAGGGCACAATGGCATGCTCTGAGTGGCAAAATATTGTTTCAAAAATAAAATCAATTGTAACTTGGTTTAAGCAAAGTTGCATTGCTAGTGACGAATTGCGCAAAGCTACTTCCACTGAGACAAAGCTAATACAAAGCGTGCCTACGCGCTGGAATAGTACTTACTACATGGTACAAAGGTTTCTGGAACTCCGGACTGTTATAAACGATATTATATTTCGCCACGCCACCGCACCCCCAATGCTCAGTGGTTCAGAAATATCCATTGCCTCATCCGTCCTCTTGATATTGCGGCCTTTAGAGGTAGCCACAAAAGAAATTTCTGGAGATAAATATTGCACAACTAGTAAAATTATACCTTTAGTCCGCTGCATATTTTCTAAAATCTCGTCAACTGTCATAGAAGAACCTGTGGCAAAAGAAGTGCAGAAACTGGCTCTGCAGGAAATAAAAAAAAGAATGGGTCCTATAGAACATGTAACTGCTCTATCTATTGCAGGCATTTTAGACCCTCGTTTAAAAAAAATGCACTTTAGCGATGCAATAGCTTGTAGCAATAGCGTCTCGAAAATCAAAGATTTAATGAAAATTTATTTGAATCAAAATCAAGATATCGAGTCAGACTCCGACAAGTCTGATAAAAGTGAAGAGAACTTTTCATTATGGAGTGACCATCACAAACTGGTACAGCGCAATTGGAAGTGTACCAAATCTGAAGACAGCTTGTCTGATGAACTGTCAGTTTACCTGACAACTTCTGTTGCAAGACTTAACGATAATCCACTGGAAATTTGGAAAGACTATAAAATGCAGTTTCCAACATTGCATAAACTCGCCTATAAATATCTAACAATAGTGGGAACATCGGTTCCATCTGAAAGACTGTTTTCGCAAGCGGCGCAGGTGATGACTCAACAAAGAAACAGATTGAAGGGCAAAAGATTGGGCAAACTTTTGTTTCTACAAAGTGTTGATAAACAGTATTGGGATATATAATTAATGTTAAATTTTAAAAATTAATAATAAAAGTTTTGTGTCTAATAAGTGCATTTTTTTTCTGATCTCAACCACATTTTTATCAAACTTAAAGAAAAACAATCGATGTATGGAAAACATCGATGTATTTTTTGATATATCGATATAACATCGATGCAACTAACCGATGTATTGCATCGAAAAAAACATCGATATTATTTTTCAGTCTCCATCACTAGATCAAATCCTTATTACTTTTCTCTATGGATCACATTGTCTATGGTTCTGGCGGGAATATGGAGAGGATTTGTAATTGTGCAAATTAATTTAATTTATAAAGTGATATACTTTATAAATATATATATACTTTACTGATAAACTATTAATGTTTGTGAGTGCTGTGATATAAATAAACAGTCAATAGTCTTGTGCAACATAAAAATACGTGCCTTAGGCAAAACAAAATCTATGAGGCGCGAGCCCGCTAGCTCGCGTCTTTGGCGCCTTTTGATATAATGCGATAATTGATACGTATTATATTTATTGGACTATGTCTGATAACGAACTAGAGGGAAGCAATTCAGAGTCTTGTGACCAATATTTAGAAGAGGACATAATGGAATTAGAAACAGTGCTGCACAATAATAATTATAAAGAGCAACAAACATCTCAGTTTGAATGCGGTGAAGTAGAATTTAATATTAGTCTAAGATCCCGATATACATAGAACGACCTTCACCGAGATGCTTATTTAATGAAACGTATTTTATATTTAATTTAATATGTCAATAAATATAATGCATATGGGTTGCCTAGCAAATTTCAGTCCAGAGTATATTTAATTAATAATTAAAAAAAAAAAAAAAAAAAAACATTTCACCGGTATGATTATTAGATAAATTCTATACCAATCGAAAGTATGAAGCCCATAGAATAAGCAAACGTTAGGTTGCCTATTCTTTTCCGGTCACAACTATCGGGTTGCCAGGTAGGCGATTTCGACCAGGCGATTTCGAATCACACTTGACCATTTTTTAATGTCCACATAGCCTATGTCACTCGGGATAACTCAAAGCTTCTAATGATACCACAAACATTGAAATCGGTCAAGCCTTTTAGAAGTTATGGTGGAATAAAGAAACTTAAATTAAATAAGCATATCGGTGAAGGTCGTTCTATATCGGGATCTTATACTAATAGGATTATCTGTTAGCGGTAAGCGAGCAAGAGAAGATGAAGATGACGATACATAATTGGACGGAGGTCGGCAGGAGCGGTAAAAAGTTCAAGGATTTTATTTTTTATTTTATTTTATTTTTATTTTATTAAGGATAGTAACAATAAAATAGAAGTTTACGTGTCTTGTTCCGAGAAACTACCGAAGCAGTTTATCTTAGCTAAAATATTAAAAGACAATGGCGTACATGATGCAGTCAAAGTTAAGTACATTAATCCCTATAGACTAACAGCCTTACAAATAAAAATGTGTTATAACGCGTCTATTCCATTCTTATACTAGGTATAGTTATATCAGATATAACATATGAATAACTCGAGAATATTTTTTTACAAATAAACCAGTTATAACTTTGGTGTAGCAACTCCTACGTTATGTCAAAATGCACGATTTGGCAACAGCGCGACCAAAGAGAAACTTCTAAAAAAAAGCAGTTTGTCTATGAAAACGGCAACTTGACGTTTCTTTCTCGACCGTTTTGTCCGTTTTGTTTTTGTTTGTTCTGTTCTTTGAGCGCGTACTGAGTCAATACAGTTGTAATTATATTCGTTTATTTTTGTGGATAGAGAAATATACTTTTAAAAGTGAATATTAAAATGGCTAAGAGAGACCGATCAATCAACTGGGAGAAAGAAGAAAAGGTATGTACCCTAAACTACGGTGCGAGCATCATGCGTGGTATTTTAGTTAACTTTGAAAATTTTATATAGCTTTTATTTCATTACAGGCTTTATTAAGGGAAATAATTCGACCGTTTATACACATTATCGAAAACAAGGATATTTCTACCAACACAAACAAAGCAAAAATCAATGCTTGGACGGAAATAACAGAACAGTGAGCAAAGTTTTATTTCTTTATTTCTGTTAATCGACAGCCGAATTGAAAAACAACACGGCATGTGTTAAATGATTAAATAAAATATGTATTTCAGATTCAACATAGCTAATAAAAGAATTAGGGACAAAAAACAACTTGTAAACCAATGGAAAGTCACAAAGCTGAATTCTAAAAAAGAGTTATCGTTGTATAGACAACGGACAACACAAACTGGTGGTGGGCCAAAACCACCATCTCCTGGTCCAGAGACATTACAAATAATGGAATTGTTACCTCAAGAATTTGAAATAGATTATAATGAATTTGACTGTGATGGTGCAAAGGTAAATATTTACAACAGATATTATATTATTCCTAAAATTTAATAAAATGCTTCATGGCTCTAACAAAGAACATCATAGTTTGTTCATGGGTGAAGTGTATTCTTTTATGTTACTAGTATTAGTTATTATGACATTCCCTGGCCGCTTAGCCTAAGTGTGGTTATTAAGTATTATGAATGTTACAAGGAAAATGTTTACCTCAACATCTTCCCATGAGTCTTTTTGTAGCTGAATAAGGTGTTGTAATACATGTCACGTCATTGAAGCAGTTACTACTGTAAATTACTATACTATTATCAATTCTTTTGTTGCCTATTTCAGAATATATCCAATGAAGTCAACAAAAAGTTGTTGACAAACGCAACAATATAAATGATATTGTAAGTAAAAAGAAAGCCGTTAATTATAAGTATGGTTTTATTAAAAAGTTATCATTCTAAGAACTGTGAGTTTTCAGACTATTTTAATAGATGATAATAAAATGGTGGAATCAACCAGCCAGCAGACACCTTTCACTAGCGAGCCAATAATTATCAGTGAGGAAATACAAGTTGACATCCAGCAGACTGCATCTACCAGTCAGCCGACAGCGTCTACCAGCCAGCCAGTGCTGTCCATCAGGGAACCAATACCAAGTCAGCAGACACCAAAATGTTCTGCAAAAAAAAGAATGGTCAGTATTTATGTTCTGCAATAAGGTGTGTAGGTGGTGTTCTAAAGTATAACCTGCGTTAAACTAAACTGTCCTACACCTTAGCAAATTTTTTTGTGAAAACCCTCCTAAATTAATGGATTATATTCTAATGCATTTTTATTTATTTCAGTTATCTGACAAGTTTAATTTTGCTGAAGCTTCCTTTGAGGACATGCACAAGTTAAGAGTTCTGGAAAGTGAACGCCAACAAAAGGAACATGAATTAAGAATGAAATGGATGGCTGAGATACATAGTCAGATCATGGTTAATTTAAAACTGCAAGAAGATGTTCCGCAAATTTTTAGAAAAATGAAGCATATTTTTTTTTAGTTTATTTTAATTAATAAACATACTTAAATAAATAAAAAGATTTTTTTATTAAATACCTACCTTAATAGTTACCAAGATAAAAATACCTAGTTTTATTATTGCCCACCCTAAAAATTTTCTTCTATAAAAACAGCTCTAACTGCAGCTCCACGCAACGTGTTTTGCTGCAAAGGTGCTATTGATGTTTGAGGCAAGGAATAATCAATATCACTATCTTCATTGAAATGTTGTTCTTTTAATTCAATGGCTATGTTATGCAAAACCGCTAGCGCTACAATATACATTTTGGTGTTCTCCAATGATGTTCTGAATCCCGTCAGTAAACATATAAATCTATTTTTCCACACACCAAAACATCTTTCTATTGTATTGCGTGTTCTAATATGTGCATAATTGTACAATTCTTCTTTTTGAGTAATTGGCCGCAGCAATGGGGTAAATAAATAGGGTGTGCATGCATAGCCAGAATCTCCCAATAATCTACCATGAAATCTTCCTTCCTCAAACTGCTGTTTTAGACGGCTTTCATTGAAAATCCTTGAGTCATGAGTACACCCACGCCAATGTGCAACAATATTCATTATTTTTAATTGACTATCGCAAACCACCTGAAAAGTATAATAATAAGTATATAAAAATGTTTAGATTCAGCTTCAGATTTTGGGTATGAAAGTAAACTCATGTCTATTCTTTACTCATGTTGTGAATGTGGTAAGGTAACCTGGTTTAATATCTCAAAGAAAACAACCATAAGCCATGCTGGCTCTCATAGCAGCGTAGATGTGCAGAGCATGATGGAAAATATGTGTATAATAGCTACCTGAACATTCAAGGAACTATATCCTTTACGATTTATGTAGAATTGGCCACTAGGTCCTTGTACTTTAGGCACTTTGATGTGAGTGCAGTCTATAGCACCAATGACATTTTTAAAATTCGCTAAACCCTCAAATTTTTGCATAATATTTAGCTGTTCATTGACTGAAGTAGGTATTTTAATATAATCATATCTTTTCTCCAATATTGCCCTTGCAACTCGTCTACATATTCTAGTAACAGACTGCTGAGATAAGCCATGAATATCTGCAGCATCATCTTGTATCTAAAATAAAGAAATCAAATTAATTAATATGAATAAGGATAGGTAGGTACATGAAATTAGGTGATTATATTACTGTGCAATTGTATAATAGAATTGTAGGTATCTTACTTCGTTGCGGCCCCAATATCTTAGAGCTATCAATATTTGAAGAATAGAAGAGAAGCCACCCCCACGTTTGTCCTTTGCTATAGCACTACCGAACAGTCGATCTAAAAATAAGACGCCGTCTTTGGAAAAACGATATTTAATGCGGAACTCTTCATCGTTGTATAAATTTAAAGGATCTTCTCTTGCTTTAAATCTTTTCGTTTTTCTTGTAGATTGCTGCATCATATTTAATAAATTATTTACATTAGCAACTTCTTGTATTGATCTAAAGGCCATTTTGTTAATAATAACTATAATTACAACAATTTTCTTAAATGTAAATACAAAGTTAGGTTAATGACAAACGTCACTCACGGATATACCGGAGATAAACTAGGGTGAGGGTTGGTATAAGGGTGTCGTAATTTTTGTTAGAACTTTATACCAATGTTATTCTAGGTATAATTTATACCCAATTTATAAGTAGACATTTTGCTTATTCTGACTTTATTCTAAGTATATTTTTTATTCATTGTTTATAAGTAGCACAGTAAGAGTAGAATTTAATAACGAGTTGAGTGCGGAAAGATTTATTGCTTGCGAAAATCTGAAGTCCCTGAACTGGAAAATGTCGAAATCTATGGAAGTTGGGTATTCATATGGCATAATAGAGAACGTACAGTCTGTCAAGAAAGTCATGAAAATAATGTTTTGGGAACTACTGCTTTTCCTAATACTGGCAACACTGAATAATTTTAAAACTAAGTACCTCAACGTCAACTGTCACATCGTAGTTTTACTAGCTTTGTGATTGAAGTTTTCTAATATTTTGTGCTATTTTCTATATCTAGCCACTCCTAGGCACTAGACGGGATCTGAAACAAACATAAAAAATAATTAAAAATTGTAAAATATTCTTATATAATAAATTATATATTATTCTATTTGCATTTCAGGAGATTTATTCAGAAGCTGTCGAAATTGGAGAAGAATCAAGTATAACTGAAGAATCTCAAATGCCGCAATCTCCAATTGCTTCAACTAGTCAAAAGTCATTTCCACCACAGCACCCGCGTCAACGAGCAAAAGGTTCTGAACACCTCTTCAATGAAGCTAGCAAGCAGATAAAGGATACATTTAATACTTTAAATAGTGTTCTAAAAGACAAAGGAACTGAAGACGATTGCGATTTGTACTGCAAGTTACTTGCAAAAAAATTACGAGGGCTACCTGAAAATGAACGTACTATTTTCATGTACGAGATAGACGGCATGTTTGTAAACCGTTTACGTAATATTAGTAGCCCATTACCTAATTTTTCTGTATCGCATTACATCCCACAACGACCTACTTCTTCTCAATCTTCTTACTCTGAACCTTTACATAATGAAATGAGAGTCCCAAAACGACCTCGTTCTTCTTGCACATCGCATTCAGAACCTGCTATGCGGAACAACAATTTACCAAATCATAATATGTCGCCTCAAGTTACGTATCCCCTAGTTCTACAATATACTCCAGCTCCAGATCCTAGCCCAATACGCAGTTCTCAATCAATGTCACCACAACCTGTTTCTTCTCATTCATCTTACTCTGATCCTATACATATTCCAAAACAACAAAATACTGCTCGGATGCCATCAACTAAGCCGACTATAATTGCACCGAATCATACTATGTCGCTACAAAATACGTATGATGCGCCTGTTTTGCACATTCCAGATCCCAATCTTAATCTAGTCGATAACTCATCAACAGTTAAAATTTTATCCGATCAAGTAATAGTTTCGCCTGTCAGAGATTATCTCGAAAATTTTAATTACAACAAAGAATAATGTTTTTGGTTTGTATAAATAACGAAAAAGTTATCTATTTGAATACAACTGATTATTTTTCTATGATTATATTTTAATTGCAATAAAATAATTACCTTTACTTCGTCTTTTAATGCTTCGTTAATTGCAACACAAACTTCTGGTATTATTGTTGAAATCAGCTGACTCGAAACTTTAAATAAAAAATGTAGACTTTTGTAGCTGTCGCCAGCGGCCAAAAACCTTAATGTAATGGTCGTACTTTGGGTGGTATAGCGTGCCTTAGTTGAGTATCTTGCTTAGCGATAATAGGAGCAACTTTGTTCAATAAGCATTCAAAATCGATGAAAGACATGCGCACAAAATTTTCAAATTCACCAGATGATCGGTAAGTAATTCTGTAATTTGTTTGTCCATAGTTTGCCTGTAAAAGAAAGTAATATTTTAAGGCATTAAAAAAACATGGTGCATTGTGTGTTGCTCTACGACACAATATGCACTAAGTTGTTTTGTTGTGGTCTAACCTAACATACTTACAGAATGAAAATTTTATTTAGATTACGGTGGAACCTTCACGGTAGCAGCGGTAACATAAAATCTAATACTGACTTGCAAATTGCAAAAAACGTAAGAAAATTTGAATTTCGCGGGCTACCGCGGAGGTTTCACCTTAAAAAAGAATATACCTGCAATAACAAATTTATAAAAAAAAAAACATCAAATACATACATCGTCCTGTTGCGGTGTATTGACGTCATCCACCACCTTCTCCGTTTTGACTTTCTTTTTTTATTTAGGTCATATAGACGCAAGACATTATAATATTGGTAGGCACATAAAGTTGCTAACGCAGTCACTTCAATCACGTCCATCTTGTAGTAGACGTAGCGGGCAAGTGAATAAATCGAGAGTGTGGATTGCTAGCACTCGTGCAGCCTCCACTCGCCAAGCCTCGTGCCGAGAGCCTCTAGGAGGCGCCTCGCGAGAGTCTGGATGGGGCATAAAAAGTGGAAAAAAGGTATCATGCAACACTCTGCAAGAAGTTAATTGACAGGCGGGGAAGTCACAGACTGAAAACTTTTTGGTTTATTTTGATGGCTGATAAAATATTAATAAAACGTGTTAATAGGTTTAATAATATTTTTTTTATGTTTAAGTTAAAATAACAATTACATTGTTTTTTCTTCAGGCACATGGCTCCCGGATTACCTCAATTCCCAAACTGCAATCACAACCAAAATGCGTTCCGCTGTAGTACATTGACACGTCAAGATATTAGTAAATTTCATAGAAATTTTTACCAATACCCGAATAAAATGATACAAGACAATTTCCTGTTAAAATACTGTTCTGTAAAAAAAGCTAAATCTAGCAAAGCTACCAGTAAAAGACAAAAAGCAATAAAATACAGCATTCTCGGAAAAGATGGAAAAAATGTTCCTGTATGTCAGAAAACATTTACTGGGGCGCTTTTAATTAAAAAAGACCGTATTCAAGGTGTCTTGAACAGATTCTACAATAGTGGTGGTGCGATGCCTGCAGAAAATAGAGGAGGTGTCCGACTGAGTGAGGCATTTGAAGCAAAGAGAATTTCTGTTAATTGGTTTATAGAATCTTTTAAGGGGCAAGAAAGTCACTATTGCAGATCAAAAAATATAAACAGACTGTATCTCTCTAGTCTCTCCGGAATTAAACATCCGTAAGATGTGGCGCTTTTACAATCAGGCTCGCGAACCCGACCTTCGTGTGAAGCAAAGTTTCTTTAGGAAAATTTTTAACACACAATATAATATAGGTTTTGGTTCTCCTAGAACGGACGTGTGCTCAACGTGCATTTCATTAGATGAACGTTTAAAATCCGAAACTGATACATCTAAAAGAAACGAGTTGATGATTCAAAAAAGAATCCATCGTCTTAAATATAAAGTATTTTACAATATTCTTCAAGATGACAGTGAACACGTTCAAACGATCACATTCGACTGTCAAAAAAACCAGGCTTTACCAAAATTGCCTGACCAGGCAGCATATTATAGCCGGCAATTTAGTTTTTATAATTTTTCTATAGTATTGGGTAATTCAAAGGCGAAACTTACGAAAGAAAATGTACGGTCATACTATTGGGATGAAACTACGCATGCTAAGGGAAGTAATGAAATCATAAGCGCGGTCTTTAATTTCTTACAGCAACTAACATTAAATGAAGAAGTCAAGATTTTGAGAGTAATTTCTGATGGGTGTTCCGGTCAGAATAAAAACACTGGGATGATTGCTATGCTAGGAAAGTGGCTTTACTCAAATGCTCCAAGACATGTCAAAAAAGTGAAATTAATATTCCCTGTCGTCGGCCACTCATTTATTCCTCCTGACCGGGTTTTCGCGAAAATTGAGAAGACTCATAATACTCAGGAGGTCATAACTTCACCTTTAGATTACGTATCTGTATTGGAAGAAAATGCGACGTGCACAAGTCTCGCATCAATTCCAGTATACGACTGGAAAAAAGGATATGAAACCATAATAAAACCAACAACCAGTTGGCATTTTCCATTCATGAAAAGCAAACGCATTTTTTTGACCAGGACAAAGACAAACAATATTTTGGTACAAGGCGAGATACATTACAATAGTCAAATTAATGAAAAGAAAGTAAATACAAAAAAAAATAAAAAAATTACTATGATACAACCTGGGCTGATTGAACCTAACAAAATTTTACCAAAACGAGCCAAACTACAAGACGTTGTCAAGCTGTTGAGACCCACTTCGGCGACAACTGGGTGGAAATTGATACGTTAAACTATTACAAAAGCATTCTAGAAAGAGCTCAGACACAGGACGTTGACAATATGTACGAGGATGATGGAGATTCAGAAGATGCATGTGATCTGTGTACGAGTGGATTTGAGGAAATTGTTTCGCATGTGTAAATGTTGGTCTTATGTTGTACCATCATTAGAGATAGATTTGATCATTTGGACTTTTTTTGTAATAAAACTCTTGACCATGTTGATGTGATTTTTTTTTATTCACTAGTTCCAAGAATAAGCACAAAATTTTATTGCATAATACCATCTACACTACATAAATGACATTAATTATTGAACGCGCCCAAAAAGGCCTTACTACAGAACGCATCCAAATAGCGGGGCGCGGGGGGGACCATGGCGGCCGGCGTGAGCGATGGAGCGTCGGGCGACACACACCACAGATAAAACAGTAGTAATAACACACACATTCTACATTCATTCGGCAACAGGCAGCGCGTCGCGCACACGCGTACTAATACGTAATAAATATTGTCGCGACCGTTTAACGCTTGTGTGTATTGTTTGCCGTTTCTATAATATACAATATTTATTGTTACAGTAAATTACAGTTGAGTTATTATTCATCACCCTCAACATTATTTTCATTGCAAAATGCGCTAAAACGTCATCTGTCAATAACAAAACCCCCTATAATGACAGGTTAGTTGCAAATCCCGCTAAAGTGAATTTATTTTTGTCTATTACTTTTTATTTGAGTATTTTATTACTTAAGGGTTTATATGTTATGTATGCCTATACTATTACAATGATTCGAATAGTAAATTCAAGTTATTTTCTTTAGTCAAATATGTCTCAGCAGTTCTTTTTTATTTATGGCAAAACCGTTAAAATCGTTCTAGTGGGATTTGCTTTTATACGCCTCAATTAGGCACCAGTTAAAATTAATAGACAATAGTTGTTCACCATTACCAATGAAATTCAAAACTCTTCTAGTTTGCACCCTGACTGTGAGATTGTAAGATAGACGAGTGTCAAATAGATATTTCACATTTATGAGACAATTCACCTGACAGTAAAGGGACCATAATAATAAATCAGTAATTTTATAAATGGATTATTTTTAAGAAATACTTAAAAATGTTCAAAGTATTTATATAAATGGGAAAGATAACATTATTAGTAATTACTATTTCATAAAAAAAAGTATCAAAACCTTTCAGTCAAAATTTATAGGGATACCATGTAAATGATGGTGGCGCCCTCCCTGTTTTTCATGACTTTCTTGACGGACTGTAGTAATGAGTTAAACAACTTCCCTGTCCCGTGAGTCACATATCGACGGTTGAAAGGCAATCCTTACTAACCGACATAAATCCGTAAAATGAGTTATATATACCATTCGAACCGCCAGATTTTTCTGCGTAGTTTGGTCTAGGTCTCATAGTTCTACGACAAGTTATATTGTCGCTTAGATATTGCGTGATTTCGGTCAAACGTATATTTTGTTCTTACTAAACGACCAAAAAAGTGATTTTATGAATATCCAGCAGTTATGACGTTCTAACAATTAGGAATATGAACTTAGTCGGTTGTCCATGTATTGACTTTTTCATTTATTTGGGTCGCATAACTTCAAACTCGGATAAATCCAATTCTAAAAATTTTAAGATTTTGGTATCAAAAGAAAGGGTAAAAAAAAATAATTTAAACAATTTTATCAGTTGTGTATAAATCCGCATGGTTCTTGAATCATAATATTATATCAAACTCGGATAGATCCATGAGACAGTTTTTTTCAAATGTAGTTAAGTCCATGAGAGCCAATCAACGAATTGCGTTAGTTCAACATGGCCGTCAGTCGACGTAAATCTTACGACAGTAACACTGCACACTCCGGCTTTTTATTGTTTCTTTTTTATTATAAAGACAGTGTTATCATGGATACTTCCATTAAAATTGTGTCGCCAAGCAAAGCCCGCAAGCGGCCTAATATAAAAGTTCGCCGTAATAAAGAGTAAAGAGCGAAAATTCGGTAAGTTTGAAATACCTATGCGTCGTTTGGAATCCTGAGTTGGCACTAGTGTTGAGCTAACCTTTATCGATTATTTTTATTTTTTTGTTCTACTGTTACAGAATAATTTGGATATAATAAGTTTGTAAGTATATACTATAACATGAACTGTCCGATCAGACTTGTGTAGGTAAACAGGATCAAATGTAAGTTTTAAATATAAGTGCATTGTGGAGATGGTCTTCTGGATATATATTTTGAAATTTTACTTATTTTATATGCACGTGTGAAATGTCCAATCGTATTTATTTAAGTGTGATATATTTATTTTTTAAGTTTAACTTGTTAGCTAATAATCTCACTGAGTTTCGTTTTCAAAACTCTCTCTATAAACTCTTTCAAAACGCACCACAGTCAGCTTTGTTTTGAATAAGAGCTCTCTTATAAATAAGCTTCTCACTTTTGCCTGGTTGCATATTGCATGAATATTTTTATAATGTGCATTGGCTGTTTAGGTTCGTTACGTGACATAATTTAAAACTGAGCTTTGATTTATTCTCAGATATTCAACCAATCAACCTCCAATAAAACCGACATGCGGACATAAAACCAAGGCTTATCAATGTAGCAAACTTAATTCAAACGATGTCCTGTTCTTTAATAGAGCATTTTATGCAACAAATGATAAAATAAAACAGGACAATTTTATTCTAAAGCATGTCATCTCTACAGCCATAATCAGAAGACGCCCAAAGACTGGAAACAAACCAGGAAGGCTAATGGCCCTTAAATACTTCATTCGCAAGAAAACAGACAGAGTGTTGATCCCTGTTTGCAAAAAAACCTTTTTAGGCATTCTGAATTTAAAAAAGGGCAGAGTAGATGGTGTTGCTAAGCGTCATTATGTTACTGGCTCAATGGCTGTCGAAAATCGGGGTGGAGATAAAAAAACGCACACATATCGTTCACGCAAAGAAGCTGTTGAAAAGTATATTCAGACTTTACAACCTCTAGAAATTCACTACTGCCGGGACAAAGTTCGGCAACGGCAATATTTACATCCAGAGCTGAATATAAAAAAGTTGTGGAAAATGTACTCCGATGAGGCACTGCCTGGGTATTCCGTTAGTTTCAGTTTCTTCCGAAAAATTTGCGTCACAAAATTTAATATTGGATTTGGCAGTCCTAGACAGGACGTGTGTTCAACTTGCCTCCAACTAAAGGAAAAGATAAAAGTAGAAAAAAATGATAGCGAAAAAGTAAGACATATGACTGAATTAAGGATTCATAAGCTACGAGCGAAAGCATTCTTTAAACTCCTACAAAAAGAAGAGCAGAACGAGATATTGTTATCCTTCGACTGCCAAAAAAATTTACCTCTGCCCAAAATACCCGATCAATCCGTGTACTACTCACGACAGTTGTACTTATACAATTTTACCATAGTTAGAGGATCATCTCATAATAATCTCTGCAAAGACAACGTATACTCGTACACATGGACAGAAGAAACTGCACATAAAGGGTCAAACGAAATTTGCTCTGCCGTTATAGATTGTTTAAACAAGCTCAATACAAATGGAATTGAGAAGATACGTCTCATGGCCGATGGTTGCGGAGGCCAAAACAAGAATTACCATAGTTACCATAGCTAGTCCCATAGTTGAACTAGGGGTAGTAAAACGTTATTACAAAACGAAGTTTATCACTTGTTGTGGTACTAACTATGGTACTAAAGATAAACCAACGAGACCCCTAGTTCAACTATGGGACTAGCTGTGGTAACTATGGCAACGACTTCATTTGACGTTTGAGTTGCTGTATTATGTCAATTTGTAAAATACATTATTTATTTTATTTACTTATGATTTCTAAAATTATATTTTAAATCAATAAACATGATGGATTTGGAACACACAATGGAGACGGCGGCGATCTGTGAGACGTTGGCCGTGTGTAAATCGTTTTGAATTGAGTGATGACGATTTTAGATGCAAGTATAGATTTAGAAAATAAGGAAAATTGTGGTTATTTTAAGTGAGGATTTAGCCCGCGTCCCTCGAGGTTGCCCTTTGCGTCCTAAATTACAAGTGCTTTGCGTATTACGTAACTGGGCTCGCCATGAACGCTATACAAGAAGCATAAAAATGCAGTGATCTGAAATACGAGAAGATCTATTTCCTGACGAAAGAGAATAAGAATAAATTAATAAACAGTTATCTGGAAACAATCATTTCATACTTAAGGACATTCCTAAACATGGAGATATAGTTTTAAACATAAACAATTTTTAGCAGCCACACTGAACATTTCTGATAAAACTATTTACAGTATAGTAAAAAATGCTTCTTGGGGATGTGCACAAGAAGATATGAGAGGGAAGTGTGACCCACCAAATAAGACTAAAGAATCCACTATAGATGCGCTTAACAGGTTCATCAAAAATTTACCAGCTGTACCTTCGCACTACTGTCGTCAAGACTCAAGCAAAGTTTACCTTTTCCAAGAATACAAGAATATTACCAACTTGTATAAACTTTACAAGCAGCATTATGTGGATCAGGGTGTGGACGTAGTAAGTGATAGAATTTTTCGTAAAATATTTCATGATAATTTTAATATTGGATTCCATGTACCTAAAAAAGACAAGTGCCTTAAGTGTCTTCAATATGAAAATAATAATAATCCCGAAAAGCAAAAAGAAAAGGAAGAACATGAACTAGAAAAAGAAAAAAGTTATGCCCGTTTTAGAGTTCACAAAAATATTCATAAGGATGATCCTTCAACTCTTTGTGCTAGTTTTGATCTCGAAAAAGTACTGAACACACCCTATGCACAATCTATGCTTTTGTAATACAGTAGAAAACTAGCTGTGTACAATTTGTGTGTTTACGAAAATGGAACTCGTAAAGTTTTCTGTTACTACTGGGATGAGAGCAATGGTAAACGTGGCGCTAACGAGATTGCATCTATATTGCACAAATATATTCATTTGGTAGATGCCAGAGGAAACGTCACTCGATTACTTCTGTATTGTGACTGTTGTCCGGGTCAAAACCGCAACCGTACTGTGTTGGCTATGCTGCATACGTCATTACAGGAGTGTAAAAATATCGACACTATACAAATAAACTTACTCTTGACTGGACACACTTACATGCCCGTAGATACAGTGCATGCTATTATTGAAAATAGATTGAAGAAAACAACTGTTTACGCACCATCAGAATGGTTTACAGTTTTTGCAACTGCCAGACAAGAACCAGCGCCTTTCGAGGTAGAAAGACTGAGTTATGAAGATTTTTACAGATGGGATAGTATTAGTGACAAATATTTTAAAGGTAACTAACTGGAAAGATAAGCAAGATCCGTATTATGACTTTCAGAAAAGACAAGCACAGCGTTAAATATAAAACATCTATGAATCATACTGCGGTGTCCTTTGATGTTGAAATTCAGTCTAAAACCAAGGTATCTCTTTTACCTTGTTATCGATCGCAGCTTCCCATATCAAAAGCTAAATATGACGATTTTTTCAAACTTTGCGTGGACAAAGTTATTCCTAACTGCTTCAAACATGAATTTATGAACATTCCACCAGCAACAAATGTCAAAGATTGTCTACCCGAATCAGACATTGAAGATAGTGATATTAACATTTAGAATGGGTAACAAACAAGATCTCACGTTGCAATTCATACTAAAGATTTATTTTGTAAGGGTACAATTATTAGATTAAGGATTTTATTTTTATTTTGCTATAATTTTTTTATATGAAAAATATCTTGATTGTTTCTAGAGACTGATTATTTTGTGAGAATAATATAAGTGTTGTTATTATAATAATAATTATTACAGCAATAATAATAATTGTGTCAAAAATGGTTACACTTTGCACAGTAGGTTAATCTTGCTATTATTTTGTAAGAATGTTATTTGGTTTGTTTACTATTTTTAATAGTTAATTTATAATTCATTTACTGACAATTGTGAGTTATATTTTTTTTTCTAGAAACTGAGTGATTAAGATGTTAATTATTTATAATTGCGACAGCAATAATAATTGTTCAATAAAAAAATAAAATCTCAGACTGAATGTTAAGTTATAATAAGTTTCCTGGTCGGCACTACGTAGCGTATTTTTTTAAATTTTCATTAAAGACTTATTCATTAATAATTGATTTCATTTATTTTCATGCATGATAATAATTACCTATACAGTTCTTGGTTAATAGTCAGTTACGAAGGGAGGTTTGGGGTAATTTTAATAACTAAGATACAATTTCCACAATCACAAAAATCATTAAATAATACTTAGGTAAATTCACTTGAATTATTTTAAACTGTCAGATCTTTTAAGATCAATCTTTCTGTTTCAAAATTCTTAACTAATTAAGGTTAACTATTTTTACATGTTACTGCACACACTACAGTGATTATTTAGATAATTTTACCTGTTTATCAAATAAGGTAAATTTTATCTAACCGACACAAACCGGTGTTTTTAAAAGTGTCAGGTATCTTATTTTGATAATTTGGATAGCTATGAAAAAACTATTTCTGCGAGTGTTAACATCATTTTAATCGAACAATTAGAAAAAAAAAATATGATTTTTTTCTTTTAAATTTGAACTTTAAATCACTCTCCTGTAAAGTTTACTCAATGTCGCTTAGTGAGGATTGCTTTTCAAGCGTCGATATGAACATTTCCATTGTTTAACTATTGTGTCTACTGGCGGGACAGTTAAGTTGTTATAAAACCTTTACAGTAAATTTATCACCACCACTCAAATAAAAATTAGCTACATACTCTTCTTTTTGCAAGTATAGACCGTTTTGGGTAGTTTTTCCAAAATCGAATAACCGAGAAACATGTTCATGCCAAATTCACGTCAATATCAAGTTATTGGTCGAGGCTCTACATAAGGCAAAAATTATAAACGAAAAAAGTGAGTATGATTTTATAAGCTCTTTATGCTGTTCACCGAAAACCGACAACTGTTTGTTAAGAATGTGTGAAATATGCCAAGATAAAGAGATCATTTGCAATGAGTTTAACAATGAACATCTCGTAGAGTTCAGTTACTGGTGTAAAATTAAGGAGCCTATTCTCGGTGATATCAGGAAAGTCAAAGTCATAACGACAAAGAAAAAAGAAAAAGCTAAACCAATAGACCTTATTGAAAAATTACGTCGCAATACCAAATCATTTCTGAAACATTGTTTTAATATTGAGAAACATTATAAAGAAATGAAAAAGTTGAAAGAAGTGCTGAGTAATAATGAAGCAATTGTCCATATGGATTGGTCCGAAAACTATGAGCTGAAATATCACGAAGAAGTTCAATCGATGCATTTTGGCGGTAGCCACCGTCAAGTTGCCTTACATACTTCTGTATTATATTTACACAAAGAATTGACCGGCCGAAATGTAACTAAGTCTTTTTGTTCTATTAGCGCTAACGTACGTCATGATGCTGCTGCGGTGTGGGCGCATCTTAAGCCTGTACTAGACTATATTTATCAGATAAACACAAATATCGACTCAATACATATTTTTACTGACTCTCCAAGCAGCCATTATAGAAATAAAAAGATTTTTTGGATAATGACCCAAATACACAAAGATTATATGGGATTCTTGAATAAGTTATCTTGGAATTACAGTGAGGCTGGCCATGGAAAAGGGGCTGCAGATGGAGTAAGTGCTGTCCTTAAAACAACTGCAGATAGACTAGTCAACTTTGGTCATGATATTGGCAACTTCAACGATTTTTATAGTATTTTAAAGCAAAACATTCCTAATATAGAAATAGAGGTTGTTAGTGAGACCGCTATTACAGCAAAATCGGAAAGTTTACTTCTTTGCTTACCAACTTTTAAAGGCACTCTTGATGTGCATTAAGTTCTATGGGACTTCTTTAGTGGGCAAAACCTAACATTCAGAAAATTCTGCTGTTTTGTCTGCGAGGCGCATGTTCAGTGCGAGCACGGTGCACATCTAGGGTGTCTTAGCGAACCTGATATAACAGATTTAACAGACCGTTGAAGTAACGACTCTAGGTGAAGCAAGGAATATGAAAGCTAATATACCTATTGTTGCCAACGCGCCTGATGATATTAATACTGTTCTAACTGAAATGTCTAATATTGATCCTGTTATAATATTAAGTACGCCATCAACTTCTTAATCTTGCACGTCTACCTATGATGATTTTGAGGAATTAGTGCCTGCAACTAGCTTAAGTGGCCTGGCAACGGACAAAGAAAATATTGAACTTCCACTTCAACTTTATTCGAGCACCAGTGCTGAATTTTTGGATGTACGTGTTGCCGATTGGGTTTTAATTAAAAAGACAGACAGAGCAAAAAAGCATCAGATAGGTCGGATAATTGGGATATACGGTGATAATATTTCGATATCAGTTCTTATAAAAATTTCGAGTGGATTTGGATGGCCAAAGTCCCGAAAGAGGGAGGTGATTTCTAGGAACTGTATAAAGGCAGTTCTTTCTGAACCAAATATTGATGCCAAACTTAATTTTCACTTTGAAAATATTGATTTTATACATTTTTAAATCTGTGATGATTAATATAATTAAAGAATGTAATTACGCAACACAAATTTTACGAACCACCAATATTTATCTTTAAGGATTGATCATGTTTTAGTTTGGATTTATTTAAGACTAGCTGTGCGACTTCGTTCGCGTGGATGACAAAACTTATCAATGAGTTTCTAACCGCAAAATTAAGTTTGTTTTTTCCGGGATAAAAACTACCCAGTGTGGTGCCCAGGATAATAAAGAATAATTATACCAAGTTTCATCGTAATCGAACCGGTAGTTTTTGCGTGATACCTGAACAAACAGACAGACAGACAGACAAAAAAAATTTTTTTCTCACTTTTGGGTTCGGTGTCGGTCTAGTAACACCCCCGCCATTTATTTTTTTGATATTTTCAATGTACAGAATTTTCACTTCTACAGATTTATTATAAGTATAGATTTTTTTTTCATCTTTAGTGTTTTGACAGTTCAATAAAAGTATTGAATTTGACTAGTTGTCAACTACCGTATTGTATCTGTTTTACTTGATTGTAAAAATACTCATTGTTCTGTGATTATTGTATATTTGAAACTGATTTAAACATAAAAAGTGATTTATTATTACGAATTATTCACATTTAAAGTAAAGTAGTAAAGTTGATTACATATACCTGTTTTATTTCTATTTCCACGTTGTCATTTTATCAAGGGCAATAAAATACTAATGGGGAATATTACTGCAATATTCTGTCGTCAGAGTGCAGCACTAGCACAAACCTTGAACAACGGTTTGAAAAGTAGTGAGAAGTGTGAAAAAATTTTGTAAACAACAATAATAATAAAACTTGGATGAGTTTCGCAGAGTGTTTACAGTGAGAGTTCTCAATTAACACAATGTCATTTGGCGTCTTGACGGTTTGTTTATGTGCTGGTGGCGCCCTCTGAGCCGAGCTTTGCGTAATCTTCCCTATTAAAACTGTTTCATCAACAACGGTCATTACCGTGTTAAGTATGTCCTTACCGTTCATTCAATAAGTTATAATTTGTAGACTATAGAAATAAATATATGAGTGACAACAACCTATTTGTGGATAATCTACTAATTGCAGTTATCTAATTTTAATAATTAAATAATTATGTCCTTACCGGGATTTTTGAGTCCTTACCATTTTTTAAAACGATAATTAACAACGATACGTTTGATATAATTAGTGTACACGCAAAGTAGAATATTTGTGATTACTGTGGCAATGCGTTACACGTATTTTTAAACAAATATCTGACAATTTTTTCGTATCCATCGAAAAGCGTGATTTGGCGGAAATGCCCATCAAAGGACACTTGTCGCAAGCTTGATGCACCATCCACACATTGGCCGCGCGATCAGTTTGCCCGGAGCAGCGATCAAGAGTGCACGTTTTCTTATTGCGGCGAATTAACACCTAACTTGACGAAATGGCGAACATGTGTAACCAGGAAACATTGAAATTTATTGAGCTATATCAGAGTGAAAACTGCCTGTGGATCCCAAAAACTAAGTACCATAAAAATAAAAATTTACAAAGTAATTATAAGCTGTGAATAAATATACAGCTGCAGCTGTTAGCGACTCAACATCCATTTTGAATCCGTCCGCACATTGGCCCGAAACAAACCATACTGAACGACCTTCCAATGTGTGATTATGGGTGGATTACTCACAAGCGCGTTAGCAAGCGCACCGCCATCGCGTTGGCGTATGCGCTGGCCTATGTGTAGAGGCGGCATACGACGAACGTGGAGACGCTTATATCAACGCATACAATTATTCAGAGGCCATGCTGAAAACGACAACATATGGGTCCGTATCCGAACTTAAAGCGGCCGACGCGTTGCAGGGATCATTCGGTAATAATCCTAGGAAACCAGTGAAACGTTTACCATTTACTGGGAATTTCTTAGGGGGTCATTATTGAGTACTCGTCCCCGATAATAAACCCATAGTTTCAGATCTTCAGGTAAATAAAAATACTTCTCAGTCACTTGCTCGACTGAACCTGGTGAAAAAAATCATAAAACTGCGGAGAGGCCTAAAAAAGTTAAATGTGGTAGGCCAAAAACCTCAAATATCTCTCGTTCCCAGCAATTGACAAAAAATAGGTGAAAAAGTGATGTTAAGACGAAACATTGACGTGAGTTTAGGGTTAGTGAACGGTTCAATCGGAATAGTACAAAATGTAAAGTATGATCGTGATGATTCGAAAAAAGTAAAATCCATAGTAATCAAATTTTGTAATGAACATTCATATGAACTTTGTCCTGTAAAAACCAAATTTGAAATAATTTCTAGAGCGTATATTCATCGAGAACAATTTCCTATATGCATCGCTTATGCTATAACCATCCATAAAAGCCAGGGGCTAAGCCTTAACCACGCGATGCTGGACATAGGTTCCTCCGTTTTCACCTGTGGTCAAGTATACGTGCAGCAAACATCGTCATCTAAAAAAATGTCGCGACAGCATATTATTATTTTGTCGAACGATTATAGTTATGTCACATAAGTGTACTTTATATCTAAAGATGTCCGTTTCCTTGGGCCGCCTCGCGCCTTCACAATTTCTTGATGATTTGTGAATTGAATATAACGAATTTGATAACGATATTAATAAATGATAATAGTGAAAACGAATAAAACTTCAATTACTGTATGTTTTTTGTAATAATATATAACCTAAAAGTTAAAATTCTATAAAATTTACTTTTGAGAAATTCTATGCACAAGGAGAAAACAGAAAAGCTTCTGACATTAAACTACACAAAAACAACGTGAGAATTTTCACTGTCCATAAAAAAATATATTGGGCATAGGTTACTATGGACATCTGGCATTGTCCTTTCAGTGACATTTGTTCACGCAATTCTAGAAACATTTTGATTTTGATTTTTGAGTGGACCTGCAGCCGTATTCACGACAGTCGTTTTTGTATCGATAAAATCAATATTGCGATTCCGTAAGCCTAACTGCTTTCATCTGACATTTAAAATCATGACTACTAGACACATCACATGTATTCGCAAAACAACCACTCAAGGGTAACGTTTATCGTTCGCAGAGAAGTGTCAGTGCGCTTTGTGACTTGTGTTGTGTCATAGGCTTTGATGTCATAGGTTGTTGTTTGAGATGGCTCGTTTAATTGTATTATGTATAGCTGAAAAGTAGAGAAATGAATCCATACTAAATGTTGAAATACGGCGCTTCCGAGACGCCAGTGATCCCTTGCAGTTGCCGGAGAGTCAATTTATTGCGCATTTTCGGCTAAATAAAGCTGGCTTTCATGAAAAGTCAAACTGTACAACCCTTAATGGGTGATTTACCGAGTGTTAGAGTCAACCCAGACTTTCCCTTTAATTCTTGTGGAATTGACTTTGCTGGACCCTTTATGATTTCCTCCAAAAAGGGGAGAGGTAACCGTATCAGCAAAGCTTATTTATGTGTATTTGTATGTTTAGTAACTAAAGCCATACATTTAGAAGCTGTGAGTGATTTAACAACTGAAGCCTTCATATCATGTCTGCGTAGGTTTGTGTCGCGTCGTGGCAAGCCCTATTCCATACACTGTGACAACGGAAGGAATTTCGTTGGCGCTGACAATGAGTTGGGTAGGGTTATACAGTCCAGCGTTCAGGCAGTATCAGACTATGCAGCTAATGAGGCAATTAAATTCAAATTTATACCCGCATATTCTCCACATTTTGGTGGGATTTGGGAAGCCGGTGTAAAATCCGCAAAATTTCATCTTAAACGTGTTGTCGGCAATGCCTCACTCACATTTGAAGAATTAGGGACGCTCTTTACCCAAATAGAAGCAATCCTAAACTCCAGACCCCTTTCACCCCTGTCATCAGATGCTATGGATACCACTCCTTTGACCCCCGGGCACTTTCTCATCGGACGGCCGCTGGCGTCACTGCCGACAGCGCCCGCCCAAATTTGTGGAACCAACAGGTACCAGCTGATCGAGCACCTGAGACGAGCCTTCTGGGAGAGGTGGCGGAAGGAGTTCATGGCGGAGCTTCAGAGCCGGGCGAAGTGGAGAACACCTCAACCATCGATGTCGGGGACCTCGTATTACTGAAGCAAGATAACTTGATGCCTCTCCACTGGCGCATGGGTCGCGTCACAAAACTATACCCCGGAGGCGACGGGATCTCCAGGGTGGCGGATATCTACACTTCCACCGGCACCATCAAAAGGGCAATCAATAAGTTGTGTCCCTTACCGGTGCACCAATGTTGAATACATCAACGGCCCGGAGGATGAACGCGCCCAAAAGCGCCTTGCTACAGAACGCATCCAAATACAGCGGGGCGCGGGGGGGACCATGGCGGCCGGCGCGAGCGATGGAGCGTCGGGCGACACACACATTCTACATTTCATTCGGCAACAGGCAGCGCGTCGCGCACACGCGTACATCACTAAATTACAGTTGAGTTATTATTCATCATCCTCAACAACAACTATTAGAAGAGCTTCGTCCTCATTTGCCGCTTATTCGCAGAAAAACAGCTGTGCGAAATGAACTAAAGGTTAGTATGTTCCTTGTATACCTACTAATGCATTAATTTTTTTGGAACACAAATTACCTATTTAATTAGGTAGCTAGGATCTTAAGAGTTTTGGTTTGGTTTGTATGTGAGAAATATGGGAGCGTGCAGGAACTAATGGTGGCAGCACTAATTGACAAAAGCGACACTATGCGGTCAGTAAAGGAAACTTATCAGACTTGTCATTGTCATCGCCAATTTTTTTATGATTAATCTATTAAGATAAAAGTTATAAAATATGGGTTCCGGCTTATTAATAATGATCGACAGCGTGGCCAGAATATGTCAAAGGGGCAAAAGCTCTTCGAGGCCGGCCATGTATTGGAGGTGGAAGAAATATTAAATGAAGAAAATAAGGCTGTGATAACTGGCAAAATTGTCGCACAAACTAAAATATCCAATGTTTACGACGTTAAAGTAATGGTAAATAATTTGCTGAATTACCTGTTGATATTGTAATTGTTATCATGTAATAAATGAATCTGAATCTTTTCATGTTATGTGTCATGTTTTCAAAGTACTTATGTAGCTAGTTTTCAAATTTTCAGCTTGACTGCTATAGAAACATTTCAAGTGCAATTTGTAAATGCAAGGCTGGCCTTTCAGGAAAATTTAGGCACATCTGCGCCTTAGTTGTATATGTAAATTCTCCTGAAAGCGCCAAATCAAAAACTAGTGATGCCCAACAATGGGGTAAACCATCTCATCGGCAGTTATTGGGTTACGATAAGGGACTGAAAATGTCAGAGTTATTTCCATCACCAGAAAAAAAGCCTCAACTTATTAATTTGATGAAACAGCTACATAGAATCACGGGTTATTTCTACTGCTACTTTAGGAGAATCATTAGCTAACACACCCTTGTATAGAATCCTACAGTTAGAAGAAAAAGATGAAAAAGAAATAATGGCAGCGGAAGCTTTAGTTGATTTATTTAAAATTAATGAGAAAGAAAAAAATGAATAAATTCGCCATGTAATACAAGATATCTTTATGCTGCAATGTAGAGCTAGTAACTATTCTTCTCAAAGTTCAATACCAGAGCATTTACTTGATTTTTAATTATAAAAATCAGTAAAGTTTGTTGTGATGTTGATTCTGGTACAAATATTTGTTTTGGAACCATTGATCAAACAAACAATTCACGTTGGTATATGGAAAGAAAGTTAAGAATTACAGCAAGTAATGCGCACAGACTCAAGGGTACCCGTTTCAACAAAGATAAAGCAATAAATGATTTATTTAGCATGAAAAATATTGAAACATCAGCCATGGTCTACGGCAAAAAAATGGAAGATGTGGCCCTTACAGAATATTTTTTTTTTTTCAAGTTTTGAAGCGGTCAAGGTTGGATTAATAGTTAATCTTAACCAGCCATGGATAAGCTGCTCCCCAGATGCAGTTGTGATTTGTGGGAATAATATATGGGAGAAAAGACTGGTTGAGATTAGGTGTCCCGCCAAATGTAAAAATGTACCTATAATTGAAGAAGATACTTCAGTAATAATGTGCAATATTTAAGAATAAATGAAAATGGCTTACAGTTAAAACAAAATCACTCAATTTATACACAGATTCAAATACAAATGTATGTTACTAATATACCCATTTGTGATTTGTATGTGTACTCCCATAAGGGAAGTAAGTTAGTGTCTATAAAAAGAGACAATGTGTTTTTGTCTTCTTTAGTTCCTAGATTAGAGAAATTTTATTTTAATGATTATTTACCAAAGTTGTATGCCAAATGTATGGAAGTAGCAAAAAACTAATTTAATATTTAAATGTTAATGTTTTAGAAGAAAGATTAGAGTTTACGGGTTACAAGAGAAACATATAATTTAATGGTTATAAGTACAAGGTTTATTTTAATTTGTTAATGATTCCTTCATTATTTAATTAAGTCAAACAAAATAAAGAGATATATACTACTCTGTGTAAAAAGTATCGGGAATATGTCAATAAAAAGACCCGCGTAAAGAGGTCGTTCTAATTTTACTGCATGTTGGTAGCACTGTACTGATTTAGCGCGCAAAGTTTAAGCGGCATTTGTCATTTAATTTGTTTTAAACTACACTTTTTGTTGGTCATAGTTTTGAGTTCTCGGCGATTTTTACAATGGAAAATATTGTTAAATAAAGAGTGTGCCTTAAATTTTGTGTTTCTGTAGTAAATAACAAAATATAGAGACAACTAGCGCCTTTTTGTAAACAATTCCATTCACTGTGTATGTCATTCTATTTGAATAAATGTGTCGTTTTTGAATCTCCGTTGCAGCACGTTGTTTTATTATAGGTTATGGGCCCAGACCCGTTTAAAAAGCTTAGATATTGTTAGAATTATCAGTGTGATGAACAATAGACTGTACTTTTACCATTAGTCTTGTGTGTAAAGTGAACAGTGAGCAAAAACCATTTTTTCATTAAAAGTAACAACGTGTGTGACTGTCATGGCGTCCAGTTCGAACTATCTTGTTAGCGTAGCCTATCTTGTTAGGGTGTTGTGGCGCAAATTGGGAGAGGCCTATGTCCAGCAGTGGACTATGATTGGCTAAATGATGTTAGCGTACCTAAATTACATGGTCGCGAAAACTATAGTGAGTGGTGTTTCGCCGCAGAGAATTTTCTGGTTTTGGAAGGAATGGTTGGGTGTATAAAACCTGAGCCCAATCATCCACCAGTAAGTAGCTGCAGATGACGCAAAAACAAAGGCCAAGCTGATACTAACTATTGATCCGGCTCTTTACGTTCATATAAAAACCGTTAGAACATCGAAAGAATTGTGGGATAAATTGAGGATGTTATTCGATGACTCAGGATTTACTAGAAGAATAAGTCTCTTGAGGAATTTAATATCTATTCGATTGGAAAATTGCACTTCGATGACGGCATATTATGTAACGCAAATTGTAGAAGCTGGACAAAAATTACAAGGTACGGGATTTGGCATTACCGACGAGTGGATTGGATCTATCATGCTGGCAGGTCTAAGTGAAAAATATATGCCCATGATAATGGCCATCGAACATTCAGGCATTATAATCACATCCGACGCCATTAAAGGGAAATTGATGGACATGGAACCGGAAGAAAGTGACGTCAATAATGCATTCGCATGTTTCCGCAAGAATCAGATTCATCGTTTAAAGAATGGAAAGAGTACACAGTCTATGGCCAATTAAGATGGCGGGAAAGCAGAAGTGTCAACGTCAAGATCTGTCAAAGGAAAACCAAATGTCAAATGTTACAATTGTAAACAACATGGTCACTATCGCAACCAATGCGATAATAACAAAGATAAATCTTTTAAGAATGCAGAAAATAAATCGTCAAAAACAAGTAATGCGTTTAGTGCCGTGTTTTTTAACAAAATATTTGATAAGAGTGACTGGTATGTCGACTCTGGTGCCAGTTCGCATTTGACTTGCAATAAAGATTGGATGATCGACACGTGTTATTCTGGCTTCACGGAAATCATGGTTGCTAACCAGAATAAAATCCCAGTGCTGTGTTGTGGAAACGTAAAGATAACAACGTCGACTGAAGATTGTGATTTTAACATAACTGTTGAAAAAGTGTTATGTGTTCCCGAGTTATCTACTAACTTATTGTCAGTGAG
Organism: Autographa pulchrina; assembly: GCA_905475315.1. Taxonomy (NCBI): domain Eukaryota; kingdom Metazoa; phylum Arthropoda; class Insecta; order Lepidoptera; family Noctuidae; genus Autographa; species Autographa pulchrina. The sequence goes on along the minus strand of FR997762.1, from coordinate 5,211,794 downwards.
CCAGTTAATAAGGCAGGGCAACAAGTGCATTTCACTAGCAAAGGATGTGAAATATTCAACAAAGATGACACTCTAGTAGCTACTGCATTGCTTGTGAATGGAGTTTACAAACTGAACATTTCTACTTGTTGTTTGGCCGCAGCAGTAGCAGAGTCTTCAGAAGTTTGGCATCGTAGATTGGGACACGTCAATAGTTATAATATGAATAAAATGCAGGATGCTGTGGAGGGAGTCAAATTTATCAAGACAGCCAATATCAACAAGTCTAATTGCATAGTGTGCTGTGAAGGTAAGCAAAGTCGTTTGCCTTTTGCTAATGAAGGGCATAGGAGCACTAAGCTATTGGAAGTGGTACATAGTGACATATGTGGCCCGATGGAGAATGTATCTCTAGGAGGATCTAGATATTTCTTGATTTTTGTTGATGATCACAGTAGCATGACGCATGTTTATTTTTTGAAAAGTAAACAAGAGGCTTTACAATATTTCAAAGAATATAAAGCTAGAGTTGAGAATTCAACATTGAATAAAATTAAAATTTTTAGAATTGATAATGGCAGAGAGTTCTGTAACAGAGTTTTTGATAGTTATTTAAAGAAAGCAGGTATAGTGCATCAAAAAACTAATCCTTACACACCTGAGCAAAATGGGCTGTGTGAGCGCATGAACAGAACTCTAATGTCTTTTGTTTGATGCTAAACTTGGTAAGGAGTTTTGGGCTGAAGCCATTAACACTGCTGTTTATTTACAGAATAGAATTGTAAAAACTCGATTGAACAATCGTACACCATACGAACTATGGGCCAAACCAAACCTCAGTCATTTAAGGATATTTGGTAGCACTGCCATGAAACACATACCTAAGGAGAAAAGACGTAAATGGGACAAAAAGGCTGAACAATGCATGGGTTGTTCTCAGAAAAGTGGCACATTAACCTGTGGGGCAGTTTTTGGTTGATATAAGCAATTTTTTTAGGGATAATTATCAGATTCTGCACAATATTGTACTAAAAGAGACTTTTTACATAGAGGCCGAGTAATAATAAGGCATTTGAAGTGATACATTTTCTATTACTTAATATTGTAATGTCATTTTCTCAATAACTTGTCGTGTCCGAACACGACCTATCTTACTTTAAGGTGAAATAAAAAAATAAATACTTCAAATAAACTTTCCAATAAAACAAAACACAATATTATATATGATTAAATTTCAATTTATTTAATATATAATTTATAAATACAAATAGTTTTGTTAAATAAAAGACACGGCCGTACGATACGAAGGAGTTTATTTCACTGGCCACTTAAGCGTACGACTCGCAGGTCGCACATCTAACTATAACTACTTACTAACCTAACATCCCTCCACCATATATTCTTAAACTAAAACCGTTACAATTAGAAAAACTTCCTGTAATCGGTCCGAGCAATACTCCGTAATTTTGGACGTGCTTCCATATTAAATCGGAGATCAGGTCTCTCAGCTGCTGCTACAGGTGGCTCTGCGCTCGCCTCGCTCCACTCCTCCTCTACCTCCGCGGTATCTAGGAGCCTCTGACCCGGGAGATGAGCGCTGTCAACATTTTGGGGTTGACTTGGTTCTTCGCCTGCTCCGAAGTCCAGGAGACCCCAACTGCTGTCAACGTCTTGAGGCGTTTCACGTGGTTTTATTTTATACATCTGATTTTTGTGTTTTTTTATTGTAATGTTTGTTTCTGGTATATAAATTTCATATAAACTTTTGCCAATATTATTTTTAACTACGCCTTGTATCCATTTGTTATTGTTTGTTCCTTTAATGAGCACTGCATCATTTATCGCAAAGTCTATGTTTCTATTACCTTTATAATATTTGGCTTGTATGGTTTGCTTATCGCGCACTTTTGTTTGTAAGTCTTGTGCCGGTGACGATAATGATGACGACGGCGACGCTTCAAGCTCGGTCACGACCCTTGAAGTGTCTAATAAATCAAACCTGCAACGCAATTTACGTCCGAGCATGAGTTCGGCTGGTGAGCTGTCCGTCGTCGTATGTTTAGAGTTCCTATATCTGAACAAAAATTCTGATAAATGTGCCTTAAACTTGTTCCTAGGCGTGCCCTGTGCCACTAAGCCATTTAAAAACTTTTTAACTATTTTAACGTATACTTCTGCTTGCCCATTACTGGATGGCGAATAGGTTGGCGAAGTAATATGCTTTATTCCATTAAGGCGACAAAAATCCTTAAAAGAATTACTTGTGAACGAGGTTCCATTATCAGTTACTATCGTATGCATTACACCAAATCTAGCCATTGTTTCTTGTAATTTCGCTATTACTGAGGTAGTTGAATAATCGCTACTAAGTGAAAAACATTCTACCCACTTAGTGAACGCGTCAATAATGATAAGGTACATTTCGCCTTGCCACGGACCAAAAAAATCTAAATGTACCCGGTGCCAGGGGCACCCTGGAAAAGGCCACGGAGTCAAAGGAGCCCGTTGGGGAGTGGGCCGCAAACTTAAACATACACTACAGTTAGCTATCTTATTTTCTATATCCTTATCTATATTAGGCCACCAGAATCTAGACCTCGCCTCAACCTTAGTTTTTATAATACCTAAATGTGGTCTATGTAATTCGTCTAATATTTTGCTGCGCAATGACATCGGTATAATTAATTTATGTCCTCTAAATAGACAATCCCGTTCCCTTGCTAAATCAACACGACATTTATAGAATGACTGTAAGTCATTGTCATTTAACTTCGTTTTTGGCCATCCGTGCTGGACATACTGTAAAACCTTCTGTAAAATGGTATCTTTGCTAGTCTCTAACTGTACTTCATTAATCGATATTGGTAAATGCCCATCTGCAACGAAATTCATGTACGTCGCCTTGTCCACTAACTTGTAAACAAATGAGTCACCCGTGCCGTCATTTACTAATGATTGTGACCCGTTATCGCTGTACGGTACCGCCCGACTAAAGTAGTCTGCACAATTACTAGCGCTTGGTACGTATTGTATTTCATAATTATAGCTAGTTAAAAATAAGGCGTAACGTTGTAACCGGTTAGCGGACACCTCTGGTATGCCTTTGTCGGGATGAAATATAAACATCAATGGCTTGTGATCCGTGCGTAATATGAACGGATTTGCGACACCGTATAAATATTGGTGGAACCGACGTATACCAAAAACTATGGCCGTTGCCTCCCTTTGAATTTGGCTATAATTTCTTTCTGCGTTACTGAGGGAGCGCGACGCATAAGCTATAGGCCGTTCTAACCCGTTCGCTTCTATTTGGGCTAAAACTGCGCCTAACCCTGTTGGGGACGCATCCACTGTCAAAACCAACTTGTATGAAGGATCAAAGTGTGCCAACGTACGAGCCGAAGTTAATTCCTTCTTAATTTTACTAAAAGCCGCCTCATGAATGTCAGTCCAAGACCAATCGACGCCTTTTTTGAGCAGTTCGTTTAACGGGCTAAGTATAGACGAAGCATTTGGTATGAACATTCTGTAATAATTTACAAACCCTAAAAATGATTTTAATTCTTGAGTATTACTTGGGGCTTTAGTGTCAGTCATTGCTGTAACTTTGTCTGGTGATGTGTGAATTCCTTTTTTATCAATGACAAATCCCAAATAAGTCACTGAATCTTGAAACAACTTACACTTATTTTTATTTAATACCAACCCCGCTTCTTGTAAACGATAGAAAACTTGCTGTAACCGTTCCGTGTGAATGGCTTTTGTATTTCCAGTGACGAGGACGTCATCCAACAGGCACAGAACCCCTTCGATTCCATTCAGCAAATTTTCCATCGTTCTTTGGAATATAGCTGGTGCATTAGCTAGTCCAAATACTAAACGTGTGAATTTAAATAACCCTTTGTGTGTATTTATTGTGGTTAGGATTTGCGAATCTTCATCTAAAACGAGTTGTAAATACGCACTACTTAAATCAAGCTGCGAAAATTGTATGCCCCCATGTAATTTGGAAAAAAGTTCTTCAGTTTTTGGTAATGGGTATTTATCAATTTGTAAACATTTATTTAATGACATTGAAAAATCTGCACATACCCGTATGCCACCATCTTTTTTTAGCACCGGTACTATAGGGCTCGCAAATTCGGAATGTTCTACTGGAATTAATACCCCAGTGTCCACTAATCTGTTTAATTCTTTTTCAACCTTATTTTTTAACGAAAATGGAACTGTTCTAGCGCGATAAAAATTTGGTTTACTACCAATTTTTAAGTTAAGTTTTATCGTACATTTGTTAAATCTACCTAAAGTATCAGAGAACAGTGTAGGATACTTGTTTAGATAGTAGTCAAGTTCTGTTTGCTTGAAACAATGATTTACCTGAGATAATTGTAAGTCAAACGACGATAAAAAATTCCTACCTAACAATGGTGGCCCGGCTCCTTTTATTACATATATTTCTATTATTTTACGTTCACCCGCATATGTAATCGGAACCATCATTACCCCTACTACGTCTAATTTATCACCCGTGTATGCTTTTAACACAGACTTAGGTTGTTCTAACGGCACATTATAAAAGTATTCGTCATAAGTTTTCAATGGAATGGCAGTAGCACAGGACCCACTGTCTACTTCAAATGATAACAGTTGACCGTTTACGTCGACGGACAGCGTCATCGGCTCGCCGTGAAAACTACGTAAGTTGCAAACGAGGATATGCTTACCGTCGTCATTATTTTCGTCACTCGACGGTTGTAACCAATTCACTCGTCCTTTATGGCTACACATTCGTTTCAAATGACCTTTCACTCCGCATTTTTTACACTTATACGATGAAAAACGACACTTGTCCGCTGTATGATTGTTATAGCCGCACACACAACACTTTGTCGGCGATTTCGACGGCTCAGTCCCTGCTATCTTGTACACCTCTGTGGTGGTTGCTGCTGATGCTGCCGCCCCTGATGACTGTCGTGCCGCTCGCTTAGCACTATTTACGGCCACTGCAATTTCTAAAGCCTTGGCCATTGTTGTGGATGATTTTTCGTCCAGGAACAACTTGTCCCGTTCCGGTCCCGGCCACATGCCAATGATGAACCGGTCACGCAACATTTCGTCCATGGCTGCTCCAAACTTGCAGTCCACTGCCAGTTGCCGTACGCGTGCTGCCCACTGCGCCAGTTCCTCGCCTGCGCTCTGCGCCGCCGAATGAAATTTAAATCGTTCAGCCAAAACTGACTTCTTCGGCACGAAGTGTTTATCGATTTCCGTTATCAGTTCGCTGTATGTTATTTCTTCAATCGTTTTTGGCGCAATCAACTCGCGTACCAGTTTATACGCCTCCTGGTTGAGGGAATTCAACAGTACCGCTTTTTTCTTGTCATTTTCCAGCCCTTCCGTTTTTATTAACAGCGTATTTGCTGTTAGCCATTGGTTGAGCCTTTCTTTAAAAATGATCCAGTCCTGGCCGAGCTCAAATGTTGGAACTGCACCGATAAGCCCTGACATTTTGTCGCGTCGCGGGTATAATACTCGTCGCCACTGTTAAATAAAAGACACGGCCGTACGATACGAAGGAGTTTATTTCACTGGCCACTTAAGCGTACGACTCGCAGGTCGCACATCTAACTATAACTACTTACTAACCTAACAAGTTTTTAACCCTACGGTAGTCGCGTGGTCTACATATGTAATCCAATGATACGAAATTGCAAAGTTCTAAAAACCTAATAGCGCCAGTTATTTCATCCTTCGTGTATTCTAAGTTGAATAATTGCCGCGTGCGCTCAGTGCTGCGCGAGCGTCGGGTGCGCGTGGTTGTGCAACAGGAGCTCCGCAAAGTTCGCGGTCTACGTATGTATGCCGCGCGACCAACTACGTAAGTATTTTTATTATGACTGTTGCTTTTATTTTGTGCAAATATTATATTGAGATTTTATTATACATTTAATATACTTATAAATTATTTATTTTATAATGTTGATTAATGTATTTATTTATATTTGCAGGTAAAAATATAGGTATTTAGAAAATTATGGACAACAGACAAGAGAGACTGATCGAGGCTTGGCTGGGCGAAGGCGATAGTCGTGATGATTTTGGTGGTGACTATTCAAGCTCAGAAAGTGAAGAAGACCAAGTAGAGGAGCAGCTTTCTGACTCAGGATCAGAACAAGATATCCCAGGTGAGCCTGAACCTGATAGTTCCGAAGATGAAAGCGATCCCGTTCAAAGAAGTAGACGTGGAGATATATATCTTGGCGTTGATAACACTGTTTGGTCAAAGACTGCTCCTTTGAATAGGGGAAGAACTAGGAGCCATAACATTGTTTTTGTGCCTCCAGGTCCCAAAGGACTCGCCCGTCAGAAAAGTACTCCTACAGACTGTATGTCACTATTTTTAGATAATAATATTATTGATCTGATTACAAAGTACACTAATATAAAAATTGACCACATCAAAGATAAATATCAAAGAGAAAGAGATGCTAAGTCAACACATACCACTGAGATGAGAGGTTTTATTGGGATCTTGCTTATGACTGGCGTCTTGAAAATAAACCGTCTGAGTACAGGTCAAATTTTTGAGCATGTAAAACACACTGGAATTGATGCAATATATTTGACCATGTCTGAGCAAAGGTTCAAGTTCCTTCTCAGAGTTTTACGATTCGATGACATAAGTGACCGTCAAGACCGTGCAAAAATTGATAAGCTGTCTCCGATCCGCGAAATTTTTGATTTGTTTATTACAAACTTTCAAAGTTTTTTTGTCCCAAGCGCTGAAATGACTCTGGACGAACAGCTGATATCCTTTAGAGGCCGTTGCTCATTCAGGCAGTATATCCCAAGCAAACCAGCCAAGTATGGAGTAAAGATTTTTGCTCTTGTGGACGTTCATTACCCATACACGTTCAACTTAGAAATATATGCAGGCCAGCAACCAGAAGGACCATTTCGCTTGAGTAATGAACGAAGCGAGGTAGTAATGAGAGTAGCACGCCCAGTTCTTGGAAAGAACATTAATATAACCATGGACAATTGGTTCTCGTCTCTGCAAGTTGCAAAACAACTGTTCGAAAATGGAGCCACCATGGTTGGAACTGTACGGAAGGACAAGAGGGAGGTGCCACTCTCATTTCGGGAGGCAAGAAGGGATCCCCTATATTCTTCAAAATTTGGTTTCCACCCACCTTGCACATTAGTGTCATACAAGGCTAAACCTAATAAGATAGTCATATTAATGTCAACAATGCACAACGACGCAGCAATTGATGATGATACTGGAGATAAACGGAAACCGGAAATAATAACCTATTATAATCGCACTAAAAATGGTGTGGATCTAGTTGATAAAATGTGTTCATTATATGACGTCTCCAGGAATTCAAGACGATGGCCTGTAACCGTGTTTTATAACCTGATCAACCTCAGTGCCCTCAACGCGCTATGCATACATTCGGCAAATAAAAATTTTGAATTTGTTCGACGTCGTGATTTCCTCATAGACTTGGCCCTGGCTTGGATGAAACCCCTGGCTCACCAAAGATCAGACAAAAAGACATTGCCAAGAAGTCTTTCATTCAAAATAAAAGATTTCTTGGGTCTTCCACACCAAGAAAGCAGGCCATCGACAGCAGGACCAATTCGGAGAAATTATGTTGGTCGGTGCCAGGACTGCGGTAGAGCCCGTAATAGAAGCACACGAAAGGTGTGCAGTACTTGCAAAAAGTTTATATGTCCTGACCATTCTGAGATTGTATGCTTATCTTGTTTGCAAAATACTGATTAGACTAGTTTTTTTATGTATGTTTTTTTTTTGATCTCATATAATGTGAACTATGTGATATTAAGACTGAAAAAGAGGTATTTTTTGTTTTGGTTGATTATTCTAAGCATAGAAGATATGGTTTTGTTTTGTTTATTATTTAGAAAATACATAGAAATAAAGATTAAAAAATAAATACACAGACTTTTTGATTTATTTTTGTATTTTTTCTTATTTTCTATATGGTATACCCATGTAGACCACGCGACCATACAGGTCACTTTTTGATACGCGACTACCGTAGGGTTAAGTTATTCGCGTTCAAATTCTGTCCGGTCAATTTTTCTCCACAACCTGTCGTTACACACTAACGCACATCACACAAACACTGCCACGTTGGCAACACCCCACCCCCGCGCAAAATGACCCGTCAGTATCTGGCTGACTGCTGGCAAGGAAAGATGTGTTGAAATTAATGCCGTTTTTTTAGAAATTACGCCGAAATATAGCAATCGGATTTTGTAACAGGTATGTTGTCTTTTATCTGATCATTTTATTTTCGTTTGTGTGTAAGCTGCATTTTAACTTAATATGTTAAAATGTGTCATTAAGTACCTATTTTTGGTTCTATAAGTGACATCTTAAAAAGCCTAACCGTTTTGTTGTTATTGAATGTTAACCTACGTTTTTTCATTAACCTGTCTCTCTTTGTCCTGTTGAAAATGCACAGGTTAAAGAGATTGTTAACAGGTTAAAGATACGTTGTCTATTTTTTTTAATATATCCTTATTACTAAAGAAATTCTAAAATAATTAGACATCAATACTTAGTAAACTTACTAAATATTCACATTGATAATAAAAAATATATATTCAAGTTGTTTATTTAGTGATTTAGATACTTTACAAGTATTTATTCATTTGTGCATTTATGATTACGTTTGGACCCTTATTTTTTTTTTTAGTTAAAATGCCAAAAAATAAGAAAAGAGAAGATATCCTAGCACGAAAAAGAGATCTTGAAAGAAAAAGATATGCAAAAATAAAAAATAACCCGGAACTTTATGCGAAATATAAGGAACAAAATAAGGAAAAATATCAGAAACGAAAAAATGACGGAAAAGTAGTATCTATAAATAGTTTAACACCGAGAGCTCAAAAAATGCTCAGAAAAAAGTGGCGAGAAGATGCAAAAAAATCATATCAACGCAAAAAATAAGAAAAAGCAAGAATACAGCGGTTTATTGAATGCAACAGTCCTCCTTCCAGCGATATCGAGAACGTCGATGTAAATAATATTGGCGACCTTAGAGAAGAACCATCAACTTCTGCTGGGCTTAATTCTGAGTACAGAAGAATTACTAGGTCCAATTCTAGATCTAGAGAAGTTAGTCCGGCTAACTCGCAAGGTTCTTCAGTTAATTCTGGAATTGTATCACCCAATGCTCAACAATTAGTGAGAAAATTGCGCTATAAAAAAGATAAAGAAATAGCATCCTTACGACTCAAATTACAATCGATAATTAAGTTAAATGAAAACTATCGCAAAAAAATTTCAAGGATGCAATCACTTCATGGAAAGCGTAGTGTTGATAACGTCAATCTTAAAGAAAATGTTCACGTGGCAGACTCGGTCCCTCAACTTCGAAATACTACCCTCGTTCGACCAAGTGCTAGCCATGATGACTCCATTGCTGAAGGTGTATTACGTTCTTACAAGTGCACAAAGTCTTATAAAACGAAACAAATGATTTGTAACAGTCTCCAACCCTATCTTGAGACATCTATTCAGGCCAGCAAATTCAAGGGAGAGTTCAAAAGAATGTTTAGAAGACGAAATCTACCACTTAAAAACACGTCAACCTTGCAAAAGAAAAATGACGTAAAAAATTTTCTTTTAGCTGATGAAAATAGTAGCTGTACAGCAGGCAAGAAAGAATATGTAAAGAAAGACGGTGTTAAAGAACAAAAACGTTAAATGATTAATTCTCTTGGCAATCTGTTAAAAAATTCAATTCTTCTCATACATACTGTTTGAGTTTTGCTAGTTTTTGTCGATTTAGACCATTCTGGGTTTTGCCAGCTTCTAAACGACCTCGAGAAATGTGTTTCTGTGTCATTCACGAAAATTTTCAACTCTTAGTATCTGAACTTCACAAATATAAAATTATAGAACCCAGAGATCCAACAAATCTACTTAAAACTATTTGCTGCAACGAATATAATGCTAAATGCCTATTTCGTGAATGTGTACAATGTAAAGAGAAATCTTTAAAATATTTGGTATATGACAAGGATATTGATTTCTGCTATTGGACCTGGAACTCTAAGACTGAAAGTATAGTACAAAAAGGACGTGATAAAGTAATCAGGTTGGTTAAGAAAGAGAAAATAGTAACCAAACCAGATGCGGCCATTAAACATTTTAAAGAAATAATAGACAAGTACATGAAACATTGTGGAAGAATGATACAATGAAGAAGAGTTACAATGTGGCGAAGCTATTATTCACGTTGATTACTCGGAAAATTATAAATGCACATACTCGAAAGAGATTCAATCTGCACATTTTGGCGCTAGCAAGCCACAAATTACTATACACACAAGCGTGCTTTATTTTTTTGATGTTAATGGACAGAAAAAATCACAGTGTTTTGCTACTCTTAGTCCAAGTTTGCGACATGACACAGCAGCTGTATGGGCCCATATGGAACTCTTAATAGAATTCCTTAAGATACATTCCCCACAAGCAAAGACCTTTCATGTGATTTCAGATTCAGCAAGTAGTCAATATCGAAATTATAAAATATATTTTGTTATAACAGCTTTAAGATGGAACTATCCAGACCTGAAATGTGTCACTTGGAATTACTCTGAATCGGGCCATGGCAAGGGAGCTCCAGATGGAGTTGGAGCTGTACTCAAACGCACTGCTGATGCATGCGTGAGTCATGGAACTGACGTACCAGACTTCGAAAGTTTTACACTATTGTTAAAACAAAACTAAAAAAATATAATGATTGACACAATTTCAGAATATAAGATACTTGAAAAAGATATGCTACTGCCAAAAACGTTACTGCCATTTAAGGGAACGCAGAAAGTTCACCAAATCGTATGGTGTAACTCAAAGTATAATACGGTAGTGTTAAGACAGCTTAGTTGTACCAAAGAGACCTGTTTAACTAAAGCCGAATTCTGTAAGCACGGTAAACATCTTGGATTTCATGGTGTTATAAGAGAAGAAGTCGTTACACCAGCAAAATCTAGGTGCCGAAAGAATAGAGCGTCTGCTGTGACCACTGCTCGAGTTTTAGAGAGTTTCTTTGATTCTGATGACGATAGTTTTGTTGCCCCTGGTACAAGTATTGCAGATGATTTAAATCGAACTGACTCAGTAAGTGTTCTTCATAGATCTACAGCATTTTCAGCTCTGTCTGAAATGGAATTACCATCAGAACTTCAAAGAAGTACTTTAGATAAGATTTTGGATGAAGGGCCTGAGAATGTGACAGCGTCCCCGTTGAATTCTCTTAAGAATGTTTTTGATAACGATAGTGATTCTGATTACTCAATTTTTTAAATAAATTGAGTAATCAGAATCACTATAATACTATATAATCATCACACTAAATCTATATTATCTTAGATTTAATGTGATGGTTTTCTAAAACCATACATTTACATAATTGTTATATTTTAGAAGTTTCTTTACGCTCGCGAGCCGCTCGCGAGCATGTCACGAGCTGCTCGTGTAACGCTCGTTCGGTGCTCGTTCGTCAGATGTGGACGCACCCTAACGGTATTTCGTTCTACACATTTTTAAATGATTGACTGATTGTTTGAGACTGATTTAAAAGATAATTTAGATTACGAGAAGATTTTTTTTATTTAAATCTAACTATTTAGATGTTTAGTGGAGTGGAGTGTGAAGGAAGCTATTGTTATTAGTGAAAACTGTTACTGTGTGCAGTTAATTATATAATAAACGTTGATTTTGAATGATTACATAGTTTTTTTTCAGTAACCTGTTTGATTCTCTTTAACCTGGTAACGTTTTCTCATCAACCTGTACAATATCTCTTTAACCTGTAGTGCCATTTTTTTAAAAGGCTGTATTTCATTCAATTTTGTTTAAATCTCTTTCCCTTTCATCAATTCATTTTAAGTGAAACACTATCAATGGATTTCTTTAAAAATAACTCAATTAACTAAACATTTCTAAAAAAATGTAAAATAATTCGAGCCGTGACTCTTTTTTGAGAACGACCCGCATACTGATTGGCTACCCCGAGGATGTCAAGGGATATAGGTTATATAATCCGTCAACGAAGGCTATTACAACTAGTAGAGATATTATCATCATAAAAGAAAAATTGTCTTATCAAGAAAATATGATTGAGTAGAAGAGAAAGATAAATCTACAGAGAACAGGCAACATCTGTCTTCAGTGGGAGAGCTCTCAGACCACAGTGGAGAGGTCTCAGACCACAGTAGAGAGGTCTCAGACCACAGTAGAGAGGATTCATTCATTTCTTTGGAAAATGAAACGGATGAAACCTATGTACCAGATGAGGAGTTGACATCTGAAGAAGAGTTGCAATCGAACACCATAGTAAGGACAGTACCACAACGGCAAAGAAGAGAACCAGACAGGTATGGATATATGTGCACAGGAGATAAATATTTCAGTGATGAACTGACATTAGAAGAAGCACTGCGAGGACCAGAGAAAGAGCAATGGGAACAAGCTGTCAAGGAAGAGCTGAAAAGCTTTGAAGATCACAACGCATGGGAAGTTGTTCACATTCCTGTAAGTGGCAATATTGTTAAATGCAAATGGGTTCTCAAGAAGAAGTGTGATGCTGAAAATAATGTGCGATATCGAGCCAGGCTTGTGGCTAAGGGCTGCTCTCAGAAATATGGTGTGGACTATGTTGAAACATTTTCTCCTGTAGTGCGGCATACAACACTTAGGTTATTATTTGCATTATCAGTGCAGTTGAATCTTAATGTGACTCACCTTGATGTGAAAACCGCCTTCTTGAATGGTGATCTGTCAGAGACTATATATATGCAGAAACCTTTAGGTTATAACTGTACAAATGATAAAAAAAATTCTAAAATTGAAGAAGGCTATATATGGTCTCAAACAGGCATCGTTTTATTATAGTTTCGAATGATATTTCATGTGGTGAATCACTAAAAATGTTGCGAAATACCTACGGCGAATCGTGTATATCGAAAACAAGGGCTTATGAATGGTATAAGGCTTTTAAAGAAGGCCGAGTAGTAGTAGTAGACTTGCCTCGTTCTGGTAGACCTTCAACCGCTACGACCAAAGAAAACATCGACAGAATCAAGAAGCTAGTGCTCGAAAATCGACGTATGAGTCAGAGAGAGTTGGCTAGTGAGGTGAACATATCTTTTAAGTCCGTCCAAAACATTCTCATTGACATTTTAGGCATGAAACGCGTCGCCGCTCGACTAGTTCCAAAAGAGCTCAATTTTGTTCAAAAAGCGCAGCGAAAGCATGTCGCTGAAGACATGGTTTCCCGAGCTTCTACGGATCCGACCTTTATGAAACGTATAATAACTGGCGACGAGACATGGGTTTATGAGTACGACATGCAAACAAGCCAACAGTCTTCAGAATGGCGTCTCGAAAACGAGCCGAAACCCAAAAAACCGCGGCAAAGTCGCTCCAAAATCAAGGTGATGCTGACAGTTTTTTTTTACTACCGTGGTGTGGTACACTCCGAATTCCTTCCAGAGGGAGAAACAGTGAATAAAGAATATTATTTAGGCGTCATGAAGCGTTTGCGTGAGAGTATCCGCCGAAAACGTCCAGATTTGTGGCAACACAACTCATGGCTGCTGCACCATGATAATGCACCATCACACACAGCCATTATAGTTAAAGAGTTTTTAGCGAAAAATTTAACAAAAGTTCTCGACCAAGCACGGTATTCACCTGATATGGCTCCGTCTGACTTTTTTTTATTTCCCAAGTTAAAATTACCACTTCGAGGAAAACGTTTTGAGTCGATAGAAGCCATAAAAGAAAATTAACTGAATGAGCTAAAGGCCATACCGCAAATAGCCTATGAAAAATGTATGGAAGACTGGGTGAAGCGTTGGAGATGTTGTATTGCAAGCGATGGGGCCTACTTTGAAGGCGATAAAATAAATTTAGATGAATAATTTGTATTTTTTGTTTTATTGACAAATTCCCGATATTTAGTACACAGAATGTATATGTAAAGAAACCTTGTTACAATGTTTCTTTAGTTTTAATTGTTTATAACGACGAACTGTCGTTTGTTTCAAGTTGACAGATCAATCTGACTCGTCAATATAATATGAAAAATATGTAATTATCTAATACAAATTGAAAACTATTTTAAAAGGAATTGACAATTTGTTTAAAAGACTTTAAATGTCGTTTCTTTTATTACAGAGCAACGCAATTTTTTTTTTACAATTCACAATTCCTGAAAGCAATTGAAGATATTGTCTTGTAAAACGACATTTCTAGTTAAAATCAAGAAACATGGAGAAACTAAGATTTAAATTTACAGTATTGGGGTCAACCGATGGAAAAACAAATGTAATATGCAAATGCATAACCTCAATTGAAACACCGGATGGACGTATTTTTGAAATACCGGACGGACATAGGCCTGTAAGTAATCACACGACTATAACTTCTTCAGATTGTTATGTAAAAGTAAAAAACACGCTCAAAATTAGGCACCAAACACGCTCTATTTGGATTCCTTTAAATAAAGATATAAAGAAAGTATATTTAGATGAAGGTAAAAATTTACAGTTCGGTGAACAATACTTAGAGGAAATCACCATAAAGTCAACTTCTTCAGTAGATTCTATTAACAATGTACCAGAGAAAAAAAACCTTGGAAAGACTGCTAAAAGATTCTTGATGGAAAAATTTTCGAACAAAACATCAAATGCTGAACAATGCGAAAGATTTGAGATTTTACAGAATGGACAAAAAATTGAAACATTAAAACACCTCCTTGAAAAACAGTGCCTAGATTGGTATAGCAGTATGTTGATAAAGTTAACGGTTGACTCGGATTGGAATGAATGGAAGGATATTTTTTGTCAAACATTTGGGAATAAAGGTTGGTCCCAAGTTAAATATGAATTTACATTTAAGTTTCAAGGTGGGTCGTTATTAGAATATGCCACAAAAAAAGAAAGATTGTTATTAGAGGTAAACAAACATATCGACACCCAAACTATGATAAATCTGATTGTAATGGGATTACCAGATTATATAATAGAAAAAATTGATAGAGAAGCTGCAATTTCTACTGCAAGCCTATACAATGAAATTGGAAAACATGATTTTATGGTGAACAAAAAGAACTTCATCAAAAATAAGAAATACTCAAATGAATATACAGGAAAGTCAGAAATAATAAAACCATGTAAATCTTGTGAGAGTTTGGATAAAGGAGTTCGATTCCATCCTGAAGAAAAGTGCTGGTTCAAACAAACAGAAGAAAAAGGCTATAAGAGAAACATTAGCAAGACTGTGAATAATTCAGTTATTGATGTTGAACTTAATAACAACCATAAAAAAACGAGTAATCACACCATTAATTAAAGTAAAAATCTTATTAAATTTACAATTGTTAACTTATGGAATATATGATTCAGGTTCAAATGTTTCTGTTATGAATTCATACATATATTATTAAAAAGTATTATATTTTCTAAACTTATTGCTAACAATAGTTATATTCATTGCCTTATTATTGGGTTTTCAATGTTCACCAATGCACTATAGTATAAACTATTTCATCTCTGTACTTCAGCAAATTTATAGGCAGTTTATCAAAAATATGAAACTGTTTAATTCTCTGCATGATTCTCTCTATATAGATTCTCACGGAAGCTATTTTATATGTTTCATCCACTTCCTCTGATGAAAATTGTGGTGCATGAAGAAACGGTGGCATAACTAAAACAGCTTTCTTGTTTTCAACACATGTTTTAATGGAAGGGAACCCTTTATCAGCTAGAACAGTATCTCCAGGTGTTAACGCCATCTATTAGATTTTACCAAGAACGGAGACGTATAGTGGCGCCATCTATTGGGGTCTGGCGTACCACTGCGCAAAACCATCGAGCGGCACTGGGCGGCGCTGGCGGCGCGGCGGCGCGGCGGCGGCGGGGGCGCGCGCGTCGATCCCGCTCACTAACTAACGACGAAAACCAAGATGGTAGTCGGTTCAACATCGAAGTCGAAATTATTCATAAATATATCACTATAATATCTCTTGTAACGTAAAGTGTTTAAAAACAAATACATAACTAATATTCAGATAAATAAATTCGTATAATTGAAGAGCTCCCTGACCGAACCTGTCCGCACACTTCGTACACACACCAACATATTGGTCCGTCGAGCCGGATCGTAACGGCTTCAAGAAGAAACTCTGGAAGTAGGCAACCAGCAGGACTGAAGAAACGGTCAGGCCATTCAGTGTTCCTATCCAAACCCATCCTCAAGGCTCATTTGTGCTAATATCGTGTAAAATTTCAGTTAAAGTGTCGTGCCACGCGCTCGCGTCAGTATAAGTACCTACTTGTGTAGCGGCCCGAGCGTCGTGATTTGGAGTGACAGCAAGCTAAAACTGTAAGTACTTTCTTCTGTTCTCTTGTAATCTCCCAAAATGTCATTTGATGATTGTAAAGATTTCATTAAGAAAAGGGGTGTGGTTAAAAAGAAAATTAACTATATTCGTTAAACACGTGGAATCGTTAATAGGCGTAGAATTATCAGAATCTCATAAGATTAGAACAGTTCTCGAACATTCAGGATGAGATAGAATTTCACCTACAAGATTCAGAACTAGACTTAGAAAAACAATTAATTGAAAGAGAATCCTTCGAAAATGTATTTTATGAGATTACTTCAAAAGCGAAAAGCATGCTAAAGAGTAAAGATAGTAGTGATAATAGCGCGGTTGAGGTCTGCAACGGTCCGCAGACCTCAAGCATTAAATTACCTACCATAACACTGCCCTCCTTTGACGGTTCTTTTGAACAATGGTTAGAGTTCAGAGATACCTACATATCACTAATTCATAATTCAAAAACTATAGATAACATACAAAAATTCCACTACTTGCGATCCGCGCTCACTGGCACTGCTCGTCAAATAATAAAATCGTTACAATTTACTGCTGAATGAATGCATGTACGAAGAGTGCAAAAAGTGCAAAGGAAGAAACAATATTTATTATAATTTACCAGAAAACAGTGGTAACCAGTTAGTATGGATGCAGTGGGAAGTTGTTGATCATAAGTATATAAAAACCGAAAATCAAGTCTGTAAAGAATTAACAAATTAAAAAAACCATTAAACAACAACATGTAGGTGATAAGGACGCTCTGATATCAGCTTTTGAGAAAGGCTTCATATAGTTCAAAATTCACCATTATAACTGGATTTACCAGCAAAAACAATATCAAGAATGCGTTAAAAATCTTCAGCCTAATGAAGCTTTAATCATTTGTGACTTTTCTGAAAACTACGGCTACAAAATGGGTGAAGAAGTACAAGCCACACATTTTGGAGCATCAAAAAACCAAATTACATTACATACTGGCATGATTTATTGGCTTGAGAAGTCACAATCATTTTGCACAATAGCGGATGATAATTGCCATGAACCTGCTGCAATTTGGGCGCATCTCTTGCCTGTCATAAGTAAGATAAAATCCCACCAAAAACATAAATGTAAAAAAGGAAAGCCAAGTTCAATACACAAAAAGAATGGAGATCTAAATGAGTGCCAAGTTCTATGCAAAATCCAAATATATATACAGGGTGTCCGGTAAATAGTCCGACAAACTGCGGTGGCTGATACCTTAGGTCAGGTCCTATCAAATGAACACAACATATGTTCCCCGAAAAGTTACAGGTTTCGAGTTACAATCGATTTTCGAAAATTTTAGATTTTTCTACCTTGCATCAGACTTTTCCATTTTTCTTGCTGATTAATAGCTTCCGTAATACTTTTTGTACATCAAATTAATCTTGAATAGTTACTCTACACTTTAGTAAGTCTCATATTTATCTAAAAGCAGAATGTATTGACAAAAAAGCCACTCGCTTCACAATTTTCACTTTTTGTTTTTCTTACTGCTTAACTTTGAACAGTAGTGGTGAAAAATAAATGTATGTAGGAGTTTTGTACAACAATCTTAAAAACTTGCTTGAATATTGGTGATTTTGGGAAGGTACAATACTTACGTATTTTCCTTACAAAATTTGACAAAACAAGCTGCTGAAGTACACATGGGCTTATTTGTTGAAATATTACTAATGAAAATCTGATCAAAATGAGATGTAACTTAACGCGGATCGTCATTGTACAATGAAATTAGGTATTTTCTTCTCGCGATTAACTCTCTATGCCAGATTAAAACATGTTTTAGTGTAAAGTTATCTTTTCCTTCAGTCCTTTCTTACTAGATGAATCGATTTTATAATACTTTATTTTTCATGCAACAACAATGAAATAGCTGGTTTTGGACGCCCAATCCATCTGCCCTTAGTATCCTTCATTAGAGGAGGCTCTTACTTCAGGCCCATACTGCACTTAGCACCCATTTTCCCAAACCATATTGTATCTTTCAACTTGCCTAGAATGTATTTACCAAGAGTGGGTCTTCTAAGAAACCGGTCAAGTTGGAGATGGACATGCTAACGAAGGGTTCCGTAACTTTGCAAAAAAACCGAGCATTTTTTTTTTTCATTTCCATATTTTCCAAATTGAAATTGGCCACAATTATTTTGTGTATCTAGTTAGTCGCTAGAAGAAAAACCTTATTTCACTGGGCAATGACGATCTGCGTTAAGTTACGTCTCATTTTTCCTCAGATTTACATTAGTAATATTTCAACAAATAAGCCCATGTGTACTTCAGCAGCTTGTTTTGTCAAATTTTGTAAGGAAAATACGTAAGTATTGTACCTTCCCAAAATCACCAATATTCAAGCAAGTTTTTAAGATTGTTGTACAAAACTCCTACATACATTTATTTTTCACCACTACTGTTCAAAGTTAAGCAGTAAGAAAAACAAAAAGTGAAAATTGTGAAGCGAGTGGCTTTTTTGTCAATACATTCTGCTTTTAGATAAATATGAGACTTACTAAAGTGTAGAGTAACTATTCAAGATTAATTTGATGTACAAAAAGTATTACGGAAGCTATTAATCAGCAAGAAAAATGGAAAAGTCTGATGCAAGGTAGAAAAATCTAAAATTTTCGAAAATCGATTGTAACTCGAAACCTGTAACTTTTCGGGGAACATATGTTGTGTTCATTTGATAGGACCTGACCTAAGGTATCAGCCACCGCAGTTTGTCGGACTATTTACCGGACACCCTGTATATATAATTATGTATATTATATGTGACATGATATGAATAACTTTATAAAATGACTGATGTAATGAAAATTGGCCAAGTCAAATCTAACCTACTTTAAGATCTTACATTTTTAAATGACAGCAATTGTTATAGGTATCCAATAAAGCAAAGAAATAGAGTTTAATACTTGTTCATAATGTTATTTTGTTCCTATAAATACATATTTGGATTTTGCATAGAACTTGGCACTCATTTAGATCTCCATTCTTCTTGTGTATTGAACTTGGCTTTCCTTTTTTACATTTATGTTTTTGGTGGGATATCATTACTTTTTGTAAAGAAAACTAGGTAGGTATTGAGATTTAATGTTATTTCTTGCGTTTCTGCTGCATGGTGCCGCGCGCCGCCGAAAACACACCGTTGGCCGGTTGTTTAACGCGTATTACAAGTTTTTTGTATAGTGATATCACTTATTTTTTGACTTAAATTTGTTTTTATATTTCTGTTATATAGAAGATATATTAATACATATATTGGGATAGTTTCAAATAGCAGCTTGTAACGGTTCCAAGGCTACAATTAAAAAAAAACAAAATTTTGTATGGTGACCCCCCCTATTTTTTAACTTTTTTTTTATTTTTAGACTTTTTCCTTAGCTTACACACAATTACCGAGCTGGATTCCAAATTTCATCTTTCTAGGTCATCTGGAAGTAGGTTAGGTTTAGGTACTATATGTCAGTCAGTCAATATTAAAATTTACGACTTTTAGACCTTCATATCTTTATAACCGTTTGAGCTAGCTTTATGAAATTTGGGCTTCTAGATGTCCTTATGGATATAATAAAACACACGTAGTTTTATGTGTTTACGTTAAAGAGGTTTTAAGTTATGGAAGGGTCAAAAGTGGCACCAAGTGGTTCGTGTAATGATACACTTGCCGCTGTCTAGCCAGTTGCTTGAACTTGGCTTGACACGCGGCCGCGTGTCTAGAAAGGTAGACCCGCTGACAAAAGTGATACATTTCTATGCTTACGGCACAAAATCATAATACTGCGGAAAAAAAAAATTTATTTATTAAATTTGTTTACAGAAAAATAAAAACTCGATTACTCTACGTGGTCATATTCCGAAGCAGGTTACGGAAAAGGAGTGGCTGATGGAATAGGAGGATCAGTTAAAAGGGCTTTAGACCGTCAAGTAGCATTTGGCAGGAATATCGAGAACGGTTTACAAGCTTATGACTGTCTTTCAAAATGTATGAAAGCAGTTAAAATTATATATATACGAAACAGTGACATTGTTAATATACAAAAAAATTTACCCAAATACCTCAGAACCCTTATTGGCACCATGAAAATACACCAGATTTTGTCCTTTTCTCGAAATAGTATTCAATATAGAAGCCTTTCCTGTTTCTGTGGTGTTAAAAGAGGGCAACTGTTTTGGTCGAAAACCCATATTTTTGATCTGAGTCTGCCGGTCATTGATTCTTTTGATGCTAAAACACCAATATTAAACTACACATCTCATAGTCCTGATTTACTTGCTTTTATTGCCAATAAACAAAAATCTTCAACAAAGATCGCCGAAGTTGATTCTAATTTTCAATTGATTACTGTTACTGCTGATGTTCATGTTAATAATAAAAACAATGTCACCTCCTTATCAAAACCCAAGTAATTCTAATACATTTGCTGTTGCAAACAAAGAAAATATAGAATTAGATTATATTGAAACCATTTCTTCAGAATCTGTTAGCCTAGATATAAATGATACAAATTGGAATAATCTCGATAAACTAATGGTTCTAAACAATAACTACGTCGACCTCAGCAAGTTAAAAGAAGATCTAATTTTAACAGATTATATACTTGGTGAAGACGAAAATAAATTATAACTTAAGCATTTAAAATTGTGACACTTCTACTTTGTCATACCAAACTGCAGTTATCTAAAGTGATTGGCACTGGAATGTTTTAAGCCTAAAAAAGTATTAGAAATAAAAATTTAGTATACACATTATACAATACAATACTTAGTTTATGTCATCCAAAATTAGATCAATATAACTAATGAAGTTTATATCAAACATGTTATGAATAATGATTTTCAGACTAACAATTTTTGGAGAAGAAGGGTGTACCCCAATCTGCTCAGGTAAGAGCTCTTGTTAACGACAACGGACAACGGCCCGATTTTTATAACGGGCGACGGGCCGACGCGCAGTGTTCAATAAGTTAGAGTGAATGTTTGTTAACGCGACGGGCTCATACCCGTTGCAACGTGACTCAACGGATGCGCGCACGTTGCCCCTCGGCGCGACGGCAGTCTGTCCGATGCAGTAAACTATGTCATTTCATGGAAGTGTGTTGACGACGACGGTATTACGCACGTGCTGCTCATTGTGAATAATTATGGAGTTTACCGTTGATATGGATTTATTAATTAGTCTTGTTCAGAATAGGCCTATGTTGTGGGACAAGACTATAGAAAATTAACTTTTAGACACGGTATCTAATACTGGGATAACTTATTTCTTGACGGTCTGTTCGGTTCTTATAAGCGTTCACTATGTCTCTTGAATTGAAAACTCTTATTAAGCAACGTAGCACGATAAAGGCTAGAATAACTATATTTTCTAAATACTTAAATACTGTAAAGCTGTTAGAAACTGACAGCATTCCTAAACAAATACTTGTTGAGACTGAATTAAAATTATCAAGATTTAAAGAATTGTTGAATCAGTTTGATGATTTAAAAACTCAAATTGGAAGTTTGGATCCAGGTCAGTTGGAGGAAAATGACATGATTGAAAGTGACTTTTGCTCAAACATTGCTAATGCTCAGTTGTTAATTGAAAGTCTCAGTCCTAACAATGTAGTACCTGAACACACTAAATGCAATTCAACATCTAGCTGTCAGAATCTTGTAGAAGATTGTCGCAACTATAGTATTAAATTGCCTACTATTCAGCTACCTTCCTTTGATGGAAACTATTTGAAGTGGATGGAATTTAGAGATACTTTCGATTCTTTAATTAACAACAACGATAGTATTCCAGACATAAATAAGTTTCATTACCTCCGTTCTTCATTAGAGGCAAGCGCCTCTGATATAATCAAGTCAATAGACTTCACTACTGATAATTATAAATTAGCTTGGAATTTGCTTACTCAACGTTTTGACAATAAGCGCATACTTACAAATAATCACTTAAAGGCTATCTTGAGTTTTGACACAATAAATAAAGAAAATTACACATCTCTTCGCTCCATGATAGATTACTATTCTAAGAATATTCGAGCCTTATCTTCTTTAAGTGATCCTGAATCCCGCTGGGATACTTTACTTGTATACATTATGGTGTCAAAGCTAGATCGCGCCACAAGTCTCAAATGGGAAGAACATAGGAATACTATTGCTGCTTCTCCAACGATTCAGGAGTTTTATACTTTCTTACTAAATCGTGCTGACGTTTTGGAAACTTTGCAGTACAGCAAAAATGATGGTCCTGTCAAAATTGAAAAACGGTTTTATTCTAAAGACAATAAACAAACAAAATCATTTGTTTCAACTAACACAAATGGAAAAAACTGTGTTGTATGTTCACAAGATCATTTACTGTATAAGTGTGATAAATTCAAAGACATGTCTTTAGATGCTCGATACAGTGAAGTTTCCAAGCATAAGCTTTGTCATAATTGTTTACGTCCTGGTCATTTTGCTACTCACTGCAAACATAATCCTTGCAAATTCTGCAACAAAAGGCACAATTTACTGCTACATAAATCACAATCCAATAATGACAAGACAAACTCACCTGTTGATAAGTCTTCTGAGGTGTCACTTCCTCAAGCTTCCACTATTGCCATGTTTAATCCTGTGTCACTATCTGTGGCAATGCCTGGGCAGATCCTTCTATGCTCTGCTCAAGTAGAAATAATTGATAGTAAACTTTCTAAAACACACATTGTTAGAGCACTACTAGATAATAGAAGCCAGTCTTCATTTATAACTGAAAGAATGCAAAGAAAATTGAATTTGCCTTGTTCTGATACTAATATATCAATTGCTGGTATAAATAATAAACTAACTAATACTACTAAAAGGTGTAACATAAAACTTAAATCGCGGATTAACTTATTCCATACGAATGTTTCATGTCTTTTAGTGCCTGATATTACTGGCATGTTACCCAGCTCAAGGATTAACCCTTCTGAATAGAATATTCCCAAATTTATAGAACTAGCAGATCCTTCTTACTATATACCCTCTGAAATTGATCTACTGCTAGGTGCTGATGTTTACTGGGAAATTGTAGATTCTAAACAAATTAGGTTAGGGAAAAATAAACCTACACTACAAAAATCTAAGCTGGGCTGGCTCGTGTCGGGCCCAACCGGTGTGAGCCCTACTACTACTACTCGTTCTAACTTTTCTCAGAAGATTAAGGACTCTCTGACTAAATTCGGGGAAGTTGAAGAGATTCCTGCTCAGCCAACTAAAGATATTAAGTCCAATGACGAAAAATATTGTGAGAACCACTTTATGGAAAACACTGTCCGACTGAACAATGGAAGATTTTGTGTAAAAATTCCTTTGCGTGAAGTTCCCAGTGAGGCTCTAGGGGACTCTTATCTTATCGCTAGAAGGCGTTTCTTTAATCTGGAAAGGAAATTGCATAAATCTGGAATGAAGAAAGACTATGCTGAATTTATTAATGAGTATCAACGTTTAGGACATTTGACTGAAGTAAGTCGACCTATTTTCGGATACTATATTCCTCATCATGCAGTCATTCGCCAAAGTAGTGAAACTACTCGCTTAAGAGTAGTCTTTGATGCTTCATGTAAAACTTCCTCAAATAAATCGCTGAATGATATCCAATTTGTCGGACCAGTAGTTCAGGACGATTTAATGTCAATTTTGCTCAGATTTCGTCAGCATACCTACGTGGTGACAGGTGACGTGGAAAAAATGTATAGGCAGATTATGGTAAATGAATCACAGCGTCATTTACAGCTCATACTCTGGAGGGAAGATGAGGGTTAACCACTGAAAACCTTGCAGCTGAATACTGTCACGTATGGAACAGCTTCCGCTCCGTTTCTGAGTACTAGGTGTCTTGTGCAACTCGCAGCAGAGTGTGCTGATGAAGCTGTTGCCAATACTATTAGACACGACTTCTATGTTGATGACCTGAATACTGGGTCGGACTCAAAATTGCATTTGAAGGCAAACATTTCAGGAGTAATTGACAAACTTACTGAAGGTTGTTTCCCTTTGCGTAAATTTAGAACAAATTCTCCTGACATTTTTGATAACATACATACTACTGACCAATCTCAAGACTTTAGCAAACAATCCTCTGTCTTAGGATTGAAATGGTCACCTAGATCTGATACTTTACACTATTCAGTCGAAATTAAATCTAGTCCTAAAATTACTAAACGTTCTATACTTTCAAACTCATGTCGAATATTTGATCCCTTAGGTCTCTTATCTGCTTGCACTATTTTTCATAAGATCATACTACAGAAACTTTGGTTACTTAAAATGGACTGGGATGATGAAATCCCAAAGGACATTGAAAACTCATGGATAGAATTTTATAATGAAACTCCACATTTCGCTCATATTCAGATACCTAGGTACATTTTCTGTAGTTCTTCTATTTATATAGAGGCACATTGCTTTGCTGATGCCTCACAAGATGCCTATGGTGCATGTATTTATCTAAAATCAACAAATAGTTTAGGTGTAGTTAAATGTAACTTGTTATGTGCTAAAACTAAAGTTTCTCCTTTAAAATCTGAAACAATTCCCCGTCTGGAATTGTTAGGCGCGTTGATTGGTGCAAAACTATATACCAAGGTAGTTCACTTTAAGATTTCACGCTCAGTATTTTGGACAGATTCAACCATAGTTTTAGGATGGTTACACACCCCACCTAAAACTCTTAAAACTTATGTAAGCAATCGGATTGAACAAATTCGAGAATTAACTGATATAACCACTTGGCGTCATGTACCTTCTGAGCATAATCCCGCTGATATGGCGTCCAGGGGCATTCAACCACATCTTCTCTTTAATAATACTCTTTGGTGGCATGGTCCTTCCTTTCTGACCAAGTCTGAACGTGAGTGGCCCCTAGTTAAATCTACTTCTTCTACCTTACCTGAAATGAAAATAAGTTTAAACGTTAAAACTTTGCTTACTGACATTGTACCATTCCAAAAATACTCTAAACTATATAAACTGCAAAGAATATTTGCATATGTACTAAGATTTTTAAATAATATTAAGAATATGCAGACTAAATTAAATGGTGAACTTACCTGTTCTGAGTTGAACAACTCACTGATACTTTTAGCTAAGGCGTCACAGAGAGAATGCTTCTCAAAAGAGATTCACTCACTTGAAACTTTAAATGAATTAAATTCTAAGTCACGAGTTCTCTCTTTAACCCCATTTTTGGATCAACATGGTGTATTGCGTGTCGGTGGACGGATTGACAACGCATCTTACTGTCCTTATGGGAAGAGGCATCCCATACTGCTAGACTCCAAACACACTTTCTCTAAACTTCTATTTGAGCAAGAACATCTTCGTCTCCTACACTGTGGTCCTCAGCAACTTTTAAATACTATCCGTGAAAATTTCTGGCCTACAGGTGGGAAAGTGTTAGCTGTGACTACTGTTAGAAAGTGTGTTCGTTGTCAAAGATTTAGAGCTAAACCTTTAAATCCCATAATGGGTAACTTACCGCCACCTCGAGTAACTCCTGCTCCACCATTTGCAACTTGTGGCACTGATTTTGCAGGACCTTTTTTAATCTTGAATAGGAAGGGTCGCGGTGCCAAGACCTCTAAGTGCTATCTCTGCATATTTGTTTGTTTCAGCACTAAGGCTGTGCACTTGGAGGTCGTCAGTGACTTAAGTAGCGATGCTTTTATCTTGTGCTTGCGTAGATTTGTTTCACGACGAGGTAAACCTCACACTATATACTGTGATAACGGTAAAAACTTTGTAGGAGCGAATAACGAACTGAACAGACTGCTCAGGGAAAGTGAACGTTTCGTTAGCGACTACGCGAGCAAGGAAGGAATAATATTTAAATTCTCTCCCGCATATGCACCGCATTTCGGCGGTATCTGGGAAGCCGGCGTCAAAACTGCTAAATACCATTTAAAACGAATAGCAGGTAACTCTAGTTTAACCTTTGAAGAATTGTATACACTGTTTGCACAAATTGAGGCTATTATGAACTCGCGTCCGATTACTTCAATGTCTGCTGATCCGTCTGATCTGTCTGCACTTACACCTGGGCACTTCCTTGTGGGTAGACCATTGACCTCACTGCCTTCACCTGTTACGGAACGAATTAGCATCAACAGATACCAGCTGATTGAGCGCTTAAGACAGCACTTCTGGTCCCGATGGACAAAGGACTATCTAGTCACTCTGCAGCAGCGCGTCAAATGGCAGCAAGCACAGCACCAACTTCGTGTCGGCGACTTAGTCTTCATCTTGGATGACCAGCTGCCACCTATGAAGTGGCTCATGGGCCGCATTGTGAAGCTGTATCTCGGAGCTGACGGTGTATGCAGGGTAGTTGACATCAAAACAGAGAACGGCGTCATTCATAGGCCCGTTTCTAAACTAGCCCTACTAGATTCCCAAGAGCTCCTTGGGGACCATGTCCCCAAGGGGGGGGAGGATGTTTGCAATGGAGCTAGAAATTAAATCCTCCTTGGTTTGCAGACGCAAACCAGTATTTGTCTCTTTATGAAAGATTTATATTATTACGAAAATGGAACATTTCTGTTTGACGTCCAGCGGCGGCCTTCTTTTTAGTGACTTTTATTTTCTATTCTATTTCGGACTCGTGCACGTATGACGAGATTATTTTTTAGATTATATATCTTCCTTTCTTATTTTCTTGTATTATGAAATACTTATGTAACAACGTAATAAAGACGTATAAAGACACATACAGTTTAATTGATTTAAACATGGTGACCAAATACTTCTGAACAATTTAAAATGTCAATAAGTTCCATTCGCTACAAGTTACCATTAATATCTGAACATTTATTACCTCGTTACTATCTGAGCAGATGCTTGTCAATAATTTCTATACAAACTACAAACCAAAAATATCTGAACACTAACAACGTCAAGTGTATCTATGCACATGGGGTAGTCTTAGAAATCTGAGCAGTTGAGGAAAAATTGCAACACTTTACTATAAATACAACACAATATATATAGGAACTCTTTTGCTAATTTATATATTATGATGACTGTCAGTTTATAACATATTGTAGTTTTGAGTCATGGCATGTCATGCAATGGCAAGCAACGTATTATAGATATTGGATTATTGATTTTAATTAATGTAATATGAGTTCATACCGTATAGATGCTGAATTGAAATATAAAATAATTCAGTTAAAGGATGATGGTATATCCGTAACAGATATTGCCGATGAGCTTGGGATAGCCGTAAGTATTATAGCGATGAACGGTAAAACATTTAACATTTAACACATTATGACTGATGTAAAACTATTTATTTCAGAGAAATAATATATTTATGGCTGGGAAGATGGCAGCAAGAGGGTACTTTGAATAATCATGTATCATTTGGTCGTCCGCGTGCAACAACAAGAAATCAAGACATGGCTATTCTAGACAAGGCCCGAAATGAAAGATTTATTAATACTACCTAGTTTCCAACCAACATTTGTGGCGGTATGAGAATCCACATGCATGCCGTGTCGACTCATTTCAGCACAGGTTCTCTGTTAACGTGTGGGCGGGCGTATTAGGTACACACGTACTCGGCCCGGTTTTCTTACCGAGGTTGAACGGCGAGACCTACTTACGGTTTTTGCGGGAAACATTGCCGGAGTTAATGAATGACGTTCCCCTAGCGCAACTAAGGAACGTATTTTTCCAGCACGACGGTGCTCCAGCGCATTACTCATTGAGTGTTCGCCAACACCTTGACGTGGAGTATGGCGCCCGATGGATTGGTCGCGGGGGCCCCGTGCAGTGACCACCCAGATCCGCCGACTTAACACCGTTGGATTTTTATTTATGGGGTCGTGTAAAATCGCTGGTGTATACAAACGAGGCTTCAATTGTTGAGGACCTAAAAAGATGCATTGAGATCGCGTTCCAAAAAGTGAAAAGTGACACTCAAGTGCTGAACAAACTAAAAGACAACATAAGAAAGCGTGCAATACAGTGCATCGAACAAGGAGGCGGACATTTCCAGTCACTGTTGAAAAGAAGGAGAAGAAACAGTGTTAATTAGTGTTTCTACAAAATTTTCTGTAAGTACAATCTTTCTAATATCATACATATATATATACATACATATATATATCTTTCTAATATATACATACAATCTTTTCAATTAGGTACGCCGAGTTTAAATACCTACAAGTGTAAAAAAGTGACTCGGGCACCAACCGCTCCACGCTACGTCATAAATAGTGATCTAGGTAGGTACCTAAATCGCAGACGAAAGTCGTACATCGATTAAAGTTGCGTACCCTTTATTCGGCCTATTATGCCTAAACGACTTAAAAAATGATTGTAAAATAATCGTCATTAATCAAACAGCATATGTCCGATGTGTGATGGAAAGACTGAATCTTAATTACCTATTTTACAACTATCATAAAATTATACTTCTTCTCTAATGATCACATCAACCTGAGTAGAGAGCATAGAGATTTCAGTGAACTAGTGGTCTAGTGCCTAAACAGCTGACGATTTGTGAATAATTACTCCATTCAAAGGTCTTTAATTAGAACCACCATCTCGTAACAAATCAATTTAATATTTAATTTAAACCTTATGTCAGAAATAAAGTCGTACATAAATGCAAGATCAATTTTTATTTCGTTCAATTACGTCGCTAGCTTTTCTAACACACACATAAACAATAAAAACATTTTAAATATTTAAGTTAGTACGCAAATATTTTTTTCGCGCGCAAATGTTTATTCAAAGAAATATGGAACTTACTGCAACGAAATAAAGCTTATCTAAATGAAGTCGAGTATTTTCCTGTAATCGGCATTTTACGTTGTTTCAAAAGACGCGAAAACCCTAAAAAATATTGTATGTCATTTGCTAATGTAAACATCATGCAAAAGAGTGAGACGCAAACATTTCCCGGTCACCCTCTGACCAATGAGCACCGCACGCGCCGCGGCCGCTCGCCTCCTGCAGCGCCAAGAGCGGCAACCGCCCGCCTAACATCAAAGACGATTATTCATCCGCCGACCGCGTGCTATGATTGTCTCGTTATTATTTATGTTGCGACTTTGTGTGTGACCTTGACGTGAAGTATTGCACCCGATGGATAGGTACCGTAAAACCGGCCATCATTGCCCTTGGCGGATATCTTTGCCCGAACATGAAAAATAACTAAAATCTTGAATTGTAAATAAATTTAAACAGCTGACAACATTATTTAATCTTTAGGGTAAATTAGAATATTTTTCTGACATCACTAAATATTAGTTAAGGCGGAAACATACTACCAAAACGTGACACGACGCCACGCCACCCGACGCATGTCAGTACTTATCAATTCACATATAGTCAGAAGCGCATAGACAACACGCTATGTGATCACACGCCGCAACATCCAACCGATTTGGATCAGCGTGTTGCCGGGAGAGGGGGGAGGACACGCCAACGGCGAATCAGCGCAGTGTGTTTCTAGTTAACACCCGACGCCACGCGTTCTTTCGAGATCAAAATATATTTTTTGTTAGTTTTGTTTAAAAATTGGTTTAAAATGTCGGATGAAGAATTAATAGAATTAGTGAAACGGTACTCAGTGTTATATGATATGAGTTCAGTTCATTATCGTGATCATAGTATTCGAAATAATGCTTAGGAAGAAATTGAAGAACAATTGCATACTACAGGTAAGTTTTCAATAAAATGTAATTTGTTCCATTTACTTACCTACTATCTATCAGTACCTACAGAGTTTCTAATTATTTATCATAAAAATAGGTGGCATTAATTGCATTTATTAGTAAGTACCTGCTTGTTTTTAGGGTTCCGTACCTCTAAAGGAAAACAGGAAACCTTATAAGATCGCCTTGTTTGTCCGTCTGTCTGTCCGTCCGTCTGTCTTTCAAGACCCTTTTTGTCAGCAATGCGTCGAGTTGAAATTAATACAAAGCTGCTATTCAATTCAATTTATTATAAAATACACTTAAACACAGATTTACAAAGTATTTTGTCTTCCTCTCCTTACAATATCTACTTGCCACGGCACTGCACCTTCGTTGGAATTAAAATATTCCTTAAATTTATTTCGGACAGAAAAAGCATGTTGTGTAGAATTTCTGCGTAAGGTGTCCAAGTCCTCCAAAGCTGTAGGTCCCAATGGCGTCTCATTATCATCTTGTGTTTGACAGTCAGATGGCAAAGTATCAATACCTAAATAATTTTGTAAGCAACATGTTGCTAAAATAATTTTGTCCACCATATCAGGTTGTACTTCCATAGGTTTGGCGAAAACCCACCATCTTGCTCTTAAAATAGCGAAAGAATTTTCAACGATACGTCTAGCACGGCTTAGCCGGTAGTTGTATATTTTATTGGGTTCATTATTGCGAACATCATTCTTACTATACGGCCGCATTAAATACGACTTCAAGGGAAAAGCTTCATCTGCCACTATTACGTGTGGTAATGGTTCCAAATCGGGAGATAAAGATTTATCAGCAGGCATTCTTAATTTGCCTTGTTCTAAAGACTCTCCAAGTGCAGATTTATTGAATATTCCACCGTCACTGTTTTTTCCATATGAGCCTACATCTACAACCAAGAACTTGTATTTAGGATCCACTAATGCCAGGAGTACTATTGAATTTTCTCCTTTATAATTCCAATAATCTGAACCACCATTTATTGGACAAGTGATATTCACATGTTTGCCGTCCAATGCACCACAGCAATTAGGAAAATTCCAGTAATTTCTGAACCCTTCTTCAGATTTTTCCCACACCGCGGTGGTGGGTTCTGGCATGAATATTGGGCCCAATTTGTTCCTAATTGCTTTGCAGACATCTTTTACAATTTTTCGCACGGTGCTGAATCCCATTCTATAATTGAATGCCAATGATCGAAATGAATTCCCTGTGGCTAAAAATCTGCAACAAAAAAAATTACAATCATAAATTTATTAATGTGTGTTTAATTTTTTTCCAGTGGAGATTTGCAAAGATCGATGGGGAAAATTGAGAAATTGTTTTACCAATGCCCTTAAGAGACGCCATAAGAAGAGTGGCCAAGCCTCAACTAAAATTGTACCATGGAAATACGAAGCACAGATGGAATTTTTAAGGTCTCATCTTGAGGGCAGACCAACGATCACAAACTTGTCTGATATAACTGACGATTCAACACAAGAGTTGCAATTCTCAGATGAAACCGAATCATCTCGTGCTAATGCAACTCCTGGTCCAAGCTCTTTTACTGTCTGGACACCGACACCAAGCCCTTCTTCTGTAAGGACACCGACACCAAGCTCTTCTTCTGTAAGGACACCGACTCCAACCTCTTCATCAAATCGAAATAAGAAAGGAAATGAAGACAATTTTGTGACAGAGATGGTTAATGTTATTAAATCTTCTCAAGAAGCGCGACAAAAGAGAATGTCAGAGATGGATGAAACAGATTATTTCTTCCTGTCCATGAGTAAACAATTAAAAAAATTACCTGAGATTGACCAAGTTAATATTAAGTTTCAAATGCATAAACTCATGCATGATGCCGAAATTAATATGTTAAAAAAACGCGAACAACTATTGAAGACTGATAACCGTGTGTGAGTTGTACCAGGATATTATTATTATTAAGACGCCGCTACGTGTGACTCGGAACCAAACAATACAATATCCAAATACTTCGCATCTGAATACAAAAAACACTGTAACATCCAAAACCCAATTTTGTGAAACGAATAATCAAAATGTGAGTGACAATGTAGTACTTTCCGAAACAGCTCGAACACTGAATAATAATACCCATTTTTTGTAACGAATCATCAAGATTTAAGCGAAAATGTAGCACATTATGAAGAAGTTGAAACCGGAAGTAACGAAACAAGTCTGAGAGAATATTATGTTAATTATAATACTAATGAATAGGCATAGATAATAAAGAAAATGTTTTGTACTTACCTGAGAGCCACTGCCAGTCTTTCTTTTGTGCTTATAGCTTCACGATAACTTGTTCCTTTCTTGTAGATGTCATCTTAAATAAAGTCATGCAAAACTTCAAATTCAGTTTCATTCATCCGAAAATATATATTCTTAGAGGATTTATCAGCCGAGTGGGCGGGGCCGTCGCGTGGTCACGATGACGCGATGACATAACGAATGGAAGGGGCAATACTACGTCGACGGTGCAGCTCACTGCGGCGGGTCACTTTTGCTTGAGCGCTCGGATGCGACGGTCGTGTCTTAGGAACTCTAACATTAATTATTTTGTGTTCGATTATTTGAATTGTGTTATTTTGTTAAATTAAATAGTAGATAGGTTGTTCGGTGTTTTCTTTTTTAAAAATTAATTACACTTCTGATCCTTAAGATCAGAAGTGGGATACGCTTAAAAACACGCGTCTTTGATCGTTCGCCATCTATCTAGTTGCTAATTCTTTTTGTTGTAAAAGACCACGTGCTAATAACTTTTGTTGTTCTCGTTTCGAATTAAAATAAGTGACCGTCTTGTGAGTGTGTTAGTGGAGTTACTGCGTTTTGTGTATATTTCTTCGAAATTACCACGTGCTGATATTTCACTGTATTTTTTTGATTACTTCCCAAGAAATAAGTACCACGTGTTAGTTACTTTGCTTTCGCGCTGATTTGCAGTAAGCAACCGTTAGTATATGAATTGTGATTAGTTTAGTGTCGTTTTCGTTGGTTAGTTAAATAGTGTGCCGTATAATAAACATGTCGGGCCGCGAACGTTCGCCTCGTGAGGGTCGTAATGTTTCTCTTAGGCGCGATGATAGTCGTAGAGAGCGAAATCGAGAAGCGCGTAGTAGAACCAGGCGTCGTGACAGATCTAACAGTTCTGATAGTCCACGTTGGCGTCGTGATAGATCCTTTAGGCGCCGGAATAGCCCTCGCCGTGATCCTTTAAATGAAATACTTGATCGGTTGAGCGCTCTGGAAGAACGATTGCCTCCAAGGGTTGCGTCTATACCCACCCCTTTACCGTCGCATCCGAGCACTGCCAGAAGCCAGACGCCGGCGTTGACTCCAGCAACTGCCGAGGTACCTCTGGGGACATGTGCTACAGGACAGGCCGTGTCTGTTGAGGCATCACGTGAGGCTGACGCTGCGGACAGGATTGTGGGTGCACTTTCTTCGCTAATTCAAGTAAGACCGAAGCATTACTACATATCTGTATTCGATCCCAGTTTGCATGACTTTGACGTATGGTGTGCAGAGGTAGAACGGGCGCGCGATCTTAATCATTGGAACGATCAGGAATGCTTGGGACGCATTGGCAACTGCCTACGTGGTGATGCCAAGACGTGGCTCAACGAGTGGGTGACCAGTGACCGGTCATGGACGAACTTCAAAACTGAATTCCGTTCTTTGTGTCCGCGCGAAGTTGACATGGCCACTGTACTATTTGACGTCATGGGCACCAACTCTAATAAGTTCACCACGTACGCAGAATATGCACGAAAGTCTCTGTTACGTTTGAACATTGTTAAGGGACTTTCGGACGAATTAAAAACCGCCATTGTGATCCGTGGCATTTCTGATCCCCAAATCAAAGCTGCAGCTACTAACGCGAAGTTACAGTCGAAGGAAATAGTAGAATTCCTCTCTGTCTACATTAAGCCTAAAAATGCACCTGCCACCACCAGCAATCCTGTTCGCACGTCAGACCCTGACCTACGGAAACGTAAAACTTTTGGACAGTATGATCGGTTGACTTGTTTCACATGCGGTAATGTAGGCCACAAACAGATTCATTGCCCAAAAAGGTCAAAGAATTCTGAAAAAGACACTAAGAATTCCCATTCTAAAACTGATTTCACTAACGCTAAATCACAATCGTCAAGTTCAACTTCTAAGCTATTGAAGACTTGCACATTCTGTAAAAAGAACGGGCATTCTGATGACACATGTTTTCTTAAACAGCGTGTAGATTCTAAGCAAAAAAATGTTTCTAGTACTGTAAATTTTTGCTCAGAGTGTCCTCCGGACGTAACAATGTGATGCCTGCAGTCATTCACAATGTGCCAGCGGATGTCTTAATTGATTCCGGTTCGGATATCTCTCTTATATCCGAATCTGTTTTAAAGCACTTTAATTTAAATAAGATTCCTACCTACCGTCGTATGCGAGGTATTGGAAGCCAGGATATAGAGTCCACTTCTTATGTTAGTACTGTAATTGAATTTCCCGAGTTATCTGTAGAAGTTGATTTGTATGTTGTTCCCCCAGAGTGTATTCAAGCTCCAATTTTAATAGGCACTGATGTTCTAAACCGTAATGGCGTTGTTTACTTTCGAACGAATTATTCGCAACGGTTAATAAGAATTCCGTGTGTAAGTAACGTGACAACTGTAGAGTTGGCCCAAATTAAAACTCCGTTAACTGGTAGTGAAAGGGAACGTTTACTAGATCTGATTAAAGAATTTTCCGACACTTTTACTACTGGAACGGCGACTTCTACGGTCAATACGGGAAGTATGGAGATAAGGCTTAACAGTGACACCCCAGTAAATTATCGACCTTATAAGCTATCCGCAGACGAAAAATGCCGCGTTCGTGAAATAATAAACGACCTCTTGAGTAAGGGTATTATTCGCGAATCTCAGTCTGATTATGCAAGTCCTATCATCCTTGTTAAAAAAAAGGATGGGGCTGATAGGATGTGCGTCGACTACCGGGCCCTAAATGCTGTCACTGTTAAGGAACGGTTTCCGTTACCATTGATAGATGATCAAATTGATAAGCTGGGTAGTTTTAAGTATTTTAGCAGTCTCGATATGGCAACTGGCTTCCATCAGGTGCCAATGAAAGACGAGGATTCCATCAGTAAAACAGCATTCGTAACGCCTGAAGGGCATTACGAGTATTTGAAGATGCCCTATGGGCTCGCTAATGCTCCCATTGTTTACCAAAGGATTATCTCCAAAACTCTGAAGCGCCTGATGGATACCGGTAAAGTACTTATCTATATTGATGACGTACTGGTTATGTCGAATTCTGTAACAGAGGGTCTAGAAACTTTACGCGAGGTCCTTAAGACATTAGCTGACGCAGGATTTTCAGTTAATCTTAAAAAGTGTACGTTTCTGGACACTGAACTTGAGTACCTGGGTAGACTTATAGGACATGGTCAGGTTAGGCCGAGCCCAGCTAAGACTGAAGCTTTGATTAAATCCCCCAAACCATCTAATGTAAGAGAGGTTCGTCAGTTTCTGGGACTGGCCGGTTATTTTCGAAGGTACATTGCTGGATACGCGTCTAAAACTTCTAGTATTGCCAAGCTTCTCAGAAAAGGCGAACCTTTCGTGTGGGGTGCCGAGCAGGACGCCGCGCGCGATTATATTATTAAGAGTTTGACTGAGGAACCAGTTTTAGCAATCTTTGACCCTAATCTGCCCACCGAGCTCCATACTGATGCTAGCGCGATAGGTTATGGTGCAATTTTAATGCAGGAGCATGAGGGTAGGCGGAAGCGCGTTGTCGGCTATTTCAGTAAGTCCACACAAGGGGCCGAGTCACGTTACCATAGTTATGAACTCGAAACTTTGGCAATTGTTCGTGCGTTACAACATTTTAGACACTATTTGATTGGCATAAAATTCAAAATTATCACAGACTGTAATTCATTAAAGCTAACTGAGCGCAAAAGAGACCTGTTACCGCGTGTAGCCCGTTGGTGGATTTATATGCAGGACTTTCAATTCACGCTGGAATACAGAAAGGGGTGCTTTATGCAACACGCGGATTTTCTGAGCCGCCAACCCGCTACCGTTCTCCAAATTCAAAATTCGCGAAATTGGGCAAAGATTGCTCAGACTGCTGACTGCGAAACTCAAGGCTTGATGCAAAAGCTGAGAGAAGGTCAATTAGATCCAACGCGGTATTTTATCAAAAACGATTTGTTGTACTATAAGTATACACCAACTGGTGAGGATTTTCGTCTGCTTTGTTTTATTCCTAAGGGACATAGATTAAGTTTGTTAAGAGTCTTCCATGACGACCATGACCACATTGGAATAGATAAAACAATAGATCTAATATTGCGACATTTTTGGTTCCCCGGTCTGAGAGCTTTCGTAAAAAAATACGTTGGCCATTGTATTGTATGCTTGTCGCATAAAAAAGTACCTCGAGCGCCGAGTCAACCCATAGTGTCCTGGACAAAGCCAGAAATACCATTTTCAGTAGTTCATACAGATGTTCTTGGTCCCTTAACTGAGTCAAATGGTTTCCGGTATATACTATTAGTTGTAGATTCCTTTTCAAAGTACTGTCTACTGTATGCTCTATATCGACAAGATACCGCCGAATTGAAGCGGGTATTTTCCAATACCGTCTCCTTGTTTGGTACACCGTCAACTATTGTATGTGACCGCGGCAGGATGTTTGAGAGCTCGTCCTTTCAAGGGTGGGCCAGTGAGCTTGGCTGTGACGTACATTTCATCACGCCAGAGATGCATCGTGAGAATGGACAGGCTGAGCGGTACTGCCGAACGGTGCTTAACATGCTGCGAATAGAAGTAAACAGTAAGGGTGCCCAATGGTCCGATGTCTTATGGAAAGTTCAGCTAACCTTAAACATGACAAGGCAAGCAACAACTCGCACGTCACCCTTGCAGCTCCTGACAGGTATCGAAGGAGCAACTCCAGTTTTAAGATCCCTCGTGCGCGATGTCGCCCTGAGTGACTCGCAATCTAATCGCGAAGCCCTGCTTACATTGCGAAGGCAGAGAGCTTCCGAATTGCTGGCTGAGAATCAACAACGACAGGACGCCTACGTTAACGAGCGACGGCGTCAGCCGCGTACATTCTCTGTTGGCAGTTTTGTCTTCGTCAACAAGGGTTCCCAAAGCACTGGGAAACTGGACTCCGGTATGCGCGGTCCTTACAAGATTGTTCGGGCGCTACCTCACGATCGAAACGAACTGGAACTATTGGCTGGTTCGTATGGGAAGAAGACCCAGACCGCTGCAGAACACATGGTTCAATGGCGCGGTGAGTGGACACCGGAGACTTGCGAAGCGTTCTTCAATAGTGGTGAGTCATTTTAACACCCCGACATTGTGGTGTTCGTGCCCCGACATTGTGGCACTTGTACCCCGACATTGTGGTACTCAAGCCCCGACATTGTGGCTTTCTTGCACCCCGACATTGTGGTGTTCGTGCCCCGACATTGTGGCACTTGTACCCCGACATTGTGGTGTTCGTGCCCCGACATTGTGGCACTCGTACCCCGACATTGTGGTATTCGAAGCCCCGACATTGTGGCACTCGTACCCCGACATTGTGATATTCGAAGCCTTGACATTGTGGCAGTTTTATTCTTAAAGCCTCGACATTGTGGCTATCTGTAACCCCGATAGTGGCTGCCAGGCCATGTTGTTGTTTCAGTAATGATTGAGGTCCGGAACTCTTTCATTGGTGATACAATTTACAAACTGCTGCCCATTTTTATGCAATTGCTAGTAGCTTCATAACAATGGGCAGTCAAAAGTTCAAACTTCTAGAATATCTCGTACAAGCCCTGATTTTTTCTGATTCAGGTGACGATTTAACTGATGGGGACCAGGGCCATGGTACTCCTCCTGTGGGAGACCAATCGAGCGAAGATCGGACTAGCGGGCAGCAAAACCGCCAAGCTGACGAGGACGTTCAGCTATCAGGAGAGGCCGTCTTAGAGGATTTATCAGCCGAGTGGGCGGGGCCGTCGCGTGGTCACGATGACGCGATGACATAACGAATGGAAGGGGCAATACTACGTCGACGGTGCAGCTCACTGCGGGGTCACTTTTGCTTGAGCGCTCGGATGCGACGGTCGTGTCTTAGGAACTCTAACATTAATTATTTTGTGTTCGATTATTTGAATTGTGTTATTTTGTTAAATTAAATAGTAGATAGGTTGTTCGGTGTTTTCTTTTTTAAAAATTAATTACACTTCTGATCCTTAAGAATATGATATCTCTCACTATCTTTAACCAATTTTTTGTAAAGGGTGTGATATTCACCATACATAGCTCTGTCTTGATTTATTTCATGAACCCAGTATCGTCTGCGTCTAGTACATCTTTTTTTTTATTAACTGTTTCTGTACAAAATATATCCCCAAAATCTGCAATAAATCTTCTTCAAAATCTTCATCTAGCTCGTCTTCAAGCAGAATCGAATCCATGGCCTCGTGACACGTCAATACACTTCAGTCTTTCGTGAGATACTACACTACCTACACGATACGTGTTGTAGCGTGGCGTGTTGCCTATGTGCACGACGAGCGTCGGGTGTCGACACAACACATCTCGTTGCGTTTTGATAACATGTTTCGACCATAAACCATTTTGACAGTCGTTTTTGTATCGATAAAATCAATATTGCGATTCCGTAAGCCTAACTGCTTTCATCTGACATTTAAAATCATGACTACTAGACACATCACATGTATTCGCAAAAACAACCACTCAAGGGTAACGTTTATCGTTCGCGGAGAAATGTGTCATAGGCTTTGATGTCATAGGTTTTTGTTTGAGATGGCTCGTTTAATTGTATTATGTATAGCTGAAAGGCAGAGAAATGAATCCATACTAAATGTTGAAATACGGCGCCTTCGAGACGCCAGTGATCCCTTGCAGTTGCTGGAGAGTCAATTCATTGCGCATTTTCGGCTACATAAAGCTGGCTTTCAACAACTATTAGAAGAGCTTCGTCCTCATTTGCCGCTTATTCGCAGAAAAACAGCTGTGCGAAATGAACTAAAGGTTAGTATGTTCCTTGTATACCTACTAATGCATAAAATTTTTTGGAACACAAACTACCTATTTAATTAGGTAGCTAGGATCTTAAGAGTTTTGGTTTGGTTTGTATGTGAGAAATAGGGAGCGTGCAGGAACTAATGGTGGCAGCACTAATTGACAAAAGCGACACTATGCGGTCAGTAAAGGAAACTTATAAGATGTATTTATGAAAAGAAAACAAAGTAAATCTTATGCGTTAAAGTAGCAGTCATCAGCAACTACATCATTTAGTATAATCTAATTTTGTAGCTCATTAATTTTTGGCCAAACCTCATCATATGAGGAAAATCCAGACTTGTCATTGTCATCGCCAATTTTTTTATGATTAATATATTAAGATAAAAGTTATAAAATATGGGTTCCGGCCTATTAATAATGATCGACAGCGTGGCCAGAATATGTCAAAGGTGCAAAAGCTCTTCGAGGCCGGCCATGTATTGGAGGTGGAAGAAATATTAAATGAAGAAAATAAGGCTGTGATAACTGGCAAAATTGTCGCACAAACTAAAATATCCAATGTTTACGACGTTAAAGTAATGGTAAATAATTTGCTGAATTACCTACCTGTTGATATTGTAATTGTTATCATGTAATAAATGAATCTGAATCTTTTCATGTTATGTGTCACGTTTTCAAAGTACTTATGTAGCTAGTTTTCAAATTTTCAGCTTGACTGCTATAGAAACACTTCAAGTGCAATTTGTAAATGCAAGGCTGGCCTTTCAGGAAAATTTAGGCACATCTGCGCCTTAGTTGTATACGTAAATTCTCCTGAAAGCGCCAAATCAAAAACTAGTGATGCCCAACAATGGGGTAAACCATCTCATCGGCAGTTATTGGGTTACGATAAGGGACTGAAAATGTCAGAGTTATTTCCATCACCAGAAAAAAAGCCTCAACTTATTAATTTGATGAAACAGCTAGAATCACGGGTTATTTCTACTGCTACTTTAGGAGAATCATTAGCTAACACACCCTTGTATAGAATCCTACAGTTAGAAGAAAAAGATGAAAAAGAAATAATGGCAGCTGAAGCTTTAGTTGATTTACTTAAAATTAATGAGAAAGAAAAATTTAATGAAAAAATTCGCCATGTAATACAAGATATCTTTATGCTGCAATGTAGAGCTAGTAACTATTTTTCTTACAGTTCAATACCAGAGCATTTACTTGATTTTTATAATAGTAAAGTTTGTTGTGATGTTGATTCTGGTACAAATATTTGTTTTGGAACCATTGATCAAGCAAACAATTCACGTTGGTATATGGAAAGAAAGTTAAGAATTACAGCAAGTAATGCGCACAGACTCAAGGTTGTTATATATTAAATAACATTAATAAGAATATAATAATAAATAGCTGACGCTGCAAAACGTGTTTCCCACGTTTTACCGTTGACTCATATTGCAGTAACTTAGAAAATAATGATTATTGTCGGTGTGGAATTGAACGTCGTCGCGGACATAGGCTTTCTTTGTAAACCTTTTTATTAATTAAAGGTCTTTCTAGCTCTATTAAAAGTCTTATTTTAAAAAGCCTATTTAGACCCACCCCGTAACAGTGGTGTCAGAAGTGGGATATCAGTATCGATTGTGCTGGTATTCCATTACGTGTTACGCGAGTGATAGTCTGAACTCTGTGTCTACAAACTCTGTGTCTGCAAACTCTTTTGTGTGAAGTGATTATATCGAAATCGCGAAGTCCCTGATCACTGCGCCGTAATCTCACGTGGAAGTCTCTGAACTCTGACGCGAACAGTGTCGTGACTCCTTTACATCGGACTCTGGTATCTTGAACTTACCCGACCTGGAAGGGAATCTTATCAGCCCATCATTGCTGACTTATCACGTCGCCGACGCCTCCTCTGCTCTCGCTGACGTGCTGCGGCGCGTCCTGTCTCGGAGCTACTCACCACACGACCTTTGCCGCCGTCTGGTCTTGCTGCCGTCACTGGCCCGGTGCCTGGTGTGTTCAACTTACCTGGTCATCTCTACGAAGCCTGCGATGTACGCCACACTCCTACTCGCCGTGCTGCTGTGAGTAGAATATCTTGTCGCTTGTTATTGCTAATCCCATTTCTAATTCAGATAATTCCAAATCCTACAACTCCCAAATCTTTATCTTAATTCAAATCTCTAAAACAAACTTATCAAATCTTATTCTTTTAAAGTTCAATATCTTACAACCCCTATTGCTAATCTAATCCTAAATCTAACTATCTTTCAAAATGTCTAAGACCGAAGTGTCTCTTAGTGAACAATATCCTCTTAAAATTTTATGTGATTTTATCGATATATATTGAGGAGATCGTGAAACCTTACCGGCATTCTTAACCAACTGCCAAAATGCGCTAAATCTTGCTTCAGAGAGCCAAAAAAAGTTAATCTTAAAATACATTTTGTCTAAATTACGAGACAAAGCTCAAATAGCCTGTTCAAATAAAATCTTTGAAGACTTTGAATCATTGCAATCATTCCTGCGCCAGAACTTTGGAGAAAGGAAACATTATAGTCACTTATTCTTTGAGCTGCAGTTATGTAAACAGCAGCCCAACGAATCAGTATCTCAATTCGCGTTACGTTTAGAAACATGTTTAACAGATATGCAAACAGAGATACATAACTCTGTTACTACTAAGAAAGATCCCACCAAAAACATTCAATGTAAAAAAAGCCAAGTCTCTCTATGCAATTCTTCCATCGTAAAAAGTTTTGAGATCGCATAGGAGCCAAGTCCTGTTCAACTTAATTTGTAATAATAAATCAATATTTTGTGACTATATCAATAGTTTTGTTTACATTACAATAACAGTGACTTAGCCATGAGCACAAGTTAAAGGTCGTTTGCTCCTTGTAATTACGTGCAAATACCGTTGAATTTATATATTATATATATTATGGACATGATTTTGTAACTGATTGGAATTTGAGATCACTATGGACTAAACATGCGCCATAGTGCATGTGCAGTTCACTGATCTTGGATGATACCGACTGTCGGTTAAGGTGTCCTGATATTATTTATTATTTACTTGCAACTCCTCCAAATATGCCGCTTTATATTTGTATCTTATTGTGCTCATGGCCAAGTCACTATTATTGTAATGTAAACAAAACTATTGATATAGTCACAAAATATTGATTTATTATTACAAATTAAGTTGAACAGGACTTGGCTCCTATGCGATCTCAAAACTTTTTACGATGGAAGAATTGCATAGAGAGACTTGGCTTTTTTTTACATTGAATGTTTTTGGTGGGATCTCATTTATTTTTTGTAGGTCTCTTTCTTTTCTTTTTATAAATAAACAAAATTGCTATAAAAAATATTTGCTTTTTGTACATAAACAAAGAACAAAGTTAACAATGCAGTCAAAATTCATATACCATGTTCTTGTAAAAAAGCAAATTTTAATATAAATTTGTTTCATATTATTTACTAAGGTATATAATTTATTACCGTTTTTATAATTTTCCCTTTACGTGTAGCTAAAAACCTATCTTGGTGCCAAATTTGAAGGTTCTAAGTTTGCTAGAAGTACCTTAGATTTTTGATGATCGGTCAGTGAGTGAGTCAGTGAGTGACAAAATGGTGTAACTTTGATCGCTCATAACTCGTGAACTATTGGTTCAAATGTCATGTAATTTTGAGGCTGAGCTTGTTTTAATACTAACTCTAGGTCATCGAAAACCTAAACCCCTAGCTTTGTCCGTATCGATGATACAGGGGGGGTGAAATAGTCGCGAAACGCTTCGAGAAAAGAATGGTACGGCCGTGCCCGTTTTGCTCGAGACTTGGCTGGGGCACTGCCGTGCCCCCAGATTTATCAGGAAGGATTGCAATGACAGAGGATCTTGCCCTTTACACTTTCAACTTTGGTTTAAATCCGGGGCTTGGCAACATGGTGAGGTGTCGTAACCCTAAAAAT
The DNA here is from genome assembly GCA_905475315.1 of Autographa pulchrina. Lineage (NCBI taxonomy): Eukaryota > Metazoa > Arthropoda > Insecta > Lepidoptera > Noctuidae > Autographa > Autographa pulchrina. The sequence goes on along the minus strand of FR997762.1, from coordinate 5,168,632 downwards.
CTTAACGAGGCCATAAATATAGCCCTCGAAGAAGAAAAAATACGAAACTTTGCCCTTAATGTTTCTGCGAAAATGACTAAGCATTGCAAAGGGGAATGACGAATCTAGGCCCAGAATTGCACAAGAGATTCGTTTTACAAAAAAAATATGTTGGGATTTTTTAAATGTCTGCCACGTATTCATTAGACTGTGCATGTCGGTAACATTTTTTCATAAATATTAAACATTATAACGACTAAACTAACGGAACTTGAACATAACATGAGTTTCAAATGTTGCCTTTACAAAAAAATGTTGGCAGGTAACTAATCAGAATAATTATTTTTCGTTTATTATTAAAAACCGTTCATTTTCTTCCCAGCAAACATACATTATACCTATCTAATTCCTTAAAATATCTTTTAATAATAATTATTATACCAATTATTAATAAAAAAATATATCTATAAATCGACCTTTTCAAAAAATATATCTATCTATAAAAACTTTTTATGGCAACTTCCTATTGCTATGTCAAAGTTTTACTTGTCACTGTCAGTTGCCGAAATACGTAATTGTCAAAATCATTGCTTCATAGAGAAAAGTAAATAAGTAGGGTACATTGCTTCTAGCAACTCCATTGCGGTTACTTGCTTATGTTTATTGCGGTTTAAATTGACTACTTTTCGCTATAAATACTGACACTGACGATTCTCCTATACCTGACGACCACGGCCTGATTATGGATTCTGTTCCCGCTACTCATGACGACACTGGCGACATAAACTGCAGTATATAAGATGGACTATAAGAATCTTAAATAACTTTAAAATGCTAAGTTCTTTGTAAATCATTTCTATTACTAATTAATTGTTAGAATTGCTCCCTATTATTATTATTATTTTATATTTGTGTGCACAGAGGGCCTAAATTACTATGGCGACTTGGCATTCCCCTTTTGTAAAAAATCAGGCCACTTAGAGAGTGAATGTCTGAATAAAAAGCGCGTTTCACAGCCTCAACATCAACTTCCCAAAAATGATCCTCACCAAGTTAGTAAGCCACCGGGCGTTATAATATGCAGATATTGCAAAAACCCGGGGCATGATATTTCACAATGTTTCAAACGAAAACATAACAACTTAAAGAAACAATCCGATTCCAATAATTCTGCAACTCAACATAACGTCGCGGTGTTACCCGATTCCGTAGAACCGTGGGACGAAGAAGAAAATGCTGATTTAAACTAAGAAGTCGGGTGTCGTTTTCGTGCCGCATTACGCCCGACCGTGAGAAAGGCACATTACAATTTCGCAATACAAAATCATTAATTACTAACTCTACAAATTATTTTACCAAATCTACTAAGTCTTTTACTAAATCTACAAAATCGAATTTACATCCGATCATGCAACAGGGTAAACAGCCCCAAACCGAAGGTCGGTCATTTCAATTTTCACCGGTCACACAACAGGGTAACCAGCCCCAAAACGGAGACCTTTCTACTTCCCTTTTACATCCGACCACGCAGCAGGGTAATCAGCCCCAAACCGAAGGTCGGTCATTTCAATTTTCACCGGTCACACAACAGGGTAACCAGCCCCAAAACGGAGACCTTTCTACTTCCCTTTTTCACCCGACCATGCAGCAGGGTAATCAGCCCCAAATCGAAGGTCGGTCATTACAAACTCGTGTTGCCACGCAGCAGGGTAACCAGCCCCGAAACGAAGGTCAACACAAACTAGATTCATCTCAACATATTCCACAAGGAATCTCTGCTTCGTTGAGTCAGTCGGAAGAGCAAAAAGGCATTCCGATTCATGAAATTAAAACTTATAACGTAGCCCTACCTTACGTATTTCTAAGTACAAATTATTCAAATAAACCCCTCTGTTTCCTAATTGACACTGGAGCCAGTGTTAGTATTGTGAAGTTACAAAATTTTGTTACAACCCCACATTTATCAAATGATAAAATCAAACTCAAGGGACTGAGTGAAGATGACTCTCACTACGAAACTCTGGGGTCATTCCAAATCGATTTCGAGTATACTTTCCCTACTAATTCTAAATTTTATTTTAGCTATATACTTAACGCTGTTAGCGACAGAGTTAGACTTAACTATGACGGTATTCTAGGCAACGATTTCCTGAGGGAACTCGATTGCGATGTAAAATACTCCCAAAATTCTTTACTAATCCAATGTCACTTTATACCTCTAAACTTCGATCGTCCAGTCTACATCATTCCACCTCGCTCTGAGATAATAGTTGAATGTCCTATTTCAAATTCTTTAGAGGAGCTAAGGCACATGAAAGATGCTCTAGTCCTTGATCATATATACGCAGAGGGAGTCTACTTAGCGAACTGTATTGTTACAGTTAAGCCTAACCACTGTATCAATATTTCGGTGCTCAACACCACCGAGTCAGAAATCGTATTTAAAGATTACTATGTTCATTTAATTTCATACGAGCCCGAAGTTGTTTCACCCGCGTCTCTTAGTATTGACGATTACCAAAATATAAACAATCTTTTCAATATCTCTAATGATAGATCGCAACAAGTCTTAGATCTCATTCGAACTGAACACCTCAATCCTGAAGAGACAAAAATGCTCTTAGAGTGTTGTTCAGATTATACCGATATTTTCTACCTCGAGGGCGAGCCTTTGACGCATACCAATGCTATTGAGCATTCGATAAACACCGGTAACGCTGCTCCGATTCATGTGAAATCTTATAGTTTTCCCGAGTGCCACAAAGGTGAAGTTGAATCCCAAATTAAGAATATGCTAGACCAAAATATAATTCGTCCTTCCAAGTCGCCTTGGAGCGCCCCAATTTGGGTAGTGCCCAAAAAGGTAGACTCTACGGGTAAACAGAAATGGAGGTTAGTCATTGACTATAGGAAACTAAATGACGTGACAGTCACTGAAGTTTATCCTATACCTTTGATCACAGATATCCTGGACCAGCTGGGCCACTCAAAATATTTTAGCACTTTAGACCTCGTAAGCGGCTTCCATCAAATAAAATTAAATCCCAAGGACGCATCTAAAACCGGCTTCACCGTTGTAGGTAACGAAATATCTGGGCATTATGAATTCACAAGAATGCCCTTTGGATTAAAAAATGCCCCGGCTACGTTCCAAAAACTCATGAATACTGTGCTTTCTGGCCTTCAAGGCCTTCACTGTTATATCTATTTAGATGATTGCATCATCTACAGCCAAAATCTCCAATCCCATATCGATAAGCTCAAACTAATCTTCGATAGATTTCGTGAATACAATCTCAAATTACAGCGCGCAAAATGCGAGTTCTTACGACGCGAAGTAGCCTATTTAGGTCATATAATTACCGATAAAGGTGTTTGTCCCAATCCAGATAAAATCAAGGCCGTCACTCGATTTCCGACTCCTAGAAACCCGAGAGATATAAAAACTTAACTTCCCTTTTAAAAAAGGATGTTTCTTTTATATGGTCAACAGAGCAAGTTAACGCTTTTAATATACTAAAACATAAATTGACAACGGCGCCTCTATTACAATATCCAGATTTTTCTCAGCCGTTTCTGCTGACTACCGATGCTTCTAACTACGCCGTAGGCGCTATACTATCTCAAGGCGAAATAGGCAAGGATAAGCCTATCGCATACGCATCGCGAACATTAAACAAAGCTGAGGGCAACTACTCAACAACCGAGAAGGAGCTCTTAGCCATCCTTTTCGGTGTTAAAACGTTTCGTCCCTATTTGTTCGGCTATAGGTTCAAAATCGCAGTGGCGTGCATAGCATATAGGCAAAAAAGCAGTGCCTACCTACAAAATCCCAACTAACTATCTTTAAATATAACAATTTATATAAAATAAATCGGTCAACACTCATCATACATAATCATTAAATTACAGATAATAAAACTTGTATGTGTATCCAAACATTTCAATATCAAACAAATCAATAATGACGTCACATATGTCACATTCAAATTCATTCAATACTCAACGACGAAGTAGGCTATTCAAAAACTGCCTAGTTTCCACTCACACATTCAAACAAAATCTCCTTATCCATATACGCACGCACGCACACTTCAAAAACAGAAAATAATACACCGCCATCTTGAGTTTTTATTATTCGACAAAAACGAAAACCTCTTTTTGCAAAGCTTAATGCTCTGACATTTGACATTCGTAATTTTTTACACCTACAGTAAGCATGCTTACCTGCCAATAAACAAGATTATTTCTTTCTCCCATTCATTCTACTCTCATATCCGTTTTGGAGCAAAAGTCTTTTGGGTCGTTCATCGAACTTGTCAATTCTTATTCCAGTTATTAGTGTATTTTAAATAAAACTTGCGTTTTAAAATACTAATAACTTGTAAATTAATTATCACAATATTATTTAGTTACTTATTGATGTTTATTATATTTAGTTTCAATTAACATTTTTATTGTTTTACTTCTGTGTTGCAACTTAGTCGTTTTTCGATATTTATTATCTGTGGCAGATTGTTTATTAAGTTTTTGAAAGTTCGCGCGCGTGTTTTCGTCTTGTCTTTCGTAACTAGTTTCTATTTATTGTGATTTTGTGAAGTGGCTGTAGTTTAAGAAACAGGAGCATTAATAAACCGCTATGTGTATGAATGTTAAGATTGTGGCGAAAATGAAATATGTTTGGATAGCATACGTGCGTAATTACAAACTTACAATACAAACCCATCAGATGGGGTTTGTTGACAAAACTTTAAAGGTAAGGCTCTTAATAATATCCCACCAAAAACATTCAATGTAAAAAAAGCCAAGTCTCTCTATGCAATTCTTCCATCGTAAAAAGTTTTGAGATCGCATAGGAGCCAAGTCCTGTTCAACTTAATTTGTAATAATAAATCAATATGTTGTGACTATATCAATAGTTTTGTTTACATTAAAATAACAGTGACTTGGCCATGAGCACAAGTTAAAGGTCGTTTGCTCCTTGTAATTACGTGCAAATACCGTTGAATTTATATATTATATATATTATGGACATGATTTTGTAACTGATTGGAATTTGAGATCACTATGGACTAAACATGCGCCATAGTGCATGTGCAGTTCACTGATCTTGGATGATACCGACTGTCGGTTAAGGTGTCCTGATATTATTTATTATTTACTTGCAACTCCTCCAAATATGCCGTTTTATATTTGTATCTTATTGTGCTCATGGCCAAGTCACTATTATTGTAATGTAAACAAAACTATTGATATAGTCACATAATATTGATTTATTATTACAAATTAAGTTGAACAGGACTTGGCTCCTATGCGATCTCAAAACTTTTTACGATGGAAGAATTGCATAGAGAGACTTGGCTTTTTTTACATTGAATGTTTTTGGTGGGATCTCATTTATTTTTTGTAGGTCTCTTTCTTTTCTTTTTATAAATAAACAAAATTGCTATAAAACATATTTGCTTTTTGTACATAAACAAAGAATAAAGTTAACAATGCAGTCAAAATTCATATACCATGTTCTTGTAAAACCGCAAATATAAATTTGTTTCATATTATTTACTAAGGTATATAATTTATTACCGTTTTTATAATTTTTCCTTTACATGTAGCTAAAAACCTATCTTGGTGCCAAATTTGAAGGTTCTAAGTTTGCTAGAAGTACCTTAGATTTTTGATGATCGGTCAGTGAGTGAGTCAGTGAGTGACAAAATGGTGTAACTTTGATCGCTCATAACTCGTGAACTATTGGTTCAAATGTCATGTAATTTTGAGGCTGAGCTTGTTTTAATACTTACTCTAGGTCATCGAAAACCTAAACCCCTAGCTTTGTCCGTATCGATGATACAGGGGGGGGTGAAATAGCCGCGAAACGCTTCGAGAAAAGAATGGTACGGCCGTGCCCGTTTTGCTCGAGACTTGGCTGGGGCACTGCCGTGCCCCCAGATTAACTCAAAATGTTAGAAACTATCGCCTGATTAGCGGTGTGTTGACGGACGAACTGTTCTTTTGTGTTATTCGTCGTTTCTTGATTGTTAAATACGAAATTGTTGTGTGAATTGATACCTACGTCCGTACCGTCGTAGTTGTTCTACGACGAAAACATATTGTTGTTGTGGATGATGATATTAAGTGATTGTTTTTAGTTAAAATCTTAGTAAAAATGGGAGTAAATTAAACATACAAGATAATAGTATATGTTAGCACATTCAATAATACGTCTGATTCTTTTTTTGTCTATGTAATACATAAGGTAGGTAAGAAAAATGTTGATCTCGAATGGTCATATTGACTATGGCTCAATATATTTACTATTATTTAGGTTCGGTTTCGAACCCTTATTAAGAATAATACACAAATAAAAGTCCTCAATCATAAGCTGACCGTTTGCTCGTCGCGAGTCCCGAGTCGCGGAGTCGGCTGCTGTTCGCAGTTAGCTTTACTAAGATTATTTTATACAAACTTATACCAACAAGTTGAAATAGTGATTCAATCAGAAATAGGTCGCGAGCTGCGCGCGTGCATTTTAAATTGTATCTTGCAGCGCGCGTACTGCTCGCGAACAGTTCGGACACGGCGTTATTTGCACCATCGACCTTTGCGAGAGTTTCGCGGAGGAGGCGCACTAACATATTGCAGTACCTAACTGCAGGCGCGAGCAGCGCATTCGGTGCGCGTTCGTCAGACCTGAACGCACCTTGTGATCCACAAAAATAATGCTTGTTCCATTTTTTGGGAGTTCATTTGCGTATTTACGGTAAAGTTGCTCCATGTACGAGTGCCTACCATGGCCGAAAACCAATGCACGCCACTGCAAAATCGTCACTGATCACAAACCCTTAGTTTGGCTATTCAACGTCAAAGACCCCGGTTCCAGACTAATACGTTGGCGCCTAAAATTAGAAGAATATAACTACGAAATAGTTCATAAACAAGGCAAATTAAATTGCAACGCAGACGCTCTGTCGCGTTTCCCATTACAAGATCCTGATAACAATTTAAATCGCCCGGTATGCGCTATCGAGGATGAGCCGCCGAACTCAAATATTCCGAATCCTCCAGATTCTAGTTCTCCAAACTCACTATTCGATAATCCTTCGCCCTGCTCGTCGGATACTTATGAAAAATATTTAAAACAATCTAAACAGCCTAACTTTGGTTTTGATACTACCATTCAGGAATATAACGAATCATTGTTGAAGGCAAAGTGCAAGTTAATTGCATATCCTACCTCAATCGATTTAGACGATTCTGTCCCCTATTGCAAAGACATTATAGACTTATCTACAAGTCAACCTAGCGTTCGTGACATTGAACGTGAACTCTACACCTTATACAGCACTTCTAACGATAAGCATTTGTTTACCCATTTATTCGTGCGCGTTCATCACTACGATGAAATGTCCTATAAGGATATTTTTAAACTATTAGTCGAATATAGAGATATGGTTCAATATTGGTATTTGGAGGAGAAGGAAGTTGCGATTTCAGACTTCTCCGACCCATTCACCAAAGTCTCTTATACAAAAATCTACAATATTATAGGCTACGTATTCCATGATACTGGCATTAAAGTAAATATCTATAGAAACTCTATTCTATTTCCCACACCTGAGGAAGTCAAAAAGATACTTCGTGACAATCACGATTTACCGACGGCTGGTCATCCTGGCGTATCACGTATGTTCGAAAGGATAAAATTCATGTACTGGTGGAAAAATATGCGGCAGGACATCGAAGATTACATCAAAAACTGCAAATCCTGCCAGATTAATAAACCTCTACGTCAAATTCATCGTGCGCCTATGATTATTACTTCCACCGCAACAAAACCGCTCGAAAAGATATTCCTTGACCTTGTCGGTCCTCTTCCAGAGACCTACGAATTTAAATACAAATTTATTCTTACCACTCAGGATGATCTTACAAAATATTCGCAGGCCTATCCCTTGTTAACCTGCTCAGCGGATGAAACCGCTAAGAAATTAGTTCACTTTATATCTCATCTCGGAATTCCTAAAATGATCATCACTGACCAAGGCACTAATTTTACCTCCGAGGTCATTAAACAACTTACAAAACTATTCGGAATAAAACACATTTTAGCCTCGCCTTATCATACTCAAACTTGTGGCGCTCTAGAGAGGAGTCACGCCACCCTTAAAGAATATTTAAGGCCATTTGTGAACGAAAATGCCCATACTTGGGACTTATATCTAAATACAGCTATGTTTTCTTATAATTCAAATGTTCACTCGACTACCAATTATTCACCATTCGAATTACTATTCGGCTTTAAGCCACATATTCCTAAATCTGTAGATACTTTAGAGAATAATACTTACACGGATTACGTCAGATTACTAAATCATAGATTATATTATAGTAGGCAAAAAGCACTACAAAATATTTAATCATCTAAAGAAAAGTCTAAACGCCTTTATGATTCTCATGCTAAGCCTGTTACGTATAACGTTGGTGACTCAGTCTATCTCAAGTGTCACCACAAGCAAAACAAAGCCTTATCCCCTGTATGGAAAGGCCCTTTTAAAATAGTCAAAATAAACGGTAATCACACCGTCACCTTATTAATAAATCGCAGACACGTACGTCATCATTATGACGAAATAAAGCTGGCGTCAGATGATGCTATAACTTGATCTTATCTTTACAGGCACTTTGGTTCATCAACTTCGTGTCATCAGATTGTTACGCCCATAACTACGAGTCCAGGCCTATATTTCGATAAAGTTAATAATCTAAAATTCACTAACGATAACTGGAACGTCATAACTTATCTAGATATTAGTAAAATACATTCTCACTTTACTATTGTAGAATCGCTATTTTCTAGAGTCAATACTTATTGCAAAGACTATAGTTCTTCCAAAATCCAACAGGACTGTTTAAATGCATTATCAGCATTACAAAATCAACACGATAATAACGTTAAAAAGTATTCCTCTGTCTCGTACTTAGTTAATAGTAATAAAAGATACAAACGCGGCCTCATAGACGCTGGCGGATCTTTATTAAAAACTTTTTTCGGCACCCTGGATTCAGAGGACGCGCTTAGATTTTCTGACGCGATAGACCAAGTACAAACAGATGAAAAACAATTAGCCCATTTAATGAGAGATAATATCCATATCATTAAGTCGACTATTACTACGTTCAATAATTCTATCTCTAAATTAAACGAAAATGAGAAACGTTTTAATAAAAATCTCGAGGTCATCGATAGAGGACTTCAACTTATTTCCAACTCTAACGATAAGTTAGAAATCAAGTCAAACATTAATTCATTACTAAGTGCCCTTGGAAGTATCATTATTTCATTATCGTTTGATATAGAAGACATCAATAATGCAATTTTATTCAGTAAGATGAATGTATTGCATCCGACTATACTTAGTCCACATCAACTATATAACGAACTTGAACAAAATAGGAATAATATGCCAAGGCATTACGATCTCCCGGTATCCCTGTCGTTACAAAACGTTCATGAACTAATCGATATTTCTAAAATCATTTCTTATTTTCATAATAACAAAATAATTATCATCATTAAAATCCCGCTCGTCCTTCCGCAAACATATACCCTGTACCGCGTGATTCCAATGCCTGTCCCTTATGACGTATCGCAACCTGATACGTTTGCACTTATCGCTCCCGCTCATCCTTACCTAGCAATAACAATCGATCATATGTTCTATTCTTTGTTGCGTAGTGTAAATCAGTGCAAAGTGATTCCGGATAAATTCCATGTGTGTGAGTTAGAAAGTGTTTTTTCAAGTGTCATTAACCCAATTTGTGAGACTATCCTTATTACAGAAGTAGTAAATAAGTTACCTAGTTCTTGTGAAATTAAGCTACTAAAAGGCTCAGTACAAGTATTTCATAAAATAAATCATAATAATTGGATTTTCGTTCTGTCTGAGCCAGGCAAGTGTCATATTTCCTGTGAGAATGATGGAAATAATTTCGATGAAACTTTGTTCGGCACGGGCATACTGTCTATACCCAAAACCTGTAAAGCCTTCTATAAAACTCTACAATTCGTGCCACAGTCAAACGCTGTTCTCAATGTAAGTTCACAGATTGCTTCTAACTTTAATCTTGTAGACGATGATTGTTGTGATAAAAGTAGAGTCAACAAAACACTCACCAGATTGCCTTATTTAAAATTAAACGATGCAAATAATCTGGATTCTCTATAACAAGCTAGTTTACATTTAGATTCATTCGAAAGGGACTTAGATAGCCTTGAAAGTACTAATCATTTTAAAAAATACGGCATTCATTATATGTCTCTTTCCTATGTACTTTTCATTGTATTCTTTGTATATTTACTTTATAGGATCAGAAGATATTTTTGCCCAAAATCGAAAGATCATTATTGCATACAGATATTTAACCAATGTAATACTAAGAGAGTTACTGAAACTCGTCAACCTACTGTTGAATTATCTGTCTTGAATGAAAACAGCGTGGCCGACGAGACTTACACGTCAATGTCAAGGCCAACGCCAATTAAGCGTAACCTTCTAGTATCTAAGATGAACTAGAATCTAACTTAATGCTCTTAGTCTCTCTTTTAATTATTAATAATGTAACTAATGTTTGCTTGAGGTAGTTAAATTGTGTTAGGATTATATATGTATGAATAAATAAGTATTTCACTCTTATTAAACATGTGCAAGCGATATAATTACTATTGTTTGTAAGTCTGAAACGACGTTCAAATCATCTCGTAAATTTTTATGTCAATTTCGCATCTTTTCCTCCTAGATGCTCCATTTTATCCGGGGGGCTGTTATATATTAAATAACATTAATAAGAATATAATAATAAATAGCTGACGCTGCAAAACGTGTTTCCCACGTTTTACCGTTGACTCATATTGCAGTAACTTAGAAATGATTATTGTCAGTGTGGAATTGAACGTCGTCGCGGACATAGGCTTTCTTTGTAAACCTTTTTATTAATTAAAGGTCTTTCTAGCTCTATTAAAAGTCTTTTTTTAAAAAGCCTATTTAGACCCACACGTAACAGTACCCGTTTCAACAAAGATAAAGCAATAAATGATTTATTTAGCATGAAAAATATTGAAACATCAGCCATGGTCTACGGCAAAAAAAAATGGAAGATGTGGCCCTTACAGAATATATTTTTTTTGGATTTGATTAGTAGTTAATCTTAACCAGCCATGGATAAGCTGCTCCCCAGATGCAGTTGTGATTTGTGGGAATAATATATAATTGAAATGAACGAGGCGAAAAACATAAAAAGTGGCTTTAGAGCCACTGGGATATACCCTTATAATCTACGCGAAGTTTTAAAAAAGCTTCCAGAATATGCCGACGAATTGGGCAATACTTATAACATTGACAACGCTTTATTAGAATATCTGAAAACCAATAGAAAACCTAAACCATAATTGACATCTAATAAAAATAAGAAAGTCATGGTGGAACCCGGGAACCAAAACCAGACTAAAGACATCGAAAAACGTCCCGCAAAGAAAAAATCTGCTTTAACAACAAGTAACACTGTTAGAAAAACTAAAAATCAGATGTTGAACATTACTCCTTCAACGGCAAGTGTCAGCAAAGGACCAGGATTTAGATAATTTTGAAAACGAATTAGACTTTTCTGACAACTTCTCCTTATCATTGTTGGCAGACAGAAATAGCGACGACCAAAATGATGAAATTGAGGACATGATGCGAAGTAATGAAGAATACGATATGAACACAAAAAACAGAAGATGAGATTTTACCAGCTTGTATTAAAATGGACATATTAGACGAGAAAAATTGAACTTTTCTCTCAAAGATTAAAAATACATCACGTGAAATAAATGTTTCAAGTGGTACCATCATTCGTGAATTCGCTCGGACCAATATTATTTTGCAGCCTAAAAGTCATAATTCATGTAAAGAAAACACTAACGCATTGAAGACAGAAAAACCAAAGATTGTATCTTGTGTTCATATACCGGCCACAAAAAGTTCTTCAAAAAATATTATATTCGACAGCAATTATAATAAAGAAAACATGTTACCTGAAACTAGAAAAACGACAGAGAAACAAAATGATTACAAAATATCGAAAAAAATTAAATTAAAATTTAAAAAAATATCGAAAAAATAAAGAACCAAAAGCATACAATGCTATACTTGCTGCTTACAAAATAAAAAAAGCAATGATTATAAGGTTTTTAAAGAAAAAAATATGAAAGGACTTAAAATTAAAGGCAAAGGAAAGAAGAGGGTGACACGAAAATACAGTGAATAGCAACAGTGACGTCAACATGAGTATCCACAGTGATTCAGATATATGCGGGATTGCTTCCGATCAAGATGAGCCAGGTTTTCTTTCAGGAGCTAACGATTCTATACTATCTGCAGGTACAAAGAACAAAGAAACACTTCGAAAGGTGGAGATTTTTTGGAAAAGCCAAGAAATGGTAAGGTCAAAATATCTGTTTTAAGAAAAGTTGGCAAAAATGACAACTCAAAATTTGTAAAAGTAAAATCTCAAGATATTGAACTAATAGACTGTAAGAATATTGTCAAGACTGTTTGCCGAAACTGATTTTTTACTTGCTGATAACGACGATTACGTTTATTTTGATTATTAATAATGATTACCTAATTATAGAAGTTATACCTATTGAAAGTTCCTACTTATTAGGTTCCTATTGTTTGTGTACCTAATAATAGATATTGTGCAGTAGTTTGTAACAATTTAAGTACGTACCTAATAAGGGTAAACTCATTTTTAATTATTTTTGGTATGAACAGCCAAATTTATGTTTTTATAGTTCCTATATTAAGACTGTTGTTAAAAGTAAATATTCTATTTTTACGTAACTTTTTTTTGTAACAATTTAAGTACCTACCTAATAAGAGTTAACTCAGTTTTATCAACCAAAATGTTTTTATAGTTCCTATGTTACGACTGTTATTAAAAGTAAATACTATATTTTTACGTTACAAGGTCTGCCTGGCATGCGTTGCAATGATTCTTTTTCTTTGTAATCTTTGTTATACTTTTTTAAAGATTTCTTTGTAAAGGTCACAGCTCACTAGAGCCACCCGGCACCCACTCCACACCGCCTCGCCTCGTGCGGTTAGTATTCTTTATATGAACTTGTATGGGTATGCGCTCACTACATCAACTCCGCAGCATCACCAGATCGCCTCAATCGTAAGCCATCCACGCGCGGACGGCGGGTGGACCACTAGGTGACAACTCGTTGCTCGCATGCTTGCATTGCGTTGACTGCGCATTGCCAACGCGCGGGTCCCGAGTGGACCGCGCACTACCCGCCAATGATTCGTGTGAAATTTGTGGACCAAGTGACGTCCACTCGTTGACCACGCCGGGTCCACTGGTTGACGACGCGAGGTCCACTGGTTGACCACGCCGGGTCCACTGGTTGACGACGCGAGGTCCACTGGTTGACCGCGCGACGTTTATTGGTGATAACGCGGCGTCCACCCGTCGACCACCTGTCGACAACGAGTGGACGCCGGGCGACGAGGCGGTGCGGGGTGGGTGCCGGGTGGCTCTTATGAGCTGTGACCTTAAGATTAGTTTTATGGTTATGACATTTATTTCTCAAAATTAATACAATTCACTTGCCGTCAAACAAGCCAACTTTGCCAATCAAGGTATCTTTGCCCCAAAAGCAATCTATAAGCAAATCCTCTAACATAAGAAACAATTTATTTTTATGGCAACATTTATTATTTGGGTGGAAAGTTGATTATATTTGTGGCAACACTATCTAACGCATTCGTTCCAAAGTTTATTTAGTAACTTGTCAGAACTTGTCGAGTGCGGTGTGTGTTTTTGCGGGCAAATTTCCTAAGGAAAGTGTTTGTGGATTTTACTTCATGGCGAAAACACAGGTAAGTGTATTTTACTGTATGGTATAGAATATCAGTTGTTGAATATTTTAAATATAGTTTCATTATTCAGGACTTTATAAATCAAAACTTCTAATGATGAGCAAAGTAACCCTAAACTATTCAGACCCATCCATGCCAATATTGCCCGTTATCAAAAAGCACTCAGGGTTGTCACTTTTAGTTATTTTGTAACAGGTTGAATTAACGCAAAACTACAGAAACAAAACATCAAACACCTCAATTACATATTTCTTAAGTAACGACTTTAAAATAAAGTACCTATTGAGTTCTGAGGTTTACGCGAATGTTAGACAGAACTAAAATCCAAATACAAACCGCGATAAAATCCGTAAAAGTAGTTTTATAAAGTACCTACTTAATTTCTTATGTTATAAATTAGATTAGTACCTACTGCAGTTGATGTATAGTATACAGGGCGAAATTTTAATCACCGTTTTCCTCTTAAGGGTTCATCGTACTCATCATTAACTCATCAATAAAATCAGCTGTTCCCTACATTTTGACGAGTTACGCGAACATAAATGTAGGGTTTGGCTCCATAGTAAAAGTTGTTCATAATGATGAGTACAATGACCCCGTAAGAGGAAAACAGTGATTAAAATTTCACCCAGTATATGTGTAGAGGTGAAGTTTGTGATTGTATGTTTGTTTGTGTATAGGGATGGGATATAGGGTATATTTCATTAGAGTAGATGATCCACTTAGCTTTAATTTTATTGTTATTTTTAATTTCAGAAAAACAAACACAAGTCTAGAATTAGACCAAGAAAGAAAAAAGCAAATAAAAATTTTGAGTTTGAGTTTGAAAAGACGTGAAATTGGGTCCCCGAGCGTATAAAAATTACTCCGACGTGATGTTAAAGCTTGCCTGCGAAGCAATTGCATCTAAACAAATATCGTCAAGAGATGCTGAGCGACAGTTTGGTATCCCACGACGTACCATAATTAATAAAGTAAAAAAAATACATTCAAATTCTGTTGGGCATCCTACGACACTGACAAGTGAAGAAGAAAATAAAATTGTGAGAGTCTTGCAAGCTTCAAGTGATTTTGGATCCCCCCTAACTAAACTCGATCTAAAGTTATTGGTGCATGAATATTTAAGAAAAAAATCTCGAGTACTTGTGTTCAAGAATAAAATTCCGGGAGATGCGTGGGTGCAGGGTTTTTTGGCTAGACACGCAGATATAATTTAGAGGTTTGGTGCGATTTTGGTCTAAAAAGATTTAGGTACTCGTCTTCAGTGAATAGGTCCTGGTGTTCTTGTATCAAAGATCGTGTTTTACGTGATACTCTGGCTGTGGGGTTGTACGCTACCGGTTTATAAACCTTATCGTCGCTTAACAACTTACGTATTTTATTTTCATAATCAGTCGTGTTCATTACTATGGTGACGTTTCCCTTGTCGGCCTTAAGCACTAAAATATTCGGGTCACTCCTAATGTTTTTTGGCGCCTGACGCTCTGCCATAGTGATGTTGCTTGTCGGGGGCTTTGCTTTACGTAATATCACCGCGACGTCCTGTCTCACGGTATCGGCCACAGACGTATAAAGAGAAGCAGACCAAACATTAATTCCTAGTTATACCTATATAGATATCCATCATTCTTTATCCTTGTTCTATCAAGCAACAACATAATAATGGCGTCTTGTTCTTTTACCTGTAGCCACACTGCCCCACACATAGACAAATTTTGACATGAAGCTTGTTATTCTGCACCGCCATATTGATAAACTTATAACCTACAACAACACTCTGGGGTGTCAATCACGATATGTGAAAAAATATTAATAGTTTGTACCACTAAAGACTTGAAAAAAGTAAAATAAAATGGTGAAGTGCAGTGCGTACCGGTGTGACAGTGATAGCTCTAACAAAATACCTGGATTAACCTTTCATCGGTAAGTTTTTATTAACGTTGTTGTAAACTGCAACAATTTGTCGACTTTTCGAAGTGAATCAACTGTTTCGATGAAGTTTAATCGTTTTTATCGTAGCCTAATTACTGTCATGCAATTTGCCCTTAGGCTTACTTAGAATAAATCGAACAAAAATAATAAACAAACAAAATTGTCTTAGATTTCCAATTTAATGACAGCTCAAGTACTTGTAGATTTAACCGGGGACGGATTTAGTATTGCGAAATGTTAATTATCATTGTTTACATATTGGGAAAATGCATTTATTGTAGGTAATTATGCTTAATAATTACTACAAAGTTGAATAATCCAACGGACTTAATTTTTTATAATAGTAACTTGGCATAATATGTAACGCCTACAATGTATCAATTTATCACAGTTCAATGTTGATATGAAATAGGCATAGGTCATACACATATTATAAGCTACTCATATTTCTTTGATATTTTGGTGCATCAAATAATAAAAATAATAGTAATATTTTTGTTCCAGGTTTCCAAAAGATGAAAATTTAAAGAAAGCCTGGATTGATAACATGCAGCTCCAACCCAATCCTACTGGTGTACTCTGTTCGAAGCATTTTGAGGAGAACTTGATAGATGCCAGCGTCTTTCGAACAAGATTACGTCCTGGATCAATTCCTACATTGTTTAACAAATTGCCTCTGGTTATGCATGTATGTAATAGTATGCTACTATTGCAACAAATTATTTTTTATTATACTGGTCTTCATAATAATTTTGTTGGTCTTTTGTTCACAGGATAAGGAAAATGTTATTAACCTCCAAAAAACCTTGCCAATAAAACGAACTGCTGCTGGGCCTGGGACAATTGTTTCTGTACTCAAAGAAGTACAACATAAAATAATACCTGCTGTTTCTGCATCAAATATAACTGCTGTAATAGTAAGTATTATCTTTTAACATTGTAGGTAGTAAGTAGAGTTTGTATCTGTAGGTGATACAAACAAATTAAAGATAAACAACCACAATTCAATGAACAACATTTGTAGTGGTATGTAGTATTGTAGTGGGCATGTAGTTCCTTGCTTTGTATCGACGTAAGATTGAATACATCCCCGGTTATTTCTGCAAGAATTTAAAGTGTCATCAATTGGAACTTTATGGTTAATTTGGCTAATGTGTATAAAATGTAGCAAGAAAAGTGGGCAAAAAAGCATTGGAATCTATTAAAAATTTGCTCTCTTTAGCCGAGCTTATTTATTGTTGTTTTATAAAATATTTGTATTTTAGGATGAAGAAAATTTACCTGGCCCTTCAAATTACATTACTACGCCGCCTTCAATACCTCCAGTTATGCCTTCTACAGAACTAATACTTCCAACCAAACATGAAGTGCAAGGATTAAGAAGAAAATTGATTATACAAAATAAAAAAGTTAAGTTATTACAACAACAATGTAGACGATTGAGAAAAAAGGTATCACAGTTCTCGGATATAGTTGCAGAATTGAAGAATAAATTAAATCAAGATGACATTCATATATTAACTAATATTCCAGGTAATAACAAAGACTTTCTTGTCCGATATCTAAAAAAAGCAAAGGGTTTTACATTAGAAAAAGCATATTCACCACAATTAAGGTCATTCGCCTTACAACTTCATTTTTATTCGCCTAGGGCATATAATTTTGTAAGAGAAACATTCAACACAATTTTGCCTCATCCAGTTACAATTACACGCTGGTATATTTATTTTATTAGTTATGCAGACGATATGGCTCTGCTGAGCGCCTCGGTTTGTGGTCTAAGAAGGTTGGTAGCTATTTGTGAAAACTATGTGGAGCTACATGGTTTAGTCTACAATGCGTCTAAAAGTGAGGTCATGGTCTTTGGTGCCGGCGGTGGACGTGGTCCTGAACATATTCCGTCTGTTTATTTGAATGGTACATCGCTCAAGAGGGCTTATAAATTTAAATACCTCGGTCATGTCTTGACTGCAGGCATGAAGGACGATGACGATATTGAGCGAGAGCGAAGGGCGTTGTCGGTTAGGGCGAATATGATTGCTCGCAGATTTGCACGTTGTTCACGAGATGTTAAGGTGTCCTTGTTTCGTGCATATTGCACTTCTTTCTACACGTGCAGTCTGTAGGCGAATTATGCGCAGGAATCGTACAGCGTCCTTCGCGTTCAATTTAATAATGCGTTCAGGATATTGATGGGGCTGCCCCGCTTCTGTAGTGCATCAGGGATGTTTGCTGAAGCTCGGGTCGACTGTTTTTATGCAACAATGAGAAAAAGATGCGCTTCCCTGGTGCGCCGGGTGCGGGGCAGCCCCAACCTTATCCTGAGATGTGTGGCGAGCAGGCTCGATTGTAAATATGTGAATCACTGCTGCAAGCTGTCCACTTCAGTGATGGATGTGTGGTGGTGATTCACATATATATAGGTTAGTACTTAGAATAGGAATTCTAACATAGGATAAGGAACATTGTTACTAACACTTTTTGAGTCTTGTAGCTTGAAAAATAAAGATGATTATTATTATTATTATTATAAAAAAGTCAATGCGGAACCAGGATTCACATCTGAATCATTTGACACATTAGAAAAGTTGTCTAAAAGTAGTGCATATCCTATTTATGTCAATCTGTGCATAGACGAAATGGCCATAAGGAAAGGACTGGTATGGGATGGTTCTATAAATAAGTACAAAGGGTATATTGATACAGGCACTGATGTATCAGATGATAGTCTACCGCTTGCGACACAAGCCTTAGTAATGTTAGTAACTGCAATAAACGCTTCATGAAAGTTCCCCATAGCATATTTTTTTATTATGTCCATGACTGGTGAACAACGAGCTAGTCTTGTAAAAATAGCAGTAGAAATGCTTTACAACATCAAAATTTTTGTTTGTGGTTTAACTTTTGATGGGGCTGCTAGTAATATTAGCATGGCAACTAGTTTGGGGTGTGATTTGAATTTATTATCATTAAAGCCATATTTTACATTAAATAATACGAGAATTAATGTATTTTATGATCCATGTCATATGATTAAGCTTGTGAGAAATACTTTAGGTGATTATAACATTTTAATTGACAAAGATGGTAATACAATTAGGTTTGATTATTTACAATTATTACATGACCTCCAACAGCAAAAGGGTTTACATCTTGCTAACAAAATTAAAGAAGCTCATATTCGTTACAGCAAACAAAAAATGAAGGTAAAGTTAGCCACACAGTTGCTGAGTAGATCTGTCGCAGATGCACTTCAATTTTGCAAAGAGAATTTAAAATTATATAAATTTCGTGATTGCTCTGCCACTATAAAATTTATAAGAATGATCAATGACGCTTTTGATATTTTAAACAGCCGATGTACCTATGTACCAGGATTTAAAAAAGCTCTATGTGCTGCTAATATCCAAAAATGTATTGTATTCTCCAAAGAATTAGAAGAATACTTTTGTAATTTAAAACTGTCAAATGGAGATTTGGTAGTACAGTCTGGTCGCAAAACTGGATTTATCGGATTTATTATTGGTCTTCGAAGTGCCATTAACATGTTTAATGATTTGATTACAAAAGAAAAATTAAGATTTTTGCCCCTGTATAAAGTTAGTCAAGATCATTTAGAGATGTTTTTTGGTCTTATGAGAGCAAAAGGGGGATTTAATGATAATCCAAATGTTGTGCAATTTCGTACAGCTTATAAAAAAAATATTACTCGCTTTCAATTAAAATTACATTCCGAAGGAAACTTATCAGATTTGCCCATCCTTACTGTGACCTCAACCGCAGAGCCAATAAAAGTTATTAACGATAGTACTCCCACCTTTGAGCAAAATATTATGGAGATCCATGATATAGACGAAGAAATTATTGATTTTTTTCTGGATGACGTAATTAATACACCTTTAGATGAATACACACAAGAAATTACTATATATGTAGCGGGCTTTATCGCACGGAAAGTTCATAAGAAAATTAACTGTTCAAATTGTCAGTTGTTAATGATAGGCGAAAAAGAAAACTTATTGTCCTCTTTAATAACTGTTAAAGACCGAGGCGGGTTAATATATCCGTCACAAGCTCTTATCAAAGTTGTGCAAATCTGTGAAAAGTGTTTTAAGATCAACAAAGGTAATGATTTTAATAGTTTAATTAAATTTGTGTCTGATTATGTCGATTTCTCAATTTTTGATTCAAACAATCCTGAACATGATAGAAGTCATGTACATTTAATTGTAAAAATTATTGTTAAGTTTTACATTGATTTAAGTTGTAAACAGGCATCCAAAGGTACAAACATCTCTCAAAGAAACTTCCTTAAAAAAGTTGTTTTATTCCAAAACAAGTAAAAGATAAATATTCATATTTAACTGCATTCTCGTGTATACGTCTATTAACTGCTCCACGTTTGTATTTTTTATATAGGTATTATAAATATATATACTATTGACGGCATTGTCTTTGCAATGTATTTATACTATTTATTTATTATTTATACTATTTATTCTAATTATTAGCCCCATTTTACCGAGATCGTGTCTGTTTCAATGATTCCACTTATTATCCAGTTGAGTAGGCACTTGAGATACAAAACTACACCAATTTTACATACAATATCGACTAGGACTCAATTTGCGAATAATTAAAACAGCCACTGAAGTTAAATCGAAAAAATCCCGCCAAAAACCCCCCTTGCATACTATTTACTATAATATTGTAAACAATTTTTTTTAAGTATTCGTGTACAGATATTCTATTTCACGATGAAGGTTTGGTCTTGTTTGTTGTTAGCCGTGCACATGCACATTGAGTTAGTGTGCGTAACCTCGGGAGCGCTCAGTCACGATCGCGACGCGGTCGAAGTCACTAGTGTTCTTGTACCCGCGCAAGATGTCAGCACAAAGTACCGTCAGCAAGGCAAATAAACGCAGAAAAGTCGTCCACAGTGAGGTAACATTTTTTTTTTACATTCAATAATTTGTTGAATTAGTTGAAAGTCACTAATTCCGATTATATTTATATTTTAGGGTCGAAGCATGATAGCTAGTGTTTACCATTTCCTGAAAGATGAGTTTGAATTTACAAATCGGTTATGGAGCCTAGCTGTGATTTGTCTCATTTACGAAATATTACACAGCGTACAGCAGAAGCCACAGGTGTTTCTCTTTCAACTGTCCAACGGATCTTGAAAGAAGAGAAGGAATTGCCATGCGCTTCCTCAAAGTTTACTTCTCCTATGAAGAAAAGAAGGAAACGAGATAATAAGATAGAAATAGACAATTTCACAGCTGATGTTGTCCGGAGTACGATACAAAATTTTCATGTCGTCCATAAAGAAATTCCAACGTTGGCAAAATTAAGAACAGTTTTAAATGAAAAAATTGGCTTTGAAGGTTGTCTCGAAACGCTCCGTCAGTTATTGCTGAAATTAGGATACAAGTGGCGTAAAACAGAAAATAACCGTAAAATTTTGACTGAACGTCATGATATACAGATGTGGCGCCTAAAATATTTAAAGAAGATGTCGCAATATCGCTCTCAAGGACGACCAATTGTCTACACCGATGAAAGTTATGTCCTTTCAACACACGTGCGAAACAACACCTGGGCACAAAAAAAAGAGAGCACGCCATTTTTAAAAAAGATTAGCACAGGCACTCGATTTATATTGGTGCACGCGGGAACAAAGGATGGATTTATTGAAAATGCCTGTTTGGTTTACAAGGCCAACTCAACAGCTGGCGATTACCATTCCAATATGAGCTATGATAATTATATTAAATGGCTCAACGAAAAACTTTTACCCAATTTACCCGAAGGCGCAGTCATTGTCTTAGACAATGCTTCTTATCATAACACACGAGCTGAAAAATTACCAACATCGGCAACAAAGAAAACAGATATGCAGCAATGGCTCAAGATAAGGGTATAGCATTTAAACAAACAGATCTTAAATTGGAATTGTACGATACAATTAAAAAACACAAAGATCAACACATAACATACAAAATCGATAACTTTATCAAGAGCAAAGGTTTTGATGTCATACGCCTCCCCCCTTATCACCCAGAATTAAATGCGATTGAAAATATTTGGGGAATTGTAAAAAATTATATCGCTTCAAAGAATATTGTGCAAAACATGACATATACCGAAAAACTTATCAATGAAAGCTTGAACAGAGTTACTAGCGAAACTTGGCATAAAACCTGTAGTCATGTTGAAAAAATTGAAAAGGATTACTTGAAATATGTTGACCTGGATTTTGAGTTTATCATTAATCTGCAAAATGATTCCGATGACAGCGAATCAGAATCCGAAGACGAATCTGACAGTAATTAAAATAGCTAATTATTTCAACTTTGTTTTTTGATCTATTCTTTATTCTTTTTGCTAAATTAAAATGTATCACATTATAACCTAAGTGTTTCTAGTAACTTATTATATTGTATTCCCATTACATAAAAAAAAGTGTTATAAGAGCTAAATAATCATAAATTATTAAATCGCAGTAACAAAAATTAAAACTTAATTTAAAAATGCGTTTCACATTTCTTTGCTAACGCTGCTTCAGTTTACACACACAAACGTGCGTGTCTGTACATGTCACTACTACAACCATGGCCAAACCTTCATCGTGAAATAGAATGTCTGTAACTAACAACGTGTACCCGCAAGAAACTTCTTGCGGGTTCTTCTCCATATGAAACGACTAATCGGAACTGTGCACTAGCTTTGTACGTTTTCTGAGTGCCTATGTAGGCATATGTGCAATAAAATATTTTTGATTGAATGTTTATATTTTTTTAACCCCCTCTAATTTCCATTGTCCTACTACAATACTAATACCGGCCTTAGTCCGGCCCTGTTTAGACAATTTGTTCATATGTGTGTGTAATGACTTCACAAATTTTAGTTAAATGTTTGGTCTGCTTCTCTTTATACGTCTGTGGTATCGGCATCACCAGGCGGTACTTTATAACGGTTTAGCGTTTCCTCTACACAACTAATTATGTTTTCATACGGTATTCGTTTAGGTGTCGCAAAGTTCATACCTTTAGCCAAAATGTTGACGGTAGTTTCATCTAAACTCGTGTACGATAGATTAATGACGGTATCCTGAAGTTGGTCTGGTGCGTTTTTGTTTTTTTGGATAACCGCGGTTACACAAATTCGAGAATTTTCGCTCATGGGTAACACTGCTCAACTCGAATGTCCGGCTCGCTTGTAAAAACGTTACGCGATCACACACATCATAATCTTCACGAGATCGTCAAGCCCCAAAAAAGGTATTTATGCATGTACGCGCTTATTCCCAAAATCAAAATCAAAATGTTTTTATTTCTTATAAACCAAAAAAAAGGCACTCAAGAAACGTTACGTTAAAAACTACTGACTCTAGTTGCTCGGTTCCAAAGTGTCCTTCCTATGGAGAAGAGCCGGCAAGAAACTCCATAATTCCCGTGAATTATATTACTATAAACATGCAGCGCGATAGTTTAAAAGTTTAAACTGGCAATAACTGAGCATTCCTCTTCCGAAGGTTTAGTATCTTACTATCATTACCGAAGAGTTATTAAAGAGCTTAATATATATTTTGCAAAACTAGGCAACGAGGAATGTGAATTACGTGAGATTTACAAATTACATAACCCTGACAGAGAAATCCGTCATCGAAATTGCACTGAATGTCAGGATTACGAAATACATCATAGAAGGTACACTGTAGCTCGACAGAAATAAGATGAAGACAAAACTCTTCAAGTTTTGTTACCATATATTTTTCTGTATTCCGCAATACCTGCACAACGCGTAAACCTGTAAAACGCGTGCTGCTAGTTTTCATTATGTACCTACCTATTGCAAGAGGGTTTTAAAGTACATACTGTTTTTAAGTTCATCGTAATTGTTGATGTAGGTATCTGTTTCGATTGCTTATTGTTTTATACCTACTAGTGCGAAAGAGATGTGTCGTATAATTGGTTCATTAGTTAACTGATTATATTTCATTGTATTTTAGACGTTCCTGTGTATCATCAAGGACCCAAACTATGATGAATAGTGTGTTGGTGGACCAGGAATTTCCAACTGCACAACGCCTTGACACTAACAGCCTTGAAACACATTCCATATACTGCCACGAATCGATGCCCCCTCCTTTCCCGATGCCATCTTCTTCTCACTGCATTACACCAGAAATATTTGATTATACTCAGGCTTCGTCCTCGGGATTAGCAAATAATACTTGTACTTGTAGTACCGCCTAGTGTAGCCATTCACGCACTTTCTTTGAGGGTAGATAAATAAAAAAAAGTCACCGTTGTCAGCGATGTGGGCGATCACCTGTTTCGCGTCATTCGCTTTTAAGTGCTCGCCACGATCGCACATCGTGTCTTCCCAGTGTTAATTTAGTGTTAATAAGTGTTACCTAATAAATAACATGCCGAAACGTAAAAGTGAAGAACGTTGTGATAAGTTATTTAAAAAACTCAAGAAATTGGAGAAAAAATTACGACGACGATGTCGCAGCCAATCTTCGAGTTCATCAACGTCCGGCATTCAAGGTCAGTTAACAATTTATTTTATCAGGTATCATGTGCCTATTAGGAATGAACATTTCAGTAATTGTTGCAAACGATGTTCGTTAAATCATGTTTAACAAAAGTAGTATACCCCCTGGGATTTGTTATTATTGTTTAACTCATTATGTCAGCTGGGTTTGCGTGCTTCTCTTTGGAGATGTTACTACCCGTTTAATTAGTTTTGCGAGCAGTATTTAAGGAACCGTTTCTTAACTAATGAGCAGACAATGACGTGATATTTTTTTTATGTACCTACATACCTCTAATTTATTATCGTGTATGTACATGTTTTTAATGGTACCGATTCGGGTTTGCGTACTTCTCTTTGGAGCTGGGGCCCGAGTCTGCTATTTACACACCGTGTTACTATGATCATAGTGGGATGATAGTGTCAACCCAATATGTGCCTAATTTTCGTATTCAGTTAAGCCAACAACAATCAGTGGCATACTGGCATGAGTGGGATGCGGTGTTGTCAATTTAAATTAAAAATAAAAGTATCAAACATTTTGTAATTATTAATAGGCAACACCGATTGGCACTAATTATTAATAATCGTTTCTTATGTTGCAAAAAATTGTATTAATTGTTTTTTGAATACTAATTAATTGTAAAAGCCCATACAATATGTAATTTATATTAAAAACTTGTAAATAAGGATAATAATGTTTTAAAAAAGGAAAGTTTTCGTTGAAATTGACACATTGTCTATGAAAAATAAAAAATGTTTAGCCATAGATATGATGCAACTGCTGTCAAAAAATAGCGGAATACGAAATTGTACCGGCCATCGGTCATATTCACTCAACTCGCGGCTCAATCGTTCCAATGGCCAATTGTGACGTTTTGACAGTTAGTAGAATGCCAATTATCGTAAAATGGTCCCAATAACCCCACCCACTCAGACGATTCAAGCAAATGTAAATAGCAGACTCGGGCCCCTGTACTACCCAATAAATCTGGGGGCACGGCAGTGCCCCAGCCAAGTCTCGAGCAAAACGGGCACGGCCGTACCATTCTTTTCTCGAAGCGTTTCGCGACTATTTCACCCCCCCTGTATCATCGATACGGGCAAAGCTAGGGGTTTAGATTTTCGATGACCTAGAGTAAGTATTAAAACAAGCTCAGCCTCAAAATTCCATGACATTTGAACCAATAGTTTACGAGTTATGAGCGATCAAAGTTACACCATTTTGTCACTCACTGACTCACTCACTGACCGATCATCAAAAATCTAAGGTACTTCTAGCAAACTTAGAACCTTCAAATTTGGCACCAAGATAGGTTTTTAGCTACATGTAAAGGGAAAATTATAAAAACGGTAATAAATTATATACCTTAGTAAATAATATGAAACAAATTTATATTTGCGGTTTTACAAGAACATGGTATATGAATTTTGACTGCATTGTTAACTTTGTTCTTTGTTTATGTACAAAAAGCAAATATTTTTTATAGCAATTTTGTTTATTTATAAAAAGAAAAGAAAGAGACCTACAAAAAATAAATGAGATCCCACCAAAAACATTCAATGTAAAAAAAAGCCAAGTCTCTCTATGCAATTCTTCCATCGTAAAAAGTTTTGAGATCGCATAGGAGCCAAGTCCTGTTCAACTTAATTTGTAATAATAAATCAATATTTTGTGACTATATCAATAGTTTTGTTTACATTACAATAATAGTGACTTGGCCATGAGCACAATAAGATACAAATATAAAACAGCATATTTGGAGGAGTTGAAAGTAAATAATAAATAATATCAGGACACCTCAACCGACAGTCGGTATCATCCAAGATCAGTGAACTGCACATGCACTATGGCGCATGTTTAGTCCATAGTGATCTCAAATTCCAATCAGTTACAAAATCATGTCCATAATACCTACATATAATATATAAATTCAACGGTATTTGCACGTAATTACAAGGAGCAAACGACCTTTAACTTGTGCTCATGGCCAAGTCGCTGTTATTGTAATGTAAACAAAACTATTGATATAGTCACAAAATATTGATTTATTATTACAAATTAAGTTGAACAGGACTTGGCTCCTATGCGATCTCAAAACTTTTTACGATGGAAGAATTGCATAGAGAGACTTGGCTTTTTTTTACATTGAATGTTTTTGGTGGGTTAGTTTTGCGAACAGTACTTTGGTCTGTTTCTTCTACACTAATATTATAAAGAGGAAAGATTTGATTGTTTGTTTGTTTGTTTGTTTGTTTGAAATGAATAGGCTCCGAAACTACTTAACCGATTTGAAAAATTCTTTCATTGTTGGGAAGCTACACTATTTCCGGTGAACATAGGCTATATAAAATTTTCAAAAAAGTTAGGGATCCATACTAAAACCTCAATAATGTAAACCAAGGTGTGAAAAAATTACCAAAAAACTTTCTTGCATCGCGTGCGCTGCGAAAACTATTGATTATAGAACAAAATAATGTACTACGTCTTTGTAGAACATATAATTATCTACAAAAAGTGTCGCGACAGCATATGTCTAACTATTACAGTTAGGTCACAATAAGAGATATTTTATTAAAAAAAATATTATTGAAAGGACGCCGCTAGAAAAGGCTTTTTATTTGTTACTTGGTATTGATCCTTATCAAAATAAATTACTTCATAGTCAAGACTGCTTCAATACCTTTATGTAACTTTTTGAATTATTCACTTTGGACATTTCCTTCGAAAGATATCACGAGTTTAAAATATAAGAATTAGAAAAAAGTCGCGTGATTGTCGCTCACTCAGCTCGGCTAACTATGCGATTTAAGCATCACTGAGGTACGGGAGTGTCTATACTAATATTATAAAGAGCGTAATAGTAGTAATAACACAGAAACCTTCAATCCTAACTTTTTAATAATGTGTTAAATACCCGTGCGAAGCCGGGACGGGCCGCTAGTAACTAATAAATATCGTATAATCGGTTACAGAAGAACAAGTGGCTTATAGCGAGGATTCCGAGAATTGTTAAATCAAAACATTGTTGAATCGCTCGACGGAAGCAACCTGCATCATGGGGAAGCGCTCAGCGGCTGCGATGTCGACCCGCTCCCGGAGTGCACCGCGAGCCCCGCCGCGAGCCCGTCGCTGCCGGCACAGCCGCCGGTACCAGCGCGACACTGACTGACAATGTTGCCCCTGCGTTTTCTTGTACAGAATCCGTGGATGCAATACCAGAGAGCGTGATACTTGATATACTAGGTGAAGATCCAACCATTTCGAATACTTACGGACCTGAAATACAAAGAGACTTAGCAGTCAGATTAGAGCATATTGCCACGCATGGACTGACTAAGGAGCTCCGCAAGGATCTACAGGACAAGTATCTGTTGCCGAACAACTGCAGATTAATAACCGCTCCCGGTTTGAACGCTGAAATAAAAGCCGCTGTTTCCGATGTTAACGTCAAACGGGATAGGAACATCGAACTGAGACAAAAACAGACGGCTACTGCCATAGCATGCCTGAGTCAAGCAATAAATAAACTTATTTCAAATATAATTTACGAATAAATCTAGATCTTATTAAGAAGACCGCTGGATGGAGTGGTTCTTCCAATACATTTTATCAGTTCTATAATAGAACTATAAGTAATGTAAACACCATAGAAGATGATTCCTTTGCAAGGACAATTGTTAATGGATCTCTTAATCAATAACTTTGATTGTTGCTCATATATAAGTTGATTAATTATAATAAGCCTAAATAAAGCAAATTAATTTTTCACTTAAATCTCTAAGGGCCACTTGCAGCAAATTTTCTAAAATCTCGATTTTATTAACGCTAGATTTTGCTCTGAAACCCGGTTTAACTTAAATCTCATCGGTGTTGTCTTGCACGTCTCAAAATTATGTTCGATTTAACTAAATCAAGATTTAGCCCATCATTCACTCGCCATTCATTCTTTACGTTCCGTTGTTATGTCATCATAACATTATGCGTGTGAAAGCGTGCGATGTGCGCGTACAAAGAAACGTGTTTCCTGTCAGTGTCAGTTTTGTTTTAACGTTTCCGGCCTTCTGTGTTTTCTTTTCGAGTTTGTTTACTTTCGATTGTGCGGTGTGCGTGATATTTTTATGGTTTTATTACAATCAAATTGTAGTAAAACCTAATTTTTCCACGGCGGAAATAATGCATTTTTTAAAACTAGTGGAAAAATACCCCATAATAGAAAATAAAAGAACAGATGGGGCTACGGCAAAAGATAAGCAAATGGCTTGGCAAAGGTTAAATGCTGAGTACAACTCGCAAACCAATTTCTCCCCCAGAACGGCAGACAAACTATCGTCTTGTTACAAAAATCAAAAAGTTAAAGTAAAAAAGATGCACTCTAATGAAAAAATGGCTATCAGAGGTAAGATATTCATTACTTGTACCTATTAATTCCTTATTACACTTAAAAAATAAACAATTTAAAATTAATCTACCATTTTTCTAGCACCTTTGCTACTGAATGCAGTGGAAGAGTATGGGCAGGACTGGGACCAGGTTGCACAGGCAACAGAAGCAAGCAGTTTAGACTGTAAAAATACTTTTGAGGAATTGGTAAAGGATGCCAAAAGAAAAGAAGCTATACATAAAAAAGAAATTAATCGTACAGGTAAGTGTACAGAATACTGTAAGCAGTGATGCATACTGCTTTGTTTGTTGACAGATAATTTCAAAAAGATGTTGTTTACAGGAGGAGGTCCACCTCCACAGCCATCTGGTAGCCATGACTCTATAATTGAAAAGGTCAAGACAATAATTGGACCCTCACTAGAAGGGCTCTTCACAATATATGACGAAGATGCAGAGTTTATGAAGGAGCAGCAAGAGTCAGCATCCATAAATACAGAGATGCAACCAATAGAAAAGATAGTAGTTGACTCACCACAGGTAGAAAATGGTAAGGTTCTTTGATACTATTACTTTGCATCAACCCTGATGAATAGATACTATGATAAGTGCTGGGTAATGATGGATCATGCAGATGAAGTTGCAGGCAAAAGCAGTTTATACTAATGTTGATACATTCATAAGCAAACTGTTCTATGCTATAACCCTTTAGCTCGCAACGATAAGCCGGCACAACGTTCACTTTAAAAAAATGTTGATCAAAAATTAGTTACTTTCTATAAGTTTTTATTTTATACCTAAAACGAATAACTAAATGTTATTGTAAAAAATAAAAACTAGACATTTCCGAACGCATTTTACGTCAGTATTGTGCAAAATGGCGTCACGGTCGCAGCGAGTGCATGGATTGCAGGTAATTTTATTCTATAATAAATATTTTCAAGTGTTTTTCCTGATAATAGACACCGGTATTTTATTTTTAGAAAGTCATTTTATTATTATGTTTACAAATAACTTCATTGTATTGTCTAACTTACGAGCACAGAGTTCATTAGGTATGGGCGTTATTTAACGTCACTAGTTACAATAACTGGCTACAGGGCATGTAACCGGTTAACTAGTTTCGAGTCACAGATAATCACGTGATTTTTGTAACCAGTTACATTACAATGCAGTGATCGAATGAGAAACGAGAAACGAAACAAAACTATGTTGCCAGCGCATGTCACTTCTTCGCGCGTAATATGTGATCTTACTAGTTATTTATACTGATCGGCAAAGCGAGCCGAGAGTTCCCGAAATCACGAGTGATGACACGATGAAATCCGAACTAATCCGAACATGCACGTGCCAAGTCGCCAACTTACTAACAATAAATAGTTCTGATTGTGATGCGTTTGATTTTCATACGTATTACTTAGGCTTTAGAGATTAGTTTAGATTGATCATTATTATAAACCTTCGACGGGCGGCGTACGAACACTAATATGAAATTGGTATTTGTTTATGTTTACTTTGACAAGTAAAATTTGTTTAGTTCGTTCGTAAATATTGCTTTAATAAGTAATTATTTATTGCGAAAGGGACTTCCATGCATGTTTTTGTAATATTTTTGTATAGTGTAAATAGAAAAAAAAAACTAAATAGTGTTAAAATATTAAAACTGTAAATTGTGTAAATAGAGAAAAAAAAACTAAATAGTGTTAAAATATTAAAACGTAAATTGTGTAAATAGAGAAAAAAAAAACTAAAAAGTGCAAAAACAATTATCCAATTATAATATTTTTTTAGATTATTTGTTTAGATTACGTCAGTTACAAAAACTTATCCGTTCAAAAAACTTAAAGCTTACGTAACGTAATTTAACCGTTTTGTATTTTCGTTTCGCTAATAACTGTAATACTTTGATAAAATCACCATGTCGAATCACCGAATAGAATATGAAAAATCACTTGTTACAAAAATCACCTGTTACCAAAACAGGTTACGCGTTCGAAGTAACTAGTTACGTTACGTTTCGCGAAAACCACGTAACGACCCATACCTAGAGTTCATAAAGTGTTACGTTGAACATTCTCAACGTTGCGACTTAACCAGAAAAGTACTTCGTAATATGTATGTTGAGCATGTTCAACATTGCGGCTTTGCTAACGATTTATTTAGCATGTATTTATATTAACATTTCGACGGCCCCCACGAATACTATCGAAATTACAATAAAAATTATTTTTGCAAAAAAAAAACCGACTTAAAAAATCGATAAAAGCACTAAAAAGTTGAAAATAATACTATAACCTACCTATATTAATAAAACTAACCTAAACTACGATTAACCTATAATACAATTTAACATGTAGAAACTTGGTTATCATCATCGTTCATTGCGATTGCCGAGCTATCGTGGGTAGGCGGGCGAGGAGAATTAAGAACAGCGACACTCCACCGAACACGTTTTGCTTTAATGCGGAGCCACCAGATTCCTCTTCATCCGACGGCCGCGAGCAAAAGAGCCCGGAGTTGCGTCAGTGTCAAGAAACGTCAACTCGCTTGTCATGTTTCAGCAGTTCCTTTTCACGTTTCTTAACACTAGAAATAGCGAAGCGCCTACAAACAATTTTTGGAGTCGGTGCCATGGTGGTTTTATTCTCTTTGGTGCCAAGCAATATACAAAACTTATATCACTATATACCTACAGACTAATTACCAGTCGTTTCATTACTTAGCTTGGCACCGACTCCAAAAAATTGTTAAATTGTATTATAGGTTAATCGTAGTTTAGGTTAGTTTTATTAATATAGGTAGGTTATAGTATTATTTTCAACTTTTTAGTGCTTTTATCGATTTTTTAAATCGGTTTTTTTTTTGCAAAAATAATTTTTATTTGTTTATTTTTAGTGACACATTTTTAATCTCAGATAATATGGGTAGGCCTTCAGCTGACACCCTTTCATCATCCTCACGATAATTTCCATCAAACGAAATCCAGTACCATGCATCTCACATCCAACGAATTCCCGCTACATTCACAAGGTCATCTTGGCTTCATCATTAGATCTTATAGTAGAATGGTTCTTATTGAACGCAAATGCTTCATTTGTTGTAGAAAATACCAAAATCGCTGTACGTTTTCCTATAAAATTTGAAGAGTTCCCTCAATTTCGCCAAGATTCCATCATCAGATCCCGACTTGGTGACTATGGGACCATTTGGGAAGTATACCCTTTCCAACAAAGAAAAAATATTTCAAATCGGTTGGAAAGCAACGGAGTTATGCGCGAACAAACATAAAAAAAAATACAAACATCCGAATTGAGAACCTCCTCCTTTTTTTTAAAGTCGGTTAAAAAACCCATTTTCGTTTTATTGCACTAATAGCAAGTAGAGATAAAGATGTATGATTCTATATAAAAATTATGTACCAATTTCTATACCCTGACTATTTTTCAGTCGAACAAAATCGAAAGTACATAAAATGAACACATTAAATCATCGAAATTGCCACTTTCGATATTATACGTGGTCAGCGGTGCGCGGGCGCGACACGAAACTACCTGTTTCGTCAGTGTTACCGGACATTGCGAGTGAACGCACGTGTGGATTGTGAGGTTAGGTTTAGGTTAGTTTTTATTTAACTTTTAGTTCAAAATGAATAGAAGAGGCTTACATATGGTACAAATGATAAAAAAACGCAGTGAACGTACAACAGAACCTATTACTTCCAAAACAAATGATGATCAACCCGGTGAGTTTTAAAGTTTTTCACTCGTATTATGCGTTTTTGTTTGTAAAAAGCAAACAAATTTATATATTTTTACATAAAATGTAAAAATATATAAAGGACATGGCCGGATTTTGCCCTGAGAATGAATTTTAGAAAAACTAATGTACAGCAACTATCAATATATGAAAATTCCTTATTAAATATACTAAAATTAATAGCCACAATTATATTTCTCTAGAACTTGCGAATAAAAATGCAAAAAAAAAATAGTGTGCTCGTTGATGTTGTGTAGGATTCTGCCCTCAGAATGAAATAGAAAAAATAATTGTACATCAACTATTAACATATGAAAATAACTTATTAAATATACTAAAATTAATAGCAACAATTACATTTCTCTAGAATTTGCGACAAAAAAATATACCTAAAAATATGTTTAACTGATCTTGTGTTTGTATGTTTGAACTGCGCGCGCACCCGTACTCCTTTCCGTCTGTCAATGAAAGTGACAAGTAGTGACAACCGCAGTCATAACCTAAAAAACATTGAATGATTGGTTTCTGTTCAAGAAGTAGTAATTATTTTCACATTTTACCAAGTTTACTTACGAAACAAATTCGATAAGTATTTCTTTAGTGAGTACAACATAAAAAGACATGGTTTTTTGCTCCTCTAAATGGATTGATTTGAAATGCATGTTATGTATTGCTCAACCAAAGCGATGAAGAAGGTTCACATAGCGGAGTACGGGGATACCCATCGTGTGAATTTGTTGTGGGAGGCTCTATTATGGACTCGATGGTACACCAAACTCTTGAAGAAAACAGTGCATAAATGTATATAATACTTGATGACATTGAAAGTATCTTGTCTGAGTAATTATAATGATGATTTTCTTTAAATATCTGTAAAATAAGTAGATACAATTTGTATACAACCAAATGTAATCCTGCCGACTGCTAACCGAAATAAACACTTTTCGGGGCTAAACTTCTTAGGATTCACACGCACTATGCGGTTACCCGCAATGCGGCTAGCCGTCCGGCTGACCGCAAGCACAATTATGTATGAACGCTTATGGTTGTCTTGCATTGTACAAGAACAACCATTATAGTGTCGTTTAAATGTATTGTAAATGTAATGCTGTATGTAATCCAATAATAATACATTGTGTAGTGTAAAAAATAGTTTTATTTAAACGCTGGCCAATTAGATCTTAAAATAAAGAATAAAGATTTACCCATTTTAATGTTTTATTGCCTATTTATTTGTATATTTTTGACCACTTCGCTTTTTTTAATATCATGGGCTAGGCGTCTAACTAGATACTATAATATTATATTACCAATATATAAAGAGTTCTCCATAGTCATCTCACTGATAGATGGACTAATTAGGAAGAACGAGAACCACCAAAAACTAGATTTTAACTGTAAAATATATCAACAACATGTTTTACTTGGTATTTCGATTTTAGACCCTTTTTCCATAAGTTGACTTAGAGTGTTCCATTTATTTAATAGAATTCACTGATTTTATTTATTATTGTTATTGTATTTCTCCTATTAATTTGGCTATAAAACTCGGAACTGATACTCATTGCTATTTAAAAAAATCTAGGCGCTTAACAAGAAAAGAACCTATTTACCGGATCTCTCGCAAGTTCCCTGACCATGAAACCTATACTATTGTATAGACAAAACCATAAGCTTTAATATGAGATACGTTACATCACTGTACATGAGTATTTTTTTCAGGGCATAGCTCCATACTAATTCCGGCCATGTCATTTGTTATTGGAACCTGTTTAGTGACGGTTTGTTTGTAATAAAAATTTGTATTTTTTTTGCTATTTTGGTATAATTCATTTTAAACTATCGAAAGTGGTAGATTCGATACTATACTGGTACAAAGAGTAAATTTGTTTCATCGAATTTACCACTTTCGATAGTATTACCTGATTTGCTTTGACAAATTTATCGAAAGTGGTACATTCGATACTTTTCTCTGCTATGAACACATCGAATGTACCACTTTCGATACTTTACTACGTCAAAGTAATAGATTGCCCTGCATTTTCGATAGATGTTGTATTAATTGTTTTTGTTGTTGTTGTATTTTCAGTATCTCCTGTGCGTTGTCAATTCACCGACGAGGAGTGGAGATATTTAAATGACATTTACGATGAAAATGATGCGGTTGATGCGGATTTTGTTCATAATGATTCTGAAATCGTTATTTTTGATAGCAATGAATGTACTCCGGTTCCATCTCCTAACTCTATTCAAGATTTTGATTGTCTAACAAGCCAAACTGCAAAATCTTGTAACAACGATGTTCAAGAACCTTGTGACATTCCGAGTGTAAATTCTTTGATATCAGCATCAGCATCTGAGCCAGAAATACCCAACATCTACACTGTCAGTAGAAAAAGGACCCTCAAGCAAGATCCGGGTAAGAAAAGAAAGAGGCATGTAAGCCAATGGACTGATGTTCGTAGAAAATTGCTGAAAAATTCCGGACAACAACACGTAAGCAAAAAAGGTAAGGAAATGCCAGCCAAAACAATGAAAAGTCCATGTCCTTTGACTTGCAAGCTGCAGTGCTCCAGTCATATTAAGGAAGAAATAAGACAACTTATTTTCGATAAGTTTTGGAAACTTTCAGACCACTCTAAGCAATGGGAGTATATTAACAAATTTACTACGAAAATTGAAAAAAAGAGGCAAACTAAGGAAGGACCATCGAGAAGGAAGTTCACTACTAATTATTATTTACCTGTTCCGAATGCAGATTCTAACATCTTTGAACCAATAAAAGTGTGCTTAAAAATGTTTTGTGCCACCTTGGCTATTACAGACCAATTCATACGTACAGCGCAAGAAAAGCTAGACATAAGTGGTGTAACGGGAACTGATAACAGGGGAAAACATCTTAATCACCCTAAAAAAATAGACACCGAGATGACCAGTAGTGTTTGTGATCACGTAAAGTCATTCCAGCCTGTTGAGTCCCATTATACAAGGAAAAGCAGCAGTAAATTGTACTTGGATAACAATCTAAGTTTTGCTAAGATGTTTGCGTTATACAAAGATTGGGATCAATTGCAAAACTACAACAATACAGCACAAACAGAAAGGCAATACCGCACTATTGTAAACGACAATATGAACATTGCATTTTATATGCCGAAAAAAGATTTATGTGACAAGTGTCACGCGTTTGATAACATAGAACATCCTACCGAAGAAGAAAAAGAATCTCACGCCAAGCATCTTTCGAACAAGCAAACTGCACGAAAATACAAAGCCGAGGATAAAGAACTAGCCAATCAAAATCCTGGTCAAATAGTATGTGCAACTTACGACTTTCAGAAGGTACTTAACTGCCCTAGTGGAGAGGTTTCTTTATTTTATTATAAAAGGAAGTTGTCACTTATGCATTTGACAGTATTCGATGCTGGAAAGAAAGAAGCATCATGCTACATGTGGCCTGAAAATATAGCCAAACGTGGGGCCAACGAGGTTGCTAGCTGCTTGTTAGATTTTATTCAGCTTAAAGTAGCAGATGGGGCACAAGACTTCAGATTTTGGTCAGATAACTGGGACAAAACCGTAACAGAGTTGTCTACAGCCTCTATATGCACGCTAGCAAGAAATTCAACATCGACATCACTCACCGATTTTTAGAGTCTGGTCATACTCAACAAGAAGCAGACAGTGTGCATGCTCTTGTTGAGAGATCTTCCAAAGGCAAAATAATTTATACTCCTGACCAATGGTACGCGTTAGTTCGTTGGGCGAAAACAAACAGTTCTCCTTACAAAGTTACTGAAGTGACTCAAGATATGTTATTTGATTTTAAAACCTTGTTAGACAACAGAAACTGGAAGAAGAACACTGAAAATCAAGACGTGAGGTGGAATAACATGAAGGAAATACATGTAAAAAAAAATGACCCTAATATTATTCTTTACAAATATGACCTGGACTCAGACTACATGACACTAAATACTTTAGTTCGGTCCCGTCGAAATAAAAAAACCTTGCTTAGTAATCAAGAAAATGAATTGTCGCCATTATATTCTAGCAGCTTGCCGATATCTGAAGCAAAATATAAAGATTTGTTGTCGCTTTGTAATGCTGGACACATTCCAAAGCAATATCATATTTTTTACAAATCACTCCAAATTTCTCAAAGCAATGATGAAGACATTAACGATGAGGACTGAATAGTTTATTTTTACCATTATTTGTAGAGGTCTAAGAACATTGGAACTGATTGTGACTGATTTTTAGAATAAATAATTGTCTAATTACTGGTAAAAAATTTCGATTTCTTTTAATACATACTTTCTAGTTTAAGCTCGAAAAAGCTCAGTACCTAAATATATCTATTTGTAAATAGATATATTTAGGTACTGAGCTTTTAAACATTGATTGTTGTAAACATTGATTGTTGATTAATATTAAAGCAAGTTGAGTAACGTTTTAAGTTTAATAGTTACATAAAGTAAATGTTTGTGATAATTATCTCGTGATGATCTCTTTTATAATTAATAATATGATATGATTTATAAGTGTGTTAAGTTTTCTTTCCTTTTTAGTTACAAAATTTATGATTGTAATTTCAAGAGCATAAGACTTATATATACTCATTATTCTTAGTATAGAGTAAGTACTATGTTCTGTACTAATATTACTTTATAAAACCATTGTGCCATAAACATAATTGTATATTTTTACACTTAGAAAAAGAAGTATCTCGTAAAAATTCAAATTTAACATTGAAATGTCATCATACAAGGTAAAAGCTGCTTTATAACTAAGTATTTGTGTTTTTTAATCCTTTATTTTTAATATAGATTCTTTGATTAAATATCTGAATGTGTTTTTCTTCATTTGCCACTAATGTCCCAGAACAATAGCAGCAATATAAAGAAAACAATCGAAAGTACCACATTCAATAGTTTACTAAAAATTGTTGCAGCGGAAAAGTATCGAAACGGGCACATTCGATAATAGACTAGAATATTTTGTCATAAAAAACTATCGAATGTGTAAAGCTGGGTATCCATTTGCGCAGCCTCGTGGCGAGCTGCCTCATCCTGAGCGTGCCGCGGGCCGCGGAAAGTACATGCGTCTCCACTTGAGCACACATAATATCGTATCGAGCGGCAAGCCTCAACCCGAGCCACGATTTTCTCAGTTCCTCATTAACCACCATGGTTGACGCACGTAAAGTCGCTGCAGCATTAGTAGTAATTAGTCATTACAAAAGGAAGCAACATAAGAAACGGAAACATCGATGGTGGATTAAGGAAATATATCGTCAGCGAAATGTTCATGCAAAACAATTGTTGTCAGATATGACCTTTGAAGGCGTAGAAGAAACTATTAAAAGTAGTAGAGTAACAAACATACATCCATCCATCCATCCATCTGATCCATCCATCCATCCTCACAAACTTTCGCATTTATAATATTAGTATGATTATATTTGCCTATACATACTCCGCGGTCAAATGTTTTCTTTTGTTTTTCATTTTGTCCATAGACATAGAGTACCTACTCAAAAAAAAAGTTTTATTTGCCTCATTTAATATAAAAAAAGATTTTAATAATAATGCATGAAAAATACATTAAATCAATAAATAAAACATTACACAAACCAGCATGCATTTGACACGCATACATAGCTACTCTGTGGTCAAATTGTTTCTTTTGTCTATTATAGACATAGTTGAAAAGTTTGTTTCCTGTGTGGTTTTATTGAATGTTTAATTTGTTCAAAAAAGAAATTGGGAAATAACAGTTTTGGTCAAATCTGTGGTTATAGTAGTTTAGTTTTCGACAGTAGAACCTTAATAATGTTTGAATATTATATTTTAATAACGTATATTAAGTCACTTACAATTTAAATTTATTATATGGTCGAATTTCGACCACTTGGCGACCACTAGTTTTTATAAAAGTGTGCGTTACAATAAAGTTTATGTTCAACAAAGCTCCTAAATCATTTACCTACCCACCCCGACTACACAACTAATTTTCAAAAACCAATGAATTTTTACCTGATCCCGTGACGAGACTTTTTTATGCCGAGATTTTTCCCGCCGAAAAGATTCACAAAGCGAAGTAATTTTTTTTTTTACTTCGGAAATGGGTAGTTTCATTTCCTTGCTTATTATTTTCCAAGAATCTTCTTTCAATTGTTTATTATAATAATTCGGTGAAGTTGGATCCCACAAATGTCGGTGGTTTTCATATAACTTAATTAATTCGATACATTTCTCATTATCCATTTTGCCGCGTGCCGAGCACACTTACGTCCGTCTCCACTGAACGCACGCCTCACACTGAGGCGTCTTTGAGCATGGCCATTTACCGACACGATTTGGCTCGCTGCGCGGCCGCCTCGTTTGGTTCAAGTCGCGGCAAGCCTCGACTTGCGGCACGGTCTCCACTAGATCTGCCTCGGGTCGAGGCAGCCGCTCGGCCCGAGGCTGCCTCAAATGGATACCCAGCTTAATATTAGAAAAAGTATAATAATTATCAAAAACTATAGTAGACAGTATAAAACTGTAAAATTTTCCACTTTAGATACAACGGTAATATAAAATTTACAAATTTCATGTTTGACAAAAATCAAAATCTAAACTTAGAACCGCTCT
This sequence comes from Autographa pulchrina, assembly GCA_905475315.1. Taxonomy (NCBI): domain Eukaryota; kingdom Metazoa; phylum Arthropoda; class Insecta; order Lepidoptera; family Noctuidae; genus Autographa; species Autographa pulchrina. The sequence goes on along the minus strand of FR997762.1, from coordinate 5,129,474 downwards.
CCTGTAAAGTAGAGGTTTTGCAGTTTCGATACTTTACGTGGTGGCCGTCGATTTCATTTCATAAATTGGTGTTTTGTCATGCTATGGGTGTGGTATATGTTTTTTTTTTGCTTGCTTCAGACTAAACCAATATGGCAAAGAACGCGTAAAATTATGGCACTAGTTCCTCCAGAGAATGCTCCATCAGATAGTAGTAGTACTTGTACTGACGATGAAGTTATAATTGAAGACAGGACGAAAGAACGTAAAAACTCTTATTCTAGCTCCGAACCCAGATCATACCCTTCTTCGCTTAACGACTTGGACCTTGGTAGTTTTGGAAATGAGTCTCCCACGCCTTTCTTATCCGATGAAGAAACTGTTCCATTGACACCCGTCATGAATAACATGTTCCCTCAAGACAGAACATCAACTTCCAGTTCTTCAGTCAGTTTCGTCTATTTTATCACCTCAAGTTTCATCTATTTTATCACCTCAAGTTTCATCTGTTGTATCCCCACAAGCTTCTTCAAATATATCCCCGGCGACACGTTCCAAGAGGCGAGCTAATACAACACCTAAAATTGTTGCTAAGAAAATAAAAAAGTATGTGAGAAAACCGTTGTTATTCAAATGGAAAACTGCTAAATTTAGATACACAGCACATATCGAAACAACTATACTTGATGTTCCGATTGATTCAAGTACGAGGTCTCCTTTAGACTACTTTTACAAATTTTTTTCAGAAGATATTATTAAGTTGATTACAGACCATACAAACTTATATTCAGTACAAAATAATGCTGCCAAATGCGCAAATGTCTCTAACGATGATATACGGGACTTTTTAGCCATTACTCTTATGATGGGTGTGGTACAAATGCCATCATACAAGGATTATTGGAGTCGCGAATTAAGATACCCCCCCATCGCAGATATCATGCCGGTCAAAAAGTACGAAAAAATTAGAAAATATCTTCATTTTGTGGACAACTTGGACATGAATGACGATCGCTATTTTAAAGTTCGAAAGAAAACTTAAACTTAAGGAAGAAGGTAGATACAGTATTGATGAAATGATGGTACCCTATAAAGGTACTCGGGCAGGCAGTAGACGTCAATACTTACCGAAAAAACCCAAAAAATGGGGGATTAAAATATTTGTGAGAGCTGGCGTATCTGGGCTAGTATACGATTTTATTCCTTACGCTGGAGAGGACACCTTTCGGAATAACACTTTCACGGACTATGAAAATAGTTTAGGTCTTGGGGCGAAAGTTGTTTTGACGCTCTGTAAGACAATAGAAGCGAAGCCGGCAACAGTATACTTTGATAACTTTTTTACCTCTTTGGAGTTAATTCACCATTTACGGGAAGAGTATGGTATTTTTAGCCTTGGAACGATAAAAGCCAATCGCTTGCGAGGATGTCAAAATAAAATATTGACTGACAAGCAATTGTTCAAGAAAGGTAGGGGTGCAAGTGAACAGGTCGTCTGCAATAACAATAAAACAGTTGTTGTAAAATGGTTGGATAACAAGGTGGTCACACTAGCAAGTTCGTTTGTTGATTCCTTTCCGTTGGGGAAAATTCAAAGATACTGCAAAAAAAGTAAAGCTAAGATTGAAGTGAACTATCCTCGAATAGTAAAGGAATATAACGCTCACATGGGCGGTGTAGACTTGGCAGATATGTTGATTGCATTGTACAGATCTGCTTTCAAAACCAAAAGATGGTACATGGCGATTTTCTCCCAAACGCTTGACATATGCGTAAACAATGCCTGGTTATTATACAGACGAGAAAGCCCAGATGCAAAAAAATGTCTTAGCTTGAAAAAGTTTAGAGTTCAAATTGTAAATGAACTGTTGCACAAAAACCGAATTAGACAAACTCCTAGTGCTCCAAGACCTCCTGATGCGGTCAGGTATGACAATACGGGACACTGGCCTACATTTGTATCCTATGGGCCTTGCAAATTCTGTAAAACTGGTTACACAAATGTGAATTGTACAAAATGTAATTTACGACTATGTTTTGTATCTAAAAGGAACTGTTTTTACAACTATCATGTTTTACAGTAGGTACCTTTTAGGTGATTTATCGTTCATTTTTATAATATTCATGACTGATTGTCCTTTTTATGTCTTTTTCAATTGTATTTTTTTATAATAAATGCATGTTATTTTTCAATAAGTGTTTATTCTGTAAATGTCTCAAAAACCTACATATATCGCGACGTTGAAAATACTCAACGTTCATTTTACCACCTAATTTTCTCAATACATCGCAACGTTGAGTATTTTTAACGTATGTTTTTCCAAAAGTTACACAAACTATATTTATTTTTTTGTACTCATGAATACATGATTTACATACATATAAAATAAAAAAAACCACAAAAATACTGATTTTGTTTCCTTGCGAACTAAAAGGTTAAGAAGCCTACAAGAAAATATTAAGGATGATTTTGAAGCTATATTTTATAGCGACAACTGTTGTGGACAACAAAAAAAATAAATTTATGATTGCAATGTATATTTACGCAGTCACTAATTTACAAAATTTGACGGCAATTACCCACAAATTTCTAATAAAGGGACACTCACAGAATGAAGGAGATTCCGCACATTCTGTGATAGAGCGTAATATTTCAAGATCCTTGAAATCTGCACCTATTTACGTCCCGGAACTGAAATATTTCGATTTTATAAACAATTCTATGAGTATCTGTGACTTCATTGATTTGTGATATTTTTCTTTTTTACCACTTATTGTTATTTTTTCTAGAAGAGTTTTGATTTTTAGACTACTTTTAATTAAGAAGAGATGTTTTAAGTTACTGTTGTAGTTCTATATTAATTGGTAGTATTTTTGTTTTTTGTTTTTTAATTGTATCTAAAAATCAAACAGTGTACCTCTATTTGATTTTTAGATACAACTTTTAATTAATAGAAGACTAATATTTTTTTTTAAACAGTTTCTGAAACAAATATTTCATTTCTATTTACAATTTAATTTTGTTAATTTTAATAAAATAGCTTTAAGTTTAAGCTCATTGACCTCAATAATATTTTAGCCATTGATATATCTAATAAGACAGTGTTAATTTTTACATAGGGGTTTGTTAAGGAATCTTATTTCATTATAAGTAATTTTAAGTAGATGTGCCATCCTATAAAAATCTCATATTTTAAAAGAAACATACCCAATAAGACTATTTTTCCATTATGAAGTTATTTATTTTAGAAAATCCGTTCTTGTTATATATATATTTTTTATGTAGAAAAAGACACTTGTTGCTAAAAATTGATTCTAATTCAAAAATAAATAATTAAATAACACACCACCTACATCCCCATGTAAATACCTTTTAAATGATATATGACACTTATATGTAAAAATAACACTTTTATAGAAAAACGAATTTTAATGAAATTAAAAACTTCAAACGCTTGTAGGTACTGTAAAATTTGTACTTTCTGAATTACGTCATTTTTTTATTTAACCGACGATATATAAAAATAAATCGCTAAATGTGTTGGTAAGCGCATAACTCAATAAAGCCAGGACCAATTTGGGCAATTCTTTTTTTAAATGTTCGTTGAAGTTCAAGGATGGTTTTTGCGGCGAGAAAAATTCTAATAATTGCCGGAAAACCCCTAAAAACAGCCCTTTTCTTTTTCCCATACAAACGTTTTCTAACTAAAACGTAGAGTCAATTTGAGCTTTATCGTTTTTGCATAAAGTTCATATATTACAAACACTGTTGTCTAAGCAATGTAGGTGTGTTCCTAATGTCAATGAGTCAATTTGCACTTTATTACCGCTGTACAAAGTTCAAATTCAATCATATCTATGAAAACAGTGTGCGTGTGTGCGTTGGAGCACAGAATACATCGTTGGAGGATTTAATGTCGCGTTCCAAAACTTTTTGGTCGGCTTCGCGATATTATTTCTTTTGTTTTAAAATGCATCAGTTTTCACGTCATTACCTTTGATTATAATGTCTAGAAGGACTGTCAAGTGCGCGCAGACGTGTTAAAAAATACCAACCAACGGCTGGTTGATAAGTACTTTCCCGCCAACCAGTACAGATCGTGCCGCTTTCGTGTCACTACGTTTTACCACCATTTTAATAACCACATAACAGCGATAAAATGACAGTATGTGCTTTTAAAGTTTGTAGGAATTATAAAGGAAGGCTAAAAAATACCAAACACATCACCTATCACCGTAGACAAGACACCAAGAAACTTCATATTTTTTTTGTTTTTTTTTTTTTTACCATATTACGCCATATTTTATCAGTGTTGCCAGTTTCTGTTTCTTATTCTCCCATTTTTTAGGGTAACTTTTTTGGTTTATCATTACGTTTATAAAATTTCGTTGATGTACTTCGACCGATCGCCTGTAATTAAAACCTTTATTAAAACTCATTCCTAATTAACGAGAAATGATCTTTCATTTCAAATTTCCAAATCCTAACTGCTCAAAATATTGTACCTAAAGGTGTATGCCCACTATCCCGTAGCATACCATGACCGTACTATGTATTGAGAAGTATGAGACTATGCCCACTAGACCGTTCCATCACCGGCCGACACCGTAGCGTGCCATGCACGGGCCGTCAACTATTCGTCGGAGGGAATATTTTGCCGGTGCGGACACGCTACGTGCATGGCACGCGACGTTGCCAGACCGCTGCGCGCAGGCGGCTAAACGGTGACTGAGCGAGGAGTATGACCGTTACAAACCCGTTTTAAATGCGTTGTAGCAGTGTTGCTCTGTTGCCAGTCCGTTCATTAGTTCAACGAGAGGCGTGAATGCGTATAGATGTATAAAAATGGAGGACGAAAAACTAATAGAATGTGTACGTAAATATGAGTTTATATAATATAATTTACAACATCCGAAGCATATGGATAGTGTAAAAAAAGAAATGGCTTGGAAGGATATTTCGGAACAATTAAAACAACCAGGTATGTCAATTATTATTCTATTATCGTTTATTTGAGTAAGTAATTTAATTACAAAGTAGATGTCCAATCTAATTGCCCTTGAGCCGTTTGGAAAAAATCGGCATATTTATTGCGTACTTCAAAAGCGGTAGAAACTGCAGTATATCCTTGGTGTCTTATGGTGGACATACACACTACGAGAAATCGTTACGATCAGAATGTACAGTTCGAACGGTACCGATAAATCGCTACATGTATGTTATAAAACTGTACAGTTTCGTCCGATTTTTTAAGACTGTGCAGTCGAACGGAACAGCATGAAAATTTCAATTGATTTATCGGAATCGGACGAACTGTGCCGACTGATCGTAACGTGTATGCGCTCGTCAGTTTTTGTGTTCAGTTTTGTTGTCACTCGCAGTTCGGATGGATGTGCGCACGCGTCATGGAGATGGCGTCTCAAACTAATCACGAATGGCTAGAACAATTTATTGAGATATATCGCAGTGAACCTTGTCTTTGGAATACTAAAGGCAAAGACTATCACAATCGTGATTTAAAACGTTCAGGGTACAATAAATTAATTGCAAAATTTGGAATAGTAGACCCTAGTGCTGACAAAGATGATGTCGTAAAAAAAATAAACAACATTCGGTCTACTTACAAATAAGAGCGTAAGAAGATCGCTGATTCGAAGAAATCAGGAGCAGGAACCCAAGAAGTGTATAAACCAAAACTATGGTATTACTCTATGTTGCTGTTTTTATGTACCGTCTGATCGTAAGGATTTTTCGTAGCGTATATGGCTTGTATGCCATGTACGATAAACTGTACCGTTCGAACTGTACAGTCTGATCGTAACGATTTCTCGTAGTGTGTATGTCCACCACTAGGTTGTTAAACTGTACAGGAGTATTAGTTTCCGTAAAGGATACAGTTTCGCCGCGTCTTATGAAATTATGCAATATGCAAGTAGTTAGTACAATTTTTTCGGCATATTCTGGTTTTAAATGCATACGTCTATTATAAATACGAAATTTTTGACTTAAATTTCTAAAAGCATTTTCTACACGTCGAGCACGGCAAAGGCGATAATTAAAATGGCGTTTCTTGCTATCGTTTATGGACTGTTGTGAGGGATAAGGTCTTAGAAGATTGTTTTTTAAGGGGTGAACGCGCCCAAAAACGCCTTGCTACAGAACGCATCCAAATACAGCGGGGCGCGGGGGGGACCACGGCGGCCGGCGCGAGCGATGGAGCGTCGGGCGACACACAGATTCATTCGGCAACAGGCAGCGCGTCGCGCACACGCGTACATCACGTAATAAATATTGTCGCGACCGGTCAACGCTTGTTTGTATTGTGCCGTTTCTTTAAATATAATTTATTGTTACAGAAATAAGTTGAGTTATTATTCATCCTCAACATGTGGCGACCGTGACGATGAAATAAATGAAGATTCGAGACGTTTCTAACGTTAACGTTCCAACTGAATCGCAGGGTTAACCTGCAGATTTAGCTTCAAGGGGCATTGACCCACAGCATCTGCAGTCTTCATCTTTGTGGTGGGAAGGTCCTTCATTCCTAAAGCAGGAAGAAGGTTATTGGCCTACTCAACCTATTACTATAATTAAAAACTTACCGGAGGTCAAGGTATTAGTTTCAGATATAGACTTGTCTAAAAATAATTTAGTACAATTTGAAATAGGTATTCTAGTTACAGTAGACTTAAAAGAATTTACGCATATGCATTACGTTTTATTAATAATTGTAAAAAACTGTCAAAATTAAATGGACCTTTACAAGCTGATGAACTGGAGAACTCTTTAATACTTTTACTTAAAGTTAGTCAATCAGAATCGTTCGCAAAGGACATAAAGCACATTAAAGATGGAATAAAACTGCATCACAAAAGTAAGTTGTTACCCTTAAATCCTATTTTAGATATCAATGGTTTAATTAGAGTAGGTGGCAGGCTAAGACAGTCTGATTGTCAGTATGACAAAAAAACACCCTATTTTACTGGACTCTAAACAGCACTTTACTAAACTTTTGATGAGATATGAGCATTTACATCTAATGCATGCAGGTCCACAGTTGCTTCTGTCATCAGTCCGTGAGAGATTTTGGCCACTAGGTGGTAGGGTCTAAGCTCGCATGATAGTTAGGCAGTGTGAAGTTTGCACTCGAATGAAAGGTCAAACTGTACAACCCTTAATGGGTGATTTACCGAGTGTTAGAGTCAACCCAGACTTTCCCTTTAATTCTTGTGGAATTGACTTTGCTGGACCCTTTATGATTTCCTCCAAAAAGGGTAGAGGTAACCGTATCAGCAAAGCTTATTTATGTGTATTTGTATGTTTAGTAACTAAAGCCATACATTTAGAAGCTGTGAGTGATTTAACAACTGAAGCCTTCATATCATGTCTGCGTAGGTTTGTGTCGCGTCGTGGCAAGCCCTATTACATACACATGTGATAACGGAAGGAATTTCGTTGGCGCTGACAATGAGTTGGGTAGGGTTATAGAGTCCAGCGTTCAGGCAGTATCAGACTATGCAGCTAATGGGGCAATTAAATTCAAATTTATACCCGCATATTCTCCACATTTTGGTGGGATTTGGGAAGCCGGTGTAAAATCCGCAAAATTTCATCTTAAACGTGTTGTTGGCAATGCCTCACTCACATTTGAAGAATTAGGGACGCTCTTTACCCAAATAGAAGCAATCCTGAACTCCAGACCCCTTTCTCCCCTGTCATCAGATCCTATGGATACCACCCAAGCAGCAAAATGTGGTCTAGTAATTGTCCTGGATCCACCATTTCATTAGGATTATAACGGAATAGTAAGCAATTATAACCACGGAAAAGGGCCCAATTAATAAGCGTATTTTAACTAATTAAATATTTATAGTAGACTTGGTGAACACCACTTTGACCAATAACGACCTTATAGTTAGACTATGTAAAACTATTTGCTCCCGCAAAGCCAACTACCAGCGCTTAATGGAACTAAACAGGACAATAACGACCTTATAGTTGGACTACGTAGAACTATTTGCTCCCGCGAAGCTAACTATCAGCGCTTAATGGAACCAAACACGACAATAACGTACACGGTGAATCTCTTACAAGCTCATACAAAGTGTTGTGAATTGCAATTTAATTTCTAAGGGTTAATATTGATAAAGGTAAGTTATTCATCCATTTCTTACTATTAATATTATCTAGAATATCAATTATGAGTAGAGTGTTAGTTAACAATAAGTCGAGATGTATAGTTTGAATGTGCATGGCGCACGTATATTTTCGGTGAAGTATAATAAGATTTTTATCAAAATTTTTACACGCCCCTTGAAATTAGCGTTTCCATTAAGTTGAATTTCAAAATAATGTTGATTTCAGTAAGACATACAACGAAAAGTCGCCATTTTGACAAAGTTGGTTTTCCCAAATACATTAACAAACCATTATAGGCGTACTTTGTTTTAAAATGGTAAATATCAGAACCATCGCTTGGCCATATTGTTTGGAATTAGAGTTCCGCAAATATTTCTATAAGCGGACGGTTATTTTATATTGCTAATGTCTTATTTTTTATGTTTTGTTTAGGTGTCAGCATTGAAAATGGTCATGTTTCTGGACGTCGATCGCTTTTTGACTAAAAGGGATTTTCGAGCTTTAAAAACCTTAATGTGGCCTTGGACCGAAACACACTTTTTGTTGTCTCACAAATGTCGTGGTTGTAACCATAAAGTTTCAAAAAATCTTGCAAGACGGCCACGACACTTCGTTCTTAATAACGAACACATAAGATCATTGTTAAAAGAAGATAATTTCTGGTGTGAATAATGCTGCTTCTACTCAGTTTATGACCACTTCACCAGTGACGAATGTGAACTTGGTAACTTACTCAATAGTCTCTAATTTCAGTCAGTTAAGATTTAATTTCTCTGGCTTCTCTGTACCTATACTTATAAGTCATTGATTTCTAGGGTATATAAAAATGAAATACTTTTAGATTTCAAAATATTTATTATGTACAATATACACTTACACGTATCGTTATTTTTATATAAATACACTGTCATAAATAACACGAAGTTTGCATCATGATATTTATAATGAATGCACCGGTTGATTGTTAGAGAATGATTTTATCATTAAGTTAGAAAACAAGTTTGTGTTTAAGGCTTAAATAAAAACCATCATTTAAATTAATAACAGCTAAAAAAAATGTAGGCATGGTGATGCGAATCTTTAAGGCGGGGTTTTATCAAACGTTAGAGAACGGCTGGTGGGTCCCGCCCCGTACCGTTCCCCCTGACCGCACGCTTTATTATAGCTTAGTACGTTTTTATCAGTGTAAACGTGAAGACGTTCAGTCGGGACTCGGGACTCGAGACAGTACCTAATTGATGTTCGTTAATCTAATGTACCTAAGTACACTCGAGAGCAATGAATCCGGGTCACTTAAAGAATGTTAAAAATCTCGGAAACTAAAAATGATAGGTTAATGCAATAAATTGTATTTAATAGACAATGTAATACTCCTTAAATGAAAGTAAAAAAAATATGAGTCACCATACATTTTATTAACACAAAATTACATAAAGAAAAAAACTGCTGATCTCTCCTTAAAACAAAAATAGGAAACATGAAATTTTTGAACTTTATTACGATTTTCTTGAATTTTAATACTTCGTATTGCCTCCTCGTGCTTCCATTACTGCGTTTACGCGGTTTGGCATGCTGTACACCAAGTTCCTTATACGATTTTGGGGAATATTCTCCCATTCCTCTGTGAGAGCAATTTTGAGCTCACGAAGCGTGATTGGGGGAGGGTTTCGTTGTTTTACGCATCTGCCTAGCTCGTCCCAAGCATGCTCGATCGGGTTGATATCCGGGCTGCGCGCTGGCCACTCCATACGAGTAATGTTCATCTCTTGAAGGTAGTCATTCACAATCCTACCTGTATGAGGTCGGGCATTGTCATGCATAAATATAGCATCCTCACCTAAATTGACCATAAATGGACCAACGTGATCATTGAGGATTTCTTCCACATATCTTTCGCTAGTTAAAGAGCCGTTTTCTATGATCACCAGCTCTGTGCGACTTTCAGAAGAAATTCCGGCTCACACAAGTACAGACCCACCACCGTAGGCTACTTTTTCTTCGATGCATGCTTGCTTGAATCTTTCCCCTGGTCTTCGATACACTCTGTGTCTTCCATCGTGCTTGTAGAGCATAAATTTTGATTCGTCGGAGAACATAACTTTTGACCAATCTTCAATACTCCAATTTACGTGGCTCTGGGCATATCTTAGTCTTGAAATACGATGCCCACGCTCCAGTTTAGGGCCGTTTGCAGGTCTAAGGGGTTTTAAGTTAGATTCAGCACGCCGACGTCTTACTGTCCATGCACTTGGGTTACTTCCTCCGAGGCGTCGAAACTGATTTGTGAGTTCAGTTCCTGTGAGAAAGCGATTTCGAAGCATGGTGTTCACCAAGTATCGGTCTTCTCGTGCTGTGGTACACCTGGTTCTGCCCGTTCCTGGTCTGCGTAGGTTAGAACCAGTTTCTTCGTAACGTCGGAGAACTCTTTGTACTGTTGACAGCGACACACCGACAGTCCTGGCTGTATCGCGCTGACTCCGGCCGGTTTCCAGCATTGTAAGTATTCTGGTGCATTCTTCAGGCGTAAGCGACATAATTTCAGCTTGAATAATGAATATAGAGCACTATCAACATGGTTTATGTACCCACATAAATGACAGATTACAAACAAAAGCAAAACCAAATGCTGTAATTTCGTAGTTCCATCTTCGAAAGTGGCCCTTTTTCAAATTTGATTTTTTTATGTTATAACTTTACAATAACTAAGAAATTTTAATACCTTCATTTAAGGAGTATTACATTGTCTATTAAATACAATTTATTGCATTAACCTAGCATTTTTAGTTTCCGAGATTTTTAGGATTCTTTAAGTGACCCGGATTCATTGCTCTCGAGTGTATATAAAAGTTTAGGTTCTAGCGTTTTTTTTTAACGAACGACTTAGTGTAAGAATATGTAATTATCAGAGGGGCAATTCTCGTAATTTCAAGAACGTTCACAGTCTGATCTCCGTCTCAATCTGCCAAAAATATCTCTAATTTCCCTACATTTTGACAAGTTTTGACATTTATTTGTCGTTGAGATGAGATTGCGACTAGATTTTGAACGTTTTAAATTACGAGAATTGGCTTAGGCCAATTAGATATCTGGGCATCAATTTTTATCTAATCCTACCTACTTATGCGAAAGTTAGTGTGTGTGTGTTTGTTATATTTTCGTGCTAAAACGATTGGATAGATTTGAAATGAATCTATAGCTAATAAGTACTCTGGATACGTATAGTATGCTAGAACTCTTTATCTAGGTCCACGCGAACGAACTTTCGCTTTTTTATAATATTAGTAGGTATGGATAGTTTACAATGACGGGTTTTAGCATTTTTACGAGTAGGTACCTATGTTTACTATTCTAAGTATGGTTTTAGTGATCTTAGATCTATGTTTATTCTTTCGCAGAGTCTTGCCATGCCTTTTCACGTGGTGCAAACTAAGGAAAAAGGTCAGTTAAAGTTAGCAGCTGTACCAGATCTATGGGTACACAACAACGTTCTTTTTTGGCCGAAAAAATCAGCAGAAAAATTAAGACGACAAGAAAATTGCCAACCCGACGCTTCTTGGGAGACTTTGGCATGTCTTGTTAAAAGAAAAAGTTTGAGAACGTTTCAAGAGGCAAACGATGAAATTGACGCAATGAGTGATAGATCAGAAACCGAGGGAGATGAGAGTTATGTGCAGTCGAACCGATCGAATCGCAAAAAAAAGAGCGTCTTGCCAGAGAAATCGTTCAACGATATGGCAGAAGCCTTGATGGAGGTAAGGGGGCCTAAAAAGGCCACTTTGGCAGAATCATAAAAGGATAACATTATGTAATGAGCAACTACAGTACTTTCACAGTTTTTATATCTTGTGACTGGGCTGTAGCTACATTTAAATGTCATCTTTGTTTCGACAATTCAAAAGCGCCTGTAATTGGCCTACTTGAAATAAATACTTTGATTTTGATTTTTGAATCATATTACAAGTGGTAAAATGGTCGCAAAACGACAATTCATAATATTGTTGGCGTACAATTCATATCACTCAACTCATCTATATGACAGTTTTGTATAGAGATTCGTAAAATGCTATAGGTACACCTCTGCCTAACCTTTCAGGGATATTTAGGTGTGAAACTGTCAAAAAGATTAATTGCGTGATATGAATTGTACGCAAATAATATTATGAATTGTCTGTTTGTGACAATTTGATGGCTTTTATTATGATTCATAATGCTATCCTTTTATGATTCTGCCAAAGTGGCCTTTTTAGGCCACAAAAACGGAACTCTGACTAAACGAAGTTTTGTGTATGTTTAGTTACTCCTATTAGTGATTTGTTTGTTTTAAATATTCTACTTCACTTCTTGTGATTGACCTTCCTAACAATGTTTATTTTTTTTACAGAATCGTGATCAAGACCAAAATAGTGTGATGCTAACAGTCTCTCAAGTAGCAAAAGATACTCGCTCAAATACTACTAGTTCACTTCAAATTCAACATAACTCGGCTACGGTTCAATCAGATTCAGCAGTTTTCCCTGTATCTTCTTTTGTCGCGCAAAACCCTCAACTTGTAATAACAGAAGCAGAAGAAACATTGCCAGACGTCAGTTTCGATGCTCAACATTTCGTTGTTTACAACACGGATAACCAAACACAGCCTGTCGAGGTTGGTCAGATTCAACAACTTCAACATGAAGTAAAATCAATCAAAGAGGACATTAAAACAATTATAATGAATCAAAATTCACTTTATGAAATACAAGCTAACATGTGCTCTAAGTTGTCGGAGATTCAGAATGAATTAAGCTCGTACATCTAAATGACCGTTTCAAGAAAGCAGAAAGACGTAGAGATACCACATGCTATAAGAAATCTAAAAGAACTTGAAGAATTTGAAAGAAACTTAACAGATAGCACATTTAAAGAAAACATAATGAAGAAATTTGCCGTAGTATGTACTAAAGGTTTAGGTAAAGGAGGCGCAAATGCATATTATTTGATTGACTCTATATTTGATCGGAATTTTATAAAAGAATGCACGTGGACTACTGAACTTTGAGGAATTTCTTCTGAGGGCAGAAAAGCCAAAGCAAATAATTGTCTTATTTTCAGTGCAAATCCAGAATCATTACCATAATCTGCAGCTAATCCAAATTTTTGTTTTTTTTTTTTCCACACGTTTTGAGTAAAATGAAAAAAGCAACATTTATGGATACTCGATGAAAAAACACGTGTGCAGGCATTTATTGCAGCATTTTCAAAGTCGGTTAACATATATAGCGGACGAAATAATAATTCAAAAGTATCACCACATTTTTTCAGTTCTCGAAAAAATATTTCATAGCATATTTCAGTTTTAGACGGTAGAAAAGCATAAACCATTGGCAGTAATCGCCGTGTTGACTCATCGTTTTCCACTAAAGCGTGTATTGTGTACATTTGTAAGAACGGAAGAGGAGTACACGTAAATGTACCATCCATAATCCAGTACAGAGCACAATCAAGGAACTGCAAGTTTTGTTCTGTTGTAAAAATCAAAATACGTCCATCACCTTTTTTTTTAGTAGCTTTTACTGTCCCACGGCTGGGCAAAGGCCTCTCCCAAGTCCTTCCATTGGTCCTTGTCTCGCGCCATTTACAAAATATTTGCAGTCGGGGTCGGTTACTTCTAACAATTCATTACAGGTCCCCCGACTGCAAATATTTGACTTGATTTTATTTTTTTTTGACATGGCAGGCGTGTTTTTTTATTTTTTTTTATTATAATTCATATAAATAAAAATCAATATGCAGCAAGTCACGATTTTTCTGCGATTTCACAAATTTTGCAGCACGTAACATTTAATAGAACGATTTTATAACCGTAATGATTTACATCTAATATAGTTGTCATTAAAATATACAAGTTACCCTCATTTACAAAATAATACAAAATGCTTACGTGTTACTACCTGCCTACATTAAAATAAAATAGCACTGCAACTACCCACATCTAGTATAACCAACTTTTACTTTTTGCAATATTATAATTAGTTTTTATCTTCTATTACTTCAGCCGATTCTATTGAAGCTATGATTCATGAATAATTATTATTTCCTGTAGATTGCTTCAAAAGTATGCACAAGTATTTTAATATCGAAACTATAATAGATAGATTTACTGGACATTTTGTTTGTAGTAAAACATATATTATTAAACATCTCTTCATTTATAAGTATTTAAGTTTGTAATAGTCTATTAATCTGTGATTTATGTGCTTACTGTAATTTGATTTACTTCATCTATTGAATTAGGGTAACCTGTAATGATGTAAGGTGTGTAATAAATAAATAAATAAATATTTACCATTAATTAGTATTTACCTAATACTTTCCAAGTTGAGATTTTAAACTTTGGTCTGGTGAATTGTTGACTTACTAAGCTGTTGACATTCTGAAGTGTTGAGATTTTGAATCGTTGGTCTTACGGTGTTGATGTTTTAACTGCTGATATTATGGCTGTTGATGTTAAGTATCAAACCCCTCGTCATTTAACTGGCGCAGACGGTAGGATCGCGTCAAATATAACCGGAAGATATTACCGTCAATACAATGTTGAGTGGTATCCGCGACGCGATCCTGAAAGAACCACATTACCGGAAAAGCGTGTAAAAGTGCAAAAGTGCGAAAGGTGCAGGACTCAGCCTATCATCGGCATGATCGTGGGCTGAGCATAAAACTCTATTCCCGATTTCCCTTGTTAAATTTCCTATTAACTATCAGGTTTTCAATATAATTTTCATTGACTAGTTAGTCTTTTGATATTTGTATTCTGAAAGGCTAACATGGCCCAAGAAGAGGCAAAGTCGATAATTATGGAAAAGAACGTGTTGTGCTACAAAGAAATGTCGCTTTTATTACCCACTTATGATGGCAATAAAAGGACATTAACCTTCTTCATCAGAAGCATAGAGAGTGTTTTAGAATTAGTAGAAAATAGGGATCATCCCAGCATAGCATGTTTAATAAGAAATAAATTAAGTGGAAAGGCGGTTGAGGCGCTTTCCGAATGTAGACTTCGATTCGTGGGAAAACATTAAAGCTCTACTTAAGCGCCGATTTGGCGAATTCAGAGATGAAGTACAAGTCGTACAGGAACTTTTGCATATTAGAAGAGATAAATTATTGAGACTTTTGCAGACAAGATTAGAGAGTTGACTTAAACCTTAATAAATTTAGATATAAACAAAAGGGAATACTACGAAAAAATGGCTATAAACGTATTCCTCGACTAATTATCACCTGTTTTAGCTCTTAGCGTACGAGTCCAAGGTGCCGACTCTCTGGAACAGACCATTGTATTAGCTAGGCAGGAAGACTAAAAGTTTAAAAATAGACGATCTGCAGAAGTCAAACCAAAACAAAACATAATAACACCTAACAGTGCCTAGTTACGCATAGCCAACCCTTACCTCGTACCCTGTTGGTACACTGAGTAATACGACACACACCGTTATCATCGCCATGTCATTGGAATCATACACCTATGGATATATTACTAATATTCAATTAGTATAAAATAAAGTATCGCTGAAACAATTAGACTGATCACTTACAGTGAATCAGGCCTACCGTGTGGCCATACATAGACACACACTAATAAATGTTTAACTGATATAAAAACCGTTGTAACTTAATTTAGGAGGCTTATTGTACTTGTAATCATTGTAACTATAACACGTGTATTCTTTATAATAAATATTTTTTATAAAAGATCGGTCACGTTCATATTTGACTGGCGCAGCCGGGTCGGATTAGTAAAGTCGCGAATAGTGAACGTTAATAGACACACAAATCGGTCGTTCCGTCTACTAGCCGCAGTGACGCTAATTCCGTAAAGATCCTAACAAATAAATTCGTCAACGAACGTCGTCGCGTGTGCTACAAGAAGCGGATACATTAGCCGGCATGGGATCGAGCAAATTGTGAGTAGACCCTTACCCGCATTCCTCATCCTTGTCTATTCCCATCCACGTTTAATTGGACAAAAATCGCCACTTTTACGTAAACTTTGTGTATTTTTACTCAACAATCAGTGAATTACATAGTCTTAGTTATAGGATATCGTAATTAGACCAAAATCGCTTATTACGATTAAATTTGGTGTAGTTTCATGCGAAAACTAATTAATTTTTTTTTAGTTATTAATTGCGTAAAAAGACAAATTCGCTATTTACGGCATTCTTTTATTTTATTAAATTTTATATACTTTCAACATGAATCAGATCCAGTTGATTACGAAAGAAATCCAAAGCATTATTCCTAGATTTGAGGGAGACGATAAGTTACTCAACATATTCATGTCCAATTGTGAATACGTTATTAAAAGTTTTCGTGGTGAGAGTAATCCAGTACAGCAAGTTTACCTCTACAAATGTATAACACGTAGACTGGTAGGTAGAGCTGCCGTTTTAGCAAGCGAACGCCAAAATGTTAGTAATGGGAAGAACTGAAGGAGTTATTTATCCAACACTTTGGTGACCCCAGGTCGGAAGCATGTATTAGCATAATGTTGGAAACCATGAAAATTAAACAAGGCGAGTCCTATATTGATTTCTGTCATGGAATCCAAAGTGTTAGAAGTCAGAATTTGACTAAGTTTGTGCGATTAAATAAATGCACAACATTAGAATCGGCATTGAGCGTAGACACAGAGGAAGTTAATTTCCAAACGCAATACAATGTTAGAAATAAAAATAAGTTAAACATTAACCATAATCAGCCAGTTAAGAATAATTAATACTTAGCTGATCGAATAACATGTAATTAGACATTGTTTTGACTTGAGACCAAACGGATGTAATATAAACTTTTAAACTAAGTACTAACCACTACAAACGGATGTACTTAATAAAAACTTTATTTATACGTAATATTGTACATTTAAAGATAAAGGATACATAAATTACACCTACTTATAATTTTGTTATTCGATTATTTAATTAATAGTATTGTCATACTTGAAATTATTTGATATTGTTTAATAAATAAGACAGACAGTTGATTTTGTTGGTAAAAATAACCACGTGTTTTTTCGGAATGACAGTTGCTATGGTGGTCAACAACCACCATAGGAAGTTTTTTGGTGGAATAAAGCGTGCTAATCAGAGAATAACTGTGTTTCAATTCTACAATCCCTTGGTTCTGAAGCTATTCCTTTAGCTTCAGAAGTGGGATAAGCGGAAAATATATTTTTTTTCGTACCACGCCTGCGAACGGGAAGAACAGAAAAACCGTAAGTATCACGCTTGTACTGCGTTTCTTTTATATAATTATTGGTTGCGTGCAAAATTGAAGTACTTGATCGTAGCAAAAATGTTGGGATAATTATTAACTTAAGCGAAATTAGTGTACTATGTTTTTTTTTCCCCTCTAAGTTTTTGTCCTTAGTAGTAGGGGCAAGTGCTGTTCCTATGGACGCTTGTACAATCGGGGACATCCACGCCTTATCACCTTACCGTCGAGAAACAGTTTACGTCGCTTGCGCTCTTTCTAACGCTCTAGCGACGCGGTGACGCCTCCTTATTTCTGATTGTATTTTAATATAGAAATTGCCAGTGTCATTGCAAACGTTGAACACTGTGCACGAGTGAAACATTATATCGTATTAATATTCGTCGTCGTCGTCACTAAATACTACGAATGTTTTGACGACTTATGCAATATGTTTCTCTTATGCAAATATTTTCATAAAAGTGTGTTGTCTATTATGTAAACTAGAAATGCTAGAATATTAATATGTTAAGATGATTATTTTTTATTTGATTTTGCAGTATATTTGAAAATAAAATTAATAATAGAGTAACTTAAAAAAGATAGATTTGCCTACAATAATGCGTTTACATTTAATTATGTAATTTATCGTTATTTTTACTCGCCTGCCAAGGAAGTGTTAGGTTTATTGCTCGTGTCTCATAATAAGTTTCTAGATTTCTTTTTTTAAACGTCTGGACAGATTTAGGTTTTTTTAATTATTTCTATGGGTGATTAAAACAAAATTGGCGATTTTTTTACTACACCTATCGAGTGCGTTGTCAAAACATAGTTTTTATAAATGACTGGCCTGTTGGTCTAGTGGTTAGTGACCCTGTCCGCTATACCGGAGGTCGTGGGTTCGATTCCCACCCAGGACAAATCTATGTGTTATGGGCACAATCATTTGTTCTGTGTCTGGGTGTAATTTATCTATAATTTGTATTAGAAACATATAAGTATGTTTATCAGTTGTCTGGTTACAATAAAACAAGCTCTGCTTACTTTGGTATCAGATGGCCGTGTGTAAGATGTCCCAGGATATTATTATTATGTTATAGTATTATTTTAAATGTTGTTTTTTTTTAATTTATGCACTTTGTTGCATAATGTTAATATGTTTTAATGTAATTTGGGTTGAGAAATGAATTAATATTAAAAACTAGTCGGGATTTTTATGCTTTTAACAGCTTGTTTACTAAATAGTAAAATTGCATCAATACCAAAATTTAAATGTTATTATATTATTTGTTGCCTAACTTTAAGTTAATACATATATAGGATGCATAATGCATTTTACTACTACTAAAATACTAATTAGATATAAACTTAAAATATCTGATTAGTATTTTAATGCTATTTTCTTTTACTAAAATCACCGTTTATACTCCAGTTTTGAGTTTTACAACTCTATAAACCCAGTATCTGAACCTTACCACTTTTCCTTGTGTGTGTAGCAGGTATTCTTTTGAATGGAGTCTGGAGTATGAATTTTGTTGCGCCTTTAATTGCCATAGCAATATTTTTTAAGTTTGCATCCACACCTAGGACAACTAGCTAATGACAAGGAGTAAACGCGCAATAAAGAGACGTTGCTGGTCGGTCAACGTCTGGCTTGAAGCATAAGCTAAGCATATTTTTATTTAAGTAAGGAATAAAAAAATAAAACAAATTAGATACTTCAAAATATATTTTTATTTACTAGATTACTAAAAATAAATGAGAGCAACCGTTATTACGCTCACCAGTAGATGCCTTTGGCGCGTCAGTTGCTGCCTACCAAGGAACTAAACTAAGTTAATATGATCGTAATTTTGGATATCAAATTAGACTAGCTCCATTGGTGGCGAAATTGCTAAAAGGGCTACGTTTGACGATGTAGTAATTTTAATATTACCTACACTCCTACTACTGCAGTAGGAGTGTAGGTAGTAATTTTACTGAATCCATAACATTTATAATATTTATTTACCTTATTTATCAAGATCAAGAGGGTTTTAAACAAAAAAAAAACTATATGGAAGTCGGGAATGCATTTATAAGTGCCGAGGCCAAAAGACGGTTCGTAATCGAATTAAAAAGTGATACCTTGTATCAACAAGATATTCTGGCTCAATGGTTTGACAACCAAAATTATATTTATGATTTTATCGTCGGTCTAACTATCCGAGCAAGACAAACAAAAGGTATATTTCTGTCCTTTTCTAACGCATGACGTGCGCAGTAGATAGAACGAGAGCTGCATTTTGTGCATTACATTACAGTTCTTGAGTAAACTTGAACGATAACAATAAGCTGTCGCGAGCAAAACTAAACTATTTGCTAATGATTTTAAGGTTCATATTAGGATGTTACTGTTTTTTTAGTGTTTCTCATAGATTGTTTGTAGATTTTATTTTGGATCCGACGTCCATTTAGTGTTTTAATGTTAAAATACGATAGTATATAGTAGTAAGTAGTATATATTAACAATTCGAATTAAATTATATCTTTAATAGAGAGGCAATAAAATCAGAGGTGAATAAGAAGATTATTGATGGAACTTATAAAACTACTTTAAACCGTCAGGGGCCTGATAATATACCTAGAATGACGATTGAAATATAATAAGACTGCTAAGAATTAAGCATTATGCTACAATTATATTACATATCCTCGTCAGACTCAACGACCTAATTTAATAACTGAAAGTTAAAATAATTAGTATACTGCGGTCGAAGAAAGTTTTAAAAACATTATAACGCTACCAATAAGCCAACCGCCAAATCTCTAGCAAAAGTCTCTACCTATATAGATTATATTATTAGTTTTGCAGGCTTTCTGCTTTTCTTTTTAATGTTCTCCTCACTGTTCGCATAGAAAAGACAAATTGTCGATCAAAGGTCTTCGTTGGAGTAAAAGGTTCGCCTTCATAGGTTCTCAGCATCCGCTGTCGGTCTTCTTCGTCGATGAAAAATCGTGACCTCACGTCGCGCGGGCAGTTATTTAGTCTGCCATCCTCTTTCTACCGTCTTATCCACAGCCTTACTGTAAGAGCGCTGCAAACAAAATGTTTAAACAATGAATCCATACATAATAAAATTCTAATAAGTTTACAAAAACATGACGGTAACAAGATGTTTTATATGTGCACTGATACATTGTAGTGGCCATACCGGCGGACTTTGATGTAATTACTTGAGCTAACCAAAATTCAAGTAAAATCATTTTTTTTTCAATCCAGTAAATATCATTTTATTTAGATATAATTTGGTCATAACAACTAACATGCGCTTTGCGTAAACAAGTCCTCGCAAGCTCGGGTTTATGACTCTTTTGTTAAAAGTGAGCCGACTAGTTTTTTATCTATAGTAGTGGAATTCTATTGTTATAGTGACGAGTAGGTTTGTGCACGGGTGCACCGATACCTTGCTCCGGCCAAACCGGCCGGCTTTGCTAATTATTGTTTCATTTTTAAAATTCAAATTAAGACGTTTATTTAAATACTCTTTTAAAGTTAGGTTTAATATTATGATAACCATAAGGAATGAAATAAGATTAAAAAAACACCTAACAAAACACTATTATAAATAGATAATTCTTTAAAATAATGTGTATACCCTAAAACAAGATTATAGATGAACTATCTTTTTAACTACAACTTTTTTTTATTTAACATAGGTATCACTCATTTGGTGAAGTTAAATAAATCCCAACAAAAGTATGAATGGAAATGCACTGATTTACTGTTACTTTATACAGTGCGTAAAAAAAGCTGTAAGAGTGTGTGTTCCTACAGGTGACGTGGAAATAATGAAGTTTGAATATAAAAAAACAAGTATTGGCCACAAAGATAACTTTAAAATTTGACACTAAATAGTTTAAGATGTTAAAACATGAGACTAGTGTCAGATGACTCACACAATCAATTATAATTATCAATTCTGAAAACGTCCCTACTTAGCACAACAGGAATTTTTATACATTTGTATTAAAACCATTAAAACACATTATTAAAATATCAACGTGAACAACACTTAATAAATCTATACTTAAAAGAAACTTGTGTTTTCATGTTTGGTGCAATAATAAAAAGTATATGAAACAATTTTGACCAACTAGAATTTGGTATATGTAGTTCGCGTTACTAAAAATCTTTTTCTATCCCACTACTACTATATCTATCTGGTTTTCGGCTGACTGATAAAAAACATAATGCTTAAAATAAAATTAAAATGTTATACTTACTTACAGATATTCTCAGGTCATTCGCAATTTGACTAATATATATTTTATTCGCTCTTCGATAGTCAATTTTCAATATCACATAAAATAAAAGTCCGGTAAACACGCGCGAGTGTTCGTAAACAGTAGTCAAAGTCACGGAGAAAACATCGAACGTCAACAATCAACAAACAGTGAGATGCGACTGACGTCCACAAAAATAGTCAAAATATATATTTCCATCTCGTTACTGCGATGTCCTAATTGGTCAACGTCACAGGAGGGCGGAGCTTCCGCGCAAGTCGCCTGCGTCGAACGTCAAGCTAAATATTTTTAAAAGTGATAAGGCCTGGGTGTCCCCGATTGTACATCTTCGAAACAGCACTATTTATTAAGACTAATGCAAATTTGTTCAAAAACTTGAAGTCTAAACGGCGACATAATGAAATTTGTACTGAGTCTCATAACACTGCACTCTATACCAAAAACTTTTTAGGAATGGCACCCAGAATTTATAACAAGATCCCTAGAACAATAAGAGAATTAGATAAAATAAGTGATTTTAAAAAAGCCTTCCTAAAACTGTTACATATTAAAACATACTACTCGGTCGATGAATACCTGACCGACAAGTCCTTATTTTAAAAATTGTTTATATATTGTTAAATACAGTTAAGTATAAAGATTTGTGATGTTTTAGTTTTATTAGTTTTTAAGTTCTTATTTGTACGTCATGATTGGCAGGACATAGCGTTCGATAAAATATTGTAACATCTTTGTAATATATACCTATGTTCCACAAATAAATACATTTGAATTTGAATTTGAATTTGAATTCGATAGTCAATTTTCAATATCACATAAAATAAAAGTCCGGTAAACACGCGCGAGTGTTCGTAAACAGTAGTCAAAGTCACGGAGAAAACATCGAACGTCAACAATCAACAAACAGTGAGATGCGACTGACGTCCACAAAAATAGTCAAAATATATATTTCCATCTCGTTACTGCAATGTCCTAATTGGTCAACGTCACAGGAGGGCGGAGCTTCCGCGCAAGTCGCCTGCGTCGAACGTCAAGCTAAATATTTTTAAAAGTGATAAGGCCTGGGTGTCCCCGATTGTACATACCTGTGGACACAATCGATTCCGACGAAACTAGCAACCCTAAAATTATAATTTGAACGCGACGTAAAGCTTTGTCAATGATTGACAGTTTTGACGTGTCGCCATCTTTGTTTTCTGTGTGGTTGTTAATATGCCGGCTATGAAAATTTTTTGCGCCAAAAAGTAAGTTATTTTTAACAGACTAAAAAAAAGGAGGAGGTTCTCAATTCGGATGTTTGTATGTTTTTTGTTTAATTAAAATGGGTTTTACCGTGAAAATACTGATGATATCGGTTTGATCGTATTTACAGTATGATTTGTGTTGTCTATTGCTTAGTTAGTGCTTTTTTCCCTATTGTAAGTCTGTTTTATCCGTTATGCTAGATCAGTTTTATTTTTTATGTCCGAATTTGTACCTGTGGACAAGCACTTGAGTGTACCTGTGGACTGTCCACAGGTACAAAGGTGTCATAATTTTTACTTACAAAATCTAATCAGCCGTTATGTTTAATTTTTTCAGTGCCTCGCAGTAAAAGTGGTTTAAAAAGAAAGGGAATATGCCCCGATACACTCACAGAAGCCGTTAAAGAAGCAAAAAGTGGCAATTCTCTAAGAAAAGTAGCTGAAAAGTATAATATACCAAAGTCAACCATATTTAAATACTTAAAGTTACATAGCAGCAATGATTTGAGGAATAACATTCAGCTATTGAAGAATGATGTAAGGAAGGTATTTGATCCGGAAGAAGAAATTTTGCTATGCAAATATTTAAGAAAAGCTGCATTAATACGCGTAATAGACATAAGTTATGTTCGGCATCACATCGGCTGCACAGGGTGCACAACTCATTTGTGGGACTTGGTATTCGCATGTATAATAAACTGCCTCTCAGTTTGCTCGAGTTGCCCTACAACTCATTTAAATCGAAAATTAAAATTAAACTCTGTGAAAAGGCCTATTATACTATTAACAATTATTTAAATGATAAATATAGTTGGTCGCCGTGAACAGATAGAAACACGACGGTTCTGTTTGGAATGATGTTTTATTGTACTTCCGTATTTATTTAAATTGACAGGCATACACTCTGTATAATGTGTTACCTATTTTGTTTTGTTGTTAATACAATTAAACGTATGTATAATGACATATATGTATATATAGATATATATTTCTTTTTTAATTCTGTACATTGTTTTGAATGTATAATTGTATTGATTATGAAATGACATGGCCGGAATTAGTATGGAGCTATGCCCTGAAAAAAATACTCATGTACAGTGATGTAACGTATCTCATATTAAAGCTTATGGTTTTGTCTATACAATAGTATAGGTTTCATGGTCAGGGAACTTGCGAGAGATCCGGTAAATAGGTTCTTTTCTTGTTAAGCGCCTAGATTTTTTTTAAATAGCAATGAGTATCAGTTCCGAGTTTTATAGCCAAATTAATAGGAGAAATACAATAACAATAATAAATAAAATCAGTGAATTCTATTCAATAAATGGAACACTCTAAGTCAACTTATGGAAAAAGGGTCTAAAATCGAAATACCAAGTAAAACATGTTGTTGATATGTTTTACAGTTAAAATCTAGTTTTTGGTGGTTCTCGTTCTTCCTAATTAGTCCTATTTATCAGTGAGATGACTATGGAGAACTCTTTATATATTGGTAATATAATATTATAGTATCTAGTTAGACGCCTAGCCTATTAAAAAAAGCGAAGTGGTCAAAAATATACAAATAAATAGGCAATAAAACATTAAAATAGGTAAATCTTTATTCTTTATTTTAAGATCTAATTGGCCAGCGTTTAAATAAAACTATTTTGTACACTAAACAATGTATTATTATTGGATTACATACAGCATTACATTTACAATACATTTAAACGACACTATAATGGTTGTTCTTGTAGAATATTATACAATGCAAGACAACCATAAGCGTTCATACATAATTGTGCTTGCGGTCAGCCGGACGGCCAGCCGCATTGCGGGTAACCGCATAGTGCGTGTGAACCCTAAGAAGTTTAGCCCCGAAAAGTGTTTACGCACTGTTTTCTTCAAGAGTTCGGTGTACCACCGAGTCCATAATAGAGCCTCCCACAACAAATTCACACGATGGGTATCCCAGTACTCCGCTATGTGAACCTTCTTCATCGCTTTGGTTGAGCAATACATAACATGCATTTCAAATCAATCCATTTAGAGCAGCAAAAAACCATGTCTTTTTATGTTGTACTCACTAAAGAAATACTTATCGAATTTGTTTCGTAAGTGAACTTGGTAAAATGTGAAAATAATTACTACTTCTTGAACAGAAACCAATCATTCAATATGTTTTTTAAGTTATGACTGCGGTTGTCACTTTCATTGACAGACGGAAAGGAGTACGGGTGCGCGCGCAGTTCAAACATACAAACATTTTTTTTTGGCATTTTTATTCGCAAGTTCTAGAGAAATATAATTGTGGCTATTAATTTTAGTATATTTAATAAGGAATTTTCATATATTGATAGTTGCTGTACATTAGTTTTTCTAAAATTCATTCTCAGGGCAAAATCCGGCCATGTCCTTTAATAATGTACCAATTATAATGCCTCTTTGTTAAGGGACTGTGCAATGAACCAGTGTTTAGGGTTTCTTTTTTGTTTTATTATCCATTTAATTATTATTATTATCATTTTTATTAAGCCGGCAGCAGTTTCGTCATGCTCCCTTAGTTGTCACTGCCTGTGGTGGCGTCGGGGGTCGGGTCACCTCCTTCCCTCTAATATGGCGAGGGGGGTGATGGCTGATCCTTGCGTCATACTGCTGTCTGCTGCCCTTGGTTTCACTAGAAAATACTTTTAATTCTGTAGTAGTATGACACCTATCCCTCTAAAACTCTTGTTCATCTGGCACGGTCTCTAATTATTTTATATTTATTGTAATTATAAAGACAGCGTGCTGTTGTGGAGTTTGTTGCTCCGTTTCTTCTCCACAGCCAGAGCACTTAGGAAGCGGTGAAGGGTGGGCGAATTGGGATCGGTTCATTTCTGGCGGAGGCGCGTCGCGTGTCGGCAGTGGCGTGCATTGGTTTTCGGCCATGGTAGGCACTCGTGCATGTAGCAACTTTACCGTAAATACGCAAATGAACTCCCAAAAACATGTAACAAGCATTATTTTTGTGGATCACAAGGTGCGTTCAGGTCTGACGAACACGCACTGAATGCGCTGCTCGCGCCTGCAGTTAGGTACTCGTACTGCAATATGAAACTCTCGCAAAGGACGATGGTGCAAATAACGCCGTTTCCGAACTGTTCGCGAGCAGTACGCGACTGCAAGATACAATTTAAAATGCACGCGCGCAACTCGCGACCAATTTCTGATTGAATCACTATTTCAACTTGTTGGTATAAGTTTGTATAAAATAATCTTAGTAAAGCTAACTGCGAACAGCAGCCGACTCCGCGACTCGGGAGTCGCGACGAGGAAACGGTCAGCTTATGATTGAGGACTTTTATTTGTGTATTATTCTTAATAAGGGTTCGAAACCGAACCTAAATATAGTAAATATATTGAGCCATAGTCAATATGACCATTCGAGATCAACATTTTTCTTACCTACCTTATGTATTACATAGACAAAAAAAGAATCAGACGTATTATTGAATGTGCCAACATATACTATTATCTTGATGTTTGATTTACTCCCATTTTTATTAACATTTTAACTAAAAACAATCACTTAATATCATCATCCACAACAACAATATGTTTTCGTCGTAGTTGTTCTCGTAGGTATCAATTCACACAACAATTTCGTATTTAACAATCAAGAAACGACGAATATCACAAAAAGAATAGTTCGTTCAGCAGCACACCGCTAGTCAGGCGATAGTTTCTAACATTTTGAGTTAATATTATTATGAGCCTTACCTTTAAAGTTTTGTCAACAAACCCCATCTAATGGGTTTGTATTGTAAGTTTGTAATTACGCACGTATGCTATCCAAACATATTTCATTTTCGTCACAATCTTAACATTCATACACATAGCGGTTTATTAATGCTCCTGTTTCTTAAACTACAGCCACTTCACAAAATCACAATAAATAGAAACTAGTTACGAAAGACAAGACGAAAACACGCGCGCGAACTATCAAAAACTTAATAAACAATCTGCCACAGATAATAAATATCGAAAAACGACCAAGTTGCAACACAAAAGTAAAACAATAAAAATGTTATTTGAAGCCAAATATAATAAACATCAATAAGTAACTAAATAATATTGTGATAATTAATTTACAAGTTATTAGTATTTTAAAACGCAAGTTTCATTTCAAATACACTAATAACTGGAATAAGAATTGACAAGTTCGATGAACGACCCAAAAGACTTTTGCTCCAAAACGGATATGAGAGTAGAATGAATGGGAGAAAGAAAGAATCTTGTTTATTGGCAGGTAAGCAAGCCTACTGTAGGTGTAAAAAATTACGAATGTCAAATGTCAAAGCATTACGCTTTGCAAAAAGAGGTTTTCGTTTATGTCGTATAATAAAAACTCAAGATGGCGGTGCATTATTTTCTGTTTTTAAAGTGTGCGTGCGTATATGGATAAGGAGATTTTGTTTGAATGTGTGAGTGGAAACTAGGCAGTTTTTGAATAGCCTACTTCGTAGTTGAGTATTGAATGAATTTGAATGTGACATATGTGACGTCATTATTGATTTGTTCGATTTGTTTGTTATTGAAATGTTTGGATACAAGTTTTATTATCTGTAATTTAATGATTATGTATGATGAGTGTTGACTGATTTATTTTATATAAATTGTTATATTTAAAGATAGTTAGTTGGGATTTTGTAGGTAGGTACTGCCTTTTTGCCTATATGCTATGCACGCCACTGCGTGTCGGTTGTGTGACGCCGGGGCGGGCGGATGCGTGGTGGGGCATTCAACCTTTCTCACTGAATCGACGATGCTTTTGTGCGTCAGGTGTGAGGAGTTGGGTGTCTCATTGCGTGTTTGTCTATTCTGGCGCTGCGCGGCCGATGATGCGCGGTGCGTCTTCCGCCGGAAATGAACCGATCCTTAGGGTGCTGTCGTTTTTATTTTTATATTGTGTTGACGTTGATAAGCGCTACTTTGTAGCCTAAGTAAAATAAAGAATTTTGATTTTTTTTTTAATTTAATTTTATTGTTTATAGTCAGTGAGTGATTGTCGCAAACAGATAACCAATACTTCAATATTGTGTAACTTGTAGCCGACGCATCTTGCTATGTGGTTGCTGATTGCACCGCTAAAATCGATGGTCGATTTGGGTCATAATTTTGATAACAAATAGTAACAAAAGTGAACCTACTCATAATTAATTATATTGTTATAACTACTCATTCAAGGTTTTTTTTTATGAAAAGATTGACCGAGATTTACCAATTAACCAAATACCGAGTATTATTAGTTTAACTTTTATCAAATGACATTGTTTAGTAGCGACTCAAAAAAATTAGATTTCATTATAAATTTTTCGTAAACTTTAGCAATCACTAATTATTAAATCATTACTTTAACCTTTTGAACGCCAGAGCGTAAATGCGTCGGCGCCTCTCCCACGCCAAGCCACAAATTCAGCGCAAATACCTACAAAAAAAATAGGAATTCCAACATCTTATCGATAACCAATTAATCATTGCTTTTCGTGCCATATTTTTTAAATAAAATACTACTCGTTGCATAATTCTTTTATTTAATTCGACCTTATTTGGTATCATAATATCATTAAACACCAGTTACAATGTTCTAAACAACCTAAAAGCAGACATTAGAACGACAAACGAGTAAATCAAATAATAATAAGCTACATCACTAATCTTGTTTTGACGTCTTCCTTTGTCGCCTATACACATAGAGATATATACATATGGAGTGAGCATATTCTACTACATGAAAAATAGTTATACAAATATCCATCATATCGACGCGCACATGTCAAAAAGCGTTTTGTCTCTTTTTAACTAACGAAGAGCTGCATATGTAAAGAGAGACGTCTAAATGTCTGACAGTGACCAAATTTGGCAACACTTTTGTGGAATGTCACCTTCACGTCAATGCGTGCCGGTCGCCATTTTATTAGACACAAGTACTCTGTTGTTTTGTTTGTGGTAGTTGTGCTGTCAAACAGTTGCTCGCTCAAAATATTTTTGTTGATTTAAAGAGAAATACGTATTGAAACTAGTTATTTTGGTGTTCTGAGTTTGGACAATAATAGGAAAATCATGCTCTCGTGTTGTATAAAACAGTGTGGTGCGAGAAACAGCAAAAATCAGCCTAACTTGACTCTGCACAAGTAAGTAACTAATTTGCACTAATTCATTCGAATGTTGTAGAATGTAGTGTTATAAGATAATCTTTTTGAATATTATTGAAACCTGTGTCATGTTTATATGGCTCATATCGTTATTATTTTTTTTCTTTCTTCATTTTTTTGTATTGTTTACAAACAATAATAATTGTCAAGTAAGGTTAGTGATGTGCGATGTTCGCATTCCATAAGTATCGATAAAATCGCTTAAGTGTGTAAAATACATTGAAATGATATATTTTAATCCACAGGTTTCCTGCAACCGAAATTTTGAAGAATAGGATGGAAGCTATTGGTTCTGAAAATATAAACCCTAGACATAAAATTGTCACTCTTTGAAGTTGTCACGGTAGATAAAATGTGATTTATGTTTATCACTGCTAATTAGGGAAGAAAACAGCAACACTTTGATCTTGCAGAAGACTCGAGGTGGCCTTCAATACGCCTCTAACGGAATAATAAATATTATAAGAAAAACGGAAAATTAAATAAAACGTTACCTCACTAAGCAGAAGAAACCAGAAAATTATTATTTATATTATATATTCAATTTTCTGACGGATTATTATGACAGCAAAAAAATATTATACTTGCCGCACAACATGGAGCATAACATCAACCACAGGCTTGTAAAATCTATAATATGCCTTTATAGACATAAGGTTCCGGTACCATTATAAAAGAAATAGTGATTAAGTTTCTTATGGAAACTATTTTAATAAGTTAATTTTGTTTAGAAACGAACAAAATGTATTTTTTACACGATAAATTGTTTTACTTTACATAAATTAAGTTTTTTGAAAAGTAGGTACATAGATTAACAAATAAACTAGCCCGTTGGCCTATATCCAGTGACTGCGATAAGAGGTGGGTTATCTTCAGATAATTTCACGTGATTTAGTAGGTTTTTTTTTGTTACTCTTGTTTGGTGGCAGATGACTATTTTGGGTAAATGGGTGATAGCTTGAATCACACCGAAAGTTAAATATCAATATCGAGCACGTTTCTGGCGGTTACAACACTACGAAAGGCAGCCATCTTACTTGCCTGATTTTTGTAGGTATGCACGTTTATTTCGTAGGTATGGCAAGTCCGTATTGGTTTCTAAGTCAGTGCCTATACATGACTGTGGCGTGACTGGCACGACTTTTGACAATTTCCTCGCATGCGAATAGGGATGTGATAATGTGGGACATTTAAATATTTTATATTATCGATTTTGTTTCCCTAACGCATCATTTAAAATTAAATAAAAATTACATAGGTGCCTATCTATATGAAAATGTTTGGTTAAAAATAAAACTTATCTCTAAATCATCCTCGTATAGAGATATTGCATCGGAAAATTCATCATTCTCTTCTAAATTTTCTAACATATACAGGAGTTCTTCAGTAGTCATTTGACTGTCAGCCATTTTTATTATTAATCACTTATACTCGCACAATATTAATGCAGATTAATGTTTTTTTTCCAAGATTTAAAAAAAAATATGCTTTAGGAATATTCAGATACAATAGATGTCAATAAAAGTAATTTTCAAAGTAATAGTAAGCTACTTTTAATAAAATATTTTATAAATTTAAAATAAATTTTAATAATAACTTACCTTACTTACCCATCACTAGCTGTCGTGTCTAGACGACTGTGGCGTGTGGGGGCACACTTTTTTACGGATTTCGATTACCAATTTTTGATTATTTTTTTTTTTCTTGTGAAATGTAAGTAATGTATATATATTTGTGTCATACAATATTTCATTAATGTAGTTTTAAATAATAGGAAAAAGAAACACAGAAAACTTAATTAAGTATATTTTTTTTCTACTTAAAAAATTTCGTTTTCTTGTCACGTTACACGACCGTGGCGTGTTGGGCACGTTTTCGTTATCATCTATACATGACCGTGGCGTTCAAAAGGTTAAATTTTATCTTCGCAATACAACCTACGTCTAACTACCTACCACCATAATCAATAAAACTTATCAGGAGTCTTTAATTATAAGTTACTAGCTTTTGCCCGCGACTTCGTTCGCGTGGAATAGTGACTTCCGGCAGATTTTTGGTTTTATCCACATAGTTCCCGATCTAGCGGGATCTCTTCAAAAATGAAATGTGGAAGATATTCTAGGGAACTCTTAAAAAATCAACATAATGAGCTCTGCGTTTGAATTGAAGATAGATGAATTTTCAGTACTGAATTAATGCCAACGCTTGACCAATAGATGGCGCTGTATGTCCGGAATAAATTTTATTTTATTTTGTGTAATAAAAACTATCCTATGTCCTTTCTCAAGTTCCAAACTATGTCTGTACCAAATTTCACACAAATCGGTTCAGTAGTTTAGGCGTGAAGCAAAGACAGACAGACAGACAGACAGACAGAAAGACAGACAGACAGAGTTACTTTCGCATTTATAATATTAGTTTGGATTTTTGTCATTTTCTGAACTATATAATATCTTCTCTGTAGATGATCCTATAGCTTTTTCACTATTATAAAAATATTAAAATTACTACGTCGTCAAACGTAGCCCCTTTAGCAATTTCGCCACCAATGGAGCTTGTCTAGGGTGATATCCGAAATTGCAATCTTATTAACGTTATCTTATTAATCTTATTCGTTGGTAGGCTTATGCAGCTGACGCGCCAAAGGCATCAACTGAGCGTAATAACGGTAGCTCTCATTATGTTTATATTTCTAATAATCTAGTAAATAAAAATGTTATTTGAAGTATCCAATTTGTTTTTTTTTTGTTTATTCCTTACTTAAATGATGATATGCTGAAGTTCTTAGAGCCAGACGTTGACCGACCAGCAACGTCTCTTTATTGCGCGTTTACTCCTTGTTATTAGCTAGTTGTCCTAGGTGTAGATGCAAACTTAAAAAATATTGCTATGACAAATAAAGGCGCAACAAAATTCATACTACTGACTCCATTCAAAAGAATACCTGCTACACATACAAGGAAAGGTGGTAAGGATCAGATACTGGGTTTATAGAGCTGTCAAACTCTAAACTGGAGTATAAACGGTGATTTTAGTAAAAGAAAATAGCATTAAAATACTAATCAGATATTTTAAATTTATTTTAGTAGTAGTAGCCATGCCGGTACATTTCTACTTATTGTGAGTAGAAAATACACTAGAGACGACAAAATGTTGTTAGAAACATGATTTAGATACGTTACTATACTTCGTAAAATATAGCTTGATACCTGTGACGTTAGCGACTTCGTTTTAAAGACAGCTTTACTAAATTTATTTCTGAAAAAGTTCAAGTTTTTAAATATGAATACGACATTTGTGTATAAAAATAGAACACATTTTTAAAAACAATCATGTTATTATAAAGATACCAGTAAAAACAAGGGTAATTTAAATAATTTATAATTTTTCTTAAATATTTTTTTGGTTGTTAGCTTATTTTATAAACGCGTTTTGAAGACTGGTAGGGTCGTGTAACTGACTGACAGACGAATATCGATAAAATAATAGTATGAGAATATCACTACTATTAAATGGATAAAATTATTAAATAAAATAATGTTTTTACTTGATTTGTATTTTTTTTAGTCTGGCAATAATGGTTTCGCGTGCAGGAAACAAGCGGGCGCCATCTTTTTTGAGTCAGTACGAGTGCCGACGCGACGCCTTGTATACGCTACCTATTGTTTTGTTGTTATTGTGTTACTTTGTTAAGTTCCGTTGTTACCTTTTTGTTGTCTCTTTATTTGTTGTTTTTTCTTGCACCACAATGCCGAAAAGACCAAAAAAAAACTGTTTTGAACAGTGAATGTCGCGAATTTGTGATCCGTCTTCGCGAGTATTTTGAACATGAAAATCAAAATGGCGGACCGCTTCTACCATTGGAGCAAGTGTGCAATAGAGTTGCTGACGCTCTTGGTATCGGACGAGCTACAGTAGCTCGAATTAGCAAAGAAAAGAATCGTCAACGGAGATGGCTGCCGAAGGTACAACATTATTATCGACGCCAAATAAAAAAAGGAAGAAAGTTTCTCCAGTCACTGAAATTGACGACTTCGATGCCAATGCAATTCGCAACCATATTTATGCGTATTACGCACGTGGTGAATTTCCCACGTTAAGAAAATTAGCCGTATCTCTGAAAGACTCGGATTTATTCAAAGGAAGTTTACCATCGCTATCCAAGATTTTAAGAAAAATCGGTTTTGCTTATAAAAAAAGCAATAAAAGAAAGATTTTAATGGAGCGAACAGATATTGCTTTAAGCCGAATTGACTTTTTGCGCAAAGTCAAAGACATTACAGATTGGGATAAAGTGGTTTTTCTTGATGAAACATGGCTCAACGCAAACCACACTCTATCAAGATCGTGGACAGACGATAAAGCAGAATCTACCACCAAGGTACCCGAAGGCAAAGGGCAAAGATTAATTATTGCTCATGCAGGAACATCGTCAGGTTTTGTGCCCAATTGTTTGCTGGCGTTCAAATCAGTAAAAACAACAGAGTACCATGAAGAAATGGATTTTACAAAATTTAAGGGGTGGTTTTTAAATCTTTTAAATAATTTGTGTGAACCACATATTATTCTGATGGACAACGCTCCGTACCATTCAGTGCAAATAGACAAGGCACCTACGACGAGCAATCGTAAAATGGAAATAATTACTTGGCTGCAAAACAAAGGAGTAGAAGCCAACAACAGCATGCTCAAGAAAGAATTGCTACGATTAGTTAGCATTCATAAGCCCCGAAATCCAAAATATATTTTAGATGAAATTGCGAAGGAAATGGGCCACACCGTCATCCGCTTACCACCATATCACTGCCATTACAATGCAATAGAACTAATCTGGGCTCAAGACAAAGGTTAGTGTTGTCTAAAAAAAATAATTACATCGAGTATACACATTTCTTGTCTGAGTTTCTTGCCCGTTCTTCTCAGTACGGTGTAACCGAATGGGCGGACAAACTATGTATCTGACGTTTGGAAAACATACTGAATATATTTAATTCAAAATAAAACAATTTGATTTGATTCTTGTAGGTTTTTTTACTTAATCGAATCGTTTTTTTTTCAGGTTACGCTGCTAGACATAATGTAGCACCGCCTTTCACAGCAAACAAAAAGTTAACCATACTACACGAAGCTTGTGTTCATGTAAACGCGGATGATTGGAAAAAAGTAGTTGAGAGAACCAAAAATGTTATACACAAAGATTGGGAGCGCGATCTTCAGTTTGACAACATATGTGATCAAGAATTGATTATTAATCTTCAGGACTGCTCCAGCGATGAATCGGAATTTGAGTGTGATGTTGATCTCGGATGTACACCGTTCGACAATTAAAATTTTAAATACCTACTAATTCCTCCTGTTTCATTTGATTAAAATAAACTATTAAATAATAATGGGGTTACTTTTGCTCTTTTTTTTGAAATAATAATGAATGGCAAAATAAACCGATAGTTGGGAGTTTTCTAAAGAAAACATTTTTTTCACCTTATTATGATTTAAACATTTTAAACTAAGGTACATCTTTAATTCTTTCTTTCAATGTCGTTACAATGTAATTTTTTATAAAACTCATTACGACATAGATATCGATAAAATACGAAAGACGCTCCCATCCCTAGTAATGTCATTCTGACAAACGTCACAGGTATCAAGCTATATTTTACGAAGTATACGTATGTATTAGGCATTTTATTAGTGAAATTCGTAAAAAAATTAGTAAATATTGAAATTAAAAAACGTAATCGAAAATCGAATCTCCAGGAGATTTTTTAGCAGACAGGACATTTGACGTTTAGCCGCCATGTTTTTTGTGTTTTGTACACTGTTCAGGAAAATGGTCAGTAAAGCAATTCTGAGAAGTGTTTTGACCGACTTAGAAAAAAAATGAGGTTCAAATTATTTTAATTTTATTGATGTTTTTATATTTGTTTGGTGAGTTGGTTTTGCATGTCATCGCTTTTGAACTGCTTTTGCTTTTTTTCAAGCATGCAAGATAATGTGATATTTGAGCCGCGACTTCGAGTGCGTGTGCGAGGTGGCTCCAGCGCTGCGTTAGCTGCTGCTTTGCCTCTAAGCGACCTACAAGTTGCGGAGGCGGTTCCGCGAGGCGGCAGCAACACTCGACAAGGTCGAGTGCGTGTGCGAGGCGGCTGCAGTACTCGACGGGGTCGAGTGCGGGTCCGAGGCGGCGCTAGCTTAGCTCTGGGGCAGGGTGACGGTGTGGTGGAGGCGGTGGTGGTACCACGAGGCGGCACGGATCGTGGGCGAGGAGGACGTGGTCGAGGGGAGCGAGGAGGACGTGGTCGAGGGGAGCGAGGAGGACGCGGCCGAGCCGTGGCAGGCTCCGACAGACCTGGGCCAAGCACCATCAAAGAGTAATAGCTTTTAACGCTTTTTTTAGTAAATCAAATTTGTTAATATTTTGAGTACTAAAATTGAATTTTGTATTTCAGATTAAATATGTACGATATAAATGAGCTGCCGGTGGGTCGGCCTCTAGAGGTTGCTCTGCACCCTAACAGGAAGCGCGGGTGGCTACCGTAAGTAGTTCTAAATTATATCTTGGTTATTTACCATTAGCAAGAATAATTTTAAATAATTCCTGTTTTCAGAGCTGCTCCTGCACCTATCGACCCACCTCAGATGGCGCCTCAGGTTGTGGTGGAGAAGGTCCCTCCAACCAGCCCACCACCGCCTCAGATGGCTGAGGTTAGGGTAGAGGAGGTCCCTCTACCCAGTCCACCACCATGTCAGATGGAGGACGTATCAGCGGTACCCTCGCCGGCGTTGTAAGTATCTTAATAACTTTTAAATTAATCTTTTTTTAATTTGTATTTATTTTAAACACCATGTCTCACATGCAACATTTTTTCAGGTTTTTGGAGTGTGAGTCGGTATCATCAATGCTTCGTCCTCGCCGGAGTCTGCGAGATGATCAGATATATGATCAGCTCTTTTATGGTAAATACTGTTGATTTTAGCTCGGGACAGGGTTAGGGGCTAACTTCCAGTTCCCACTAGATGTTTTACCTACCTATTGTTACACAGGAAGCGAACCAGACTGATGCGAGTGACGAAGATGACGTATGTCCTGCACTCATTCCAAGGGCGCAGAGGAGCTTTTGGGAGACGCCCTTGGACATAGATGATGCCGACGACCAGCCTGCAGCCGAACTCCAGCCTGCAGCCAACGCCGTGGACGCCAACATCCCATATGTTCCCCCAACCGCGACGGACCAGCCTTGGGGTTTTTATGAATTTGATTGGAAACCGTTTCCGAATGTTCCGATTCCACCTGAATCGAGACGGGAAATGTTTTCGCACAACGATGTAGGTCCGACAGCTCCATGTCTCGATCCATATGGGATTTTCGTTAGCATAATATATGGAATCGGCAATTTATGGAGTACATTGCCACGGAGACGAATAGATACGCTCAGCAGTTGAAATCCCGTATGCTCGATGAAGGCACTCCTTCCCAATAGCCGCATACCTACGAATGTGGCGAGACACTACTGCTGACGAGCTGTACGTCTACTTCGGTGTGGTTATTGCGATGGGCGTTGTCGAGGAATACTGGAATTCAGCTCCTGACGTATTTTATACACCCGGATTTAGCGCACACATGTCTGGGAATCGTTTCATGATGCTTAGTAAGTGTTTACACTTCGTTGACAACATGTGTGAGCACAATCTGGGAGGCACCGAGGCAAAACTTTTTAAGGTGCAGCCATTGTTGTCACATCTGAACAACAAATTTCAGTCCCTTTATCGCCTGGGGCAAAACATTGCCTTGGACGAAAGTCTTCGGCAGTGGAAAGGTTGGTTGGACATCAGCCAATTGGTTCCCAATAAAGCTGCTACGATGGGGATCAAGACATACGAGATTTGTGAATCTCAAACCGGCTACCTATGGCGGTTTGAGGTTCACGCTATCGGTAAGTCTCAAAGGTCTCCACACGAACGATATGATGTAACCCACTACTTACGGCTCAGCTTCTGAGCTTATGGCTGCTGGAAAAATCTATCCCTTCACTTTTGAAGTGTATGAGAACGGTATACTAAGAGGTTCCTTTTGCGATGCTGGTCAAAAAAGTGTTTACGTTTTACCAGTAGTTACTTAAGCGGCCACTACGATGTACTCATTCCTATACGTACATTCTGTAACATCAGATACTGCTATATGTACATTATATGACTTAAACTCTACACAAAGTGAATTGAACATGAAGCATAAGGGAAACGGCGCGGCGGTAGACCAACTAAAACTAAAAAAGGAAAACCTAAGGTATCCGAACTGTCACGAACTGAACAACTTCGAGAAGCTGCGGCTCGTTACCGACAAAAACACCCTGAAAAACGTCGAGAAACCGTAGAACTTTATAATTCTTTACATCCAGGCGCCAACCGGGCAATAATTTGATTCACGAATTATTGCCTATTAAGTCAAAATTTGAGATCATACCCAGGGCATACGTGTACAGAGAACAATTCCCAATCTGTGTGGCATATGCCCTAACAATTCACAAGAGCCAAGGTCTAAGTCTAAAAAATGCCCTCATGGACATTGGCACCTCCATATTCTTTTGTGGCCAAGCCTACGTAGCGCTTTCACGAGTAACCAATCTTCATGGGGTGCACCTAATCAATGTTGACTTCAAGAGTATAAAAGCTCGAGCTTCAGCGATCACCGAATACAACCGGCTTAGGCGTAAATACCGCGCCGATCTTTCAGAAATTGAACCGTCTAAACCATCTAAAAGAATAAATAATGAACCCGACTGGGCAATACGAAAAACTGTTGCTACTGCACAAGAATCAGTAGGCCTACTCCGAAGTGGTAAAAACCGAAGTTTCGGCCGATGAAATGTCGTTTCCTACTCCGAACACATTCTTTTTCGTTCCGTCGGTTTCGGTCCGACTGAAGTTATATTTTGACGTTTGTTGTATCGTAAACCCTACTCCGAAACACAAAATCCGACCGAAAATTCGATTTTGACAAGAGTTGCATCGTGAAATTGATGTCAAAATTTACGACACCAAAATAGCTACTTATTGAGTATCGTAAATATTAAATTTTTAAATTGTTACCGTTATCTTGAGTTTTAAACCTATGTTACAATAGTTTACTGCCTATTTATCGACTTGACGCTATTTCATTACTCTCCTTTGAGTGTTAGTTAGATTTCATATCCTTTATTGTGAAATAATAAACGGAAACTACAAGCAAAGCGCTTGTAGTTTCCGTTTATAAGATTCATTATTTCACATGACTGAATCATGGAGTACAGTAGAGTTCTCATTAGCAATGAATGCACCCGTATTACTCAGATATTCCATTTATTAGGTACATGATTTTCCTCAAAATTCTAATAATAGAAATATCTTATAGACGCATAGGAGCCAAACCAGAGCAGAGCCATTCTGCTCGTCGTCGTTCGCGGCTTCAAGTGTGGACGTAAATGAGTCGCCAATGTTCACTGTCCTCGAACATACCTTTCCGCCTTAGAGTTTTTCAAAAAGCGGACAATAGGGAAGCACAGTGGAGAACGAGCCGAACACTCGGCACCTGCTCTTTCGAGTTTCGTTAGTAAGTCCACACTACACGAACTCGTGCGCGGCTTGCGCTCTGCTCATCCTCGGCTTGTAATACGCACCTTTAAAATTTACAGTCTACAAACTTCCAAAACATAGCCATGAGAGAACGATAAACCCAAGGGGCAGTTCAATAATATTAACAACATTATATTTAGTAGTTATTTATTTCAAATAGAATAAAACAAAACTCAACATAACATGAAAACGACCATTAACGACATACAATTTTATTATAAACAATAAAAACTTATATAATAGGAAGACGATGAAACTTTATCATTGCGCTGTGTGTGTATTTAATGGCTAAGCAGTGGAGAGTCCCATCTATAAACGAATACGTTAATTCTGCAGTTGTGGCTAGACTTGATACTTCTGGGTAAGGACGCACATCGTGTTCCTTAGTAAAAAGGCGTAAAATCCATCTGTAGGTGGAAACATGCTCGGAGCACTTAAAAATCTCAACAATCTGAACTGCAGCAGCACGTGACTGCATATTTGGTATAATTAACTTGTTTTTTGTTGAAATTTTATCACTTGAACTTTTTACACTTTAGTCGGAAAAGACTACGACGCATGACGCTTGGATTTAGTTTAGTTTAAGTATTATTTTTATGTATTTTGCAGTACTAATAAACTCAATTATAGATTGTTTATTTACTTGTCATCCATTTGTCATCCTTTGACTTATTCAATTTGGTTTTTCTTCGATTGTCAAAAAGAGATTTTGACAATCGAAGAAAGGAGTCTGAATATCAGTTTTGAATTTATTGTTGTTATTTTAAGAAATATTACAATATTCGTAAGTATAAATATTAAATTAAAAGCAAAGTTATTTCTTCTTGTTATAAAGATTTTTTTTTGTCCGTAATTCACAAGTCAAAGTGGATCAAAATTATTACTAATAACCATAAATTGTATCGATAAAACGTTCAACTCTAGCACTACATTTCATTCGATCCGACCATCTTCCGAACATTGGCTATGGCACGGGACGAACTTTATGAATCCGAACAATTTTCAGAGTAGGACACTGTTGCGTATTTCGGTCGTGATTTTGTCAGTCCGAACATTCGCTTTCGTAATTTCAGAGTAGACCCCCAGAACCGGGAAAAAGGAAAGAAAGATTTGTAACATTAAAAAACTACTCCTAAAAAGAAAAAAACTGTCAAATAAGAAAATTTAATAAAATAAATCAATATTTTCACTTCTTTTTGTAGAAACGTGGGCTACGTTTCTACAAAAAGAAGTGAAATCCCAAGGCCAAATCACACAACATTAACTATAATACTAAAGAAATCGCAGTTAGGAACCTTAGACTTGGCACGACTTTGTCTAGATTTCATTTATTTTAGAGATAAACAAACAAGCAGCTCCTTCGAGACTTTGCTAGTTTTTTACAGAATGTTTTTGGTGGGATTGTCTTTACAGAGAACACAACTTGTGTCTATATTTCATTAATCCCAAACCTTAAATCCATTCATAAAAAAATTAGTAAGTATTATAAAATTACATTGTCTTATTTCAAGAAACATGGAGAAATTGAGGTTTGATTCCGCTGTGAAATCATCTGTATACATAAACATACATAAACTATGTAAAGATAAAAAAATCCTTAAATAAACAAAGAATATATGGATCACTCTAACAAATGATATCGTAAAAATATATCTAGATGAAGAACAAAACTTACAGTTTAAAGATATTTAGTAAGAAGAAATTTCAAAAATAACAAATACGAATTATTATTCCTAGTAGCTCAAACCAAACATTGGAAAACTATTAGAAATATTACTTGAATATAAAACAAAAAATCTGAAACTTAATTTGACTAAAAATGCAAATGTTTTTATGATACAAAAATTCGATGGTAGGAACTCACCAGTGGATTTGGATCCTGAACCACCAATAGAAATTTACACAGACGCCAGTATCAAAGAAGTGGGGGCAGTATTGAAACAGGAAGACCCAAATGGAATCAGTAAGCCAGTTGCACATTTTTCAAAAAGTTGACGGAATCTCAAAAACAAAAAGGATAAATAACTAGATTGTTTGGCAGTAAAGGAAGCTCTGAAATACTGGCAACATTGGCTTATGGGAAGAGAATTTACGGTTTATTTTGATAATAAACCACTAAAATATGAATATCAAGGCTAGAAATGATGAGGAGCTAGGTGATTTGAAGTATTATTTATCGCACTATAATTTAAACTGAAATATAACCCCGGAAAAACGAATCAAGCTGGCTGTTTAAGCAGAAATCTAGTCCTGAAACCTTATGACAATACAGATGATTTTCTAAAAGTAGCATATTTAATAAGCTTGCAAGACATAAAAAAGG
Organism: Autographa pulchrina; assembly: GCA_905475315.1. Taxonomy (NCBI): domain Eukaryota; kingdom Metazoa; phylum Arthropoda; class Insecta; order Lepidoptera; family Noctuidae; genus Autographa; species Autographa pulchrina. The sequence goes on along the minus strand of FR997762.1, from coordinate 5,088,485 downwards.
ACCAGCGCACAAATCTAGACTTACAACTTTAGATCGTTAAATAATTCAATCTGGAGTTTTCAATTACTTAACGTGAGTTACATTTATTTTAGGGACAAATAAAATTCTTTTCACTTATCTTTTATAAAATCTTGCGGTCAAAGTGCTAGTTTGTTGTTTGTCGTTTTTAGACAGTTTATTACAAACATTAATTGAAATTTGCAGCCAGGATGGCAGATACCCGTAATAACGGAAGAACTCAACCGATACAGCGTGGACAGCCCGCTAGCGGTGAGAAGCGGATTAACCGCAATCAGCTACGTGCTTACGAGCACCAGCAGAAAAGGCGTTTAATCGTATAATGCCTAATTCGCAAAATGGCACCCGATTCTCAAAAGGGCCATTTCGCGAATGGACTAGTTCTCGAAAAGACTAATTCGCAAAATGGCTAATTCTCAAAAGGACTAAGTAGTAAAATGCCTAATTCTTGAACGGACTCATTCGTAAAAGGACTAATTCGTAAAGTGGCCAATTCTCCAAATGGCCAACTTATTCCACGTTTAGTCGTAATAAAATAATAATAATAAGAAATATGACTTAAATAGCATGAAAGAACATGCATTCATACAGTTTAACATTATTAAAAGTAGCTCCACCTAGTCAATGGATGAGTAAATAGATGTTGTTCTAACGTTAGATAAAGAATATAATTAACATATATTGGTACTTGGTATTTTCCTTATCTATATTTACTAGGGATTATTAATAATAAACTGCTATATATTGTCTACTATCGTGATGTATAAACATCTAAAATATAATTATTTACACACCTCTTTGTTTAAAATACAAAACCTTTTCAATGAAGACAAGGCAAAAGAAGATAACATCGTTTGACAGTGACAAAATATGTTAATTAAAATTTACTAAAATAAATATTATAATAAAGTATTATTATATTAAAAATAGTTTTCACTCATCGTGGTGAGAACAATAATTTATGCAACTAAAGCATAAAACGGAACGCCGAGTAATATTTTTTATGAAAGTGCGGGTAGTTGTGAGTGGATAATAATCTATTTGTTAAATTCACCATCATTTATGTCACCGTTCATAAGTTTCTGTTTATAGAAGAAGTATGTTATTTCATGAGAAAGATGGAAGAAGAAATTTAATTACTGAAAATCAAAAAGGTAATGATACTTTATTGTACGATGGGCATAGGTTTAATAAAACTAACCGAATAAATAAAGACGGAAGTTCGTTTTGGCGATGTGTCAATAAAAATGAGTGTAGTGGGTCGGTTACTGTGGACATACATTTGAAGAAAATATTGAGGAAATCTCAGCATAAATGTTTACATCATCAGGAAAAAAACGATATACCTACTACTTAATATGAACAAATTGAAAAAACAAGTGTGAAAGAATTTGACGCCTATAAAGGGGGGCCCTATTTGAAAAAGTATTTGACACAATAGCGGCCCATCCACTAACGTTCATTCCTACCGGAATGTACAATCCTTATGGCGGCTGTACACATGGGGCCAAGGTGTTGGGCCAACGTGTTGGGACAACGTGTAGAGAGCTACTTGGCGGTATGTTGGCTTAACGCCAGTGGATTTGCAAGAGCGAGAAAGAATGACGGTATTAAAACCCCGCGACACCTCCCGTCGCGAAGGACGCGACTCTGTGATCAAGTTAGTACCTGTTTATTTGTCCGGCGTCATTGAGCGCTCGTTTGTAATCATTTTGTGTTCGTCTTCGTCCCGGAAGGATAAAATGGATTCCCAAGAAATAGACGATAAAGGAGACATTAGAAATGTGCCCAAGCACATAATAAAATAATTAATATGTACCTACAAATCTCACCCTGCCTTATGGCAAATAAAAAATAAAGATTTGTACAGCAACAGGACTTTAAAGTACAAAGGGCATCAAGCTTTGGTCAATTTATGGAAAAAATATGATGAATACGCCGACATTAAAATGGTAAAAAAAAATTATATTCAATCATTGCGTGGGTCCTTTCGAAAGGAATTAAAAAAGGTAAGTGTACATACCTACCTACTGTGTAACCTTACTGACTTTTTATTTGGTCGAAGGTTTGCGTTTGACCACTATCTGACCTGATGATACGTACGTAGATGGCTTATGTTCACCTGATGATTTCGGCGCACGGTCACTCACGAAAGGGCGGCGCGGCGCCAGGGTGGCTAAGCCGCCGGCGCCGTCCGGCCTTAGTTTGGTGCTAGGTGTACTACGGCCCATGTTTATTTATTTATTTATTCAAACTTTATGCAACAAAAAAGTACAAAGGCGGACATTTAATAAACCGATTATATAACTTCAACACTGTTATCTATTAAATAATGTATTCGGTTGATTAAATGTCGATGAATACCTTAGTGCCTATAAATTACGTACCTATTATTATAGCTTTACAGATAAAAAGGGATCTTGTACTTATCAATAAAAAAGTACTTAATTCTAGTAATATTCGTTTATTGTTATTAGAGGTATGTAGGTACGAGTACATAAGGTTGATAGCATAGGTACACACTTATTATAAATTAGGTAGGTACATAAATTGTGTTACAATAATAGGTACTTATCTAAGTTTATATTTGTAGATCAAAAACTCTCAGAAATCGGGAAGTGGCACAGAAGAGATATAAGTCGCAATTATGGTACTTCTCATTGATAACCTTTTTAACCGATCATGAACAGCCAACGGGGAGTTCAGATAATTTTGATGAACAAGAATTGACACAAGAAGCAGTAACATGTCAAGACAATGATAATGAATGGACTGCTATTGAAGAAAAGGTAAGTACTTATACACTCGAGAGCAATGAATCCGGGTCACTTAAAGAATCCTAAAAATCTCGGAAACTAAAAATGCTAGGTTAATGCAATAAATTGTATTTAATAGACAATGTAATACTCCTTAAATGAAGGTATTAAAACTTCTTAGTTATTGTAAAGTTATATCATAAAAAAATCAAATTTTAAAAAGGGCCACTTTCGAAGATGGAACTACGAAATTACAGCATTTGGTGGGACAGATTACAAACAAAAGCAAAAGAAGCTTTTGTTTGTAATCTGTCATTTATGTGGGTACATAAACCATGTTGATAGTGCTCTATATTCATTATTCAAGCTGAAATTATGTCGCTTACGCCTGAAGAATGCACCAGAATACTTACAATGCTGGAAACCGGCCGGAGTCAGCGCGATACAGCCAGGACTGTCGGTGTGTCGCTGTCAACAGTACAAAGAGTTCTCCGACGTTACGAAGAAACTGGTTCTAACCTACGCAGACCAGGAACGGGCAGAACCAGGTGTACCACAGCACGAGAAGACCGATACTTGGTGAACACCATGCTTCGAAATCGCTTTCTCACAGGAACTGAACTCACAAATCAGTTTCGACGCCTCGGAGGAAGTAACCCAAGTGCATGGACAGTAAGACGTCGGCTTGCTGAATCTAACTTAAAACCCCTTAGACCTGCAAACGGCCCTAAACTGGAGCGTGGGCATCGTATTTCAAGACTAAGATATGCCCAGAGCCACGTAAATTGGAGTATTGAAGATTGGTCAAAAGTTATGTTCTCCGACGAATCAAAATTTATGCTCTACAAGCACGATGGAAGACACAGAGTGTATCGAAGACCAGGGGAAAGATTCAAGCAAGCATGCATCGAAGAAAAAGTAGCCTACGGTGGTGGGTCTGTACTTGTGTGGGCCGGAATTTCTTCTGAAAGTCGCACAGAGCTGGTGATAATAGAAAACGGCTCTTTAACTAGCGAAAGATATGTGGAAGAAATCCTCAATGATCACGTTGGTCCATTTATGGTCAATTTAGGTGAGGATGCTATATTTATGCATGACAATGCCCGACCTCATACAGGTAGGATTGTGAATGACTACCTTCAAGAGATGAACATTACTCGTATGGAGTGGCCAGCGCGCAGCCCGGATATCAACCCGATCGAGCATGCTTGGGACGAGCTAGGCAGATGCGTAAAACAACGAAACCCTCCCCCAATCACGCTTCGTGAGCTCAAAATTGCTCTCACAGAGGAATGGGAGAATATTCCCCAAAATCGTATAAGAAACTTGGTGTACAGCATGCCAAACCGCGTAAACGCAGTAATGGAAGCACGAGGAGGCAATACGAAGTATTAAAATTCAAGAAAATCGTAATAAAGTTCAAAAATTTCATGTTTCCTATTTTTGTTTTAAGGAGAGATCAGCAGTTTTTTTCTTTATGTAATTTTGTGTTAATAAAATGTACAGCATGCCAAACCGCGTAAACGCAGTAATGGAAGCACGAGGAGGCAATACGAAGTATTAAAATTCAAGAAAATCGTAATAAAGTTCAAAAATTTCATGTTTCCTATTTTTGTTTTAAGGAGAGATCAGCAGTTTTTTTCTTCATGTAATTTTGTGTTAATAAAATGTATGGTGACTCATATTTTTTTTACTTTCATTTAAGGAGTATTACATTGTCTATTAAATACAATTTATTGCATTAACCTATCATTTTTAGTTTCCGAGATTTTTATCATTCTTTAAGTGACCCGGATTCATTGCTCTCGAGTGTATATTATTTTCAAATGACCGATTTTTTTATTTTTGCCAAGTAAAATTTGCTTCGGCGACACAAATAATTGTGTAATGCACAGATCGCTAAAACAACTTTGTTTACGTTCTCCACTTTAATATTCATTGGTGAATTGAGTACTCGAAATCTATAATTTATAATGCCGAACGCATTTTCGACGACATTACGCGCTCTAGAATGGCGAGAATTATCTTTCATTCATAACATTAGAAACACTTTCATTCTGACTGAAACGTCTTAAGATGTGTTCATGTGCGGGAAAAGCATCATCGGCCAAGAAAACGAAATTCATTTTTTCAACATTGTCTTCACGTTTAGGGATATGAAGCCCGTCATTTGTTAGCATCCGCCAAAATGAAGTGTATTCAAATACTCCTCCATCTGAATTCCTTCCATTTTTTCCTACATCTGCGAATATAAATTCGTAATTGGCATTAACTATAGCCATGAGAACTACGCTGTAAAAAAAATTATAATTGTAATACAGTGCTCCAGTATCAGCGGGGCATGTAATTCTTATGTGTTTTCCAACAATTGCACCTCCGCAATTGGGGAATTGCCATCTCTCATCGAATATTTTGGCTATGTCCAACCATTCACGCTCATCAATCATTCATGTAGGGAACTGAAAAAAAGAGTAATAATCTAGGTATATTTTGCGTTTCGTCACAACTGATAAAGGTTTATTTTTTCAGAGTGCAGAAGCTACTGATATTATATATGGTGATAAGTATGTGCCCGTAAAGAAAAAAAAGAAATTAGAAGAAGAAGAAAAACGAAAATTCTTAAATCCTTGCACAGCCGCTTTAGGAAATAATGAAACAGATAATGACGCGTTTGGGAAATTCATTACTAAGAAATTGGAAAAAATATCGAATGCGGAGCAAAGAATGTATGCGGAATCATTAATAACAAAAGTAACGAATTATGCTATACTCAATAAATAAAATGCTAGTTTTCACTTCAAAATTATCTCGAATAATTATAAAAGGATCAAGTACCCATTGTTGGTACGGTGATGGAACATACAAGAGTGTTCCAAAACCTTTTTACCAACTTTGTACATTACACATAGATCTGAATTCTGATGTAAATACAACATCCCTAGTTCCTGTCGTATACGTACTTCTGCCTGATAAAAGTCAAATTACTTACACAAGGTTTTTTCGCTCGATTAGAGACGTCCTGGGGGTGACGATAACAACCTTTAAAAGCGATTATGAAATTGCAGCTATGAATGCGGTCAAAGAAGTTTTTCCACTAGTTAAAGTCAGCGGTTGTTAGTATCACTACCAAAAAGCTGTTTGAAAGAAGGCTAAAGAACGTCATCCCACTGTTGTGCATTTGGGGGTGCATCTAGAGAACGGTCAGAGAGGATATTTCACAGCGTCGAATGCTGTTCAACGTGCCGAAAGACCTCCAGCGACAACATTGACCAGTTTCTTTGCGATTAATTGTCAAAGCGATCCGTTCGCACGAACGTTGCTTTACTCGGAGATGCCACGTTATTACACTTGGAACGCTACATCGAAGAAATTTCAACGTCGGAAGCAAGGCGATGCAGTTCCTGGTCATCCAGATATGCGTTCTACTGATGCTCTTGGTCGTATTTACACAGTTCATCCGAAGAATGATGAATGTTTCTTTTTGCGGTTGTTGCTGGTACATGTTCGAGGGCCAACATCCTTTGAATCACTACGAACCCCAATGTGTGCCCCACATTTCGTGCAGCATGTCAAGAGCTCAATTTGCTTGAAAACTATACTCATTAGGACACGTTAATCGCTGAAGCAATTATTTCTGCATCTCCAAGTCAGATACGCACATTATTTGCTATCATCATTTCGACATGCTTCCCATCGAAGCCATGTGACCTGTGGAACAAATACAAAGATGTCAGAAGACATTTTACATCGAATTCGTGTCAGCACAAGAACTCTCAATTTTGAGGCGAATGAGGAGATGCATAACCAGGCTTTGCTCTTGATCGAAGATATGTGTTACCTCATGTGCGGCAGTTTGTTAGTCAGGCTAGGAATGCCAGCGCCAGATCGCGGAATGAATGACGCATTTAATACAGAACTGGAACGTGAATCTAGACACGCGGCCGCGTGTCAAGCCAAGTTCAAGCAACTGGCTAGACAGCGCCAAGTGTATCATTACACGAACCACTTGGTGCCACTTTTGACCCTTCCATAACTCAAAAGCTCTTTAACGTAAACACATAAAATAACTGTGTTTTATTATATCCATAAGGACATCCAGAAGCCCAAATTTCATGAAGCTAGCTCCAACGGTTATAAAGATATGAAGGTCAAAAAGTCGTAAATTTTAATAATGACTGACTGACATATAGTACCTAAACCTAACCTACTTCCAGATGACCTAGAAAGATGAAATTTGGAATCCAGCTCGGTAATTGTGTGTAAGCGAAGGAAAAAGTCTAAAAATAAAAAAAGTTAAAAAATAGGGGGTGGTCCCTATACAAAATTTTGTTTTTTTTTATTGTAGCCTTGGAACCGTTACAAGCTGCTATTTGAAACTATCCCAATATATGTATTAATATATCTTCTATATAACAGAAATATAAAAATAAATTTAAGTCAAAAAATAAGTGATATCACTATACAAAAAACTTGTAATACGCGTTAAACAACCGGCCAACGCGGCGTCGTGTGGGCACTCGGTAAGTTCCGCGGTTATGTAGAGTGCTCGAAGTCACTGTTAGGACGGACCATCAGCCCTTAGGCTACAAACGAACGTTCTAGAATGTTCGCGACCGGCCGCACTGCGCGCTTGGCGCCTAGCTAGTCGCTTAGCGTGTATCGAAGTAAACAAACGTGTTGTTTTTTTGCACGAAGCGCGAGGCATTTTAACAGAATAAAATGGATTAATTATTAATTGCATCAGTTTTTAAAAGAGAACCTCTGTGGAATCCGGGTAGTGAACTCCATAAAAATGCTGTTATCTTAAAAAAACTATGGGAAGAGGTAGCAGTCGAAGTAAAAAAAGATGGTAAGTGCAAAAAATATATTTATTTATTTGTGACGTGACAGTTTTTTGTACAATGAGAAGTTAATGCTGTGAATGAATATTATGGCGTTGGATTATATTTTCTGGCAACGAGTTATTCTGCCAGGTGATCGATCCGATTCCGTTGAAATAATTCAACAAAATATCTCTAGTTTGTAATGCACTGTTTGAAAATCTATATTGAGTCCTGGTGGATATTGGTGCATTAGTAATAGTAGAATTTATGTCCTGTTGAAACGTAGATCGATCTTCCGTCATAACAAAGTTGTGTAGAATGCATACAGCTTTCGTAATTGAAATAGCAGTATTGACCTTAGTTTCAATAGGTTTCTGCAAAATCCTCCATTTTGCTGCCATTATACCAAAACAGCACTCTACACTTCTGCTAGCTCTAGAGAGTCGGTAGTTGTAAATAGTTTTTGTGTTCTCAATATTTCTTAATGAAAAAGGCCTCATCAAATAATTCATTAGTGGATAACCACCATCACCAACTAAGACAAATGGTATTTTAATATTTGTATTAGGAATTTCTTTCTCCGATGGAATATTGAGGCCATTTGTTTCTAACATGTAAAACAAAGATGAAGTTTTAAAATTTCCACCATCGGACTGACGCCCTTCTGCTCCGATATCTACTAAAATAATTTTACAATCCGCATCAACTACAGCTTGTAGTAAAATTGAAAAATATTGCTTGTAATTATAGTACAAAGACCCACTATTACATGGACACTGTACCCTTATATGTTTCCCATCAATTGCACCAATACAATTGGGGAAATTCCACTTGTTATAGTACTTATCAGAAATTTCATACCATTTCTCCGTCGTTGGAATTGGCATGTATTCGTCTTTCTGTGTACTCCACAAAATATTGCATGTCTCGCTTACAATCTCAGAAACTGTAGTGCGACCTAAGCGGAAATGAAATGCAAGTGACCTATAGGATTCTCCAGTAGCCAAATATCTGAAAAAAAAAAAAAAAATTTAGTACCTGAACAACATATTAACTGCTGGTTTTTGTTTCAGTCAAAACAGTAAAAGCAAGATGGAAAAATCTGAGAGCGTATTTTTTTAAAGAATGTGGAAAAATTGATAAGCCAAAGAGCGGAGACAGCGCTGATAAAATATGTAAAAGTACGTGGCAGTATTATGATCAATTACTATTTTTAAAGAGTAAGAAGAACCAGAGCGAGAGCCCCGCGAGAGATTCAAACTTAAGTACAGATAATGATGATAATTATTCTATTACAACCGATACAACATTAGAGGAGCTGCAGAATCCAAGTTCTGTGCAAACTAATTCTACTTCAGAAACAATTACAAGTGATATTCTAGGATCTCAAAGTTATAGTCAAACATCACAAAGAAAGAAAATTCGTATTCAGAACAGAACCGAAAACAATGATCAACTTTTAGAAATAGAAAAGAAGAAACTTGAGATCCTCGAGAGGGAAAGTATCAAAGAAAAAAGCGATGATTTACTGTTTTTTTAAAGGTCTTTTGCCTTATTTGACAAATATTCCACTAAAGCGTAAACTAAGGTTAAGATCGAAGATTCAAGAATTAATTTTGGTTGAAATTGAAGCTGTAGAAAATAACATTCAACAATCGGTACCATCAGTGATGAATATTCCTGTACCAAATATAAATACTCAACAATCAGTCTTTGAATTTTATTGCACGTCCAGAATTCATCTGAACAAAATTTAATTAATAATATACCTATGCAAATGGAGAACGATTCGGCTTTGATTAGTTACATAAACAATTACAAATAATTGTATGAAGAATTGTTTTTTTCCATAGATCTTAGTTTTTTCCATAAATTACTGATTTTAAGTTTTTTTTAATAAATAAAAATAATATGTATTTAGAGTTTCACTTACCTTAATGTAACGACTAGTCGTTCTTCGGCTGATATGCTTTTTCTAAGATGAGTATCCAAATGAGTTAATTTTCCTTTAACTTTACTCAGAAGTAGATCAAATGTTTCTCTTGCCATACGCAAATATTCGTAAAATTTGTCGTCAAAATTACGCAACTGTTTATACAGAACATTAAACTCCCCATGACTTGACCGTGACTTATTTATGTCATGAACCCAACATTGGATATATTGATGGACTAGCTGTGCCTGCGACTTCGTTCGCGTTGATGACGAAACTTATCAATGAGTTTTTAACCGCAAAATTAAGTTTTTTTTTTTTTGTTTATACTTTTCCGGGATAAAAACTACCCAGTGTGGTGCCCAGGATAATAAAAAATAATTATACCAAGTTTCATCGTAATCGAACCGGTAGTTTTTGCGTGATACCTGAACAAACAGACAGACAGACAAACAAAAATTTTTTTTTTCACACTTTTGGGTTCTGTGTTGGTCTAGAAACACCCCCCGCCATTATTTTTTTTTATATTTTCAATGTACAGAATTTTCACTTTTACAGATTTATTATAAGTATAGATAAGGCCGTGAAATGGTATATTTCAATTGTGAATTTTCTGTAAGTAGCAGTTTAAGAGGTATTTTTGAAAGTGACATCTCGTAAACGTGCCGACAAGCAAATGACCAAGGCACTTAGCGACCCACCTCGCAAACCACCTGTAGTGCGGCCACCGTGTATCCTAGCAAGTAGCCAGAGCGCAAGCTACTAGGCTCTAGTCGCTAAGCAAGGCGCTTGTCTGTCCGGACGTAGCCTTACGGTGGCTGATGAGTCAAAGGTCACCTAGTGGGAGACTTGCTAGGTGGGCCCTCATCCTGCAGGAGTTCGACCTCAGTATCGAATACACACCCGGTCGCGACAACGTATCTGCTACCACGTTTGAGCGTTGAAGACCGAAGTAAGTGTGATTTATGTACGACGATCATTGATATGCCGAAGAGGAGCAGCAGTGATATTCGCAGTAATCAGTTAATGGATCCAGAGGTCCGGAAAATTATTGAGGACATGGAGTCCGATGAACCCTCTAGGGGGAGACCCTGGTCCGACCGTGGGTACACCATGTCTAACGGGATTCTATTCAGGTACAGTTTAGATGATTTAGTCGGACGATGGAGAGGACTGCTGTTTAGTCGTACCTGAGCAGGAACGCAGGCAGGTCATGGCTGACTTCCACGATGCACCAACGGCTGGACATTTCGGCGTAGAGCGCACGTTAAGCCGCGTTCGCGCAAGGTATTATTGGCCTGGCATTCGCACGTATATCACTAACTATATAAAGGAGTGCGTGCCTTGCCAGAGGTATAAAGATGACAACCGCAAACCAGCAGGAGTGTGGCAGACTCCAGCTGTGTCGCGACGATTTGAGGTGGTTTCCGTGGACCTCTTTGGCCCGCTCGTAGAAACGCCTAGGAGAAACAGGCGGGTACTAATTGTCGAAGATGTCTGCTCGCGCTGGGTGGAATTGTTTCTATTAGAGAATGCCACCAGTGTCGAATGCGCTCAGACCCTCGCGAATGAGGCCTTTCTTAGGTACGGAGTACCGCGCCGCCTTATCAGCGACAACGGCGTGCAGTTCGTGAGCGAGGTTATGCAGCAGGTTTGTCACGTACTTGATAAGTCAATCGCTCACACCCTTCTATCATCCTGAGGCCAACCCCATAAAAAGGAAGAACCGGGACCTCAAGCCTCAATTGGCTATGCTCGTGGGCCACGACCATGCTACCTGGGACGTGCATCTCGCAGCAGTCAGGTTTGCTATGAACTCCGCGATTACTAGTAGTACAGGGTATTCGCCGGCGTACCTCACGTTCGGGAGAGAGCTGCGGGCTCCTTCCGATTCTAACACGGACATGAAAGCTATCGTGGAACAGGACAATTTCGTCCCTAATATTACGCCTTACCTGAAGAAGATGTCAGCAACACTGGACGAGGCTAGGGACACGCATGAAAAGGCGCAAGCCGTCCAGAAGGAGAATGCTGATCAAAAGAGGAGGCCGTCTCCGCAGTACAAGGTAGGTGACCTAGTGTTATTAAAACCGCAGGGACCTAATGACGCAGGCCGCGGGCAGACCGCAAAGTTTATTATCCCGCGTCGGGACGGCCCATATCGTATTGGGAAGATAATCAGCTCAACTCCCTACGGTCTAGAGAGTGTGCAGACCGGTAAGAACGTAGGCAAATATCACGTTTCACATCTCACGCCTTTTGCTGGTCAAGTCGAAACACCCATCCGCGAGAAACGTAGACGTGTTAGGCCGCGTAGGTATTTAGACTAGCCCAACTGTGAGGACACTTAGTTAGGCTAGAGGGGGAGAATATAGCGCGGGAAGTTTTAGGTACGTTGTTGTTGCTAAGCGATGCCGTGCAGTAACGTGCCCGCGCGCCCCTTCCCCCCCGCCGTCCGCGCCCCTCGCCGCTAGCGCAGGCGGGAAGCGCGGGTGTCGGGAGAGAGAGAACCCCGACATCAACGGGAGCGGTCGTATAATTGATTTCTCCGCGACTCTCGAGTTGCGAGCCCTTTGTTGAAAACTTGTTAGATAAATGAATCGTGCGTTCGAAAACTAAATCAAGTTGTTAATATTTTTTTCACCTTTGAATAAACGTTTTATTATTATTAAATTTAAATAAAAACTGAATGTTGTATAAAGAAGAGATCCAAAGTTAATTATTTGACATTATAAAGTGGCATTATCTTCAGCAATATAACATAGTATCGGAGATTTTATTTAAAAAAAATTACGGGTACCGAACGCACCCACTTGACATCCGACGCGCTAGGGCGCCAAGCCAGGCTGCCAGGCTAACTTTGAAAAATTTTTATTACATTACACGTCCACAGCCTTTTTCTTTTCTACAAATAATTACCTAAGTGCTTTTAAGTGAATATGAGAACTAGTCAGACGCAATATGAAATGATGGTTGAATTCATGGAAGCGTAAGTAAACAGTTTTAATAAGTTTGAGTGGCATAATCTTTAGTGTGAAGTATTTTAACGTGCAATCCTATTTCTATTCCAGAAATGGAGATTTGTCTAAACCATCAGGCGGCCCACGAGGTCGGAATTTCATACAAATGAAAAGGAAAGAACTTAAAAATAAATTAAATAGTGAAGGCACAGGCGAATCTAGGTCTGAGGAGAAATGGCGCAAGGTATGTTAACTCAAGTGACGCTATTTTTTTTTGTTGTTGGGGCACTTGAATATAGTCACTCTTAAGTCTCTGCTTTAAGTTCTTATCCAATATCTTTGTGTAAGTTTGTTTGGAATTCCTGCTTAAATTATTGCTGTTTAATTCAAGGTGTGGAGTGATTACAAAAATAATTGCAAGAAGAAGTGTGCCAAAATTAATAGGGCCGTTAGTGGCACTGGTGAAGGGCCAGCACTCCAATTAACCTTAACCGATTTAGAAAACTCCAATTATCATAACTGGCGACGAGACATGGGTTTATGAGTACGACATGCAAACAAGCCAACAGTCTTCAGAATGGCGTCTCGAAAACGAGCCGAAACCCAAAAAACCGCGGCAAGGTCGCTCCAAAATCAAGGTGATGCTGACAGTTTTTTTTTACTACCGTGGTGTGGTTCACTCCGAATTCCTTCCAGAGGGAGAAACAGTGAATAAAGAATATTATTTAGGCGTCATGAAGCGTTTGCGTGAGAGTATCCGCCGAAAACGTCCAGATTTGTGGCAACACAACTCATGGATGCTGCACCATGATAATGCACCATCACACACAGCCATTATAGTGAAAGAGTTTTTAGCGAAAAATTCAACAAAAGTTCTCGACCAAGCACGGTATTCACCTGATATGGCTCCGTCTGACTTTTTTTTATTTCCCAAGTTAAAATTACCACTTCGAGGAAAACGTTTTGAGTCGATAGAAGCCATAAAAGAAAATTCACTGAATGAGCTAAAGGCCATACCGCAAATAGCCTATGAAAAATGTATGGAAGACTGGGTGAAGCGTTGGAGATGTTGTATTGCAACGATGAGGCCTAATTTGAAGGCGATAAAATAAATTTAGATGTATAATTTGTTTTTTTCTGTTTTATTGACAAATTCCCGATATTTAGTACACAGAATGTACATCGATCGCTTAGAGGGTATTCAACGAAAATTTGTGAGGTTCATTCAGTTCGCGCTCCAAACTATATCTGCCTAATTATGTTACTCGTTGTAAAAAAAATCATATTCTCCCGCTATTTGAACGTAGAAAAATTGCAGACTTAGCATTCTTATTTAGGATAATTAATGGTTCAGCTGATATTCCACAATTGGTGGGCAAGGTGGGAATGCGCGTGCCTAGTACATCCTTACGGAAATTCAACCTGCTGTTCACACCGGCGCAAGGCGGCACGAACTTCTTATAGACAAAACTCTTATTTGTTAAGAGCAAGTCGTACTTATAATGCGACCTGCCAGGAAGTTGACATGGACATACACACTACCAAACTTAAAGCGTTCTCTCTGCAACCACTTCTTTGCTAACATTGTATAGAAAGGACTAAAAACATATTGTGTACCGTCAAGTATTGTTTTGACCTACTAAACATTGTACACACAAATTATCAGTTGAAACTTGTAATTGGCCCTATCTCTACTAGTAATTATATCTAAAATTTGTACTAGCTGTAAGTTTTCCTAATAAATGAAAATAAAATAAATAAACAGTGAATACTACTATGGTGCTACATTAAAAATTCAGTTTACTTGGTGCAGTGTGATACAGCACACATAAAAAAGCGGATCGAGGCCGCCTTCGGGAGTGCTAGCAGATATGCTGCAGAACCTAAAGAGGTCTATGACCAAGTAAAACCTTGTGCATGCTATACAAAGGACGCACATAAAACTACATCTCTAAAAATTGTATACCCTGTTTTTCTTTACTTCTCTTATTTGGCAAACAAGTATGTCGTAATGGTAACCAAAGACAATTGATAGTGTTGGGAAATTATTGAATGAAGGACTGAACGAATATACTTAGAAAGCTGTTACTAACCGATTTTCATAATGTGGGACATCTTGACAGTTAATCTTTAGGTGTGACTCTGGGAATAAACAGCGTTGCTAATTTTGCAGAAAGCTGTTCAAAATGTTAGGGTACTTCCTGAAGTGCCAGAAAGCCAAAATTTGTAAACAAACTTCAGTATACAAAAAAAACACTACCTTGCCCCCAGATAAACTTACAACTTTCGCCCCTTATCCCCTAAATTGGGGGGGGGGGGGGGGGGTGGAAGATTGAATGAGCCTTTCACCAATTATATGAATTAGGACATCAAAGTTTATACGGGACTGTAGACAGTACATGGTATTCATGAACATTACTATGAAATCTCATAGTGCGCGCGGACGCACAGGGACCCAAAAACCTAATCATAAACAATGTTTGAGGGACGAACGACACTATGCGCACTCATTATAATGAACGCACAGATAAAGTAGCTCGCTAGCTACTTTACGCAACGCATTGTGCGACAAATCAACACAATATGTCAAACTGGTATCGGGTATAAAGTTATGTTTGTAGTGATTTGTAATACGCTGATTAGTTTGTTTGAATAATTGCGATGGATTACAGCAGCGAAGATGATTTTGATGATTATATCCTTGATAGAATAAACATACAAAGAAGAAGAATCAGCACAAGAAAAGTGATACGTAACTTTCAAAATCCTTTCGATTATTACAGTGCAGATGAATTTAAAAGACGCTATAGATTTTCGAAGGATATCGTTGTATATATACTTCTGCCTCTAATAATTGCAGATCATTTGAAAGTTACCAGTAGAGGCCTTCCAGTGCCTCCTATTTACCAGTTACTAGTGGCCCTAAGATTTTATTCATCTGGGAGAAAGAAAACAACACGTGTTATTATTTTCACAACTTTGACAATGAAACAAACAGAAACATACAATTTAATCAGTACTTACCATGTTTTCGATGATTTCGTAGTCATTATAGGCAAGCAACTATTATTCATAATGAAAAATTTGTTAAAAATAATGTAAAACCTCTCAAACAGTCAACAAAACTTTTAAAATGTATTTGTTTTGACGTTTAATCTGTCAGTCAGTCAACCCGAGTGAAGTCGCGTCAGACGATACCTTTCTCACTTACCCAAGAAAGAGAGCGAAAATACCATTACGAATGCATAAGACAAAGACACAAATACTCTATTTTTTTGTCCCTTATTGCGTAACCGGTTTTTCAAGGTCGGCAACTTGAGTTGCGATACTTTGACAGTTCGTGCCTTCATCGTGTTTGGTGTTCGAAGTTCATAGTGTTTCGGGAAGACTTCGGCATCGAAAACATATTTTAATTTATTATTTCTCATAGTAATTGCGATTGACATAAAATTACACTTATATTTAGATAACTGAACTACCTGCGAGTATTAATTATTAACCTATGTTTATCGATAGGTTTCCAGATGATCCAGACCTACGTAATAAATGGATCGAAGCAACTGGGAGAAAAGATTGGATTCCCACAAAATATTGTAAAATATGTAACAATCATTTCCCAGAAAAACAACTTATTAAAAAGAACAAGAAGACAGTTCTGTATCCTGATGCAGTACCAATAGCGGTAAGAATTTATTACAACATACATTCAACCATAGCCCCTAAGAAAACAGTTTCGTTGATTAAGTATGATTTGCTGCCTTCAAGAATTAAATTTATTTCAACTTGTACCACATTTGGTAAAAAGAAGTTTAAACGAGATTATGTGTTACTAGCATTAAGAAGTAGGTAAATAATTAGCAGCAAACTGTTTAGACAGGTTTTTTCAGGCAGATTTTAGACTCTCATTTGCCATCTTTCGTTTTTATTTTATAACATATTGTCAGCCAGTAATTAGTGCATGGAAAATCACAACCTTTTGTTATTACAAATTCATATACATTCTGATCCAAGAGATTAACACATTCACAAAAATTAATGTGGTACTTGTGGATATGTTATTTATTATTTGATTGAATGTTTTAGATTTCAATACCCGAGGAGTGTGTCGATCCAGCACCGTCCACATCTACAAGTGCCAATTTTCAAGATGACACAAAAATAAAAGGCACTAAAAAGGTAGTCAAAAGAAAATTGCAATTACCTGAAGAGGAAGAGACGCCAAGAAAGAAAAAACTTAAAGTGGCTTTAAAGAAGAAAACTGAGGCTGCTGCAAATCTTCGAAAAAAAATACGTGCTGTCCGGCAAACAAACAAGCGTCTAATAAAACGAAATGCTAAGTTATCAGATATTATTTCAGAGCTACAATTCAAATCCTTGATATCATATGAAGATATGACATATTAAATAACATATTAAACACAATTGATAGCGGTAACAAAGATTTCCTTAAACGGTTTTTTGGTGTAGTTGGAAAAACTAAAAAAAAATCTCCTGCATTGAGAAAGTTTGCATTATGTTTGCATTTCATTAGTCCACGTGCTTATTCTTACGTAAGAGAACAATTTAATACTTGCCTTCCACACCCAAAAACATTGGTTAGTTGGTATCGATCAGTTGATGGTAATCCCGGATTTACCAAAGAGGCATTGCATGCAATAAAGTAAAAAGTAAATGCATCAGGTAAAAATATTCATGAGTGCCTTTCATTTGATGAAATGTCAATAAGAAAAGCTATGACTCTAGATGGTGGGAAATGTATTGGCGCAATAAATATTGTTGCCAATTTAGATGGCTATAATATTAGAATGGCTACTCAGGCTCTAGTTTTTATGGTAACAGCCCTAAACGATTCTTGGAAAATACCTGTTGGGTATTTTCTAATCGAAAGCGTTACTGCGGAACAGAAGTCACAGCTTGTAACTGATTGCATTAAGTTGTTGTATTCCTGTAACGTAAATGTTGTTTCAATAACTTGTGATGGATGTCCCTCAAATTTTGCGATGGCGAAAATATTAGGCTGCAAAATAGAATATGATGTCGAAGTTATCCCTGTATTTAACATTGAAATAGAGGGTGTTAATAAAGAATTGTGTTTCTTTCCTGATCCACCACATAATAATATGGTGAAATTACTTAGAAATCTGCTCGGCAATAAACACATTTTAAAAACTAGGGACGATAAAATCATAAAGTGGTCATTTAACATCTTTGCATGATTTGCAGGAACAAGAAGGTCTACATCTAGCAAATAAATTAAGAAAAGCACATATAAACTTCGTTAAACAGATAATGAAAGAATATATTATATTATTAGAAAAGTAAATAATCTGTTCGATATCTTAAATAGCCGAAATTTCAATGCATATGGCTATAAAAAAAACCTCTAAATATGAAAAATTTTGGGAATATCGATGTGTTTTTAAATGAAATCTTCGATTATTTAAGTAGTCTTAAACTAGAAAATGGCCAAAACGTTGTTCAAAGTAATAGGAAGGTGTGTATAATCGGACTAAGGTGCTGCATTCGTAGTTTGCAATTTTTATAAAAAAAACTTATCTCCAGCTCAGAGTTGATATTCTGACCCACGTATAAATTGAGTCAGGATCACTTAGAATCGTTTTTTAGTGTAATTCGATCTAAAAACGGTTTTAATAATATAATCCCTCGGCGGTACAGTTTCGAGCCGCGTACCAAAGATTAGTCGTTCATGGAGAACTCAAACACATTGATACAGGAAATTGTACATCTCTCGAAAATATAAACATTTTAACATACACTAACTCGCGTTATGAAAAGTCAATAAATGCTACTTTACCCCTTTTGGAACATTCCACTAGTTTAGAAAGCGAAAGTCCAACTGAAGACGAGTATTTTAACATTGATACTGATCATGAATACCTTGCCGATCCTTCACGACTTACAGAACTTTCTAAGCAGATAATTTTATATATTTTTGGTTTTATTATAACAAAAGTAGCAAAGATGGTGAAATGTGAAAATTGATTGATGTCAATGATTAACACTGCCTCTAAAAACAATTACAAATTAATTGTAAAAAAGGATAAAGGCGGTCTGCATTATCCTTCCGCTGATGTAATCGTCGTTTGTGAAATTGCTGAAAAAGATTTAGGAACAATTTAACAAAATTTGGCAGTAATCTACTTACACGAAATAATCTTTTACTACAATTAATGAATTAATGTATTCGCCAATGTATAGGGAAAGAGTTATTTAAAGAACATGGTATTTCTTACGATCATTCTCCTCTAGATGATCATAAAGTTCTATTAATCAAAGCAATTATCATGAAATACCTTCAAATTCGAATTTACAAGTACACAAAACAGCTCATCGGAGCCCAATGAAAAAGTAAGAAATGTGTACACGAAATTAACATTGTTTCGCAATCAATAATTAATCTATTTATATTTTTTTGTAACTACTACTGTTCGCGACGACGCGTCACCAAAATGTTATTAAGTGTTTTATAAGAGTACCCACATATGTGGTGATAAAAGTTGTTAAATGTGTTTTATATATGATTACCCACATGTGTAGGCGTAATGTTATTAAGTGTGTTTTATATAAATATCCACCTATTTAGGCGATATAAACAAAGACTATAAGTGAAAATAGTGATTTGTGATATTTATAAGTAAATAGTGTCTATGTAACAGTCCAGATAACGCTTTAAAATGTAAACCGTAAGTACGATCCGTTTGAACCCTAATTTTGTCAGTTAAACGTTAAAATATTATATAAGTGTTACATAGGCACCAAGTTTTAGTCCAAACCTAACTTGTTATTAATATTTCATGTTGATAGTTTGTGTATTAGCGATAAGAGTGATAAAATAAACATTATTTTTTAAGGTGTATCATTTCGAGGTAAATAGTCCTTATATACTAAATATGTAATGTTTAAAATAGTATATCTAGTTAGTACGATATCTCCCCTTTATATAACAGTTTGTTTCATTAAAATATATTAAATAGTTTCGGAGATATAGTAAATACAAAAGTTTGTTTACATTAATTAATAACATTTTTTGACTTCTAACTGTAATAACTTTTTATTGAATTATAATTAAGTAAAACTTATTACATATCCAGATAGGGCAAAAAAAGGGCTTTCTATCGATATATTATTATATAGCTTTAATACAGTATCATTTGTAAACATAGAAAGAAAGTAAGAAATGTCATAAGTGTGTAATAAAAATGTTGTTAAATAAAGTGCAAAACAGGAGACGGTTTCGCGGCTCTCGTGTCGGTAAAGTTCCGTGGTACCTAAGCGCACGAGGTCGCAAGGCTAATCGTAGTCATCGGCACCCGCGAATAATCCTTCAAGCTTCAAATAGTCAAGAAGCCGCCTCCAGAACAGTTATGAAGAATAAATAGGTGTTTTATTTCAACGGCAACGTTCCTTTCCACGCTACATGTACAAGATTCATCGGACCTATTATCACTCGCTCATCCGGAACCTATAGGTGCAGGAAATCAGCGTCTCGTTAGCAATAGCCACATACTCATACACGCTTCGAGTTACGCCCGTCTGGCACAACTACATTGATTATATGTATTATAATTGATCCTAAAAATATTTACCCTTTCCCTGTAACATCCAAAACATCCGGGAGCTCGGATACTTTGACAACATTCATCTCATACATTGACAAACTATCTTTGTCTCAGTCGCGGTTACAGAGTACCTATGTCTATTAGTTTCTCTGTCTACGGGTTTAATGCTATTTAAATTTCTAGCAACGTTCCGTTTCTTAAAACATGAATTGTATAGTCACATTTGAAATGCTTTAAAAAATATTTTTCAACACTAGAACTAGAATGCGTATTATTGATTTTATCTAATTTACAATAGATTAAACAAGCAATACTTATACTAATTCTTTTTTTTTTTAATATTCATCTTAGTATTTTTCTCCAAAACTTGTGTGTAATAAAAGCCATTGCATGTCCCGAGCATGCGTCACTAGTGTCATTTGATATAAGTCCTCCTACACACTAGGCGGGCGCGCGAACGATGCGAACAAAGCATGCGCGGCAGCGTGCCCGCTGAGCTCGAGTCACATTCTACGGGAGACTGGCCTGTTGACTCGTTGAGCTGGAGGCGTCTAGATCTGACGAACACGCATCGAATGTATACCTCGTAAATTGTTTGCGAGCTGCGCGCATGAATTTCAAGTTCGCGAACGGCACTATAGACGCAAGAGCCGCACTGTGCGAGCGTTGCATGAGTTGCGCTATGGAAGCGCACTTAACAATTACAGTAACTGAACGCGAGCAGCTCGCGAGCTGCGCATTCGGACACACCCTAATAGAACGCGACGTGAGCTCAGAGGGTACGCGGCATTAACGCTGTTCACCCTCCGAGCGCTAAGCTAATGTAAAGCAGCAGTTGCGCCGCGCTGCTCTGTAGCAAAGTAAGCGCAGTGCTCGCGTTGTACGCGCTCGTAGAACGCGCAGAGTAGAGCCAGACCAAACCAAAAAAAAATTGCACTCTCCCTTTAAAATCACAGTTAGAAATACCTTTATTTGAAAGTAAGAAAAACACCAGTACAGATGATTAAAATATAAGCGAGCTATTAATTCTTGAAACACATAAATGTATAATAGTCATTCAATGAAATAGAGTCTCCTCATACATTACTCTTTATTTCAATAATATAAAAACAAATTATAATGTAACCAAAGATTATGTTTAAAACTATATCTCCATGTTTAGGAATATCCTTAAGTATGAAATAATTGTTTCCAGATAACTATTTATTAATTTATTCTTATTCTCTTTCGTCAGGAACCAGATCATCTCGCATTTCAGATCACTGCATTTATATGCTTCTTGTATAGCGTTCACGTTAGCATTCGAACAGCACTTACTTCGTGGCGAGCCCATTTACGTAATACGCAAAGCACTTGAAATTTAGGACGCAAAGGGCAACACCTCGAGGGTCGCGGGCTAAATCCTCACTTAAAATAACCACAATGTTCTCTATTTTCTAAATCTATACTTGCATCTAAAATCACTCAATTCAAAACGATTTACACACTGCTAACGTCTCACAGATCGCTGTCTCCATTGTGTGTCAAAAATCCATCATGTATATAGATTTTAAATATAATTTGGAATAAAATAAAAAATATATATATTAAACATTGACATAATACAGCAACTCAAACGTCAAATGAAGCCGTTACCATAGCAAGTCCCATAGAGACTAGGGGTCTCTTTGGTTTATCTTTAGTACCATAGTTAGTACCACAACAAGTGATAAACTTCGTTTTGTAATAACGTTTTACTTAGTACCATCGATGATACCTAGTTTAATCCTAGAACTTTATATAGTCCGCGTTTTGGAATAAGGGGGCGTATGTTTATTTAGTATTGCATATCTTGCAGGTACTAGCAGCGGAGCGTAGGTGCCTCAGTTTTGAACATGTCCTAGCCCACCTTCAGCAGATGTTTACACCAGGCTGTGGATGCACTCAATGTCCCAGGGCTCCTCTTGACGCACATCAAATTTACATCCCAAGAATTGTAAATGTGTATGTCTTAATTGTTGTATTATGTATAGCGGCCCGTCCCGGCTTCGCACGGGTATTTAACACATTATTAAAAAGTTAGGATTGAAGGTTTCTGTGTTATTACTACTATTACGCTCTTTATAATATTAGTATAGACACTCCCGTACCTCATCCTCATCATCATCATCCACCCACATCAATACCAAGTAACAAATAAAGAGCCTTTTCTAGCGGCGTCCTTTCAATAATATTTTTTTTTATAAAATATCTCTTATTGTGACCTAACTGTAATAGTTAGACATATGCTGTTGCGACACTTTTTGTAGATAATTATATGTTCTACAAAGACGTAGTACATTATTTTGTTCTATAATCAATAGTTTTCGCAGCGCACGCGATGCAAGAAAGTTTTTTGGTAATTTTTTCACACCTTGGTTTACATTATTGAGGTTTTAGTATGGATCCCTAACTTTTTTGAAAATTTTATATAGCCTATGTTCACCGGAGATAGTGTAGCTTCCCAACAGTGAAAGAATTTTTCAAATCGGTTAAGTAGTTTCGGAGCCTATTCATTTCAAACAAACAAACAAACAAACAAACAATCAAATCTTTCCTCTTTATAATATTAGTGTAGAAAACAGCAATTTTGCTTAAAACTTACATTCGACATTCTATCATTTTGTTAGTCTTGGATTTCAGGTTCATGGAAAAGTTTGGTTTTCCAGCTATTCTTGAGTGCATAGACGGCACACATGTAGACTTAATTCGACCATAAGACCATCAGGAGGCTCACTTAAATAGGAAAAAATATCATATTTTGAATTGAATGTGTTGATAATTTGAATTTAAAGTGAGGTGATGCCCCAAAAGCTGCAGATCTCTAAAGTGATAATTTTTAGGAAATGTTTAAGCCTATAAAAATAATAGTAATATAAATTTGGGTTAATACACATCGTACTAAATAATACTTACATGATTTTCAGACCAACAATTTTAGAAGAAAGGGTTTATCCCAAACTGCTCATGTAAGGTGGGAGGAAAGTGCATGGAAAGTCTGAAATTGTACATTAATATCTTGCCCATTTAAGTTTGTCTTTTATTTGTGCGCCTAGGTTAGCAATAGGTAGAAGTGGAAAAAAACAACAAATTTACATTAATCAACCTTTTTTTGTTTAGGCAGGGGACACGCCGCTCACTCGGGGGAGTAGATGGGTAGTGTCAGACTCTAACTGACTAAGCCTAAAGTTTAGTGTTGGTGCGTGGCAATGCGTAGCAATTCATCACGTACCATCGGCCTATAAACTGTGTTAAATTGTTGCGAGAGCAGTGGTGTGTAGAAAAGCGCACCCATGTCGTCTTCTATCAACAAATACCATACAAGTATGTCGCTCTAATACTGGTTCTCCCGCTCCTCCACGTCAACTTGAGGATTTTGATTTTGGATGACAATACTTTCCGGCTCGCTATCAGTTTACGTTTAGGTATACCTTGTGTCGCATGACATCGTTGTCAATGCGGTGAAACAGTCGATTGCTTCGGTCACCATGGCCTGTCCTGCAGCAGGAGCGCAGGGCGTATATCCCGTCACGCAAATACTAATGACATTATTCGTCGTGCTCTTGTCACTGCCTGTGCGAAATTATCTTGCCTTGCAATTGTTGCTGTGTCGTAGTATTTAACATGAGTCAGCCTTATTTAAAGAGAGTAAATCGCTGATGCGCAAATGTGCAAGTATACTTATAAGTTAATATTATACATAAATAAATATAAAATGCATTTAACTTAATTTTTTTCTAATATGGTTCATGAAATTAAAACCATATTAAATCATTACTTATTGCTGTTTATCAGTGAATCTGTCAGCGGATGCAATTGTGGACATGGCAAATTATGTCAAATCTACCTCAATTGTATGATACTTCACAGCAATCTGAAGGAATATCAAATCAGAAAAGTAAAGAAATATCCACTATGACAACTGCATATGGCAATGAAAAAGAAGTAGTTAATTCAACTGGTCGAGATCTCAAGCCATTGCAAGAGCAATACCTACCGCAACCATCAACTTCTTATGTTCCTGTCCTAAGTCATCAAAATGAACCCTCATACGAAGGTGCTGCAGCATTCAGTGTAGAGACACGGAACACCATCGGCTTACCTAACATAATGCGTAACCCAATACAAACCATCTGGTCTGATCAAATTCGCGATATTATAAAACACCATAATCAAGGCCATCGAATTTTTATTCGTATGAGGGGTGCACCTGGCAGTGGGAAATCCTACCTAAACAACTGATAGATATGTTAATAGGAGCTGAGTACATACACTACAGAAATCATAAATTCAGTACTGATGATTATTTCATGGTGAGAGGTATCTACAAGTATATAAAATATAGTGCAGTATTATTTATATTTATTTCACTTTTTTCACGTTCCGTTTCATACTAGCTCTTAGAAACACCTCGCCAATCAACACATCGCGTGCGTCGCGCCAAAGAAGTATCTATTGTACCAAGAACTGTGACTCATTTGACTGTGTATAAAACGAAACGTCTTGCCGGAAACAGAGTGAATCATAACAAAACTAAATACTTTTCTTCAGTCGTTGGCGTTTCGCGAAAATATTGTTTTTGACACTTTTTTTATGATATACTCTTTGTTATGTGTTCTTTCTTTAAACCTGAGATTGGCCAATTGCGATAACAACCATAGAAAGAAGTAGAAGATTTAGTTCAAATGTCATTTAGTTTTGCATAGTGATTTACTTTGTTTGGATTACACACATTATTTTATTTTATTTGTTAGGGAAAACAAACAATTATCGGTAAATTCAATGTAATTCTTTGGAAATCAACATCGTGCTCATTTACAAGAACCTGCCTATACACTTGTTTTAGATCTGACGCAATACAATAACGATGTAACATTATGCCAAAAATCGTAAGTATTTCATAAAATCTTTCATTGTCGTCTTTGTTTGGTCTTTTGTTTGATGATACCTATATCATTTTGTTAACAGCCGAATCTCCTTGCATTTGGTAAACATTGTCACAATTGTGGAAAGTGGATGCAGCGAAGGGCTCTTCGTTAAGATGGTAAGTAGTATTTTAGTAGGTATGTAGGCAGGTTATGTTTTTAAGTGAATTTTGTTCTATGTTTTCTTCTTAAAGTGTGGATTGTAAGACTTTCTGCATTTAAATAAAATAAGTACTTATTTACTTCCAGTGACATGCATTTGCAAGAAACTGCAAGCAAATGCAAATGTGCAGTCGATGTGTAGAATGCGACAACATTATACTCGGTAAGCGGCTCAATATTTTTTCTCCCGACAAATAATAATAAATAACTACATGCATAGCCTGTGTTGAGGTGTTATGAACACATACAACAGACACGATTTTTTTACCGTTTTTCTTGATAATGGAATGGACCCCTTCATGCGCAAGTTCAACTTGAACTTGGTTGGTTCTTATTATACAATTAAACATTATAAATTGTATAATATATTTTTGCAGATAATTTCAATTATTGTGAGTGTTGTGGCCTAGAAACAATTCGAAACGAAATAAGGCTCGGGCACTTTCAAACCTTTTTCCAAAAAATCAAACTGCTCCTGTATAAAAGTAATGAACGATGTAACAAGTTCACTAGCCACCCACAAAAGTGCACAGAGTTTTTCCACCGTTGCCGCAAGTTTTTAATAAGGGTCAATTCACACGTACCACAACCACACCACGTCGCAGCGACAAAATGTGGTCAAGCTGTGGTTACGTGTGAATAGTGTCGCAGCGGCTTTTTGCAGTTGCGTTGTGGTACCGACAAAATGTCGATGTGGTTGCGTTATCGCTGTCGTTGCGATGTGGTAACCACGCGGTCATGTGCAGTTATACTCCGGCTTTCGTTGAGGAAACACGGCTTGACTGAACGTAGTCATGGAGGAAAGATTGTTGTTGCTATCCTTGTTATGGCTTTTATTAATAAGAAGAAGACGACGACATCAGCGTATTCGTCGAAATAGAATTTATTGGGTACATCCGGTGGTGGCGTTGCCGTCGCGATGTGGTTGCGATGTGGTCGTATTACACAGGTGGTCGATAACAACGGCAAAATGTGGTATGTGTAAATTGCAATATTCATTTTCAATACAAAATATACGCCCGACCACATGGCGTCGTTGTGGTGTGGTTGAGGCTGTGGTGTGGTTGTGGTACGTGTGAATTGACCCTAACAAGTGCTCGTGAAATAAAAAAACGGTACAACTTGAATGATCCTGTATTATCAAAATTGGAGGCTATCCATCCTACCAACGCTATGTCAGAATCATACAGAAACAAAGTAAGCACTTTGTTGCCTCTAATGAACATTGTGCCTCGGATTGTAAGCGGTGAAATAATGCAAAATGTGGATGACGAATGGAGAAGATTGCCCACGCTTATTAACCAAGTTGATATGACTCTTCCACCAGACGAATTTTGGGCAGGAATTTGCGCATTTGAAGATTTTAACAATGTAGCAAAATTTGCTCTGGACTTATTATGCCTTCCTCACTCTAACGCAGATTGCGAACGCTGCTTCAGTTCAGTCAATCTAATAAAAACAAAGATTCGAAACAGGCTGAGCAATGAAACATTAAATGGCACACTATTAGCCAAACAACATATTAAGCGCTATGGGTGTTGTGTTGATTTTTCTCCAACACGAGAAATGTTAAATAACATGAACAGCAAAACCCTTTACGGGGATAAATAAAGACTTAAAAGTGTGTTTAAATTGATTATTTGCTTTAATATAATAAAACATAGGTTTTGAAAATGTACTATTTTTTTTTTGTAGCTTTCTTAGGGAATACGATTTTTTATTCACCCATCGTACGATCGCTCATTCAAAACGTCTGGCAACACTGTACAGAAATGAAGGAATATTGGATCGAATTGTGACAAAAAGAGGATTCTTTACGATAACCGAAAGCGAAGAATGCAATGGCTGACCTCAAGACCCTGTTTAATAAAGCTGACAATTCTACAAACATAAAAAAAAGACAAAATTGTAGAATTCTCGCGCTTAAGCTTTTTAATAAAAGTGACAAATATGTCAAAAAACGACATGTGAAATCTTGTCAATTTGTCAAGTAAAAATGCGTTTACTAAAACTCGACATTTTATGTCAGAAAACCACGGTCAAAATATTTCCGACAATTGTCCGATTGTCATGACAATTCACAATTTTTCTTTTCTTTATGAAGCTAAATGAGGGTAAAATAGACAAAATATTAACAAAGTAAAAGAACGAATCAATCACTAGTGCAACTTCGATTGTTTGATACTAAGAAGTAGTCTGTAATAATTTGTTCTGATCGCGTTTAAAATGGAAATGCACAATAAACTTACCATTTTGGGCCTTATATATGAAAGTATAAATATACTCTTTGGGAAGTTTAGTGACCAATTGACCCAAGATATAAAAATCAAAAAATGGAAGGGAATAGCCCAAAAACTAACAATATTAGCTATTTACAATAAGGACTGGAAATACCTTCGTGACACTATAATATGGAAAAATTGGCTTAAAAGGACCATGATAAGGTTTAGTTTATTATAACTAGTTAACGATAAATAAAGGAGTTAACAATTAGATATTTTTAACTTTGTTTGATTGTTGTGAAACTTTCAGGAAAAGAGAGATAATCGTCGGCAGACTGGTTCTGGAGGAGGAAAAAAATGCAAATATGACGATTCTGTTGAAATGATACTAAAAATCATAGGAAAGGATTCTCCAGGAATAGATGGCCCTCAAATACCAGAACCAGCCAGCCTCCTTCAACCTCAAAATCCAATACGAAGTAAATCACATCCCCCACGTCAATCTAAAACTGAAGTTGATTTATCAAATGACTTATTGGATTTTAAGAAACCAAAAATGGAAATAGAAGTAAAAATTGCTAAAGAGAAACTTAAAATAGCAAAAAGAGAAAAATACAAGTTAGATTTGGAGCTACTCAAACTTGAAAAAGAATTGAATATACAGCTTTCAGAATTTACACTACCTTTGTATTTACAAAACGTTCAGGTTATTTGTTTTTGTGACATTTCTAGTTTTGCCCCTGTACCCTTCATGTTCCTCGAAAAGTTATGGGTTTCGAGATACAAACGATTTTTTTTTTTTTTGTGATTGTTGCTGGTACATTTTTTATTCAGAATATGAAAAATTTGCTATTTTAATTCGAAGTGAGATTTCATTAAAATTGCGAGTATCGAGTCTTTAACTAGTATTATCGGTACTACCTTTATGTTACAATTATAAAATGTATTATTTTGTCACTGAGTGTCATCTACTGCCTAGTTACGAAAACTGTGTGCGACGAATTGCTTCTTTTAACTTGTAATAATTCTGTACTATTGACGACTGTTTTATGCTTTTTGGACCCGGACTGTTTACCTAACGATTTATATTTTTTACTCTGATCACATCGACGACTTGGCGACCACTTGGACTTTCGTATTTCTGATTGTGCTATGGCTGTCTTTTCTCTGGTAAAAAGAAATTGAAAGTGGTATACTAAACGCGAGTATGCTAATACGCATCTTATTTACGGAGAAGCTTATTGTAATTCTAGAGCTGCTTCTAGACTGTACGTGGAAAAGTTCCCTGGTAGAAGACACCCGGTCCACATCGTGGAACTTTTACCAGAGTGCATAACGTTTACGCGGAAAGTAGACTTCCTGGACAACGTGGCGGTGAACGTGAAACTGAGATACAGGAGAGGTATAGAGATCCGACAACTTCAGTTCGGGCAATTCAAAGACGCACGGGGATACCAAAATCCTCTGTACATACTGTACTTAAAAAATATTTATACCATCCTTTCCATATAACACGCGTACAAAGCTTACTACCTCGAGATCATTTAATACCAAGAGTGCAGTTTTGTCACTGAGGGGCTCGTGGCTAAGTGTAAGCTGTACGGTTTGACCGATAATACAGGTTAAGCCGCGCTCGCCGCGGTTGGTCCGTGGATGGGTGACCATTTTCCAAAAGATATCAAGACCCCTCCGTGCCTCGGATAGCACGTTAAGCCGTAGGTCCCGACTGTCATGCTATGATCTTTGGCAGTCGTTAAGTCAATTCTGATAACCAGTCTTACCATGGGATACTGTGTTAATACCCAGTAAAATGGGTTGTGGAGGTCAGATAGGCAGTCGCTCCATGTAAAATACAGTATTCAGCTGAATCCGATAAGGCTGGTAGCCGACCCCAACATAGCTTGGGAAAAGGCTCGGGAGATGATGAGTGCAGTTTTGTCACTGCATGCTAGAAACGCATCGGGAGGATCCACTGTTTTTAAAAAAAGTTTTGTGGAGTGATGAGTCGTCCTGCAGAAGGGAGGGGTACTTGAACTTACTCAACTTGCATAATTGGCAAATAGAAAATCCCCACGAATCAAGAGAAGACCGGTCCCAGTACCAATTCAAAATAAATTTATGGTGTGGTATTTTTAATGGCCAGATTTTAGGTCCCATCGAGCTTCCACCTACTTTTAACTCTCAAAGAGTTATTACAAGAAACACTACCCACGCTCCTTGAAAATTTTCCGACAGGACTGAGAGAGACAATGTGGCTTCAGAACGATGGGTGCCCTGCTCATTAGGGCTTCCAATCCGGAGTTACGGAGTTTCGTAACTCCGGAGTTTCGAAACGATTTTAACACATAACATAACATCACGCCTGTATCCCCGAAGGGTTAGGCAGAGGTGTACCAATGTACACCCACAGTTCGCCGGTATGTTTTAGGTTCCATGTAATAGGGGGCGAGCCTATTGCCACTAACCGGGCACAAATCCAAACTCCGACCTGCTATTGAGAATTTCATAGAAAAACCCAATAACACCTTGGTCGTCTTGGGAATCGAACCCAATACCTCTAGCATAGTATTTGCGCTTAGAAACACTAGGCAAACGAGGCAGTTTTAAGCATTTTTCAAATCCGGAGTTGAGACCGATTTTCAAAAACCATGTAAACACTATTTACAAAACGACGAAAAACGCATCTTAATTCTTGAGCGTAAAGGCCGAAACCCACCGCGGCGCACGGAGAGGCTGCGCACGTGTGTTAAGCTTCGCTTTAGAACAAAATTTATAGTACTTTATAATTTCTTCAGATGGCGACTGAAGGTGTCATACGCATATCACATTTTTACAAATTATTTTACAAATTAAATATTTTTTTACTTTAATAGTTTACTATTAAACATAACACATACCTATTAATTTCAAAAATATAATGGCCAGGAAAAATCTTTGCGTATTTGGATGTCAAACGACAGGTAAGGAAAACTATCCAATTTTATAGATCAGATTATTATCATATATTACACATCGACACTAAATTTATTTATAACTTTATCCAACCATTCCCCGTCTGCTAAACTAAGATAGTTTTATTTGTACAAGTCAGGTTAGCTTGTATTACATACATACATAGTGTTGAAGATTTTGATTATAAACTTGTAACACCAACATCAAATATAACCTCGTGTTAATAGTGGCAACACTATTCCCCTCCATCTGTGACACTGGTCCAATACAGACGTATATCATAATTTTTGCTGTATTTTATTTATCATATCTTCCCCGGCACCAACAACCAGCACCTCATCAGCTACCCAACAACTAACAAGCTACACATTGGTCCTTCGCGGAAAATAGCCTTGCTGTGGAAGAAGCAAGATAGAGGTTTGGCAAATTTTATTATCGGCAGTGTCGCAGCCATTTTGGTTAGCATTTATATTTTCAATTTCATTTCATTCGATCAAATTTGCCACCAATTTGTCACCATCTGCAAGCTTATCATAGGTATTCCGCAAGAAAAAGCGAGGCGGCACGTATCGCAAATACAATTTTTGTACGAGTTTACACACCTGGAACGCGATCTGCGCACGCCGAGCGGGACTGAAACCAAGTTTCGTACGAGCGCAAGAGGGACAGCAAGTGACGCCAGGAAATCGCAGCACGCCACCATTTTGGTGGCATTCGATCGACTCGTCCGTGAAATTATCAGTCCACGCGCATCAAAGTGTTTTTGTTTTAATATTAAGTTGTGATACTACAAAAATAGTGCGTATTAGTTAGAAATGGAGGAAGAACTAAAACGTAAAGTCGCCTCGCGTGGCTATGTAAAAGGTACTATCACTAGATTATATAATTTCGTTGATGTTTCTGATCGAACTAAAATAAATTGTGAGGAGCTGATCACCAAGCGTGATCACCAAGCGTGATCGATTGGTAACAGCTTTTCGCGATTATGAATCTTTGACCTTGTCCAGAAAGGGCGAATTCGCCGCGAATCGTATCGCGCGAATTCATACGCGCGTTGTCCAGGTACTAGACATCAATACATCGCGTCCACAAGCATCGCGCGAATTCAAAATACGCGCGTAAATCGCGTGCACTACGCCGGACTCTCGACTCGCGCTTGATTCGCGCGTATTGCGCGCGAGTCAAAATACTAGGGACGCCTTGTTGCGTCCAGTTAACGCGCGAACTCTAGAGCGAGTGCACGTATCGAGGGAAATGGAGCGCCAAAATTTTGACACGGAATTGTTTATAGACGAAATAGAAAAAAGACCGGCACGTTAAATTAACGTGCTTGTCAAGCAATTTTGACCGTCTAGAACGAAGCTTGATGTGCTTGACAAGCAAACTCGATGCTTGATGAAGCTTGATGAAAAAATATATTTTTGCAATGCTTGTCAAGCATGCTTGATCGTTTAGAACATGCTTGTCAAGCAACACATTCAGTGTACTACGGAACGTTATGGAGAGACCACGCGACACGAACAGCGCCGGCGCCAGCGGTGATGATGGCGGCAGCGGTGATGATGGCGGCAGCGGCGCAATTAGTGATCGTGATTTTACTTTGTTGTTGATATCATTATACAAAGATGCGACGATATTGTGGGACATTAAGGCTCGGGACTATAAAGACAAAAATAAAAAGAATATGGCTCTCATGAATATGGTGGATATTTTAAAAAGATATAAGAGTAATTTCAGCATTGAGGAATTGAAGAAAAAAATTAATTTGTTACGAACAAATTTTAATCGAGAACATACAAAATATAAAAATTCTATTAAGTCTGGAATGGGAGCAAGTGAAGTTTATAGCCCAAAATTGTTTTATTACAACGACTTAATGTTCATAGCAGACGGAACGGAAATCTCGCCAACAATCAGTTCGGAAGGATCACAAGTAAGTTCCCCTTCTTATCATGTTACACTATTATGTACTACGCAGTATTCAAGCATCTATTTTGCCATGGAACTGCTCCTGTTGTACTAAAATATTCGCAAAACTCATCTCGGACTGCTTTGGCTTCAATAGTAGGATTTCCCCTTAACCTTGGTGTAGGGATCAACTCTTGTGATTCTGTTCTCCACGAGCCTGGCCTAATTTCTCCTGTATTAATATTTTCAAAATCAACGTCATTATTTCGAATGTATTTTTCTGACTTTGACAGATAATTATGTAAGTGACAACATGCTAAAACTATTTTACTGACTTTTTGTGGATCTAAATTAACAGATCGCTTAAATATCTTAAAACGTGATGATAAAATCCCGAAGGCATTCTCCACAACGTTGCGGGCACGTGATAATCGATAGTTAAAAATTCTGCGTTCATTGTTTAAAACAGTTTTATTGTAGGGCTTCATGAAGTTGGGAGTTAATTGAAATGCTTCATCGCCTATTAAAACGTATGGCTTTTTTTTATTTGTTGATGGTAACTCTGACTGTTCAGGTAGATTCAAACAATTGTCACTGCTGGTGAATTTTGACCAAAATTCTGTATTTTTTAAAACACCTCCGTCAGATATTCTGCCATTTGCTCCAACATCCACCATTATAAACTCGTATTTAGCATTTACAATAGCCATTAAAACAATACTATGTGTTTGTTTATAATTAAAATAGTATGATCCGGAGTTATAAGGTTTCTGTATTCGAACATGTTTTCCATCCACAGCCCCGATCACATTAGGGAAATTCCATCGAGTTTCAAATTCCTTTGCAATCTTTTTCCATCCTTCTGAAGATCTGGGTACCTTTAAATAAAAAATATGTTTCAGAAAATGCCACCACCAACCACATCAAGGAAGAAAAAAAAAGAAGATAGTTGTGAAACATCAGTATTATTTTCTGCTGCTACTTCTTATTTCAAGAATCGTACTGAAGATGACGCTGTTGTCATCGCAAAAGGTTGGGCTGTCAAGATTAGAAGATTAGCTGCAGATCAACGCCGATATGCTGAGAAGATAATTAACGATGTTTTATTTGAAGGAGAAATGGGCACATTAACTAGACATGGTGCTACTTTTTTACAAAATCCTTTGCCTAGTCCACTTTCATCTCAATCGCCAATGTTCAGATATAACTCACCTAGTTCCAACCATTCTTATATTTCCGAGGAATCTCCCGCTCCCATTCAATCACCTCTGCCATATCAATCACCATCTCATCAATCTCACAATATTCAGCAATCTCCCGCTCCCATTCAATCACCTCTGCCATATCAATCACCATCTCATCAATCTCACAATATTCAGCAATCTCCCGCTCTCATTCAATCACCTCTGCCCTATCAGTCGCCCTCTACTCAGTCCTACAATGTCCAACAATCTTCCGCTTCCAATAAAATTCAATT
Organism: Autographa pulchrina; assembly: GCA_905475315.1. Classification (NCBI taxonomy): domain Eukaryota; kingdom Metazoa; phylum Arthropoda; class Insecta; order Lepidoptera; family Noctuidae; genus Autographa; species Autographa pulchrina. The sequence continues at coordinate 5,054,751 of FR997762.1, read as the reverse complement.
CCTTTCTAATCAGTCCAATATATTGGAGTAATACAACAACGAAGATACAACAGCAGCCGATTTTCTTAGAACATATTCATCTTTTTAATGAAATTCCTTAATACTTTTGTTAATTAAGATAAATACCTAAATAAAGTGTTAATTTCTACTTACCGCAATGTTTTCTTTTAATTTCTCTATGATAGCCTCACAAGTTTCCATTATTATACCTTCTAATGTGTAAGGAGCAATAGCACAAGTAAATTTTAAATCTTCCAAATCCATGCCAGTAGCCAAGAATCTTAAAGTCACAGATAATCGCTGACTAGCCGGAATCGCCTGTCGCATGTTAGAGTCCTGTTTTTCAATGTTTGGCCTAACCATTTCCAATAATGTCTCAAATGCTTCATTATCCATCCTCAAAAAATTTTTGAAATCATTGGCCTCCGTCACTTGTAGAATCTTTTGCAAATGCTCATGGGTAAATCTATCTCTTAACAAATACCACTGCTTAGACCATCGTCTTGTTCGTTTCTTTTTTGTTTTCTTCAACAAAGCAATTGTGAGAGCAAGAAAAGCCATATCTGCATCTAGAGACATTCTACTACTTTGCAAATGTTTCTGTTTTAAGCGCAAGTTCAACACTGGGTCACTCTATCCGACAAAATGATGCGAATGCTTGACAAGAATGTTTTTTGATGTCGTGACCTCGTCCAGCATGCTTGTCAAACACGTAAATGCTTGTCAAGCAATTTTGATCGTCTAGGGACCCCTTTAGATCATTTTGTCTTTTTTTTTTTTTTTTTTTATTTATTGATTAAATAACTATACAAACATAATAATGCACTTAAAAGACACTGAAACCCTTATGGGTTTAAGTTGTGTCACGTCTGACAGTTAACAATATTCTTATAACTATGATTTACATGCAATCTTCACAATTGTTAATATGAATACAATTTTAAGTAGTACATTCATTATTAATTTAACATCTATAGTAAACAATCCGATATTATTTCCAACAAAAAAATGAAGGTAGGTGGTAGGTAGAAATAAACTTAATAATAGTTACACTCATTACAATAAATTGTAAAAAACGTAAGGAACGGGCGAGTGCAAGCGAGACAAGTAATATTCCGCTGCATTAGGATGGTAGGTAGGTATGTGTTGTTCTGTCCGTCCTTTTACAATACACTGGCTATTACAGGTGTTACTTTTTTTATAATATAATTTTATTTTATTATTGAATCGTTTACTTCGGAAGTTGACTCTAAGGTCTATAGGTAATTTGTTGAGTAGTTTCGGTATTATTGCGTTTGCAGTCCTTGCTCCATAATAGTTGCTATGACTGGGTACGGTGTATTTTTGCGATGTCATCGCGCGTGTAGTTATTTTGTGTGATATTTTATTGAGTTGAACGCTGCTCGCCGTGTTGTTATTGTATTGTTTTAAAATTGTTGCCATGGCAGTCGACCATCCTTCATGAAATAATCAGCGAATATATCCCTCGTGTTGCGAGACCTTACACCAGGTCGAATTGTAGTCGTACTCAGACCATCTAGAGCTGTTTCGAACAATGTGTCTTCGTATCTGTATCCATCTCTTAACCTGGCGTAATTGTGAAGAACACAACAAGCTTTAATTATGTTTTGCGCAAATTCAATATGTACATTGAGTGGTTTGTGAAATATTCGCCATTTGTTTACCAGGATTCCAAAACAACACTCAATATAACGTCTTGCTCTAGAGAGGCGGTAATTAAATATTCGTTTTTCTTTGGTTAAATTCTTGCCGCAATATGGTCGCATAATATTTTCTGATAAGCTAAATGCCTCATCTCCAACTATAACATGAGGTAAACGTGTTGTACGAATTTCTGATACTGGTTTTGGTCCCGGAATGTTCGTTTTGATTATTTATGGTTGAACCTGTTGCACGGAACTTCTGCACCCACGTTCTAATCAAATTTTCACTTGGAGCGTCACTCAATCTACGGATATTGTAGTGAGAACAAAATCTTCTTCGCGCAATTACGCACGATTCGTTTGCTTTGATGTATGCCTCGACAGCGAACGCACGGTGCTCACTAGTCCACTGCGACATCGTGACTAAATAATCCGCACGAACGTCGCGTCGAACTAAGCCGCCCCCCGCCCCGCCGCGCAACGGTCATAGAAATATATTGATACAAATTCGGAAATCTGCCACGGGACACCCTGTACATTCTGTTTCCCTCCGTTTCTGTCTCTTCCAGCGACGGTAAGCTAACCACAACGAGACCGCTTCGTTCAACTCCATGTTTCGTACTGAATTCCTCCCCAAATGCTCGCGCGTTGGTACACACCTTGTGGACGCAACGGTCGCGCGTAATACGCGCGGGAGAATCGCGGCGAAATCGTCCTTTCTGGACAAGCTCTTTATGCAAAGATATTTTGGATACTGCCGACAATGAAAATGTCGAGCAGATAGAAAATAAATATTTTAGTGTCTTGGCATCATTGAACGAACAAATTAAAACCCAAAAAAATGAAGGCCCTTCTGGCTCCTCAACATATTCAGATGCACATCAAACTCATAAAACTAAGTTACCACCGATTTCCATAAAAACATTTGATGGCAAATTCACAGATTACGTTCCATTCATTAATTTGTTCGATTCATTGATTTACAATGACAGTAGTCTTGACCATATACAAAAGTTTTACTATTTGAGATCTTTTTTGAAAGGTGAACCATATGATTTAATAAAGGATTTAAGTTTAACCCCAGAAAGTTATAGTGAAGGTCGTAAACTATTGAAAGATCGCTATAATAATAAATATAAGATTATTAATGATCATATAAGCAACATTTTAGATTTAAGTGGTATTGTTAAGTCAACAGCTAGTAGTTTGAGGGAATTTGTGTCATGTATTAGGCAACAATTGGCTGCTTGAAAAGCAAAACCCTGCAAAACCTTGACTCAAATGTCATATACTGGGATGCAATTATGTTATGTGTTCTTTCCTGTAAACTAGATTGGATTACTGCACGAGCTTATCAGCTGGACCGAGATCGTAGTATACAACCTAGCCTCGAAGATTTCCTGCAATATATTAAGAAACGAGCTCTGGCATTGGAAAATGCTGGACAGGGTCTTCACTTGCAGCAGCAGTCAACCAAAGTAACAGCGGTCACAACTACAGGAGCAACATGCATCTTCTGTAAGTTACATGACCATAAATTATATAAATGTAAGAAATTTCAGTTATTGCCAGCAAGTGATAGACTGACGTTGGCCAAAGAACAAAAATTGTGTGTAATTTGTTTAGGTATGCATGGTGGCAAGTGTAATTTCACTTTCGGTGTTCAGAGTGCAAGAAGCCTCATAACACTCTGCTTCACTGCAATTCAGGTGAAACCCCACCAGCTGTCACCTTATCAAGTAATGCTAATAATAATGTGCTTCTACCTACAGCTCGAATCGAAAGTTGTAGCAAGGAACGGCACAGAATACTTTATCAAGGCGTTACTGGACAGCGGATCTCACGTTTCTTTTATAACTGCAAAGGTTGTTCAGCTATAAGGTTTAACGCCCTTGCAAAATAATACTTGTATTGTTGGAATAACTAATGAAAAAAAGAAATGTTAAGTATAGCATTCCCATTGAAATTCATTCATTAAATTCACCATTCAAGACAATGGTAACTTGTCATGTTGTAAAAGAGGTAACATGCAAATTACCTCAGAATACATTTGATCTCTTTAGTTTCATAATACCGCCCAACATTAAGTTGGCAGATGACAAGTTTAATGTGCCTAGTGAAGTACATATGTTATTAGGCGCTGATGTGTTTTTCCAGACCCTGTTACCGAAAGAGCAGTGCACAGGCATCAAGCTGCCGACACCCAGCAAGCAGTCATCAGCTCTGCTCAGGAAAACTGCTCATCCACTGCAGCAGCCTAGTAGCACACAACTACACATCTTCAATACATACTTCGGTCACATCGTAGGAGGAAATCTCCCACCAAAGGTATCTCAACAGACATGTAATAGAGTAGTATTAAAATGCGAAATAGGTCTCAATAAGACACTTGCCCAGTTTTGGACCAATGAAAAAGTTCCAGAAATATATACTGAGCAAACATCTGAGCAACAGCTTTGTGAAAACATTTTTCAAAGTTCAGTTAAATTACTTAACATTTACCGTCTTTTGAGCATACTACACTTCTCATCAAAAAAATCGAAACACTTTCGTTTTTATTGTTTTTGTCCTAATTTTTTACAAAAGAGAATTAATTCCATGAAAAATAAAACATTATTGTGTAGCTGGCAGTTTGGTCATTACAGCAAGAAGAAAAAAATCAAAATTCGAAATTAAAATCCTATAAATGAAATTAATCACTGTTTTGAGACAAATGTGTATTTAGGGTTGGAGTAAGTTTCTCGTTTAAAAACTAAAAATTAGCGCTTTTCTTTAAACTTTTTGTTTCTTCATTTACTGTGACTTTGGGACGTCTGAAAAAACTTTTTTTTCTAAAACATATGGATACTTCGCCCGCAGAAGCCACCCAAGTGGTGGCATTGCTGGATTCTGGACTTAGTCAGCGTGTTGTGGCTGCAAGAATGCATCTAAGCTTATCATCTGTTCATAGAGTCTACAAACGCTATCGGGAGACTGGTTCGTTCACGCGCCGTTCAGGATCTGGCAGGAATCGGGTCACTTCTGAGCGAGATGATCGATTTATTGTAACAACTTCTTTACGAAATCGACGCCTTAACGCTTTTCAACTGCAGCAGCAGCTTCGCGTTGTACGAAGAGTAGCTGTAAGTGACTCTACAATAAGAAGAAGGTTGAAGGAACGCGATTTGCACCGCATAAGCCAGCGAATGGGCCGAAATTAACTGCAGACCATCGAAGAGCGCGCCTTAACTTTGCACGCGAGCACCTAACTTGGTCATACCTTCAGTGGAGCAAAGTACTGTTTTCTGATGAGTGTAAAATTATGCTGTATGGTAACGACGGAAGGAACAAGGTCTACAGAAGAGATGGAGAACGCTTTGCACAATGCTGCATTGAAGAAAAGGTCAGCTATGGTGGCGGTTCGTGGACGGTTTGGGGAGGAATCAGCGTCGACGGTAAGACAGAACTTGCCTTTGTGTCTGGGCCACGGCTGCCTGCACTAAACTCTCATCGGTACATCGAACAGTGTCTTGAACCTCATGTGATGCCCTATGCACATTTTATTGGCAACGACTTCATATTCATGCACGACAATGCTAGAGCTCACACCGCGGGCGTCGTACGAGATTATCTTACCGAAGTCGGTATCTCCATTATGGTATGGCCAGCAAGAAGCCCGGACATGAATCCCATTGAACATCTATGGGATGAATTAAAGAGACGAATTCGAGCAAGAGATCCAGCCCCAGAAACACTTAGCCAGCTGCAAAATGCAATCCAAGAGGAATGGGATAATATACCACAACATGTGATCGTGACTCTCATCCGATCAATGAAGAACCGTATGGAAGCAGTAATAAGAGCTCGCGGAGGGAATACAAGTTATTAAATAAACGTTACTTACATTTTTTTTTCATTTACGCGTGTTGTTTTACCCAATTCCTTCATATTCCATACAGGGTAAAAATTACTCATTATACAAAATACGAAACCTATGAAGACTTAATTTGAATTTAGAACATTAACATTAGGATTTAAAAACCTCATACTAACATTTTATATTTATTCCTAAATATACACATTTTTCTGATAATCCTTATCAAATCATAAACTGCGAGGTGTTTCGATTTTTTTGATGAGAAGTGTATAAATCTTGTAGTTGAAGAGTCACTTAGGTTACCCAGTGTTAAATCAGCTGTTATAAAAGTACGAGAAATTGTTAACTGGATAAAAAATAGTGTTGTGCAGTCGGATAAGCTACGAAAAATCCAAATGCGTAATAATGTTTCTAGTTTTAAATTTATTGCAGATGTTAGAACTAGATAGAACTCAACTTTTTTTATGTTAGAGCGATTCCTAAAGTTAAGAGTAGTAATATCAGAAATTGTAATCGAGAGTGTAGTGGCTCCAAATTTGCCAAGTGCTGTGGAAATGGAAACCTTGAACGAGCTTACAGCTGTACTGAAGCCTTTTGAATACGTAACAAGAGAATCATCGGGCCAAAAGTATGTAACAATCTCCAAAATTATACCAATGCTTAATTGCTTAACTACAGAACTGAATAGTATCACTCCAAACTCTGCTATCGTTCAAGAATGTAAGGATGTTTTATTGAGAGAGCTGAAAAAGAGGTATGGGATGATTGAATTAAACGATCATGTAGCCATTGCTACACTTTTAGACCCAAGGTTTAAAAACCTGCATTTCCAAGACCCCTCTGCATGCGGAAGGGCTATTCAAAAACTTAGAACTATGGTTGTCGGACAACTAAGTAGCCCAATAGCCCAAGTGAGTCAGAAGATGATGTCTCGTCTACTGAACCACTTGAATACGATTTTTATAAACATCATAAGGAATTAGCACATGGACACAAAAAGAAAAATAACTCTCATAAGGGAGATGAAGTGTCTCTTTATTTATCAAATCCAGTAGTTTCTCTAAAAAGCAACCCATTCGCAGAATGGGATGACATGAAGTTTGTATTTCCTTGTCTGTACAAGTATGCACAGCAATATTTAATTGTTGTTGCAACATCAGTTCCTAGCGAGTGCCTTTTTTCCAAAGCCGGTGCAACAATGTCTCAAACAAGGAACAGATTGTCTCCAAAATACCTCGAACAGTTAATGTTTTTGGGCAATCTTGATGTTAACGAGTTTTTTATTTAAAGTAGGTACTTAACGAGATGCAAAACGTTTATAATAAAAGATATTTTTTTCCTTCTTAATTTCGTTTTAATTATTGTCCTTCAACGTTAAAATTTTGACGTTAGTTTCCTTCAAATAAAAAAAGTGCTAAAAGTATCGATATCAGTAAGTATCGATACTTTAGGAGTATTTATTTAAGTAGTTTCGAAAAATTATTTGAGTACTATCGAAATGAGTAGGTATCGATACTTTGATGGTATCGGAACATCCCTAAGTACAGTACGATGGTAATAACGACAGACTTAAAGTTTTTTGTACGGTAAAACCAAAAATCAACACCAAATCGCCGACCATGCACTTGTATTTATGATGAGAGGCATAAAAAAAAATTATAAGCAGCCTGTTGCATATTACTTTACACTAAGTTTGAATATAATAGAACTCAAAAATTATATAAGGAACGTTATTAAAGAAGTATTCGCTACAGGCTTAAAAATACTGGCTACTGTTTGTGACAAAAGCGAAACAAATGTCGGAGCCATAGCCGAGTTAACAAATGAGAGTAAAGCATTATTTTTAAGAAAAGGCAAAGAGTGGTAAGAATATTGCATCATTATTGACACCCATAAGATTATTACACTTTACGATGTACCGCATTTGTTGAAAGGATTGCGAAAAAAAATAATTTAAAAGGATATGAAATATTGAAATAATAAAATCATTAAATGGGAATATTTTAAAGAATTGTACGTAGCCGATGTGACTTACGGTGAATTACAAATTATGCACAAAATCACAGAACAGCACATTTATAGGGAAAAAAATAACAAATGAATCCGCAAAATTGTCAGACGAAAGAAATGACAATGACCTGCCTCTGCTAACCTTTGAGTAACCAATTGTTAAACAATGATGCTGAAATGCAACTTGCCGGTTTAACAACAAGAAATTATGTTCGTGGTTAGATCTTAAAAAAAATGTTTAACCCGAATTTGCAAATCGTGTAAAACCTGCAGAGAAGAACTTTTAGAAAATGAAATTGAAAGAATATATTGAGGGGAAAAAATTATTGACATATCCTTCAAAAAAAAATTGCGACTATTTTTATGAAATACAAAAAATTACAACAGATAGTTTAAAAAGTAACGTAGGAATAGAAAATACGACTAAACATAAAAATAATTATCGACTTGTTAGTAGAAAATTTCAATTTAATATGCGGGAAGCATAGTGTAGCATTTAAACAGTATTTTGAAGATTCGGCTATTAACATTTTAATATTTAGTTGGGTTAGAACAATAAACAGAATTTTGACCGGTAGGGCAAGATACAGGGGTGCCGATGAAATAAAAACGGCAGCCCAATCATATTACGATAAATATAAAAAATACAAAATTCAAAAATATTATTTGTATAACAAAAATGAGACCAGCTGCTGCTGCTTTGCGTTTACGTATTTTGGTGTTAGCCAATTTACGTGAACGTCGACGCCGAAATCATCAGCGTCGTCAATTCCGTGCCAGGTTGAGGCTCCATGTGGATCCATTCCGCGACCTTCGCGAGACAGAATCCATAAAAACAAAGAGAAGAAAGGTCAAGTTACTCAGTTAGTGTCCGAGTTAACTCCTCACTTAAAGGTAGACCGACGATCCGACGCTATCTCGCCTTCTAATAAGGTTAGTAAAAGATAATATCCTAATGGGTGCTTTTATAATTTACCGTGGCACGGCACGGTACGGCACGTTTTTATCGTCACGGTAAAGTAGGAAAGCAAAATGTATGCATTTGTATGCAAACGCTTTTAATTTACCGTCCACGGCAACGGCACGCCGTGAACAGCAACGATCTACCGTGCCGTTGCCGTAGCATACTGCGCTCCCTATCAAATCGTCGCGGCATTGTTGAGAGTGTAGTGTGTGCGTACAAGAAAGGGGAATGACGAATCTAGGCCCAGAATTGCACAAGAGATTCGTTTTACAAAAAAAATATGTTGGTATTTTTTAAATGTCTGCCACGTATTCATTAGTCTGTGCATGTCGGTAACATTTTTTCATAAATATTAAACATTATAACGACTAAACTAACGGAACTTGAACATAACATGAGTTTCAAATGTTGTCTTTACAAAAAAATGTTGGCAGGTAACTAATCAGAATAATTATTTTTCGTTTATTATTAAAAGCCGTTCATTTTCTTCCCAGCAAACATACATTATACCTATCTAATTCCTTAAAATATCTTTTAATAATAATTATTATACCAATTATTAATAAAAAAATATATCTATAAATCGACCTTTTCAAAAAATATATCTATCTATAAAAACTTTTTATGGCAACTTCCTATTGCTATGTCAAAGTTTTACTCGTCACTGTCAGTTGCCGAAATACGTAAATGTCAAAATCATTGCTTCTAGCAACTCCATTGCGGTTACTTGCTTATGTTTATTGCGGTTTAAATTGACTACTTTTCGCTATAAATACTGACTCTGACGATTCTCCTATACCTGACGACCACGGCCTGATTATGGATTCTGTTCCCGCTACTTATGACGACACTGGCGACGTAAACTGCAGTATATAAGATGGACTATAAGAATCTTAAATAACTTTGAACTGCTAAGTTCTTTGTAAATCATTTCTATTACTAATTAGTTGTTAGAATTGCTCCCTATTATTATTATTATTTTATATTTGTGTGCACAGAGGGCCTAAATTACTATGGCGACTTGGCATTCCCCTTTGTATGTGTGCGTGCGTAGCCAAGAGGCGCGGGTGACAGGGCGGCGCCAGCGGCAGCCGCTTCAGTTTTGCACAAATAGTACAAGCAAAATGGCGTTATTAAATACGATGTGGTGACTTTATTGGAACTTGTTGAATCAAGACCATGCCTATGGGATAAAACGTTAGAAGCTTATAAAGATAAAATTGTTAAACAAAAGGCATGGAACGAAATATTCCGTTTCTTGGACGAAGGATATGATGAATTAACTACGAATGAAAAGAAACAAGCTAGTAAGGGCGCGTACACATAGAACATCCGTTTTACAGGTCCGTTTAAACGTATATGTTATTAGCGTATGTAGTTGTATGAGCGAGTTCATACAGAATACAGTATTCCGGATCCAGTAAAAAATACTGATCCGACAAAATAAGCAGCAATCCGTTTTACAGGTCCGTTTAAACGTATATGTATTAGCGTATGTAGTTGTATGAGCCAGTTCACACAGTATTCCGGATCCAGTAATACTATACTAATCCGTTTTATCGGATTGAAACCGCACGAGGCTTTGCACGGGGGTGCGCGGGGTGCGATGTGCTACACACAGCCGCCATTTGCCGGTTTCATTCCTAGAGTAGTGCACGTGTCCAGTGCTATCATAATCATGGCAAGCAAGGCGTTTGAAAAATATGTTGAGCAAGAAGTTTTGATAAATTGTGTTGAAAGTAGACCAGTTCTTTGGGACAAAACACTGGAGATTTATAAAGATAAAATTGCAAAAACCGCAGCTTGGCGCGAAATATGCGGTATTCTAAAGGAGGATTTTGAAGCTATGGAACAAAAAGAAAGACAAGAATTTGGTAAGTATTTATTTTATATTGTAATGGAGACATTGTTTTTTATTTTAAATAGCTTCATTCTGCCAAGAAACTGACCCAGATTCGGACACGAAATAGTTTTCGAATTCCGTTCGAACTGAATTTGCAGTTCGACCACCTCGTAGCGTTTCATCATCAGGTAGGCTATTGAAATGAAATGCTTCAGATTCGGATGTGTTGCCATCCTTTAAGCCCTCTTTCTCCCTTACAAAGTTGTGTAGAACGGTACATGCCTTAACTATCCATATAGCTGTTGTTTTGTTGACGTCTAGAGGCCGGTGGAATACTCTCCACTTATTAGCAAGAATACCAAATGCACATTCAACGTATCGTCTAGCTCTGGTCAAACGATAGTTATATATTCGCTTATTTACGTCTAAATGCGTCCCGCTAAATGGCCTCATTAAATTTTCGTGTAAACCGAAACCTTCATCGCCGATTATGACGTAGGGAACTCTCGTTTCTGAGCCTGTTATTAATGGGCAAGGTTCTGGTATTTGTAAACTGCCATCTAGCATCATTTTCCAAAATGTCGACTCCTTGAATATTGATGAATCGCATTCTTTTCCATACGACCCAATACTAACATATAGAAAACGATAGTCAGAGTCTACGATCGCTAATAATATGATGGAAAAAAAGTCTTTGTAATTTAGGTACATTGAGCCACTTTTTGCTGGTTTTCGAAGTCTGATGTGTTTACCGTCCACTGCTCCTAAACAGTGGGGAAAATTTGCTTTTGTGTCGAATCCATTTGATATATGCTCCCATTCACTCACTGTTGTAGGAAGTCGCATAAACTCGTCATTCAAGTTGTTCCATATGCATCGTGTAACTTCCTTAATAATGTTGCTTATAGTTGACACACCGACACGAAAGACGTAATAAAGTTCTTGAAATGTACACCCAGACGCTGCATACCTAAAAAAAATAAATTAATCAATTACTATATTATTACACATATATTGACTTCCCATACAAAGTAACGTTAGTGACTGTAAGGGTTTAGTTTTAGTTAATTTTGTCTATTACTGATTATGTATATGTCTATGTTTCGTAGAGGTACTTCTCTATGGTCAGACTATTAAAGATGGCTTGATGAATAAGTCTTGTTTTATTATAAAACTATAAAATATTATAGTGACCAACAAATTTTGTATGGAAAGTCGAAATTTTTATGAGAGTTTTTAGCAAAGTCGTAAATCAAAACTCATACTTATATATATAGTACATAAATAAAATAAAATTAAACTGAACTGAACTAAATTATAAAATTACCTAATTAAAATAAATTGATTTAAAAATTAGTAATACTTTTTTGCTTCCCATTATTTACTGACCGATTAGTTCTTGCACTGTCAATTTGACTTATCCACTGACCAATATGGTAATTAATTACTGACAAGTCTATTCTACCTTCTTATTCGCCTTTCACTTACTAAGCTATTGACAACCATCTTATATTATTATTTACTTGCTTCAGGAAAATATGTTATAAAAAAATGGAATTCGACTAGAGATGCCTGGATACGAACATTGAGTGAGAAAAAGAAATTGAAGAAATCTGGAGCTGCTGCCTCAAATACCAAGCCTTACAAATATCACAATCAAATGTTATTTTTGAAAAAAGTTGTCACCCCAGGTGATACACACGAGAACGTCCCTGCTAATGACAACATCACGGAAACAGTAGAAAGTAATAAAGACAACGAAGATGAACCTGATCAGATTACGGAACAAAGTGGTAGTGACAGACAAAAGGAAAGACAAAATTTAGCCCCGCCGCAACGCAAGGCAATCAAAAGAAATGTGAATGAAGTAGACGCCAAAATGATTGAATACATGAATGATCAGTTAAAAAAAACTAAAAATGAGTTTGAAGATCCCAATTTATCGTTCTTCAAAGGTATTTTGCCGCAACTGGCTTCACTTAATGGCGATCAAATTTTAGAATTTCAGTCTGGAGTGATAAACCTTTTACAAAATATTAAAAGTAGAAGATATGGTCAGTCAAACTACGAGTGGCCTCCATATTCACAAAGTTCTAGCACTCCTCACTACCACACCCAAGGTTATTTTAGTAGGCCACATCATCTTGACTCTACACCATCAGTAGAAGGTTCGCCATCAGTAGAATCTACATTCAGCCAGGAGTCAGACTTGCCAGATCTGTCTATGTTTTGAAATAAATCTTCATTTTTGTAAACCTTTTTGTCATTTTAAATTTTAATTGATAATAACAAAAATTAAAGTTCTTACCTTAAAAATATCGCTAGTTTTACTTCAGGGCACAAGCTTTTCCTCCAGTTTGTGTCTTTCTTTTTTAAATCCTTTTCTAATCGTTTAAGAAGGTCATCAAAAGTAGACGTCGTCATTCGGAAATAAGTAAAAAATTTAGATTCGTCTTCTTTCAGCTGACGCACAACAGCACCACGACAAAATCTTTGCCTTAATAGTGGATGTATCCAATAACGCCGGGGCTTCCTCCGCCGCAGACGACGATAGTACCAATACAACACGACAACGTCCATTCTCGTAGAAAGTAGGCGATACACTGAAGAACGAAAGTCCAGTAGCGTCGGATCTGTTAAAATCGGTCCTGTAAATGCTGTGTGAATATTACCTCCAGTAGCGTCGGATCTGTTAAAATCGGTCCTGTAAATGCTGTGTGAATATTACCTCCAGTAGCGACGGATCAGTTAAAAAGGATCCTGTAAAACGGATGTTCTATGTGTACGCGCCCTAAGGTATATTTTTTTATTTTTGACTGAATAAAATGTTGAATATGTTTATATCTTTTGTAGTTGCCAGGGCAAAGAACCTTCATTGGAAATAAAATAATTCGCAAGACATGTGCGGACACCACGTACTGATTTGTGTGTTGATTTTGTTTTACTTGAGGATAAACTGGTGAATCCGTCTTGGTTATTTGAAATGATGTAGTCTTTTGCGAAAAATCCATCATACTCTCTGACAATATTATGAAGTACAACACAGGCATTTACTATATCCATGCTAAACATTTTCGATACATTTAGTGGCCGATGCAATATACGCCATTTATTGCATAGTATTCCGAATGCACATTCGACGTATTGCCGCGCTCGAGAAAGTCTGTAATTAAAGACTCGTTGTTTCACACTCAGGTTATGTCCACCATACGGTTTTAAAATTTTCTCGTTTTCTGTAAAACCTGCATCTGCGACAAAACTGTACGGAACTTTCAAATTTTCTGGTGGCAGACTCTGTGGGTTTGGTATTTCTAGATCATGACTATTCAATAGTTTCCAAAAAGATGTATTCTGAAAAGTGTCAGAATCACAATCTTTTCTGTATGCTCCAGTATCGACATATATAAATTTGTATTCAGAGTCACATATAGCCATAAGGACAATGGAATAATATCCTTTGTAATTATAATGTAATGCACCTGTATGTGGAAAATTTTGTACTCGGATATGCAAGATAATACTTCTGCAGCAAATAATAAAACAGACTGTATTGATGATGAATATATTGATGACGACACAAATCGTTCACCAAGCAAAAAAAAAGACTAAGAAAGTTAGAATGTCGTCAAGAAAATTAGAAAATATTGAATCGCAAATAATTGAAGAATTGAAAAAGCCAGAAAGACACACATCTCCTGACGATAAATTATTTGTATCCTTTGTTCCATATTTAAGCGATATGTCTGAGAGCGAGAAAATTTATTTACAAATGGATATATTGAATTCTATAAAAAAATTAAACAAAATCGCGGTCAAGCAAAGAGTACCCCTGATACTTATACACTATCTAAATCTAAAGCTAACGATGAAAGGACATATTATAAGGGAACCACACAAGATCCAACAACAAAGAATAACCAAAAACAAACTTTGCAAACGCCTTTTATGATAAAAAAACCCACAGCCATCTACATCCCAGTCTACAGTGCCTCGAAACGACCAACAGTTTCTGACTCAAGAATCTTCACAATCCATCACAAATTTGATTTATCACGATGCTCAAATTCATCGTCCACCAAACGACAGCGAAGATGAAGCACCGTATAAATATAATTTTACATCACTAAATCTACGTTCAATCCAAGAATCACCAAACATAATTATACACGACATTCAACACATACATGGCTCAGCAAAGGAAGATGATATACAAACGGAACGAGTGGATCCAAATGTGTATCAAAATTTTTTTAATAAAATAACTTACGATGATGTATGATTATTAGTATGTACTAAGTTCATAAGTGAATTATAACACACTGATTACAATAATTAATTAAGGTAATTTTTATTTTCCATTAACCTGACTTTGCCCTTTTCTAGGTAATTGTTGTCTATTGATGGAACTAGCAGGAAGCTCTTTTCACGTGTTTTTTATCACGTTGTCTAAGTTTTAAAATTACAATAAAATTGACTTTTAGGACAAAATCTTCCGGTTCAATCATCTAGAAAAAAATATTTTAACTATTAATGTTATTTAATAATAATAATATTATTTAAATATTTTTTATTTTTTTATCAACTAGTAAAAAATATATTCATATTATTTACCTCAATGTGACGGCTAGTGCTTCTTCAGGAGGTAGCGATACGTGTGTTCGGCGAGCTTTTAATTCATTACTCAGATGAGAAAGTATGTAATAAAACGATTTTGTTGACATCCGAAAATAATTGAAAAACTTATTTGGGTCTTCCTTGAGCTTATCAAATAGCGTGTAGTATAACCCTTGTAAATATTTTACTTTTAAAAGCGGATGTTGCCAATACTTTCTAGTAATATTTCTTTTTTTACGTCTTAAATATAACAAATAGAGCATAAGTAGTCGCTGTCTCTTCGAGAACATGTCTGCACTTTGAAGACGCGCAAAGCGTAATAATTTCACGGCGAATTATAAAATCACCCTACGGCACGGCATGCCGTCCACTGCCACAAAACTTCTATCTCGTCCACGGAATATCGTGCCGTGCCGTGAAACGGCAAATTATAAAAGCACCCAATAACTGCTGATAAATAGAAAGATGTTTTTGGTACACGGTGTACATGTGCATATGTAAATTTGTTACATTGCCTTCAAAAGTAGTGTTTCATATTTAACATGACGTGTACGGATAGTTAAATGGGTCACAAAATAATTAGACTGCTCTTTAAATACTTATATTTCTGACCATGAAACTTAAAGTATTGTAAAGACAAAACCATAAGCTTTAATATGAGATACTGCACATCGCTGTAAATGAGATTTTTATTCAGGGCATAGCTCCATACTAATTCCGGCCGTGTCATTTGATTTTGGCGCACTTTTTAAATTTGTCACTTTAATGACTGATATCTATGGCTTAACGTTTTAATTTCAACAAATACTTTCCTTTTTTAAAACATAAATATCCTTATTTACAAGTTTTTAATAGAAATTACATATTTATGGGCTTTTACAATGTATGTATGTATGTAACCGACTCCTTTGGACTCGATTTTGACCCACTTTAAACGGACAGATTTAATTCAAACTTTGTACACTTATCAAGAATCAGCGACAATATAATAATTTCATAGGTTTATCTCATTATCCTGATTAGGATCACCAGAATTAAATAATAAAAAAAAAAAAAAACAATTTTTAAGTCCACAAAGCAATACGTTTGAATTTAGACAACACGACAATGCTAGAGCTCACACCGCGGGCGTCGTACGAGATTATCTTACCGAAGTCGGTATCTCCTGTAAGAATCGAAGTAAAAACAGTATTAAGTACTATATTTCTTTACCTACTTAACTAAATGTGTAATCATTAATTATTGTTTATTTTACCAAAAACATATGTGGCGCCAACATTTGGCATTTGAAGTACCAGATAAAAACAACAGGTCCCTTTTGACCACTTAACTAAATGTTAACAATCTGTTGATAGTTAAAGTACTGACGATAATAAAGGATCCTATTTCAACAGGACCTGTCACATATCTTATAATAAGTTACGGCACTTGCCTCAGGACCTGTCACATATTGTATAATAAATTATGGTGCTTACCTAATGACGAAAGATGGGATAACATGGAATTGTATAAATATGGGCATTCGCCCTTCGACGAGGGAACGACAACGACGTGTTACATAAACATTGTTATTATACAAGTAGTAGTATATTCGTAAGAGCTTTGTAATCCTGTACTTGTAATATTAGTATATTTGTGAAAGTATAAGTAATCAGTATTGTAAACCATTAAACTATAATATAATATAATAATGGAAGATAATCAAGAAGTATTATTTCACTGAGTTGTTTAGGTGAATCCTTTTACTCTTTCAACTCAGAAGTGGGATACGCCTACGTTAAGAAAGGTATTATCAAAATGCCAAAGCACAAGCATCGCTCCTCGACACCTAGCTTGCCTCGAAGTGGAGGTAATTCCCGAGCACCAGTCGAGTCGAGGAGAGCGCAGCGGCGTGGGTACGATGAGCGGGCAGAACTGCAGGGACGACCCGAGCAACCCAGGCCGAGAGCATCAAGATCCAGACAGAGCGTATGGAGGACGTCGATAGAAAGAAACCGTCGTCGTCGCAGCTCGTCATCATCCTGCGAAAATGTACGTGCACCCAGAGTTCGTCAGAGGTACGATTCCGATCCAATTAATTTGATCGAAAAGATAATGACTACTATGAAAGATTTTAAAAGTAACAACAGTGATGAACGAGATAAATTTCCAATTCTTAATAATGTAATTCCTGAATTCGATCCACTTTGTAAAGAGCAATCAATTGATTCTTGGTTAAATAAGGTCGAAGAATGCGGTCAGATATATGGTTGGAATGAAAAGCATATTATTCATTATGCTTTACCTAAATTAACTGGCATTGCCAAGTCTTGGTACCAGGGTCTATCAACACTTTTATATTCTTGGGCCGAATGGAAAAATAAATTGAGATAATCTTTTCCATGTCGCCATAACTATGCCGAATTATTGACAGAGATGTTACATAAGAAAGTTAGATTTGGTGAATCACTAGAGCTGTATTATTATTCAAAAATTAACCTTTTAAATAGATGTGAGATAACAGGTAAAAGAGCGGTAGATTGTTTAGTGTTTGGTATAGATGATAGGAGTGTGAGATTAGGGGCACAAGCGGCCGAGTTCAAAGACCCTAATCAAGTACTTAATTTTCTAAAATCTATTAAAGTCGGTCAAGACGGGACCACAAACGAAACTATATATAAAGACAAACGAGTTAAATCCGAAAAACCTAGTACAAGTACAACTTATAACAACACCGCGCATAAAGAAATTAAGCTTGAAAATCTAATATGCTTTAATTGCAACGAAAAAGGGCATCCATATAATCGTTGTTCTAAACCCAAGTTGCAATGTAACAATTGCAAGCTTATAGGACATACGGTTAATGAATGTCCCAAGACAAATATAAAAAGAGAATAATCAGAATATAATGAAAGTTGAAACAAAAGGATATACTAGCTCCAAATAAATGCCTATAAAAGTTAATACCTTTATGTTAAATGGCTACATCTAATAGACTTAGGGAGTGAAGATACATTGATTCGTTTAAGCGATGCTAAGCGAGCAAAGTTACAGTTTAGCTTTTCCGATGGGCCTATACTCAAAGAATTCGGTGGAGATCCGTATTGTCCGATTGCAAGTTCTTTGTGTACAACTGAAATACAAGGTCTCATTGAAAAGGACGTAGAGGTACTTATCGTAGAAGATCAGTTTTTAAACGCGTCATTATTGGGCATACAGTTACTGAACGTTTATATTCAAATTAAAGCCATCCCAATTAAATGTAATACTAACTTCACCGGAAGCGTCTATGTACAAGAAACTTTAAAGGGACAAGAAAACAAGGAATTTTACTTATACCTGGGCGAATATAACAAATGGATTAGGATCGCTACTCATTCAAAACGTTTGCTTTAATAAATTACAGTTTGATTCATTAACACGTAGTTATGCGGTTAATAGCGAAACATTCCGTATTATTAATAAAATTGATTTAAACAAGTCCTATTCAGACAAATCACTATTAAAGTGCGGTGACAACTTAACTCAACAGCAGAAGGATACGTTAAGAACAATAATCGATAGTTATCCCATGTATTTTTTCTACAGGACTAAGAAACTTAGGTTATTTTAAGGAAACGGGCATGGTAATACGTCTTAATGATTCAGAACCTGTTGTATATCGACCATACAGGCTGTCATATAGCGAAAGACAGCTAGTTAGGGAAATGATTAACGAAATGTTAGATAGTATTATTATTAGAGAAAGTAACTTCCCGTATGCTAGACCGATTGTTTAAGTAAATAAAAAGTCAGGAGAAAAGAGATTATGTGTAGATTATCGCGCACTAAACCGTAAGACAGTACGAGAACATTATCCAATACCCCGCATTGAAGATCAGTTTGATATGCTTGTAGGTAGCACTATATTTATAACCCTCGATTTAGACCGTCTGTATTTCAACCGACAATTAACAAAATTGAACAAAGTTCTCCCGTACGATAAATCATTTGAACAATCTATGAAAAGACTAGAAGATGTTTTATATCTGTTAAAATAATGTAACCTTACTTTAAAATTAAGTAAATATGGGGTTGCGGGAATTCTTCTTGCACAGCGACCAATCCAGCTTAAGGCATATTAAATGACGTAATCAGGGACACATAACTTCATCCAAATCAGGAATATTAAAAGACATTAGAACAAACGCTTGTGAACGCATTAAACAACAACAAAACAAAGATAAAGAGAGACTTAACAATCGTAGGTTAGGAAAAACGCAATTTAAAGAAGGAGATTTAATTAGAATCATAAAAGCTAGAACAGGTATAGACGGACAGTCGAAAAAGCTAGAACTCAAATGCCAAGGTCCGTATAAAATCAAAAAGGTTCTCCCTAATGATAGGTTTGTAATTGAGGATACGCCAATTACAAGAAAAGGCAAAAGATATGAGGCTATAGTAGCCATTGATAAAATATTTCCCTGGCTAGTTTTCCAAAACCAATCATCTTCCGAATCGGATAATTCTGAAGGTAACGAGTCTGATAGAAATGATTGATTGCTCTTCTAATAGGATGTAAAGTTAAACAAAAGTATCGAGATAATATCAGAAAGCACGCAAATTTAAAGGACAATATATATCTGGAGTAATCTGGACTGGCTTATGACACATTTGTCGGAGTCGGCATATAGAGAGATATGTCGACTAGGTAACGAGCAAGTGTGTGGGGCCAGTTCACGGAATGAGGTATACTGGATAGATTTCTGGATTGGCTTATGACACACTTGTCGGAGTCGGCATATAGAGAGATATGTCGACTAGGTAACGAGCAAGTGTGTGAGGCCAGTTCACGGAATGAGGTATACTGGATAGATTTCTGGATTGGCTTATGACACACTTGTCGGAGTCGGCATATAGAGAGATATGTCGACTAGGTAACGAGCAAGTGTGTGAGGCCAGTTCACGGAATGAGGTATACTGGATAGATTTCTGGATTGGCTTATGACACACTTGTCGGAGTCGGCATATAGAGAGATATGTCGACTAGGTAACGAGCAAGTGTGTGAGGCCAGTTCACGGAATGAGGTATACTGGATAGATTTCTGGATTGGCTTATGACACACTTGTCGGAGTCGGCATATAGAGAGATATGTCGACTAGGTAACGAGCAAGTGTGTGGGGCCAGTTCATGAAATAAAGTATAGAATATGAAATGAAGAACAACATGAAAGTATAGAATATAGAACATAGCCAAGTTAAGGGCTTCACATTGTATTCACTTAATAATGTTTGTCAATCTAATTTTAATAGACATGTATTTTTTTATTATTATTTTATTGCTTTGTATAATGATGTCTACAATTATGTTTAGTATAGTTTTAAGTAGATTATATCCGTACTATATGTAATGTAACTTGATAAACCTAAATATTTGTGTAAATCAGCTCTTATTTGTAAATGTAACTTTTACGAGAGGACTCGTAATAAATCAGATGGCCGAGTCAGCAAGAATACAAATAATATTAATTATAAATAGTCGTAAACCTAATCCCTTTTTTCTTTCTTTTTGAAATTTTTAACGAGAGGACTCGTTGTAAAACGGATGGCCGAGCTGTAAGAATCGAAGTAAAAACAGTATTAAGTACTATATTTCTTTACCTACTTAACTAAATGTGTAATAATTAATTATTGTTTATTTTACCAAAAACATATGTGGCGCCAACATTTGGCATTTGAAGTACCAGATAAAAACAACAGGTCCCTTTTGACCACTTAACTAAATGTTAACAATCTGTTGATACTTAAAGTACTGACGATAATAAAGGATCCTATTTCAACAGGACCTGTCACATATCTTATAATAAGTTACGGCACTTGCCTCAGGACCTGTCACATATTGTATAATAAATTATGGTGCTTACCTAATGACGAAAGATGGGATAACATGGAATTGTATAAATATGGGCATTCGCCCTTCGACGAGGGAACGACAACGACGTGTTACATAAACATTGTTATTATACAAGTAGTAGTATATTCGTAAGAGCTTTGTAATCCTGTACTTGTAATATTAGTATATTTGTGAAAGTATAAGTAATCAGTATTGTAAACCATTAAACTATAATATAATATAATAATGGAAGATAATCAAGAAGTATTATTTCACTGAGTTGTTTAGGTGAATCCTTTTACTCTTTCACTCCATTATGGTATGGCCAGCAAGAAGCCTGGACATGAATCCCATTGAACATCTATGGGATGAATTAAAGAGACGAATTCGAGCAAGAGATCCAGCCCCAGAAACACTTAGCCAGCTGCAAAATGCAATCCAAGAGGAATGGGATAATATACCACAACATGTGATCGTGACTCTCATCCGATCGATGAAGAACCGTATGGAAGCAGTAATAAGAGCTCGCGGAGGGAATACAAGTTAAATTAAATAAACGTTTCTTACATTTTTTTTTTTATTTACGCGTGTTGCTTTACCCATTTCCTTCATATTCCATACAGGGTAAAAATTACTCATTATACAAAATACGAAACCTATGAAGACTTAATTTGAATTTAGAACATTAACATTAGGATTTAAAAACCTCATACTACTCACTATTAAATGACATTTTA
This sequence comes from Autographa pulchrina, assembly GCA_905475315.1. Lineage (NCBI taxonomy): Eukaryota > Metazoa > Arthropoda > Insecta > Lepidoptera > Noctuidae > Autographa > Autographa pulchrina. The sequence goes on along the minus strand of FR997762.1, from coordinate 5,033,212 downwards.
TATAATCCTCGATAATCCTTATCAAATCATAAACTGCGAGGAGTTTCGATTTTTTTGATGAGAAGTGTATATTAAGCCATAGTCACTACGACCATTAGAAACCAACATTTTTCTAACCTACATTTAAAATAGATAAAAAGTTAATCAGACGTTTTATTGGATGATCCAACATATCCTATTATATTCGCACCACGTCCTGGAGATAAGTATCCTGAAATGAACATATTATTTACACAATGTAGTAACGCTAGGTGGTACCGTTCATACACTATAGTTGAGTTTTTGTTTTTTATTTTTTGTTTTTTTTTTAAACAGGTACTAATCTTGCGCTGGCAACCCCGGCATTCCTTCGCTCGCTCCATTCGCCGTCCGCTCCGATCGTCATTCGTTTTAGTGCGCGTTCGTTCAACACTTCTTTATTAAATCAAGTTACAGAACGTTACTATGCCCAAACGCAAGCATAATAAAGATTAGGATTACATTAGTGATCAAATCAAAAAGTTGAAAAAGAAATTAAAACGCGCTCGTAAATAAAGTCAGTCATTATCGTCTAGTAGATCGGAACCCGATAACAACACCGACGGTGAGTACCCCACAATCATTTTAACATTCCACAACAAAGTATTGTTTATTCTTGGAATATTTATTCTTTTATATTTTAACCCAATTAAGGAATGACTTCCCAGACTTAAAACTTGTCACATGGAATTACCCAGAAGCTGGGCACGGCAAGGGTGCTCCTGATGGCATTGGAGCAGTGATCAAGAGGACTGCGGATTATGAATTAAGGTGTCAGCAGGATGTCGGAGACTTTGATGCCTTTGTTAACATCCTTCGAACAAATATAAAAAACGTAGATATGGGTATAATTCAGGAGCACGAAATTAAATTAAAGGAATTAATTTTGCCTAAAGATATTGCTACTTTCAAGGGGACTATGACAGTTCATCAGGTATAATTTTTATACAAAAAAAAAATCTTTTATAAATAACACATGAACAAGAATTCCTTGATTTTTTAACGAAATGTGAAGATGATGATGATGATCCCCCATCAAATTATTAATTCAGTAGGTATTAATAATATGAATATTGTTATGGTATCCACAATGAAAAACGATTAGCACTAGTTTTGAAGACTTGAATCAGAAATGTATACCATTGATTAGCTTAGTTGATTAAGTTTTTGTTTTGTTTTGGAATTAAGTTTAAAATAACTAATATCTGTCATACGGTGGTCAGCACATCAACCTAACCCGTCAATAGTTTTTTTTTATTATAACTCAAAATAAAGCTCGTTTGTTTTTTTTTAAGTCGGGTCGAGAAATTTGAAAAGTCGCGTAACGGTTCTGCCACATTTGAGAACTTATCTATGGATACCGATGAATCCGCACAATCGTCTTCGTATTCCGAAAACTCTAAAACATCGTCTATGGATTTCTCCGATATGATATCGGAGAAATTATGTGAGGGTAACGAGAAATTGTTAAAGGTTTCCGTCACACCGTCATCACTGAAATCGTCCGTAAACGAGAAATCCTTTGAGAATTCCAAGAAATTAGAAAACTCGTCTAAGGAGTCTGCCACAGTAGGTTAGAATTGGGGGTTCTGTATCACTTGCTCTCGCTTCGCTCGAGCCGTGATACAGAACCCCCAATTCTATTTCGGTCCTACACAATATCTAGCGATTGTATTATAAGAGCGTCTGCATTGGATTGACTCATGCGCTCGCGCGCCGACGACGCGACGAATGTCGACCGCTCAGATTGCATTTATTTCATCGGGTATCGGCGCCTATCTGATTTCGATGGCGCGATGCAGTACCTTGCAAATAGTTATCCCGTCTGTTCATTTAAACCCACAATACAATAAGTGAGTTCTGTGTATGTTATGACACGTTGCCTATCGATGCGGTCGACTGACTGTTGACTGTTTTGAATTGTAATCATAATAACTTATTATATTTACATCGAACCAACTTCGTAAAGAAACTTATATCTTAAATGAATGCGTTTGATATAAGTGGAACTCTGTAATTTTATTGTGTTATAGAACTTTTTTTTTAGCATCTTGGACATTTATTTTATTGAATCATTACGTATTCTTAGTACTGAACTTTAATTGTTACCATGAACGTGCTGACTATCCAAGTCCCCAGAACTATCGCTATGTAACAACAAAAGCAGATTATCTATTCTTAATCAGAATCAGAATTGTTTATTTCTTAACGATGTTATTACAGATACAAGATTATTATAGAGTATATACAAAGCTAAGATCAGCGACATTCTATCTTACAGAATGTAAATAATTATATTACTAAATTATAATGTTTATAAATGAATGAAGTTCGATCATGGTCTATAGATTTAGATAATCTCAGAAGTCTTTTATTGAGTAATCACTTAATGTTTCAGTTAATTAGGCAGTGATAGCTTAGTGGTATGACCAGGTACTGCTAATTCTTAGGTTGGTGATGGAACTCAAGGCACTTCCGACTTTTCGAAATCATGTGCACATAAGTAATTTATTCATGATCACTTGCTTAAACGGTGACGGAAAAAACATCGTAAGAAAACCTGCATTCAACGCAGCTAGTGTAGAGTACTAATCTGTGCTGGGTTCGGGTGGTAGACTATGACCTAAGCACTCTCATTGTGAGAGGAATTAATGGAATGATGGTAAATGTTTCATTTTATTATATTTTATAACGATGTAAATTTTGGAATAAGAAATAACTTCGCAATCGGGCAGTATACAGCATTATGATGTAGGCGCAATAACTCATAATATATAATATATAACATTTTAATTTGTATATTTATTTTTTTAATTATTACTGAACAATTATGCGCTGCTTGAGTATTTAACAGACAACGTATGAACACATTATTATTATTAGGGAGAAGGTAAAGTATTCATTAATATTGTCACTAAAATACGAACTTAAAATATATAAGTGCTATAAATCTAAACACAAACAAAATATCTCAATATTAAACTATACAGATAATTTTAATATTATTTATGTAACATTTTCTTTTCACTTTATGTTTTTACGTACTAAATAAAGTATAACAGGCTTTAAAACGATGCAATTCTTAGGAACCACGTTCTGTTTAACAACGTTTTATTTCCATAAAATATATTTTTTACGTTTTATCAATAAAATATTTCGGAGTTCAATTTATAAAAGTCAATTTTAATGTTAATATGAAATAACCATTTGTAGTTGGTCTCTATATTTGTTTATGATAGAGAGATCATTTGTATGCAAGTACATACGATTACCTTATAAAAATTTCGTCTCAGTTTTCATCGACAGCGTGGCGCCATATAATACACTTCTCATCAAAAAAATCGAAACACTTTCGTTTTTATTGTTTTTGTCCTAATTTTTTACAAAAGAGAATTAATTCCATGAAAAAAAAAACATTATTGTGTAGCTGGCAGTTTGGTCATTACAGTAAGAAGAAAAAAATCAAAATTCTAAATTAGAATTTCATTTGTTTATCCTATAAATGAAATTAATCACTGTTTTGAGACAAATGTGTATTTAGGGTTGGAGTACGTTTCTCGTTTAAAAACTAAAAATTAGCGCTTGTCTTTAAACTTTTTGTTTCTTATTTCATTTACTGTGACTTTGGGACGTCTGAAAAAACTTTTTTTTCTAAAACATATGGATACTTCGCCCGCAGAAGCCGCCCAAGTGGTGGCATTGCTGGATTCTGGACTTAGTCAGCGTGTTGTGGCTGCCAGATTGCATCTAAGCTTATCATCTGTTCATAGAGTCTACAAACGCTATCGGGAGACTGGTTCGTTCACGCGCCGTTCAGGATCTGGCAGGAATCGGGTCACTTCTGAGCGAGATGATCGATTTATTGTAACAACTTCTTTACGAAATCGACGCCTTAACGCTTTTCAACTGCAGCAGCAGCTTCGCGTTGTACGAAGAGTAGCTGTAAGTGACTCTACAATAAGAAGAAGGTTGAAGGAACGCGGATTGGCACCGCATAAGCCAGCGAATGGGCCGAAATTAACTGCAGACCATCGAAGAGCGCGCCTTAACTTTGCACGCGAGCACCTAACTTGGTCATACCTTCAGTGGAGCAGTACTGTTTTCTGATGAGTGTAAAATTATGCTGTATGGTAACGACGGAAGGAACAAGGTCTACAGAAGAGATGGAGAACGCTTTGCACAATGCTGCATTGAAGAAAAGGTCAGCTATGGTGGCGGTTCGTGGACGGTTTGGGGAGGAATCAGCGCCGACGGTAAGACAGAACTTGCCTTTGTGTCTGGGCCACGGCTGCCTGCACTAAACTCTCATCGGTACATCGAACAGTGTCTTGAACCTCATGTGATGCCCTATGCACATTTTATTGGCAACGACTTCATATTCATGCACGACAATGCTAGAGCTCACACCGCGGGCGTCGTACGAGATTATCTTACCGAAGTCGGTATCTCCATTATGGTACGGCCAGCAAGAAGCCCGGACATGAATCCCATTGAACATCTATGGGATGAATTAAAGAGACGAATTCGAGCAAGAGATCCAGCCCCAGAAACACTTAGCCAGCTGCAAAATGCAATCCAAGAGGAATGGGATAATATACCACAACATGTGATCGTGACTCTCATCCGATCGATGAAGAACCGTATGGAAGCAGTAATAAGAGCTCGCGGAGGGAATACAAGTTATTAAATAAACGTTTCTTACATTTTTTTTTCATTTACGCGTGTTGTTTTACCCATTTCCTTCATATTCCATACAGGGTAAAAATTACTCATTATACAAAATACGAAACCTATGAAGACTTAATTTGAATTTAGAACATTAACATTAGGATTTAAAAACCTCATACTACTCACTATTAAATGACATTTTACATTTATTCCTAAATATACACATTTTTCTGATAATCCTTATCAAATCATAAACTGCGAGGTGTTTCGATTTTTTTGATGAGAAGTGTATATCCCCCTAAAATGGCAAGTAAAGGCGAAGTTATAATTGAGTACGAATGATGTTTAAAATAATAAGTGATTATAAATCTTATGTACTACATGCATAAGGATTAAAAGTGTATGACAGCATGTATGACTTATTTTAAATAAACTATAACTTATTATCATTTCTCAAGTGTGTATACCGTTTTACAATTTGGGGGGTATAAAATCAGTGTCATTCAGGATCATCTCACAGAACATTTTTAACAGCGCATTCTGCAGTCAGTTCTATAGATTTACATCGTTTAATCAGTGTGTTTAATAAATAAAAACAGTAAGTATGTACGTGTCATTTAACTCTATCAATTTTGTGATCAGTGTGTGCGTACGGTTGTGGTCGCGTCTCATGAGCTCAGAGGTCGAGAGTGTATTTAGTGAGAGTGATTTTATGAGTTCGATTCCCAGGCAGGAAAATAGCTTGTCTGGTCAGAGGAGTTTAATATTATCATGAATGGGTGGCGGGGTGATAACAGTTGTAACCAAATGAATTAATGTAAGTAGACCTGCTTTTCAATGTTTCACAATTTTGTTTTATTTCAGGTTTTCCAATCCATTTGACTCCGACACTGAAGTGATCCCTATATCACAAAAGCGGAAGCCTTCAAATAAGCCTTCAACCCCTAAGCCGTCCAAGCCGAAGGCAAAATCTAAAAAACGGGTGCAAGAACAGCTGTTGCCGGCTGCTGCCGGAAGTGAATCTGAATCAGAGGCTGACCTTCCGACTGCGTCTGCCTCTGCGTCTACATCTTATAAAAAGAAAAGAAAACGAGTCATCTTCCCTGATTCCGAGGTAAATTTATTGTTATTTAATAATTAATGTAGAAAAACAGACCAAACTATTTTTACGTGGTGGTGTAAAGCATAGTTACTACTAATAAGTATGAAGTCTGACCAAGTGTAATTGGGTCAAATTTATAGAACAATTTTATAGCAGCTGCATGAAGTTTAACTGTACCGAAAAAAGGGCAATGTTATGAATGTTATCAAAAGTTTCAAAAGTTTGCGTCTACCTAATAACTTATAATTTGTCAAAGGAGTTTTTTACGGTTTATACTTTTTAAGATCTACATGATTTAATTTATATGTGCTAATCCGAAATAAATACATTTTAAATGAAGAATGCTTATGTCCTGAGATATTATTATGATGGCTCAAAATAATAATAATCGTCGGTTTGTGTCCCCAATACTCACTCATTGACCATTTAATTTAATAACCCATTAATTGGGCTTGATGATTATCATGAATCATCAGACTTTGATAAAATTAGGTATTTATTTTGAGAAATTGATTTGTTACATTAACTAATGTATATTATTTTGTTTGTTTCCAGGATGAAGAGCAGCGTGAACCAATTCGAGCAGCTAAGCTGAAGAGCTACCTAACTCGGCGAGTGGGTTCTGGTTACACTATGCAAAGTGACCCCACAAGACGAGGAGAATTTTATATTGAGGTCCGCATCTCGAATTGCCAGGAGTTGGAGGCTATTTCAACCAACCGCTGGAAACATTCACTGCTATGTTTCAAAACAGCAGTGAATGACGATAGCCCAACTTGGAAGGCGGTTACTCAGTTGGTTGGAACAGTTAAGGAGGATTACTCCTCCATCCAACCAATTTTGTACCCCCAAAATCCTTTTTAAATATTTTATCATTATAATTTTTAACTATTTTATATTTAGGAATATTATCGATACTGTACAAATTTTGTTGTCATATTATAACCTAACCATGTATTTTTGTATTAATTACTATAAATAAATGCATTGCTCTCTTACATAATCTATTCGTTCGATAAAAACGACCATATAACTATAAACTATAAATAAGTTAAGATTAAATAATAATTTTCATGTATTTTCTTACAGAATCTACTTAGTAGATAAAATAAAATACTAAATTAAAACCTAAAAATAAAAACAATACAATATTTTATACTATAAAAAATCTGATTAAGAAAAAATAGAAATACCTACATAAAGCTTTTCTGAAATTATTCAAAATGTTTTTCTGTCAAGCTTGTAACATTAACGTTCACAATTATTCTTCTCACAAAAAAACCAACATCCATAAATCTAATAACCTCATAAAAACGCAATTTGATAATATTCGTATAATAGCTTGTGCTTTTAAAAACAAAATAGTCAGTTATAAAATAACCCCTCAAAGTTTTACTATTACTCCTGAAAAGTTTTTATCTGAAATTACAGACACATGTTGCTATCTAATCAAAGAGTTATTAAAACAACACGTTTCTTTAAAAGTCAATTTCGAACTTTTTGTTTCGTACAATTTACCTAAAAATAACGAAATAAGTCTTAAATCATTTAACACGAGATATACAATTATACTTCAAAGCACAGATATATTATCCACTTATCAAGCATTTGCGGAAAAAATATTAAATAAATGTTCAGAGTTCGAACTAAGTGAGTCAGGGTGGACGATTGAATCCATAAGTCATTTAGAAATTAATTTTGTTAAATACAGTCCTTTGAGAGCCGGTTCTTATTTAAAATTACCTAAGCGAATTCAAAATACAAAATCATGTCTAAACATAGTCAATAAAGACAATTACTGTTTTCTTTGGAGCATTGTAGCTTATTTGTACCCAGCAATGCATAACTCAAATAGAATAACATCATATCCTCACTATTTAAAAGTGTTAAATATAGCAAACATGACATTTCCACCCAGTTTAGACGATATAAAATTATTTGAAGACTTAAATCCAAACGTAAGTGTTAACGTCTATGGTTTGGAACAGAATGACTATGTAACAGGACCATTATATAAAACTTTAAAAAGAAAACTTTTTCATGTTAATTTACTTTATATCAATAATAATGGTAAAAGTCATTTCTGTTTAATTAAACATTTTAGTAAGCTTGTACACAGACAACTTACAAAACATAAATCTAAAATATATTTATGTGATGAATGTTTTATGTATTTTGAAACATCAGAAAAACAATTGAATCATAGCTGTGCAAGAGTGCAGACTATACTTCCCGAAGAAAACTCAAAACTCTGCTTTTCAAATTTTAATAGGACTCAAAGAGTTCCAATTGTTATATATGGCGATTTCGAAAGTCTATTACGGGAATATTCTGATAAAAATAAGTCCCCATGTGTTGAAAATATACAAATCCATGAGGCAAGTTGCTATGGATATTACATTTTTTGTCAGTCTAAACCAGAATTAAATAAGTTTAGATCATATAGGGGGCCAGACTGCTCCAAAAAGTTCATTGAAGCTATAAGTCGGGATGTAATAAGACTTTATAAACTAATGTCAGAGATAAAACCCATGATAATTAACAAAGATCAACAAACTGCTTTAAAAAATGCTAAACAATGTCACATATGTAAGAAATCATTTAATGATACTGACTCAATTGTTGCAGATCATGATCATTTCACAGGAATGTATAGAGGACCAGCACATAATACATGTAATTTAAATGCAAAATCTTGCCCATTTATACCTATCATATTTCATAATCTTTCTGGCTATGACTGTCATTTGTTTATAAAGGAGCTTTCAGCTGTTTGCGGTCGTATAAATCTCATTCCAAAAAACAAAGAAAAATATATTTCATTCACAAAATTTATCCCGATTGATAAAAAAAATGTAGCCCAGTTAAAGTTTATAGATTCTTTTAATTTTTTAAGTTCAAGTCTAGATAATCTAATAAAATCTATGAAAACGAAAGATTTTCAAAATTTACGAGAGTTTTTTAAAGATGATTATTTATTTAAATTAGCATGCAAAAAAGGTGTATACTGTTATGATTACATCAATTCATGGCATCGGTATAAAGAAACTGAATTGCCAGATTCATCAAAATTTTATAATAAACTCACATCCCAATCTATTTCGGATGAAGATTATAATCATGCATTAAAAGTGTGGAATGCATTTAATATTTCTAATTTAGGGGAGTACACAGACTTATATTTGAAATGCGATGTCCTACTATTGTGTGATGTTTTTGAAAAGTTTAGAACGATGAGTTTACAATATTATAACCTTGATCCTTGTTATTATGTATCATCTCCCTCATTGAGCTGGGATGCAATGTTATTATATACTAAAATTAATTTGGACTTAATTTCAGATATTGACATGTATCAAATGCTAGAAAAAGGCATAAGGGGTGGCCTTGCCCAGTGTTCTTTAAGATATGCAAAGGCAAATAATAAATACCTTCCAAATTACAACAATAAGGAACCTGATAGCTATTTAATTTATCTTGATTGCGTAAATTTATATGGTCATGCTATGATGCAACAGCTTCCTACTCGAAACTTTAGGTTTTTAAACGAAGATGAAATTAATAATTTTAAAGTAATGCATATTTTAAATGATAGTAAAACTGGATTTATTTTAGAAGTTGACTTATGGTATCCTTATAAAATTCACGAAGCGCATTCGGATTTACCATTTGCCGCTGAAAAATTTGCTCCCCCAGGTAGTAGAAATGATAAACTAATTGCTAATCTCTATGATAAACATAAATATATCATTCACTATGTTCATTTAAAAGAATGTATAAAAAATGGACTTATTTTACTTAAGATATATAGAATACTATCATTTGAACAAAGTGCATTTTTGGCTCCCTATATCCTATTGAATACTACTCTCAGACAAAAAGCGTCTTCCGATTTCGAAAGAGACTTTTTTAAAAAACAAAACAACTCTATATTTGGAAAAACTATTGAAAACAAAAGAAAACAAGTAGATGTCAAACTAGTAAATGTATGGAAAGATATTTATAATAAAACTAACAAACTTTGTGGAGCTGAAAAATATGTAAGTGCTCCAAATTTCAAAAACTTATCTATATTTTCTGATTCTTTAGTAGCAATTCAGTTACAACAAACGAAAATCGTGCTTGATAGACCAATTTACATTGGTTTCACAATATTGGAATTGGCCAAGACTCATTTGTATTCGTTTCATTACTCTGTGATGAAACGTCTATATCAAAATCGTATTCAACTATGTTATACTGACACAGACAGCCTTTTGTACTTAATATATACAGAAAATTTTTACGAGGACATGAAAAAAAATATAAAGTACTTTGATACAAGCAACTTTGAAAATGGAAATCAATTTAATATACATAAAGCTAATTCTAAAATACCAGGATTTTTTAAAGATGAAATGGGTGGTGATATTATATCCGAGTTTGTAGGTTTAAGAGCAAAATTATATTGTATAGACTCACTGGCTTCTTCAGTTATCAAAGCAAAAGGGGTAAAAAGGTCGGCCGTGAAAAAACTAGATATTAAAAAATATAAACGAGCTCTACAATACAATGAATGCTTAAGAGATGACATGTGTATTATAAAGTCGAAAAATCATAATATTTTTACTCAAAAAATTAATAAGCTTGTTTTGAGTAGGGATGATGATAAAAGACAAATAATGGAAGATGGTTGCAAAACTTTGCCTTGGGGGCATCATAAAACAGTATTTTAATTAAGTGTCATATATAAGGACGAGTTGCACCATTTAACTATAACGATAACAAAGCCATTAACAGTTGTCAATTCGTCGAATTGTCCAATAGGCGGCCGGTTCACGGCTGGTTATGGTTTAGTTATCGTTATAGTTAAATGGTGCAACTCACCCTAAGATTGCAATGCATTAATTTAAGGTAAATAAGCATAAATGTATAAGGCTAAATGTATTTTTATATTATATGAAATAGAAGATAAATATGAAATAAATGATTTGTATTAAAAAAAAAGGTTTTTAAATTGAGTTATTTTATATATTCCTCTGACTGTTAAAACAAGTCAAAAAAAAATGAAACACAGTAATAGGTGATAGTCATAACATTTATTATTATATTTTACAGAAATACGTCCCTTTTAATTTTTTTAGATATACCTATTTATATAATATATAATTGGCTTACTTATATAAAATTAAATTAAAAACTATTAAAATAATAATAACAAAATAATAATTCTTGACAGTCTTATTAACTACAGTATAAGTTTAATGATACAGACTATGACTAATTAATAATTACTGCACAAAAATGACTTAAAACTATTCAGGGTCACACAATTTTTTCCCAATTTTTTTAATAAGGGTCTCTGTCGCTTCCATAATATCATCATAAGTTTCACGTACCACATATTGCACATTTACACACGCATTGTCACTATCACTATAATCGATTTCATTCTTAGAGTCTTTTAGTTCATGTACTTCTAATTTAATTAGATAACCTCCATCACCACCTCCCCCACCACGACGAACAATGTATGATGATGTTGATGATCCCAATGAACATTTTCTCTTTTTTTTTTTCTTTTTCAAGATTTGAGCTTGATCAGTTCCAGTGAGCAGCTTTTCATTGTCAACCCTCTCATTCAATGCACCTTCAAAATATTGTTGGTAGTTGTAGCGCTGGGAGTAAAAAAATGGGCTAATTGTAGGATTTTTATCCAGGCCCTCAGAGTTCCACTGCAGAAGAAATAAAAATTAATTACAACAAGAAAAAATATATTCATCTACTCTCATAAAATAAAATAAAACAAAAAGATTACCTACCTCGCGTAATTGGGGTTGCCCAAGTTCGACAGAAATCACATTTTCGTTGTCCAAAATGCTCGGGCTGTAAGATGGTGATCTTGGTGTGAGTGACATAATTCTGAAAAGAAATAACTGTTTATAAATAAACAAAAAATATATTTATTTATTATTTTTGGCTGACTGATTATTATTCCAATACTTACCTTAATACTGCAAGCTATTATTAAAATCGTAAACAACAGCGTATGGTCCTACTTTGACTAGCTACTGCAATGAAGTGAGATGTTTAATTACATACAATACAAATAAGTTCTCATTTCAGTTATTAGTCACAAAAATGTAAGTAAGACGAGACTATCATCTAAAATTACGATGCAGGTTCAAACCCGTTGCTTGACTACAGGGTGTACTCACTGCACGTGTTACATTTAATAAAATATATTCATATATAAAGGATAGTAGGAAATGAAAATAAGTATTAGGCAAGATGAAGTTGGTCAAACAACCCATAACCCTGAACGTGAATAATATCAATTTTAGTAACTCCGCTCGTCAGATAAAACATAGTGCTTTATTGCCTAATACGATTCGCTGCATAATATGCGGACCCTCGAACTGCGGCAAAACAAACGTCATGATCAGTTTATTGCTGCATGAAAATGGTCTTAAATTTAAAAATCTTTATCTTTATTCGAAAACTACTTTCCAGTCAAAATATCGTTTCTTAAGTGAAGTATTAAGAAGAGTGCCTCAGATTAAGTTCTATGAGTTCAATGACGATAAAAATGTCATATCTCCGAGTGAAGCTTTACCAAATTCTATATTTATATTTGATGATGTTGCATGTGAAAATCAAATAAATATCCGTAATTATTTCTCTATGGGTAGACATAAACAAATTGATTGCTTTTACTTATCTCAAACGTACTCAAAAATACCGAAACAGTTGTTACGTGATAACGCCAATTTTCTTATAATATTTAAACAAGATGATGTGAACTTGAAGCACATCTATGAAGAACATGTCAATTCAGATCTATCATGGAATCAGTTCAAAGATATTTGTAAAACAGTTTGGAGTAACCCTTATAATTTCCTTCTTATTAACAAAGATTCACCTTTGAATAATGGAAGGTACAGACAAAACTTTGACACATATTTAAACTTTGAATGAAGATGTACCTACATATAAAATGAGTTCTGCACAAAAACATTTTTAGTGTTATTCTTTTCTTAGTTGAAAACAGTTGTTATTACTTAAGATGGAGAAAAATATTAAAATGGAATTGATAAAGTCTGTTGACTCTATAAAAAATAAAATAAAACAAATGAAAAATCAGGAACATACAATGAACATGTCACTTGATAAAATGCTAAAACCTGTGACAGATCCTCTTAAAACTCTAGTTGATTCAAATGTTGAAAGGAACTTGGAAAAAACAAAAAATATGGAAAATTCAACCTTGACTCATTCCGTAGAAATGGAATCGAATGAAAATAATGCTATTTCATCTACAAAGTTCAATGATTATTACGAACCAAAACTTAATTCTGCGCAGTTGTTGGAACAAAATCCTAAAAGTGATTTGCTGGATAATTTAGACATTTCATTAGAAGGTGATGATATCCACGGTATTTATGATGGTGTTAATATACCATTCGGAATAAGAAGTGAAAACAGAACTTTACTGATGGGTAATTCAGTAGTATCATTTTCTAAAATTGATAGTTTAAATAACGATACTATAATTTTAATTAAAATCGGTGATAAAACTTACAATTTCACGGCTGGCCTGAAAGAACTTTTACTACGAAGAAAACCTGATTTAAAGTTGATATCGAACAAAGATAAACTTGTCTATAAGGATATGTTACATTATACAAATGCACATAAAAGAGATTTTAACCCTAAAGGTCAAATAAGAGGTGATAAAAGTACAAAATATAGGGAGATAATCAGACCATTATTTTCTGAAACATCAAACGATAAAAATGAGCCTAAAGTAGGAGGAAACTTACCAAAGCTAAAAAAATATAAAATTAACACTGATTTAGTATATTGGGATGATCCTAATGAATTGGTTGAGAGATTAAAGTTATTAGTCGCTTCGAGAGATGCTGGCAATACAAATCATGATAATGAAATTTTATCTATAATTGAAGAATTAAAAGAAGCTGACATAATTAAGGAATAAAAAGTGACAGTGACAAGATTTTGATTCAGTATTACCGACTTATTCATCATGAGCATAAGCAAAGTTCATCACTGAATTAGCTTAAAAACATAAAATTTACACTTTTATTTTATGTGTGCGAGTTGAAGAGAGATATTAAGAGTTGCCCACAAAAAAAAAAAAAAAAAAAAAACAAACATCAACATGAGCAAAGCAGATGTGGTAAATGAAATTCATAAAAATGCAAGAATAAACTTTCCTCGAAGACGTGTTATTATGAAAGACATAGATGATTTATGGCAAGCAGATTTAATTGATATGCAATGTCATGCCCATGAAAATCAGAATTTTAGGTTTATCCTTGTGGTTATCGATACATTTTCCAAATATGGTTGGACTTTTCCTCTTAAAACCAAATCCAAGGATATCGTCTGTGACACTTTTAAGACGTTGCTGGACAAAGGGCGTGTTCCTAAAAATCTACAAACTGATAATGGAACAGAATTTTATAATAATAAATTTAATAAACTTATGAAATGTTTTCGCATTAACCATTATTCAACCTTCTCAACAAAAAAAGCCTCAATAGTTGAACGATTAATTAGAACATTAAAGTCTAACTTGTACAAAGAATTTAGTTTAAAAGGCAACTACAATTGGATAAATGGCGCTCTTGATGATGTTATTTTTAAATACAACCATACTTATCATCGAACAATTGATGAAATTCCTGCAAATGTAGATAATACTAATAAAAAACGAATATTAGAAACATATGTAAAGTCTGAAAAAAAAGTTGGGTCGAAAAGTAAGTTTAAGGTGGGTGATTATGTGCGTATCAGTAAATACAAAGGAACATTTGAAAAAGGGTATACGCCCAACTGGTCGACAGAAATATTTAAAATTCGAAAAATACAGAATACAACTCCTATAACCTACTTGATTGAAGATGCAATCAGATGTCAACCTATTTTAGGAGCATTTTATGTACAGGAGCTTCAAAAGACAAAACATCCTAACGTATATCTAGTTGAAAAAGTTTTAAGACGTAAAGGAAATAAGGTTTTAGTTAAATGGTTAGGATTGCCTTGTGCTGAAAATAGCTGGATTGATAAGTCGAATATACTATAACAAAGAAAAAAATATAGCATTTCAAAGTCATTGGCGAGAATAATTTTATATTTATTAAGTGTTCAATGTATGATTAATCAGTCTGAGGATGTGTATTGGAGAGAGTAGTCTTCTGAATTGGTTTATAAATCATTTACCATTTGAATTACATTTACCGGGATATAATTATTGTGGGCCTGGAACAAATCTGATTAAAAGACTTACACGTGGAGATAAAGCTGTGAATAAATTAGACGAATATTGTAAAGAACACGATATTGCTTATCACAAGTCATCAAGCTTAAGGGATCGGCATAACGCCGATTTAGTTTTATTAAAAATGGCTAAAAAGCGAACTGTTGCCTCTGATGCAAGTGTAGGGGAAAAATTCGCTGCCCATCTAGTGAGCAAAGCAATGTTGGCTAAAGTTAAAACTGGAGCGGGCTTAAAAAATAGCAACTGTGCTAAAAAAAGTTCAAAAATAAATAAAAATGGTAATGGATTTAAAAATAAATTGAAAAATGTTATTAGTAAAACGAAAAGACATATACGGAAATTAAAACCAAAAGGCAAGAAAATGGCAATAGAATTAGCTATTGCTGCTGCAAGAGAATTAGTTGATGATTCATCTATAAAACTTCCTCGTATTATTCCTATACCAAAAACCGGTGGAGTATTACCTTTAATTCCTATTTTTGCGGGACTATCAGCTGCGGGAGCCTTAGCAGGAGGTGCTGCTGGAATAGCTAAAACCATAAATGAATTCAAGATGGCAAAAAAGCGTTTTACTGAACTGAAGAGACATAATGAAAAAATGGAGTCTCTTTGCATCGGAAAGGGATTACATCTTAAACCTCATAAAAATGGACTTGGAATTTTTGTATCGAAAGAAAAAAACTAAAATACAGGCTACCCAAACGAGCCTTAACTAACATTGACATTCTGAAGTATGGTAATAAAATTCCCTATTTTCGAGGTGTCTTTATGAGAGACGAACTCCCTAAAAAACCTTTCAAAAAAGAATGCGGAGTTATAAATTTAGACGATTGTAGAAATCCTGGTTCTCATTGGGTAGCCTATGTAAAACACAATGATTATGTAGAATATTTTGACAGTTATGGAAATCTTAAGCCTCCCAAGGAATTTATAAAATACTTAGGTTCTAAAGTTCACTATAATTATGATAATATACAACGCGATCACCCTTACAATTGCGGACATCTTTGTTTAAATTTTTTATATAATTTTTGGTCTAGTTAAGGAATAAAATAAACAGAATCATCCAGAAGTGTTCAGTATGCAAGCATGTCTCTAACGGTAACCATTTCTGGAAGTAAATCAGAACTGGTATCATACTTTCAACCGCCTATAAGTTTATCAGGCCAATACGAGTGCGGTTTGTTATATTTTTCAGTATTAAACTTAAAGCCAGGAGACGCGCATGTTGATAACAACATTTTGTCTGTGGTCAGAATCGAATGTGATCTTATTCATGGTTCATATTCTGATGGATTACCAACCCACATTATCCACGAATTTTTAACTTACAATACTGTAGGTCATCAGCACATAGAAAGACCGCAAAACGTTATTTACTTTCCAGTGAACAAAAACATAATTTCATCTATATCTATTAAGATTGTGGATCAATTTGGTCACTCCATTCATTTCGACAAAGCGGATATTCAACTAAGTCTTCATTTAAGAAAAATAACATGATATTGTATTATAAAAATCCTGCGATCAATATAAAGCACCCTATTACTTCTACGACCACGAAAGGGCAAAGACGTAGGAAAAAAGTTAAGAAATTAACGAAAACAAATAAAGATTTCCTTAAAGCCCTAGGTTTTAAAGTATGAGTATACTACAGATTACTGAATCACCATACTTCGATACTTCGATTGAAAGTTATGAAGTCCATTCTTACAATCCCTACAACAACAGCTTCAGAGAAAACGATGAAATCAGAATCCCCATCCACCAGCAAGATGTATATGTGCTACCATCAGCCAGTTCAATTTACATCGAAGGTCAAGCAAAACTCTTCGGTAAAGATGGGAATCCGATTAAGAAAACTATTACGTTTAGTAATAACCCGGTTATGTTCTTGTTTCAAGATATTAGATACGAAGTTAACGGTATCGAAATAGATCGTATTAAAAATTCTGGAATAACATCAACAATAAAGTCATACGTATCAATGAATGAAGGAGAAAATAAAGTTGCTGCCTTGTGGGGTTGGAATATGGATGGAATTAAAAGTGATGGTAGTTTTAGTGCTATTATGCCTCTAAATAAGATTTTAGGGTTTGCAGAGGATTATAATAAAATTGTGATAAATTGTAAACATGAACTTATACTAAATAGAAGTAACTCTAACTTAAACAGCGTCATAATAACTGATGATGTTGTTCATTTTCAAATAGATATACAAAGAATACAATGGCGTGTACCACACATAAAAGTGTCAGATCGCGAACGATTAGCACTATTAAAACATTTAGAAAGAGATAAATCTATTCAGATGGCGTTTAGAAACTGGGATTTATACGAGTATCCATTACTTCCTAAAACTACTAAGCATTCTTGGTCAGTTAAGACGGCATCTCAATTAGAGAAGCCTCGGTATGTAATTTTTTGCTTACAAACTAATAGAAAAAATAATAAAACCAAAGACAGTTCGTTATTCGATCATTGTGGAGTTACAAATATAACACTATTTTTGAATTCACAGTATTATCCGTATGAACCTTTAAGCTTAAAGTTTTCCGAGAATAAATATAATATATTATACGAAATGTACGTGAAATTTCGTCAGTCGTATTATAACTGTCCTGCGGACCCGTTACTTGATATAACCGATTTCAAGGAAAAGGCTCCTCTCTTTATCATAGATTGTTCAAGACAAAACGATAGCTTAAAAACTGGCCCCGTAGATGTACGGTTGGAAATTGAATGTTCTGCCCCGATACCAGATAATACAACTGGATATTGTTTAATAATTAACGATCGGCTTGTGGAATATAAACCTTTGAGTAACATAGTGCGAAAGTTGTCATGACTGTCATTATAGATGTTCAAGGTTTTAAATTGGAAACAAATGAATTCATAGTAAAAGAAATTGCAATATTGTACGAAAATAAAATACAGGTGCTTTTGATTAAACCACCTTTTCCATATCATGAATTAACAAGACAAGAAAGAAGACAAGTAAATTGGATTCAACGTAATAGGAACATATATTGGAATGAGGGAGTCGTATCCTATTCACATTATCATAAATTAATTACAAATATTGCAAGAGATAAATGTGTTTACACGAAAGGTTTAGAAAAAGTATTGTGGTTACAATATATTTTAGAAAATAATAATATAAATAATTTAGAAGACCAAGGTTGCCCTAGTTTGTTAAGTCTTTTTGACCAATATTTAAATTGTCAAGATTTGTATAGTTGTATCTATCATGAAAAAGTATGTGCTTTAAGAAATGTTTTGTGTTTAAAAAAATGGTGTTTTGAGAATAAATGTTTTACTTAAGAAGAATTTTATCTTTTTTATTTTAATCTATTTTTGTCAAAATACTTTATTATACTTACCTCCCCCCCCCCCCCTCCCCAAACCTCACAGAACATCTAATGAAAGTATATATAAATCGATAGTAACGGAATGTAACTTCATTATATTTTCATTAATATTTGTTCGAAGTACTTATTGAATGATTAAAATGTTAAAAGAAAACTACAATCCTCGATATGACATGTATCATACGCATAAAATGCGTTTACATTCATTTAATTATTATTGGGCAACAACTGACTCCCAAAAAAGATTGGTGATGGAAATGGCTGACGCAGGATTATTTTATTGTGGTAATGGAATTAAAGATAGAGCTGCTTGTTTCTCTTGTGGAGGTGTTATTGAAGATTGGGAGATTTACGACGATCCTTGGATGCAACATGCTATAAACTTTTCTCATTGTTTTTATTTAAACGCTGTGAAAGGAAGAGATTATATCAATAAGTGTCTGAACCAGCAATCAGAATGTTATAAACTTTAAGTAGAAACAACAGTTATTTGTTCCAATGTTCAGGTTTTTTGCGCATGATGGACCGAAATATTGTTAAAAAATAGAATTTATAATACAATCGCTAGATATTGTGTTGGACCAAAATAGAATTGGGGGTTCTGTATCACGGCTCGAGCGAAGCGAGAGCAAGTGATACAGAACCCCCAATTCTAACCTACTTGCCACATTATCTAAGGATGCCCCAAAACCCGATAATATCTATGCCTAAAGATTCCTCAAAATCTGAGAAATCGTCTAAGGAATCCGACAAAACTGAAAAATCAACCAAAGATTCTTCTGAGTCCGGAAAATCGACCAGAAATTTCTTTACAAAATCATCAAGGGATTCTCCTTCAAAGGTCGTAAATCGGCCAACAATTCGACTAAATCTGAGAAATCGAAAGATACGTCCAAATCCGACAAATCGGCTACGAATTCTACTGTGGCGTAGTATGTAAGCACTTTATATGTGTGTAACCAATATATAACTCGTGTATTACCCGAAACTTTTTTACAGTTTCCCAAAGAACGAGGAATTACGCGAAAAATGGATACTTATGACTGGGCGCCACAACTGGACGCCCAACAAAACCAGCTGTGTATGTTCGAGGCATTTCAGGGACAACGATTACTTCATCAAGCGGTCTGGCCAGCGGTACCTGAAGACTGGGGCCATTCCTTGCGAACATGTCGTCTATCAAAATCTATTAGTAAGTTATCTATAGTCAAATAATAGTAAATCTAGAGTATTTTGTTTGAAATATACCAGTGTACTTAAAAATCTTGGTGCATTTGATGCCTAATTCACGAGGAAGGTCATAGGCTGTTTAACATCAAGTTACATGCACAGCCAGTCTTAAAATATATATTTTTTTGTTTATTTATTTAGTTTATAATAAGACGAAAAGGACATAAGGGCTCTTGTAAAAATATATAAGCCTAACTTTTTCGAACCTTGATGGCAAAATACAAGGGATTAACAAAAAATAATTGTTTGTAACAAATTTTCGGGGTTTTCCGTCGTTTCTTTGTATTCGTTACCTTATTTTAAAAATAGAGCTAAGCGCCATTTTGTATATATATATTGTATAAACATTTCCCGCGCATTGCGCAGATAGTTTTCTTTATATCTTGTTTTGCTGGCGCTCATTTTGCTATTTATTTAGCCGCTGCAGCCTAATTTACAGTCAAAATTAAGAAAATTGTGTTTTTCGCTAATAAAACAGTGATTAAACTCTTTTAATTGGGTCGTGAGATGCTATTTGCCTAGGTTATGTAACATTGCAAGTGCGTCATAAAATCGTTCAATAACTCATCCTTGGTTCGGTACCCCTCTACATGCGCCCGGCGGGAGCTGCATAGCCTACCTACCTAGTCATCTACATCTGTCAGTCTGGCGCACCCCGCCCGGGAGAGAACGCAGTACATCAAACAGTAGATCAAAGTTAAACATCGCCATCGATATTCAAACGAAACAGTGACTTAGTTATTGGCGCCATTGTGATTATTTTTCCAAATGTTTTTTATTGTGTTATGTTTATTTTTGTTGGGCTTTTACTTTATTAAACGCGGATACATTACTGATGAGGAGTTCGTAGATTTTCTCGTTACTTTTTTATTTGTACATACGGCTGTTGAAATTACGCTGTGGTTTTATAGAAATTTTAATTATTCATAATGGTACGTATAACATTTAATATTGTATAGTGTAGGAGGGGGGGAAAGAGCGGCAGTGAGACGATTTTTTTTAAATCTATCGGCAAAGGATTTCCTGCGAATGCGTTGAAATTAACTTGTTGCCAATAAGTGTTAACATTTTGAGTCAATAACGCAATAGAAAAGTGAAATAGGTAACTTAGTACCGGTAAATTTAAAGTTAAAGTCAGTTTAAGTAGTTAAAGTCAGTTTAAGTAGTTAAAGGTCAGGCGGTTTAAAATCAATATAACTAACTTTCAGTTAGCAATCGGATATATTTTGTGGTTTTTGGAACTGAGTGCTATGGCGAATTTTTGAACTGAGTGAATAAAGAACACAATGTTTCTATTGTAATGTCTTGGACACAATTAAAATACATAAGGGCGCGATATAAAGATACTTAAACTAAGTGAAATCAAGTGATGCGTAGTTGTGATTCGCGATCAATTTCAACTTTTTCGTCTTATGAGCTTTTTTAGCCCATAAGGCCTTTGAACTATTCACAGAACTTTTTACAGAACAAAGGCCTAGCTTACCTCATTTTAGGCTTCCACTGCCGGGCCAAGTTCAAAATTTTTATTTTTTATTGAAAAATGTTGAAAAATCAACTTGCTTTATAATTGTTTCTTTTGTTACAGCCTGAAGACATGCCCGTCCCGTCTCCGGACGTCGCGGAGAAGGAGGAGCCGGTCCCGGTCCCGGTCGAGCAGGCAAGCTGTCCTGCTGACGTCAGCGACAACTCTAATGACAGCAGCGACTCCGATGATGACACCTTGACCTTGGACCAGCTCCAGGTATGAATAACCTTTTTGCAGGATTATAGGTACATGGAAAAGATGCGCTTTTTTAACCGTCAGCTAGAGGGATGTTCAATCTTTAGTGCAGAAAGCCAGACTTTGGTACCTTCAGCTGCAGGTATGTGAAACCTCTTTGCACAAATACAGGTACATGGAAAACATAGGTGTTTTTGGTAACTTCAGGTCGAGCGATGTTCAAACTCTTGTGCAGAAAGCCAGAGATACAGGTGAGCTTGACAAACTTAGGCTCTTTCGGTACCATCAGTTCAGGTATGTATCAGATATAAGGTAATATTTTTTTTTTTATTATAACTCAAAATAAAGCTCGTTTGTTTTTTTTTTAAGTCGAGTCGAGAAATTTGGAAAGTCGTGTAACGGTTCTGCCACATTTGAGAACTTATCTATTGGATACCGATGAATCCGCACAATCGTCTTCGTATTCCGAAAACTAAAAAATCGTCTATGGATTTCTCCGATATGATATCGGAGAAATTATGCGAGGGTAACGAGAAATTGTTAAAGGTTTCCGTCACACCGTCATCACTGAAATCGTCCGTAAACGAGAAATCCTTTGAGGATTCCAAGAAATTAGAAAACTCGTCTAAGGAGTCTGCCACATTATCTAAAGATGTCCCAAAACCCGATAATATCAATGCCTAAAGATTCCTCAAAATCTGAGAAATCGTCTAAGGAATCCGACAAAACTGAAAAATCAACCAAAGATTCTTCTGAGTCCGGAAAATCGACCAGAAATTTCTCTACAAAATCATCAAGGGATTCTCCTTCAAAGGTCGTAAATCGGCCAACAATTCGACTAAATCTGAGAAGTCGAAAGATACGTCCAAATCCGACAAATCGGCTACGAATTCTACTGTGGCGTAGTATGTAAGTACTTTATATGTGTGTAACCAATATATAACTCGTGTATTACCCGAAATAAAGACAGTCCTGCATTGTACTTTGTGATGTTTTAATCAACCTGACACCCGTCCTTATATGGCGACCCTGCCACTAAACAGGGCTAGTATCATGTACGCGATCACTCTAGAATTCGCTCCGCGCGGCGGCTGTTTAGTGAAGAACTTTATTAATGGTCAATTTTTTCTTAACTCTAAGTATTTAAATTTGTTTCTCTTTCCAGAATCTTTTTCAAAGAAAGTTGCTGTGCGTGTCAGGAAGCACATAACAGTAACTCCTGAAGAACTTAGATCACACAAAAAGTTGATAAGAATGAGGATAAAACTAAATATAAATAAAAGTAAATATCGAAACAGTATTAAGAAGCAGTCAGCCAGTTTAAAGGCAGCCAAAAATATTACGACAAACCCAGCATTTTTGGAAACATTGGAAAAAATGCCTAGCACTGCAAAACTCTTAGCACTCATGCAGTTTAGAGAATCAAGACAAGAAAACAAGGGTAGACGCTTTATTTACAATAGATATTAGTTTTTAGGGATTTTGCTTATTTATTGAGTTTAGATTAGTTATCATCAGAAATAGGTTTATTTGGGTAGGTAGGTATTTTATTTTCTGTTATTGAGTACAGATGAAACTAGTTCAGATGAATATATTGATATAACACCACTATCTGACGACTCTGATGTAGAAATATTTGAACCAGAACCTAAGGCTATGATTAAAAAGTACAGATGAAACTAGTTCAGATGAATATATTGATATAACACCACTATCTGACGACTCTGATGTAGAAATATTTGAACCAGAACCTAAGGCTATGTTCAGATGACAAGCGCTCGACGCGCGTTTTGATAATGCACGTTTACAACTACATACCATTTTATTCAGGCCGTACACATGGTAACGCGCGTTTTCATAAAGCGCGCGTAAGCGCTGCGCTAGCGCTCGACCGTTGTCAGCGCGCGTCAACGTGCGCTTTGAGATCATTGGGTTTTCTATGTTTCCGTTCAGTTGAGCGCGCGCTTTCGACGCGGATAGACGTATTTAGGGTTCATTAAGTTCGTCCGGAAATCGTCCGAAATGGAACCGAAGCTTTTAATACGGAATTATTAATAGAGCCATGACTTGATGGACATTCTGAAGTAGCTAAAGAAAAATTGCCTTAACTTAGGATACAAAAGAATGTACTGGCCTTCAGTCAGCCTGTTTGATAAAATTGGGTGGACCCAATACCTTCGTCTTCGGTCGCGTCGTTTCTGCCGTCGGTATAAAATCACCGTTAAAACTGTTTCTACGTCCATCTTCGACAAAAGTAGAACTCAAACTGAGATAGGCGAACGAAAACGCGCGTTTAGCGCCTGACAAGCGCGCACCATGTGAACACTATACAAAAATTCATACCTAGATATAAGGTAATTTTTTTTTTTTTATTATAACTCAAAATAAAGCTCGTTTGTTTTTTTTTAAGTCGAGTCGAGAAATTTGGAAAGTCGTGTAACGGTTCTGCCACATTTGAGAACTTATCTATGGATACCGATGAATCCGCACAATCGTCTTCGTATTCCGAAAACTCTAAAAAATCGTCTATGGATTTCTCCGATATGATATCGGAGAAATTATGCGAGGGTAACGAGAAATTGTTAAAGGTTTCCGTCACACCGTCATCACTGAAATCGTCCGTAAACGAGAAATCCTTTGAGGATTCCAAGAAATTAGAAAACTCGTTTAAGGAGTCTGCCACATTATCTAAAGATGCCCCAAAACCCGATAATATCTATGCCTAAAGATTCCTCAAAATCTGAGAAATCGTCTAAGGAATCCGACAAAACTGAAAAATCAACCAAAGATTCTTCTGAGTCCGGAAAATCGACCAGAAATTTCTCTACAAAATCATCAAGGGATTCTCCTTCAAAGGTCGTAAATCGGCCAACAATTCGACTAAATCTGAGAAATCGAAAGATACGTCCAAATCCGGCAAATCGGCTACGAATTCTACTGTGGCGTAGTATGTAAGCACTTTATATGTGTGTAACCAATATATAACTCGTGTATTACCCGAAACTTTTTTACAGTTTCCCAAAGAACGAGGAATTACGCGAAAAATGGATACTTATGACTGGGCGCCACAACTGGACGCCCAACAAAACCAGCTGTGTATGTTCGAGGCATTTCAGGGACAACGATTACTTCATCAAGCGGTCTGGCCAGCGGTACCTGAAGACTGGGGCCATTCCTTGCGAACATGTCGTCTATCAAAATCTATTAGTAAGTTATCTATAGTCAAATAATAGTAAATCTAGAGTATTTTGTTTGAAATATACCAGTGTACTTAAAAATCTTGGTGCATTTGATGCCTAATTCACGAGGAAGGTCATAGGCTGTTTAACATCAAGTTACATGCACAGCCAGTCTTAAAATATATATTTTTTTGTTTATTTATTTAGTTTATAATAAGACGAAAAGGACATAAGGGCTCTTGTAAAAATATATAAGCCTAACTTTTTCGAACCTTGATGGCAAAATACAAGGGATTAACAAAAAATAATTGTTTGTAACAAATTTTCGGGGTTTTCCGTCGTTTCTTTGTATTCGTTACCTTATTTTAAAAATAGAGCTAAGCGCCATTTTGTATATATATATTGTATAAACATTTCCCGCGCATTGCGCAGATAGTTTTCTTTATATCTTGTTTTGCTGGCGCTCATTTTGCTATTTATTTAGCCGCTGCAGCCTAATTTACAGTCAAAATTAAGAAAATTGTGTTTTTCGCTAATAAAACAGTGATTAAACTCTTTTAATTGGGTCGTGAGATGCTATTTGCCTAGGTTATGTAACATTGCAAGTGCGTCATAAAATCGTTCAATAACTCATCCTTGGTTCGGTACCCCTCTACATGCGCCCGGCGGGAGCTGCATAGCCTACCTACCTAGTCATCTACATCTGTCAGTCTGGCGCACCCCGCCCGGGAGAGAACGCAGTACATCAAACAGTAGATCAAAGTTAAACATCGCCATCGATATTCAAACGAAACAGTGACTTAGTTATTGGCGCCATTGTGATTATTTTTCCAAATGTTTTTTATTGTGTTATGTTTATTTTTGTTGGGCTTTTACTTTATTAAACGCGGATACATTACTGATGAGGAGTTCGTAGATTTTCTCGTTACTTTTTTATTTGTACATACGGCTGTTGAAATTACGCTGTGGTTTTATAGAAATTTTAATTATTCATAATGGTACGTATAACATTTAATATTGTATAGTGTAGGAGGGGGGGAAAGAGCGGCAGTGAGACGATTTTTTTTAAATCTATCGGCAAAGGATTTCCTGCGAATGCGTTGAAATTAACTTGTTGCCAATAAGTGTTAACATTTTGAGTCAATAACGCAATAGAAAAGTGAAATAGGTAACTTAGTACCGGTAAATTTAAAGTTAAAGTCAGTTTAAGTAGTTAAAGTCAGTTTAAGTAGTTAAAGGTCAGGCGGTTTAAAATCAATATAACTAACTTTCAGTTAGCAATCGGATATATTTTGTGGTTTTTGGAACTGAGTGCTATGGCGAATTTTTGAACTGAGTGAATAAAGAACACAATGTTTCTATTGTAATGTCTTGGACACAATTAAAATACATAAGGGCGCGA
The DNA here is from genome assembly GCA_905475315.1 of Autographa pulchrina. Classification (NCBI taxonomy): domain Eukaryota; kingdom Metazoa; phylum Arthropoda; class Insecta; order Lepidoptera; family Noctuidae; genus Autographa; species Autographa pulchrina. Next base: position 5,007,239 of record FR997762.1, on the reverse strand, counting down.
TATAAAGATACTTAAACTAAGTGAAATCAAGTGATGCGTAGTTGTGATTCGCGATCAATTTCAACTTTTTCGTCTTATGAGCTTTTTTAGCCCATAAGGCCTTTGAACTATTCACAGAACTTTTTACAGAACAAAGGCCTAGCTTACCTCATTTTAGGCTTCCACTGCCGGGCCAAGTTCAAAATTTTTATTTTTTATTGAAAAATGTTGAAAAATCAACTTGCTTTATAATTGTTTCTTTTGTTACAGCCTGAAGACATGCCCGTCCCGTCTCCGGACGTCGCGGAGAAGGAGGAGCCGGTCCCGGTCCCGGTCGAGCAGGCAAGCTGTCCTGCTGACGTCAGCGACAACTCTAATGACAGCAGCGACTCCGATGATGACACCTTGACCTTGGACCAGCTCCAGGTATGAATAACCTTTTTGCAGGATTATAGGTACATGGAAAAGATGCGCTTTTTTAACCGTCAGCTAGAGGGATGTTCAATCTTTAGTGCAGAAAGCCAGACTTTGGTACCTTCAGCTGCAGGTATGTGAAACCTCTTTGCACAAATACAGGTACATGGAAAACATAGGTGTTTTTGGTAACTTCAGGTCGAGCGATGTTCAAACTCTTGTGCAGAAAGCCAGAGATACAGGTGAGCTTGACAAACTTAGGCTCTTTCGGTACCATCAGTTCAGGTATGTATCAGATATAAGGTAATATTTTTTTTTTTATTATAACTCAAAATAAAGCTCGTTTGTTTTTTTTTTAAGTCGAGTCGAGAAATTTGGAAAGTCGTGTAACGGTTCTGCCACATTTGAGAACTTATCTATTGGATACCGATGAATCCGCACAATCGTCTTCGTATTCCGAAAACTAAAAAATCGTCTATGGATTTCTCCGATATGATATCGGAGAAATTATGCGAGGGTAACGAGAAATTGTTAAAGGTTTCCGTCACACCGTCATCACTGAAATCGTCCGTAAACGAGAAATCCTTTGAGGATTCCAAGAAATTAGAAAACTCGTCTAAGGAGTCTGCCACATTATCTAAAGATGTCCCAAAACCCGATAATATCAATGCCTAAAGATTCCTCAAAATCTGAGAAATCGTCTAAGGAATCCGACAAAACTGAAAAATCAACCAAAGATTCTTCTGAGTCCGGAAAATCGACCAGAAATTTCTCTACAAAATCATCAAGGGATTCTCCTTCAAAGGTCGTAAATCGGCCAACAATTCGACTAAATCTGAGAAGTCGAAAGATACGTCCAAATCCGACAAATCGGCTACGAATTCTACTGTGGCGTAGTATGTAAGTACTTTATATGTGTGTAACCAATATATAACTCGTGTATTACCCGAAATAAAGACAGTCCTGCATTGTACTTTGTGATGTTTTAATCAACCTGACACCCGTCCTTATATGGCGACCCTGCCACTAAACAGGGCTAGTATCATGTACGCGATCACTCTAGAATTCGCTCCGCGCGGCGGCTGTTTAGTGAAGAACTTTATTAATGGTCAATTTTTTCTTAACTCTAAGTATTTAAATTTGTTTCTCTTTCCAGAATCTTTTTCAAAGAAAGTTGCTGTGCGTGTCAGGAAGCACATAACAGTAACTCCTGAAGAACTTAGATCACACAAAAAGTTGATAAGAATGAGGATAAAACTAAATATAAATAAAAGTAAATATCGAAACAGTATTAAGAAGCAGTCAGCCAGTTTAAAGGCAGCCAAAAATATTACGACAAACCCAGCATTTTTGGAAACATTGGAAAAAATGCCTAGCACTGCAAAACTCTTAGCACTCATGCAGTTTAGAGAATCAAGACAAGAAAACAAGGGTAGACGCTTTATTTACAATAGATATTAGTTTTTAGGGATTTTGCTTATTTATTGAGTTTAGATTAGTTATCATCAGAAATAGGTTTATTTGGGTAGGTAGGTATTTTATTTTCTGTTATTGAGTACAGATGAAACTAGTTCAGATGAATATATTGATATAACACCACTATCTGACGACTCTGATGTAGAAATATTTGAACCAGAACCTAAGGCTATGATTAAAAAGTACAGATGAAACTAGTTCAGATGAATATATTGATATAACACCACTATCTGACGACTCTGATGTAGAAATATTTGAACCAGAACCTAAGGCTATGTTCAGATGACAAGCGCTCGACGCGCGTTTTGATAATGCACGTTTACAACTACATACCATTTTATTCAGGCCGTACACATGGTAACGCGCGTTTTCATAAAGCGCGCGTAAGCGCTGCGCTAGCGCTCGACCGTTGTCAGCGCGCGTCAACGTGCGCTTTGAGATCATTGGGTTTTCTATGTTTCCGTTCAGTTGAGCGCGCGCTTTCGACGCGGATAGACGTATTTAGGGTTCATTAAGTTCGTCCGGAAATCGTCCGAAATGGAACCGAAGCTTTTAATACGGAATTATTAATAGAGCCATGACTTGATGGACATTCTGAAGTAGCTAAAGAAAAATTGCCTTAACTTAGGATACAAAAGAATGTACTGGCCTTCAGTCAGCCTGTTTGATAAAATTGGGTGGACCCAATACCTTCGTCTTCGGTCGCGTCGTTTCTGCCGTCGGTATAAAATCACCGTTTAAACTGTTTCTACGTCCATCTTCGACAAAAGTAGAACTCAAACTGAGATAGGCGAACGAAAACGCGCGTTTAGCGCCTGACAAGCGCGCACCATGTGAACACTATACAAAAATTCATACCTAGATATAAGGTAATTTTTTTTTTTTTATTATAACTCAAAATAAAGCTCGTTTGTTTTTTTTTAAGTCGAGTCGAGAAATTTGGAAAGTCGTGTAACGGTTCTGCCACATTTGAGAACTTATCTATGGATACCGATGAATCCGCACAATCGTCTTCGTATTCCGAAAACTCTAAAAAATCGTCTATGGATTTCTCCGATATGATATCGGAGAAATTATGCGAGGGTAACGAGAAATTGTTAAAGGTTTCCGTCACACCGTCATCACTGAAATCGTCCGTAAACGAGAAATCCTTTGAGAATTCCAAGAAATTAGAAAACTCGTCTAAGGAGTCTGCCACATTATCTAAGGATGCCCCAAAACCCGATAATATCTATGCCTAAAGATTCCTCAAAATCTGAGAAATCGTCTAAGGAATCCGACAAAACTGAAAAATCAACCAAAGATTCTTCTGAGTCCGGAAAATCGACCAGAAATTTCTTTACAAAATCATCAAGGGATTCTCCTTCAAAGGTCGTAAATCGGCCAACAATTCGACTAAATCTGAGAAATCGAAAGATACGTCCAAATCCGACAAATCGGCTACGAATTCTACTGTGGCGTAGTATGTAAGTACTTTATATGTGTGTAACCAATATATAACTCGTGTATTACCCGAAATAAAGACAGTCCTGCATTGTACTTTGTGATGTTTTAATCAACCTGACACCCGTCCTTATATGGCGACCCTGCCACTAAACAGGGCTAGTATCATGTACGCGATCACTCTAGAATTCGCTCCGCGCGGCGGCTGTTTAGTGAAGAACTTTATTAATGGTCAATTTTTTCTTAACTCTAAGTATTTAAATTTGTTTCTCTTTCCAGAATCTTTTTCAAAGAAAGTTGCTGTGCGTGTCAGGAAGCACATAACAGTAACTCCTGAAGAACTTAGATCACACAAAAAGTTGATAAGAATGAGGATAAAACTAAATATAAATAAAAGTAAATATCGAAACAGTATTAAGAAGCAGTCAGCCAGTTTAAAGGCAGCCAAAAATATTACGACAAACCCAGCATTTTTGGAAACATTGGAAAAAATGCCTAGCACTGCAAAACTCTTAGCACTCATGCAGTTTAGAGAATCAAGACAAGAAAACAAGGGTAGACGCTTTATTTACAATAGATATTAGTTTTTAGGGATTTTGCTTATTTATTGAGTTTAGATTAGTTATCATCAGAAATAGGTTTATTTGGGTAGGTAGGTATTTTATTTTCTGTTATTGAGTACAGATGAAACTAGTTCAGATGAATATATTGATATAACACCACTATCTGACGACTCTGATGTAGAAATATTTGAACCAGAACCTAAGGCTATGATTAAAAAGTACAGATGAAACTAGTTCAGATGAATATATTGATATAACACCACTATCTGACGACTCTGATGTAGAAATATTTGAACCAGAACCTAAGGCTATGTTCAGATGACAAGCGCTCGACGCGCGTTTTGATAATGCACGTTTACAACTACATACCATTTTATTCAGGCCGTACACATGGTAACGCGCGTTTTCATAAAGCGCGCGTAAGCGCTGCGCTAGCGCTCGACCGTTGTCAGCGCGCGTCAACGTGCGCTTTGAGATCATTGGGTTTTCTATGTTTCCGTTCAGTTGAGCGCGCGCTTTCGACGCGGATAGACGTATTTAGGGTTCATTAAGTTCGTCCGGAAATCGTCCGAAATGGAACCGAAGCTTTTAATACGGAATTATTAATAGAGCCATGACTTGATGGACATTCTGAAGTAGCTAAAGAAAAATTGCCTTAACTTAGGATACAAAAGAATGTACTGGCCTTCAGTCAGCCTGTTTGATAAAATTGGGTGGACCCAATACCTTCGTCTTCGGTCGCGTCGTTTCTGCCGTCGGTATAAAATCACCGTTAAAACTGTTTCTACGTCCATCTTCGACAAAAGTAGAACTCAAACTGAGATAGGCGAACGAAAACGCGCGTTTAGCGCCTGACAAGCGCGCACCATGTGAACACTATACAAAAATTCATACCTAGATATAAGGTAATTTTTTTTTTTTTATTATAACTCAAAATAAAGCTCGTTTGTTTTTTTTTAAGTCGAGTCGAGAAATTTGGAAAGTCGTGTAACGGTTCTGCCACATTTGAGAACTTATCTATGGATACCGATGAATCCGCACAATCGTCTTCGTATTCCGAAAACTCTAAAAAATCGTCTATGGATTTCTCCGATATGATATCGGAGAAATTATGCGAGGGTAACGAGAAATTGTTAAAGGTTTCCGTCACACCGTCATCACTGAAATCGTCCGTAAACGAGAAATCCTTTGAGAATTCCAAGAAATTAGAAAACTCGTCTAAGGAGTCTGCCACATTATCTAAGGATGCCCCAAAACCCGATAATATCTATGCCTAAAGATTCCTCAAAATCTGAGAAATCGTCTAAGGAATCCGACAAAACTGAAAAATCAACCAAAGATTCTTCTGAGTCCGGAAAATCGACCAGAAATTTCTCTACAAAATCATCAAGGGATTCTCCTTCAAAGGTCGTAAATCGGCCAACAATTCGACTAAATCTGAGAAATCGAAAGATAAGTCTAAATCCGACAAATCGGCTACGAATTCTACTGTGGCGTAGTATGTAAGTACTTTATATGTGTGTAACCAATATATAACTCGTGTATTACCCGAAATAAAGACAGTCCTGCATTGTACTTTGTGGTGTTTTAATCAACCTGACACCCGTCCTTATATGGCGACCCTGCCACTAAACAGGGCTAGTATCATGTACGCGATCACTCTAGAATTCGCTCCGCGCGGCGGCTGTTTAGTGAAGAACTTTATTAATGGTCAATTTTTTCTTAACTCTAAGTATTTAAATTTGTTTCTCTTTCCAGAATCTTTTTCAAAGAAAGTTGCTGTGCGTGTCAGGAAGCACATAACAGTAACTCCTGAAGAACTTAGATCACACAAAAAGTTGATAAGAATGAGGATAAAACTAAATATAAATAAAAGTAAATATCGAAACAGTATTAAGAAGCAGTCAGCCAGTTTAAAGGCAGCCAAAAATATTACGACAAACCCAGAATTTTTGGAAACATTGGAAAAAATGCCTAGCACTGCAAAACTCTTAGCACTCATGCAGTTTAGAGAATCAAGACAAGAAAACAAGGGTAGACGCTTTATTTACAATAGATATTAGTTTTTAGGGATTTTGCTTATTTATTGAGTTTAGATTAGTTATCATCAGAAATAGGTTTATTTGGGTAGGTAGGTATTTTATTTTCTGTTATTGAGTACAGATGAAACTAGTTCAGATGAATATATTGATATAACACCACTATCTGACGACTCTGATGTAGAAATATTTGAACCAGAACCTAAGGCTATGATTAAAAAGTACAGATGAAACTAGTTCAGATGAATATATTGATATAACACCACTATCTGACGACTCTGATGTAGAAATATTTGAACCAGAACCTAAGGCTATGTTCAGATGACAAGCGCTCGACGCGCGTTTTGATAATGCACGTTTACAACTACATACCATTTTATTCAGGCCGTACACATGGTAACGCGCGTTTTCATAAAGCGCGCGTAAGCGCTGCGCTAGCGCTCGACCGTTGTCAGCGCGCGTCAACGTGCGCTTTGAGATCATTGGGTTTTCTATGTTTCCGTTCAGTTGAGCGCGCGCTTTCGACGCGGATAGACGTATTTAGGGTTCATTAAGTTCGTCCGGAAATCGTCCGAAATGGAACCGAAGCTTTTAATACGGAATTATTAATAGAGCCATGACTTGATGGACATTCTGAAGTAGCTAAAGAAAAATTGCCTTAACTTAGGATACAAAAGAATGTACTGGCCTTCAGTCAGCCTGTTTGATAAAATTGGGTGGACCCAATACCTTCGTCTTCGGTCGCGTCGTTTCTGCCGTCGGTATAAAATCACCGTTAAAACTGTTTCTACGTCCATCTTCGACAAAAGTAGAACTCAAACTGAGATAGGCGAACGAAAACGCGCGTTTAGCGCCTGACAAGCGCGCACCATGTGAACACTATACAAAAATTCATACCTAGATATAAGGTAATTTTTTTTTTTTTATTATAACTCAAAATAAAGCTCGTTTGTTTTTTTTTAAGTCGAGTCGAGAAATTTGGAAAGTCGTGTAACGGTTCTGCCACATTTGAGAACTTATCTATGGATACCGATGAATCCGCACAATCGTCTTCGTATTCCGAAAACTCTAAAAAATCGTCTATGGATTTCTCCGATATGATATCGGAGAAATTATGCGAGGGTAACGAGAAATTGTTAAAGGTTTCCGTCACACCGTCATCACTGAAATCGTCCGTAAACGAGAAATCCTTTGAGAATTCCAAGAAATTAGAAAACTCGTCTAAGGAGTCTGCCACATTATCTAAGGATGCCCCAAAACCCGATAATATCTATGCCTAAAGATTCCTCAAAATCTGAGAAATCGTCTAAGGAATCCGACAAAACTGAAAAATCAACCAAAGATTCTTCTGAGTCCGGAAAATCGACCAGAAATTTCTCTACAAAATCATCAAGGGATTCTCCTTCAAAGGTCGTAAATCGGCCAACAATTCGACTAAATCTGAGAAATCGAAAGATAAGTCTAAATCCGACAAATCGGCTACGAATTCTACTGTGGCGTAGTATGTAAGTACTTTATATGTGTGTAACCAATATATAACTCGTGTATTACCCGAAATAAAGACAGTCCTGCATTGTACTTTGTGGTGTTTTAATCAACCTGACACCCGTCCTTATATGGCGACCCTGCCACTAAACAGGGCTAGTATCATGTACGCGATCACTCTAGAATTCGCTCCGCGCGGCGGCTGTTTAGTGAAGAACTTTATTAATGGTCAATTTTTTCTTAACTCTAAGTATTTAAATTTGTTTCTCTTTCCAGAATCTTTTTCAAAGAAAGTTGCTGTGCGTGTCAGGAAGCACATAACAGTAACTCCTGAAGAACTTAGATCACACAAAAAGTTGATAAGAATGAGGATAAAACTAAATATAAATAAAAGTAAATATCGAAACAGTATTAAGAAGCAGTCAGCCAGTTTAAAGGCAGCCAAAAATATTACGACAAACCCAGAATTTTTGGAAACATTGGAAAAAATGCCTAGCACTGCAAAACTCTTAGCACTCATGCAGTTTAGAGAATCAAGACAAGAAAACAAGGGTAGACGCTTTATTTACAATAGATATTAGTTTTTAGGGATTTTGCTTATTTATTGAGTTTAGATTAGTTATCATCAGAAATAGGTTTATTTGGGTAGGTAGGTATTTTATTTTCTGTTATTGAGTACAGATGAAACTAGTTCAGATGAATATATTGATATAACACCACTATCTGACGACTCTGATGTAGAAATATTTGAACCAGAACCTAAGGCTATGATTAAAAAGTACAGATGAAACTAGTTCAGATGAATATATTGATATAACACCACTATCTGACGACTCTGATGTAGAAATATTTGAACCAGAACCTAAGGCTATGTTCAGATGACAAGCGCTCGACGCGCGTTTTGATAATGCACGTTTACAACTACATACCATTTTATTCAGGCCGTACACATGGTAACGCGCGTTTTCATAAAGCGCGCGTAAGCGCTGCGCTAGCGCTCGACCGTTGTCAGCGCGCGTCAACGTGCGCTTTGAGATCATTGGGTTTTCTATGTTTCCGTTCAGTTGAGCGCGCGCTTTCGACGCGGATAGACGTATTTAGGGTTCATTAAGTTCGTCCGGAAATCGTCCGAAATGGAACCGAAGCTTTTAATACGGAATTATTAATAGAGCCATGACTTGATGGACATTCTGAAGTAGCTAAAGAAAAATTGCCTTAACTTAGGATACAAAAGAATGTACTGGCCTTCAGTCAGCCTGTTTGATAAAATTGGGTGGACCCAATACCTTCGTCTTCGGTCGCGTCGTTTCTGCCGTCGGTATAAAATCACCGTTTAAACTGTTTCTACGTCCATCTTCGACAAAAGTAGAACTCAAACTGAGATAGGCGAACGAAAACGCGCGTTTAGCGCCTGACAAGCGCGCACCATGTGAACACTATACAAAAATTCATACCTAGATATAAGGTAATTTTTTTTTTTTTATTATAACTCAAAATAAAGCTCGTTTGTTTTTTTTTAAGTCGAGTCGAGAAATTTGGAAAGTCGTGTAACGGTTCTGCCACATTTGAGAACTTATCTATGGATACCGATGAATCCGCACAATCGTCTTCGTATTCCGAAAACTCTAAAAAATCGTCTATGGATTTCTCCGATATCATATCGGAGAAATTATGCGAGGGTAACGAGAAATTGTTAAAGGTTTCCGTCACACCGTCATCACTGAAATCGTCCGTAAACGAGAAATCCTTTGAGAATTCCAAGAAATTAGAAAACTCGTCTAAGGAGTCTGCCACATTATCTAAGGATGCCCCAAAACCCGATAATATCTATGCCTAAAGATTCCTCAAAATCTGAGAAATCGTCTAAGGAATCCGACAAAACTGAAAAATCAACCAAAGATTCTTCTGAGTCCGGAAAATCGACCAGAAATTTCTTTACAAAATCATCAAGGGATTCTCCTTCAAAGGTCGTAAATCGGCCAACAATTCGACTAAATCTGAGAAATCGAAAGATACGTCCAAATCCGACAAATCGGCTACGAATTCTACTGTGGCGTAGTATGTAAGTACTTTATATGTGTGTAACCAATATATAACTCGTGTATTACCCGAAATAAAGACAGTCCTGCATTGTACTTTGTGATGTTTTAATCAACCTGACACCCGTCCTTATATGGCGACCCTGCCACTAAACAGGGCTAGTATCATGTACGCGATCACTCTAGAATTCGCTCCGCGCGGCGGCTGTTTAGTGAAGAACTTTATTAATGGTCAATTTTTTCTTAACTCTAAGTATTTAAATTTGTTTCTCTTTCCAGAATCTTTTTCAAAGAAAGTTGCTGTGCGTGTCAGGAAGCACATAACAGTAACTCCTGAAGAACTTAGATCACACAAAAAGTTGATAAGAATGAGGATAAAACTAAATATAAATAAAAGTAAATATCGAAACAGTATTAAGAAGCAGTCAGCCAGTTTAAAGGCAGCCAAAAATATTACGACAAACCCAGCATTTTTGGAAACATTGGAAAAAATGCCTAGCACTGCAAAACTCTTAGCACTCATGCAGTTTAGAGAATCAAGACAAGAAAACAAGGGTAGACGCTTTATTTACAATAGATATTAGTTTTTAGGGATTTTGCTTATTTATTGAGTTTAGATTAGTTATCATCAGAAATAGGTTTATTTGGGTAGGTAGGTATTTTATTTTCTGTTATTGAGTACAGATGAAACTAGTTCAGATGAATATATTGATATAACACCACTATCTGACGACTCTGATGTAGAAATATTTGAACCAGAACCTAAGGCTATGATTAAAAAGTACAGATGAAACTAGTTCAGATGAATATATTGATATAACACCACTATCTGACGACTCTGATGTAGAAATATTTGAACCAGAACCTAAGGCTATGTTCAGATGACAAGCGCTCGACGCGCGTTTTGATAATGCACGTTTACAACTACATACCATTTTATTCAGGCCGTACACATGGTAACGCGCGTTTTCATAAAGCGCGCGTAAGCGCTGCGCTAGCGCTCGACCGTTGTCAGCGCGCGTCAACGTGCGCTTTGAGATCATTGGGTTTTCTATGTTTCCGTTCAGTTGAGCGCGCGCTTTCGACGCGGATAGACGTATTTAGGGTTCATTAAGTTCGTCCGGAAATCGTCCGAAATGGAACCGAAGCTTTTAATACGGAATTATTAATAGAGCCATGACTTGATGGACATTCTGAAGTAGCTAAAGAAAAATTGCCTTAACTTAGGATACAAAAGAATGTACTGGCCTTCAGTCAGCCTGTTTGATAAAATTGGGTGGACCCAATACCTTCGTCTTCGGTCGCGTCGTTTCTGCCGTCGGTATAAAATCACCGTTAAAACTGTTTCTACGTCCATCTTCGACAAAAGTAGAACTCAAACTGAGATAGGCGAACGAAAACGCGCGTTTAGCGCCTGACAAGCGCGCACCATGTGAACACTATACAAAAATTCATACCTAGATATAAGGTAATTTTTTTTTTTTTATTATAACTCAAAATAAAGCTCGTTTGTTTTTTTTTAAGTCGAGTCGAGAAATTTGGAAAGTCGTGTAACGGTTCTGCCACATTTGAGAACTTATCTATGGATACCGATGAATCCGCACAATCGTCTTCGTATTCCGAAAACTCTAAAAAATCGTCTATGGATTTCTCCGATATGATATCGGAGAAATTATGCGAGGGTAACGAGAAATTGTTAAAGGTTTCCGTCACACCGTCATCACTGAAATCGTCCGTAAACGAGAAATCCTTTGAGAATTCCAAGAAATTAGAAAACTCGTCTAAGGAGTCTGCCACATTATCTAAGGATGCCCCAAAACCCGATAATATCTATGCCTAAAGATTCCTCAAAATCTGAGAAATCGTCTAAGGAATCCGACAAAACTGAAAAATCAACCAAAGATTCTTCTGAGTCCGGAAAATCGACCAGAAATTTCTCTACAAAATCATCAAGGGATTCTCCTTCAAAGGTCGTAAATCGGCCAACAATTCGACTAAATCTGAGAAATCGAAAGATAAGTCTAAATCCGACAAATCGGCTACGAATTCTACTGTGGCGTAGTATGTAAGTACTTTATATGTGTGTAACCAATATATAACTCGTGTATTACCCGAAATAAAGACAGTCCTGCATTGTACTTTGTGGTGTTTTAATCAACCTGACACCCGTCCTTATATGGCGACCCTGCCACTAAACAGGGCTAGTATCATGTACGCGATCACTCTAGAATTCGCTCCGCGCGGCGGCTGTTTAGTGAAGAACTTTATTAATGGTCAATTTTTTCTTAACTCTAAGTGTTCGGGGTTGGGTCGAGAAAAGATAAACTCGAGTAAGGATAATAAATTTCACTATATTCCAAGTCAATACAGAGAGAGATTAAGATTAAATTAAACTAAAATGAGGTGAGATTAAAGAGATATGAGTCACGCGCACGGTAGGGTGTCGATTGTCAACTGACTAATTACAACGTTATTAGTAATAAAGAAAATGATCGGGCCTTATAGCGCGGCACACTTATTATGATGAGCCAGGTAAAATGTGACACGTGTTGTACGGTTGTTGACCCGTACATGCTCCCGAGGGCGAAGAAAGTTAGGTTAGTAGATATTAAAAATAGATGAAAGATGAGTTTTACAAGGTGAAGACAATGTTCTAGTAATCACTAAATTATAAAATAAGGTTAGTAGTAGTTGGTATGAAGGTAATAATTATACAAAGATGCAATAAGTACGGGATTACAAATTATCGCGACAGTGTAAATCGGGAAGAGAAAACACGCGAAACACCGGCGAAGATGCTCGGTCTTCCTTTTGCAAACACTCGCTAGATTTGGCTACCTTGGGATCACTATTAATTGATAAATATTGCCCATATTCCCTACTGTCACAGCACTCACTCACTGCCCCTTTCACTTTGACTAAAGATTGTCTTTTTTCCCTAACTTCACTGCACTCACTTAAAACACTTTCCTTTACCGCCTGCATTGGCAGTACCTCTTCGGTAGGCCTTGATGACGCTGGACGTCTGTTCTGCCGCCGCCATCGCCAGTAGTATATGATGAAGGCTAGTAGGATGGCTATCACGAGAACATATATGACAGCGTAGTGGTGCACGTCATGGTAAGATATTTCGTTATTTATAGGATCGCTTCGTTTAAGGATGTCAATATTTTTCTGTACCATTTCAAACTGTCGCAAGTTTTCTGAATTGTTATTGGGATCAATCTCGAGACGGTCAGGAATAGAAATATTGAGGATATGGTTAATGGAAGGGATATCTGGGGCATCTAACCTCGCTTCCGTATTGATCTTACTAGAGAGCTGTTTGACAGGGTACACCAGGAAATCTTCTGTTTTTATTATGCAATCGTCCCCAACATTCAAAAGGCCAGCGTTCCTTAGTTTGGCGGTTGTACTTTGACCCTCGCATAGAAATTTGATGTGGCATTCATTACAGCAGAAATAAAAGTATCTGTTGTTCGAGGTTAATTCCTTCCAAGCGTTTTTGCAATGTTTCTTGACAGTCTTGCAGGTCCCGGTGTTAGGTATAGTCCCGCATAAGTTATGATCATCTCTCAATTGATAAATAGGATTTCGGATATGACATAATATCATCATGGGGTTACGTCTGACACAGGATTGAAGGTCAGTGCCAGTTAAAGTTACATAAGAACCCTTTCTTATGTTGATTCCGGCGTATTCAGCTATGACTTCCACTTTTACCATGTAATCTTCTGAGGTTCGAGGGACTGGGATGAGATTAAATATTTCATAAACGTCCCTTTCGATCAAAGGTATTCTGATTTCTATTATAAGATACCTATAGCTGCACCTTGCTTTCACTTTTAATAGGTTGTAGAGATCCTTGAGGCGCAAGTTATCGACAGGAATCGCCAAATCTTTAGGTATTTGGGCAGATATCGAACTTAACTCGGTTCTCATTTGATTTGGAGATATTAAGTGAAAGTCTAGTCTCCCATTGTAAATGTTCGTTACCGTGTCTAAAATAGAATCTTGTATTTTCCGGAGACTATATATCAGGTTACTAGCAGTTAATGCGGAGGTCAAAAAATCTGTAGTATAACTTATGTTTTGTACGTGGACCCGAAGGTTCTGGTAATCTTCTTTGAGATGGATTATTTTTTGGTTGATCGTTTTATGATGCTTGCTCATAGTGTCTTCCATTCTCTTTATAAGATTGAATTCAGCTTCAACAATAGATGTTTGGTTCTTCCAAAGGTTGTAAAGGTGGTTGTCATTTGCTCTTAATAGGGCAATGTCTTTTTCGTATTTATCAGCAAATCGCTGATCCAATACACCAAACAAACTGTTCGCGACATAACCTACACCGTCTATCAAGCCTCGCCGCCGGCGCTTGTTGTCGTCTCCAGTTACAAATGATTCATTCATATTTATAATACTATCGTAATGTTTTATTTCTTCAAACTCGTGCTCGAGTTGTAAAATGATACCGTCGCAAGGTGTTTGGCCTCTTATCGCGGAGCATTGAGTAACAAGATATTGGATATACTTCGCAAGTGCCGACCTACCTTCTTTGTAAGGATGAGTATCATAATAAACAATTAAGCGCCAATCTTCTCGGATTAGGTGCATGTTTGAGATTTTGTCGAAATAAACGCTGTTATTTACTGGAGTAAAGTGGTAGGATGATGCTTGAGACGAGTTTATTAGTGACAGGAAGAACAACGTCACAGACAAAACAATAGCTGAGAGTGAGATACACTTGGACTTCTTTTTCCTTGTCACCTTGTCGTTAACTTTACTATCTTCTGGAGGTTGATCGCAATCATTGACAGGCAATAGCGCAAGCTTAACAATCGGACGTTTTAGAAAACCGTTTTTCGTTTTCAGGGTGACGACTCTTACGTGTCCGTCAGTTCCGGGGTGGAGCTTCACGACTCGACCTAGAGCCCATTTTCCCGGCGGTAGATTTTCGTCCTTGATGATGACTATATCGTTGAGGTTGAGATTCCTTTGGGATTGTCTCCATTTTGCTCTAAGGGATAGTTGAGACAGGTATTCTTTTTTCCATTGAGTCCAAGTGTCCTTGTAGATTTTTTGCACTAAGTACCATCGGGTTCTAAGATCGTTTTCTGTGTCATAAATCGTCAAATTAGGTCCACTCGCTAAAAAGTGGGCCGGGGTTAGGAAGTTTAAGTCTTCGGGATCCTCCGTCAATGGACAAAGCGGTCGCGAGTTTAAGCAAGCCTCGAGTTGGGAGGTCAAGGTATTATACTCTTCAAAAGTGAGTTTTTGCTCACCAACGACTCGCTTAAGATGATGCTTTAAGCTCTTTACTGCAGCTTCCCAGAGTCCGCCTGCAGATGGCCATGACGGGGCGTTGAAGTGCCACTCGATATTCATTTCAGTAATAGCATGACGAATTTCTTGGCTCGATAAGATAGTGGAGATTTCGGAGTACTCTTGTTTAAGAATATTGTTTGCTCCTATGAAGTTAGTACCCTGATCGCTGTATATGTGCCCGGGTACTCCTCGTCTAGCCGACATTCGTTTGAGAGCAGCGATAAATGCAGAAGTTGTGAGATCAGATACTATTTCTAAATGTATGGCCTTTGTAACCATACAGACGAATACTGCGACATATCCTTTATTCGTCTTAATGCCGCGACCTTTGCTTGCCTTCACTAATATATGACCAGTATAGTCGACCCCAGTATGGTAGAAAGGACGGCTTGGGTTTAACCTAGATGAAGGTAAGTCACCCATTAACTGTTGTTGCAATATGGGATCATTTTTTCTACACTTAACGCACATTCTCAGTCGCTTTTTTGTAGCTCTATTTCCGCCAAGTATCCAGTATTTTTGTCTTAAAAATCCTGTTGTCATCTTCGCTCCGCCATGAAAAACTAAGATGTGGGCTTCATCGATGAGGAGATCGGCTAGTTTCGATTGATGTGGGATAATGATGGGATGTTTCATATCAGGTTGTATGCTCGAATTATTAAGCCGTCCGCCAACACGGAGTAACCCGTTGGCATCCAAGATAGGATTGAGGTTTAAGATTTGGCTCGTACTATTAAGTGGCTTGCCCTTTTCCAGCTGCGATATTTCCTTCAAAAAGTGCGTTCTTTGTACGAATTTTACCAACATTTCATTCGCTCGCTTTAAGTCTTGCAATGTCAGGTAATTTGCCCGTTGCCTTTTGTAAACAAAAACGTCGATGAATTTGTTTACAAAGGCTAAAACTCGAACAACTTTTCTGCAAGTGCTGTATTTTTCTAACAGCTGTTTTATTATGGAGTTTTTATTAAGATCGGTGGTGACGGAGTTAACTAATTTCTTCCTGAGATCTTCAGTTGTGTTGAAGGAATTAATATAAGAAGGGTAATTTTCAGGATTAAATTTCGGCAACCAGCTGGGTCCTTGCCACCAAAGTGTATGATCGGCTAAATGAGCTGCGGTCATGCTGCGACTAGCGCAGTCTGCGGGATTGTCTTTAGATTTCACGTACCTCCAGTTATCTTTCGGTATTATTCCGCAAATCATTTTCACTCGGTTGGCAACAAACGGTTTCCATCTCTCAGGCTCACCCTTAAGCCATCCTAGGACTGCCGTGGAGTCTACCCAGCCGTAAACTTGAACGTTGTAGTTTTTTAGAGAAGCCGATATTTTTGCCATGAGCTTAGCTAACAGCTGGGCTCCGCTAAGTTCCAGGCGAGGTATTGTTTGTGGTTTGTTTAGAGGTGCCACCTTAGCTTTGCCTGCAATTAGAGTCACGTGCGTTGTATGCGTTCTCTGGATCTTGCAATAAACGACACATGCATAAGCTTTAGTGCTGGCGTCGCAAAAACCATGGAGTTCAATCACATCATTTTCTTGAGTCTGAAGCCAGCGAGGTATTTTCAATTCCGAGATATAGGGCAAATCGGCTTTCATTTTGTTCCACTCTGCGACGATATCTAGTGGAACAGGTTGATCCCATTGTAAATCCATTTTCCAGGTCTCTTGAAATAAAGTTTTCAGTTTTATTGTGACTGGCGAGAGCCAGCCTAAGGGGTCAAAGACCTTTGAAATTTCAGACAAGAGTTGCCGTTTAGTAGGGATGCCTTCAGAAGTAATTTCGATGGGATGAAAGATAAATATGTCTTCTTTAGGGTTCCAACGAAGGCCTAAAGTTTTTGTAGACTCTGGCTGTTTAAATTGAAATTCGTCCTTCTGAAGAATATTGAGGTCATCTACAAGTTCAGGTAAATTTGAACGCCATTTTCGGAGATTGAGACCACCTGCCTTTAGGAGGTCTGACATTTCAATCTTAAGCTGCTTTGCAGCTTCTATTGAATGAGCGCCATGCATAAGATCATCCATGTAGAAGGAATTTTCTAATATGTCAGGGGCGCTGCTATTAAGATAATTTGGCCTCTCATCGTTAGCGAGTTGTCTTAGAGTCATCATAGCCAAAAATGGTGCGGCTTTTGTTCCGTAAGTGACAGTTGCTAATTGGTACTCTGTCAAAGGTTGAGATTGATGGTTTCTCCAAATTATTTTCTGGAATTTTTGATGATCGGGATGTAGCCAAATATTACGGAACATTTTTTCTATGTCAGCAGTAAATGCAAATCTAAACTGCCTCCATGTCAAAATAAGACTGAGAAGGTCCTGTTGCAGATTGGGTCCTCTACACATAAGGTCATTGAGGCTATGTCCTGTCGAGGTCCTTGCCGATGCGTTAAAGACGACTCTCAGTTTTGTAGTCGATGACTCAGCTCGCTGTACGCAGTGGTGACTCAGGTAGCAATCTGGCTTATTATCGTTAATTGTTATGACGGGTGTCATGTGTCCGAGCTCGAGGTACTCAGACATAAACAACTTGTAGTCACGTGCCAGATCGGGTTGCCTAATTAATTTCTTTTCAATTTGAAAAAATTGTGCGATACATTTTGTTTTTGATTCGCCTAATTTTTCTTCGAAGTTGTCCTTAAAAGGTAACATGACAACATAACTGCCATCTTGACGTCTAGATGTTGAAGATTTGAAGAACTCGATGCAGTTTTGGTCTTCTTCAGATATCGATAAGGGTTCTTGAATATCCTCCATTTCCCAGAACTGCTGTATTTCGGCAATGTTATTAAGAATCACGTTACATTGTAATGTTTTACAGTTGCCGCTTAGAATCCATCCCAACTGTGTCTGTTGTGCGATTGGCAGCGTTCCTCCAGATCGGCAAATACCGTCTAAAAGTATCAAAGAATAAATGTCGGCGCCAAATAATATGTCTACTGGCCTACTTTTGTAAAATTCGGGATCAGCTAAGGTTATTTGATTGAGAATAGGCCAGTTGGGTTTAGCAAAACTCTGGCTTGGTAAATTGTTAACGAGTCTTTTCATTATGAATACATCAGTTTCAAATGAAAAGTCGTTTATCAATGACGTACATTTGATTGAGATCTTACCCTTGCAGTTACTTTCATTGTTACCGATTCCCGAAATGGAGCCGTTGCATTTTTTACGGGGTAACTTTAGCAGCTGTGCAGCCCTTTCAGTTATGATAGAGGTCTGCGATCCTTGATCTAAAAGGACTCTCATTTCTTGGTAAGAGCCATCAACTGATTGTGCTTTCACGATTGCCGTCGCAAGCAATATTTCCGAAGGGTTGTTTTGGACTCCCGCCATAGAGTTCGCGTCTTGCTGCTGAGGTAAAGATGTAGTAAGCGTGGCTGTACTGGGCCCTGGACGCGCTACATCCGGTGTCAAATTCTTTGCCGTAAATGATTCATGCAATATGGTATTGTGAGGTTCATTGCACTCCCTACATTTTATTTTGGAAAGGCATTTTTTACCTTCGTGATAGTGTAGGCAATTAACGCAAAGATTTAAATTCGCGACCGTATTTCTGCGTTCAGAAGGTTGCATTTTCCATAGCGTCGGACAATTGTGTATACGATGTTCGCTTGTTTTGCAGATATTGCATGATTTGCGTCGTTCGTTTCCTTTACCTTTGGACTTGTAAGATTGCGTATTGACCTGGTTTGCTGAATAATTGTTGTAACTTTGCTTGACTTTATGATTTAATGATTTTGAATAATTTTGTGTCTTTATTAAATTGGTTATTCGGAGATTGAGATGGTTTAGAATTGTCCTGTTTCTTTCTTGAGATCTCTAAAGACATAAACTTATTCTCCAAGAATTGGAGAAATTCTCTCAACACAGGCAGTTCTCTCGGAGATTTCAGTGAATCCATGTAATCGTCATTGGTTTCTGAATCCAGTTTCTCCGCTAAAATACACACAAGAAATGGGTCCCAGCTGGAAACGTCCACACCGAGGTTTTTTATAGCATTCACGCTCTCATATGTTGTGTCGTGTATGCGTTTAAGGTGATTCGCTGATTTCTGCTGAATCACAGGGATATTCAAGATGTTCTTGAGATGAGATAGGAAGATTCGTCTTTTGTTGTCGTAACGATGGTTGAGTATATCCCAACAAATAGAGTAGTTACTAGAACTTATTTGAAGATGCTGGATCAGACGCTCTGGCTCGCCTTTTACCTTACTTTTCAAGAACTGCATCTTTTGAGCACTGGAAAGAGAAGGGTTACGGTGCACAGTTTCAGTAAAGAGATCTTTGAAAGATACCCAGTCTTTATAACTTCCTTCAAAAGTTGCTATTTCTATTTTAGGAGTAGATTTTTCGATGTGTGCTACCGACCACATCTTTTGATTGATGTCTCGCTTGAGCTTTTTATAATACTTCTCATAGCTTGTAAATTGCTCTTCATATTGGGCGTTTGATCCATTAAGCTCGTTGTCCAGCTCCCAATGTAGTGAGTCGATCGCTGTCCACCGTGTCTTAAGGGTTTTCAAGATGTCTTCAAACTCCCATTTTTCTGAGACGAGATTGAGATCTATGTCTTGAGCCTCTCTTGAAAAAGCTCTAAAATTAGTTGCTTGTTTCCTCAGCAGTTCCTCCGTAGTATTAACATCAGAACTAACTTTAAGAGGGGGATTCGGCAATGACACACTTGAAGCTTGAGGGGTTGAAACTGATTGAAAGGTAGAGGGTTTTAATATAGGAGTTTGCGGCCTGTCCAGCAGAGGTTTATAACTCTGAATGGCTGCTTTAATATTTCCATACTTAAGTTTCATTTGATCATATTGGTTAGTGGTGAAGTATGAATGAGATTGATCCTCAAAAGACAGTAAATTCATATGGTTATTATGAAATTCTGTAAAATATTGCTCCAAGTTCTCTAATCGCCGACGTTGATAGTCGGGTGTCTTTCTTTCCGCTCCATCTTTCTTGAAGTTGACGTACAATTTATCGATTGCTTCAATGATTTGTTGTTGGGTAGCTAAGATATCTTCCATCGTGGCCATTATTAAGATATGCAAAAAAAAACCTTACTTGTGTAGGGGTAGAACAAGCTGGAAGATTGTAGATTGCGTTTTCCTAGGCCCGAGGTCACAGGATCAAAGCGGCTTTCCCCAGGTAACCGAGACGCGCAGGAACTCGGGATGCGACGAGATGAGGTAGTGCAGGATCACAAGATAAGATGATGATGTACTGTGTTATCCACTGCCCCTAGTCGTCAGCGAAACCAATAATGCGACTACAGTTCGCACAAAGGCTTGCATTCGCGTTAAGGTCCCGCTAATAGATAGCTCGAAGGACCAATGTTCGGGGTTGGGTCGAGAAAAGATAAACTCGAGTAAGGATAATAAATTTCACTATATTCCAAGTCAATACAGAGAGAGATTAAGATTAAATTAAACTAAAATGAGGTGAGATTAAAGAGATATGAGTCACGCGCACGGTAGGGTGTCGATTGTCAACTGACTAATTACAACGTTATTAGTAATAAAGAAAATGATCGGGCCTTATAGCGCGGCACACTTATTATGATGAGCCAGGTAAAATGTGACACGTGTTGTACGGTTGTTGACCCGTACACTAAGTATTTAAATTTGTTTCTCTTTCCAGAATCTTTTTCAAAGAAAGTTGCTGTGCGTGTCAGGAAGCACATAACAGTAACTCCTGAAGAACTTAGATCACACAAAAAGTTGATAAGAATGAGGATAAAACTAAATATAAATAAAAGTAAATATCGAAACAGTATTAAGAAGCAGTCAGCCAGTTTAAAGGCAGCCAAAAATATTACGACAAACCCAGAATTTTTGGAAACATTGGAAAAAATGCCTAGCACTGCAAAACTCTTAGCACTCATGCAGTTTAGAGAATCAAGACAAGAAAACAAGGGTAGACGCTTTATTTACAATAGATATTAGTTTTTAGGGATTTTGCTTATTTATTGAGTTTAGATTAGTTATCATCAGAAATAGGTTTATTTGGGTAGGTAGGTATTTTATTTTCTGTTATTGAGTACAGATGAAACTAGTTCAGATGAATATATTGATATAACACCACTATCTGACGACTCTGATGTAGAAATATTTGAACCAGAACCTAAGGCTATGATTAAAAAGTACAGATGAAACTAGTTCAGATGAATATATTGATATAACACCACTATCTGACGACTCTGATGTAGAAATATTTGAACCAGAACCTAAGGCTATGTTCAGATGACAAGCGCTCGACGCGCGTTTTGATAATGCACGTTTACAACTACATACCATTTTATTCAGGCCGTACACATGGTAACGCGCGTTTTCATAAAGCGCGCGTAAGCGCTGCGCTAGCGCTCGACCGTTGTCAGCGCGCGTCAACGTGCGCTTTGAGATCATTGGGTTTTCTATGTTTCCGTTCAGTTGAGCGCGCGCTTTCGACGCGGATAGACGTATTTAGGGTTCATTAAGTTCGTCCGGAAATCGTCCGAAATGGAACCGAAGCTTTTAATACGGAATTATTAATAGAGCCATGACTTGATGGACATTCTGAAGTAGCTAAAGAAAAATTGCCTTAACTTAGGATACAAAAGAATGTACTGGCCTTCAGTCAGCCTGTTTGATAAAATTGGGTGGACCCAATACCTTCGTCTTCGGTCGCGTCGTTTCTGCCGTCGGTATAAAATCACCGTTAAAACTGTTTCTACGTCCATCTTCGACAAAAGTAGAACTCAAACTGAGATAGGCGAACGAAAACGCGCGTTTAGCGCCTGACAAGCGCGCACCATGTGAACACTATACAAAAATTCATACCTAGATATAAGGTAATTTTTTTTTTTTTATTATAACTCAAAATAAAGCTCGTTTGTTTTTTTTTAAGTCGAGTCGAGAAATTTGGAAAGTCGTGTAACGGTTCTGCCACATTTGAGAACTTATCTATGGATACCGATGAATCCGCACAATCGTCTTCGTATTCCGAAAACTCTAAAAAATCGTCTATGGATTTCTCCGATATGATATCGGAGAAATTATGCGAGGGTAACGAGAAATTGTTAAAGGTTTCCGTCACACCGTAATCACTGAAATCGTCCGTAAACGAGAAATCCTTTGAGAATTCCAAGAAATTAGAAAACTCGTCTAAGGAGTCTGCCACATTATCTAAGGATGCCCCAAAACCCGATAATATCTATGCCTAAAGATTCCTCAAAATCTGAGAAATCGTCTAAGGAATCCGACAAAACTGAAAAATCAACCAAAGATTCTTCTGAGTCCGGAAAATCGACCAGAAATTTCTCTACAAAATCATCAAGGGATTCTCCTTCAAAGGTCGTAAATCGGCCAACAATTCGACTAAATCTGAGAAATCGAAAGATAAGTCTAAATCCGACAAATCGGCTACGAATTCTACTGTGGCGTAGTATGTAAGTACTTTATATGTGTGTAACCAATATATAACTCGTGTATTACCCGAAATAAAGACAGTCCTGCATTGTACTTTGTGATGTTTTAATCAACCTGACACCCGTCCTTATATGGCGACCCTGCCACTAAACAGGGCTAGTATCATGTACGCGATCACTCTAGAATTCGCTCCGCGCGGCGGCTGTTTAGTGAAGAACTTTATTAATGGTCAATTTTTTCTTAACTCTAAGTATTTAAATTTGTTTCTCTTTCCAGAATCTTTTTCAAAGAAAGTTGCTGTGCGTGTCAGGAAGCACATAACAGTAACTCCTGAAGAACTTAGATCACACAAAAAGTTGATAAGAATGAGGATAAAACTAAATATAAATAAAAGTAAATATCGAAACAGTATTAAGAAGCAGTCAGCCAGTTTAAAGGCAGCCAAAAATATTACGACAAACCCAGAATTTTTGGAAACATTGGAAAAAATGCCTAGCACTGCAAAACTCTTAGCACTCATGCAGTTTAGAGAATCAAGACAAGAAAACAAGGGTAGACGCTTTATTTACAATAGATATTAGTTTTTAGGGATTTTGCTTATTTATTGAGTTTAGATTAGTTATCATCAGAAATAGGTTTATTTGGGTAGGTAGGTATTTTATTTTCTGTTATTGAGTACAGATGAAACTAGTTCAGATGAATATATTGATATAACACCACTATCTGACGACTCTGATGTAGAAATATTTGAACCAGAACCTAAGGCTATGATTAAAAAGTACAGATGAAACTAGTTCAGATGAATATATTGATATAACACCACTATCTGACGACTCTGATGTAGAAATATTTGAACCAGAACCTAAGGCTATGTTCAGATGACAAGCGCTCGACGCGCGTTTTGATAATGCACGTTTACAACTACATACCATTTTATTCAGGCCGTACACATGGTAACGCGCGTTTTCATAAAGCGCGCGTAAGCGCTGCGCTAGCGCTCGACCGTTGTCAGCGCGCGTCAACGTGCGCTTTGAGATCATTGGGTTTTCTATGTTTCCGTTCAGTTGAGCGCGCGCTTTCGACGCGGATAGACGTATTTAGGGTTCATTAAGTTCGTCCGGAAATCGTCCGAAATGGAACCGAAGCTTTTAATACGGAATTATTAATAGAGCCATGACTTGATGGACATTCTGAAGTAGCTAAAGAAAAATTGCCTTAACTTAGGATACAAAAGAATGTACTGGCCTTCAGTCAGCCTGTTTGATAAAATTGGGTGGACCCAATACCTCCGCCTTCGGTCGCGTCGTTTCTGCCGTCGGTATAAAATCACCGTTAAAACTGTTTCTACGTCCATCTTCGACAAAAGTAGAACTCAAACTGAGAAAGGCGAACGAAAACGCGCGTTTAGCGCCTGACAAGCGCGCACCATGTGAACACTATACAAAAATTCATACCTAGATATAAGGTAATATTTTTTTTTTTATTATAACTCAAAATAAAGCTCGTTTGTTTTTTTTTTAAGTCGAGTCGAGAAATTTGGAAAGTCGTGTAACGGTTCTGCCACATTTGAGAACTTATCTATTGGATACCGATGAATCCGCACAATCGTCTTCGTATTCCGAAAACTAAAAAATCGTCTATGGATTTCTCCGATATGATATCGGAGAAATTATGCGAGGGTAACGAGAAATTGTTAAAGGTTTCCGTCACACCGTCATCACTGAAATCGTCCGTAAACGAGAAATCCTTTGAGGATTCCAAGAAATTAGAAAACTCGTCTAAGGAGTCTGCCACATTATCTAAAGATGCCCCAAAACCCGATAATATCAATGCCTAAAGATTCCTCAAAATCTGAGAAATCGTCTAAGGAATCCGACAAAACTGAAAAATCAACCAAAGATTCTTCTGAGTCCGGAAAATCGACCAGAAATTTCTCTACAAAATCATCAAGGGATTCTCCTTCAAAGGTCGTAAATCGGCCAACAATTCGACTAAATCTGAGAAATCGAAAGATACGTCCAAATCCGACAAATCGGCTACGAATTCTACTGTGGCGTAGTATGTAAGTACTTTATATGTGTGTAACCAATATATAACTCGTGTATTACCCGAAATAAAGACAGTCCTGCATTGTACTTTGTGATGTTTTAATCAACCTGACACCCGTCCTTATATGGCGACCCTGCCACTAAACAGGGCTAGTATCATGTACGCGATCACTCTAGAATTCGCTCCGCGCGGCGGCTGTTTAGTGAAGAACTTTATTAATGGTCAATTTTTTCTTAACTCTATTTAAATTTGTTTCTCTTTCCAGAATCTTTTTCAAAGAAAGTTGCTGTGCGTGTCAGGAAGCACATAACAGTAACTCCTGAAGAACTTAGATCACACAAAAAGTTGATAAGAATGAGGATAAAACTAAATATAAATAAAAGTAAATATCGAAACAGTATTAAGAAGCAGTCAGCCAGTTTAAAGGCAGCCAAAAATATTACGACAAACCCAGCATTTTTGGAAACATTGGAAAAAATGTCTAGCACTGCAAAACTCTTAGCACTCATGCAGTTTAGAGAATCAAGACAAGAAAACAAGGGTAGACGCTTTATTTACAATAGATATTAGTTTTTAGGGATTTTGCTTATTTATTGAGTTTAGATTAGTTATCATCAGAAATAGGTTTATTTGGGTAGGTAGGTATTTTATTTTCTGTTATTGAGTACAGATGAAACTAGTTCAGATGAATATATTGATATAACACCACTATCTGACGACTCTGATGTAGAAATATTTGAACCAGAACCTAAGGCTATGATTAAAAAGTACAGATGAAACTAGTTCAGATGAATATATTGATATAACACCACTATCTGACGACTCTGATGTAGAAATATTTGAACCAGAACCTAAGGCTATGTTCAGATGACAAGCGCTCGACGCGCGTTTTGATAATGCACGTTTACAACTACATACCATTTTATTCAGGCCGTACACATGGTAACGCGCGTTTTCATAAAGCGCGCGTAAGCGCTGCGCTAGCGCTCGACCGTTGTCAGCGCGCGTCAACGTGCGCTTTGAGATCATTGGGTTTTCTATGTTTCCGTTCAGTTGAGCGCGCGCTTTCGACGCGGATAGACGTATTTAGGGTTCATTAAGTTCGTCCGGAAATCGTCCGAAATGGAACCGAAGCTTTTAATACGGAATTATTAATAGAGCCATGACTTGATGGACATTCTGAAGTAGCTAAAGAAAAATTGCCTTAACTTAGGATACAAAAGAATGTACTGGCCTTCAGTCAGCCTGTTTGATAAAATTGGGTGGACCCAATACCTTCGTCTTCGGTCGCGTCGTTTCTGCCGTCGGTATAAAATCACCGTTAAAACTGTTTCTACGTCCATCTTCGACAAAAGTAGAACTCAAACTGAGATAGGCGAACGAAAACGCGCGTTTAGCGCCTGACAAGCGCGCACCATGTGAACACTATACAAAAATTCATACCTAGATATAAGGTAATTTTTTTTTTTTATTATAACTCAAAATAAAGCTCGTTTGTTTTTTTTTAAGTCGAGTCGAGAAATTTGGAAAGTCGTGTAACGGTTCTGCCACATTTGAGAACTTATCTATGGATACCGATGAATCCGCACAATCGTCTTCGTATTCCGAAAACTCTAAAAAATCGTCTATGGATTTCTCCGATATGATATCGGAGAAATTATGCGAGGGTAACGAGAAATTGTTAAAGGTTTCCGTCACACCGTCATCACTGAAATCGTCCGTAAACGAGAAATCCTTTGAGAATTCCAAGAAATTAGAAAACTCGTCTAAGGAGTCTGCCACATTATCTAAGGATGCCCCAAAACCCGATAATATCTATGCCTAAAGATTCCTCAAAATCTGAGAAATCGTCTAAGGAATCCGACAAAACTGAAAAATCAACCAAAGATTCTTCTGAGTCCGGAAAATCGACCAGAAATTTCTCTACAAAATCATCAAGGGATTCTCCTTCAAAGGTCGTAAATCGGCCAACAATTCGACTAAATCTGAGAAATCGAAAGATAAGTCTAAATCCGACAAATCGGCTACGAATTCTACTGTGGCGTAGTATTTAAGTACTTTATATGTGTGTAACCAATATATAACTCGTGTATTACCCGAAATAAAGACAGTCCTGCATTGTACTTTGTGATGTTTTAATCAACCTGACACCCGTCCTTATATGGCGACCCTGCCACTAAACAGGGCTAGTATCATGTACGCGATCACTCTAGAATTCGCTCCGCGCGGCGGCTGTTTAGTGAAGAACTTTATTAATGGTCAATTTTTTCTTAACTCTAAGTATTTAAATTTGTTTCTCTTTCCAGAATCTTTTTCAAAGAAAGTTGCTGTGCGTGTCAGGAAGCACATAACAGTAACTCCTGAAGAACTTAGATCACACAAAAAGTTGATAAGAATGAGGATAAAACTAAATATAAATAAAAGTAAATATCGAAACAGTATTAAGAAGCAGTCAGCCAGTTTAAAGGCAGCCAAAAATATTACGACAAACCCAGCATTTTTGGAAACATTGGAAAAAATGTCTAGCACTGCAAAACTCTTAGCACTCATGCAGTTTAGAGAATCAAGACAAGAAAACAAGGGTAGACGCTTTATTTACAATAGATATTAGTTTTTAGGGATTTTGCTTATTTATTGAGTTTAGATTAGTTATCATCAGAAATAGGTTTATTTGGGTAGGTAGGTATTTTATTTTCTGTTATTGAGTACAGATGAAACTAGTTCAGATGAATATATTGATATAACACCACTATCTGACGACTCTGATGTAGAAATATTTGAACCAGAACCTAAGGCTATGATTAAAAAGTACAGATGAAACTAGTTCAGATGAATATATTGATATAACACCACTATCTGACGACTCTGATGTAGAAATATTTGAACCAGAACCTAAGGCTATGTTCAGATGACAAGCGCTCGACGCGCGTTTTGATAATGCACGTTTACAACTACATACCATTTTATTCAGGCCGTACACATGGTAACGCGCGTTTTCATAAAGCGCGCGTAAGCGCTGCGCTAGCGCTCGACCGTTGTCAGCGCGCGTCAACGTGCGCTTTGAGATCATTGGGTTTTCTATGTTTCCGTTCAGTTGAGCGCGCGCTTTCGACGCGGATAGACGTATTTAGGGTTCATTAAGTTCGTCCGGAAATCGTCCGAAATGGAACCGAAGCTTTTAATACGGAATTATTAATAGAGCCATGACTTGATGGACATTCTGAAGTAGCTAAAGAAAAATTGCCTTAACTTAGGATACAAAAGAATGTACTGGCCTTCAGTCAGCCTGTTTGATAAAATTGGGTGGACCCAATACCTTCGTCTTCGGTCGCGTCGTTTCTGCCGTCGGTATAAAATCACCGTTAAAACTGTTTCTACGTCCATCTTCGACAAAAGTAGAACTCAAACTGAGATAGGCGAACGAAAACGCGCGTTTAGCGCCTGACAAGCGCGCACCATGTGAACACTATACAAAAATTCATACCTAGATATAAGGTAATTTTTTTTTTTTTATTATAACTCAAAATAAAGCTCGTTTGTTTTTTTTTAAGTCGAGTCGAGAAATTTGGAAAGTCGTGTAACGGTTCTGCCACATTTGAGAACTTATCTATGGATACCGATGAATCCGCACAATCGTCTTCGTATTCCGAAAACTCTAAAAAATCGTCTATGGATTTCTCCGATATGATATCGGAGAAATTATGCGAGGGTAACGAGAAATTGTTAAAGGTTTCCGTCACACCGTCATCACTGAAATCTTCCGTAAACGAGAAATCCTTTGAGAATTCCAAGAAATTAGAAAACTCGTCTAAGGAGTCTGCCACATTATCTAAGGATGCCCCAAAACCCGATAATATCTATGCCTAAAGATTCCTCAAAATCTGAGAAATCGTCTAAGGAATCCGACAAAACTGAAAAATCAACCAAAGATTCTTCTGAGTCCGGAAAATCGACCAGAAATTTCTCTACAAAATCATCAAGGGATTCTCCTTCAAAGGTCGTAAATCGGCCAACAATTCGACTAAATCTGAGAAATCGAAAGATAAGTCTAAATCCGACAAATCGGCTACGAATTCTACTGTGGCGTAGTATGTAAGTACTTTATATGTGTGTAACCAATATATAACTCGTGTATTACCCGAAATAAAGACAGTCCTGCATTGTCCTTTGTGATGTTTTAATCAACCTGACACCCGTCCTTATATGGCGACCCTGCCACTAAACAGGGCTAGTATCATGTACGCGATCACTCTAGAATTCGCTCCGCGCGGCGGCTGTTTAGTGAAGAACTTTATTAATGGTCAATTTTTTCTTAACTCTAAGTATTTAAATTTGTTTCTCTTTCCAGAATCTTTTTCAAAGAAAGTTGCTGTGCGTGTCAGGAAGCACATAACAGTAACTCCTGAAGAACTTAGATCACACAAAAAGTTGATAAGAATGAGGATAAAACTAAATATAAATAAAAGTAAATATCGAAACAGTATTAAGAAGCAGTCAGCCAGTTTAAAGGCAGCCAAAAATATTACGACAAACCCAGAATTTTTGGAAACATTGGAAAAAATGCCTAGCACTGCAAAACTCTTAGCACTCATGCAGTTTAGAGAATCAAGACAAGAAAACAAGGGTAGACGCTTTATTTACAATAGATATTAGTTTTTAGGGATTTTGCTTATTTATTGAGTTTAGATTAGTTATCATCAGAAATAGGTTTATTTGGGTAGGTAGGTATTTTATTTTCTGTTATTGAGTACAGATGAAACTAGTTCAGATGAATATATTGATATAACACCACTATCTGACGACTCTGATGTAGAAATATTTGAACCAGAACCTAAGGCTATGATTAAAAAGTACAGATGAAACTAGTTCAG
Source organism: Autographa pulchrina (assembly GCA_905475315.1). Lineage (NCBI taxonomy): Eukaryota > Metazoa > Arthropoda > Insecta > Lepidoptera > Noctuidae > Autographa > Autographa pulchrina. The sequence continues at coordinate 4,978,157 of FR997762.1, read as the reverse complement.
ATGAATATATTGATATAACACCACTATCTGACGACTCTGATGTAGAAATATTTGAACCAGAACCTAAGGCTATGTTCAGATGACAAGCGCTCGACGCGCGTTTTGATAATGCACGTTTACAACTACATACCATTTTATTCAGGCCGTACACATGGTAACGCGCGTTTTCATAAAGCGCGCGTAAGCGCTGCGCTAGCGCTCGACCGTTGTCAGCGCGCGTCAACGTGCGCTTTGAGATCATTGGGTTTTCTATGTTTCCGTTCAGTTGAGCGCGCGCTTTCGACGCGGATAGACGTATTTAGGGTTCATTAAGTTCGTCCGGAAATCGTCCGAAATGGAACCGAAGCTTTTAATACGGAATTATTAATAGAGCCATGACTTGATGGACATTCTGAAGTAGCTAAAGAAAAATTGCCTTAACTTAGGATACAAAAGAATGTACTGGCCTTCAGTCAGCCTGTTTGATAAAATTGGGTGGACCCAATACCTTCGTCTTCGGTCGCGTCGTTTCTGCCGTCGGTATAAAATCACCGTTAAAACTGTTTCTACGTCCATCTTCGACAAAAGTAGAACTCAAACTGAGATAGGCGAACGAAAACGCGCGTTTAGCGCCTGACAAGCGCGCACCATGTGAACACTATACAAAAATTCATACCTAGATATAAGGTAATTTTTTTTTTTTTATTATAACTCAAAATAAAGCTCGTTTGTTTTTTTTTAAGTCGAGTCGAGAAATTTGGAAAGTCGTGTAACGGTTCTGCCACATTTGAGAACTTATCTATGGATACCGATGAATCCGCACAATCGTCTTCGTATTCCGAAAACTCTAAAAAATCGTCTATGGATTTCTCCGATATGATATCGGAGAAATTATGCGAGGGTAACGAGAAATTGTTAAAGGTTTCCGTCACACCGTCATCACTGAAATCGTCCGTAAACGAGAAATCCTTTGAGAATTCCAAGAAATTAGAAAACTCGTCTAAGGAGTCTGCCACATTATCTAAGGATGCCCCAAAACCCGATAATATCTATGCCTAAAGATTCCTCAAAATCTGAGAAATCGTCTAAGGAATCCGACAAAACTGAAAAATCAACCAAAGATTCTTCTGAGTCCGGAAAATCGACCAGAAATTTCTCTACAAAATCATCAAGGGATTCTCCTTCAAAGGTCGTAAATCGGCCAACAATTCGACTAAATCTGAGAAATCGAAAGATAAGTCTAAATCCGACAAATCGGCTACGAATTCTACTGTGGCGTAGTATGTAAGTACTTTATATGTGTGTAACCAATATATAACTCGTGTATTACCCGAAATAAAGACAGTCCTGCATTGTACTTTGTGATGTTTTAATCAACCTGACACCCGTCCTTATATGGCGACCCTGCCACTAAACAGGGCTAGTATCATGTACGCGATCACTCTAGAATTCGCTCCGCGCGGCGGCTGTTTAGTGAAGAACTTTATTAATGGTCAATTTTTTCTTAACTCTAAGTATTTAAATTTGTTTCTCTTTCCAGAATCTTTTTCAAAGAAAGTTGCTGTGCGTGTCAGGAAGCACATAACAGTAACTCCTGAAGAACTTAGATCACACAAAAAGTTGATAAGAATGAGGATAAAACTAAATATAAATAAAAGTAAATATCGAAACAGTATTAAGAAGCAGTCAGCCAGTTTAAAGGCAGCCAAAAATATTACGACAAACCCAGCATTTTTGGAAACATTGGAAAAAATGTCTAGCACTGCAAAACTCTTAGCACTCATGCAGTTTAGAGAATCAAGACAAGAAAACAAGGGTAGACGCTTTATTTACAATAGATATTAGTTTTTAGGGATTTTGCTTATTTATTGAGTTTAGATTAGTTATCATCAGAAATAGGTTTATTTGGGTAGGTAGGTATTTTATTTTCTGTTATTGAGTACAGATGAAACTAGTTCAGATGAATATATTGATATAACACCACTATCTGACGACTCTGATGTAGAAATATTTGAACCAGAACCTAAGGCTATGATTAAAAAGTACAGATGAAACTAGTTCAGATGAATATATTGATATAACACCACTATCTGACGACTCTGATGTAGAAATATTTGAACCAGAACCTAAGGCTATGTTCAGATGACAAGCGCTCGACGCGCGTTTTGATAATGCACGTTTACAACTACATACCATTTTATTCAGGCCGTACACATGGTAACGCGCGTTTTCATAAAGCGCGCGTAAGCGCTGCGCTAGCGCTCGACCGTTGTCAGCGCGCGTCAACGTGCGCTTTGAGATCATTGGGTTTTCTATGTTTCCGTTCAGTTGAGCGCGCGCTTTCGACGCGGATAGACGTATTTAGGGTTCATTAAGTTCGTCCGGAAATCGTCCGAAATGGAACCGAAGCTTTTAATACGGAATTATTAATAGAGCCATGACTTGATGGACATTCTGAAGTAGCTAAAGAAAAATTGCCTTAACTTAGGATACAAAAGAATGTACTGGCCTTCAGTCAGCCTGTTTGATAAAATTGGGTGGACCCAATACCTTCGTCTTCGGTCGCGTCGTTTCTGCCGTCGGTATAAAATCACCGTTAAAACTGTTTCTACGTCCATCTTCGACAAAAGTAGAACTCAAACTGAGATAGGCGAACGAAAACGCGCGTTTAGCGCCTGACAAGCGCGCACCATGTGAACACTATACAAAAATTCATACCTAGATATAAGGTAATTTTTTTTTTTTTATTATAACTCAAAATAAAGCTCGTTTGTTTTTTTTTAAGTCGAGTCGAGAAATTTGGAAAGTCGTGTAACGGTTCTGCCACATTTGAGAACTTATCTATGGATACCGATGAATCCGCACAATCGTCTTCGTATTCCGAAAACTCTAAAAAATCGTCTATGGATTTCTCCGATATGATATCGGAGAAATTATGCGAGGGTAACGAGAAATTGTTAAAGGTTTCCGTCACACCGTCATCACTGAAATCTTCCGTAAACGAGAAATCCTTTGAGAATTCCAAGAAATTAGAAAACTCGTCTAAGGAGTCTGCCACATTATCTAAGGATGCCCCAAAACCCGATAATATCTATGCCTAAAGATTCCTCAAAATCTGAGAAATCGTCTAAGGAATCCGACAAAACTGAAAAATCAACCAAAGATTCTTCTGAGTCCGGAAAATCGACCAGAAATTTCTCTACAAAATCATCAAGGGATTCTCCTTCAAAGGTCGTAAATCGGCCAACAATTCGACTAAATCTGAGAAATCGAAAGATAAGTCTAAATCCGACAAATCGGCTACGAATTCTACTGTGGCGTAGTATGTAAGTACTTTATATGTGTGTAACCAATATATAACTCGTGTATTACCCGAAATAAAGACAGTCCTGCATTGTCCTTTGTGATGTTTTAATCAACCTGACACCCGTCCTTATATGGCGACCCTGCCACTAAACAGGGCTAGTATCATGTACGCGATCACTCTAGAATTCGCTCCGCGCGGCGGCTGTTTAGTGAAGAACTTTATTAATGGTCAATTTTTTCTTAACTCTAAGTATTTAAATTTGTTTCTCTTTCCAGAATCTTTTTCAAAGAAAGTTGCTGTGCGTGTCAGGAAGCACATAACAGTAACTCCTGAAGAACTTAGATCACACAAAAAGTTGATAAGAATGAGGATAAAACTAAATATAAATAAAAGTAAATATCGAAACAGTATTAAGAAGCAGTCAGCCAGTTTAAAGGCAGCCAAAAATATTACGACAAACCCAGAATTTTTGGAAACATTGGAAAAAATGCCTAGCACTGCAAAACTCTTAGCACTCATGCAGTTTAGAGAATCAAGACAAGAAAACAAGGGTAGACGCTTTATTTACAATAGATATTAGTTTTTAGGGATTTTGCTTATTTATTGAGTTTAGATTAGTTATCATCAGAAATAGGTTTATTTGGGTAGGTAGGTATTTTATTTTCTGTTATTGAGTACAGATGAAACTAGTTCAGATGAATATATTGATATAACACCACTATCTGACGACTCTGATGTAGAAATATTTGAACCAGAACCTAAGGCTATGATTAAAAAGTACAGATGAAACTAGTTCAGATGAATATATTGATATAACACCACTATCTGACGACTCTGATGTAGAAATATTTGAACCAGAACCTAAGGCTATGTTCAGATGACAAGCGCTCGACGCGCGTTTTGATAATGCACGTTTACAACTACATACCATTTTATTCAGGCCGTACACATGGTAACGCGCGTTTTCATAAAGCGCGCGTAAGCGCTGCGCTAGCGCTCGACCGTTGTCAGCGCGCGTCAACGTGCGCTTTGAGATCATTGGGTTTTCTATGTTTCCGTTCAGTTGAGCGCGCGCTTTCGACGCGGATAGACGTATTTAGGGTTCATTAAGTTCGTCCGGAAATCGTCCGAAATGGAACCGAAGCTTTTAATACGGAATTATTAATAGAGCCATGACTTGATGGACATTCTGAAGTAGCTAAAGAAAAATTGCCTTAACTTAGGATACAAAAGAATGTACTGGCCTTCAGTCAGCCTGTTTGATAAAATTGGGTGGACCCAATACCTTCGTCTTCGGTCGCGTCGTTTCTGCCGTCGGTATAAAATCACCGTTAAAACTGTTTCTACGTCCATCTTCGACAAAAGTAGAACTCAAACTGAGATAGGCGAACGAAAACGCGCGTTTAGCGCCTGACAAGCGCGCACCATGTGAACACTATACAAAAATTCATACCTAGATATAAGGTAATTTTTTTTTTTTTATTATAACTCAAAATAAAGCTCGTTTGTTTTTTTTTAAGTCGAGTCGAGAAATTTGGAAAGTCGTGTAACGGTTCTGCCACATTTGAGAACTTATCTATGGATACCGATGAATCCGCACAATCGTCTTCGTATTCCGAAAACTCTAAAAAATCGTCTATGGATTTCTCCGATATGATATCGGAGAAATTATGCGAGGGTAACGAGAAATTGTTAAAGGTTTCCGTCACACCGTCATCACTGAAATCGTCCGTAAACGAGAAATCCTTTGAGAATTCCAAGAAATTAGAAAACTCGTCTAAGGAGTCTGCCACATTATCTAAGGATGCCCCAAAACCCGATAATATCTATGCCTAAAGATTCCTCAAAATCTGAGAAATCGTCTAAGGAATCCGACAAAACTGAAAAATCAACCAAAGATTCTTCTGAGTCCGGAAAATCGACCAGAAATTTCTCTACAAAATCATCAAGGGATTCTCCTTCAAAGGTCGTAAATCGGCCAACAATTCGACTAAATCTGAGAAATCGAAAGATAAGTCTAAATCCGACAAATCGGCTACGAATTCTACTGTGGCGTAGTATGTAAGTACTTTATATGTGTGTAACCAATATATAACTCGTGTATTACCCGAAATAAAGACAGTCCTGCATTGTACTTTGTGATGTTTTAATCAACCTGACACCCGTCCTTATATGGCGACCCTGCCACTAAACAGGGCTAGTATCATGTACGCGATCACTCTAGAATTCGCTCCGCGCGGCGGCTGTTTAGTGAAGAACTTTATTAATGGTCAATTTTTTCTTAACTCTAAGTATTTAAATTTGTTTCTCTTTCCAGAATCTTTTTCAAAGAAAGTTGCTGTGCGTGTCAGGAAGCACATAACAGTAACTCCTGAAGAACTTAGATCACACAAAAAGTTGATAAGAATGAGGATAAAACTAAATATAAATAAAAGTAAATATCGAAACAGTATTAAGAAGCAGTCAGCCAGTTTAAAGGCAGCCAAAAATATTACGACAAACCCAGCATTTTTGGAAACATTGGAAAAAATGTCTAGCACTGCAAAACTCTTAGCACTCATGCAGTTTAGAGAATCAAGACAAGAAAACAAGGGTAGACGCTTTATTTACAATAGATATTAGTTTTTAGGGATTTTGCTTATTTATTGAGTTTAGATTAGTTATCATCAGAAATAGGTTTATTTGGGTAGGTAGGTATTTTATTTTCTGTTATTGAGTACAGATGAAACTAGTTCAGATGAATATATTGATATAACACCACTATCTGACGACTCTGATGTAGAAATATTTGAACCAGAACCTAAGGCTATGATTAAAAAGTACAGATGAAACTAGTTCAGATGAATATATTGATATAACACCACTATCTGACGACTCTGATGTAGAAATATTTGAACCAGAACCTAAGGCTATGTTCAGATGACAAGCGCTCGACGCGCGTTTTGATAATGCACGTTTACAACTACATACCATTTTATTCAGGCCGTACACATGGTAACGCGCGTTTTCATAAAGCGCGCGTAAGCGCTGCGCTAGCGCTCGACCGTTGTCAGCGCGCGTCAACGTGCGCTTTGAGATCATTGGGTTTTCTATGTTTCCGTTCAGTTGAGCGCGCGCTTTCGACGCGGATAGACGTATTTAGGGTTCATTAAGTTCGTCCGGAAATCGTCCGAAATGGAACCGAAGCTTTTAATACGGAATTATTAATAGAGCCATGACTTGATGGACATTCTGAAGTAGCTAAAGAAAAATTGCCTTAACTTAGGATACAAAAGAATGTACTGGCCTTCAGTCAGCCTGTTTGATAAAATTGGGTGGACCCAATACCTTCGTCTTCGGTCGCGTCGTTTCTGCCGTCGGTATAAAATCACCGTTAAAACTGTTTCTACGTCCATCTTCGACAAAAGTAGAACTCAAACTGAGATAGGCGAACGAAAACGCGCGTTTAGCGCCTGACAAGCGCGCACCATGTGAACACTATACAAAAATTCATACCTAGATATAAGGTAATTTTTTTTTTTTTATTATAACTCAAAATAAAGCTCGTTTGTTTTTTTTTAAGTCGAGTCGAGAAATTTGGAAAGTCGTGTAACGGTTCTGCCACATTTGAGAACTTATCTATGGATACCGATGAATCCGCACAATCGTCTTCGTATTCCGAAAACTCTAAAAAATCGTCTATGGATTTCTCCGATATGATATCGGAGAAATTATGCGAGGGTAACGAGAAATTGTTAAAGGTTTCCGTCACACCGTCATCACTGAAATCTTCCGTAAACGAGAAATCCTTTGAGAATTCCAAGAAATTAGAAAACTCGTCTAAGGAGTCTGCCACATTATCTAAGGATGCCCCAAAACCCGATAATATCTATGCCTAAAGATTCCTCAAAATCTGAGAAATCGTCTAAGGAATCCGACAAAACTGAAAAATCAACCAAAGATTCTTCTGAGTCCGGAAAATCGACCAGAAATTTCTCTACAAAATCATCAAGGGATTCTCCTTCAAAGGTCGTAAATCGGCCAACAATTCGACTAAATCTGAGAAATCGAAAGATAAGTCTAAATCCGACAAATCGGCTACGAATTCTACTGTGGCGTAGTATGTAAGTACTTTATATGTGTGTAACCAATATATAACTCGTGTATTACCCGAAATAAAGACAGTCCTGCATTGTCCTTTGTGATGTTTTAATCAACCTGACACCCGTCCTTATATGGCGACCCTGCCACTAAACAGGGCTAGTATCATGTACGCGATCACTCTAGAATTCGCTCCGCGCGGCGGCTGTTTAGTGAAGAACTTTATTAATGGTCAATTTTTTCTTAACTCTAAGTATTTAAATTTGTTTCTCTTTCCAGAATCTTTTTCAAAGAAAGTTGCTGTGCGTGTCAGGAAGCACATAACAGTAACTCCTGAAGAACTTAGATCACACAAAAAGTTGATAAGAATGAGGATAAAACTAAATATAAATAAAAGTAAATATCGAAACAGTATTAAGAAGCAGTCAGCCAGTTTAAAGGCAGCCAAAAATATTACGACAAACCCAGAATTTTTGGAAACATTGGAAAAAATGCCTAGCACTGCAAAACTCTTAGCACTCATGCAGTTTAGAGAATCAAGACAAGAAAACAAGGGTAGACGCTTTATTTACAATAGATATTAGTTTTTAGGGATTTTGCTTATTTATTGAGTTTAGATTAGTTATCATCAGAAATAGGTTTATTTGGGTAGGTAGGTATTTTATTTTCTGTTATTGAGTACAGATGAAACTAGTTCAGATGAATATATTGATATAACACCACTATCTGACGACTCTGATGTAGAAATATTTGAACCAGAACCTAAGGCTATGATTAAAAAGTACAGATGAAACTAGTTCAGATGAATATATTGATATAACACCACTATCTGACGACTCTGATGTAGAAATATTTGAACCAGAACCTAAGGCTATGTTCAGATGACAAGCGCTCGACGCGCGTTTTGATAATGCACGTTTACAACTACATACCATTTTATTCAGGCCGTACACATGGTAACGCGCGTTTTCATAAAGCGCGCGTAAGCGCTGCGCTAGCGCTCGACCGTTGTCAGCGCGCGTCAACGTGCGCTTTGAGATCATTGGGTTTTCTATGTTTCCGTTCAGTTGAGCGCGCGCTTTCGACGCGGATAGACGTATTTAGGGTTCATTAAGTTCGTCCGGAAATCGTCCGAAATGGAACCGAAGCTTTTAATACGGAATTATTAATAGAGCCATGACTTGATGGACATTCTGAAGTAGCTAAAGAAAAATTGCCTTAACTTAGGATACAAAAGAATGTACTGGCCTTCAGTCAGCCTGTTTGATAAAATTGGGTGGACCCAATACCTTCGTCTTCGGTCGCGTCGTTTCTGCCGTCGGTATAAAATCACCGTTAAAACTGTTTCTACGTCCATCTTCGACAAAAGTAGAACTCAAACTGAGATAGGCGAACGAAAACGCGCGTTTAGCGCCTGACAAGCGCGCACCATGTGAACACTATACAAAAATTCATACCTAGATATAAGGTAATTTTTTTTTTTTTTATTATAACTCAAAATAAAGCTCGTTTGTTTTTTTTTAAGTCGAGTCGAGAAATTTGGAAAGTCGTGTAACGGTTCTGCCACATTTGAGAACTTATCTATGGATACCGATGAATCCGCACAATCGTCTTCGTATTCCGAAAACTCTAAAAAATCGTCTATGGATTTCTCCGATATGATATCGGAGAAATTATGCGAGGGTAACGAGAAATTGTTAAAGGTTTCCGTCACACCGTCATCACTGAAATCGTCCGTAAACGAGAAATCCTTTGAGAATTCCAAGAAATTAGAAAACTCGTCTAAGGAGTCTGCCACATTATCTAAGGATGCCCCAAAACCCGATAATATCTATGCCTAAAGATTCCTCAAAATCTGAGAAATCGTCTAAGGAATCCGACAAAACTGAAAAATCAACCAAAGATTCTTCTGAGTCCGGAAAATCGACCAGAAATTTCTCTACAAAATCATCAAGGGATTCTCCTTCAAAGGTCGTAAATCGGCCAACAATTCGACTAAATCTGAGAAATCGAAAGATAAGTCTAAATCCGACAAATCGGCTACGAATTCTACTGTGGCGTAGTATGTAAGTACTTTATATGTGTGTAACCAATATATAACTCGTGTATTACCCGAAATAAAGACAGTCCTGCATTGTACTTTGTGATGTTTTAATCAACCTGACACCCGTCCTTATATGGCGACCCTGCCACTAAACAGGGCTAGTATCATGTACGCGATCACTCTAGAATTCGCTCCGCGCGGCGGCTGTTTAGTGAAGAACTTTATTAATGGTCAATTTTTTCTTAACTCTAAGTATTTAAATTTGTTTCTCTTTCCAGAATCTTTTTCAAAGAAAGTTGCTGTGCGTGTCAGGAAGCACATAACAGTAACTCCTGAAGAACTTAGATCACACAAAAAGTTGATAAGAATGAGGATAAAACTAAATATAAATAAAAGTAAATATCGAAACAGTATTAAGAAGCAGTCAGCCAGTTTAAAGGCAGCCAAAAATATTACGACAAACCCAGCATTTTTGGAAACATTGGAAAAAATGTCTAGCACTGCAAAACTCTTAGCACTCATGCAGTTTAGAGAATCAAGACAAGAAAACAAGGGTAGACGCTTTATTTACAATAGATATTAGTTTTTAGGGATTTTGCTTATTTATTGAGTTTAGATTAGTTATCATCAGAAATAGGTTTATTTGGGTAGGTAGGTATTTTATTTTCTGTTATTGAGTACAGATGAAACTAGTTCAGATGAATATATTGATATAACACCACTATCTGACGACTCTGATGTAGAAATATTTGAACCAGAACCTAAGGCTATGATTAAAAAGTACAGATGAAACTAGTTCAGATGAATATATTGATATAACACCACTATCTGACGACTCTGATGTAGAAATATTTGAACCAGAACCTAAGGCTATGTTCAGATGACAAGCGCTCGACGCGCGTTTTGATAATGCACGTTTACAACTACATACCATTTTATTCAGGCCGTACACATGGTAACGCGCGTTTTCATAAAGCGCGCGTAAGCGCTGCGCTAGCGCTCGACCGTTGTCAGCGCGCGTCAACGTGCGCTTTGAGATCATTGGGTTTTCTATGTTTCCGTTCAGTTGAGCGCGCGCTTTCGACGCGGATAGACGTATTTAGGGTTCATTAAGTTCGTCCGGAAATCGTCCGAAATGGAACCGAAGCTTTTAATACGGAATTATTAATAGAGCCATGACTTGATGGACATTCTGAAGTAGCTAAAGAAAAATTGCCTTAACTTAGGATACAAAAGAATGTACTGGCCTTCAGTCAGCCTGTTTGATAAAATTGGGTGGACCCAATACCTTCGTCTTCGGTCGCGTCGTTTCTGCCGTCGGTATAAAATCACCGTTAAAACTGTTTCTACGTCCATCTTCGACAAAAGTAGAACTCAAACTGAGATAGGCGAACGAAAACGCGCGTTTAGCGCCTGACAAGCGCGCACCATGTGAACACTATACAAAAATTCATACCTAGATATAAGGTAATTTTTTTTTTTTTATTATAACTCAAAATAAAGCTCGTTTGTTTTTTTTTAAGTCGAGTCGAGAAATTTGGAAAGTCGTGTAACGGTTCTGCCACATTTGAGAACTTATCTATGGATACCGATGAATCCGCACAATCGTCTTCGTATTCCGAAAACTCTAAAAAATCGTCTATGGATTTCTCCGATATGATATCGGAGAAATTATGCGAGGGTAACGAGAAATTGTTAAAGGTTTCCGTCACACCGTCATCACTGAAATCGTCCGTAAACGAGAAATCCTTTGAGAATTCCAAGAAATTAGAAAACTCGTCTAAGGAGTCTGCCACATTATCTAAGGATGCCCCAAAACCCGATAATATCTATGCCTAAAGATTCCTCAAAATCTGAGAAATCGTCTAAGGAATCCGACAAAACTGAAAAATCAACCAAAGATTCTTCTGAGTCCGGAAAATCGACCAGAAATTTCTCTACAAAATCATCAAGGGATTCTCCTTCAAAGGTCGTAAATCGGCCAACAATTCGACTAAATCTGAGAAATCGAAAGATAAGTCTAAATCCGACAAATCGGCTACGAATTCTACTGTGGCGTAGTATGTAAGTACTTTATATGTGTGTAACCAATATATAACTCGTGTATTACCCGAAATAAAGACAGTCCTGCATTGTACTTTGTGATGTTTTAATCAACCTGACACCCGTCCTTATATGGCGACCCTGCCACTAAACAGGGCTAGTATCATGTACGCGATCACTCTAGAATTCGCTCCGCGCGGCGGCTGTTTAGTGAAGAACTTTATTAATGGTCAATTTTTTCTTAACTCTAAGTATTTAAATTTGTTTCTCTTTCCAGAATCTTTTTCAAAGAAAGTTGCTGTGCGTGTCAGGAAGCACATAACAGTAACTCCTGAAGAACTTAGATCACACAAAAAGTTGATAAGAATGAGGATAAAACTAAATATAAATAAAAGTAAATATCGAAACAGTATTAAGAAGCAGTCAGCCAGTTTAAAGGCAGCCAAAAATATTACGACAAACCCAGAATTTTTGGAAACATTGGAAAAAATGCCTAGCACTGCAAAACTCTTAGCACTCATGCAGTTTAGAGAATCAAGACAAGAAAACAAGGGTAGACGCTTTATTTACAATAGATATTAGTTTTTAGGGATTTTGCTTATTTATTGAGTTTAGATTAGTTATCATCAGAAATAGGTTTATTTGGGTAGGTAGGTATTTTATTTTCTGTTATTGAGTACAGATGAAACTAGTTCAGATGAATATATTGATATAACACCACTATCTGACGACTCTGATGTAGAAATATTTGAACCAGAACCTAAGGCTATGATTAAAAAGTACAGATGAAACTAGTTCAGATGAATATATTGATATAACACCACTATCTGACGACTCTGATGTAGAAATATTTGAACCAGAACCTAAGGCTATGTTCAGATGACAAGCGCTCGACGCGCGTTTTGATAATGCACGTTTACAACTACATACCATTTTATTCAGGCCGTACACATGGTAACGCGCGTTTTCATAAAGCGCGCGTAAGCGCTGCGCTAGCGCTCGACCGTTGTCAGCGCGCGTCAACGTGCGCTTTGAGATCATTGGGTTTTCTATGTTTCCGTTCAGTTGAGCGCGCGCTTTCGACGCGGATAGACGTATTTAGGGTTCATTAAGTTCGTCCGGAAATCGTCCGAAATGGAACCGAAGCTTTTAATACGGAATTATTAATAGAGCCATGACTTGATGGACATTCTGAAGTAGCTAAAGAAAAATTGCCTTAACTTAGGATACAAAAGAATGTACTGGCCTTCAGTCAGCCTGTTTGATAAAATTGGGTGGACCCAATACCTTCGTCTTCGGTCGCGTCGTTTCTGCCGTCGGTATAAAATCACCGTTAAAACTGTTTCTACGTCCATCTTCGACAAAAGTAGAACTCAAACTGAGATAGGCGAACGAAAACGCGCGTTTAGCGCCTGACAAGCGCGCACCATGTGAACACTATACAAAAATTCATACCTAGATATAAGGTAATTTTTTTTTTTTTATTATAACTCAAAATAAAGCTCGTTTGTTTTTTTTTAAGTCGAGTCGAGAAATTTGGAAAGTCGTGTAACGGTTCTGCCACATTTGAGAACTTATCTATGGATACCGATGAATCCGCACAATCGTCTTCGTATTCCGAAAACTCTAAAAAATCGTCTATGGATTTCTCCGATATGATATCGGAGAAATTATGCGAGGGTAACGAGAAATTGTTAAAGGTTTCCGTCACACCGTCATCACTGAAATCGTCCGTAAACGAGAAATCCTTTGAGAATTCCAAGAAATTAGAAAACTCGTCTAATGAGTCTGCCACATTATCTAAGGATGCCCCAAAACCCGATAATATCTATGCCTAAAGATTCCTCAAAATCTGAGAAATCGTCTAAGGAATCCGACAAAACTGAAAAATCAACCAAAGATTCTTCTGAGTCCGGAAAATCGACCAGAAATTTCTCTACAAAATCATCAAGGGATTCTCCTTCAAAGGTCGTAAATCGACCAACAATTCGACTAAATCTGAGAAATCGAAAGATACGTCCAAATCCGACAAATCGGCTACGAATTCTACTGTGGCGTAGTATGTAAGCACTTTATATGTGTGTAACCAATATATAACTCGTGTATTACCCGAAACCTTTTTACAGTTTCCCAAAGAACGAGGAATTACGCGAAAAATGGATACTTATGACTGGGCGCCACAACTGGACGCCCAACAAAACCAGCTGTGTATGTTCGAGGCATTTCAGGGACAACGATTACTTCATCAAGCGGTCTGGCCAGCGGTACCTGAAGACTGGGGCCATTCCTTGCGAACATGTCGTCTATCAAAATCTATTAGTAAGTTATCTATAGTCAAATAATAGTAAATCTAGAGTATTTTGTTTGAAAAATACCAGTGTACTTAAAAATCTTGGTGCATTTGATGCCTAATTCACGAGGAAGGTCATAGGCTGTTTAACATCAAGTTACATGCACAGCCAGTCTTAAAATATATATTTTTTTGTTTATTTATTTAGTTTATAATAAGACGAAAAGGACATAAGGGCTCTTGTAAAAATATATAAGCCTAACTTTTTCGAACCTTGATGGCAAAATACAAGGGATTAACAAAAAATAATTGTTTGTAACAAATTTTCGGGGTTTTCCGTCGTTTCTTTGTATTCGTTACCTTATTTTAAAAATAGAGCTAAGCGCCATTTTGTATATATATATTGTATAAACATTTCCCGCGCATTGCGCAGATAGTTTTCTTTATATCTTGTTTTGCTGGCGCTCATTTTGCTATTTATTTAGCCGCTGCAGCCTAATTTACAGTCAAAATTAAGAAAATTGTGTTTTTCGCTAATAAAACAGTGATTAAACTCTTTTAATTGGGTCGTGAGATGCTATTTGCCTAGGTTATGTAACATTGCAAGTGCGTCATAAAATCGTTCAATAACTCATCCTTGGTTCGGTACCCCTCTACATGCGCCCGGCGGGAGCTGCATAGCCTACCTACCTAGTCATCTACATCTGTCAGTCTGGCGCACCCCGCCCGGGAGAGAACGCAGTACATCAAACAGTAGATCAAAGTTAAACATCGCCATCGATATTCAAACGAAACAGTGACTTAGTTATTGGCGCCATTGTGATTATTTTTCCAAATGTTTTTTATTGTGTTATGTTTATTTTTGTTGGGCTTTTACTTTATTAAACGCGGATACATTACTGATGAGGAGTTCGTAGATTTTCTCGTTACTTTTTTATTTGTACATACGGCTGTTGAAATTACGCTGTGGTTTTATAGAAATTTTAATTATTCATAATGGTACGTATAACATTTAATATTGTATAGTGTAGGAGGGGGGGAATGAGCGGCAGTGAGACGATTTTTTTTAAATCTATCGGCAAAGGATTTCCTGCGAATGCGTTGAAATTAACTTGTTGCCAATAAGTGTTAACATTTTGAGTCAATAACGCAATAGAAAAGTGAAATAGGTAACTTAGTACCGGTAAATTTAAAGTTAAAGTCAGTTTAAGTAGTTAAAGTCAGTTTAAGTAGTTAAAGGTCAGGCGGTTTAAAATCAATATAACTAACTTTCAGTTAGCAATCGGATATATTTTGTGGTTTTTGGAACTGAGTGCTATGGCGAATTTTTGAACTGAGTGAATAAAGAACACAATGTTTCTATTGTAATGTCTTGGACACAATTAAAATACATAAGGGCGCGATATAAAGATACTTAAACTAAGTGAAATCAAGTGATGCGTAGTTGTGATTCGCGATCAATTTCAACTTTTTCGTCTTATGAGCTTTTTTAGCCCATAAGGCCTTTGAACTATTCACAGAACTTTTTACAGAACAAAGGCCTAGCTTACCTCATTTTAGGCTTCCACTGCCGGGCCATGTTCAAAATTTTTATTTTTTATTGAAAAATGTTGAAAAATCAACTTGCTTTATAATTGTTTCTTTTGTTACAGCCTGAAGACATGCCCGTCCCGTCTCCGGACGTCGCGGAGAAGGAGGAGCCGGTCCCGGTCCCGGTCGAGCAGGCAAGCTGTCCTGCTGACGTCAGCGACAACTCTAATGACAGCAGCGACTCCGATGATGACACCTTGACCTTGGACCAGCTCCAGGTATGAATAACCTTTTTGCAGGATTATAGGTACATGGAAAAGATGCGCTTTTTTAACCGTCAGCTAGAGGGATGTTCAATCTTTAGTGCAGAAAGCCAGACTTTGGTACCTTCAGCTGCAGGTATGTGAAACCTCTTTGCACAAATACAGGTACATGGAAAACATAGGTGTTTTTGGTAACTTCAGGTCGAGCGATGTTCAAACTCTTGTGCAGAAAGCCAGAGATACAGGTGAGCTTGACAAACTTAGGCTCTTTCGGTACCATCAGTTCAGGTATGTACAACCTTTTGCAGAAGTACTGGTGTATAGGAAAAACTTGCATTCAGATCAGCAGTTTCAGTTGTTTTCAACAGTCTGAATGTATTAAGTACTGGTTTCCACACTAAGATACGATTATGGAGCAGATAATGAAGACTTGAGCATAAAAGACAAAGGATTGTGTGTGTGTGTTTGTTGTATGAAAGTAAGGGTGAGAGAAAACGTGGTCTATATTAAGAAAATATTGATTTAATAGCTTTCGGACACAGCGGCCTGTATGCAGACGATTTCAGTGACCAGGTATGAATAATATCTGTTGTTAGTGACAGGATACAAGAGCATTTATTTGTTTGTTACCAATCCACACAGCAACTTAACGCGAGAGGGATCATCATCAGACTTAGGTAGACATACTCGTAGATAGGTCTTTTCTGAGATAGGCTAGGTACGTTAAATATTTTTGTGAATCGGTTAACAATCCATAGAAAAAATATTGTAAAGTAAGATTCATACATAAAATGGGGTGATGATGTAGGGGTGTCGGTGGGAATTGAGTCTGTTTTGATCGGGTATATTATTTAACTAGAGGAGACTCGGTTATCCGGTTTAATTTACAAGGATTCTCCATTGTTAAATAAATTAGGTATTAGAAATCAGTTTTTATATAAAACAAGCTGATTTGACAGTAGTTTTCTTGTAAATCTAGATATAAACAATTAACATTTTCGTCGTCATTTCGTCATCTGCGGATTTTCCACCAATTTTTGTTCAGACAAGCCTTGACCTGAGAATTACAAACAAGAATAAAACAGCCAAATCGATCGAGCTATTCTTAAGTCTTGCTCCGTGTAAGGCGATTGGTTTTATTTATTTAGAAGAACCTTATGCAACACAACGGAAGACAGTAATTTCTATTCATTGTCCCTATTTACCTCGTCGTATGGTACTAACTTAAAACAAATGAAAGATCAAGTAGATTATTGGTTTTGAAGTCAGAAGTCTTTCGATGTGTTTGTTTATTTTATCTGTAGCTTGAGTTTGAGTTTCCGGATCTCTGACAATCTGAAAGTATGTGCAACGGAGAAGCTGCCACTTTCCGTCGGCGTTAAGTGGGCCTTAGGAGCTAAGGGCTACTTTTAAGGGCGTGGCCGCGAAACTTGAACGCAGTTGTAGGCCTCCTACGCACTGGCGACCATGGTCGCCGCGACCTGGCCGCGGCGGCCAGTGAATTCTGGACTTTATATGGCAATCGCTATAGCCCCTACGCACTTAGCGGCCAGCGGCAGCGGCCACCGTTGGCCGCGGCGTCCAATTTGATGCCACGCGACCAGCGACCAATCGTGGCCGTCGAGAACATCACTTCTGTATTAAAATTCATCAGTGCTACCGCATCGGCCGCGGCGACCAGACGTGTAGCTAGCTACTAAAGAGTGATTATTTTACAATGGCCAATTTCGACACGGAAAGGTTCATAATTGAAGTTGAAAATATAAGAGGTTTATGGGATTTAGCATCAAATGATTACTTCAATAAAGATGTTAAGCGGCAGTTGTGGCTTGAAGTGGTCGATATATTTGGCGGTGAATCCATGGAAGATAAAGAAAAGGCAGAACTTGGTTAGTATTTTATTTTATTATGCCTAAGTAAATTAATAATGCGATGAACTACAATAAACGCAGCAGGTGCTGTAGTAGCATTCGACACGTATATGTGACATGAGTGATTTTTTTTTAAAGTTGTTCCGTTCATTCAAAATCTAAGAAATTTTAGCAAACAGGTAATTGTCAAAAGTATAACTATTTTATTTCTACTATTTTTCGCTTTGCACATGAGTTTTGACAATTATTTGCTAAAATTTCCCAGGTTTTCGTAATGATTGGAATAACTTTTTAAAAAGATTACTCATACCGCATGTGCGTTCGACGCCATTTTGTTTACGGCGCGCAATGGCGGCTCGCGGCGAGCAAGTGCCTCAACGCACAAACTGAGCAGCCGTCGTAGGTACGCACCCATATATTTACAAATTGTGCCAGGGCAAGCGACCATCGGTACTGAAGTAGTTTGCGAATATATCTCGATATTCGGTTGATGTTCTATTTGCTCTATTAGGTAAACATGCAGGTATTTCTAATAAAGCCTCTGGTACAGTTAACGTGTCCTTGAAATCATATCCGTCTCTTTCTCGCACAAAATTATGAAGCACACATAGAGCTTTTATAATCACAACTGCAAATTCTTTCTTGACGTTTAGGGGTCGGTGAAGAATGTCTTTACATTATTCAAGTTTCTCCCAGCATACGGTCGCATCATATGTTCCGATAGTGAAAACGCCTCATCACCCACTAAAACGAACGGCATTGATTGGCCATTTTCTTTGATGGGGTTATTGCTCGGAATATCGAGATCATTATTTAAAAGCCTATGATAAAATACAGAGTCTTTGTAAATTGACGAATCACTGCATTTGCCGTATGCTCCAATATCTACGTAAAGAAATTTATAATTTACATCACATATTGCAAGTAACACGATTGAAAAATAATTCTTGTAATTGTAATAAAGAGATCCCGAATGTTGTGGTTTGATAACTCTAATGTGCTTGCCGTCGATGGCTCCGATGCAATTAGGAAATTGGGCGTATTTTTGAAAACCTTCAGCCGTTTGAATCCACTTATCTCTGGTCAATTGTGGCATCACAATTGGTTTTAATATCTCCCATATTGCTTCACAAACATCAAATACTATTTCCGATACTGTAGGAAGCCCTATACGGTATTCATGACTTATATGAGATAAAGAACACCCAGTAGCCAAATACCTGAAAATAAAATTCACATTAATAAACATAATATTAGTTTTGTAATATGTACTACATTTATTTATTGATTTACAGGCATTACTCTCCAAAAAAGATGGAAAAACCTTAGAGACTGTTTCACAAGAGAGCTGCGCCGTCTTAAAGATGTCAAAAGTGGTTCTGCTGCAAAACGTAAATCACAATACTCCTATTTCAACCAATTACTGTTTTTGAAATCAGTGCTGGACACAAACGCAACAGAAAATAGTCTCGAAGAGGCAAGTCAAGAAAATGAAAGTGCAAGATCTTCTGATCTTGAGACTCAACAGTCTGCATCAAAGTCGCTTAGAACAAAAAGGAAGAAAAAAATACCAAACGAAGAATCCGATACAGACCCTCTAATTTCAGTTCTGCATAAGACCATAGCGACTACACAGAATGATTCAAATTGTGACAGACTGTTTCTTTTATCCCTCCTCGAAAGATTTCAAACAATCCCTGCTGCAATGAAGACCAAAGCGAAAATGGAAATCATGGAAATTATAGAAAAATACCAACCGAACTGTACACCTACAACAGCGCGCATAAACTATTCAAGTAATTTCAATACTCTTAACCCATTAACCGCCAAAGTCGGATTAATCCGACAAATATTTTCGTGTCCATTTCGCCAGCGTCGTATATAAACGACCAAATACACCATCACTTTTAGTTTTAATTTTTTATTTAATTATGCTGTATTCTATGAAAAATATGTTTGTATAAGGTAAATAGTTATACAACTAGTAATGTAATCAACATATATGTATATGCAACATAATGTATATGCCGTAATAACAGTTTTAAAAGTTCGATGAATTACAATAATATTTTTTCGGAATTTGCATTGACCTGCAGCGCCAGCGACGGTAAAATACGACATTAGGGACGGGACTCATACCAAAGTTTAGTAATACTAAAATAAATGTAATTGAAAATATTTCGCGCTAAACTGACTAATTAATCCCAAAACAAATACAGTGATTTTTAATAAAACGTGTCTTTGTAAATATTTATGAGTGTTTCATTTAATTCCTTTGAAATGGAGTAAATTTACACTAGATAAATATCAGCAACTGCATAGGTGGTCACATCCCTAGTGCATGTGTCTCGAATCAAATTTTGTCAGTACGCTCACCGCCACGGTCGGATATACACGACCACTGCTTACGTCATAAGCGTGTAGTACATTCTGGAATTTTCCATTAGTGTTGTGAATAAGTATCGTTTATTTATCGATACATTGACTATATATGAAAATTGTGTAATAATTATTATGACGACTGCTGAAGAGCTAATTAGAATTTTAGAAGGTGATGATGACGAAGAACTTGTATCAGGCGACGAGTTTGATGTTGAGGAAGAGGTAAATATTTAAGTTTTATTGATTTCTTACATAGTTTTATTTTAGTTTACTTATATTCACGCTATATCACTGACGGGCGAGACAGACGTGCATAAAGCACCCACCTATGAAGTTTTAAATAAATAAATAGTTAATAATTATTCCGGGACATCTATTTTCCTATTTTTGCTATCTAACCCAAAGTAAACTCACTAAAGCCTGTATTATCCGATCTAGACAATGAATTAACCCATTTATTTACATTATTTCGTAAATACTTATATATATATATATATATATATATATAGTAATAGATAAGGAAGGCATCTTGTATGTTACAACATTCTTTTATCGTTTATGTTAATACACGATAAGCTGAATCGGTTACGATTCAGCTAACATTTGATCAGTTCAGGTTTAACTAACCATAATAGTGTACTTAACATGTTCAGTCACTAACGCCACTATATGTAACGATTCTATCTGTTATCTTCTATTATGCCACTATATGTAATGATTCTATCTGTTATCTTCCATTATTGGTAGAAACTCAGCCTTATACGTATAATTAGATATACCAGGTTCTCTACTAATACTTACTTTGTTGTATCATTTTAGGTTCACGAAAGCGATGAGGTTAATTGGACAACGCAAATTACCCCGCCACAGCTAGAAGATTTCGACGATTTTGTTAGTGGGTTGTCGCCTGATGTCGAATTAGACAGCACCTCTACAGAATTGCAGTTTTTTGAACATTTTTGTAGCAAAAACTTGTTACAGAACATTGCTAATTACACGAATAACTATCATCAACATTTCTTAAGACATACTGATCTTAGAGTTTGTTCAAGATTGCAACAATGGCAAGACGTCACTTTTAACGATATTTATATTTTAATAGCACTTACAATGCTTTTTACGCGAAACAAACGAATATCTATTGAAGAACACTGGTCCACCGACCCTTTATTGCATAGTGTGGTGTTCCATGACACTATGTCGCGAAATAGATATTGCACAATTTTATCAATGTTATCTTTTCATGAAGTGAGTGCAGGAACAACTAATGCAATGAGAATTCACAAAACAAAAATGTTAATTGATCATGCACGTAAAACATTTAAAAGCACATTTATCCCAAATAAAAAACTGTGCATTGATGAAAGCATTGTACCTTTTAAAGGTCGCTTGATTTTTAAACAATACTTACCAAAAAAGCGCAATAGATTCGGCATTAAATTATTCGTTTTATGTGATGTAGAAACCGGCTATATAGTAGATTTCATAGTATACTGTGGATCCGAAACGGAAATAGAAACCGTCCCAAATTTAGGCATAAGTGGATCAGTTGTGGTGGAACTTTTAAAAGATTACTTTTTTTGCAACCGGGAATTGTACGTAGACAACTGGTATACTAGTCCTCGGCTTTTTAAATATTTAAAGGAAAAGGGCACTTACGCGTGTGGCACCGTAAAGTCAAATAGAAAACTCATGCCAAAATTTAAAAAACTAAAGCGTGGGGAAGTTGAGGCTTACATGTCTCCTCCTCTATTAGCTCTTAAATGGCAGGACAAAAAACCAGTATTAATGTTGTCTACAAAACATGATGATAAAATATTACCATCAGACAGTGTAGATTACTCAACTGGGCTACCTAAAATGAAACCACATTGTGTTATAGAATACAATAAAAATATGGGGACGGTGGACACTGCTGATATGATGACAAGCACTTTAGGCTGTATAAAAAAATCAAAAAAATGGTACAAAAAGCTGGGATTTCATGTGATTGATATGTTCTTACTGAATGCATTTTATTTATTTAGAATGCTAAATGTTAACAGAAAATGTAGTTTAGCTGATTTCCAGTTGAACGTAATAAGACAGATAATAAATACGTATAAACATAGTAATTTAGCTCTACCCTCGACTTCGCGCGAAGTCCTTGACACTCATCGTTTTTTACACAACGATGCCTTACAGCATTTTCCTGTTAGGATACCAACAGGCAAAAGTCAGCGATGTAAAGTGTGCGCAGCTAAAAATAAACGGTCAGACACTCGTTTCATGTGCCAAAAATGCAACGTTTATCTGTGCATAAATCCATGTTCTGTTGAATATCACAGTTCACTAAAACAATAGACATCGACTTTTCACATCACCATTTTACGGTCTTCATAGAACCATAGATCTCATGATATCTAAGGTCGACATTCATTTTGTCAAAGTCAACTCAACTCAACAGTTCAACATCCAACGGCGACGAGGTTTCGACGTCTGTGAGAATTATCAGCAAACATTAATTTTACATTAACATTATTTCACAAAAACTAAATGGGTTCAAAAAGTTTGTAATTTTCGCAAGATAGTATTTGATGTAAGTACCTAATTACAAAAGTTCACGTTTTGTTTGTTTTGTAGGAAAATTTGAAGAAAGTCAATCAATTTTGGCTGGCTTTGACGATAGCCAAGATCAAAATGAGCAGGATTTTATAGACAGTAGCCAAGATGCTGCTGATCTATCTTCAACGCTGACCAACAGCGAGTATATGGTGTTTTTAAAAGAGGGTCACTCGCAAATCAGAAGCACTGATAGTACGCCTGATTTATATAGGTCGACGGCGACACAGACCTCAATAAAAACCAAAAATTGTAGCACACAATATGAGGACACTGAAATTGATGATCCTGTTAAAGTAACAGCCTATACCCTGGCAAACAAATATTTTGCTAGCGATGAATTAAAAAAAAAAAAATTTATCTCATGCTATATAAATGTCGTCTCGTCAATAATACGTCTCGCCGATATTGAGCATAAATAGTGATAAGACTGATTATACGTACTATTTTTATATTGTTAATGAGAAATGAGTCTGATAATTTGACTGATTATTTAAATACTTATTGAAACTAGTTAGTAAGTATGTTCTACTGAAATAACAAAACTATTGTTCTTATACTGTTAAAAAATATACCTATGATTGTAACTGATTAAGTATAGGTATTGTGATGAGAAATTTATCTGTGATTATTTTAATTATTTTGTTGAAACTTGTTAGTATGTTCTACTGAAATAACAAAACTATTGTTCTTATACTGTTAAAAAATATACCTATGATTGTAACTGATTAAGTATAGGTATTGTGATAGAAAATAAATCTGAATAATGCAGATAGGTACTGTAATAAATCTTCTAAATCTCTATAAACTTTGTTTTATTTCTTTTAAAAACCTGAAAAGTTTGCCGGAAGCCATAAACCGGGATATGATAGCGCTTAAAGACTTGTCAGGCAAATTTGGCTTGAAAGTAAATCCAGCAAAATGCCATGCTATTATTGTAGGGTCCTCGCGCATGGTAAACCGGATAGATACCTATGTGTACTCTCCCCGTGAAAGTGATGAATGCGGATGGCCCGAGACCAGGCGAGGTGGAAGCATCTGGGGGATGTCTATGTCTAGCTGTGCATTTTTTGTAGCAGATGTGATACGTTGGTGTATATGCAGGTGTTACTAACCATGATCACATAACATAGTTACGAACTATCGATGTTCAAAAAGTGCATAAAGCACATCCCTATTTTATGTAGGTATTTATTATTAGTTTACTGTGCCTGGCGCTAAGGGCACGAAAACTGATACGTCGCTTGGCGGTTAAAGGGTTAACGACCAAGAATATGACCCGCATCGACCGAGTTATTCAGGTTATTCTACTACCAACAGGATATCAGATGATTCAAATTACAGCGATACTCATACTCATCATTCTGATATTTCTCAAAATTCAGAAATGATAGACCTATTTCCCAATTTCAATGATTAATTGTTCACAATTGCCATTTTTTAAGTTATGAAAATACAAAAAATTTGATTTTCTACTTCAGTTTTTTTATATTTAAAAACATGTTATAAGCAAGCCCTTTTCCTCTCCTTTTCAAAGTCGTAAAGTAGAATACTACTGAACAATAGTTCATAATTTTTTTAAAGTGGCATAACCTTGGTCAACGATTTATACAGGTTGTTGTGAAAAACACAACAGTGGTGGTTTAGGGTGATTCAGAATCGAGTCTTGTATAATTCAAATTTACAAAAAAATCCATTTAGCAGTTTAAGTAAAAAAAAGGCCCTATCACATTATTTTTATTTTTCCTGTACACAATACTCCATTCCGAAACACCCTTTAAAATATATCACGTATTTTTTAAACATTCTGTATTTAAAAAAGAAAAAGCTTACCTTATTGTTATTACTAATTTTTCTTCTGCTGGAATGCATTTCCGATAGTTGTTACCAGTTCCAGTAATTTTTGGTTTTATTGTATCCAGTAACAGGTTAAAAGTATTCGTTGACATTCTCATGTAATTAAAGAATCTCTTCTCATACATTTTTAAATCCAAAAAATAAGTATAATATAATCCTTTAGTCTTTCTCTCGCAAAGTAATGGATGCACCCAAAACTGTCTTTTACGTGAAATCTTCCGTTTTCGTTTTCGTAGTAAATACACAAGCACAGTTAGCGTGATTATCTTCTGCACGTCCATCTTGACACACCCTTGGAAGTCGACTGCAAATTTTTCGGCCGTCCACATGTCGCGCTTGCCTACGCACCGGCGACCATGGCCGCGGCGGCCTGGCCGCGTCTATGGTCGCCAGTGCGTAGGCAGCCGTAGTGACAATACCAATGAAAAATATAAATATTCAATAAAAACTTATTTGTATTCTTGTTATTTCCTACCTTGTTTATGACTATTATCTAAATAGTTGTGTCCTTTTGCAGTTGTCTACGAATTTGTTGCATTTTGTAAAAGCTTAGATTGTCTACTTATCTACATTTTGACCGTCATAATATATATTATATTCTCTCTCGGTTTATACCTAGTTTATTGAGCTTAACTTACTAACAATATTGCGTTGCATTATGTAAGTTAAATGTGATTATTAGCCACCTATAAAAAGTAAATTAAATAAAGCCACTTTTTATATTTATTATTCAATAACGTACATCAAATTCAATAATCGAAACCTTTGTTCCATCCTTCATATTTAAAAGGTGATTGTACACTAATAATTGATAACTTCTAAGAAGTATACTTTGTAAAGTCTGAAACAAATTGCATGGCAACTGTATGAACTGAATACACTTGTTTATAGGTCATGTCAATTTAGTAGCGGTCAATGTGCATTTATTATGAGCTGTGAATGCGAAGGGTGGTCGTTGAAGAACTCGGTAAAATCGATATACCTTGGCAATAAATATTATAGATATCGGAAGCACTAAGCTTTGTAATCAACGACTGTTTTCTTGGACTTTTGATCAAAAGTAATGATTCATTGTCAGAAATAGAAAGTAGTTACAATGATTTGAATGAAATGTCTGCGAATTTGGATGCTTCATATTGTATAATGTATTGAGTAACTTTCGCATTTATATAATTTTTAATTAATATATTACATTTTCAAGTAGACAGGGGCAGTCTTGTTATTTTCTTAACATTTAGCATTCCACATCGACATAAAATAAGTGTAGAACTGGGCTACAAAAAGAAATTTAACATTTTGACATCAGTATGTCTATTCAGTAAATAATTTCGGTATCGAGCTTCACCTGAGTGACAATAAAGCTCACTTCAAAAGTGAACCCAATTGGCCTTGATTTAGAATTCAAATTCGAGAATACGTATTTGACATCTCACCGCGGATTCCGCTGTCGAGACATGAAAATAATGTTACAGAATAGCACTACAGGACTAATAAGTAGTTTGGACGTTGGAAAACCGTCGCGTTCGACGCTAAATAAATAATAATATACTGCTGTACTATGTAATATTGGTATCTCTAACTTTATATTCCGTAGTATGTAAGTTTTGGTATTAATAACAGTTTTTTTTTCAGGCTGGCCCCGTTGATTTGCATCCGACTTTTCGTGAAATAAACAAAGCTCTAACCAAGCGCAAACCCTGTTCTCGCAAGGTAATTAAATAATCATTTCTATTAGCGATGTAACGATACCGATACCGATATATCGGCCGATATAATCGGCAGGCCGATATATCGGCATCGCCGATTTAAATACAGCCGATACACGGTTTTGAAAAGCGCGCGAAAAGAACGACGCGCTCGCGGCTATTTTGTCACTCCGTCTCAGAGGGGGGCGGGCGGGGCGAAGGACGCGCCCGGCAACGCGGTTAACGGTCGACACTCGTCAGTGTTTGCTTAGTTTTGGCACAGCGTTGTTATATTTTTCGGCAAATTTAC
This sequence comes from Autographa pulchrina, assembly GCA_905475315.1. Taxonomy (NCBI): domain Eukaryota; kingdom Metazoa; phylum Arthropoda; class Insecta; order Lepidoptera; family Noctuidae; genus Autographa; species Autographa pulchrina. Next base: position 4,951,915 of record FR997762.1, on the reverse strand, counting down.
GTCTCGTCGCCGCTATTCATGATTTTGTCTGTTTTTGAGTGAAGTGAGGACTGTAATACAGTTACGTACGATAAATAAAATGGCGACTCCTTTAAAACATAGAAGTAGCATCTGGAATCATTTGCAAATAAAACAGGATGATGACACAAAAGCGACTTGTTTATATTGCAATGTCAGCGTTTCTCGTGGTAGCAAAGCAGTTTCGTCGAAGGGCTTCACGACATCTAACATGTGGACACACGTGAAGCGCTATCACGAAAAGGAGTTGGAAAAAGACACCCCAGGTACCTCAAGCGCCGACGGTGGTCCGCCACCTAAAAAACAAGCTACTTTGGAGCACATTTTGGAAAAAAGTGTCATGTATGATACCGATGACCCTAGGGCAAAAGCGATCACGCAAACAATAGCTGAACAAATATGTGTAGACATGGAGCCGTTTGACTTAGTAAATAAACTGGGGTTTCAACGCACTAGTAAGCAGTTTTGCCCGAAATACAAAATGGTTTCCCGTCCCCATATTTCGGAAAATGTAATACCAGACATGTACTGCCGTGTAAGAACCAAAATAATGGAACTTTTGCATGAACTTCCGCACATCACTATCACGACTGACTTATGGACTAGCGATGCTTCTTCGTCCGTTAACGACTTTATAAATGTGACTGCTCACGGACTTGATAAAAAATTTGAGTTGAAGAACTACTGCCTAGAAGTATTTCCTTTTGAAGGCGAAAATCATAGCGCTGAAAACATAGCTCAAAACTTACGTCAATTATTTCAAGATTGGCACATCAGCGAACGAGTACGTGCTGTAGTGACAGATAATGCACCGAATATGGGGCTTGCTGTAACACTAGTGGGAGTTCAACGTATCAAATGTATGGCGCACTCTTTACAATTAGTGCTGAAGGATGCGTTTTTTGAAGAGAAAATAAATGCCATGATTACAAAGGCGAGATCTATTATTGGCCACTTAAGTCATTCAACGTCAGGTCGCAAAATCCTAACAGAAATGCAAAAATCTCATAACGTTCCTTGTCACGTTCTCATTCAGGATGTCGTTACTCGCTGGGATTCAACCCTTCATGCACTTAGAAGACTTTTAGAGCAACGAGTTGAAATTCAAGCTTCTTTGCCTCATGTGAAATGTAGAACTGAATTGTCTACAGAAGAATGGCTATTGATGGAACAAGTGGTTTCGACTTTGAATTATTTTGAAGAAGCTACAAAATCTATAAGTGAAGAATCTGCTTGCTTATCTGACGCTATACCTCTTATTAACAGTTTGCGAAAAATTTTAAAACAGATCAAAAATAATCAAGAGACCGCGGACGACAGTTACAGCCCAGAATATTATAATTTTGTAGAGATTTTGATAGCTGGAATAAATAACAGATTTGATCAAGAATTGAGACGCGAAGCTCAATACAATTCTCAAACATTACGAGAAATGGTTGATAGAACAGTTCCCCTTTTAAATCAACAACAAAAATATGCCTACGATACGCTCATGAAAGTAGTAAACGATGGAACTGGTGGATTTTATTATTTAGATGCTCCTGGTGGAACTGGAAAAACGTTTTTGTTATCATTGATTTTGGCCACGATTCGATCGCAAAATGGAATTGCACTAGCCCTAGCTTCATCAGGTATTGCAGCTACGTTGTTGGAAGGCGGTCGAACAGCTCATTCAGCTCTCAAGTTGCCGTTGAACCTTCAAATAAATGAAACTCCAACTTGCAACCTTTCGAGGAATTCTGCCGTGGCCAAAGTGCTGCAGCAAACCAGATTGATCATTTGGGATGAATGCACGATGGCACACAAAAAATCTTTGGAGGCATTAGATCGCTCAATGCAAGATTTACGAAATAACAAAAACCGGTTTGGTGGTGCAATGATACTATTGGCAGGTGATTTTCGACAAATATTGCCAGTTGTTCCACGCTCAACGCCAGCTGATGAACTAAATGCATGTTTGAAGTCGTCCATTTTATGGAAATACAAAACACTTAAATTGAGTATAAACATGAGAGTCGAATTGCAGGAAGACCAGTCTGGAGAACTGTTTTCCAAACAACTGCTCGATATTGGTAATGGTAATATTGCTGTTGATACATCATCTGGATACATTACATTCCCTACCAATTTTTGTAACTTTTGTGAATCAAAGACATTACGTAAATCACGTTTGGTTAAGCGAACGTGTTATATTGGCCGCAAAAAATGTTGATGTGAACGAAATGAATTTTCAGATTCAAGAGAAAATAGCTGGCGAATTGAAGAATTACAAATCAGTCAGTACAATCACAATAAAGATGAAGTTGTCAATTATCCAACAGAATTTTTAAATTCGCTGGAATTGCCCGGCTTACCACCTCATAATCTGCAAGTAAAAATCGGATCAGTAATTATTATGTTACGGAACATAAACCAGCCACGTCTGTGTAATGGCACCCGGCTTGCGGTGAAGAAATTATTAAACAATGTCATCGAAGCCACAATTTTGATAGGGAAGTACAAAGGCGAAGATGTTTTAATCCCACGCATCCCTATGATACCGAACGACATGCCATTCAGCTTTAAGCGTTTACAGTTTCCAGTGCGGCTTGCATTTGCAATGTCAATAAATAAATCGCAAGGGCGGTCGCTAAGTGTAATTGGCATCAACCTAGAAAATCCATGTTTTTCACATGGCCAATTATATGTCGCCTGTTCCCGTGTCGGAAAACCATCAACATTATTTATTTACGCGCCAGAACATAAAACAAAATATAGTTTATCAAAAAGCATTAGAGTAGAGAGAAGCAGTGAAGGGTACAGAGACTATTAGTTGCTCTCTAGAGCGCGCGTGGTATTGAGCTCAGTGTTTACTTAAAAATGCCAAGTTGTTCAATAGCGATTTGTAAAAATATTAGTGGAATGATTGAATCCTATGGAATAAACACTATTATGAAAATATATATTTTGTTTTTTATTTAATTAAACTAGTAAGGTCCTTTTCAGGTATAGCGAGACCAGGGAATTATGGATTCATTTTTATATGGAGGATATTATAGATTCCAGTTCAATTTGAATAGGTACTCATACCTAAGATAGGTCAGCTATCTATACTAATATTATAAAGCTGAAGAGTTTGTTTGTTTGGTTGAACGCGCTAATCTCGGGAACTACTGGTTAGAATTGAAAAAATCTTTTTGTGTTAGATAGTCCATTTATCGAGGTAGGCTTTAGGATATATAACATTACGCTGCGACCAATAGGAGCGAAGCAGCAGTGAAAAATGTCACAAAAACGGGGAAAAATATTCATACTTGAAAGCTTCCGTTGCGTGCGCTGCGTAAACGGTTCGAGTTACCCAAAATTTATTTCTGAAAGAATTGTTCCTCTTTAAATGATCTAAAAAAATGTCTGCGATAGTATATCGCCTCTTTGCAAGAATACTGTGATATTTCAGAAAAATCGATTTTTTTTTTATTCCATAATCAAAACCGCCGTATTGAACTTTATTTTCGATAAAAACGAGGTATTTTTTCGACAATAACGGTGCGTCTATGAGCGAAAGAGACAAGACAACTGCAATATTTTGTGTTGTCGCGCTGTCTCTTTCTGCCTCGTGATTTGTTTCGACAACGTGTCCCATCAGTCGGCGCGTGCCATTTGGAGGGAAGGGCGCTCTCGTATTTGTGCAAAAACGTGACATCACGAAGATACCACATTACGATTGCTAAGGTAAGTTTGAACTCTTTGATATTTTTTTATTAAGTAATGTGATATGTTGAATTGACACAGTTTTGTTGAAAATAGTATGCAATTTTAACTTGTTATGACTTTTGATATCACGTTTTCGTTGAAAAGATATCGTTTTTGTTTTGTAACATCATAAGATGACGCGTTGTTGACAATGAAATATTTTACAAACCATAAAATGGATTCGGAGTATTTTGTAATGTTACTTTTTTCTAGATAAATTATAAGTTTTTTTGTAAATTAAATCGTTATGTCACGTTGTAAATACTAAAACAAATGAATTATAAATATTTATTTTTTCAGATGGGATCGCGGTCCAGAAAATTAGTACAATTAGCAACTATGCAAAACGTAGTTGATAGTAACGTAAATGATAGTTCCAGTATCCAAGCCGAGGAAGTTGATGACTCTAATATAAACGCAATGATTCCAGAAGGTAAGACTTAATAATTTTGTTTTTTAAAGAATATTTTTGTAAAGACTAAATGCCACCTATGTTCGGTCCCATGTAACAAGGGGCGAGCCTGTTGTCATGTAGTTATTTAAAATGAGTACCTATTAATACGAAACGAACTTAGGTGCTTACATTTTCATAGATTTTAAACAAATTGGATTTCCAATATTGGAAATCCATACATGAGGCCTATGCCCAGCAGTGGACGTCCATCGGCTGAGAAGAAGAAACAAATTGAGCAACATTATAAGGAGTCTTAGTGTGTTTTCTACAGATAATTATGTAAACACCTCGATTTTAGTTTAAATTTTTGTTTTAAATTAAGAATTTAAAACAAAAATTTAAACTATTAGGTACTTATGTTTCATAAAGTTTTTCTATTGTTTAAGTTATTATTATTTATATTTCTTTTAGACAAAAGTAACGATGACTCAAAACATCGTCGACGTGAGTCAACTAGTAGTACCGGTAGCTCTTCGAGTTCTTCTTCGAGTTCCTCCTCAAGCAGTGGACCATCTTTTTATGAAGGTAGTAAGTTTTTATATAAATGCATTTATTATATTTCTTAATACATACATACATTATTATTGTCACGCCTTTTTCCCATTGGGGTAGGCAGAGACTACTATTTCTTAATAAATGCACTTATTCAATTTATGTAATAATTTGTGTTCAATTCTGTGCATTTCGGATGCCGAACGTTTGCAACGTAATTATTTGGGACTAATTTTCTTTTAACTTTTCCCCAGATAGTGATGATTCCGTAAAGGATCCCAATTATCAAGAGGAGAAGTCAAAAAGTAATAATATACATACTTCAGACTCTGAAGAAGAAGGTGCCAGCACTAGCTACAACTTCTCAAAAGACCAAGACTTGTTTAATTTAAATAATAATATTGCTTCAGTTGACACCATAGAGCAAGTTGACATGTTATTGGTAAGTAATTCAGCAGAAAATCGAGACATAATAGTTAACCATACAAATCAGATAGATCTGGTCGCAACAGAGAATAATTCGCTTGTAGTTGGGAATGATACCACTATGCCAATAGAGCCAACCACTTCCAACATCACCCCAACTAAAGTAGGAAAAAAAAGACCAAGGCAAGAGTTAAATTGGAAGAAGAACATCGCTAAGCGATTAAGAAATAGTGGACTATCATATATTTCAACAAAAACTAATAAGCCCTTTCCAAAACGCCAGCTTAAACCACCTTGCAGAGAAAATTGTAAATTTAAATGTAGCTCTAACTTCTCAGAGCTTGAACGTGAGAAAATTTTAAACGAATATTGGGGTTTAGGACAAATTAAGAAACAATGGACGTTTATAGCTAATAATGTCGATTTAGTTATTCCAAAACAGCGATATGTGAAAGTGGACTCAGACGGAAATATTGCTGCAAAGCGTGAAAACAACAACGCTTTCTTTTTGACTATTTCTGGTGCAAAGATCAGAGTATGTAAATTGTTTTTCAAAAACACTTTGGCTATCAATAACCGCCCTATAGAGACCGCGTTGAAAAAGAAAAATAATGACACTAATATCTCGTCAATGAAAGATTACCGTGGCACTCATCTAAATCACAGTAAAGTTGATGAAAACATTAAAGAAAGCATAAGAAAATTTATAGAAGCGATACCAAAAATAGAATCGCACTATATTCGAGCAAACTCGAAAAGACATTACATTGACGGCAGCAAAGCAATTACAGACCTGCATAGAGACTACGTTGAACAATGTAAATCTAAAAATATACCCTATGCAAGTTATTTAATGTTTTATCGTATATTTACACAAGAATTTAATATATCGTTTTTTGTGCCGAAGAAAGATTTGTGCGATACATGCGAAGTTTATAAAAATAGTACGCCCGAAGAAAAAGAATTGAAAAAAGAAGACTACGAAAAACATATCAGAGAAAAAGAATTATCACGCATTGAAAAGACAAATGACAAGAACAATAAAAATATTTTAGTTGCTGTTTACGATCTCCAAGCTGTATTCCAGTGCCCTAAGGGCGATATTTCTGTATTTTACTACAAATGCAAACTTAATGTTCTTAATCTAACAATTTATAATATTCAGAATAATGTTGTTGAAAGTTACGTATGGGACGAGTCACATGTAAATAGAGGCATAAATGAAATAGGTACTTGTGTATTTAATTACCTTACCAAAATGTCAAATTCAGCTGAAGATTTAGAGGTTGTCTTCTATTCAGACAACTGCGCAGGGCAAAATAAAAACAAATTCATGATTGCCCTGTATTTATATGCCGTACAGACCTTGCCTAACCTGAAATCCATAACACACAAATATCTTGTAAAAGGCCATACCCAGAACGAAGGCGACTCTGCCCATTCCCAGATTGAGAGACAAGTAAAGAGGCTATTAAGATCCGGTCCTATATACACTCCCGACGGATTTATCGGTGCTATAAAAACAGCCAGGAAAAAGAGTGAGCCAATACACGTCAATGAAATGTGTTTCGAAGATTTTTATGATTGGAAAAGTGTGTGTAATCAAATTAATTTTAACTTAACAAAAGATGAAGATAACCATGTAGTTAAACTATCAGAAGTAAGAGTAATAAGAGTTAGTAAAGATGATACAAATGCTATATTTTATAAAAATTCTTATGCTGAAACGGACTTTAAAAAAGCCGTCGTTTTGAGAAAAAAGAGAAACAACAATATAGAAATAAAAAATGTCTATAATAATAAACCCGGGATAGCTGAACGAAAAAAATCGGACCTAATGGATTTGATTAATAAGAAATTAATTCCCGGAGTTCATAGGAGCTTTTACGAATCGCTCTAAGAATGTTTTTATTTTATTTTTTATACTATTTTTGTAATTTTTATAACAATTATTTTTTATTACTTTATGTGAGATAAGTGAAACGTCGGTTCCTTTAAGTACAATACCTATGTGATATTTTATAATGAAAAGTTCCTAAGTCGTAATTTTATAGTACTTAATGATAAATACTCAAGTTTTTAATACATTTTGCAAGTATATAATACTTATAATTTTAGATACTTATTTTTAAAACCTATCTCAATATGAATAAAAATATTTTTAGTATGTATTATTATTCTTATTGAGATGGTTTTGTTTTAGTTAAAATATAGATTATGGTCCACCTAAAGTAGGTTTAGAATAAACCTAGTGATTATTTACAAAGACTAATGTTACGAAGAGACTGATTGGTTAGCTAGATCTAAAATAATAATAACAAATTTAGTAATAACAGTATACTTTTAATTAAGAACTGATAGCTATAGTTTCATTTTGTTAACTTTGTTGATTGTTAACTGTTGAATTACTGTATTTAAGTAGGTAACTGTATATCCTACCTACGTTATAATGACTAATGTTTATGCTTGATTTTCTTTTCCTACAAATTTTTCATTGATTTAATAAACATTTATATTTCTAAAATGTGTTTTTATCATATAACCTAACACAACACAAAAAAATATATTATCAACAATGTGACAAGTTCATATGTCACATCGATCCTTGAAAACTTTTTCAGTAATAGTGTGACAAAATATCCCTTTTTTTTAATCCTGTTAATTTATACCGAAAAATAGCCAATAGCGCAACAATTACTATAGTTTTAGATGAATTAATAGTTAAATTATAAATCACTAGAAGGTTTTGTTGCTTTAGCTCTATTATTTTAGATTTTATAACATTTCGAAAGTTTAAAATACGCGTCCTGTAAAATTGCCTTTTTTGAGATGTTACAGTATTCTCGCAAAGAGGCGATATGTCTATCTTTTAAGATTGACTCACTATAACCTTTTTTAAGGTAATCATTTGGTCGAAATTAATGCATTATTGCCAATTATTTGCTACAGAGTTTTATCAACATAATATTAACTAAAATTATCATTTACGCAAAAAATACTTTTTTTTTTAACTTCTTAATCGCTGTCATAATAACAGAAATTGACACGGACGAAGTCGCGGGGATCAGCTAGTACAAAATAAAGTAGTGCATCATTGCTACGCTAAGGCGGTACGAAGTTCGCCGGGTCAGCTAGTTTTACTATAAAAACATAACACTTTCCATGTTAATGGAATTTAAGTTCATACAGACTCTTTAAAAATGTACTAACAAAACTTTACAAAAATGGCGGTTTCGGTTACAGCAGTTTTTTACTCACAGATTATGAAGCCATATTGAATTCAATGATAGTTGGAATGTTGTTATAAATAAGATGTACATTTTTTACTAAATTTATCATTCAGTAAACATTGTGTATAGATTAGACATTTCTTATTTTAGATTAAATAGTAAAATGCCAATAATTGGGTAGGTGCCAACAATTGGGTAGTTTCCCCTATTCTATACGATGGAAATGAAAAACTAGGCATTTTCAGAAAGTACCCTTTGCTACACTCCAACCCAAAATACGATAGCTTATAGTACGGGAGCTAGCAACGTTTGGAAAGTAAGAATTTTAGGTCAGCTGATTTTGTGATATGTCGTCCTTCTTGCTCTTTCGGTTAGAGTCTGGGCTGTCTGGCTGGCGGGAGCGGTTGCGTTCATTAGTGCGCATCCTACCTGTCCAGGTGATAATCCTGGATTTTAAAATCATTTTAAGAGGCGTAATTTTTAAATTTTTGTTTTTAAATAAGTCTACCTGACATACTTTTTTTATTGCCAGACATTTTTGACAATGCTAATTATGTGCCATACGCGATTTCTTTTAATTTTTTATAAAAAATTTAAAGTATTTTATAATGTCTGTAATTTTAATATTATGTTATTTAAAGATAAGAAAAACTTAAAATTAATTTGCCAGACATTATATCGATTGTTAAACCTTAAGTCATGAAAAGTATTGCAGTATGATGCTAGTAGAGAGATCATAGACTTTATATATACATAGACTGCTACTATCGCTACTTTTCTTTTGGTACAAACGAAAGCACTTTTTAATCTGTCAGTTCCCGCTCGCTTAGGGATGTTCCATGCGACGATAGACATCCATGTGTAAATATCGATAGTTGTGAATATTAACAGAGTCATTAAAAGGATTTGAGATAATATTAAAAAAACAAATTAACTAAAAATCTCACTTTATAAATTAATGTAGCCGACACCAGCATCAAATTAATCAATTATAAGTTACCGAAAAAGTCCATACAAGCACACTTACCAATCAGAAACAGAAAACTAAATAATTCCAAAAGATCTTTGTAGAATTCTAAAAACTTTTGACCAATATTGTTTGTCAATCAGATTTTGTTATTCCAATTTTACTCATATTCAAATTATCCTGTTATCACATTTTTTTGTAAATGCTGGTTAACCCGTAATTCGCAACAGTGTAAGTACAAGTCGTATTATCCTACATTTATCTTACTTATGATGTCATGAACATACAGAATCTGTTGGTAAAGTATTTTTTAATGAATAAATAAATCAATTCAAGGAACACAAACTTAATTTTAAACAAAATTCTTGAGACAAAAAATAACTATCGAAAAATTTAACGGAACTGCTTCGGATGTGATTACACGCCAGCTTTTTTTAGAAAAGGCAAAGTTAAGCCTTTTAAAATGTTAGAAGCTTTTGAAAATATAATTACGGATAACGAAGAAGTATTTGAAACTACGTTTGTAACCTTGGAGAAAATTATTTGTCAAATGTATGGAGTTAAAAGTTCTTCGGATGTTAATAATGTTCCATTTTATTTATTTTTAAGTACGTTTAAGTCTAAAAAATCAAATGAGAACTTTGACAAAAAATTTCGAAACTTTGACTCATCTAGTTTGCCACCCTGTAAAGCGGAATTGCAACAGCATTTATTGAGGGTTCGTTACGTGACGAAAATTTGGAGAAATGCTCACTTAAAACATCCAACATCTTTATCTCCAATGGCTTTTGGTTGGACCATCAACGGTGACAAATATGATTTTGTCTGGTTTTTGGTAGATCAATTACCATCCTCAGTCGCAGATATTATTGTTCAAAGTAAGTATGAAATAGAACATTTATCAACAATAACTAAATGTTTTATAATGAACAAGAAGAATTATACTGTTTTTTTTTTAATTTGCTCTGACTAGGACGATTATTATTATAATTACAATGACAAGTAATTTACTTTTGCAATGGTTCTCTGTCTTATTCTCAGCTTATTCTGCAACTGTCTCTCTCGAACTACTAGTATCATACTGCAATACTTTTCATGACCTTTTTTTCAAGGTTTAACAATCGAATTAATGTCTGGCAAATTAATTTCAAGTTTTTCTTATCTTTAACCCTTAGTAGGTATCGTGGGTCAAATTTGACCCAGAAGCGAACATTTTAGGTTATAATTCTTTTAATATTTATGCAACGACTGCGCGCTTCTACGTATTCTCAGTGCGTCGCTAGCTGCGGCGGGGGGCGGACGTGCAGCGCTGCGACTATCTTAGGAGCGGAGGTAAGTAGCCGTCTGGGTCACGTTCGACCCACGACACCAAATAAGTAACTTTTTTCACTAAGTGTAATTACTTACTTTTTTTGTTTTAGTGTTTATTTGTACTACAATGGAGGGCTTTTTGAACGATAGACAAATCGAGGAGTTGATGGACGACGTAAGTGATGATTTGGAATCGGAAAATGAAAGGACACCAAATATAAACCAACTTTGTGACGACGAAATCATTAGCGATCGAGACAGTCCCGAACCTGTTAGTTGCTCAGAAGACAGTGTATTTGGAGTAAGTTCTGACGACAGTGAAAACGAAGAGGAGAATACGAGAAGAAGAGAAAATACGAGGAACGAAAATACGAGAGATGAGAGCGAAGAAGATGAGGATGATGGAGGGCGGACGTCAAATTGTTATCGAGGTAAAAATCGTTACAAGTGGTCTAAAACAGCTCCAAGTAGATCCCGAACGAGGAGGCATAACATAATTACACACCTTCCTGGCTTAGTAGGCCCAGCTCGTGAAAAAACTAATATGTCAGAGTTGGAGTCATGGCAGTTGTTAGTGACAAATGAGATGATTGAAATAATTATTTTACATACCAACAAAAAAATTGCGGAATTTAGAGAGTCTAATTCTAGCACTGGTGCTTTTACAAATTCCATACAAAAGACTGAAATGGACGCTTTTTTGGGTCTTACCATTTTGGCTGGAGTTTTCAAATCGGGACATGAAGATCTTGAAGGTTTATGGAACTCGGATGGTACAGGTAGAGATATTTTCAGGGTGACTATGTCTCTAAAAAGATACCTTTTTATTGCGTCAGCTCTACGTTTTGATGACATTGAAACGAGGATCGAAAGAAAAGTAAATGATAGAGCTGCGCTAATATCTGAAGTATTCAATATGTTTATAAAGAACTGCCAAAAAAACTACAGTTGCTCTGAATATATCACTGTAGATGAGATGTTGTGTCCGTTTCGAGGAAGATGCTTATTTAGAGTATACATGAAATCAAAACCTGCGAAATATGGGATTAAAATTTTATGCCTTTGCGATTCTAGAACTCATTATTTGTACAATGCTTTTATATATACCGGTAAAACAGAATCAAGAAGAACTGATGTATCTATACCTACACGCACAGTTTTGGAATTAGTCGAACCTTTGAAGAATTCAAACAGAAATATCACGGCAGACAACTGGTTCTCCTCAATCGAACTAGTCGATAAACTGAAAGAAGTGGGCTTGACTTATGTCGGAACATTGCGTAAAAATAAACGCGAAATCCCTCCAGAATTCTTACCTCATAAAACTCGTCCAGTAGGTTCCAGTTTATTTGGTTTCACAAATGATAAAACTCTTTGCTCCTTTGTCCCTAAAAAGAATCAAAGTGTAATCATGATTTCAACTATGCACCATGATGAATCCGTCGACACTGAAAGTGAAAAACCAGAAATCATTCTATTTTATAATAGTACCAAAGGCGGTGTTGATTCTTTAGACCAAAAATGTGCGAATTACTCGGTAGGAAGAAGAACTCAGAGATGGCCATGTGTAATTTTTTGGGCAATATTGAATATTTCTGCAGCTAATGGATATGTACTTTGGAAAGCCTCCAATCCTGAAAAACGCATAAAAAGGAACAAATATATAAGGAAAATAGGTTTAGACTTGGTTACACCATTTATATTGCAACGGAAGACAGGGTATGCAAATTTTTCCAATGATCTAAAGAGGAGGATTGATAACATTTTGGAGCAAATACATAAGCAGCCGGAAAATCAATCCCAACTTGAAGAACCAGTTGCATCGACCTCTTCTGCAGCTTCAATTTCAAATCGGAAAAGGGCCAGATGCTACTTATGCGATTGGAAAAATGACCGAAAACATTCTCTAAAATGTTCTAAATGTTCACATATTATTTGTAAGACACATTCCGTCCAAAATGTTATATGTTCCAGTTGTGAGAAAGTATAAAGACTGAAATATGTTATTTTGTTAGTTTGGAAGAAGTCATTTTGGTTTTGGTTGTCATTTTTTTTATTTTATGCTGATCTCAGAAGTAATTTATTTTTTTGTTATTATAAAGATATGAGAAGTGCCATAAATATCTTTTAGTTATAGTTTTTCTTACATTTCTATTTTTTTTTTATGTTTTAAGTTCACACTAACCAAAAAGTGCCAAAAAATAAGGTTAGTTACAAATGCGTGTAAAACATGATATATTTTTTTATATTCTAATATTAAACAATGTTAATTTTGTAAAAAAATATTGTTTTATTTCATACCTAACCATATTTTATACAAATAATAAAAAATCTACGTTTTACAACAGTTTGTTTGGTATGGGTAAAATTTGACCCACGATACCGGTAGTGTTGCCAAAAAAGGCGATACCAGCTAAGGGTTAAATAACATAATATTAAAATTACAGACATTATAAAATACTTTAAATTTTTTATAAAAAATTAAAAGAAATCGCGTATGGCACATAATTAGCATTGTCAAAAATGTCTGGCAATAAAAAAAGTATGTTAGCTACACCTATTTAAAAACAAAAAATTAAAAATTACGCATCTTAAAATGATTTTAAAATCCAGGATTATCACCTGGACAGGTAGGATGCGCACTAATGAACGCAACCGCTCCCGCCAGCCAGACAGCCCAGGCTCTAACCGAAAGAGCAAGAAGGACGACATATCACAAAATCAGCTGACCTGAAATTCTTTCTCGAAAACGTTGCTAGCTCCTATACTATTAGTCATTAAAAAACTACATGCACCGGGATTACCAACACTTCTACGACAACCTCAAACATGATTAAAATACAGTCAATCTGGGTAACTTAATCTTTCGGTACAACTTTGACTCACCACTTTCAATACTGATTTTTATTTTATTTTCTGGCTCTGTACAAAACTTTATGCGTTATGCAATATTGAATTTAAAGGATCTCTTTTCCCCGGCGCTATAATAGATTTCGATGGTAAAAAGCTTAAAATTTCGCTCATGCAGAAGGCGATGGAGGGTTGGAAGCAGCCTAAGCCTGATATAATACGCTGTTTCCCAAATAATGTCGTGAAATATTTGCCTGATACTAAAGTGAACAAAATAATCTTTTTATCATTGATGATGATTTTCTTTGTATGGAATGGGGAGAGTAAGACTGGTAAAGAGCTGATTTTGTAATTTTCATTTTGAATTTTTATGTTAGTTTTTATAATTGATTAGGATTTGTTAACTTAGTTTTGTTATTAATTAACAATTTTAAAGACTTTTAAGACTGATTAGATATGAATATGTTCTAAAACCCGTCTCCTATTAAAAACTAGTGATTTTCCTAACTGCGCACTTTATTTTTCATGTTTTCAACCCTAAACCTTTGAGAAAAAATAAAAATTGTTTATGGTGCTAGTTTGTTTCATATTATGGCATAAAAAGAGGCTTAAGTTCACCAAATATAACAAAAACTAATTTAAAATAGCAAAATCCGTATCATTAAATGTATGTTTGTTTATGTATGTTTCATGTACAGAATTGACCTCTCTACAGATTTATTATAAGTATAGATGAACAGTACATGTTATCATTTTCACTTGTATCTCAGTTCATACGTTATATTTATTGCCACCATTTTAATTTATTGATAAATCCATCAATCTTAAAAAATAAAAACATTTTACTGTCTCCCCTGAAAACTTGACTAAATACACAAAGGTTTTGGCAAGCGCAACGACGATGTGTAAATATAGTTTTGTTGGGCTTTTTGTTTCTTCTTTTACCTCATAAAATATATAAAAATTAAAAATAACCACAATGTACCCATTCAAAAAATATATCACAGTTGAGTATGTATGTAGGTCACAATCAATAACATAGCTCGTTTTTTTTATTTCTTCATACAAAACAAGACCAAGTCACATGACTGTCAGCAATGCATTCTCTCATAAGACACTACCAAATACCAATCTTTGTAATATAACAATACAAAGGCTGAAGCAGCTATGTTAGCTTATTGAAAAATAAGTTCTTTTTAGATTTCACCAAGTCACATGACTGTCGGCAATGCATTCTCTCAGCGGCTGAACCATAAGACACTACCAAATACCAATCTTTGTAATATAACAATACAAAGGCTAAAGCAGCTATGTTAGCTTATTTAATGAATAAGTTCTTTTTTCTTAGATTTCAGCTGTGGATAGACTCATCTCCTCATTAATTCAAGATACCTATAACAACAAATTTGATAAATATCATTTTTGTCTGTTACTTTTCCGTTTGCTAGGACTGAAGAAATTTTCAAATATTGCTCCAATGTTAATACATACTGCGTGTCAGAGAAAACACAAAACTGTTCTCCAATCTTTGCATAACAAACCAGCTGTTATACTTTAATAAAAAAAAAAAAAAATGTTCATCAAGAAATACTTATAATAAAGACCTTGTGTTACAACACACCCAATAGCAATATTGTTTTTTTTTTATTCTTAAGGCGCAACATCACGTAAACATGTAAATAAATCACTTCGCTGCTGCACTTTGAATGTTATGAGCAAAATTAAACCAAAAATGCGCATTAAAAGCCGTAATTCCAAAGTTACATAAATACATAGTAAAACCGCATGTTTTTTTTTCCACAACTTTATGACCAGGTCAGAAACAAAAACAAAACACTATTCCCCTCTATTATAAAACAATAAAACCATCAGATAGTAATCTAATAGAAAACACGCGCAGTCAAAATACATCGCCTTTTCGCCATCTTATTTTCTCGGGAACAACAATGACATCAAAAAATACGTGATACCTACATTAATTTGTAGCTTCAAAATATCCCATATTTTATTTTTGAAACTTTAGACTAAAGCATAAAGAGCAATAGTACCTATATTGTCTCCCGTAATAGGAATTCCTAGCGACGGACATCACCACACCAGACCAGTACGATAACGACAGATTTTTTCGAACAATTCAATAAGTTTCAAATTATGTTTGCGACTAACCGCCGACAAGAAAAGAGAAATAGAACAAGAAAAATCAGCCACACGAACAGAACATTTCACAACGGAATCACATTATCAATTCACACAAGGAACAAGGAACACACACAAGGATTCAAGGAAGGAAGCCAAGCCAACGGCAACGAAGTATTGATTTTTTCACATTGACCAAAGACAACTATAGAATACTGGCTGGCAAGTTCTTCAAAAATATCCACAGACCATAAATAAGTACTCATCACAATAAAAAAAAATCTCTACATGTCTATTCTAAGTGTCTATTTAACATTCATATTAACTTTTGCATTACAGTTTCTTACTTTTGGTTTATGCTTTTACAAAAGTAATTTAAAACAAGCGGACAACAACGCTTAAATTGATGTACCGATTTTGGTAGACGGCAGCGCTATCGCTGTTTATTTTTTGGTTGACGTTAATATATGAAAGAAACTGTTTTATAAAAAAAAGTATACAAAATACCGTTGTTCTCGCTGCTGGTATCCGAAGCCATATAGATGAAGTCTATAAAATGTAAACGTCCGTTTAATAAATATATTTTAGAACGAAGCTGTCAATGTCAAGTGAGTGCCTAACTAGGCCTAACTATAGACCGATAGTATCGCTAGTTTTCCTTCGTGCCCAGCGAGACAAAGAGTAAAGTAATATAGGGGGAACAGCGAGAGCACTTTTTGTCTGTATCTAGTACATTCGTTTACTGATATAAAGTTATTTTTCGCGCAACGACAGACTTATATGCGAAAATATTGATGGTTTCGACATTGTTAGGATAATATTAGGGTTTTAGATAGTTTTATTAAAACGGCGCGCTCCGTCCTGATACAAAATTTAAACGAATGTACTAGATGCAGACAAAAAGTGCTCTCGCTTGGCACGAAGGAAAACTAGCGATACTATCGGTCTATAGTTATCTATAGTCTAAGGCCATAACATTCTACTCTTATGCCGCCTCTACACATAGGCCAACGCGTTGGCAAGCGCGCTGGCCGAGCCACTGGCCCAATGTAGTACGGGCGTTGGCGCATTTGCGGTAGGTATTTGAACGTTGGCTGGCGCGCTTGCGAGCTTGCCGCGCGGTGTCGGCAACATCAAAGGACACTTGTCGCAAGCTTGGCGCACCATCCACATATTGGCCGCGCGATCAGTTTGCCCGGAGCAGCGATCAAGAGTTCAGGTTTTCTTATTGCGGCGAATTAAACCCTTACTTGACGAAATGGCGAACATGAGTAACGAGGAAACATTTAAATTTATTGAGCTCTATCAGAGTGAAAACTGCCTGTGGAACCCAAAAAATAAGTAACATAAAAATAAAAAGTAATTATAAGCTGTGAATAAATATACAGCTGCGATTCAACATCCATTTTGAATCCGTCCGCACATTGGCCCGAACCAAACCATACTGAACGACCTTCCAATGTGTGGATTACTCACAAGCGCGTTAGCAAGCGCACCGCCAGCGCGTTGGCGAATGCGCTGGCCTATGTGTAGAGGCGGCATAATATATATAAAAGAGACAAACATATATAGACTCATAAATATGCTTAAAGCTAAATGGAAACATTCCGAAATTGAGAGAAAAACTAACTTTTTATCACGACAGAGGGCGTATGTGCAACTGTCTGTACCTCAACTGTACCTTGCTTTGACATATCAAAGCTGTCAAATCGTATGGATTTTTTCAATCGTTTTTGTTTATCTTCAATATTTTCCGCAATTATTGTAATAATGCCTCAATGTAGCGCGTTAAATTGTAAGAATAGGGGAGTGCATTTGATTCCTAAGGAAAGCAAACGCAGAAAACAATGGGAGACTGCCTTACGCATTAAAAACTTCAAGGCAAGTGCTACCGCACGATTGTGTGCAGTGCATTTCAAAGAAGAAGATTATTTCGGGAAAAGTAAATATACAGGTGAGCTAACAAAGTAATTTTACGAACTTTTAAGTATTACTTACTAATTTGTGTCATTCTTAGTAGGTAACAAAAATGTTAACTTTAGTGGTACCTATCATTATCATTTCAGATTATGAACCTCAAGCCAAGTTCCTTAAAAAGACAGCTGTACCATCGGTATTCTGTTTCACTGAAACTAAGCCAGAAAATCCAGCAGCCCTTGAACGACAGCATCGTTATGAGAAAAGAAGCCAGAAGAAACTTTTTCAGGAAAGTTTTGAAGTAGAAACGCAACCCTCAACCAGTAGTGTAACTTCCATGGATACGACAGCAGATTCAGCATTAGAAATAGATCACGAAGAAGATGTAACATTAAAAAACAGTGAAGAAGCATTTGTATGCAGTGCACCTAAGTTATCCAAAAGTACACAAATTGACCACGAGTATGTTTATGGGTCTATTAATAGATACAAAGAGGATGATAAATCCATAAAGTTTTAGGTACACAAGTTTCGAATCCTATAAAAAATTTCAATTAGTTTACTCAACTCTAAGTCCAATGGCGCATAAAATTTAGTATTATGGCAATAACGTAATTAACCTGAACTTTTTCATGACCATGATGAAGTTAAAACAGAACAAATGTAATTTCTAACTTAGTAATTTTTTTAATGTTAGCCAAAGCACAGTTTCAAATATTTTTATAACATGGGTGAACTTCATTTATCAGTTGTGGACAATAATTGATATTTGGCCCAGTAAAGACTTAGTTTAATATTATATGCCTAGACACTTCAAAAATTTTGACACATATCTCTGAGTGATATTAGATGGAACAGAAATAAAAGTCCAAAAACCCAAGAACCCTAAATCTCAACAAGCTTCTTGGAGTAGTTACAAACATGCCAACACACTGAAAATATTAGTTGGTGCTACACCTGGTGGATTATTCTCGTATTGTTCTCAAGCATATGCAGGTTCAATAAGTGACCGGCAGATGGTGGAACGAAGTGATCTTGTTATTAAATGCCAAAGTGGTGATAGTCTACTGGCAGACAGGGGATTTACAATACAAGACATGTTCGTTGACAAAAATGTGGAGGATACCAGCTTTTCTAAAAGGAAAATCTCAGTTGCCTGGTATCACAGTCATAAAAGATAGGGAGCTTGCAAATAAGAGAGTGCACATCGAAAGGATTATAGGGTTGACAAAAACATACAAAATATTAACAAATGACCTAGATCATAGTTACATCCCAATAGCAAGTAAAATCTTTTATAATGTTTTATGAGCTGTAATTTTCGAGTGTATTATGAAGAATTCGACGACCTCCGTGGTCGAGTGGCGTACGCACCGGTTTCAAGGTGTCGCTAGCTCTGAGGTCCCGGGTTCGATCCCCGGACGGGTCAATGTAGAAAATCACATTTCTACATTGTCTCGGGTCTGGGTGTTTGTGGTACCTTCGTTGTATCTGAATTCCATAACACAAGTGCTTTAGCAACTTACTTTGGGTTCAGAACAATGTATGTGATATTGTCGGCATTTATTTATTTATTATTTAAAAAAAAAAAAAAAAAAAAAAAAAGAATATTAAATAAAAGAGTACTTTTAATTCTGCCTTTTATTATTTTCAAATAGTCCTTGTACATATATTTATTTAGAATCCCATCAAAAACATAAATGTGAAAGGCTGCCAAGTTCGATACTATGGGAATGCTTCGCCTATAAAAGAAGTGAGATCTGAATAAGTACCAAGTTCCATAAAAATACCTCAAATCATAAATAGTTATAGGAACGCACACTTGATTTCCAGCAGTTTTTAAGGTACATTTTGAATAAGTATCACGTTACATATAAATACCTAAAATTATAATAGTCAGAGAAACGCACACCGGTTTTTTAGCAGTTTCCTGATAACATTTATTATTTTCAGTACTTTTAATGATGTTACTTGGCAAGTTTTCACACACCACACACCTTTTCAATGCAATGAATCGACACCTTTGGACTGCAATGTGTCAAGTATATAATTTTCTATTAAAACTTGCCAAGTTACATCATTAAAAAGTACTGAAAATAATAAATGTTATCAGGAAACTGCTAAAAAACCGGTGTGCGTTTCTCTGACTATTATAATTTTAGGTATTTATATGTAACGTGATACTTATTCAAAATGTACCTTAAAAACTGCTGGAAATCAAGTGTGCGTTCCTATAACTATTTATGATTTGAGGTATTTTTATGGAACTTGGTACTTATTCAGATCTCACTTCTTTTATAGGCGAAGCATTCCCATAGTATCGAACTTGGCAGCCTTTCACATTTATGTTTTTGATGGGATTTCATTTATTTTTGTTAGGTGTAGGTTCTTTATTATTTTTTATCACTTTTGCTTGGTAATACCTACCTACCAGTAGGTATTATAATTGGTGGCCTATTATGTAGCCCTAGAAGTGCACCATCCCATCTCATCCCGTGGCGTATCGGAGGGTGAGATGGGCAGTAGTATATATAATTTCATCTTAGAGTATATATGATTTCCATGTTCTTGAATCAGCGATTTTATTAGTTGTAAAATTAGAAATTATTTAAACTATGCGAGAAAATATAGTCTTTTCATTTTTGTTTGACTGATTTAGCGCACCTAGTGTACCTAGTGACCTGCTTTGCACTTCTTAAATCGTGGGTTCGGTTCCCGCAACAGACACACACAGAGTGGTGAACAATTTTATTGTACTTGTCTTTAAGACAAACAGTATCTAAATTTAAATAAGTCTTTTCTCATTTCCACTCCATACCTACTTATAGTAGAACAAAATTACACATTTTTTGTTTTCGAAACTGACTCACACCTGGCCGTTTTCAGATTTTTACTTTATTTCGACTTAAAGACAAACCTTCGAGCCAAATTTCAGGTCGGTACGACCATTGGAAGATAGACCCATTTAGTTCATTATAACTTCATAGTAGAACAAAGTTACACCTTCGCTATTTTTAAAACTGACTCACACTTGGCCGTTTTCAGATTTTTCCCTTTACTTTGACCTTAAGACCTATCTCCATGCCAAATTTCAAGTCAGTACGACCATTGGAAGTGGTCTAGGTTTTTGATGAGTCAGTGAGTCAGTGAATCAGTGAGTCAGTGAGTGTATAGTAAAAATTGCGATTTTCTGACGTCAATATCTCAAGAACTGCTATAGGTAGAATAATGAAATTTTGTATTCTAGACAAATAAGGCGATGTCAACAGACACTCGAAATTTCATATGCGTAGATAAAATATGTTTTGAGTTATAGGGTGGTCGAAATTGGCCCGAAATGGTTCGTGTAATATAACCCACGGCCGGTGTGTCGCTTTATTTTGCTCGAACTTGGCGGACACACTGCCGTGTGTCTAGATTGCAGGTTCTAAGTTATGCACATAAAAGTTCATTAAATGAGTTAACATTTCATTAAAATATGCATCATCTCACAATACAAATATTACCTTCATGTCCTTAAAAGTGTAAATTACTAAATTACAGTATTGTTTGTGGGAGCAATATAGCTGTCCCTGCATTTGAGCATAATAAGGATGCATCTTCTTTCAATAAAACTCCATTTTTCTTCTCTAAATATGGCACTGTTACTTCATTTATCACCCTATTCCGTGTAACATATGGGCACTTTACCTCAATCACTGTGTCTTCTCCCACCAATCCATCTGGAGAAGCAGCTAGAAAGGGAAACTCATAGGATATAAATAACCCACATCTCTGCACTGCCAGCCCATAATAGTCCTCATACTGTGAGATTGCAATAGACTCATGTATTTTTCCATGGACTACTGCTCTAGTAAGTAGTATGTACGGCTTGAGGTGCCAAAATTCTCTCTAACAAACTTTTGCTACATGTTTTGCTGTGACTAACTACATAAAAAATGCTAGCAGTGATCCTACATGATCTCATTTCATGCCACTTTGGAGAGTTATCTTGAGTTTGTGTGTTCTCTTCTACCTCCTGTATTTGTTTGGAGGTCACATTTTTTAATTTCTCCAGTAAAACGTCTTGTGGAGACTTTTCTACATATGAGTAGTGATCCCATTCAATCCCATGTGGATTTGCAGGTTTAAATGTTTGTAATAGAGGCATTGAGGTTTCACCATATCCTATGACCAAATTACACACATAATCTTTGTAGTTATGCATAATATCATGTTCATCTAGAGGGTTATAATTACAAGACTTCAACCTCTTGTTGGGTAAATTTTGAGCCGATATAGGTGAGTTATAAAAAGCTTTCCTTGATCTATTAAATGTCATCAAAATTTGGGTACATGCTTGATGCAATTTAATTGTTTTGCTGTGCACCATTTCATGTATGCCACACAATAACACAGCTACATGTTTGCAACTTGCTTGGATACCCATACCACTGCCTGCTGCACAATCGCAATGGCATTCTTGTATTATACCATCTTGGCTTAATTTTATGTCAACCACATTGGCCACTTTCTTCATACTGGCTTTACACTGTCCTTGTAAATAGGTGTAAATGCCATCGGAGGAAAAGCGGGCGGTCAAAAGATGGCGATATTCGTATAAATGCTATCCTTTAGGCTGAGTGTTACAGCTGCAAACAAATAACAAAAAATTAGACTCAGATAATGTGATCAAATGAAACTGTATTTACTTTATAATCACTGTTAGTGTGGAGAGCTTTCTAAAAATGTAACCAACTACGTATTCATGTACCTATCAGAATATTCTTGGATTGCTTGTCTGGTGATAATGGGCAGGGAAGAATCCGCATTTATATCCCTGAATGTATCACAGGGTGGACACTGGTAAACGATGTCGTCTTGGATATCGCAGTCGGCACCAAAGTTCTGTTTTCGATCATACGCTTCCAATCTATAAATGAAAACAAGATAATTAGACAAAGAACACAAAACAAACATGAAAAAATAATTATAACCTAAAATATTTCAAGTGTTTACCTTTCAATCAAATCAGCCTTTTTACCGGCACGGCAACTGAAGCATTTCTTTTTCGAAGCTCAACTTTAAGTTGAGGCACAGTCATAAATGAGTACATTTTGGAATTAAGTAACACTTAAAAACTCGAAATTTAGCAAACAGACATTTGTCACGAAAAGTAATAAATTAAGGTACGCTCATAGATAATACACTATAACTGCAGGCCTATTCACTAACTCTCGCGAGAGTGAAAATGTTAAAGACTTTCGTAAAAGAACTGTCAAAACGCAAATTTCGTATTCACTATCGTCTGTGTCCAACGAACATGACGTCATCATGTGACGGTGTATTTGAAGGCAACTGTAAACCATTTTGACAGTCGTTTTTGTATCGATAATATCAATATTGCGATTCCGTAAGCATAACTGCTTTCATTTGACATTTAAAATCCTGACTACTAGACACATAACTGCATTCGCGAAAGCAACCACTCAAGGGTAAACATTAAAGTATTGAATAAAAGACACTGAAGCAATTTTTTTGCTGAAGTGACTAAAAGATTCATATTTCGTTGATTTTTATTGTTTTTCGTATTTGTCTAAAAGATTAGAACGTTTAATATTAAAAAAAATTGTTTGAGAAATGCATATATATCTTTTGCCATTTTTTCATCATTCTCTTTCACACGAAAAAATACTAAAATAAAATAAATAATAATAAAGTAATTTAAAAATTATATGGAAACAATAATCATTTTAAATATTAAACTCAAAACTCTTTATTAAATCCTACTTACTACTTAAATCACTTTACACATGGCGATGACGGCTCTTAGCAAAATAAAGATTATAAACGTCAGCCTTTTTCTCGTGTGTTTGTTTACTAAAATTCTCAAGAAAACATACTGTTTTACTAATATAAGATGTAATTCGATTAAATGAAATGGTAAATTTTATTTTACGAAGTTTCAAGAAAATGTGTTGGTCAACAAAACTCAACAAACCTAACTGAAATGGATGTTTGTTGTGTATATTGTTCATAAAATAATTAATTTTTCATTTTGCCCTAAGATAATATTGTAACTATGTGAATGAAATAAATGAATAGGTATATAATAATTTATTGTTTTAATCTTTTCAAACCTATAGGTAAGGTACATTTTTAGAGACAATTCATTGCATTAGTATTGCACATAACACTATGACAAATGTTAAGGATTATACAATTATGTACTGCATCGCCAGAATAAGCAGGGGTGGGCTGGCATGTAGATCCTGATAAAGTTGTGGTACATACGTAGATCTCTGTAAAATGTAATAAAAAATGTTATTTTATTACATATACCTTTAACAAAATTTAATAAAGAATCAATAAAGCGGTAGGACTGGGGAAAATACTACTTTTATTCACATAAAATAAGCAAGAGGAATACATTTTATTTGCACCCACAAGAATCATTTAATGTAAATGCATATGAAATTAAATATAGGTATGTAGGTATACTCTAGACTACTCTAGAGGTTCATCAAGTACCTATGCAAAACAGGAATTTGGACAAATTTTGAAGCAGGCTTACCTTCAACATTATTAAAATAATCGCCATCGTCTTTTCACTCTGCTGCTGCATTTTAAGGTTTTATATTGATTGAAGTCCAAAGCCCGGCCGTGGCATGCGGGTGAAATGGTTACAACCCTCGAGTCTTGCCGAGGATCTTCTCAAAGGGCAGGATAAACGAAACTTTGGTACCTTGAAACACATTTTAACTCGAGCATATTCTACTGATATTCTGAGTTAAATTTGGTTTTCCATTATTTTATTACACGGATAACACTACATCGCTGCACTCCAGTTGCAAAATAACTCTAAGCAATAGTCAGGACCAATAATATTATGAAATACATAAGAGATTTAAACGTAACGATTGTTTGTTTTGACATGTAACGTAGTAAAAACCCTCTTAAATAAAATGTTGTCTTATAAAGACTATTACAAAGCTCAAAAAGTGTCACAGAATTAGGCCGTATAATAGTCGATAAAAAATAGAGCCGCCTCGAAAGCAGTCGAACCCGAAGGAAAGCAACCGGAAATAGATACAGAGAAAACGAGTTAGTGAATACCAAAATTTTGACAACTACCCGCGGCAACGAATCTCGGTCGCCTTCGATTGAGCGAAAGCAACTATTGTCTATGAAGTTAGTGAATAGGCCTGCTGGTAGGTACGCTCGTCGCAGTCGTCGGCTCGTCGCTCCGAGGGCTCCTACCTTAGATTAAGGTACATAATCTAAGGCTCCTACTTAGTACTTATTACTTTTCTCTATGGTACCGTGGTACGCTCGATCTTAGCGCCATCTACACAAATCTTTGAGTGTGGCACCCAATAATTGTCAAACGGTCATACTAAAGCTTGGTCTCTTACTACACGACCAATTAAAAAAGCACGTAGTTGCTTAGTAGAACGGTTCTTCACGGTTAACTGTACAAAGTCTTTGACAGACTATTCAATCTTCCTATATTACGTACGGTAACTACAGTAGGCCTACTGTGCCAATTTAAATAGGAAAGCTTTATCGTTCACAGGCAATTCGAATTATCGTCTTTTAGATTTGACTGCCTCGTTGGCCTAGTGGTTCTAAGCGCGACTGCTACGCTAGAGGTCTTGGGTTCGATTCCCAAGTCGACCAAGGTGTTATTGGGTTTTTCTATGAAATTCTCAGTAGCAGGTCGGAGTTTGGATTTGAGCCCGGTTAGTGGCAATAGGCTCGCCCCCTATTACATGGGACCTAAACATACCGGCGAACTGTGGGTGTACATTGGTACACCTCTGCCTAACCCTTCGGGGATACAGGCGTGATGGTAGGTACGTTAAGTATGACTGTTATTTTATGTCTTTTAGATTTAGTAGCATTATAATGTAGTACTTCCATAAAACTCATTTAGATGGCATTGCTGGCATTAAAATGACGCCAAAACAAGAAGGTGATCATTGTCTAATATAGTCGGAACCTAGATTGACTTTTGAAAATAATTGTATAATTTTTAAGACAATTCTTCGAACTCCTACTATTTAGTAGTTTTTGGAATCAGAAAATACTGAATAGTAGGACAAAATAACTGACAAACTTACCATAAAAAAAACAAGTGGCTGTAAATTTTATAATATTTTGACACGTTTTTATATGCTTTTCAAGTACCTAAACATGTGATTCTTAATAGAAGACTAAAAGCGTTTATTCAAGTGGTAAGAAATGGATTTGCATGTCTGGTCACACGTAGGCTACGACTGTATTTTTTTTTACCAAACTGTCACAGTACCAAAGAGTAAAGTAATATAGAGGGAAAAGAGTGCCCTCTTACGTGATAAAATTGCAAACTCATTTGACAGTGCGGCATCTACAAATTGGCCCGAAACTAATCAGTTACCCACACACAGACAGTTAAGCGTACGTTTGTTTGTGTTTATGCATGTTATCATTTCTAATAGAACGTTTCGTCCTATCATAATACAAAAATTTCAGAGTAAGTTCACAATAGTAAGGGGGAGGAACATAAGGCTCAACTCCACGCACTTACTTTTGGTAATTACAATGAAATACAACAATACGGATCGGGAATTACAAAATGCGTATACGCAAAATGCAACAAACCACCATATTGTGATTGTTAATTTTCAGTTCAAGAACTGTCACTATATTATACATCTTGAGTAG
This sequence comes from Autographa pulchrina, assembly GCA_905475315.1. NCBI lineage: Eukaryota > Metazoa > Arthropoda > Insecta > Lepidoptera > Noctuidae > Autographa > Autographa pulchrina. Next base: position 4,925,697 of record FR997762.1, on the reverse strand, counting down.
AATCTGGCACCAGGTCTTTTTAAATAAAGTTAGTATTTGTATATTATCAAGTTGTATTTCATTTACGTGTCTATTTCAATTTATAAGAAGATTTAAATATTTTTCTCAAACTTATTTCCAATTAATTTTACATCAATAACTTTATTAACAATGAAAAAATTTACCGTGATATAGCGCCATCTGTTGATAATTTAATGTACCCGGGAGATGGTAAATAGTACTCGGGCCAACTTCTAGATGGCGACTCTTCGTTTACGTCGCTGTCAAAACGTACGGATGGAGTGTCCTCCCTCCCCCTGCCAGTGCACAGTACTTTTTGTAGCCGGTCGATTATTTATGAATTTATGAAAGTTTTGTGTGATTTTCCGAAATAACCTATTCCGTGTCTGTAGCTATCTATTCCGTTGAGTTGAGTATCTCCTCCGGGTAGTGCAGTTAGTCGTTCTGTTTACTAAACGAGATAGAGACTCCAAGTTTTGTGTTGAAAATACTTATGTCGATGTCTAGAAAAAAGTGTTGTGTTCCAGGGTGTATGGACTCAGGAAGTAAGCTATTTCAGTTCTTAATATCACTTACTATACATAACCACTAATTCACGTAAATTGAACTTCCACTTACCTAAGTACTTTGCTCCTATTATTACTTTTCCAAAATACCTGAGTAACCATATTTTATCTTTGGTTTTGTGATTACTATTCTTTTGTAATTATATAAATAGACAAGCATTGTGTTGTCATGGTTCCATACATACAGAAATTTTGTGGATACAGCGTCGTAGCTAGGGGCTGGCCAGGTGGGTGGCTGCTAGGGGCGCAACTTTCAGGGGACCCCTAGCTACGATGCTATGTAGATACGTACGCGTAGCGTACGCACCGGTTTCAAGGTGTCGCTAGCTCTGAGGTCCCGGGTTCGATCCCCGGACGGGTCAATGTAGAAACCAACTTTTCTACATTGTCCCAGGTCTGGGTGTTTGTGGTACCTTAGTTGTTTCTGAATTCCATAACACAAGTGCTTTAGCTACTTAATTTGGGTTTAGAGCAATGTATGTGATGTTGTCCGCATTTATTATTATATTCTTTAGTGTCAGTTAAAAATGTTAGCACAGTTTTGTTTTGGATTTGTTTAACTTTCTATCTCATTACAATTAGTTCTAGTTGTTAATTCATTTAAAATAATACTATTTAAGATATTTATGACACTGAGACTAGACTGAGAGTATTGTTGGCCTGAGATATTGTATTTCAATCCCAAGTCAAAGATGTAAGGCATTATTTATATTTTTTTAAGCAAAACATTTTTCTTAGGATATTTGATTATTTGTTTCAGATTCGCATCAAACAATGCATTTGTTTCTAAATCCATCGAAAGACATGATACTCTTTAACCAGTGGGTGACCTCAATTGGAGGTGATATTATTGGTTTGGACAATGATGACATTTATGAACACCGCAGTGTATGCCATGCTCATTTTGAGCAAAAATATTGTTGCCGTTACAATCGGTTGAGCAACATAGCAGTGCCCACATTAAATTTGCCAGGTCAGTTAAAAATCAAACTGCACAGTATATTACCTATATGGTGTACAACAAATTTAGTTTGTTGCAGTAAGATGTAATTGTCTTCATTTTATATGTTTCAGGTCCTTTGTCCATACCAATATTTTCATTTGCTGAAAGAAGACCTTTGAGAAAAATACAAAATTCTTCAATACCTGTACCATCAACCTCTTCTTCAGTTACCCCGTCAGCTGATACGTCAGCTTTCTCAGCAGGTACTAAAATTATTTATTTGGAAAAATGTTATTCCCATATATAGAGTATACTTATTAGTATACTCTGGCATGCCCCACCGTAGTATAATGCATACCTTAGTAAACCATCATATGTGACTGAGTCACGCCAGTATAATGAATACTATTATTTATCTATATACTTATAATAAATCTGTAGAAAGGTCAATTCTGTACATTAAATATATTTTCAAAATAACTATCAGGGGGGTGATTACTGAACGATACTGATGCCAAAAATGCAATCAGTAAAATTTTTGTCTGTCTGTCTGTCTGTATGTTCCTTATAGAAACAAAAACTACTCGACGGATTTTAACGAAACTTGGTACAATTATTCTTCATACTCCTGGGCAGGTTATAGTATACTTTTTATCACGCTACAATTAATAGGAGCAGAGCAGTGAAGGGAAATGTAGGGAAAACGGGAGAAGTTGACTCAATTTTTTAAGCTTCCGTCGCGTGTGCAGCCTTAATGGCTAAAGACTCATTGATAAGCTTCGTCATCCACGCGAACGAAGTTGCAGGCACAGCTAGTCCATAATATAATTTCTAGAACAGGATGTTCATTGTGAAGCATTTTGGATGTTGTTCTTTGTTTGGATATTTATTCATGTGGCCATAGTTTGAAAACCAGATGATTGGTATACAACATGTGGCACATTTCTGTATATACTTATTTGATTACAATTGATTGAGCAACATAGCAGTGCCTACATTAAACTTGCCAAGACAGTTAAAAAAAATAAAAAAGTACACAATAAACTAATTTTAAACATAAAACTAATTTAATTTGTTGCAGTAACATAATATAATTGTCTTCATTTTTATATGTTTCAGGTCCTTCGTCCATACAACACTCATGCAGTTTAGAGAATCAAGAAAAGAAAACAAGGGTAGACGCTTTACTTTACAATAGATATTAGTTTTTAGAGATTTTGCTTATTTATTGAGTTTAGATTAGTTATCATCAGAAATAGGTTTATTTGAGTAGGTCGGTATTTCATTTTCTGTTATTGAGTTCTTTTTTTAATTAAGTAGGTACTTAGGTTTACTTTTATAAGGCATTGACTGTATAGATAGATTTTAATTTCAAGTATAGGTTGTATATTTGATAGTGTGTAACATAGGTTATTTTTAGTACTCTTAGATAGGATTATTCATTCGTATAGATAGAGATTAGTTTTTAGGGATTTTGCTTATTTATTGAGTTTAGATTAGTTATCATCAGAAATAGGTTTATTTGGGTAGGTAGGTATTTTATTTTCTGTTATTGAGTTTGAATTAACTATAAAAAGGATATTAAAAAGTACAGATGAACCTAGTTCAGATAAATATATTGATATAACACCACTATCTCAACTATCTGACGACTCTGATGTAGAAATAGTTGAACCAGAACCTAAGGCTATGTTCAGATGACAAGCGTTAGACGCGCGTCGAACGCGCGTTGGATTTTTGTATAGTGTTCACATGGCGCGCGCTTGTCAGGCGTTAAACGCGCGTTTTCGTTTACCTATCTCAGTTTGAGTTCTATTTGGTCGAAGATGGACGTAGATACAGTTTTAACGGTTATTTTATACCGACGGCAGAAACGACGCGACCGAAGACGGAGATATTGGGTCCACCCAATTTTGTCACGTTCAGCCTCAGAAACGTCGTTTCTGCCGTCGGTATAAAATCACCGTTAAAACTGTTTCTACGTCCATCTTCGACAAAAGTAGAACTCAAACTGAGATAGGAGAACGAAAACGCGCGTTTAGAGCCTGACAAGCGCGCACCATGTGAACACTATACAAAAATTCATACCTAGATGTATGATAAAATTTATTTTTTATTATAACTCAAAATAAAGCTCGTTTGTTTTTTTTTTAAGTCGAGCGCTTGTCATCTGAACATAGCCTAAGAAAATTAAAGAGGCACCAAATTTCCGATAATATTGTAAAGTTGTGTTGTGTGTGTATGACCCACCTATGAATACATTATACTTATAGCCTAGTCAGTAATAAATGGTATATTAATCGATACGGTCGTTTGCTTCATCTCCCGTAACGCACCACCTTATATTTTATGGCGACTCTGCCAGGATCGGGTGTGGGATCGGTTTCGGGTGTGCGTCGCGCACTAGTGAAGAAAAAGACTTTGTACGAGAATTTAAATTGAAAGAGTAAAAAAATAAAAAACTTTTTTGCAAAAAAAAAAAACCGACTTGAAAAATCGATAAAAGCACTAAAAAGTTAAAAATAATTCTATAACCTACCTATATTAATAAACCTATCCTAAACTACGATTAACCTATAACACAATTTAACAATTTTTGAAGTCGGTGCCAAGCTAAGTAATGAAACGACTGGTAATTCCTGAGTATGTTGATGTGTATTGTGTTTGTAAAAATAGGTATATTATGAATATGGTTAAGTGTAAACGTTAGTATCTTAAGTATTTTTGTTGTTTTCCGATTAGAATTAATATTTAGAAGCTGTAAGACTTATGTTTTATTTTTTCTGCTCTTAGTCTGTAGGTAGGTATATAGTGATTTAAGTTTTGCATATTGCTTGGCCCCGACTCCAAAAAATTGTTAAATTGTATTATAGGTTAATCGTAGTTTAGGTTAGGTTTATTAATATAGGTAGGTTATAGAATTATTTTTTAACTTTTTAGTGCTTTTATCGATTTTTGAAGTCGGTTTTTTTTTTTTGCAAAAAAGTTTTTTATTTGTTTATTTTTAGTGACATATTTTTAATCTCAGATAGTATGGGTCGGCCTTCAGCTGACACCTTTTCATCATCCTCATTATAATTTCCATCAAACGAAATCCAGTGCCACGCATCTCACATCCAACGAATTCCCGCTATATTCACGAGGTCATCTTGGCTTCATCATCAGATCTGGTGGTAGAATGGTTCTTATTGAACGCAAATGCTTCACTTGTTGTAGAAAATACCAAAATCGCTGTACGTTTTCCTATAAAATTTGAAGAGTTCCCTCGATTTCGCCAAGATTCCATCATCAGATCCCGACTTGGTGACTATGGGACCATTTGGTAAGTATACCCTTTCCAACAAAGAAAAAATATTTCAAATCGGTTGGAAAGCAACGGAGTTATGCGCGAACAAATATAAAAAAAAAAAAACATACAAACATCCGAATTGAGAACCTCCTCCTTTTTTTAAAGTCGGTTAAAAAAAGAATTTGTGAAGATGTGCCGTTCTAATATAGAAAAAGACGTAGTGTTTATTGACCAAAACGCCTCCGGTGGGTCAAACGGAGCTTCAGTTCAAGAATATCACCTGTCTACAATAAGCATAGTGTTGATCATCATATGTACGGCGTATACCTGCTATACAGGAATTGCCACCGTGCTTGGATTAGGAACGAATTTTTTGCCCAACGTTTGTCGCGTTCCTTTCGACGTGCCGAATCGCGTGTTTGCTACAAGTGCAGCCGTCCCCAGGGGTCTTTGAGAAGGTGTATGAGTGCCAGCATTAACTGAACATGCGTAAGGAAAGAACACTGCAAGTCCAGAGTGTGTAGTATGTGCGCGATATGGTGCGGTAATATGGTAACTTATCATTATTACATTATAATATTTTTTTTTTCTCTCTCGTACCTACTAATGTATATTATGTTACAAATATTAGCATGTCTCCTTGGGTAATCATGAAAAGGTCTTAATGGCAAGTGATTTAGAAGAAATGTATTGTAAACTTAAGCGTATTAAAGATAATTTGGTAAAGTTAAGTTACTCTAGAAGGTCAAAAACTCTATTACAAGACAAATTAAATGAGGCAAAGCTATTGCGTAATCAATTTGATGACTGTTCACATATTATATCCCAGCAAATTAAACAAAAATTGTTTAAAGGTCAAGTTTTAGAACAAATTCAATCATATTGCGATTTGATTAAGGATTTATATTTACAAATTGAAAGTATTTGCTCTAAAGATTACAGCTCCCAAGGTTCAGTGTGTACGGACGAGAGTAAGGAAAGCGAAACCAACAAAATGGCTAGTTTCGACTTTAAGACGGCTACTTCACTGCTTCCAAAGATGACTGGTGATGAAGATGTTACAAAAAACCTCATCGACTCCAGTAGTGTACCAGAAGTGTTACTAATTAATATTATTATGGATTCTTTACTCACGTTTTTACCCGACTGCCAAGAAGGGTTATGTTTTTCGCGCGTATCTTGTATGTATGTATGTATGTATGTGTGTAATATTCTTTATTACCTCATATCTTCGAAACGGCCGAATGGATTTCGATAATTAGGGTATCGTTGGATTGGTATCGATTACCCAAGTGTTCTTAGATGTGTCACGTCAAACAAAAACCAACATGGCGGCCACGAGGTGCCATAGATTGAGGTAAAAAAAAATAAAAAAAATATGTTTGCTACAATATGGGTATCAAATTAAAGGGCTTGTAACGAGGATTCCAAAATGGTATACCATTTACGTATAAAAAAAATACTATGTGAAAAATTGTTCTTTATTCAAACTAAATACATACTCGAATGCCGTACGCTAGGTGGATTATGATTTTAACTAAAAAGTGGTAAATAAAAAATAATTGATTTAAAAAATAAAAAAACCCGACTGCATAAAAAACACTTTCAATAAAAACTGAAAAGTAAAAAACAAGTTCAATAAGTCTTGAAGTGTAGATAACAATGTTACTGTAACAGTCGGGACCCATTAAATAAGCTAGACTAAAATCATTCATTATGGGTCCCGACTGTGACAGTAACATTGCCATCTACACTTCTAGACTTATTGAACTTGTTTTTTACTTTTCAGTTTTTATTGAAAGTGTTTTTTATGCAGTCGGGTTTTTTTATTTTTTAAATCAATTATTCACTAAGCAAGGTTTGTTTATGATTTTGAGTAACAACTGCATGAAATAAGTATGTAGTTTAATACGTAAAGCCACAGTATAATGTCATTCTTATTGATATTAATTATGTACGACATCCGTGGTCGAGTGGCGTACACACCGGTTTTTAAAGGTGTCACTATAACTGAGGTCCCAGTTTCGATCCCTAGACAGGACAATGCACAAAAATCTTTTCTACATATTAAGTTCTGAGGTTTACGCGAATGTTAGACATTGAAATAAAAACTACTTTTACGGATTTTATCGCGGTTTGTATTTAGATTTTAGGTCCCGACGGGTCACGGGCAGACAGCTGAGTCTGCCTGTGACCCATGATACCTACCTGTAATTTTATTTCAACTTTTCTACATCTTCGTTGCTGTGGGATTTTGGTTACTGTCTTACCTGTTGCAGTATAGTGACAGTAATATTAAAATGGTGATGCTCTAACGTCGATGTGGTGTACATCGCAGCCAGAGGTGATGCTATCTCGCTCATATACTTGTGGGTGTACCCTCGGTGGTCCAGGTCGTGGCAAAGACACGCCACGAAGAGGCGACGACGCTGTAGAAAGGTAAAAAATCTATATACAAGGTGTTATTGAAAGGGTATAATCTATCTGAAAGGGGTGAAGAGTACATCTGGTATAGAGTATGTTTACAAAATTTCAGATCGAAATTAGTAAATTTGTTTCGGTCTGTAGATTTATGTTAAGTAGGTAATTAATATCGAGTTAGATTCGAACTTTCTGGTTCTCCAACTAAATTACTCTTAAGAATTAAGATATTGTAACTTTTGTACAGGCGATAAAGACTTACTATGTATAAGAGAGCAAAATAAGTCATAAAATGCCACTCATCATATTTTCCAGTAAAGGTGGGAATTTGAGGCAACTTAACGGAGTTTGTGAGCCGTTATTCGGTGTAGATATATGCGGGTACATTCGACTTGTATTGTATAATATGTCTCTTCGAACTGTTCGTAAATGTTTTCTTCACAATAAGAATCTTCCTTGTCATCGTCTTTACTAAGCTTCAAAATAGTTTGTTTGTGTCCCACCTTAAAGTTACTCCATAGTAATAGTTCTTCTAACGTTTCTAATCTCGTTTCTAAATAAGGACGTTTTATTCTATCCTTAGGTGCCTTTTTGTAGTTCTTCTCAGCGTTTTTCAAGTTGTCTAATAGCTCCCTTTGGTACACCAGAAGGTCCTCAATTCCGATATTCGAAGTCATAATGTTTACAAACACACAAATTCACTAATTATGCAGTTATTTTTGACTAAAATGTATCTTCAATAATTCCTTATCGCTGTGGAATGCGGTAGCCTATTGTTCTCGCGGCTCGCTCGCAGTGGCCGGCCGGCGATCACTATCCGTCTCGAATTGGACCAAATGTTCAGGGCGATAAGGCTCACTTTTGTATTTGGGTATTTAGAAAATAAGGAGACGTGCTACACAAGTGTCGCGTTAAAACTAAGTGGACTGTATGTATATATATTAAGTACTAGCTGTGCCCAGTGGCGGATTTACCAGCAGGCTGAGTTGGCTTGAGCCTAGGGCGGCGGATTTTGGGGGGCGGCAAATTTGTCCCAAAAAAATTGTCTTACAGAAATAAAAAATAAATAAATACCTTAATGTTATTAGATTGCACCACCATTAACAACATTTACCGAATGTAAATTATTTTGTAATCTGTGTTCATTCATATTGTGTAAGGGTATTAAGGCAAACTTTAGTCCATCTTATAAGCAATACATGATTGAGCTTTTCTTAGCTCAGAAATAACATTACTTCTTGTGTAACCTACACTAAGTCGAGGGTTGTAAAAATATCCCCTAGATATATAATAATATGATCCCTAGTTTACAGTCATACCAATAACGGAAAAAATCTAATAAAATAAAGACAATAATAGTACAAGTTGCAATTTCATTGACAAAAAAATTAATATGATTAATTGATTATGACTACACGGAGAAAAGTATTATACTAAAATTGATTATCTTTTTTAAAAACAGTCATATTCTGTTTCTTATGTTGAATCAGGAATAAAATGTAGCAATAATTATCAAGCTAAAATTATATTTCTCAAGTTACTAAACTTTACTTACTGGAAACTCAAAAAATTACAAACCAGCTTAGTAAATATACTATTTATCTTTTTTTGTCAACCATTTATTAAAAATTAGTACAAGTATTCTTATATAGTTTAATATTTGTGATGAGAATACCAATTGTATAGAAACTAACTGTGCAGTTATTTTTGGAATCCAATGTCTTTAAATATCAGTATCATGCTTACTAGAAATTAGGTGCTGCTGTATGTAAGTATGTATTGATTTCATGGATTACATTATTTAGAAGCTAAGAAAATTTACTGGACAGGTTTAGAATGACTGTAATCAGTTCTTATTTTTCATAAGATATAATTTTTTTTAAACAAAGAATAATTTTTTAGTCTTTTAATTCTAAAACATTTTCTTCCACCGTCTTTTGACCGTGTAGGGTATCGAAATGCAGAGGTCAGAAGGGGCGGAAAAATTTGAATAGCCTACTGGCGGCAAATGTCTTAATCCGCCACTGGCTGTGCCTGCAACTTCGTTCGCGTGGATGACGAAGCTTATCAATGAGTCTTTAACCATTAAGGCTGCACACGCGACGGAAGCTTAAAAAATTGAGTAACTTCTCCCGTTTTCCCAACATTTCCCTTCACTGCTCTGCTCCTATTGATTGTAGCGTGATGAAAAGTATACTATAACCTGCCCAGGAGTGTGAAGAATAATTGTACCTACCAAGTTTCGTTAAAATCCGTCGAGTAGTTTTTGTTTCAATAAGGAACATACAGACAGACAGACAGACAAAAATTTTACTGATTGCATTTTTGGCATCAGTATCGATCACTAATCACCCCCTGGTAGTTATTTTGAAAATATATTTAATGTACAGAATTGACCTTTCTACAGATTTATTATAAGTATAGATAAGACATTACATGTTGCATTGCGCAGCTGTTTGGTACCGCTCTGGAGAGCTTTAATACAACTAAGATAAGTGCGTACTTTACGATTTTCTAGATTTTACATGCTTACGTAAAGCACCAATTTCTAAAAAATTAGGAGAACTTTTGTTCAACATCTAAATCAATGTACCATCATTGTTTTAATTATATTCCATATTTTCTGAATTGATAGCATTCTGCCTTTTGTTTTAATAATGACCATCCTAAAAATATCTTGTTAAGGGAACGCTACATGAATTTGCATCAGATTTGGTGAGACATTAGTAGAAATGTTTTTCAAAAATTATCAGAATATTTTACGAAAAAAAAAGGAAAAAAGAATAATAATTACACTTCGGCGGGGATTCGAACCCCGGTCTCCGGCCGGTGTCCAGTCTCCGGCCGGTGTGTTATCCAACTATACTACCGAAGCTTGAGTTTTCTTGTCGAAATAAGGGATTCGTTCCAGGACTTCCAGACACAAAATTGCAGATAACTCCCATATTTGTGAATAATTAATCAGTTTCAATGATTTTCTAATCCGATGGCTTTTCAACACCCTTCAACAGCAATGTTTTCAATAGCCGAACAAACTATCATTCCTGAAAATTTGCAGTAGTTTTAAATTTTTTTTTTTTTTTTAATTAGCCTACGTTGTCCCACTGCTGGGCAAAGGCCTCCCCCAAATCCTTCCACATCTCTCTTTCTCGAGCCACCTCGGACCAACCCTCGCAGAACGACTGTAGGTCGTCCTGCCACCTCCTCCTGGGCCGGCCTCGGCGGCGTCGTCCGTCTTCAGGCACCCATTGTGTTGTTATTTTGGCCCAGCGATCACTGCACATACGGCTGACGTGACCAGCCCAATCCCATTTGAGCCTGGCAGCCTTTTTGCCTACATCCATTATGCCCGTTTTGGAACGCAGCGTGGTGTTCCGAATCCGGTCCTGTCTTTTTACACCGAGAATGCTGCGTTCCATAGCTCTCTGGCAAACTCCAAGGCGGTACTTTTGAGATTCGGTCAGAGACCATGTCTGAGCACCATAGGTTAGGATGGGGAGGATACACATGTCGATGAGTTTTCGCTTCAGGGAGATCGGTAGATCACCCTTCATTAGCGTCTTCATGGACCAGTAGCTTTTCCAGGCGTTCTCGATTCGGCGATCGATTTCCCTCTCCTGCCTGTTTCCGAAAGATACTAACTGGCCCAAGTAGATATACTCATCGACATAGAGTATCTCCTGCCCATCAATCTCAACTTTGCGCTTGGTGCTGTTGGTCATTAGTTGAGTTTTAGACCGATTCATCGAAAGCCCTACCCTGGAGCTTGCCGTGCTCAGTTCTTGGAGCATGATCTGGAGTTCTTGAGCTGTGGAGGCAAAAAGGACAACGTCATCGGCAAAACGGACGTTTGTAAGCCTCTTAGTACCGATTTCGATGCCCTTGGTCGTCCATAAGGCTGCCAGAGACTTAAATACTTCCTCCAGCGTGCTCGTAAATATTTTGGGAGATAGCGGGTCACCCTGTTTGACACCTCTTTGTATTTTAAATGTTGGTCCAGATGTATTCAATTTTATGTTAGCGGAGCTATTGGTATATATATTTTTTAAAAGGTCGATATATGGTTTTTCAACTTCTTGATTTTCTAATGATGTGAATATTTTAGAATGCAGAATACTATCGAATGCCTTTGTATAGTCTACAAAGGCTAAATACAGTGGTTCATTAAATTCAGAATGTTTTTCTATTGTCTGGTTTAGGGCCTGAAGGTGGTCTGTGGTTGAAAAACTAGGACGAAATCCTGCTTGTTCCGGTGACTGGTGTTGATCTAGTACCTATATTATTAATGCGATTTTGTATTACTTTCATGAACGCTTTATATGTGAGATGTCAAACTAATAGGACGATAATTACCTATTTCTCTTTTATCGCCCTTTTTATAGGTATATTCCACTTTGTTCACCTGGGTGATATCACCCAGGTGAACAAAGTAGACTTTTGTGTCTCCTCATTTCACCTCGGACTCAATTCACCCAGGTGATATCACCTGGGTGAAATGAGTTGACTTTTTTTGTGTAATTTGTTCACCTTGGAATTGTATCACCCAGGTGAACAAACGCGACTTTTTGAATTATTCTAGTCGACTTATATCACCCGCATATAAAGTGGCAATAAGTTCATTAAATTAAATTAAAATTTATTTTTTATTACTGATTGTTAAATAATAATTACTAGAAAATATTTTATCTTCATTGTATTGTAATTAAATGAAAAATTGGTAACAATTAAATCAGAATACGCTAAAAATCAAAAATAAATACGTGACTTTAACAGACATTGGAGTTTTTTTTATAGGAGTGATAATGTATCCAAAAATGTTTCCTTACTTTTTTGATTAAAAATGATTGAAGTATTTTTTAGCAATAAACCCTTTTTATTTTTCCATTTTATTTACATTGTATATCGTTTTTGTATTTAAAGTATTATCTTGTATTTATTATAGGAAAAATCAGTAATATAAAAATAAATTGTAATATAATTTAATGAACATCTTGCCACTTTGTATGCGGGTGATATAAGTCGACTAGAATAATTCAAAAAGTCGCGTTTGTTCTCCTGGGTGATACAATTCCAAGGTGAACAAATTACACAAAAAAAGTCAACTAATTTCACCCAGGTGATATCACCTGGGTGAATTGATTCCGAGGTGAAATGAGGAGACACAAAAGTCTACTTTGTTCACCTGGGTGATATCACCCAGGTGAACAAAGTGGAATATACCTTTTTATACAGAAGGACAATATTTGATTGACACATTTTGCTTGGGACATTTCCAGATTTTAAAATTGTATTAAATAAGTTTGTAAGGTGGGGTAGCAATGTGACAGAACCAATTTTAAGAGACTCGGTGGTGATTTCATCATCGCCTGGGCTTCTATCGTAGCGCATAGTAGAAAGTACATTTTTTACCTCGTAACCGCTTATTAACGGGATAGAATCGGGAAGTATATACTCGATGTTAGTGAGTGATGGTGTCGTATCGGCGTATAATGATTTGTAGAACTTGGTGGCTATATCCATAATTTTGTCTCTATTGTGATATGTAATATCATCATCGCCTTTAAGGCTATTAATCCAGGCCTTTCCCCTTGTGATTCCGTGTTTTAAAACCCTTAAAGATGTTTGTTTTTTTAATGCCGTTTCTACTAAATGCGTATTAATGTTGCGTAGATCTCTCCTAATACTTCTTTTGTTTTAAAATAATGATATAAAAATTGCAATTTTTAAAATTGTGGTTTCATTTCAAATTAAAATCATCCCGTTTATTTATTTTACATGCATGTTAATTAATATAGTACATTGCAACCGTCCGCAGCCGGGGCGGGTCGCAAGTATGACGTTGTAGCGCCATCTGTAACAACCCTCATGCGTTTCACGGGAAGCAGGTTATCAAGCCGGACGAGCCAGGCATATGATAACCACCCCCTGTTAACAGATGGCAGTATACACGCAAATTTAAAGGGCCTTTTTATTACATTTAGAAGTATTTCCTTACAAAGAACTCTCTTTATTTACAATTCAATGCTTTTGTTCAGGGCGATAAGGCTCACTTTTGTATTTGGGTATTTAGAAAATAAGGAGACGTGCGGATCTGTTCAAATATGATTTAATACACAAGTGTCGCGTTAAAACTAAGTGGACTGTATGTATATATATTAAGTACTAGCTGTGCCCCGCGGTTTCACCCGCACGAATGACAATTCACACACTATCTTCATAAATTATAGCCTATGTGTTATTCCGATGTATAAAGTACATTATTGTAAAGTTTCATTAAAATCCATTCAGTAGTTTTTGCGTGAAAGAGTAACAAACATCCAAACAAACTTTCACATTTATAATATAAGTAAGGATAAGACATTACATGTTGCATTGTGCAGCTGTTTGGTACCGCTCTGGACATTCCGCCCACCAAAGAACGCAGTTCTTAAACATAGGTAGTATATTAGTAACTCAAATAGAAACTATTCAACATCCAAACAACAATCAACGCAACAAACATAAGTGTAATTTAGTAGACAAAATTTATGAACGGTTTATTTGTACAAATTAGTAGGTAGGTAATCTATGTTTGTTTTACACGATGCGCGATAAGGTCAATATAATTAACAATACATATCTGACATGATATAAAAATAACAATTTGTACAAACACTTTTAAATAAATCTTCTCCGCTATGTGTATTATGTATAAGAAATAAATTATGATTTGTTCTATAAGTTAGTTTGTATGGAACACTGCGTAACGTGCTAACTAAAACATTCGTGAACGAGCACAACACTTGGCGGCTTCACTTTGAATCAGCCGACATTCATTGCGAACACCATTACCAACTTATTTTAAATAAACGAATACAATTTATAATAACATGATTTAAGCATAATAATTGACACAACGTGAACAAACCGAGACACGAAATAGAACACTGTTAGAATCATGTTTGTCTTGCATACCGTTTGACGAACTTATGTACTACAAACTGTGTTTACAATACTTTTAACACAAGTGTGCAGTCGCGATAAAAACAATGAGTTAACCGCACATCTGGGACAGCCTAAGAGGCTGGACGATCACACAAACGATGTTCTTATGAAAATACAGCAGTAACAAACTATAATACGTGCACGTATCTTGGTCTGCTATTTCTGCTGCCGATGATCCGCCGGCGATATGATTCCACCACAGTTGATTGCTGAAGGTCACGAGCTGCTCGGAATATTGATTCCCGGCAGAATATCGGTCGAGTTGACGCGTTTTAAAGGTTTTTCTTGAGAGAGATCGCGAAGTGCGCGCGCGTGCAAGATGGTGAGAAAAGATTGTCGGTAGTGACGTCATGACAGATGCAGCAGTAGCACCAATCGGATAACGAGTACGGCACGTATTACAACTGTCAAAACAGTTGTGATTGCCACTGCTGAAAATCGATAAGAACATCGTGTGTTGCCCGTGGTGAAATTTAAACGATCTTACTTTAGTCATTTGCATGATGACGAAACAACAAGTAACACGTGAATTTTATATTCTAAGACATTTCTATCAATAACCGTGTAAAGTTTAATGTTCTTCAATGTTGTATAAGTGTACAGTTCTGTATTGACGATATAAATGTATAGCCAATAGGTTTCATAAATGTATACCAAATGACAATGTATAACGACCCTGTGTTAATATGTTGCAATAAGTCAGTGTACATTAAATATTAGTTACTACCGACAAAATGAATTACCCTTTTTAATACATACGAATTTGAAGAAAGGTATACATAGTTAGTTGTATATCTGTATGGGTCTGTATTTTCTCTTAGAGTATGCAGCAACAAGTATGCATTGTAGTGATGTTGTGTCTGCGTGCGGCGTGTGGCGTGTGGCGTGTTGTGTGACGTCACGGCTGGCGGCTAGCACGCTCGCGGCGCTCTACATGTGGATGGTGGCCGCCGTGTAGCGAGCCTCGCCGCGCCGCCAGTTCCACTGCGACGGCCGGTACTGCGGAAGTAACACAACCAACATTATTATACTGGCACAACTGCAAGCTCTGCAGTGGCCGCGCCCCCGCCCTCGCCAGCGGCACCTGCGTGCCCTGCCGCGCCCCCGCCCTCGCCAGCGGCACCTGCGTGCCCTGCCGCGCCCCCGCCCTCGCCAGCGGCATCTGCGTGTCCTGCCGCGCCCCCGCCCTCGCCAGCAGCACCTGCGTAACCTGCCCCGCCCCCGCCCTTGCCAGCGGCAACTGCGTGCCCTGCCGCGCCCCCGCCCTCGCCAGCTGCATCTGCGTGTCCTGCCGCGCCCCCGCCCTCGCCAGCAGCACCTGCGTAACCTGCCGCGCCCCCGCCACCTGCGTGCCCTGCCGCGCCCCCGCCCTCGCCAGCGGCACCTGCATGCCTTGCTGCGCCCCCACCCTCGCCAGCGGCACCTGCGTGTCCTGCCGCGCCCCCGCCCTCGCCAGCGGCATCTGCGTGTCCTGCCGCCCCCCGCCCTCGCCAGCAGCACCTGCATGCCCTGCTGCGCCCCCGCTAGCGGCACCTGCGTGTCCTGCCACGCCCCCGCTCTCGCCCTCGCCACCTGCGTGCCCTGCCGCGCCCCCGCCCTCGCCACCTGCGTGCCCTGCCGCGCCCCCGCCCTCGCCAGCGGCACCTGCGTGTCCTGCCACGCCCCCGACCTCGCTAGCGGCACCTGCGTGCCCTGCCGCGCCCCCGCCCTCGCCACCTGCGTGCCCTGCCGCGCCCCCGCCCTCGCCAGCGGCACCTGCGTGTCCTGCCACGCCCCCGACCTCGCCAGCGGCATCTGCGTGTCCTGCCGCGCCCCCGCGGCACCTGGGTGTACTGCCGCGGCACCTGCGTGTCCTGCCAGCAGCACCTGCGTAACCTGCCGCGCCCCCGCCCTCGCCAGCGGCATCTGCGTGTCCTGCCGCGCCCCCGCCCTCGCCAGCGGCACCTGCATGCCCTGCTGCGCCCCCGCCCTCGCCAGCGGCACCTGCGTGTCCTGCCGCGCCCCCGCCCTCGCTAGCGGCACCTGCGTGTCCTGCCACGCCCCCGCTCTCGCCAGCGGCATCTGCGTGTCCTGCCGCGCCCCCGCCCTCGCCAGCGGCACCTGCGTGCCCTGCCGCGCCCCCGCCCTCCCCAGCGGCACCTGCGTGTCCTGCCGCGCCCCCGCCCTCGCTAGCGGCACCTGCGTGTCCTGCCACGCCCCCGCTCTCGCCAGCGGCATCTGCGTGTCCTGCCGCGCCCCCGCCCTCGCCAGCGGCACCTGCGTGCCCTGCCGCGCCCCCGCCCTCGCCAGCGGCACCTGCGTGTCCTGCCGCGCCCCCGCCCTCCCCAGCGGCACCTGGGTGTACTGCCGCGCCCCCGCCCTCCCCAGCGGCACCTGGGTGTACTGCCGCGGCACCTGCGTGTCCTGCCAGCAGCACCTGCGTAACCTGCCGCGCCCCCGCTCTCGCCAGCGGCATCTGCGTGTCCTGCCGCGCCCCCGCCCTCGCCAGCGGCACCTGCGTGCCCTGCCGCGCCCCCGCCCTCGCCAGCGGCACCTGCGTGTCCTGCCGCGCCCCCCGCCCTCCCCAGCGGCACCTGGGTGTACTGCCGCGGCACCTGCGTGTCCTGCCAGCAGCACCTGCGTAACCTGCCGCGCCCCCGCCCTCGCCAGCGGCACCTGCGTGTATTGCCACGCCCCCGCCTTCGCCAGCGGCATCTGCGTGTCCTGCCGCGTCACCTGCGTGTCCTGCCGTCTACCCATCGGTCAGGCTGCATGCGCGCGACGTGGCCAGCCCACTCCCAGTTAAGCGTGGCTGCTTTTTCTCCGAAATCTGTTACTTGAGTTATGGAGCGCAGCGCGAGCGCCCCCAACCTTACTTATAAAATTTTAGTGAAGTTTGTTTACCTTGATGAGCAGCTGTCCGCTGCGCGTGTGCGGGTTCTTGAAGGCGTAGAGCAGCCAGGCGGCCGCGCAGCACAGCAGCGTGACGGACACGAAGGCGGCGACCGCGCCCCCGAGCGGGGACCGGCCCGCGCCCCCCGCCGCGCCCCCCGCCGCGCCCCCGGCCGCCGCCGCCGCCACCTCCACGCCCGGTGCCGCTTTCGGAGCGTCAGCCGCTGTACCACATCAGCTTCGTATTAAAACACCCACTGACAATTGTTATGATTTTAGTCATTCACTTCACATTCCTTCAGGAATTCTCTTCGACACACAAGCACACACATTTTTTATACACACAAACAAATAAACAAGCATAAAAGCTTATATTAATTGCAGCATTGTAGCGGACATCAGTATCGTCGTTGTGTACTCACGCGTGTTGACGACGGTGTCGTGTCTGGGCGCGAGCTGGTCGGTGGTGTAGGCGGTGTTGCCGGCGGCCGGCAGTCCGCTGGCGTCGGCCGGCCCTTCAGCGCGACCCGCCCCGCACCACGTCACGTTCACTATCGTCGTCTTCTCGCATTCTGTACACATTACCACGGTATGTTTATTCATTATTTTATACAGGCCCCGTTATCAAAAGGACAGCCACGAGCTCACGGTAAAGCTCGCGGCACAGTCGCGGCTGGTCGGGCCTGATACACGGGCGAACGAGTGTACTACCTACGTGAGTTCGACAAATGGATGTGCGATTAACGCTTATGCGACAAAACTGTACTGCGACTCACCGTAGTTCGAATGCACGCTTGTGCGTCACACTGAAGATCGACATCTCGCTAGTGCGACATGAAGATGCATTTGTATTCATAATCATATGTATAAATTATGACCTTGATGGCTCAGTTAGTTACAAACTGACGTGAATTTCATCTCTCGAATAAAAATTATCCGACCCTTAGTAAAAAGCGTGTAAGATAAATTGAGTACTAACTTCTCAGCAGCCAGTCCTGCTTGTTCCTGTCGGTCCCGCTCGAGCACTTCTGTATCTGCGGGCACCACGTGCACTGCACAACACATAATAATATTACTACCAGAATATTAAAAAAGAAATCAGCTTTAAGGCTAAGGCCGCACTACGGTTCTTTTCCGCAAGCGGTAAACCGTGAAACCGCCCGAGACGCACACAATACGGTTAATAATCAGCCGCGGAAAATAACCGTCAGTGCGGCGGGTTCCATTAGTTTTCCTTACTCACAAAATTAGGCGGTTAAAATCCGCGGTGGTTTAGCCGTAGTGCGGCCTTAGCTCAATAAACGTTTTTGTCGCTAGCCCCTAGACCAACAAACATTATGAACAAGTAGGCGTAATAACGGATCATATCTTACGTTGAAGCCAGTGTTATGGTTGAGGCAGGCGTCGCAGCTGTCGTACTGCAGGCAGGTCGGCAAGGCCACTATCTTGAGCACGGTGCCGCTGCCGATCAGGTGGTCCTTGAACGACAGACGGTGGTACTCGTAGATCGTCTTACGGCGGATGTCTGGAACACACGAAAAAATAATTATAACCTAAAATATTTCAAGTGTTTACCTTTCAATCAAATCTGCTTTTTTACCGGCACGGCAACTGAAGCATTTCTTTTTCGAAGCTCAACTTTAAGTTGAGGCACAGTCATAAATGAGTACATTTTGGAATTAAGTAACACTTAAAAACTCGAAATTTAGCAAACAGATTAACAGACATTTGTCACGAAAAGTAATTAAGGTACGCTCAATGCTCATAGATAATACATACACTATAACCGCAGTCGTCGCTCCGAGGGCTCCTACTCTACTTATTACTTTTCTCTATGGTACCGTGGTACGCTCGATCTTAGCGCCATCTACACAAATCTTTGAGTGTGGCACCCAATAATTGTCAAACGGTCATACTAAAGCTTGGTCTCTTACTACACGACCAATTAAAAAAGCACGTAGTTGCTTAGTAGAACGGTTCTTCACGGTTAACTGTACAAAGTCTTTGACAGACTATTCAATCTTCCTATATTACGTACGGTAACTACAGTAGGCCTACTGTGCCAATTTAAATAGGAAAGCTTTATCGTTTACAGGCAATTCGAATTATCGTCTTTTAGATTTGACTGCCTCGTTGGCCTAGTGGTTCTAAGCGCGACTGCTACGCTAGAGGTCTTGGGTTCGATTCCCAAGTCGACCAAGGTGTTATTGGGTTTTTCTATGAAATTCTCAGTAGCAGGTCGGAGTTTGGATTTGAGCCCGGTTAGTGGCAATAGGCTCGCCCCCTATTACATGGGACCTAAACATACCGGCGAACTGTGGGTGTACATTGGTACACCTCTGCCTAACCCTTCGGGGATACAGGCGTGATGGTAGGTACGTTAAGTAATGACTGTTATTTTATGTCTTTTAGATTTAGTAGCATTATAATGTAGTACTTCCATAAAACTCATTTAGATGGCATTGCTGGCATTAAAATGACGCCAAAACAAGAAGGTGATCATTGTCTAATATAGTCGGAACCTAGATTGACTTTTGAAAATAATTGTATAATTTTTAAGACAATTCTTCGAACTCCTACTATTTAGTAGTTTTTGGAATCAGAAAATACTGAATAGTAGGACAAAATAACTGACAAACTTACCATAAAAAAAACAAGTGGCTGTAAATTTTATAATATTTTGACACGTTTTTATATGCTTTTCAAGTACCTAAACATGTGATTCTTAATAGAAGACTAAAAGCGTTTATTCAAGTGGTAAGAAATGGATTTGCATGTCTGGTCACACGTAGGCTACGACTGTATTTTTTTTTACCAAACTGTCACAGTACCAAAGAGTAAAGTAATATAGAGGGAAAAGAGTGCCCTCTTACGTGATAAAATTGCAAACTCATTTGACAGTGCGGCATCTACAAATTGGCCCGAAACTAATCAGTTACCCACACACAGACAGTTAAGCGTACGTTTGTTTGTGTTTATGCATGTTATCATTTCTAATAGAACGTTTCGTCCTATCATAATACAAAAATTTCACAGTAAGTTCACAAATAGTAAGGGGGAGGAACATAAGGCTCAACTCCACGCACTTACTTTTGGTAATTACAATGAAATACAACAATACGGATCGGGAATTACAAAATGCGTATACGCAAAATGCAACAAACCACCATATTGTGATTGTTAATTTTCAGTTCAAGAACTGTCACTATATTATACATCTTGAGTAGAATCTGGCACCAGGTCTTTTTAAATAAAGTTAGTATTTGTATATTATCAAGTTGTATTTCATTTATGTGTCTATTTCAATTTATAAGAAGATTTAAATATTTTTCTCAAACTTATTTCCAATTAATTTTACATCAATAACTTTATTAACAATGAAAAAATTTACCGTGATATAGCGCCATCTGTTGATAATTTAATGTACCCGGGAGATGGTAAATAGTACTCGGGCCAACTACACTAGATGGCGACTCTTCGTTTACGTCGCTGTCAAAACGTACGGAGTGTCCTCCCTCCCCCTGCCAGTGCACAGTACTTTTTGTAGCCGGTCGAATTTATGAAAGTTTTGTGTGATTTTCCGAAATAACCTATTCCGTGTCTGTAGCTATCTATTCCGTTGAGTTGAGTATCTCCTCCGGGTAGTGCAGTTAGTCGTTCTGTTTACTAAACGAGATAGAGACTCCAAGTTTTGTGTTGAAAATACTTATGTCGATGTCTAGAAAAAAGTGTTGTGTTCCAGGGTGTATGGACTCAGGAAGTAAGCTATTTCAGTTCTTTATATCACTTACTATACATAACCACTAATTCACGTAAATTGAACTTCCACTTACCTAAGTACTTTGCTCCTATTATTACTTTTCCAAAATACCTGAGTAACCATATTTTATCTTTGGTTTTGTGATTACTATTCTTTTGTAATTATATAAATAGACAAGCATTGTGTTGTCATGGTTCCATACATACAGAAATTTTGTGGATACAGCGTCGTAGCTAGGGGCTGGCCAGGTGAGCGGCTGCTAGGGGCGCAACTTTCAGGGGACCCCTAGCTACGATGCTATGTAGATACGTACGCGTAGCGTACGCACCGGTTTCAAGGTGTCGCTAGCTCTGAGGTCCCGGGTTCGATCCCCGGACGGGTCAATGTAGAAACCAACTTTTCTACATTGTCCCAGGTCTGGGTGTTTGTGGTACCTTAGTTGTTTCTGAATTCCATAACACAAGTGCTTTAGCTACTTAATTTGGGTTTAGAGCAATGTATGTGATGTTGTCCGCATTTATTATTATATTCTTTAGTGTCAGTTAAAAATGTTAGCACAGTTTTGTTTTGGATTTGTTTAACTTTCTATCTCATTACAATTAGTTCTAGTTGTTAATTCATTTAAAATAATACTATTTAAGATATTTATGACACTGAGACTAGACTGAGAGTATTGTTGGCCTGAGATATTGTATTTCAATCCCAAGTCAAAGATGTAAGGCATTATTTATATTTTTCTAAGCAAAACATTTTTCATAGGATATTTGATTATTTGTTTCAGATTCGCATCAAACAATGCATTTGTTTCTAAATCCATCGAAAGACATGATACTCTTTAACCAGTGGGTGACCTCAATTGGAGGTGATATTATTGGTTTGGACAATGATGACATTTATGAACACCGCAGTGTATGCCATGCTCATTTTGAGCAAAAATATTGTTGCCGTTACAATCGGTTGAGCAACATAGCAGTGCCCACATTAAATTTGCCAGGTCAGTTAAAAATCGAACTGCACAGTATATTACCTATATGGTGTACAACAAATTTAGTTTGTTGCAGTAAGATGTAGGGTAAATACGCTAAATGTCGGCCCCCTTACGGATTTTCTAACTTTGGAACGCTCTGGCTGCACCAGTTTGCAACAAAGGATAGCTTGTGTTGCGGTTTTAGACAGGTTGATAAATCTATTTTATGTTTTTAGGCATAAATTTGACTTTTCTACTAAAATAAAAAAAAAATAAGGTTTAGATGCGTTGAAGACGAAAAAACCCTTAAGTCGGCCGTTCGCGGCCTATTGTCGGCTGTGTTTTTCCTAAATGTCGGCCGGATATAGGGTGTTTAAAATTAAGACAATGAAAAATATAATCAACATGATTTATTTTGGCAGGATTATACATTTGTATTTGTCTTAGGGTAATTTGTTTAAAAGTTACTATAATTATAACTAAGTTAAACATCGCAATAAATATAACCAGCAAATTCCAAAAAATATTTTTCAATTGTATCCCAAACCATATTTAGCTATCATGAATAATATACATCTTATGTCTTCGATACTGTCAACTTCTACATCCAAACTTAACCTATTTATAATGTTAATAATTTTTTGTATTAGGTACATAACATATATTAAATTTCGAGAAAATAAGTTTGATAAATAAATTAAAAATTACTACCCACACAATCAATGAAAAAATACAAAAGTAATCAGCCTGTATATTAGCGTTCAAATTCGAGGCTGGCCGACATTACGATATTTAATATATTTAAAGTCGGCCCCTGTTGTGTGTGCCTCATTTCTCGACATTCAACTAACATCACCCCGGCCGGTATTTAGCGACTAAACGTAAAATATATTTATTAACCTATTAAGCTTTGCAAATACTCCTATTAAGCAAATGGAATTGGTAGAATCGGAATTTGTAAAACAGACTGCATTTACTTTAAGTCGGCCCCGGCCGAGAATTCGGTTTTAAGCCGAAACTGGTATTCTAATGGCGGCCTCCTATTTTTCATTTAAAATAATACGAAAAACGTTAAAAAAACAATGTCAAAATATAGTAAAAATAACTTTTTAGTGATAACAAAGCTTAAAACAAAAATAATGAAACGTCTTACCGTTGTAATATCAATCCCCGAAACGTGGGTATTCTCATCAAGTAAGCTACTTTAACTAAGAACTTGACTCTTCAACGGCGTGATCGCTGCTGACGCTCAGTGTGCGAAGACCGGGTGACGTAATAGGATAGTGACAGTTTGTGCGTATAGAATATGAACTTAGGTTGCAATTCGAGTAGTAAAATTACCACTTCATTACCCTGGGAACGAACGCAAGATAAAAATGTGCAGACGGCCGACGATTGGGGGGGGGCCGAAATATGGCGTATTTACCCTAATTGTCTTCATTTTATATGTTTCAGGTCCTTTGTCCAACTCCATACCAATATTTTCATTTGCTGAAAGAAGACCTTTGAGAAAATTACAAAATTCTTCAATACCTGTACCATCAACCTCTTCTTCAGTTACCCCGTCAGCTGATACGTCAGCTTTCTCAGCAGGTACTACAATTTTTTTTTTTTTTGAAAACTGTTATTCCAATATATAGAGTACTAGCTGTGCCCCGCGGTTTCACCCGCGTGAATGACAATTCTTACACTATCTTTATAAATTATAGCCTATGTGTTATTCCGATGTATAAGCTACAATATTGGAAAGTTTCAATAAAATCCATTCAGTGGTTTTTCCGTGAAAGAGTAACAAACATCCACACATCCATTCTCACAAACTTTCACATTTATAATATTAGTAGGATACTTATTAGTATACTCTGGCATGCCCCACCGTAGTATAATGCATACCTTAGTAAACCATCATATGTGACTGAGTCACGCCAGTGTAATGAATAAATATTACTATTATTTATCTATATATGGGAGACCGGGTCAAAGTCGTATAGCTAAGGGTCTAGGGCTGTAGGTCATTCATTTCAAAACACAAATTTACCAAATCAACATATATAATTAGTCAGTCTCATAAGGAACAAAGTTACATAAACATATTTCGCGTAATTACAATCCCACCAAAAACATTCAATGTAAAAAAAAGCCAAGTCTCTCTATGCAATTCTTCCATCGTAAAAAGTTTTGAGATCGCATAGGAGCCAAGTCCTGTTCAACTTAATTTGTAATAATAAATCAATATTTTGTGACTATATCAATAGTTTTATTTACATTACAATAACAGTGACTTGGCCATGAGCACAAGTTAAAGGTCGTTTGCTCCTTGTAATTACGTGCAAATACCGTTGAATTTATATATTATATATATTATGGACATGATTTTGTAACTGATTGGAATTTGAGATCACTATGGACTAAACATGCGCCATAGTGCATGTGTAGTTCACTGATCTTGGATGATACCGACTGTCGGTTAAGGTGTCCTGATATTATTTATTATTTACTTGCAACTCCTCAAAATATGCCGTTTTATATTTGTATCTTATTGTGCTCATGGCCAAGTCACTATTATTGTAATGTAAACAAAACTATTGATATAGTCACAAAATATTGATTTATTATTACAAATTAAGTTGAACAGGACTTGGCTCCTATGCGATCTCAAAACTTTTTACGATGGAAGAATTGCATAGAGAGACTTGGCTTTTTTTTACATTGAATGTTTTTGGTGGGATCTCATTTATTTTTTGTAGGTCTCTTTCTTTTATTTTTATAAATAAACAAAATTGCAATAAAAAATATTTGCTTTTTGTACATAAACAAAGAACAAAGTTAACAATGCAGTCAAAATTCATATACCATGTTCTTGTAAAACCGCAAATATAAATTTGTTTTCTATTATTTACTAAGGTATATAATTTATTACCGTTTTTATAATTTTCCCTTTACATGTAGCTAAAAACCTATCTTGGTGCCAAATTTGAAGGTTCTAAGTTTGCTAGAAGTACCTTAGATTTTTGATGATCGGTCAGTGAGTGAGTCAGTGAGTGACAAAATGGTGTAACTTTGATCGCTCATAACTCGTAAACTATTGGTTCAAATGTCATGTAATTTTGAGGCTGAGCTTGTTTTAATACTTACTCTAGGTCATCGAAAATCTAAACCCCTAGCTTTGTCCGTATCGATGATACAGGGGGGGTGAAATAGCCGCGAAACGCTTCGAGAAAAGAATGGTACGGCCGTGCCCGTTTTGCTCGAGACTTGGCTGGGGCACTGCCGTGCCCCCAGATATTAAACAAAAATAACGAAAGATAATTAAACCTTAACTTATTACGATTTTGCCCCGACACATGGACAAAACCGTATACTGTATACGATACTGCCCCGGAAATTAACGTGAAGCAACGCACCCCATACACAAGAAATCATCCAACTCCTCTGAGCCATAGCCTGTACAACCTTCATGAGCCCAGCCTTTACACCCCATACATTGTACCCAACCTTCATCCATGCGGCTTGCACCATATTCTTCGAGGCAGTACAGACAAATGTTATCATTGATGGTTTTTGGTTTTTGTTTTTTGGCTTTAGGCGGCTGGTTCAAATTTAGTTTAGGTGTTTTATTTTTTGAGCTGTTTATCAATTCATTTTTATATGGAGAAGAAGTTTTGCCCCGGACGGTTTTGCCCCGGACGGTTTTGACCCAACGTTCAATGTATAAACATATTACTCACTACTACACGCGTAAATCAATGTCGCCGGTATAAATATTGTAAATTACGAGTAAATATACACACTTTCACATTGTCAATTGGACACTTACCTGTAGTATATGTAAACTTCACTGTTGTTGCTTCAATTTTCACAAAAATAAGATGAATGCAACCAAAAAACAATAAAATCAAATATTTTGATAACGCGCGTGCCTGTGGCGACAAGTGTTCGTTGACAATTAGATCCCATTAGGTATGGGCGTTATTTAACGTCACTAGTTACAATAACTGGCTACAGGGCATGTAACCGGTTAACTAGTTTCGAGTCACAGATAATCACGTGATTTTTGTAACTAGTTACATTATGTTATGATGTTGATCATCATTTTAAATAAAACATATTGCAGTGTCTTCAAGTATATAATTAATTAACAGTCAACATACCTAATCAGTTACGACATGAGTCCGTGATTCTATCTCTATCATCATATCTTGTCTCTGACTCTAGGGATGTCCACACTCTCATAGACTATAATTAGTCTACTCGACTATACTTATAACATCCTTCCCTTTTACATTATATACTTAATCTTATATTAAACTGAACTATTGACATATATACTTACAATATGAACAGTTTTACAATTACAATTTTCTTAGTAAATATTATTCAACAAATATTCAAAGTACTTACTAGTTATAATTTAGACAAATATTGAAATCCACTAATATATAAAGTAATGATGAGAACTCACATTTTAAGTTACAATCATACAATGCTAAGATACAAATTCTTAATTATTAATTAAACAAAATCTTTAAAATAACTTGGTCTTTTAATCAATCTACCTGATCTTGATACCCTACTATCAGTTGCATTATTATTAGACATCAATTGTCCTGAAGAACCATTGTTCTCTTTAGGTGTAATACTAGTTTGTATGTCTTGTCCTTGAATTCTCTGCTTCTGTACTTCTTGTCCCTCACTATCTTCATAATTTCCTTGATCCCTACTCCTATCATAATACCTTCCTCCTTTAATTAACATTTTCCTATTCCTTGTTATAACATTTCCTGACTCATTTTTTACTTGATATGATCTTGGACCACTACCTTTTCTTATCACTACTCCGCTTTCATAGGGTTTCTTAAAATTCTCATCCTGTATTTTAACAATTTCTCCTTCTCTCAACTCCGGTAAATTTCTACTTCCTATATTATAATACTTTTTTTGAATTTCCTGTCTTATCAAAAGTTCTTGTTTATAACTATCTTTCTTATCCTGTATTAAATTTAATTTTGGCAAAATTGTTTTAATATTTCTATTAAATAGCAATTCTGAAGGTGATTTTCCATCCATGGTTACAGGAGTGTTTCTATACATTAACAAACCTAAGTATATATCTTTTTTATCATAAATTAACTTTTTTAACAATTTCTTTACAGTTTGTATGTATCTCTCTGCTAAACCATTACCTTGGTGATGTTTTGGACTTATTATCTTATGTTCAAAATTCCATTCTCTAGAAAAACTTTTAAACTCAAAGCTGGTGAATTGAGTTCCTGCATCTGTATAAATTATATTTGGTATACCATGCCTTGCTAGAATTTCTTTAATACTGTCAATTGTACTTTTTGCATATAAATTATCTAATGGTTGTATTTCCACATATTTACTATATGCATCAACAATCAATATGTATGGTTTTGAATATAGAAAAAATATATCTATAGACAAAATTTCCCATGGTATTTGTGGAATTTCCTTCTCAATCATTGACTCTTTCCTATTTATATTCTGAAAACTTTTACAAGTGTCACAATTTTGTATCAGATCTTCTATCTCTTTACTCATATTTGGCCAAAACACTGAATTTCTTGCTAACACTTTACTTTTTTCTATTCCTAAGTGTGCATAATGTATGTTTTCTAATACTTCCTTTCTTTTAGTTTGTGGTATTACTATATTTCTACCTTTTACAATTAATCCTCTAATATTACTCAACTCATCTCTGTAACTATGAAAAATTTTAGCTTTACTATCTATCTGTGACTTATTTTCCGGCCATCCTTCTAGTATATATTTATTTACTGTCATTAATTCCTCATCTTTTGCTGTTTCTAACACTAATTCTTTAAGTTTTTCATCTGATATTCTAAAACTTTCCATAATCATGGCTACATGTGTTTCTACTTTTAGATCTGTATTCTCTTCTGTTTCTAATAAATGAGATCTACTTAAATGATCTGCTACTAATAGTTCCTTACCTGGTTTATAATTTAACTCAAATGAATAGGGTTGTAAAGCCATTCTCATCTTTTGCAATCTTGCTGGACATCTATTCAATGGTTTGGAAAAAATTGATACCAGCGGTTTATGATCTGTCTCTACATTAAATTGACTTCCATACAAATATTGATGAAACTTAGTTATTCCATATAAAATTGCTAAACATTCTTTTTCAATCTGGCTGTATTGTATTTCTGTTTCTGTCATTGCCCTAGAACCATAAGCTATTGGTTTTCCTTCTTGTAAAATTACTGCGCCTAATCCTGCCTTTGAAGCATCTACACTAAGTACTATCTGTTTATTTATATCAAAATAACTCAATACTGGTGGTTCAATTAACAATTTTTTCAAAGTCTTATAAGCTTTATCTTGTTCTTTCGACCATACAAAGGGTACATCTTTTTTAATTAATTGTCTCAATGGTGCTGTTACCTCTGACACATTGGGAATAAATCTTGCTACATAATTAATCATACCCAAAAATCTCAATAATTCTTTTTGAGTTTTTGGTTCTTTCATCTCTACTATAGCTTTTGTTCTGTTATGGTCTATCTTTATTCCTTCCGTTGTTAGTACATGCCCTAAATATTTAACTTCTTTTTTTTTTAAATTACACTTTTTCCTATTAAATTTAATATTATATTCCTGAGCTTTCTTAAGTACTTGTTCTAGTATTTTATCATGTTCAGCTTCTGTTTTCGCATGTATTAAAATGTCATCAATATACATCTCTACTCCATCAATATCTTTAAATATTTCACTAAAAACTCTATGAAAAACTTCTGGACTTGAAGCTAAACCAAAAGGTAATCTATTAAAATGAAATCTTCCAAATGGAGTATTAAATGTGGTTAAGCTTTTACTATTATTTGTTAATTTTATCATCCAAAAACCTTTATTTGCATCTAAGGTACTAAAATAATTGCTTCCTTTTAACTTAGCTATTATTTCGTCAACATTAGGAATCATCATTTGTTCTCTTTTTATCTGAGTGTTTAAATATTGTGGATCTAAGCAAATCCTCATAGCCCCATCTGGTTTAGTTGTCATAACCAATGAGCTTACAAAATCAGTTGGACCTTCTGTTTTACTTATTATTCCTAATTTTTCTAATTTACTTAATTCTTCCTTCAATTTATCTTTCAATTTAAATGGTATGTGTCTAGTTCTTTCAATTTTTCCTTGCCAACCTTCTTTTAACTTAATATCATACTCATAATTTTTTATCTCACCTATCCCGTTAAAGGCATCCTTATATTTCTCTAAAAAATTGAAATTTTTTAGTCTGAACACAGTCAATTTTCTCATTATTTGTCCTCTGAATTAAATTAAATGTAATCAAAGTAGGCAAACCTAAAATAGGTACGTAATTACCTTTACAAACGTGAAATTCTATGTTCTCAACCTGGTTACCTATTTTTACTGACAATTTTATTTTACCTAATGTCTCTATTTTCTCATTACTGTAACTAGTCAATTTACAATTAGATTTTTGAAAATTACTTATTCCAAATCTATAACAATCGTTTACAGATATGACATTACACTGTGCACCCGAGTCTAATTTAAATTTTAAGTTTCTATCTAATTCTGTAAAATATACATATTCATACCAGTTCTTTTCTGACTTTATGCTACTTATATTTATGATATACATACGACATGACTCTTCACTATCGCTTGATTCACTCTCTTGAACAGCTTTTACATCTCTTGCTCTACATTTTCTCGCAAAGTGGTTCATCTTACCGCATTTCTTGCATTTCTTTCCATATGCTGGGCATCTTCTCTCGCTGTGATGAAATCCACATCTCATACAGTCAAACATCTTCTCAGCTCTCGGACCTTCTTGTCTCTTATACTTCTCTGAACTTCTATGTTCTGTATTCCTCTTATCTGATCTGTATCCCGATTCTCTGTCTTTCTCAGTATGTCTCTTCTTATCTGTTGAATTTCTTGTTTCTTTCTCAGACTCTGTTCCTCTTCCATTCTTCTTTTTCACATGATGCACTGCACTTGTTCCTGGTTCATTCTCTATTTTCTTCATCTGCTCCTCCGCTAGCTCTGCTGCCTTGCATATCTTAATGGCTTTTGTGAGTGTCAAATCACTTTCTCTTAGAAGTCTGTCTTTCAGCCTCTTGTCTAAGATTCCAGTTACTATTTTATCTCTTAACATTCTTTCTACTAAGTTCCCAAAATCACATTCTGTACTAAGTTTTTTAATATCAGTATAAAAACTATCAAAATTTTCACCTTCTCTTTGATTTCTCGTAAAAAACAGGTGTGAATTGACACTTTCATTCTTTCTGGGAATGAAGTATTCATTAAATTTTTTTATAACTACATCATACTTGTATGTTTCCTCTTTTTCAAAATCAAAAGTTGCGTGGATATCCTGGGCTTCCTCTCCCATACAGTGCAGTAACAGTGCTGTTTGTACTTCAGTTGGTTCGTTTTTAGCACCCGACGCCAATCTATATATCTCAAATCTCTGCATGAATTTTTTGTATTCTTCCATTGTCAGGTTTTTTAGACCAGTTGGGGGTTTCAATCCCATTATTCCCTTTCTTGTAGATTCCGCCATTTTTTTTTTTTTTAAGTTTGAGCGTCTTTGTCGTGCGTCGAAGAAGTCATTCGCCCAATACAATATTGATGATTTTTAACTGACCTTATCGCAGCGCCATGTTATGATGTTGATCATCATTTTAAATAAAACATATTGCAGTGTCTTCAAGTATATAATTAATTAACAGTCAACATACCTAATCAGTTACGACATGAGTCCGTGATTCTATCTCTATCATCATATCTTGTCTCTGACTCTAGGGATGTCCACACTCTCATAGACTATAATTAGTCTACTCGACTATACTTATAACACATTATTATAATGCAGTGATCGAATGAGAAACGAGAAACGAAACAAAACTATGTTGCTAGCGCATGTCACTTCTTCGCGCGTAATATGTGATCCTACTAGTTACTGTTACTGATCGGCAAAGCGAGCCGAGAGTTCCCGAAATCACGAGTGATGACACGATGAAATCCGACCTAATCCGAACATGCACGTGCCAAGTCGCCAACTTACTAACAATAAATAGTTCTGATTGTGATGCGTTTAATTTTCATACGTATTACTTAGGCTTTAGAGATTAGTTTAGATTGATCATTATTATAAACCTTCGACGGGCGGCGTACGAACACTAATATGAAATTGGTATTATTGTTTATGTTTACTTTGACAAGTAAAATTTGTTTAGGTCGTTCGTAAATATTGCTTTATTAAGTAATTATTTATTGCAAAATCCCCTTCCATGCATGTTTTTGTAATATTTTTGTATAGTGTAAATAGTGTAAAAAAACTGTAAATAAGTAAATTTCTTTTTCGTCATGTCTCGATGCAATTCGAGTGTCCTGTGGGAGTTTTTCCAAAAACTCCCAAATGAAAAAAAAGCTAAGTGCAACAAGTGTGGTGAAGTTTATAATCAAAATAATGAACTTCTAAATACGCCTGCATAACTTTCATTGTAATAAATTATTCGATGCAGTCAGTCCTAAGCCTGATTAAAGTATGAAGGGAAGTTTATTTGTTTAGATTACATCAGTTACAAAAACTTATCCGTTCAAAAAACTTAAAGCTTACGTAACGTAATTTAACCGTTTTGTATTTTCGTTTCGCTAATAACTGTAATACTTTGATAAAATCACCATGTCGAATCACCGAATAGAATATGAAAAATCGCTAGTTACAAAAATCGCTAGTTACTAAAACAGGTTACGCGTTCGAAGTAACTGGTTACGTTACGTTTCGCGAAAACCACGTAACGACCCATACCTAGATCCCATTGGTCGACGCCGCTGAGCGACGTACGCGCGTTAAATTCGAATTATTGACAAGTATAAACATGGTATACTGTTTTACCCCAGTATACGGTTTTGTACGGGTTTCCCCTACTTATAATAAATCTGTAGAAAGGTCAATTCTGTACATTAAATATATTTTCAAAATAACTATCAGGGGGGTGATTACTGAACGATACTAATGCCAAAAATGCAATCAGTAAAATTTTTGTCTGTCTGTCTGTCTGTATGTTCCTTATAGAAACAAAAACTACTCGACGGATTTTAACGAAACTTGGTACAATTATTCTTCATACTCCTGGGCAGGTTATAGTATACTTTTTATCACGCTACAATTAATAGGAGCAGAGCAGTGAAGGGAAATGTAGGGAAAACGGGAGAAGTTGACTCAATTTTTTAAGCTTCCGTCGCGTGTGCAGCCTTAATGGTTAAAGACTCATTGATAAGCTTCGTCATCCACGCGAACGAAGTTGCAGGCACAGCTAGTCCATAATATAATTTCTAGAACAGGATGTTCATTGTGAAGCATTTTGGATGTTGTTCTTTGTTTGGATATTTATTCATGTGGCCATAGTTTGAAAACCAGATGATTGGTATACAACATGTGGCTCATTTCTGTATATACTTATTTGATTACAATTGATTGAGCAACATAGCAGTGCCTACATTAATTAAACTTGCCAAGACAGTTAAAAAAAATAAAAAAGTACACAATAAACTAATTTTAAACATAAAACTAATTTAATTTGTTGCAGTAACATATAATTGTCTTCATTTTTATATGTTTCAGGTCCTTCGTCCATACAACACTCATGCAGTTTAGAGAATCAAGAAAAGAAAACAAGGGTAGACGCTTTACTTTACAATAGATATTAGTTTTTAGAGATTTTGCTTATTTATTGAGTTTAGATTAGTTATCATCAGGAATAGGTTTATTTGGGTAGGTAGGTATTTTATTTTCTGTTATTGAGTTTGAATTAACTATAAAAAGGATATTAAAAAGTACAGATGAACCTCATCATCATCATCCACAGCCCTTGTCCTCCCACTGCTGGGCATAGGCCTCCCCTTTTTCGTGCCATTTTCTACGGTCCTGTGCCAGCCTCATCCAGACTCGACCCGAGACTTTAACTATGTCGTCGACCCATCTTGCTCCCGGACGACCGACGCTTCTTTTGCCTTGCCTTGGCCACCATTCTGTCACCGCCTTAGTCCACCTGCCGTCACTTCGTCTGGCCAAATGGCCTGCCCAGCTCCATTTCAGCCCCATTATTGTGGTACCGACGTCTCGAACTTTGGTTCGTTTTCGGATATCCACATTACGGACTCGGTCTTGAAGTTTGATGCCGAGCATAGCGCGCTCCATGGCTCTCTGTGCTACTTTAATCTTATGCACAGCCTCATGTGTGAGCGTCCATGTCTCGGCACCGTAGGTCATAGTGGGCAGGACGCATTGGTTAAAGAGACGAGTTTTAAGGCATTGTGGAATTTGGCGTGACTTCATTATGTCGTCCAGCTTCCCGAACGCTGCCCATCCAAGTTGTACGCGTCTGGAAATCTCCTTAAGCTGATGTTCCTTGCTAAAAAATAGAATATGACCAAGATACACGTAGCTATCTACAGTCTCCAGGACTTCATTTCCAACCGTAATTGGATTGAAAGTGCTGGAGACGTTTGACATCACCTTGGTCTTGGACATATTCATCCTTAAACCCACTTTTAAGGAAGCATCCGAAAGATCTTTTATCAAGCTTTGGAGATCGGTAGAATTTTCGGCAAAAAGAACCAGATCATCTGCAAACCTAAGGTGAGACAGGTATACTCCATTGATCTTAATTCCACGTGAGTCCCAGTTAAGCATTTTAATGACGTCCTCTAGGACAGTGGTAAAAAGCTTGGGTGAAATCGTGTCACCCTGTCTCACACCCCTCTCGAGTGGAATAGGGTCTGTCAAATCATGCAGTCTCACTTGCATTGTTGCGGAAGTGTAGAGTTCGCGGAGGACGTCAACATATTGTGAATCGATGAAGCAGCGATGAAGACCGTTAAACACAGCCCAGTGCTCGACACTGTCGAAAGCCTTCTCAAAATCGATGAAGGCCATACACAAGGGCTGGTTAAACTCCTGACTTTTCTCCATTAACTGCTTCACCGTGTGGATATGGTCAACTGTCGAATACCCACCTCTAAATCCGGCTTGCTCAGATGGCTGGTAATCGTCGAGCTGTCTCGTTAATCTATTGCAGATGATTTTAGCAAAAAGTTTGTAAATTTGGGAAAGAAGGCTTATAGGTCGATAGTTATTAATTAATGCTTTGTCTCCCTTTTTGTGAATGATGGTTACTAAGGCGTTTTTCCACGAATCTGGTGTGTGGGCTCTATACAAAACCTGATTAAAGAGTTCTACAAGAACTTGACGTACTGGTAAGCCACCTGCTCGGAGCAGCTCTACCGTAATACCATCTTGACCAGGAGATTTGTCACTTTTCATTTGTTGTAGTGCCCTTTCTACTTCAGAGTTTAGGATTGGTGGTAAACTCTCAGTACTTGGTTGGGATGGTACTGATAACATGGGGTTTTCTCCTGATGTTATGGAATCTGCAGATCTTGACGCATATAGCTTCCCATAGAACTCCTCAACTACTCTTAAAATTTCTTGCTTATTTGTCACTAAATTACCATTTTTATCTTTAAACTTTATTATTTGACTTTTACCTAACTTTAATTTTCGCTGAAATACTTTTGGCCCTCTATATTTTTCTATTGTATTAATAATAATGTCTGTGTTATATTTTCTAATATCCTTTCTAATAGCTTTATGTGCTCTCTTATTTGCGTTTAAACAGATGAACCTAGTTCAGATAAATATATTGATATAACACCACTATCTCAACTATCTGACGACTCTGATGTAGAAATAGTTGAACCAGAACCTAAGGCTATGTTCAGATGACAAGCGTTAGACGCGCGTCGAACGCGCGTTGGATTTTTGTATAGTGTTCACATGGCGCGCGCTTGTCAGGCGTTAAACGCGCGTTTTCGTTTACCTATCTCAGTTTGAGTTCTATTTGGTCGAAGATGGACGTAGATACAGTTTTAACGGTTATTTTATACCGACGGCAGAAACGACGCGACCGAAGACGGAGATATTGGGTCCACCCAATTTTGTCACGTTCAGCCTCAGAAACGACGTTGTCAGCGCGCGTTGACGCGCGCTGACAACGTCGTTTCTGCCGTCGGTATAAAATCACCGTTAAAACTGTTTCTACGTCCATCTTCGACAAAAGTAGAACTCAAACTGAGATAGGCGAACGAAAACGCGCGTTTAACGCCTGACAAGCGCGCACCATGTGAACACTATACAAAAATTCATACCTAGATGTATGATAAAATTTATTTTTTATTATAACTCAAAATAAAGCTCGTTTGTTTTTTTTTAAGTCGAGCGCTTGTCATCTGAACATAGCCTAAGAAAATTAAAGAGGCACCAAATTTCCGATAATATTGTAAAGTTTAGTTGTGTGTGTATGACCCACCTATGAATACATTATACTTATAGCCTATATCTGGTAACCAGTGTAAGTGGCGTCTATTAAATATTTAGTCAGTAATAAATGGTATATTAATCGATACGGTCGTTTGCTTCATCTCCCGTAACGCACCACCTTATATTTTATGGCGACTCTGCCAGGATCGGGTGTGGGATCGGTTTCGGGTGTGCGTCGCGCACTAGTGAAGAAAAAGACTTTGTACGAGAATTTAAATTGAAAGAGTAAAAAAATAAAAAAACTTTTTTGCAAAAAAAAAAAACCGACTTGAAAAATCGATAAAAGCACTAAAAAGTTAAAAATAATTCTATAACCTACCTATATTAATAAACCTATCCTAAACTACGATTAACCAATAACACAATTTAACAATTTTTGAAGTCGGTGCCAAGCTAAGTAATGAAACGACTGGTAATTCCTGAGTATGTTGATGTGTATTGTGTTTGTAAAAATAGGTATATTATGAATATGGTTAAGTGTAAACGTTAGTATCTTAAGTATTTTTGTTGTTTTCCGATTAGAATTAATATTTAGAAGCTGTAAGACTTATGTTTTATTTTTTCTGCTCTTAGTCTGTAGGTAGGTATATAGTGATTTAAGTTTTGCATGTTGCTTGGCCCCGACTCCAAAAAATTGTTAAATTGTATTATAGGTTAATCGTAGTTTAGGTTAGGTTTATTAATATAGGTAGGTTATAGAATTATTTTTTAACTTTTTAGTGCTTTTATCGATTTTTGAAGTGGGTTTTTTTTTTGCAAAAAAGTTTTTTATTTGTTTATTTTTAGTGACATATTTTTAATCTCAGATAGTATGGGTCGGCCTTCAGCTGACACCCTTTCATCATCCTCATTATAATTTCCATCAAACGAAATCCAGTGCCACGCATCTCACATCCAACGAATTCCCGCTATATTCACGAGGTCATCTTGGCTTCATCATCAGATCTGGTGGTAGAATGGTTCTTATTGAACGCAAATGCTTCACTTGTTGTAGAAAATACCAAAATCGTTGTACGTTTTCCTATAAAATTTGAAGAGTTCCCTCGATTTCGCCAAGATTCCATCATCAGATCCCGACTTGGTGACTATGGGACCATTTGGGAAGTATACCCTTTCCAACAAAGAAAAAATATTTCAAATCGGTTGGAAAGCAACGGAGTTATGCGCGAACAAATATAAAAAAAAAAAAAAACATACCTACAAACATCCGAATTGAGAACCTCCTCCTTTTTTTAAAGTCGGTTAAAAAAAGAATTTGTGAAGATGTGCCGTTCTAATATAGAAAAAGACGTAGTGTTCATTGACCAAAACGCCTCCGGTGGGTCAAACGGAGCTTCAGTTCAAGAATATCACCTGTCTACAATAAGCATAGTGTTGATCATCATATGTACGGCGTATACCTGCTATACAGGAATTGCCACCGTGCTTGGATTAGGAACGAATTTTTTGCCCAACGTTTGTCGCGTTCCTTTCGACGTGCCGAATCGCGTGTTTGCTACAAGTGCAGCCGTCCCCAGGGGTCTTTGAGAAGGTGTATGAGTGCCAGCATTAACTGAACATGCGTAAGGAAAGAACACTGCAAGTCCAGAGTGTGTAGTATGTGCGCGATATGGTGCGGTAATATGGTAACTTATCATTATTACATTATAATATTTTTTTTTTCTCTCTCGTACCTACTAATGTATATTATGTTACAAATATTAGCATGTCTCCTTGGGTAATCATGAAAAGGTCTTAATGGCAAGTGATTAAGAAGAAATATATTGTAAACTTAAGCGTATTAAAGATAATTTGGTATAGTTAAGTTACTCTAGAAGGTCAAAAACTCTATTACAAGACAAATTAAATGAGGCAAAGCTATTGCGTAATCAATTTGATGACTGTTCACATATTCTTCTTCTAAGTCGTAACACTCTTGTCAGAGTGGTCGTGGTTGCGCAGATGAGTTCACATATTATATCCCAGCAAATTAAACAAAAATATTAAAGGTCAAGTTTTAGAACAAATTCAATCATATTGCGATTTGATTAAGGATTTATATTTACAAATTGAAAGTATTTGCTCTAAAGATTACAGCTCCCAAGGTTCAGTGTGTACGGACGAGAGTAAGGAAAGCGAAACCAACAAAATGGCTAGTTTCGACTTTAAGACGGCTACTTCACTGCTTCCAAAGATGACTGGTGATGAAGATGTTACAAAAAACCTCATCGACTCCAGTAGTGTACCAGAAGTGTTACTAATTAATATTATTATGGATTCTTTACTCACGTTTTTCACTAAGCAAGGTTTGTTTATGATTTTGAGTAACAACTGCATGAAATAAGTATGTAGTTTAATACGTAAAGCCACAGTATAATGTCATTCTTATTGATATTAACTAGCTGTACCCGCGACGTTGTTCGCTTATATACCTATCATTCATCTTTATGAATAAATATTTGACTGTGATATAGAGGGCCACTAACACGAACTGCCTACTGCCGAGTAAATTTTGTCACAAATGTTGCTGTTTGTATAAATTCTCAAAATAAAAAAGTACTATCGTCATAATTATATAATTAGCTTACCGCTAAAAATTTTAAGGATTGGTTTTGATGCTACTTTGTTTAAAAATTTTAGATTTATCTTCCAAGTCCAGAACCGTGAGAAAAAAATATAATTTTCATGGTGGCTTTCGATGTCAATGTCCAAAATATGTCTACCTTGGGCAGTTTTGAACTGACTCTTTTATCTTCTTTTTTATATATGTAGTATGTTTTCTCTTTTGTGCTTTAGTTGCCCAGTTGGTTACAATAATTGAAGGTCAATGTTTTGGTATTGAGTCTACTGAAAGCAGCTGTCGCTCTAGGCAGTAAATGGCAAAGGGCACCCAAAAACCGAATCCATAAGAACAAATTAGTCCATTTTTTATGCTATAGTTCTCGTTGGTACCGTAGTCCCTAGTGAGACTACTGGGCGCGAGGTTTTGGTGCGAAACCTCGAAATTGAACTACGCCGTTAAATTGAGAGTGGATATCAGATAGGCAGTGACTGACATGAGACCCATGAAACTGAAAGAGGAGGTAGTGACAAAAAGTTGACGTACGGTTTGAGAGGCGCAGTGGCAGAATTACCAAAACTGTGTTATAAATTATTTGTTTGGAAAGATTAAGTAATAGCTATCCAAGGACAATCTCAGTCTACCCTGATTAAAGTCAGAGGCTGTATCCTGTACAATTCGCTTAATTAAGTGTAAGGTGCAGCATAAGGTGATGGGCTTATACCGTACATATATTTTAAAATGTAGAGAATGCGATAGAAAGTTTATTTTATTTAGGGTTTTGGCCCAAACTTCCGGTAATAGGGTACAAAAACTTTATGAAATATAACACATAAATAAAACGTCATGTACGCATAAAAACCTACATGAGAAGCAAGCTACCTTTTAAAGAATATTAAAGAGGTAGTACATACTAAAGATTGTGTGATAAAAAGATCATTGGGTTTTTGGGTAAAAGAAAATAAATAAGAAATACAAAAAGATCTTGTCCATGGAATATAATATAGATGACCAATAAAAAACATTACACATTATGTTGGAAAAATAGTTTAAAAGTGGATTAAAGTTTTTAACCAACTATAAAGTGATCTATGGGGAAGCTTACGTTTTCAAGTCAGAAGCGAATGCGTAAATTTCCAAGCAAATGGCCAGGACATTTACGCCTGAATCACTTTACGGTATATGCCATGCACGTTTGTTCCTACATGATCAGCAATAAGGAACAAACTTACCTACGGAGATTAGTAAATACAAACACTAAATAATTGTAAGTTTATATATCGGTTGAGAAAAAAATCACGACTTAAAGATGTCGTTTATTGCGACTAAAAATACAACATAATGTTACAAATATTTTTTTACTTAAAAACGATACGTTAGTAAAACACAAAAAGAGTTATCTCTACTGAGATTTGAACTTGGGTATCAAAAAATTCAAACTTATATAAGAAAAAGGACGCATGAAAAAAAATACAAACATTAACAACCGGATTTGAACTTGCAGCAAGATCACTCATATCCAATCGTTCAACCGCCAAGCTGTTTACTTCGATAGCCAGTTCACTAAAATATAGGTACTAATCAAATTGAAGATTGCTATGGCTACCTCAGTCTGCCATGGTTACCCTCTTGTTTATCTGTCAATAATGCCAATTTATGTGTGCAGTTGAGAAAATGATTTTGGAAATTTAAAGCTCCACCCCTTATCAGCTAGATTCCATAGCATGTTTCAACATAGCTAACAACCATCTACGATTTCTTGAAAACAACCTCTCAATTTTTTACACCATTCGATTAAGTAGTTTATGTTTGATACTGTAACATAAAATCTGACCCCCGGCAAAAGAG
Organism: Autographa pulchrina; assembly: GCA_905475315.1. Taxonomy (NCBI): domain Eukaryota; kingdom Metazoa; phylum Arthropoda; class Insecta; order Lepidoptera; family Noctuidae; genus Autographa; species Autographa pulchrina. The sequence goes on along the minus strand of FR997762.1, from coordinate 4,886,104 downwards.
AGTTGTTATGCAATTACTGTACTGAATTGCGTGTTGTAATATTTTACTTCTAGAACTCACTAAATTAATCATATCTTTTGATAGAGTGAACCGATTTCGATGAAACAAAAACTAAGTTATACCTCAAGTTGTGTATAATTTTTGTATATAAACATTGTCTGCATTGAATTCGTAGATTTTACGTGATGTGTGCACAAACAAACAGACAAACAGACAAAAATTTCAAAAATGATGGAAATGGGTTCTGTTAGTAATCCTTTAACACGCTGGCTATTTTTTTTTTCAATTTCTTCATTGTACAAAAATGACTTTTCTTCAGATTTATTATATGTATAGATTATGTACGACATCCGTGGTCGAGTGGCGTACACACCGGTTTTTAAAGGTGTCACTATAACTGAGGTCCCAGTTTCGATCCCTAGACAGGACAATGCAGAAAAAACTTTTCTACATATTAAGTTCTGAGGTTTACGCGAATGTTAGACATTGAAATAAAAACTACTTTTACGGATTTTATCGCGGTTTGTATTTAGATTTTAGGTCCCGACGGGTCACGGGCAGACAACTGAGTCTGCCTGTGACCCATGATACCTACCTGTAATTTTATTTCAACTTTTCTACATCTTCGTTGCTGTGGGATTTTGGTTACTATAGTTAGTACTGTCTTACCTGTTGCAGTATAGTGACAGTAATATTAAAATGGTGATGCTCTAACGTCGATGTGGTGTACATCGCAGCCAGAGGTGATGCTATCTCGCTCATATACTTGTGGGTGTACCCTCGGTGGTCCAGGTCGTGGCAAAGACACGCCACGAAGAGGGCTAGACGCTGTAGAAAAGTAAAAATCTATATACAAGGTGTTATTGAAAGGGTATAATCTATCTGAAAGGGGTGAAGAGTACATCTGGTATAGAGTATGTTTAGAAAATTTCAGATCGAAATTAGTAAATTTGTTTCGGTCTGTAGATTTATGTTAAGTAGGTAATTAATATCGAGTTAGATTCGAACTTTCTGGTTCTCCAACTAAATTACTCTTAAGAATTAAGATATTGTAACTTTTGTACAGGCGATAAAGACTTACTATGTATAAGATAGCAAAATAAGTCATAAAATGCCACTCATCATATTTTCCAGTAAAGGTGGGAATTTGAATACCTACGAGGCAACTTAACGGAGTTTGTGAGCCGTTATTCGGTGTAGATATATGCGGGTACATTCGACTTGTATTGTATAATATGTCTCTTCGAACTGTTCGTAAATGTTTTCTTCACAATAAGAATCTTCCTTGTCATCGTCTTTACTAAGCTTCAAAATAGTTTGTTTGTGTCCCACCTTAAAGTTACTCCATAGTAATAGTTCTTCTAACGTTTCTAATCTCGTTTCTAAATAAGGACGTTTTATTCTATCCTTAGGTGCCTTTTTGTAGTTCTTCTCAGCGTTTTTCAAGTTGTCTAATAGCTCCCTTTGGTACACCAGAAGGTCCTCAATTCCGATATTCGAAGTCATAATGTTTACAAACACACAAATTCACTAATTATGCAGTTATTTTTGACTAAAATGTATCTTCAATAATTCCTTATCGCTGTGGAATGCGGTAGCCTATTGTTCTCGCGGCTCGCTCGCAGTGGCCGGCCGGCGATCACTATCCGTCTCGAATTGGACCAAATGTTCAGGGCGATAAGGCTCACTTTTGTATTTGGGTATTTAGAAAATAAGGAGACGTGCTACACAAGTGTCGCGTTAAAACTAAGTGGACTGTATGTAAGTAGGGTAAATACGCCATATGTCGGCCCCCCCCCAATCGTCGGCCGTCTGCACATTTTTATCTTGCGTTCGTTCCAAGGGTAATAAAGTGGTAATTTTACTACTCGAATTGCAACCTAAGTTCATATTCTATACGCACAAACTGTCACTATCCTATTACGTCACCCGGTCTTCACACACTGAGCGTCAGCAGCGATCGCGCCGTTGAAGAGTCAAGTTCTTAGTTAAAGTAGCTTACTTGATGAGAATACCCACGCTTCGGGGATTGATATTACAACGGTAAGACGTTTCTTTATTTTTGTTTTAAGCTTTGTTATCACTAAAAAGTTATTTTTACTATATTTTGACATTGTTTTTTTAACGTTTTTCGTATTATTTTAAATGAAAAATAGGAGGCCGCCATTAGAATACCAGTTTCGGCTTAAAACCGAATTCTCGGCCGGGGCCGACTTAAAGTAAATGCAGTCTGTTTTACAAATTCCAATTCTACCAATTCCATTTGCTTAATAGGAGTATTTGCAAAGCTTAATAGGTTAATAAATATATTTTACGTTTAGTCGCTAAATACCGGCCGGGGTGATCTTAGTTGAATGTCGAGAAATGAGGCACACACAACAGGGGCCGACTTTAAATATATTAAATATTGTAATGTCGGCCAGCCTCGAATTTGAACGCTAATATACAGGCTGATTACTTTTGTATTTTTTTAACAAACTTATTTGCTCGAAATTGAATATTATGTTATGTACCCAATACAAAAATTTATTAACATTTTAAATAGGTTAAGTTTAGATGTAGAAGTTGACAGTATCGAAGACATAATTATGTATATTATTCATGATAGCTAAATATGGTTTGGGATACAATTGAAAAATGATTTTTGGAATTTGCTGGTTATATTTATTCCGATGTTTAACTTAGTTATAATTATAGTAACTTTTAAACAAATTACCCTAAGACAAATACAAATGTATACTCCTGCCAAAATAAATCATGTTGATTATATTTTTCATTGTCTTAATTTTAAACACCCTATATCCGGCCGACATTTGGGAAAAACACCGCCGACAATAGGCCGCGAACGGCCGACTTAAGGGTTTTTTCGTCTTCAACGCATCTTAACCTTAATCCTTTTTTATTTTAGTAGAAAATTCAAATTTATGCCTAAAAACATAAAATAGATTTATCAACCTGTCTAAAACCGCAACACAAGCTATCCTTTGTTGCAAACTGGTGCAGCCAGAGCATTCCAAAGTTAGAAAATCCGTAAGGGGGCCGACATTTAGCGTATTTACCCTATATAAGGTGCTATAAAAATATCTGCCACGGCTTTAATGGGAGGTAGTATTGTGTTTATAGATTACAATAGTGAAGAACTTTCGTACCCCGGAACAGTTAATTAAATTTGAGAGAATAAAATAGTTAAATTAACATTGACTCTATTCTGCGTAACGTGGTTCACAAGGTTGAGCGGAGCGGCAACAGCTTATGACACGGGATGGTTTTATACTAATAAATCAATTCAAATTTATACGTTATTTTTTTTTGTATGAAAAAGAATATGATAAATAATCAATAATTTATCTTTACTATTGTAATCTATAAACACAATACTACCTCCCATTAAAGCTGTGGCAGATGTTTTTATAGCACCTTATATATATTAAGTACTAGCTGTGCCTGCAACTTCGTTCGCGTGGATGACGAAGCTTATCAATGAGTCTTTAACCATTAAGGCTGCACACGCGACGGAAGCTTAAAAAACTTTTAAAAAAAAAGAGAACCGCCTTCAAAAATCCGATTCACTGAAAAGTATTAAATAATTTTAAATGTACTGCTTATCAAATAACCAAAATATTAGGATAATAAGTATAATTATACTTCAAGCACAATTATTGTTATGTTTGGAGTCGGTGTCAGCCGCTAGTAGCAAATTTTAGTACTATATTATAAGGACAGACACCGACTCCAAAAATAACAATAATTGTGCTTGAAGTATAATTATACTTATTATCCTAATATTTTGGTTATTTGATAAGCAGTACATTTAAAATTATTTAATACTTTTCAGTGAATCGGATTTTTGAAGGCGGTTCTCTTTTTTTTTAAAAGTTTTTTTTTTATTAATACTTTTTAGTGTTTGATACTTTTTTACTTACTAAAAATGGGTTTAGTCAAGTCGAGATAATCGCGTTTAAACATACACACATACATACAGGTCAATCTGAGAACCTCCTTTTTTTCATGTCGGTTAATTATAAAATACCAAAACCTTCTCCTTGGTCTAACAAACACTTTTCTGAAAACCGTATCAAAATCGGTTCAGTCAAACGCGAGATAATCGCGTCCAAATATACATACATACAAGTCAATCTGAGAACCTCCTTTTTTTCAAGTCGGTTAAATAAAACATACTAAAACCTTCTCCTTGAACTAACAAATTATTTTCTGTTAACCGCATCAAAATCGGTTCAGCCAAACGCGAGATAATCGCGGACAAACATACATACATACATACAAACATACAAACATACAAACATACATACATACATACATACAGGTCAAACTGAGAACCTCCTTTTTTTTGAAGTCGGTTAAAAATTGAGTAACTTCTCCCGTTTTCTCATCACTGCTCTGCTCCTATTGATTGTAGCGTGATGAAAAGTATACTATAACCTGCCCAGGAGTGTGAAGAATAATTGTACCTACCAAGTTTCGTTAAAATCCGTCGAGTAGGTAGTTTTTGTTTCAATAAGGAACATACAGACAGACAGACAGACAAAAATTTTACTGATTGCATTTTTGGCATCAGTATCGATCACTAATCACCCCCTGGTAGTTATTTTGAAAATATATTTAATCATTAAATATATTTTAATTTTATATATTTCAATATATAATTTTATATATTTCAATGTACCTTTTATGACTGTTAGTCATTATCTTTGTTTTGTTTACATTCATTTCTAAGCCAATGCTAGAGCTTTCATCATCAAGGGATCTCATCATTTCTTCTAGATCTTTAAAGGTTTCAGAAATTATGACTATGTCGTCCGCAAACCTTAGATGGTTTATATAACATCCGTTAATTAGCACTCCTTTGTTTGACCAGTCTAATTTCCGAAATATATTTTCGAGCAGAGCGATGAAAAGTTTCGGTGACAGAGGGTCTCCCTGTCTGACTCCTCTTTCTATGCTTATAACTTCTCCTCTGTTTTCTAGTTTTACTTTACTCGTACTGTTTGCATATATAAATTTTAAGATGTTAATATATTTTTGTTTAATGTTTGAACATCGTAGTGCATTCCATATTGAGCAGTGGCTGATGCTGTCAAAGGCTTTGCTATAATCAATGAAGGCCAGATACAGAGGTCTGTTAAACTCTCGGTATTTTTCAATAATTTGTTCTAGTGTATGTATATGGTCCATTGTGCTAAATCCCGACCGGAAGCCTGCTTGCTCTCTTGGCTGCTGCTGATCAATATCCTGTGATAATCTTTCTAGAAGTAGAGATGAAAACAATTTGTATATGCTTGCTAGTAGGCTAATGGGTCTATAGTTCCCTATGTCCAAGGGGTTACCTTTTTTGTAAAGCAAAATTATATCTGATGTGCACCATTGTTCAGGTACAGTTTCTGTTTCCAACACCATATTATATAAATGTAACAGATAGTGAATCAGAATAGGTGCTCCTATTTTGAGAACTTTATTACATAGCCCATCTGAGCCAGGGCTCTTCTCAGATTTTAACCGCTTTATGTGTTTGTAGATTTCTATGTCTTCAAATGGCTTAACATGGTCCTGATCAGTTCATCATCTCCGATTCTTGATTGTATTTCAATGTCACGGTTATTTCTCTTCTGGTATAAATTCTTGTAGAAATTAGTTGCAAGGTGTATTATGTCTTTTCTTGATTTTGTTTCGGTTGACTTTTGTTCCAGTTTTTGTATCCAAGTTTTATGTGTTATTAATTCTTTGTATGCTCTTTTGGCACTTCTAAAGTTTTTTATGTTTCTTGTAATGATTTCTTGTCTGTGGTTTCCGTAATCCCTCTTGATTGATTTATTGGTTTCTTTATATGTATATTCTGCTAAGTTCATTTTTCATGTCTTTTGTTTTATTATTTGTGCGTATTAGTTCAGTGCGTCTTTTTATTAGTTGGTCTGTGTCTTTACTAAATATTTTTTGCCGTTCTTTTTGGGTTCTATTTTTTGACATCAGACTGTCCGTTAAGACCTTTTCCAAGAAGTTATAATAGGTTTGGATGTCGCTTGAGACTGCTTCTTTGCCCTTCATATGTATGTTTAGATTTTCGATGTATGTTTTGATTTCGACTTCTGTTTTCGGAATATTAAGTGGTGTTACGAAGTTTTTTCTACACTTTATTGGGCGACTTAGTAGTAGTGTTGCTCGCAGTGGTCTATGATCAGAAGGAAATTGTATGTTGTTAAGTATTTCAACATTAAGGATTATAGCATGAGTAAAATAAATGCGTTTAAATGTAGTCCAAAAAAATTTCAACCTAAAAAAAATGGTTGTTGTGCCTCACTCGACATAGATAGGTATAGTGTGTCGCGGACTTTTTTGTAGATATTTATAAGATCTACAATTAATTAGAACATTTTATGGTTCTATCTTTTATAGTTTAGGCAGCGTACGCAAAATAAGTAACTTTTCTGGTTGATTTTTTACACCTTGTGTCCGAAAAACCCAAATATCTTGCGGAACCCTATTTTTTTCCAAAATAAAATTTAGCCTATGTTACTCGTGGATAATGTAGCTTTCGAATGGTGAAAGAATTTTTAAAATCGGTCCAGTAGTTTTTGAGCCTATTCATTACAAACAAACAAAGTTTTCCTCTTTATAATATTAGTGTGGATAGTGTGGATTAGTGTGGATATAGGGTCTACTTGCGTTAACGAAACGACGAAACTTAGCCGAGCGGCCGTCAAATACCAACTGAATTAAAATCGTGATATTCTTATTTTCGTATCGAAGTTTTGTTGTTTCGAACGAAGGACCCAATAAAATAGAAAAACCGGTAAAAACGTTTTATTAACCGAGAACAATTCCAATGTTATTGTTCGAACGGAACGCTTATTATAACGTTCCGTTCGAACGTAACCGAAACAAACTGGTTTTTAGGTATTTAAGACGAAACCGTTTCGAAAAATATACCGGTATCCGAGCCCTGATTTAATGTACAGAATTGACCTTTCTACAGATTTATTATAAGTATAGATAAGACATTACATGTTGCATTGCGCAGCTGTTTGGTACCGCTCTGGAGAGCTTTAATACAACTAAGATAAGTGCGTTCTTTACGATTTTCTAGATTTTACATGCTTACGTAAAGCACCAATTTCTAAAAAATTAGGAGAACTTTTGTTCAACCTCTAAATCAATGTACCATCATTGTTTTAATTATATTCCATATTTTCTGAATTGATAGCATTCTGCCTTTTGTTTTAATAATGACCATCCTAAAAATATCTTGTTAAGGGAACGCTACATGAATTTGCATCACATTTGGTGAGACATTAGTAGAAATGTTTTTCAATAATTATCAGAATATTTTACGAAAAAAAAAGGAAAAAATAATAATATTCACACCTCGGCGGGGAATCGAACCCCGGTCTCCGGCCGATGTCCAGTTTCCGGCCGGTGTATTATCCACTATACTACCGAAGCTCGAGTTATATTGACCGAAATAAGGGATTCGTTCCAGGACTTCCAGACACAAAATTGCAGATAACTGCCATATTTGTGAATAATTAATCAAAGTTTCAATGATTTTCTAATCCGATGGCTTTTCAACACCCTTCAACAGCAATGTTTTTAATAGCCAGACAAACTATCATTCCTGAAAATTTGCAGTAGAATTAAAAAAACGATATAAAAATTGCAATTTTTAAAATTGTTGTATTCATTTCAAATTAAAATCATCCCATTTATTTATTTTACATGCATGTTAATTAATATAGTACATTGCAACCGTCCGCAGCCGGGGCGGGTCGCAAGTATGACGTTGTAGCGCCATCTGTAACAACCCTCATGCGTTTCACGGGAAGCAGGTTATCAAGCCGGACGAGCCAGGCATATGATAACCACCCCCTGTTAACAGATGGCAGTATACACGCAAATTTAAAGGGCCTTTTTATTACATTTAGAAGTATTTCCTTACAAAGAACTCTCTTTATTTACAATTCAATGCTTTTGTTCAGGGCGATAAGGCTCACTTTTGTATTTGGGTATTTAGAAAATAAGGAGACGTGCGGATCTGTTCAAATATGATTTAATACACAAGTGTCGCGTTAAAACTAAGTGGACTGTATGTATATATATTAAGTATAAGACATTACATGTTGCATTGTGCAGCTGTTTGGTACCGCTCTGGACATTCCGCCCACCAAAGAACGCAGTTCTTTAACATAGGTAGTATATTAGTAACTCAAATAGGAACTATTCAACATCCAAACAACAATCAACGCAACAAACATAAAGTGTTAATTAGTAGACAAAATTTATGAACGGTTTTTTTTGTACAAATTAGTAGGTAATCTATGTTTGTTTTACACGATGCGCGATAAGGTCAATATAATTAACAATACATATCTGACATGATTCTAGACATAAAAATAACAATTTGTACAAACATTGACAGTTCTATAATTTCGATATACATTACTTTTAAATAAAACTTTTCCGCTATGTGTATTATGTATAAGAAATAAATTATGATTTGTTGTATAAGTTAGTTTGTATGGAACACTGCGTAACGTGCTAACTAAAACATTCGTGAACGAGCACAACACTTGGCGGCTTCACTTTGAATCAGCCGACATTCATTGCGAACACCATTACCAACTTATTTTAAATAAACGAATACAATTTATAATAACATGATTTAAGCATAATAATTGACACAACGTGAACAAACCGAGACACGAAATAGAACACTGTTAGAATCATGTTTGTCTTGCATACCGTTTGACGAACTTATGTACTACAAACTGTGTTTACAATACTTTTAACACAAGTAACACGTGAATTTTATATTCTAAGACATTTCTATCAATAACCGTGTAAAGTTTAATGTTCTTTAATCCTTACTAATATTATAAATGCGAAAGTTTGTTATGTGTATGTTTGTTACTCTTTCACGCAAAAACTACTGAATGGATTTTAATGAAACTTTACAATAATGTATTTTATACATCGGAATAACACATAGGCTATAATTTATAAAGATAGTGTATGAATCGTCATTCACGCGGGTAAAACCGCGGGGCACAGCTAGTGTTGTATAAGTGTATAGTTCTGTATTGACGATATAAGTGTACATTAAATATTAGTTACTACCGACAAAATGAATTACCCTTTTTAATACATACGAATTTGAAGAAAGGTATACATAGTTAGTTGTATATCTGTATGGGTCTGTATTTTCTCTTAGAGTATGCAGCAACAAGTATGCATTGTAGTGATGTTGTGTCTGCGTGCGGCGTGTGGCGTGTGGCGTGTTGTGTGACGTCACGGCTGGCGGCTAGCACGCTCGCGGCGCTCTACATGTGGATGGTGGCCGCCGTGTAGCGAGCCTCGCCGCGCCGCCAGTTCCACTGCGACGGCCGGTACTGCGGAAGTAACACAACCAACATTATTATACTGGCACAACTGCAAGCTCTGCAGTGTCCGCGCCCCCGCCCTCGCCAGCGGCATCTGCGTGTCCTGCCGCGCCCCCGCCCTCGCCAGCAGCACCTGCGTAACCTGCCCCGCCCCCGCCCTTGCCAGCGGCACCTGCGTGCCCTGCCGCGCCCCCGCCCTTGCCAGCAGCATCTGCGTGTCCTGCCACGCCCCCGCCCTCGCCAGCAGCACCTGCGTAACCTGCCGCGCCCCCGCCCTCGCCAGCGGCATCTGCGTGTCCTGCCGCGCCCCCGCCCTCGCCAGCGGCACCTGCATGCCCTGCTGCGCCCCCGTCCTCGGCAGCTGCACCTGCGTGTCCTGCCGCGCCCCCGCCTTCGCCAGCGGCACATGCGTGCCCTGCCGCGCCCCCGCCCTCGCCACCTGCGTGCCCTGCCGCGCCCCCGCCCTCGCCAGCAGCACCTGCGTAACCTGCCGCGCCCCCGCACTCGCCAGCGGCATCTGCGTGTCCTGCCGCCCCCCGCCCTCGCCAGCAGCACCTGCATGCCCTGCTGCGCCCCCGCTAGCGGCACCTGCGTGTCCTGCCACGCCCCCGCTCTCGCCCTCGCCACCTGCGTGCCCTGCCGCGCCCCCGCCCTCGCCAGCGGCACACTGCGTGTCCTGCCACGCCCCCGACCTCGCCAGCGGCATCTGCGTGTCCTGCCGCGCCCCCACCCCCGCCAGCGGCACCTGCGTGCCCTGCCGCGCCCCCGCCCTCGCCACCTGCGTGCCCTGCCGCGCCCCCGCCATCGCCAGCGGCATATGCGTGTCCTGCCGCGCCCCCCGCCCTCCCCAGCGGCACCTGGGTGTACTGCCGCGGCACCTGCGTGTCCTGCCAGCAGCACCTGCGTAACCTGCCGCGCCCCCGCCCTCGCCAGCGGCATCTGCGTGTCCTGCCGCGCCCCCGCCCTCGCCAGCGGCACCTGCATGCCCTGCTGCGCCCCCGCCCTCGCCAGCGGCACCTGCGTGTCCTGCCACGCCCCCGACCTCGCCAGCGGCATCTGCGTGTCCTGCCGCGCCCCCGCCCTCGCTAGCGGCACCTGCGTGTCCTGCCACGCCCCCGCTCTCGCCAGCGGCATCTGCGTGTCCTGCCGCGCCCCCGCCCTCGCCAGCGGCACCTGCGTGCCCTGCCGCGCCCCCGCCCTCGCCAGCGGCACCTGCGTGCCCTGCCGCGCCCCCGCCCTCGCCAGCGGCATCTGCGTGTCCTGCCGCGCCCCCGCCCTCGCCAGCAGCACCTGCGTAACCTGCCCCGCCCCCGCCCTTGCCAGCGGCAACTGCGTGCCCTGCCGCGCCCCCGCCCTCGCTAGCGGCACCTGGGTGTACTGCCGCGCCCCCGCCCTCCCCAGCGGCACCTGGGTGTACTGCCGCGGCACCTGCGTGTCCTGCCAGCAGCACCTGCGTAACCTGCCGCGCCCCCGCTCTCGCCAGCGGCATCTGCGTGTCCTGCCGCGCCCCCGCCCTCGCCAGCGGCACCTGCGTGCCCTGCCGCGCCCCCGCCCTCGCCAGCGGCACCTGCGTGTCCTGCCGCGCCCCCGCCCTCCCCAGCGGCACCTGGGTGTACTGCCGCGGCACCTGCGTGTCCTGCCAGCAGCACCTGCGTAACCTGCCGCGCCCCCGCCCTCGCCAGCGGCACCTGCGTGTATTGCCACGCCCCCGCCTTCGCCAGCGGCATCTGCGTGTCCTGCCGCGTCACCTGCGTGTCCTGCCGTCTACCCATCGGTCAGGCTGCATGCGCGCGACGTGGCCAGCCCACTCCCAGTTAAGCGTGGCTGCTTTTTCTCCGAAATCTGTTACTTGAGTTATGGAGCGCAGCGCGAGCGCCCCCAACCTTACTTATAAAATTTTAGTGAAGTTTGTTTACCTTGATGAGCAGCTGTCCGCTGCGCGTGTGCGGGTTCTTGAAGGCGTAGAGCAGCCAGGCGGCCGCGCAGCACAGCAGCGTGACGGACACGAAGGCGGCGACCGCGCCCCCGAGCGGGGACCGGCCCGCGCCCCCCGCCGCGCCCCCGGCCGCCGCCGCCGCCACCTCCACGCCCGGTGCCGCTTTCGGAGCGTCAGCCGCTGTACCACATCAGCTTCGTATTAAAACACCCACTGACAATTGTTATGATTTTAGTCATTCACTTCACATTCCTTCAGGAATTCTCTTCGACACACAAGCACACACATTTTTTATACACACAAACAAATAAACAAGCATAAAAGCTTATATTAATTGCAGCATTGTAGCGGACATCAGTATCGTCGTTGTGTACTCACGCGTGTTGACGACGGTGTCGTGTCTGGGCGCGAGCTGGTCGGTGGTGTAGGCGGTGTTGCCGGCGGCCGGCAGTCCGCTGGCGTCGGCCGGCCCTTCAGCGCGACCCGCCCCGCACCACGTCACGTTCACTATCGTCGTCTTCTCGCATTCTGTACACATTACCACGGTATGTTTATTCATTATTTTATACAGGCCCCGTTATCAAAAGGACAGCCACGAGCTCACGGTAAAGCTCGCGGCACAGTCGCGGCTGGTCGGGCCTGATACACGGGCGAACGAGTGTACTACCTACGTGAGTTCGACAAATGGATGTGCGATTAACGCTTATGCGACAAAACTGTACTGCGACTCACCGTAGTTCGAATGCACGCTTGTGCGTCACACTGAAGATCGACATCTCGCTAGTGCGACATGAAGATGCATTTGTATTCATAATCATATGTATAAATTATGACCTTGATGGCTCAGTTAGTTACAAACTGACGTGAATTTCATCTCTCGAATAAAAATTATCCGACCCTTAGTAAAAAGCGTGTAAGATAAATTGAGTACTAACTTCTCAGCAGCCAGTCCTGCTTGTTCCTGTCGGTCCCGCTCGAGCACTTCTGTATCTGCGGGCACCACGTGCACTGCACAACACATAATAATATTACTACCAGAATATTAAAAAAGAAATCAGCTTTAAGGCTAAGGCCGCACTACGGTTCTTTTCCGCAAGCGGTAAACCGTGAAACCGCCCGAGACGCACACAATACGGTTAATAATCAGCCGCGGAAAATAACCGTCAGTGCGGCGGGTTCCATTAGTTTTCCTTACTCACAAAATTAGGCGGTTAAAATCCGCGGTGGTTTAGCCGTAGTGCGGCCTTAGCTCAATAAACGTTTTTGTCGCTAGCCCCTAGACCAACAAACATTATGAACAAGTAGGCGTAATAACGGATCATATCTTACGTTGAAGCCAGTGTTATGGTTGAGGCAGGCGTCGCAGCTGTCGTACTGCAGGCAGGTCGGCAAGGCCACTATCTTGAGCACGGTGCCGCTGCCGATCAGGTGGTCCTTGAACGACAGACGGTGGTACTCGTAGATCGTCTTACGGCGGATGTCTGGAACACACGAAAAAATAATTATAACCTAAAATATTTCAAGTGTTTACCTTTCAATCAAATCTGCTTTTTTACCGGCACGGCAACTGAAGCATTTCTTTTTCGAAGCTCAACTTTAAGTTGAGGCACAGTCATAAATGAGTACATTTTGGAATTAAGTAACACTTAAAAACTCGAAATTTAGCAAACAGATTAACAGACATTTGTCACGAAAAGTAATTAAGGTACGCTCAATGCTCATAGATAATACATACACTATAACCACCGCAGTCGTCGCTCCGAGGGCTCCTACTCTACTTATTACTTTTCTCTATGGTACCGTGGTACGCTCGATCTTAGCGCCATCTACACAAATCTTTGAGTGTGGCACCCAATAATTGTCAAACGGTCATACTAAAGCTTGGTCTCTTACTACACGACCAATTAAAAAAGCACGTAGTTGCTTAGTAGAACGGTTCTTCACGGTTAACTGTACAAAGTCTTTGACAGACTATTCAATCTTCCTATATTACGTACGGTAACTACAGTAGGCCTACTGTGCCAATTTAAATAGGAAAGCTTTATCGTTTACAGGCAATTCGAATTATCGTCTTTTAGATTTGACTGCCTCGTTGGCCTAGTGGTTCTAAGCGCGACTGCTACGCTAGAGGTCTTGAGTTCGATTCCCAAGTCGACCAAGGTGTTATTGGGTTTTTCTATGAAATTCTCAGTAGCAGGTCGGAGTTTGGATTTGAGCCCGGTTAGTGGCAATAGGCTCGCCCCCTATTACATGGGACCTAAACATACCGGCGAACTGTGGGTGTACATTGGTACACCTCTGCCTAACCCTTCGGGGATACAGGCGTGATGGTAGGTACGTTAAGTAATGACTGTTATTTTATGTCTTTTAGATTTAGTAGCATTATAATGTAGTACTTCCATAAAACTCATTTAGATGGCATTGCTGGCATTAAAATGACGCCAAAACAAGAAGGTGATCATTGTCTAATATAGTCGGAACCTAGATTGACTTTTGAAAATAATTGTATAATTTTTAAGACAATTCTTCGAACTCCTACTATTTAGTAGTTTTTGGAATCAGAAAATACTGAATAGTAGGACAAAATAACTGACAAACTTACCATAAAAAAAACAAGTGGCTGTAAATTTTATAATATTTTGACACGTTTTTATATGCTTTTCAAGTACCTAAACATGTGATTCTTAATAGAAGACTAAAAGCGTTTATTCAAGTGGTAAGAAATGGATTTGCATGTCTGGTCACACGTAGGCTACGACTGTATTTTTTTTTACCAAACTGTCACAGTACCAAAGAGTAAAGTAATATAGAGGGAAAAGAGTGCCCTCTTACGTGATAAAATTGCAAACTCATTTGACAGTGCGGCATCTACAAATTGGCCCGAAACTAATCAGTTACCCACACACAGACAGTTAAGCGTACGTTTGTGTTAGTCTTGCGCATTTTAGTTCGCAACCGGGAGCGATCAATTTAGTTCGCCGGTCTTTGGCGAACTAGGTCGTTCTTTTAGTTCGTCCGCTCCTTTCACAAATTCCGGTTAAATAGATCAGTCGTTCGGCGTTCGCTTCGTCGCGCTGTTTTGTTTATTATTATAATGTTCATCAATCAGCTTGCAGTAGTAAATTACTTACTATTTCAGTATATTAATAAAATATAGTGGATGAATATTGCAAATGGATTCGTTTATTAGTTGATTGCAGAAAAGAAAATTATATTAGCTGTATTAATATTACGAATGTGTTTATTTATGATAGATAATGAATAAATAAAAATATATTATTTTGCAAATAATCAATGTATCAGTTATCAGTTATTGTTGTATTTACCATAACAAAACATTCGCCACGCGCGCACCGCTGACTGACTGAGCTAAAGAGCGAAAATGAACGAACGATGAGGAATGCATGCGCGGCAAACGGTGAGTCAGAACTAGACGCGCCGCGTCGGAACTAGTGAACTAAGGAGCGGTCTCTCTGCGACCTAGTTCGCGTAGTTCGTACGAAAGAGCGGTCTTCCGAACTAGGTCGTTCGCGAACTACACAAGACTAGTTTGTGTGTGTTTATGCATGTTATCATTTCTAATAGAACGTTTCGTCCTATCATAATACAAAAATTTCAGAGTAAGTTCACAATAGTAAGGGGGAGGAACATAAGGCTCAACTCCACGCACTTACTTTTGGTAATTACAATGAAATACAACAATACGGATCGGGAATTACAAAATGCGTATACGCAAAATGCAACAAACCACCATATTTGACCATATTGTGATTGTTAATTTTCAGTTCAAGAACTGTCACTATATTATACATCTTGAGTAGAATCTGGCACCAGGTCTTTTTAAATAAAGTTAGTATTTGTATATTATCAAGTTGTATTTCATTTATGTGTCTATTTCAATTTATAAGAAGATTTAAATATTTTTCTCAAACTTATTTCCAATTAATTTTACATCAATAACTTTATTAACAATGAAAAAATTTACCGTGATATAGCGCCATCTGTTGATAATTTAATGTACCCGGGAGATGGTAAATAGTACTCGGGCCAACTACACTAGATGGCGACTCTTCGTTTACGTCGCTGTCAAAACGTACGGAGTGTCCTCCCTCCCCCTGCCAGTGCACAGTACTTTTTGTAGCCGGTCGAATTTATGAAAGTTTTGTGTGATTTTCCGAAATAACCTATTCCGTGTCTGTAGCTATCTATTCCGTTGAGTTGAGTATCTCCTCCGGGTAGTGCCAGTTAGTCGTTCTGTTTACTAAACGAGATAGAGACTCCAAGTTTTGTGTTGAAAATACTTATGTCGATGTCTAGAAAAAAGTGTTGTGTTCCAGGGTGTATGGACTCAGGAAGTAAGCTATTTCAGTTCTTTATATCACTTACTATACATAACCACTAATTCACGTAAATTGAACTTCCACTTACCTAAGTACTTTGCTCCTATTATTACTTTTCCAAAATACCTGAGTAACCATATTTTATCTTTGGTTTTGTGATTACTATTCTTTTGTAATTATATAAATAGACAAGCATTGTGTTGTCATGGTTCCATACATACAGAAATTTTGTGGATACAGCGTCGTAGCTAGGGGCTGGCCAGGTGAGCGGCTGCTAGGGGCGCAACTTTCAGGGGACCCCTAGCTACGATGCTATGTAGATACGTACGCGTAGCGTACGCACCGGTTTCAAGGTGTCGCTAGCTCTGAGGTCCCGGGTTCGATCCCCGGACGGGTCAATGTAGAAACCAACTTTTCTACATTGTCCCAGGTCTGGGTGTTTGTGGTACCTTAGTTGTTTCTGAATTCCATAACACAAGTGCTTTAGCTACTTAATTTGGGTTTAGAGCAATGTATGTGATGTTGTCCGCATTTATTATTATATTCTTTAGTGTCAGTTAAAAATGTTAGCACAGTTTTGTTTTGGATTTGTTTAACTTTCTATCTCATTACAATTAGTTCTAGTTGTTAATTCATTTAAAATAATACTATTTAAGATATTTATGACACTGACTAGACTGAGAGTATTGTTGGCCTGAGATATTGTATTTCAATCCCAAGTCAAAGATGTAAGGCATTATTTATATTTTTCTAAGCAAAACATTTTTCATAGGATATTTGATTATTTGTTTCAGATTCGCATCAAACAATGCATTTGTTTCTAAATCCATCGAAAGACATGATACTCTTTAACCAGTGGGTGACCTCAATTGGAGGTGATATTATTGGTTTGGACAATGATGACATTTATGAACACCGCAGTGTATGCCATGCTCATTTTGAGCAAAAATATTGTTGCCGTTACAATCGGTTGAGCAACATAGCAGTGCCCACATTAAATTTGCCAGGTCAGTTAAAAATCGAACTGCACAGTATATTACCTATATGGTGTACAACAAATTTAGTTTGTTGCAGTAAGATGTAATTGTCTTCATTTTATATGTTTCAGGTCCTTTGTCCAACTCCATACCAATATTTTCATTTGCTGAAAGAAGACCTTTGAGAAAATTACAAAATTCTTCAATACCTGTACCATCAACCTCTTCTTCAGTTACCCCGTCAGCTGATACGTCAGCTTTCTCAGCAGGTACTACAATTTTTTTTTTTTTTGAAAACTGTTATTCCAATATATAGAGTACTAGCTGTGCCCCGCGGTTTCACCCGCGTGAATGACAATTCTTACACTATCTTTATAAATTATAGCCTATGTGTTATTCCGATGTATAAGCTACAATATTGGAAAGTTTCAATAAAATCCATTCAGTGGTTTTTCCGTGAAAGAGTAACAAACATCCACACATCCATTCTCACAAACTTTCACATTTATAATATTAGTAGGATACTTATTAGTATACTCTGGCATGCCCCACCGTAGTATAATGCATACCTTAGTAAACCATCATATGTGACTGAGTCACGCCAGTGTAATGAATAAATATTACTATTATTTATCTATATATGGGAGACCGGGTCAAAGTCGTATAGCTAAGGGTCTAGGGCTATAGGTCATTCATTTCAAAACACAAATTTACCAAATCAACATATATAATTAGTCAGTCTCATAAGGAACAAAGTTACATAAACATATTTCGCGTAATTACAATCCCACCAAAAACATTCAATGTAAAAAAAAGCCAAGTCTCTCTATGCAATTCTTCCATCGTAAAAAGTTTTGAGATCGCATAGGAGCCAAGTCCTGTTCAACTTAATTTGTAATAATAAATCAATATTTTGTGACTATATCAATAGTTTTATTTACATTACAATAACAGTGACTTGGCCATGAGCACAAGTTAAAGGTCGTTTGCTCCTTGTAATTACGTGCAAATACCGTTGAATTTATATATTATATATATTATGGACATGATTTTGTAACTGATTGGAATTTGAGATCACTATGGACTAAACATGCGCCATAGTGCATGTGTAGTTCACTGATCTTGGATGATACCGACTGTCGGTTAAGGTGTCCTGATATTATTTATTATTTACTTGCAACTCCTCAAAATATGCCGTTTTATATTTGTATCTTATTGTGCTCATGGCCAAGTCACTATTATTGTAATGTAAACAAAACTATTGATATAGTCACAAAATATTGATTTATTATTACAAATTAAGTTGAACAGGACTTGGCTCCTATGCGATCTCAAAACTTTTTACGATGGAAGAATTGCATAGAGAGACTTGGCTTTTTTTTACATTGAATGTTTTTGGTGGGATCTCATTTATTTTTTGTAGGTCTCTTTCTTTTATCTACACTAATATTATAAAGAGGAAAGATTTGATTGTTTGTTTGTTTGTTTGTTTGTTTGAAATGAATAGGCTCCGAAACTACTTGACCGATTTGAAAAATTCTTTCACTGTTGGAAAGCTACACTATCTCTGGTGAACATAGGCTATATTAAATTTTCAAAAAGTTAGGGATCCATACTAAAACTCCAATAATGTAACACAAGGTGTGAAAAAATTACCAAAAATCTTTCTTACATCGCGTGCGCTGCGAAAACTGTTGATTATAGAACAAAATAATGTACTACGTCTTTGTAGAACATATAATTATCTACAAAAAATGTCGCGACAGCATATGTCTAACTACTATAGTTATGTCACAATAAGTGTATTTATCATTTTTAAAAAATTATATAATTGCCACCGCTATAAAATCTCTTTTATTTCTACTTTGGAATTAATCCTTATCAAAATAAATGACTTCATATTTAAGTCTGCTTTAATACCATTATATGACTTTTTGAATTATTCAATTTGGACGTTCCATTCGAAAGATATCACAAGTTTAAAAATGTAAGTTATTTAAAAAATGTCGCATGCTCACGCCCGCTCTGTTAGACGGCACCATAATAATAAGCGAATTGATAATAATAGCATTTTAGCCTTTCGGGAATAAAAGTTGTTTGTTAATGTTTATTATTCCATAGTAAGTTTACTATTAACAAATTAGTAAAGGAACTAAAGACGTAACGGGGTTAAAGAGGTAGTACGAGATAGGTATGGAACCGCGAGGTGTTAGTTACACTATTCTTAACTCAAGAACGGGTAGACCGATTTTCAAAATGTTTAATTTTTTGGATTCGTCTCCGCCCCGTATAACAAAGTAACTATAAAGTCATCGGGAACGGAATATAGGTATTAACGCGGGTGAAACCGCGGGGCACAGCTAGTATTTTTATAAATAAACAAAATTGCAATAAAAAATATTTGCTTTTTGTACATAAACAAAGAACAAAGTTAACAATGCAGTCAAAATTCATATACCATGTTCTTGTAAAACCGCAAATATAAATTTGTTTTCTATTATTTACTAAGGTATATAATTTATTACCGTTTTTATAATTTTCCCTTTACATGTAGCTAAAAACCTATCTTGGTGCCAAATTTGAAGGTTCTAAGTTTGCTAGAAGTACCTTAGATTTTTGATGATCGGTCAGTGAGTGAGTCAGTGAGTGACAAAATGGTGTAACTTTGATCGCTCATAACTCGTAAACTATTGGTTCAAATGTCATGTAATTTTGAGGCTGAGCTTGTTTTAATACTTACTCTAGGTCATCGAAAATCTAAACCCCTAGCTTTGTCCGTATCGATGATACAGGGGGGGTGAAATAGCCGCGAAACGCTTCGAGAAAAGAATGGTACGGCCGTGCCCGTTTTGCTCGAGACTTGGCTGGGGCACTGCCGTGCCCCCAGATATTAAACAAAAATAACGAAAGATAATTAAACCTTAACTTATTACGATTTTGCCCCGACACATGGACAAAACCGTATACTGTATACGATACTGCCCCGGAAATTAACGTGAAGCAACGCACCCCATACACAAGAAATCATCCAACTCCTCTGAGCCATAGCCTGTACAACCTTCATGAGCCCAGCCTTTACACCCCATACATTGTACCCAACCTTCATCCATGCGGCTTGCACCATATTCTTCGAGGCAGTACAGACAAATGTTATCATTGATGGTTTTTGGTTTTTGTTTTTTGGCTTTAGGCGGCTGGTTCAAATTTAGTTTAGGTGTTTTATTTTTTGAGCTGTTTATCAATTCATTTTTATATGGAGAAGAAGTTTTGCCCCGGACGGTTTTGCCCCGGACGGTTTTGACCCAACGTTCAATGTATAAACATATTACTCACTACTACACGCGTAAATCAATGTCGCCGGTATAAATATTGTAAATTACGAGTAAATATACACACTTTCACATTGTCAATTGGACACTTACCTGTAGTATATGTAAACTTCACTGTTGTTGCTTCAATTTTCACAAAAATAAGATGAATGCAACCAAAAAACAATAAAATCAAATATTTTGATAACGCGCGTGCCTGTGGCGACAAGTGTTCGTTGACAATTAGATCCCAATCCCATTGGTCGACGCCGCTGAGCGACGTACGCGCGCCAAATTCGAATTATTGACAAGTATAAACATGGTATACTGTTTTACCCCAGTATACGGTTTTGTACGGGTTTCCCCTACTTATAATAAATCTGTAGAAAGGTCAATTCTGTACATTAAATATATTTTCAAAATAACTATCAGGGGGGTGATTACTGAACGATACTAATGCCAAAAATGCAATCAGTAAAATTTTTGTCTGTCTGTCTGTCTGTATGTTCCTTATAGAAACAAAAACTACTCGACGGATTTTAACGAAACTTGGTACAATTATTCTTCATACTCCTGGGCAGGTTATAGTATACTTTTTATCACGCTACAATTAATAGGAGCAGAGCAGTGAAGGGAAATGTAGGGAAAACGGGAGAAGTTGACTCAATTTTTTAAGCTTCCGTCGCGTGTGCAGCCTTAATGGTTAAAGACTCATTGATAAGCTTCGTCATCCACGCGAACGAAGTTGCAGGCACAGCTAGTCCATAATATAATTTCTAGAACAGGATGTTCATTGTGAAGCATTTTGGATGTTGTTCTTTGTTTGGATATTTATTCATGTGGCCATAGTTTGAAAACCAGATGATTGGTATACAACATGTGGCACATTTCTGTATATACTTATTTGATTACAATTGATTGAGCAACATAGCAGTGCCTACATTAATTAAACTTGCCAAGACAGTTACAATAAAAAAGTACACAATAAACTAATTTTAAACATAAAACTAATTTAATTTGTTGCAGTAACATATAATTGTCTTCATTTTTATATGTTTCAGGTCCTTCGTCCATACAACACTCATGCAGTTTAGAGAATCAAGAAAAGAAAACAAGGGTAGACGCTTTACTTTACAATAGATATTAGTTTTTAGAGATTTTGCTTATTTATTGAGTTTAGATTAGTTATCATCAGGAATAGGTTTATTTGGGTAGGTAGGTATTTTATTTTCTGTTATTGAGTTTGAATTAACTATAAAAAGG
Source organism: Autographa pulchrina (assembly GCA_905475315.1). Classification (NCBI taxonomy): domain Eukaryota; kingdom Metazoa; phylum Arthropoda; class Insecta; order Lepidoptera; family Noctuidae; genus Autographa; species Autographa pulchrina. The sequence continues at coordinate 4,864,891 of FR997762.1, read as the reverse complement.
ATATTAAAAAGTACAGATGAACCTCATTATCATCATCCACAGCCCTTGTCCTCCCACTGCTGGGCATAGGCCTCCCCTTTTTGTGCCATTTTCTACGGTCCTGTGCCAGCCTCATCCAGACTCGACCCGAGACTTTAACTATGTCGTCGACCCATCTTGCTCCCGGACGACCGACGCTTCTTTTGCCTTGCCTTGGCCACCATTCTGTCACCGCCTTAGTCCACCTGCCGTCACTTCGTCTGGCCAAATGGCCTGCCCAGCTCCATTTCAGCCCCATCATTGTGGTACCGACGTCTCGAACTTTGGTTCGTTTTCGGATATCCACATTACGGACTCGGTCTTGAAGTTTGATGCCGAGCATAGCGCGCTCCATGGCTCTCTGTGCTACTTTAATCTTATGCACAGCCTCATGTGTGAGCGTCCATGTCTCGGCACCGTAGGTCATAGTGGGCAGGACGCATTGTTTAAAGAGACGAGTTTTAAGGCATTGTGGAATTTGGCGTGACTTCATTATGTCGTCCAGCTTCCCGAACGCTGCCCATCCAAGTTGTACGCGTCTGGAAATCTCCTTAAGCTGATGTTCCTTGCTAAAAGATAGAATATGACCAAGATACACGTAGCTATCTACAGTCTCCAGGACTTCATTTCCAACCGTAATTGGATTGAAAGTGCTGGAGACGTTTGACATCACCTTGGTCTTGGACATATTCATCCTTAAACCCACTTTTAAGGAAGCATCCGAAAGATCTTTTATCAAGCTTTGGAGATCGGTAGAATTTTCGGCAAAAAGAACCAGATCATCTGCAAACCTAAGGTGAGACAGGTATACTCCATTGATCTTAATTCCACGTGAGTCCCAGTTAAGCATTTTAATGACGTCCTCTAGGACAGTGGTAAAAAGCTTGGGTGAAATCGTGTCACCCTGTCTCACACCCCTCTCGAGTGGAATAGGGTCTGTCAAATCATGCAGTCTCACTTGCATTGTTGCGGAAGTGTAGAGTTCGCGGAGGACGTCAAACAATTGTGAATCGATGAAGCAGCGATGAAGACCGTTAAACACAGCCCAGTGCTCGACACTGTCGAAAGCCTTCTCAAAATCGATGAAGGCCATACACAAGGGCTGGTTAAACTCCTGACTTTTCTCCATTAACTGCTTCACCGTGTGGATATGGTCAACTGTCGAATACCCACCTCTAAATCCGGCTTGCTCAGATGGCTGGTAATCGTCGAGCTGTCTCGTTAATCTATTGCAGATGATTTTAGCAAAAAGTTTGTAAATTTGGGAAAGAAGGCTTATAGGTCGATAGTTATTAATTAATGCTTTGTCTCCCTTTTTGTGAATGATGGTTACTAAGGCGTTTTTCCACGAATCTGGTGTGTGGGCTCTATACAAAACCTGATTAAAGAGTTCTACAAGAACTTGACGTACTGGTAAGCCACCTGCTCGGAGCAGCTCTACCGTAATACCATCTTGACCAGGAGATTTGTCACTTTTCATTTGTTGTAGTGCCCTTTCTACTTCAGAGTTTAGGATTGGTGGTAAACTCTCAGTACTTGGTTGGGATGGTACTGATAACATGGGGTTTTCTCCTGATGTTATGGAATCTGCAGATCTTGACGCATATAGCTTCCCATAGAACTCCTCAACTACTCTTAAAATTTCTTGCTTATTTGTCACTAAATTACCATTTTTATCTTTAAACTTTATTATTTGACTTTTACCTAACTTTAATTTTCGCTGAAATACTTTTGGCCCTCTATATTTTTCTATTGTATTAATAATAATGTCTGTGTTATATTTTCTAATATCCTTTCTAATAGCTTTATGTGCTCTCTTATTTGCGTCTAAACAGATGAACCTAGTTCAGATAAATATATTGATATAACACCACTATCTCAACTATCTGACGACTCTGATGTAGAAATAGTTGAACCAGAACCTAAGGCTATGTTCAGATGACAAGCGTTAGACGCGCGTCGAACGCGCGTTGGATTTTTGTATAGTGTTCACATGGCGCGCGCTTGTCAGGCGTTAAACGCGCGTTTTCGTTTACCTATCTCAGTTTGAGTTCTATTTGGTCGAAGATGGACGTAGATACAGTTTTAACGGTTATTTTATACCGACGGCAGAAACGACGCGACCGAAGACGGAGATATTGGGTCCACCCAATTTTGTCACGTTCAGCCTCAGAAACGACGTTGTCAGCGCGCGTTGACGCGCGCTGACAACGTCGTTTCTGCCGTCGGTATAAAATCACCGTTAAAACTGTTTCTACGTCCATCTTCGACAAAAGTAGAACTCAAACTGAGATAGGCGAACGAAAACGCGCGTTTAACGCCTGACAAGCGCGCACCATGTGAACACTATACAAAAATTCATACCTAGATGTATGATAAAATTTATTTTTTATTATAACTCAAAATAAAGCTCGTTTGTTTTTTTTTAAGTCGAGCGCTTGTCATCTGAACATAGCCTAAGAAAATTAAAGAGGCACCAAATTTCCGATAATATTGTAAAGTTGTGTTGTGTGTGTATGACCCACCTATGAATACATTATACTTATAGCCTATATCTGGTAACCAGTGTAAGTGGCGTCTATTAAATATTTAGTCAGTAATAAATGGTATATTAATCGATACGGTCGTTTGCTTCATCTCCCGTAACGCACCACCTTATATTTTATGGCGACTCTGCCAGGATCGGGTGTGGGATCGGTTTCGGGTGTGCGTCGCGCACTAGTGAAGAAAAAGACTTTGTACGAGAATTTAAATTGAAAGAGTAAAAAAATAAAAAAACTTTTTTGCAAAAAAAAAAAAAACCGACTTGAAAAATCGATAAAAGCACTAAAAAGTTAAAAATAATTCTATAACCTACCTATATTAATAAACCTATCCTAAACTACGATTAACCAATAACACAATTTAACAATTTTTGAAGTCGGTGCCAAGCTAAGTAATGAAACGACTGGTAATTCCTGAGTATGTTGATGTGTATTGTGTTTGTAAAAATAGGTATATTATGAATATGGTTAAGTGTAAACGTTAGTATCTTAAGTATTTTTGGTGTTTTCCGATTAGAATTAATATTTAGAAGCTGTAAGACTTATGTTTTATTTTTTCTGCTCTTAGTCTGTAGGTAGGTATATAGTGATTTAAGTTTTGCATGTTGCTTGGCCCCGACTCCAAAAAATTGTTAAATTGTATTATAGGTTAATCGTAGTTTTGGTTAGGTTTATTAATATAGGTAGGTTATAGAATTATTTTTTAACTTTTTAGTGCTTTTATCGATTTTTGAAGTGGGTTTTTTTTTTTGCAAAAAAGTTTTTTATTTGTTTATTTTTAGTGACATATTTTTAATCTCAGATAGTATGGGTCGGCCTTCAGCTGACACCCTTTCATCATCCTCATTATAATTTCCATCAAACGAAATCCAGTGCCACGCATCTCACATCCAACGAATTCCCGCTATATTCACGAGCTCATCTTGGCTTCATCATCAGATCTGGTGGTAGAATGGTTCTTATTGAACGCAAATGCTTCACTTGTTGTAGAAAATACCAAAATCGTTGTACGTTTTCCTATAAAATTTGAAGAGTTCCCTCGATTTCGCCAAGATTCCATCATCAGATCCCGACTTGGTGACTATGGGACCATTTGGGAAGTATACCCTTTCCAACAAAGAAAAAATATTTCAAATCGGTTGGAAAGCAACGGAGTTATGCGCGAACAAATATAAAAAAAAAAAAAAACATACCTACAAACATCCGAATTGAGAACCTCCTCCTTTTTTTAAAGTCGGTTAAAAAAAGAATTTGTGAAGATGTGCCGTTCTAATATAGAAAAAGACGTAGTGTTCATTGACCAAAACGCCTCCGGTGGGTCAAACGGAGCTTCAGTTCAAGAATATCACCTGTCTACAATAAGCATAGTGTTGATCATCATATGTACGGCGTATACCTGCTATACAGGAATTGCCACCGTGCTTGGATTAGGAACGAATTTTTTGCCCAACGTTTGTCGCGTTCCTTTCGACGTGCCGAATCGCGTGTTTGCTACAAGTGCAGCCGTCCCCAGGGGTCTTTGAGAAGGTGTATGAGTGCCAGCATTAACTGAACATGCGTAAGGAAAGAACACTGCAAGTCCAGAGTGTGTAGTATGTGCGCGATATGGTGCGGTAATATGGTAACTTATCATTATTACATTATAATATTATTTTTTTCTCTCTCGTACCTACTAATGTATATTATGTTACAAATATTAGCATGTCTCCTTGGGTAATCATGAAAAGGTCTTAATGGCAAGTGATTAAGAAGAAATATATTGTAAACTTAAGCGTATTAAAGATAATTTGGTATAGTTAAGTTACTCTAGAAGGTCAAAAACTCTATTACAAGACAAATTAAATGAGGCAAAGCTATTGCGTAATCAATTTGATGACTGTTCACATATTATATCCCAGCAAATTAAACAAAAATTGTTTAAAGGTCAAGTTTTAGAACAAATTCAATCATATTGCGATTTGATTAAGGATTTATATTTACAAATTGAAAGTATTTGCTCTAAAGATTACAGCTCCCAAGGTTCAGTGTGTACGGACGAGAGTAAGGAAAGCGAAACCAACAAAATGGCTAGTTTCGACTTTAAGACGGCTACTTCACTGCTTCCAAAGATGACTGGTGATGAAGATGTTACAAAAAACCTCATCGACTCCGGTAGTGTATTATTGGGCATTCTATACCACTATCGGCAAGTCGCTCGGCGAGTGCGCCTCGCTGCCGACAGTAGTATAGAATACCCAATAATCGTCACTCGACTCGACTCTCCACTCGACCGAATACCGATAAACTCGAACGAAACAGTTTGTTGTACCGTGTACTTGTTTAGGAACGATTGACTCGACCAATGACTAGTAACTTGCTCCTTACAACTATCTTCCATACGGCTGGCCAGTATGCCGCGTTTCGGAGCACGATGAACAATCAAACATTTACTTACCACTGCACGTGACCGATCACTCGAGTTTGCATTCACTGTTAACAGACTGGCGAAAGAGTTGATGGTTGTAACAACCCAACGAAATTACAAGTAGTGAAAAAAGCGTTAACGGGTTATTATTGTAAATAAAAAACAACTGTAAGGTACGGTATTTGGTTTAATTATCATAAAATGTTGGTTTGCCTGGAAACAAGATATCAGCCGCACGCACGAGCTCTTGTAATTTTCGCCACTGAGGAGAATCCGTATCAGTCTAGAACTTGACTCGGACGAGCGCCTTCTTCCACAACTCGGCGGAGTCGGTAAGACGAGCGTCGTCAGCCTTGTACACCTTACAGTCGATGTAGTACTCTCACAGCGCTGGCTACGCGGTTCACAAAGAATGAAGTTAGGTGATCCGATGAATCTTCTTTGTGTGGGATGTCGCGGTTGTTACTGATGCCGCATATGTCGATGGCAGTATTGACTTTTTTACTGAAACAATAACGGAAAACTATCATTAGTTAATGTTTAGAATGTTGTGCGTGTTCTGTGTACGGTGAGATAAATAAAGGAATCGTGACTTCAATGAAATAAGTGTCTTTATTTATGATTCCACAATACTTCGTTATGACTAACTTCGTACTAGGTATGCGTCGAAGCAGGGCGGTGTAACGTAAGCGACTGGCGAGCTGATCGCCCGCGCTTCCATAAATCGTCAAGAATGCAACTCAGCAAACCGCGGTTACTAAGCCGACACAAGAACAAGAGATGCATCTGCATGAACAACGAAAAACTATCTGTTGTAAAAAAAATACAACAACTGACTCGACTTTGATCAAACTGTAATCGATCAAATTAAATCCATCGAATCAAACAATAACCAAGTGAATCTGCACTCGTTTTAAAATAATATGTAATAGTAAACTATCATCTTTATTCAAACTGGACGATTATAATTTTGTTAGTAGATATTATGTACCTATCTAATTTACTGTTTTAATTTCAAAGCTAGTAGATAATTAATTCAGAACATTATTCACCTGGCACGAGCTACGGTTGTTGATTGTGTCTGCATCTTGCGTTTCCCATTGCTGTCTGCAGGCGGTTTGCGACTGGACTTCACTTTTTGTCCAGTGATGGAAGCTTGCGAGTAATCACACTCAGAGTCTGACCTGAAATAAAGATAGGGAAAAATTAGTCACACAATTATTATTAATTATCTATTGAGATAATTAATAATAATTGTGTGACTAATTTTTGGACATTACTCCATTGGGAGTAATGTCCATTGCGCAGGGCATACTTATAGGATACAATTGCGTGCGCAAACATTGGTTCTCTCACATTCCCATGGAATAGCAAAACCGTAGAGAGATCGGGTGCAGGATCGATGGCTTTACATGCTGTTCAAAGCACGGAAGACTGGATCGAAATTAATGACTCCTTTGAGGGACTGAGCTCGACATACTATGAGCAGCCCCTAACACGAATCACTATCGAAAAAGCATTCGTCAACGAAAGCATTTTGTATAGGAACTTGAACAGCGCCTCTGGTGAGCGTAAATTGAACTAATTTTCAGAGCACGGAAAAAAAAAATACATGTAAGTTTCGTATCGAATTGGTATCGAATTCGAAACGCAATTTGAGCCGTTTGTATGAAGATAGCTAGCACGAAGGCAAAATATGACGGATAGTATCGTAATTGTCAACGGCTGGCTTACGAGTTTTACGAATGTTAATTCACTTTAAATTTGACAGTGTGAAAACTATCGTCGGAGTTTATTTTATGCATAAAATTATAATTTAAGTGATTGTGTTGATATTTTTTGTTAGAAAATGTTTAGACTAACAAAAAGCACCCCACGACGTAGTGCATTGTACTCTTATCTTGCAGAGCGATTGATTGTTGAAAGTAGAAATGTTGCACGAAGAGAAACAAGGTGAGTGATTTATTTTAGAACACTATATATTTAGAACACTATTTATCCCATGTAAGTGCCAAGCGTTGATATTGGGCAGTCATCGGGGTATCAACAGGGTGAGTGGCGTCGTCATTCCGCCAGTAATTTTCAATGGTACAGTCATTCCACTAAGCTCTAGTGTTAAGGACCTCGGTTTACTCATCGATTCTACGCTGGGCTGGCAGTCACAGGTTGCGAGTATCAACCAGAAAGTTACAGGAACCTTACGGGCACTGTATCGCCTTAAAAACTTCTTACCATCTACTACGAAGGCAATGCTGGTGCAATCCTTATTATTTCCCATAATTGACTATGGTGATGTGTGTTACTATGACCTGAATGCAGATCTCCTCAACAAACTTGACCGGCTTCTGAATAACTGCATTCGATTCGTTTTCAACACTCGGAAATATGACCACGTTTCCGCCCACAGGTCACTGTTGAAATGGTTACCTATAAGACAGCGTCGTTGTGTGCGGGCCCTGACGTATCTGTTCTCTTTGCTTTACTCTCCTAACTGTCCTTCTTACTTAACTTCTCACTTCAAATTCTTGTCTTCTAACCACTCTAAATGTCTTCGTTCTTCTAACAATCGACTACTACTATGCCCCTCCCACAGCTCAGACTTTCTTCACTCTACCTTCTTTGTCCAATCTATACTTCTTTGGAATTCGCTTCCTACGGAGATCAGGATGGCATCGAGCCGCTATTCATTTAAAAAGAAGATTCAAGACTATTTTCATGAACAAAATCTGGCAGAATCAACTTAGCAGTTCTAATTAAAAAATATCCCTTCTTCCTTCTTCAATTCACCTGGTACTTAGCCGTTTTTACTATTCATTAGAAGTCTTTTATGTATTTATATATATATATTTATATTTATATATTTATCTTGTCTTATGTTATATACTTATACCTAAGTATAAATAATTTATTTACTTTTTTTTCCATTTTGTACTCGTGCATCTACCACGATTTGTTTCTCCATCACCCTAAGGTTGACTGGCAGAGAATGCCTTCTGGCATTAAGTCCGCCTTTGTGCAACATTGTGCAAGAAGAATTAAATAAATAAATAAATAAATATATATTTTTATAAATAAAAAACAAGTTATCTTTAAAATTTACTATTACATTTACAGAGAAATCTCAAGGAGAGCTCTACTCAGAAAGAATTTGGCAAATATTAACTTACAAAACCTTAGCGACACAGAATTTAAAAATAGATTTCGTCTAAGTAAGGAAGCATTTTTGTTCTTGTGTCGCGAAATAAAAGAAAAATCCAGTCTAAAATCAAGTAAAAGGATCAGCCTGGAACACAAAGTAAGTCTAATAAATAAGCTACTTAAATATGTACCTTTCTGACTAAAATATTTATAATTTTTATACCTATAATGTGTATAATAATATTAACTAATACATACAATTTAAGTATAATATACAGCTATGAGCTACACTACTAACTAATATTTTTATTTCTAGGTGCTGTGTGCTTTGTCATTGTATGCTACAGGCTCCTACCAAAGACTAGTAGGAATGGCAAAATATTTAGGGCAAACTACAGAGAGCAAATATGTGAGGCAGGTTACCGATGCTCTTGTTAACCCTTGAATATTAAATATTTTTTTGAAATTTCCAACAACACGAGAGCAGCGAAATATTGTAAAAAACAAGTAAGTAATACTTAATTATAATAACTATGTAGGCAAATAAAAACTAATTTAGTGCAGAATGTTAAACAGCGAAAGTAGGATCAACTGAATAACCACAAATTCTTTTAGATTTTATACAAAATTTGGCATCCCTGGAGTAATAGGATGCATTGATGATCTCATTTTCATATATTCACTCCAAAAAGAGACTGCGACTGCCTCGTTGGCCTAGTGGCGCTAAGCGCGACTGCTACGCTAGAGGTCTTGGGTTCGATTCCCAAGTCGACCAAGGTGTTATTGGGTTTTTCTATGAAATTCTTAGTAGCAGGTCGGAGTTTGGACTTGTGCCCGGTTAGTGGCAATAGGCTCAATAAGCTCGCCCCTATTACATGGGACCTAAACATACCGGCGAACTGTGGGTGTACATTGGTACACCTCTGCCTAACCCTTCGGGAATACAGGCGTGATGGTATGTTATGTTAAAAACTTTTTAACAAAAAAATTAAACCGCCGAAAAAACTGAAAAGCAAAAAATAACAAACCTTTTTTTATTTAATCTTAATAACTAAGTTCTTAAACTAATGTAAGTATACCTAAGTAATTTTGAGTCGGCGCCAAACAGGCAAATTAATTAATTACATATACTTACGTAAAGCTTGATGCGCGGCGGTACAATACAGTCTCTATAATATTTATCTCCTACCAATAATATGTAATCCATGTCGTTTTTGCACCAATTATTAGGATTGATCAGAGAAAATGCCACAGTAGCAACAGTTGCAATGACGGTTGATAGTTTGGCGCCGACTCAAAATTACTTAGGTATACTTACATTATTAGTTAATAAGATTAAATAAAAAAAGGTTTGTTATTTTTTGCTTTTCAGTTTTTTCGGCGGTTTAATTTTTTTGTTAAAAAGTTTTTATTTTATATTTTTTTGTGGCTATAATCTACTAATTACTTTATTGCTATTACATGCTTAATTTTTTATTATTTTTTACGATGAACGAGCTTTAGCAGAAATGCAGACACAAAGAGGTCTACACACAAGAGACTGACAGATCTAAAGCTCATTCATCGTGAGCATAGAGAAAAGTAATTAAGTAGATCGTGAGGTTTTTCTTGTAATACACAACTCAGCATTAAAATCTGTGAGTGAACAATAAATCACCCCTATTTTCCCACCCTTAGGGTAAGATTATTTGGGGCCAGCTTCGAGGTATAGTATACCTTATCTAATAAAAAAAGAATTATCATAATCGGACTACTCTGTAATAAGTTACGCTTGGTCATATATTACAATCAGTTAGTGAACAATCAATATATCCCTGTTTTTCTACCCTTTGGATTGGAATATTTTTTCCAAATTTATATGGTACCAACTTCTAGGTATAGCCTATTCATTAAAAAAAGAATTATCAAAATCGAACTACTCTGTAAAAAGTTACGCGTGGTAATACATTACAATCAGTGAGTGAACAATCAATCAACCCCTGTTTTCCTACCCTTAGGGTGGTAATTCTTTTTCCAAATTATAAGTATACCCTTTCCAATATAATAAGAATTATCAAAATCGGACTACTCTGTAAAAAGTTATGCGTGATCAAACATAAAAAAAAAAATATATACGCGTCGAATTGAGAACCTCCTCCGTTTTCGTCGGTTAAAAAAGAGACATAGAACACTTATTTTACTGCAGAAAGCATTTCTACTCAATGAATGTGCAAATGGTGAAAATTACTTAAGATAACAATTAATTATTATGTTACACAGTTATAAATTTTGCTACTTCTTTAAATTGTAGGTATGTGACAGTGAATGCAGAATTTTAAATGTCAATGCCAAGTATGGAGGTGCCACCCATGACGCTTTTATTTGGGAAAATAGTCAAGCCAATAGGTATATCCAAGGTTTCACCAAAATAATGAACAAGTGTGGTTTTTAGGTAATGTTTCTTTTACAAGTAGGTTGTTTTAATTTTAAAATAAAGACATGAGTACTTAAGTGATACAGTTCACTATTTTAAGATTACTTACTGTGTACTTAATGTTACTCTCTGTTGTAAGATTATTTAATTCAATATACAAAAAAATATTTCTTAAATGATTATATTACATATTACTAGCCTTACCCGGCATGCGTTGCAATGCAATTTTTTCTACCTAGCATCTGCCCACTACCTACCTGCCTACTACCTACCTACTACCACTTAGGGGTATGAAAAATAGATAGTAGCCGATTCTCAGACCTACTGAATATGCATATAAAATTTCATAAAAATCGGTCAAGCCGTTTCGGAGGAGTATGGTAACTCACATTGTGACACGAGAATTTTATATATAAGATATATTTTCAGGGGATTCTGGATATCCACAGAGGTCTTGGTTGATGACACCAATCACAGATGCTGCTGAAGGCACTCCAGAGGCAAAATATACTACCGTCCATGGAAAGGCCAGAGTTGTGATCGAAAATACTTTTGGAAGACTAAAAAATAGGTGGAGATGCCTTTGTAAGGACCGCACATTACACTACACCCCTGAGAGGTGTGCTTCTATCATAGTGCCATAAGAAACATGTTAGTAGATAGGATTAATCGGCTTCCTAATGTAAATAATTAATTTCGGTTTTAGTGTAAGCATATTGAACTCTATAATAAAGGTAGCATTAGAGAATAAAAAATATAGTTAATATAATATATGTGTAAATAAATATGATGTTAGTTATAAGTACTTTTAAGATATTACTTTCATGAATATAGTTTCACCATCTCAGACGTACGATGCCAACTGCTGGACATACGCCTTCCCCAAATATGAATATAGTTTAAGCAAAATAAATTTAATTCTAACATGTACAAAATGTTTTCTTTTTATAAAATAGAAGTGAAAAGTATATTATTATGTGAGATCTGTTAACACACCTTAATTAATACAAATAAAATAAAAAATCAGACACTATTCACTTCTTTCCTCTAAATATGATTTTTATAATTGTAATGCCTCTTTCATAAAATCTCACCACTGAGCTTGTAACTGAAGCTCTACATCACGCTGACGAATCCTCGTCTCGTTCTAATTCTTGCACAATTCGGTAACGCTCCTTTTCATACTCCCTAGCATTCCCCTCACACTCCCTAAATATTTTAAAACACAGTCTTCTGGCTTCTTTTTTTTCAGCGGTTGCCACTGGGTTTGCACTGGAGCTGGTGGTGGGTTAAGTGCTGGTGGCCGCGGAGTAGGAGGAGGAAGAGGTGGAGCGACTGTGGGTTGACTGCTTCTTCCTGGAGTATTCCATTCATCTGGAAACATTGTTTTTCAACAATCAATAAATACTGTTTAGCTAGCTTTAGTTATGAGGATCTTTTTTTTACTTTAAGTATGTGTTTTTCTAGATACCTACTTGACTAGTTTGTGTATAAGATCTTATTTTAAAATATTTTGTTATTATTAGCAGTTATATGAAACAAAAGAGTTATGAGTTAGTTACCAAGTTAATGATAGATAAATTTAAAATATGCCAATATTCAGGAATTTGTGTATATTCATAAGGAACATCATCTACAGTTTCTATGGCAGGTACTTGTAGACCTGACAAGCAGTGGCGGATTAAGACATTTGCCGCCAGTAGGCTATTCAAATTTTGCCGCCCCTTTTGACCTCTGCATTTCGATACCCTACACGGAAAAAGACGGTGGAAGAAAATATTTTAGAATTAAAAGACTAAAAAATGACTCTTTGTTTAACAAAAAATTATATCTTATGAAAAATTAAGAACTGATTACAGTCATTCTAAACCTGTCCAGGGGCCCGATGCCGCTATTTTAAGTCAGTGAGTGGCGGGTTTAAAAAACGTTCCAGTGTACTTGTTATTGTGCCTAATTTTCGTATTCAGATAATTATAGTTCAATGACAAATGTACAACTGCTTGCTATATATCTAAGGGATATTTTTACAACCCTCGACTTAGTGTAGGTTACACAAGAAGTAATTTGATCACAGAGTACTTTTTTTATATTTGAATTTGATTTCTGAGCTAAGAAAAGTTCAATCATGTATTGCTTATGAATGAACATAGATTTCAGAATAATTTACATTCGGTAAATGTTGTTAAATATTAGATTGCACCACTTACCTTAACCTGTCAATGACAGGTTAAGTGGTGCAATCTAATAACATTTAGGTATTTATTTATTTTTTATTTCTGTAAGACAAACAACATTTTTATGGGACAAATATGCCGCCCCCCAAAATCCGCCGCCCTAGGCTCAAGCCTACTCAGCCTGCTGGTAAATCCGCCACTGCTGACAAGCTATCTTCCTCCCTACCAACACCCTATTTTAATAAAAACAATAATTGAGTATTTGTGCTTACTTAAAATTTGTGAGTAAAGGCCACCATTACTGATTAGTATACCTACTGTATTTTTTATTAAACAAAATACTACTCTAGAGAAATCATTAATGCTCATAGCAACATCAAAGTTTAGACATTGTATTTTAACAAAAATCATAATTAAAATGCATTTTGTGGCACTCAAACCCCAGCCATGACCATGACCATATTCTGTCCCAATATGGAATTAAATATTAAGATAATTTCGATAATCATTACTTATTATCACTTTATTATATTTCCCTGAGATTACACCGATAGCTATAAAAATAAAAAAAATAGAGATATATTATACTACATTACCAATCAAAAAATATCACACCTGTACAAATCCAGCTTCTTGTATATGCAACCCAGTAGCAGCCCACACTCCAATTAAATTTAAGACCCTGTTTTCAAGGTCTGTTAATGCCAACTGAATTGCTGGCCCACCACCTGTACCCTGAGCAGACCTATTGATTTTCGCCCAGTTTTTCTTGACGTTATTTTTGAAATCACTCCATACCTTAACAACATGAATAAGAATAGGGGATGCCCAGCACCAACATAAACGCATGCATGTATTTCTAATATTTTTTAGGAAATAAACTTACTTCACACACTTATTGTGTGAAGTAAGTTAATTTCCTTAAATGTGCGTAATTAGGATTTAATAGGCTTACCTTCCGCCACTTTTCCTCTGATCGAGAATCCCCATTGCCATCACTATTGAGCATTTCTATTAACTCCTTCCATTATTGCTGCACATAATGTCTACCACGAGGACCCCCGCTGGGTTTGGATAAGTCTCCATGCCTTAAATAAATTTAAAGTAAGTTTAAGGACTGTCTGCTCCAATATTTATTATAATAATATTTTACCTTTCTATTTTAAACTGACATAATTAACAAAAATTAAGTACAAGTACCTCAAATTCAGTTATATTAACTTTGTTTTTACAAATTTCACATGACTGGCGTAATACTTTATTTGACTTGAGCATACAAATAAACTTATGCTCTTAACTTTAATAAATTTATTCCAAATTTCCCATTGAAACACTATTAAAATCAACATTATGCTTTAGACAACAAAATCTTAAATGTAATACACTTACTTTTCCATAAATTCTATCATAAAGGTGTACTGCGGGTGGCTGGTTCTCATTGTAGAACAATAAAATAGTTCTTAACTTTTCACTTTTTATCACAACACAACACAAGTTCACTTCAAAACAAAGTTGGCCTCAGGGGTAGGACAGTTCCATACATTGACAGATGTGAGGCAATTTTTTTCAAAAGGCGACATCTACTAGCTCAATCCTCTAAACAATTAGTTACTTTAAGTCACCACAGGTGGCGACATCGTATCGATATAAATATAATTTGTCACTAAAATTAAATTAATTAATATGATTTTAATCACCAATTTATTTTATTTAAGTCGTATCATAATTATTTTTAATTATTTGTCTACATTTCAAACTGCATAATATTTAAGATTGAAACACAGTGAATTGATTTCCGATTGTCAAATTGTTAATTGTTATGATCACAGACGTACTAGAGATGTTATGATTTTCACAAATATGGCGACTGCTCCTTGCGTTAGCGCTTGTTTGTAGTTTCGTCCTATGTTTGTGCATTTCTTCGTGAAATTAATCCGCCGATCCACTTTGAGTTGATTTTTAATTTGATAAAGTTTTACTGTGATTTTATTACAATAAAACTTTATCCGATTACAATCAAGCAAATTTTAATTAGGAAGAAGTATATGCACCTATTCCTATAGCTATACATATACCTATATATTCTACACCTATAGCCACAGATCCTATAGCTATACATACATTACAAGTTTGCGGATGAAGTTAATAGAGGCGCTAGTTGTCCAATCAATTGACATTTGCAGTCTACAAAAAAATCTGTGAGAGGGCTCTCTATACCCGATATATTACTTTCCTCTATATATTACTTTCCTCTATGGTTGGCCTTGAATGAGCTTCGAGCGTCCGTCGTTCGTTTAGGAATACAGTCAAACCAAACACAAAGTTTTAGTAATCAGTTAAATTATTATGCCATTTATCTAACTGAATATTAACTTTTTCTGCAGTTTCATCGAATTGCGTCATAAATTGAACATTATTAAAGTTTTAAATGCCCTAAAATCACAAAATTTTTAATTATCTAAATATTTATCCAGTTTCTGAACGAAACATTCATTCAAATGTAGGATCATTCGTTCTATTTTTCCCATCCTTACCAGGGGTGGTCAGCTAATCAGCTTTCTAAGCGGCCAATGCCTACAGTGGCACGATTTGCACAAAAAGGATAGAGCTCTACGAAAGAATGAGATAGTCGGAATCAAAATTTACATGCCCGATTGAATACTTACCTACCATTTTGGTAGAAAATTTTGGTAAAATGGTAGATTTGTTATATTTTGATAAGTGAAATATATAGATGATGGACATTTACAGTTATTTTTTATGTAATTTGAATTTCTTTATTAAATTAAAATTTCTACAGTATTACAGATTCTAATTATAATTTATCACAACCAAATAATGGTCGGACTTATATTTTTAGTTTTTACGTAATGGCAACTTTTACTACTTTGCCGTAGTCAGTTGTCACTGGGAGAAAAACTTTTTTCCAACTTTTTTCTTTCTTTGCCTTTAGCTGCTGTTTTTGTGTTTTTGCCGGTTTGTTTATCGCTTTTTGAATTGCGAGATAGAGACTCCTGTGCGAAATTGACGCTATTTGTGTTGTGAATTCAATATTTATGAGAAAGACTCCTGTGCGAAATTGACGCTTTCGTGTTGTGAAATTAAGAGATATATTTTTGTGCGATACTGACGCTTTTGTGTTGTTTTTCCACCATGGTTGGTAATGTTAAGTGTGCAAAATGCGGTCTAAACTCAAAGGACAACTCTTCTTTGACGTTTCACAGATTTCCTCTCCCGTCCACTCATGGGTCTTTAAAGTAAGTCTATTTCGCGCTAATTTACACTTTAGTAGCTGAAACTATGTCTTTCGAGTAGTATAATCTCTAAAAGTTGTAAATTATAACTTATTTCTGATTACCTTTCAAATAAAAACTAGCGACCCGCCATTAAAGATGTGTTTGCATTTTCTAATAATGCAAACATCTAAACAAATCCCTATAATGTGGTTGCCTTGTGAATAAATAAATCTTAATATATATAAATCTCGTGTCACAATGTTTGTCCTCAATGGACTCCTAAACCACTTAACCGATTATAATAAAATTCGCACACCATATGCAGTTCGATCCAACTTGAGAGATAGGATAGTTTAAATCTCAAATTATAGTCGCAATTTTAATTTATTGCTAATTATTTGTCTGTTATTATATACAAAGGCACCGGGAACGGGACCTAGGTATTCACGCGGGTGAAACCGCAGGACACAGCTAGTAAAAATATAATTTGTTGCGTAACTGTTCTAATAATACAAAAAAAAACTTTTTCAGGGCTCGAGTTTGGGCATAATTTTGTTTTCCCAATGATGATTGGTCTTCAGATGAATCATTGGTGAAGCTATACAAACAGCATAAGATGCTATGTGGCAATCATTTTGAAGATTCATCATTTACTAGCAGTGTCAAAACAAGATTGAATAAGTTTGCCATTCCAACAGAAGCTCAAAATATTTTGGCCCAGTTACGAGATGAACAACCACCTAAAGAAGCACAAAAAACTCAAGTGAGTATTGTTGTTATTAAGAACAGAGTATAAGTATTTTTTTTATTAAAATGTTCTAGCTCTATAACTGTTTAACTTACTGATTAAAGTAGAAAACATACCAATATTGTTATCAATAAATTGCAAAATACTCTTTCTAAATACATCTACATCTTCATCTTTAAACATGCAAAACTAAAAGGCAAAAACAACAATTCTAACACAAAGTTCTGTATAAATATGTAATTTTTGTCCACAAATAGATATTTTATGTAAAGAATTGTTACCCATCCAAGAAGTGAATGGCAATTATAACATAACCTTGCAGACAACCATGTGGTTATTACTTGGATGCATGTATAATAACTATGAGAAAAATAAAGCAATATCAATAATATATAGAGACAGATTCTTAGCAGAAAAAATAAACTCACTAGTCAATTGGAATTGGTTCATTCAACCAAAGATATGCAAGAAAAATAAACATTTTATAGAAAGAAAGTTAATCAATATGCTTAAAATATTCCAGTATCAGGAGACTACACAAATGCAGACCGATGTGGAAGTTACGGCCAGTAGTGCTTCGCAGTGTTTAACATCCATAGAACAATTTAATGAAAATAACCTTTAGAGCCTAGATTTGACCAAGGTAATTCAATAAGTAGTAATTATAATATTTAATGAGTAGATTAATAAAATTAATATTGTTTTTCGTATAGGCCATTTTTTTTCTACATAACATTACAAATTGTAATATTTGATCTTCAATTGAATGAGCATGCTATATAGAAGTTTTTCAGGTCTGAGCTATTGTTGATTTGTGAACTTAATAAATGAAAGCTCTGACACTTGTCTTAATAAAGCTACTTGTATAACACTAGGCTGCCTGTCCTACCTTTCAAATAGTGAAAGAATTTTTTAAATATGTGCAGTGATTCTGGAGATAACTCTCACAAAACAAAACACAAACATACAAAATTTGCTCTCTCTCTCTCTTTTTAATATTAGTATAGATTATTATTATTATGTAGAAGCAGATTCTTTGATGTAAGAATAAACACAAGTACCTACTAGTCAATTGAATTCTCACAAAAAGATCTGCTGATGGTTCTTTTTGTGATTCGTTTCTAAAACAATTTTTTTTGCAAGATAAGCAAAAATAAATAAACATTTTATTCAATGAAAGATAATCAATATGCATACAATGTTTCAGTACCACCACCAATTGCAAAGATATGCAAGAAAAATAAACATTTCATAGAAGGAAAGTTAATCAAAATTATAATTAAAATATTTCAGTATCAGGAGACTACACAGATGCAGATGGATGTGGAAGTTACGGCCAGTACTTCTCAGTGTTCTACATCCATAGGACACTCAAATGAATATTACCTTCAGAGCCCAGATTTGACAAAGGTAATTCAATTAGTAATAATACTTAGGGGATTAGGGGAGATTAATATTTTCTTTGAATAGGCCAAATTCATTATTGCTCTAGAGTTTAGAATTCTAGATAAATATAATTTATTTCTGGACTTTAAAAGAGACTATCACCTCTGAGTTTGTTTCTTCTCAGAGTAGTCAGGTACGACACACCGGAACTATCTAGTTTTAAAAAAATGAAGTGTTAAAGGGTTTGAGAAAACCTACTTGCAAAATAAACATCATTTATCATTATGTTATTTTGCTGTTGACATAGATAGGTAATTGTTACATTATATTGCAAGTCATACTATACATATTATAATTAGTTTATCATAACATTATTCAATTCAGATGAAATGCGATGGAATGAGCACACTAGAAGTTTTGCAGGTCTTAGTTATTGTTGGATTATGATCTACGAATATGTTGAGTAACTGTAAAGTATGTCTACCATTGAAGGCTCTGACATGGTTATTATATGTTTTACAGGAATCATCGAAAAGCAAAGGCATATTAGAGGACCTGAATGTCAAAAAAATCACCGAACGAACACCCAGAAAACAAAAACTGTATAATCGATGCAGAAAAAATTTAACAGAAATCTTGAGACTTCGAAGAAAATTTAGAAAAGTTACAAAGTGCAACAGGGATGTTTTACGTTCTTTGCACTATGATAATGCGGTGAACAACATGATGAAAAGCAAACTAAGCAGTTCATTTTATTTGTTGTTACAAAGCCAGTTAAAAAATGTGTCGAGAAAGTTAACTGGGCGGAGATGGACACTAGATGATAAAGTTTTAGCCTTAAGCATGTATAAAAAGTCTAGTTCATGCTATAGGCTATTAAGTTGACTATTTTGTTTGCCTAGTGTGAGTTCACTAAAGGCATTATTGAATAAAATACCAATGATGTGCGGAATAAACAATCAAGTGATTGAAACAATTAAAGAAATCACAAAACAGAGGTCAGTCAGTGACAATTTGTGTGTTGTGTCTTTTGACGAAATGTCAATAAGAAAAAACTTGAGTTATAACACAAAACTAGACCAATTAGATGGCTACCAGGATCATGCTGCCGAAGGCCGAACGCGAGAAATTGCAAGCCATGCCCTAACTTTTATGGCTATAGGAGTTAGAAAAGCCTGGAAACAGCCGATAGCCTAAAATAAACGATTTGAATTTGAAAAAAAATTTGAATTTGAATTTGCCTTCTATTTTTCGGGAGACTGCGTCACAGCTGACAGATTAACTGTACTTATTAAGGAGGTGGGCCTTCTGTTTGTTTGTTAAATTTATAAAATTATCTTAGCCTCAAACTATTTATATGAATTGATTATAAGAATATCATTGAGGTTAACTAAAATAAATATGAATTTTCAGGTCTTGAGTACTTGTTTTGGTGCTGGATTAGAAGTCATTGGCGTCGTATGTGATTTGGATCATCGAAAGATCGACCATTCTTCGACCATGAGGGACATGAAATTGTCACCATCTTAGACCCGCCCCACCTGCTTAAATGTTTTAAGGCGCGTTTCCATTATGCAAGTGATTTGCATACTAGTTGCAAGTTGCATGCAAATTGTATAGTGGAAACAACAACTTGCAAACAAGTTGCAACTTGTATGCAATTAGGTTTAAACTTGTACGCACAATAATCAAGTCGGCACATTTGCACGCAAGTTGCAAGCGCATGCGGTCGTGCATAGAGGATTACTTTGTTTATGACTTTATTACTTTGTAAAAATGACTGCTAAATGGGATACGGAGAAAACAATAATGTTTATTGAGGAATATCATAGACATGATTGTCTTTGGGAACCAAAAAACAATCTTTACAAAAATCGAGACGCACGCGAATCAGCATATAGAAAACTAATCGAAGTGATGAACCTTAATGGTATTGTTATGACCGTAAAAGACGTGAAAAATAAAATACGATCACTGCGTACCACATTTTTTGGTGAATTAGCAAAAATTGAAAAATCCAAAACAACCGGTAGTGGAACAAGTAACATATACACACCAAAATTAAGCTGGTTTAACACAATGAATTTTTTGCTGACGTCAACCGAATTAAGAAGGAATGAAGAAAGCACCACTGTAAGTATCAATTCTTTTATTTTTTTAAAAAATCATTCTTTCTTGCCATGTTACAGCACCATCTGTAGCAAAGTAGTTAGCAAAGTCATCTCTTATTTCGACCGCTGTTTTGGGACTGCTTGACGGTTGTGCCGGGCGTAATTGCTGAAATGCTCTCATATTCACGTCATTGAACATGCCTTCACTATGTCCTGTTATTGAATTTTCTCGATCAACAAAATTAGGTGTAATATATGTACTAGAAGTATGTCTCAACCAATTGTGCAGTGCACAGCATGCTTTTATTATTTTATCAACTTTATTCACCTCAACAGCAATAGGTCGCTCAAAAATTCTCCACTTCGATACCAATAAACCAAACGCATTTTCAACCACTCGTCTTGCTCTCGACAGTCGGTAGTTAAATATTTTCTTTTCTTTACTTAATCCTTGGGTTCGAGGATATGGCTTCATTAAATATTTTTTAAGTGGAAATGCTTCATCTCCTAATACCACTGAATTAGGCGGTATATTTGAGCTACCATTTTCTAATATTGACTGAAGAGTTGAATGAGAGAATATTGTTCCGTCAGATGTTTTCCCATAATGTCCAACATTAATGTATCGAAAGTTTAAGTAACTATCGCATAATGCAAACAAGACTATGCTAAAATGTCCTTTATAGTCATAATATAAAGAACCACTCCCATTTGGGCATCTCAAGATGACATGCTTTCCATCAATTGCTCCAATACATCGTGGAAAATTGCAACGTTCTTCGAATCCTTTACAAATTTCATTCCACTCTTCACTAGTATTCGGAAACTGAAAGAAATAAAAAACATTAAAGAAATGTTTTATTTTATTTATTTTTAAATTTATTGAATGAATTATGTTTTAGGTTGAATCAGAAAATACTTCAACAGATAGCAGAGAAAATACGCCAGCCAGAGCCAGTGGTTCTCGAAGCTCATCTCAAACACAGAGTCAATCCTCATCCAATTTTCGACAATCGATTCGAAATGCAAGATATGATCCCATAGATACCGCACTTCAAGAATTGAGAAAAATAAATAAGAGCGTAGAATCGGAAAATGAATTTGATGTTTTTGGTCAAAACGTTAGTCTTCAACTTCAAAAACTGCCGTTAGAGTACGCTCTAGAAACTCAAGAACTTATTATGAAAGTTTTAAAAGAGCAGCGAATAAAATCCTTAAAAGAAAAGGCACAACAAGAAGCACTTGTAATTTCTATACCTGATGATATAAATCTTGATTTAGTGGATTACATTGACACCGAGAGTAAGCGTGATGAACCAGGACCATCGGACAGTAGCAAAGAAGATTTATTAGGTCGTGCTGTTCGCGCTATGGGTTCATTGGAATCTGATGACGATGATTAGGATTTGAGTTTTCGACCCACTAACTTTCGTGATTTCGTGATTCGTGAGTTTAAAGTTGTTTCACAGATTGAAAATAGCCGCCGATCAGTCCTCTTTAATGTTAAGATTAATTATAATAAAAATATGTTGAACATTGATCTTATACATTGTTTTACTTACCTTTATATATTCTTGAAGTGACTCATAAATTGCGTCGCAGACATGGGGCAGGAATTTAGAAATACTACATTTAGGCACACGATACAATTCTTCCAATGTTCCAAGACTAGTACCCGATGCCAGATATTTAAGCGTTACTTGCAATTTCAATTTTGCAGGCAGAGCGGGTCTAAAAATAGTGTCTTGCTTAGATATTCTGGACGAAATCTTATCCAATAAATTTAAAAATAGTTCTTCGTTCATTCTGAGATGAGTATGGTACCGTTTAGGATCTTCTATAGCCAATTCTTTTAACAGATTATTCGACGTACCGTAAGCATCTCTTCTGTGAATCCATTTTCTAACCCACTGAACTGGTCGACGTCGATGCTTTTTTTTGTTATTTAATACGTGTATAATTATTGCGTATACAACTTTGCATGCAGCGACAAGCACAGCACGTCTTCTACCCATGATAAACACTGTACAACTAGAACTAACTTGTATACCACTAAAATCTTGTATGCAAGCTGCAAGTTGAACAAAATCGTGTTTCCAATTCAAATCACTTGCACACATGTCTGACGTCATACATGTATGCAAACACTTGCATAATGGAAACGCGCCTTTAGAAACAATTTTTTAAAACATAATGTACAATTTGTACAAGATGTACAAATAGAAGGTCAACGAAGAATAGGTTGGTATTGCTTATTATTCGTGTTATAGATAATAACAGCCTGTATTTTTAGCAGTTTTACAAAACTAACAATAAAGGCCTATTCAAACCTAAGCAGTATTCGAAACCGTCTGCGGTAGAGAAAACCGAGTGGGTATACGGTAATATTACTGTTCTATAACTATTCCGCTCTAGCCCCGGAACTTGACACTAAATACTTGAGTGATTGCACCTTTCATTATGATGAACCAATACTGTCATTATATTAAATCCACCTTAATCTTTCTATCTTAGAAAGTACCTATTGATATATTAAAAACAAAACTACCAACCTTATTATTATATTCATTTCTCTGTATCAAATAACCAGAATATTATTTGATTTTATAATCTTCTATTGCAGGAGTAGCTAAATGGAGCCACATCGGAGAATTCTATAATATAGATAAAAATAACCCTAACTTCGTTTTTGCTCCTGGATTGACCCAGCAACACCTTCAGCCAAATGGCAAACAGAAGATGAAAGTTCGGCTAGCTGCTCAAGTTTTGAGTCATTCCGTTGCTGCAGGATTATTGGCCAAAGTAGCCCAAAGTAAGTTTCATCTTTCTGGCCTTTTTACCTGACTGTGGCAATGCCCCTAAGGAGGCACGAGTATGTGAATATGATTCTATTCCGTTTTTTAAGACGATAAAATCATTCACGTCAAATTAAATACTGATAATCGGATTAAATGAATAAAAACCAAACCTAAGAAAGATGTTTTCGATTTAATTAATGTACCAGTACGAATTGGTACCTATTGCTGCAAGCTAGGTGAGATTAGGTGCTGTTTTAGGCTTTTGACTGGCTGTAACGACTTCTGTTGTAGTGTAGTACCATTCAGTAACGTTTTGTTGTTGAACATTACTACAATGTTAAATGGCACCACTATTACTCATACCGTTTATATGGGTTAGTGTCATGTCATGTTAGATGCAGAAATTGCTTTTAACATTTGATGTTTTTTTGTTTGCTTTCAGACGAATTACCACAAGATGCCGTGGGGACTGCGACACTTGTCTCAAATTTAGACAAATTATTCGACGCCATGAATGGTGACACGCCTGACAGAAAAAGAGGAAAAAAATATCTTACTAACATGTCTTCAACCAGCCCTCATTTATAGTACGAGAGCCCACGACCAAAATTTTTGTCTCATAGCAATACGGCCAAAACCGCATCAAATCGATAGATACGATTATCCTGAACTCGAAAATACCAATATCAGACATTTTCCGCGTAGCGTTTGATCTGACCGAATTTTCAAAATTGTCAAAGAATTTTACCGAACTGCATCATAGCAATATGTCTGATTTGCAGACTGTAGTTGAATGATAGTTCTGAGATACCGGAAACATATTTTTCAGACGTTAGTGGTGTAGCGCAAACCCGTAAAATGACTTAAAAAAATAAAAAATGAGACAAAAAAAATGTCTCATAGCAATACGTCTGAAAATCTTTTTTATTAGTAAATTTTGGTTATTTGATGCGAACAAAACAATTTTTAGACGGAAATGTGAACGCATTAAATTTTGAGACCGTTTTGAAAATGTTAACAAATTTTACCGATCGGTATCATAGCAATATGTCTGAAAATTGTTGGACATGATAAAATAACGATACTCAGATATCATTTAAAAATCGTATTGGCATCTTGAATTTTCTGTTACAAACCAATGAATACGTTGCGACCCTGAATTTATTAGATGATAATTAACAAAGAATTTACCCGAAACCGTAACATTGAAGTTGAAGGACTGAAATAAATCGCACTAAAGGAAACTGGGATGAAGTTGAAAAAAAAACGGTTTATTCAAAGTTACAAAATATTTTCGTATTCAATCGCTGTCGGATTCGGAATCGTCGTCTTCGAAATCACTCTCGACGTCGCTCGGGAGATCTTCAACGTCCTCTTCTGTAAAATAAACATCGTTAGTGAAAATCACGAACTTATTTATGAAATTAACAGCAAAAGCCATGTAAACTGTACCTGTTGTGGATGATGATTTGTCGTCCAAAATAACGTTGCTCAACTCAGGTAGTTGGTTGCCAGAGAACCATGAAAACTGAAATCGTCCCTCGTCTTCATACCATCCGCAATCTGCAGGGTTCAGTTCGGTTGGCGTTTTGGTATGAGCGTTGCTCCAGACTTGTGCAATATATTTTGTTCGTAATAAATGTTTCTCCAATTCCGTTTTGCATGGTGGCAGATTGCAGGCGTCGTAATTGGATAACTGGAGATTCAGAGTTGTCGAAGCCTCGTCGTTTTTAATTTTATATGTCTTCGAAAAATGTTGAGTCGAGCTAAATCGACGTTATTAATTTTTTTTTCGTTGTACAATCTGCACGTGAATTCTTCCAAAACGGGGAATACCTTGTAACTATCAGAAGTATAGCTGCCCAAATCACCAAAAGCTTCTTGATAGCGTTTCGAATTTTTCAGCATCGTCAATGGTCTTTTTTTACCCTTGCGATATAACGCGGGATTATAATCGCAGCCGGTCATTGCATGGAAAGCAGGTAAAGATTTTGCCAGAGTGGATCCCAATGTCTCGTATAAACGTGAAACATCAATGTAACGCCGGGAATTGCCAACACCAACATCCATAGAAATTTGGACGACACTTTCTACAAATTCCATATTTCCGAGCATTATTATTAATATATCGGTGTCTGAACATCGAATCGTTACTTTACCCCGTTGTTTCATTTGGCAGACATGGTAAACGATCTTCGTATCCGCCTCTTCGTGTTCTTGGCAAGTTAAATCTTCGTTGATTGTTTGGATAACAAAACCACCTTTCACCGAATATTGATTGATGTTGATGATTTTGTTTGCGATTATGTGCGCCATGTCTTGTTCTGACCAATTGTTGATAATAAATTTGACCAGAGCATCTTTGAATTTGATGTTTTTCAATTCTTTAGCGAAATCGGAAGGTCGAACTTGTTGCGGTCCTGAGATTCGAAAATCGGTCGATTTTACGTTTTTTCGCAATCCATGCTCCGTGTCCTTGATCGACGGGCAGAAATACCTGTCGAATATCAGATCGATCCTCTCAACATTATGTTTGCACAAAATGTGCAAATTTTTTTTTCGAGATATCTCCAAATGTTCGTGGTATGTCTTTTAAGGTGTGCAGTAAAAAGAACCCATCGATAATCAAAACATCTGTAGATTCTGGCTCCGTGCTCTCGATTTTTTTTTCAAGGTCTCGCATCAATGCTGATTTGTCAGTTTTATTTATAGTATAAGATCCCGTTAAGAACGACCTTCACCGAGATCACGGTAATATTATAATAATATTACCGTGCCGAGATGCTTATTTAATGAAAAGGAAACTGGGATGAAGTTGAAAAGTAGTAGTGTTCTTATAAAAGCTAGTCCTAATAACTGATTAAAAAGTTTAAGAGAGAAATAATAATTTATAAAGTTAATTGTTTAAACATTTTATTTTCTATTTGCTATATTATAGGTTATATTGATTTGCTATATTATATTATGTGATATGTTCAAATGTACCTACCTAGGTCTATTAGTTCAGTCAATAAATCACCCATAAGGGGTTGTAGAGTGCGTGAGCAAGGCCCTAAGCAATTACTTCAGAAAATTGTTCAGGGTGCTTAGAGAGTTAACATACTAAAAGTCCTGACATCTAGGGGGTGAGGCGGAGTGGGGGGAGGGGGTTAAAGTTCCCATTTTTCAGTTTTTCGCTAATATCTTTTAAACGGTGCGTCATGGAGATAAGAAGTCTTCTACGCAATGAAAGCTTATAAAATTATGTACAACTTTTATCTTATACACTTTTTCACATTCCTACCTATTTTCGAACTACACGTTCCGGAAAAGTGAAATTGAAAAAAAAACTACTTGAACTGAACACTACCTCTTGTATACTACTTCCTTCACGTTATTTGGGGATAAAAAGTATCTTATATCTTAAATCAACTCCTACTATATCAATTTACTAAATTTTATCCAAATCTGTACAGCCGTTGGGATATCAAAACTTTTATCTACACTTGTCTTATACACTTTTTCCAAATTTTCACCAGTGTTCGAGTATTAGTGTGATGTGACAAGCATTACCGAATGTTAAATATGAGCTAGTATATAAATTAGGTATTTTATTGATAACATAAGCTGGGAGTACCTCCAAGCGGTGAAGGCGGTAACAGTTTGAGATCTCGTTTTCTACCAGTGGTAATGGAGCAGAAGCTGGTCGTCACTTTTCATTCCATATTTCCTGTCGTAGAAAACGAGATCTCACTGGCTAAAAC
Organism: Autographa pulchrina; assembly: GCA_905475315.1. Taxonomy (NCBI): domain Eukaryota; kingdom Metazoa; phylum Arthropoda; class Insecta; order Lepidoptera; family Noctuidae; genus Autographa; species Autographa pulchrina. The sequence continues at coordinate 4,838,179 of FR997762.1, read as the reverse complement.
TCCCATAATCATCCATGCCTTCGGGCTTATGTTATTGTTGTCGTTTATGATTCAACCTCTTTGGCATAGTAGCCTACCCGGTAACGCAGGGGAGCAGCCAGAACAGTTCTTTGCTTTGTAATCGTCATTAGTTACGCAATTGGATTATCTCTGAAAAAAAAAAGAAAATCTCTGAATTTATTACAACCCCCAATCATTAACTATGAGCTAGCATCCATAACAGAACATTTCATTTGTGTTTAGTAATTCATTTAATGGATAATATCATGGTATTTGATCGAAAAATGTATGAAAATTCAGCATTTTTAACCCTGGATATAATCAAGTGCAGCGGTGCTACGGCTTTGGTGCCATATAAGGAATTCTTAGGAGGCCAAGCCCTGTCCTCCTAGTAATTCATTTTATCGATTATATCGTGATATGTGATCGAAAAATTTTATGAGAATTCAGAATCTTTAACCTTGGATTAAATCACGTGCAGCGGTGCCACAGGTTTGGTGCCGTATTAAGAAATGCTTAGGAGGACAAGCTCTGCCCTCTTAGAAATTCATTTAATCGATAATATCGTGGTATGTGATCGAAAAATGTATGAAAATTCAGAATTTTTAACCCTGGATAAAATCACGTGCAGCGGTGCCACAGCTTTGGTGCCATATTAAGAAATGCTTAGGAGGACAAGCTCTGTCAGAATATAACATTTTTTTTGGTTGGCCGGCACTTTGCATTTTGGACCAAAATGGATGATGTCCTTTGGTATAATTATTCTTTATTATCCTGGGCACCACACTGGGTAGTTTTTATCCCGGAAAAGTATAAACAATAAAAAACAATCTTAATTTTGCGGTAAAAACTCATTGATAAGTTTCGTCATCCACGCGAACGAAGTCGCAGGCACAGCTAGTCTACTACTAAAAAAAATTGAAGAATTTAAGGAAAGAGATAGTGGTTGGACATTTTTATGCAGTTCACATTTAGAAATAAATATCAACCACTCAGCGGATCAAAATGTTTAACTTTGCCGAAATCCATAAACGTTAAAAGAGCTTTTTGAATATTCGAAACAATGATGAGTATTGCTTTTTGTGGTGTGTTGTGGCGGCATTGTACCCCACAAACAGACATCCCGATAGGATTTCGTTTTATCCATACTTTCAGGATGTTTTGAATGTTAAAAATTTAACATTTCCAATAACATTCTCGGACATAGCTATCTTTGAGAGGAATAATCCATCTCTCAATATATTTGTATATGGGGTAAAAATGAGAAAACAATTATTGGGCCATTGATACTGTCGGCGACCAACTTAAACTAAAATGTTTGTAGGTTCATGTATCAGGTGTAACATAAATTGTAAGTATTCTCAGATAGATAAATTACACAACAAATAAGATTACATGCAAGGGTATCGCGCTAACCGCCGATACAAACACAGGAAATATAGAAGGTGGGGTACTGCGCTCATGCCGCTCACCTGTTAGTTAAGTTAGTCTATATTTTGTTTATTAATTTTCTTATTAGATATATTATGTTGTTGTTTTTTATGTTTTACTAATAAGAATAGTAGGTTTATCTTATAAATGATAGCAAGTAAGAAAAGTTTTGAAATTAAAAATTGTAAATTGTATAATTACGTAAGTTGAAAATCGAATTTTTAGATATTGTGATAATTAAGATTGTAATATGTCTATCATATAGGAAATCGCCCAGAAATACCAAATCCGTTTAAATTAATTAAATCGGATAACGGGTTCAGGAATGACGAAGCAAAACGTAATATCCAATTAAATAAGTAAGGAAGTTTGGCATTTCTGGGACTATAACTAATTAATAGATTAAGATAGGCTAGTTTTATACATTTATATTGATAAAGGAACATGTGTAGAATAGTTTAAAACACATTTTGTATACACAATAAGACGTATTTGATAAATAAAGAGAGAAAAGGGTTTTGCTCATAGTAAAATTAGACTCTAATTGGAGTGAGGCACGCGGCGGTAAAGTTGCGCTGTATAAATACAGCGCCACTTTTCGTTGCAAGTCAGTCGCAGCTCAGCTCCGGTAGTCAACACACAAGAACAAGGCGAAACGCGAATTCTCAAGATTTTCAAGATATCATCTGTGTTTCATTGTTTCTACACGACGTCACATCCTATCGTTAGAGACGTGGGGGTGTACCCCGTATAGGTCGTCAATAACTTCTGTAGTACGCATTGAGGGGTGCGTGGGGTACGTGTGTACCAGCGACACGAACGCAAGACGCACGTACCAACAATATTTGTGATCCATCTTTCGCTCTTCGCTGAGAACAGACGTGTCGAATAATTAGTAAAATAAAATAATCAATTGCTAAATCTTGACCTCGTTTTAACAATACTCAGTAGTTACGTAAACTATGTCATAAGTTAGGTATAATAGTGTGTAAAGTGAATATGGTTAATGTTTAAAGTTATTAGGTGACTTTTCCACTATGGAAGGCAGTCCCTTTAACCGAAGTGGCAGGACCGTTCGCACCCCGCCCCCTGTGCCCTCAACACATCCTAACGCGCCGAGCCAGGAGGACAATGTCTTCGAAGTAATCTCGACTCCGGAAATCCAGAACTGGATGACATCAATTGAAACCTGCCTAAATGAGGTGTGTTGTATTTCATCAGAGGGTAAATTGAACTCAGAACAGAAATTGAGAATTAGTTCTTTATGCCGAAAAGTGGGTCACGGTACTTCGCAGATGGCAGTGCAGTACCAGTCCCTCAAACTGAAAGCCGTCCAAGCCCATTCTACGATTGGAACCCTTCAAGCCCAACTTGATCTTTCACAACAATTAGAAGACCTTAAGTTGAGTATTGACGAGTCATCGAAATCTGCACACGGAACTTCGTTTGCTGACATGGTGACGAAGGGAACCAACAACTTCATTCAGCCGATAAATTTGAGCTCAGTGGCCATTTACCCGAATGACAAATTAAAATCGAGCGACGAGACAAAATCCCTAGTCCAAAAAATTATTTGCCCTGAACAAATGAAATAACACGTCAGAGGACTACGCAAGACCAAAAATGGCGGTGTCATAATAAGCACGGACTCGAAAGCCGATATCGAGAAGATAAAACATTCGGAGCAGCTAATGAACTCAGGCCTTACAATTGACGAGCTGCCTAAACGTAAGCCTAGAGTAGTAGTTATCGAAGTACCGTCATCAATGCAAGAAAAAGAAATTTTTACTTGCATATATAATCAAAATCTAGCCGATAAACTTCAAGATACCAACCTAGAAGCGTTCCTGAATACTATCAGATTAAGCCATAAGTCGGGAAAAAAGGAAGCTGAGACCTGTAACCTCGTTATAGAAGTACCTCCAGCCATTCGGAAAGCCCTGGTAACAAAAGAAAGAGTTTTTGTAGATTGGTCATCTTACCCAGTGAGAGATTTTACCTTGGTAACACGGTGTTATAACTGCCAGCAGTATGGTCATGCAGCTAAGTCATGTCGGGAATCAACACACACCTGCGGCCACTGTGGTGGTCAAGGACATTCAATAAAGGAATGTATGAAGAAGGCTGAGGCACCACAATGCGCCACTTGTCTGCATTTCAAGAAGCCGAGCAACCACAAAACCGGTGCTGCTGACTGTCCGGCGAAAACTTTGGCCGAAAAGAGGTACATTAAACAATTGATTATGGCGGCGCCTAAGAGCGCCGTTAACTAAGGTAGTTTCTGACCTATTTTCTTTTTAAGTTATACTGTCATGATTCATAATATTATTAATGACTTAGATAATTTCTCTGTATCCGAGTGTAAAACTTGTGATGCTGAAAATTGCAAACAATATTTATATTCCGAGAGCCAACGACTGCCAGACCTTCGTCATTTTATAAAAGCTGAAAGTTTCTCAGTGCATGTGCCCTATACAGGTAAGAACGACCAGCGAATATGGAGTTTGGGTTGTGGTTACTTTGGCAGCTATCAGGTAGTAAAGGTGTATAAAATAGTACCTTACTTTCGTCATAGTATAAAAGCTAAATTTTATATATGTTACTTGGGGAGCTATAAAAAGACGTTACCTCAAATGCCGGACAGTTTGAATGGTTTAAACTAGAGATGCAACGGATATCCGGTTGCTATCCGGTATCCGGCCTATCCGGCCATTATTTTACTATCCGGCCGAATACCGGATAATTGCGCACTATCCGGCCGGATACCGAATAGTGATTCTGTTTGGTATTTAACTTTGAAAAAATGGTTAGTTAGTATACAAGAAAACAACAACAAATTATCAATATTCGTTTATTAGTATTACCTTTAACGTACAATTTAAACTTATCAAGAAGCCTCATTTAAAGTAATTAAGAAATCCTATGATCAGTATTAGGTATCCATTCAACCAATCGTAGCGTATCGTATGTTAATTTTTAATCAAATAAAATATGTGTTACCAAATAAATAAAAAGAGAGTTTAATATTCATAATTAACTAACGGCAAATTGTGGTGAATGAAAATAGGCGGGTGCACGTGTACTGCATACAAAATAGTTTCGTTTGTACTGACCTAATAAAAGTCGTTTCTTGCCTAGAAAACGGTCCGCGCGAACCTACTATACGTAACAGGTTGAAACCTGCACGACGCGCCCGCCGCCAAACTAAAATGTAGGTATCGTTTGGCCGGCCGAACATTCGGCGGCCGGATACCGGTATCCGGTATCCGGCCAAACAACTATCCGTTGCATCACTAGTTTAAACATCTTGCCAGACACATTGGAAGTCTGCTGTATGTGCTACTTTTTCTTTAGAAAAGGAAAATTAAAACCATGAAGACATAAAATAAAATAATCTTGAGTACCAAGAAGCTTTCAAGAAAGAGGGGTCTCGGTATGGTTAGAAATGGTGACCCATCTACGGACCAACCGCGGCGAGCGTGGCTTAACCTGTATTATCGATCTACCCGTATGGCGTACACTTAGTAACAAGCCCCTCGAATTAATCTTATTATTTTTAACTAACTGTGCCCCGGGGTTTCACCTGCGTGAATACCTAGGTTTCGTTTACGATGTCTTTATAGTTACCTTTACGGGGTGGAGATGATAGGGATAAACTGCATATGAAAGCTAAGCGTCACCCAGATAATTCCATATTGCAATTTTCAGGAAAACTCCCTTCACATGTCTTGAATTAGAACCACCACCTCATAAGAAATACATTTAATATTTAGTTTAAAGTAATTTTAACCTTACGTCAAAGGAATAAAGTTCAATTTGTATTTCGTTCTTACGTCGCTAGCTAAAAATTTTCATACACACACAAACAATAAAAACATTTTAAATATTTAAGTTGTTAGAACGCGAATAATAAATATTCAAAGAAATTTGGAACTTACTGCAACGAAATAAAGCTTATCTAAATGTACTTCCGACTTTGTAGTCGGCATTTTACATTGTTGTGTCAAAAGACGCGAAAACCCAAAAAAATATGGTACGTCATTTGCTAGTAAACATAATGCAAAAGAGCGAGACGCAAACATTTCCCGGCCACCCTCTGACCTATGAGCGCCGCACGCGCCAAGAGCGGCAACCGCCCGCCTAACATCAAAGACGATTAGTCATCTAGTCATCCGCCGACAGCGTGCTATGATTGTCTCGTTATTTATGTTGTGACTTGTGACCTTGACGTGAAGTATTGCACTCGATGGATAGGTAGCTGGGGACCCATGCAGTGGTCTTCCTGCGTGTGGACGGCAGAGGATTTTTATTTGTGGATCTTATAAAATCGCTAGTGTAATTAGTAACGTTCAACTGTCGATGACTTCAAAAGTAAAATAAAACTCGCGTTTGTGACAGTGAACTGTGATACTCGAGTACTAAACTAACTAAAAATACCTTGATAAAGTGGGTAATACCTAAATTGAATCGAAAAATACGGCGGACTTTTGAGCCATTGTTGTGAATAATAATAATATTCCGGGACAACTCACACACGGTTATCTGATCCCAAGCTAAGCAGAGCTTGTGTTATGGTAACCAGACAACTGATAACATACTTATATATTTCTAAATACATACATAATATAGATAAATTACACCCAGACACAGAACAAATGATCGTGCTCATCACACAAAGATTTGTCCTGGGTGGGAATCGAACCCACGACCTCCGGTATAGCAGTCAGGGTCACTAACCACTAGACCAACAGGGCCGTCGAATCGACGTGAATGTGACAAAGAAACAAAGAAAGTTAGTGTTTCTACATAATGTTCAGTTTTGTAAGTACAACTTTGTTCTAATTCCTTCTATGCCGCCTTTAATTACCTACGAGTGTAATACGGCGACTCGGGCGCCAACCCCTCCACGTTACGTTATTGACGATAGGTACCTACATCTAAACGGTTGAAAGTCGCACACCGATTAAAGTAACATACCGTTATTATGTCCTATTTATTAAGTTTGATTTACTATGAAACACAATTACCGTGAAATGAACAAAACGCCAAACACGCCAGTCCGAACAGCCGTGTGATAGAAATACAGAATCTTAATTACCTATTTTACTAGTTGAAAAACTATTTACCTATTTTACTATCAATAACTTATACCATGATAATATCCAGCTAAGTGTGAACAGTAGTTATTAGATATAATTTGAGTGTAGAATGAAGATGATGAGTGTTTGCACGCATTACTACTAGATGGCGCTGCGAGTTTCATTAGCGAGCTAAACATTATCATCATCGCAAGTGAAACATTTTTATGAGATACCGACATTTACGTTTTTTGTAGTCTTGAATACATCGTACTTTGCTATCCGTGAATTTCATTTATCTCTCAACAGAAAATTAGTATTTCGGTCTAAATCAGGCGAACATTTGGTCCTTCGAGCCGGATAACGGAACCGCGACGCGTAGTGTGTGGTTCGGTAAAATAAACATTGAGAACATAGAAAACAGTTTGTATAAAACTCAAGTGACACAGTGCGTATTACGAGTTGACACAGTGGAACACAGTGCAACACAGTGCTCATTAGTGATCGATTAAAGGACTTTGAACTTATATGGACTAGCGAGTGACTGAAACGGTGCCGTGAGTAAAAACAAACTCTTCTGAACAATAATTCACCCCATTTAATTGTAAATACCCAAAGGTTCACGGTTAAACATGGAAAAAATAAATCAACTGTTACGTTTGCAAGAAGAACGTTTTGAACAAATGCAAAAGGCTCAAATCAATTATAAAAAGGCTCCAAAGGAACGATTAGTATCAAATTACTTGGATACTCGTCTAGAGAATTTGGAGAAGGATTGTCAAATATTCAAAACGTCACATGATCACCTAATATGTAGGCAAAGAAAAACGAACGGCTTTGGCATATTTTTCGGATGATATGTATGATCAGTGTGAAGAAATATATATTATGTATAAAAGTGATTTAAAAACAAAACTTCAACTCGTTGCACCTAAAGAAAAACCGCATACTACTCGGAAACGTAATCCTATTGCCGAAATTAAGTTACCAAAAATAAAAATACCTACATTTTCTGGAAAGTACATATACTGGCCGTCTTTTCTGGATTTATTTACGTCAATCATACACAACAATAGCATGTTAGACGATGTTCAGAAACTACACTACCTTAAATCAAGCTTAGCTGGCGAAGCAGAAATATTATTAAGAAGCATTTCGGTAACAAGCCAAAATTATAGATTAGCATGGGAAACGTTGAACAACCGCTACAACAACAAAAGATATATATCGAACTGTATATTTAAGAGATTATTTGGGGTGAAAGCTATAACTGTAGAATCAGCCCTTAGCATAAAGCAATTATTAGATTTAACTGTGTAATGTTTGAGCTCGTTAAATCATCTTGGTTTACCAACTGGTTCCTGGGATGCTATCATCATTTACATGACAGTGAATAAATTAAACCCGGAAAGCCAAAAAATATGGGAACAACATATATCAATTGATTGTAGCAACGATTTCCCAACATTCAATAAATTAAAGCTGTTTATGGAAACAAGATTCAGATCACTTGAAATGACTGAAAATTCAAACCGGGTAACTAAATGTAAGTAAGTAAGGTAAATGCACGGATTGCTGAAAGAAGTAGCCGCGCTACTCTCTAACGATGGAACGACCTGGCACTTTATTCCTCCTAGAGCTCCCAACTTTAGTGGTCTGTTTTTTTTTTAGTTTTAACTGATTTTATACCAGCCTCCCGCTGGTATAAAATCAGTTAAAACACATTTAATAAAAACAACTGGTGATTCCACTTTCACCTACGAGGAGATGTCGACTTTACTGAGTCAAATCGAAGCTTGTCTCAACTCGAGACCCAAGGGCAACTGAATGATAGTCCCGACGATGTGGCTCCACTCACACCAGCACATTTTTTAATCGGAGAACCCTTGATAACAATTCCTGATAAGCGTGATGACAACGAATTTATAAGCCCACTGAATAGATGGAAATTGATACAAAGGATGATGACAAGTTTTTGGAACCGTTGGTCTAAAGAATTTTTACACACCGTACAGCAACGTTATAAATGGCAAACCCAAACGAGCGGGGGGCTCGTTTGGGTTTGCCATAAGATTGGTGATGTAGTCGTGGTAAAAGATGACCACTTATCACCGGCTAAATGGTTATTAGCTCGTATCACCAAATTACATCTAGATCAGATGGAGTACCTAGAGTGGCTGAATTAAAAGGTAAAGGAGCCACGTGGACGCGGCCTTTATCTAAGCTGATTTTACTGCCATGTTTAGATACTGCTTAAAGGAAGATGATCCTAGCATGGTGGGCGGTGTTTAGAAGAACAGAAGGTTCTTGGTGGGCGGAATGTTTGCACGCATTACTACTAGATGGCGCTGCGAGTTTCATTAGCGAGCTAAACATTATCATCATCGCAAGTGAAACATTTTTATGAGATACCGACATTTACGTTATTTGTAGTCTTGAATACATCGTACTTTGCTGTCCGTGAATTTCATTTATCTCTCAACAGAAAATTAGTATTTCGGTCTAAATCAGGCGAACATTTGGTCCTTCGAGCCGGATAACGGAACCGCGACGCGTAGTGTGTGGTTCGGTAAAATAAACATTGAGAACATAGAAAACAGTTTGTATAAAACTCAAGTGACACAGTGCGTATTACGAGTTGACACAGTGGAACACAGTGCAACACAGTGCTCATTAGTGATCGATTAAAGGACTTTGAACTTATATGGACTAGCGAGTGACTGAAACGGTGCCGTGAGTAAAAACAAACTCTTCTGAACAATAATTCACCCCATTTAATTGTAAATACCCAAAGGTTCACGGTTAAACATGGAAAAAATAAATCAACTGTTACGTTTGCAAGAAGAACGTTTTGAACAAATGCAAAAGGCTCAAATCAATTATAAAAAGGCTCCAAAGGAACGATTAGTATCAAATTACTTGGATACTCGTCTAGAGAATTTGGAGAAGGATTGTCAAATATTCAAAACGTCACATGATCACCTAATATGTAGGCAAAGAAAAACGAACGGCTTTGGCATATTTTTCGGATGATATGTATGATCAGTGTGAAGAAATATATATTATGTATAAAAGTGATTTAAAAACAAAACTTCAACTCGTTGCACCTAAAGAAAAACCGCATACTACTCGGAAACGTAATCCTATTGCCGAAATTAAGTTACCAAAAATAAAAATACCTACATTTTCTGGAAAGTACATATACTGGCCGTCTTTTCTGGATTTATTTACGTCAATCATACACAACAATAGCATGTTAGACGATGTTCAGAAACTACACTACCTTAAATCAAGCTTAGCTGGCGAAGCAGAAATATTATTAAGAAGCATTTCGGTAACAAGCCAAAATTATAGATTAGCATGGGAAACGTTGAACAACCGCTACAACAACAAAAGATATATATCGAACTGTATATTTAAGAGATTATTTGGGGTGAAAGCTATAACTGTAGAATCAGCCCTTAGCATAAAGCAATTATTAGATTTAACTGTGGAATGTTTGAGCTCGTTAAATCATCTTGGTTTACCAACTGGTTCCTGGGATGCTATCATCATTTACATGACAGTGAATAAATTAGAACCGGAAAGCCAAAAACTATGGGAACAACTTATATCAATTGATTGTAGCAACGATTTCCCAACATTCAATAAATTGAAGCTGTTTATGGAAACAAGATTCAGATCACTTGAAATGACTGAAAATTCAAACCGGGTAACTAAATGTAAGTAAGGTAAATGCACGGATTGCTGAAAGAAGTAGCCGCGCTACTCTCTAACGAGGTGGCAGGAACAGAAAGTAGATATGAGACATTTTTAGTTATGTCTCAGTAAATGATGAGGTGGCAGGAACAGAAAGTAGGACATTTTTAGTTATGTCTCAGTAAATGATGAGGTGGCAGGAACAGAAAGTAGATATGAGACATTTTTAGTTATGTCTCAGTAAATGCTGAGGTGGCAGGAACAGAAAGTAGATATGAGACATTTATCTATTTATTTGTGTGAGCGTCTAAGTATAACACATAATAATGTTTGCATTTTGATGCTGAAAACAGTATTTTGTGTACTTTATTTTTGTTCAACAGTAAAAAGTATAATTTAGTGAAAAACAGTATAATACTGTTTAAAACAGTATAGTTGGCAACCCTAACTGTGTGTGAAATGGACTGGCATACACAAAAACAATATTATTGGTCCGATTTTTATTGATAGAACTTATAACGGTCCGAAGTTTTTAGACCTCATAAACGGACCCGTTGCGGAATACATGGAGGATCTTCTGTTAGATGCGTACCAGCAAATGTGGTATCAGTTAGACGGTGCACCAGCCCACTCTGTTATGCCTGCGAGAGAGCGTTTGACGGAGATGTTAGGTCGGCAGTGGATTGACCGTTATGGACCAACGCGGTGGCTAGCGAGATCTCCGGACCTTACCCCACTAGATTTTTTCTTGTAAACACGTAAAAAATGAAGTGTACGCATCACCTGTGGATAGCGTTGAAGGATTAAAAGATAGAATCATCCAATCTTTTAATAGGTTAAAGCACATGGCTGCGAACGGGGACTTGCTGTGCATCTATAAAAACCAAAAGTAACCCTTTATCAGTTTTACATGAAACATCAACCATGGACCTAAAGACTTAGAAACAAGGGAAATATTAATGAACAGATGGAGAAATGTATAAACGCAGTTCAACGCGATGTGACTATTCCGATTCCTCAAATATTTAATGAGCACATGCAAATACACAAAAAGGAGTACAAAATTAGCCTAAATTTGAAAATATAAGCAAACATCTATACCAGAAACGAAATAGCTCCATTGGAGCCAAGAAACTTTGCTTTAGCAAAGGCAGTAGACGTTCTTATACCACAAAAATATTCTTTTTTGCTGTTTACTGATTATAATTATCAATACTACTAACTACTAATAATAATACTGATTAGAAAGAAAAGAATATTGATATTTGGTCATAAGGATTTTACTGTCTACTTGAGGCAGTCAACACGTTTCTTCTTTGATGGAACATTTAAGATCTGCCCGAATGCTTTTTATCAACTTTTCACAATTCATGCAGACATCGGAAGCACAGAAGAATTTGTTTGGCTTTTGGAATAAGGGGGATAGTGTTTATGATGATAAGTCAAACATAAAACTGAAAATAGATGGGATTACACTTGATAACACAGAGCAAAGTAAGAAGTAGGGTATAGAGAGACCTCTCGTGGCTAAAATGTGTCGCCCTAGCTCGTTACCGAACATGGTGCTTGAATTCCCAAACTAACGTACACAGTGCACACAAAAAATGCTCGAAAAACAGAAAACGTATAAATGTAAGTCGAGGTAAAAAAAACGTCAAAAAGGTTAAATCTAATATTTCTACTGGATATTTTAATGCGGATTCAATATTTTCTGATCAACCCTCTTTTATTGAAAATTGGAGAGGAGAAGCTGAAATGAATAAAGACAAAACAAATTACAATGTAAAATTATTAAAAAATGGTAACTTATGTCCTTCGGTAATACAAATGATGAATATGTCACTCTTAAGAATACTTGTGGTTTCGATTCTGTAATGTACTTTTTGAGTGCAGGATTTAACGAAAATGAGAATATTCGAGACTTCATGGCCACTTTTGACAACGATTTAATTCCACAATATAAAGAACCTCTGCGACATTGAATCTACAGACGATGACATTTATTTAATGAGAGCAAAAATTGTTGCACAATATTTTAACTCACTAAATGAGAAAGGAAACCATATTAGCTATGATTGCCAGTGTAATATCTCAAATATATTTGAACATCTTCTCCTAAGATATTTTTTTAGTGCAACTTTCATAAATAATTGTTTAAATTCATCCTGCCAATCAAACTTAATCAAAAGAGACATTACGTTTTTACCCTTAAACATAAAATTTATTGATATTTTTGGCATAAGCATTTTAGAAGAGGCAATTAACCTCGATGAAGAAAAAAGGAACTGTACCACATGTGATGGCCAATTTACTTACAATTACGTGCTTTCGAAAATAATATCATTCGATTTGAATGGCACTGATAAAAATTCTCTAAGTAGTGTTCCTGTTACTTTAACAGTCAAAAACAAAACCTACAAAACCTTGTGCGCATCGGAATTCATTCCAGCACTAATTCCAGGCGGTCTTGGCCATTACCGATGTCACTGTTTCATGAATAAGCGGTTCTTTTGCTATGATGATCAACATCTCAAACTTATGGAAAGTCCTGACCAACAAATGTACTTCCATTCACTAAGCTACATCCAATGTCACTAAATGTCACTTACCTTAATTAAAGTCCTTATTTAATTTAATATTATGGGGTAAGACCACCTCCTAATGTTGGCACTCCGCCAGTTTATTGGCACCCTGCAGTTTTTTACCAAAAATAAGGTTCAGTACCCTGACCATAAATATTTTGATAGAAAATAATTAGAAGTTTCATCTTTTATATTACTGGCAATAAACAAACTTTGTTTTTTTCAAAATGGCGTCTCTATAAAAACTTGTGTGACGAGTCCGAACATAACTGACTCAAAATCCTGTTTTTTTGCTAAGGTAAGAGCTATTATAATCTTGATAATTTTAGTAGATGTTTTCACTTGTGGGCAAAGATACTGTTTGGTTTGATTTATGAATGTATGTTAATACATTCATAAATAAGAAAACGAGCTTATAATTGATAAATCATAGCTGAGAAAGTAATAGTACAAAAACAATCTTTATTGGAAATTGCGCAAAAATATAAGATATCTAAATCAGTCCTTCACAGACACAACACATTTATAATGAAAAAGCAAGGTGGCCAAACAGCTTTAGCTCCAGATGTAGAGGAATACCTCATACAATACGAGGGCGGGTCAAAAAGTTCGCGGAATGGAGGGGTTAGAGAGGGGAAAGAGGGATTTTTTTTACCTGTCGCAACTTGGTGACTCAATTTAACTGTAAATACTAAGTTTCAACACGATCGGTTCATTGACCTTTGAGATATCGCTGGATAAACAAGTAAATCGGGAAGAGAACACCAACTATGGAGAAAATTGAGTTTCGTGCAGTGATTAGATTCCTTACTAAGCAAGGAAAACGCCTCAGATCAATATGAAAAAGATATCATCTGTTTACGGGGACTTTTGTCCTGGTAAAACGATGATTTACAAGTGGGATAGTCTTTTCAAGCAAGGCAGAGACTCGATTGAAGACGATCCGCGCTCTGGTCGGCCAATTGAGGCAACATCCTCAGACATTGCTGAAAAAGTTGAAAAAATTGTTTTGGAAGATGCTCGTCTAAAGAAAAAACAAATCGCAGAGATGACGAGTATCGTTTACGACTGTTTTGAACATTCTCCACGACCATCTAGTCGTGTCTAAGGTCAGTGCAAGATGGGTGCCGAGAATGCTCACACCGCTTCAAAAACAGCAGCGCGTCGAGTGTTCTCGCGAGTTTTTGGACCTGTGTAGTGAGAACAAGGATACATTTATGAACCAAATTGTGACTGGAAATGAAACTTGGATTCATCACTATGTAGCTGAGTGAAAGCAAAAGTTCGTGCAGTGGCAAAAAAAAGGTGCAGCACCGCCTAGGAAGTTTAAGGTCGCACAATCGGCCGGAAAGATTATGGCTACAGTTTTTTGGGATTCTGAGGGGATTTTAATGATTGATTATAAATATAAAGGTGTCAATATCACTGGGAAATACTACGCTACATTATCGGAAAAATTAAAAAAATCAATTAATGAAAAACAAAGAGGAAAGTGGTCTCGAGGTGTGCTCCTTTTGCACGACAACGCGCCCGTTCACAAGAGTCATGTTGCGATGGCTGCCTTACAGAAGTGCGGCTTCGAAACTTTGAATCACCTTCCCTACAGTCTAGGTTTGGCCCCTTCTGATTATTATTTGTTTTAGAAAATGAAAAAAGAGCTTCGTGGACAGAAATTCACCGATGATGAAGAAGTGAAGTCGGCTATTTCTGCCTATTTTGAGGGGCTTGACAAATCATTTTTTTTAGAAGGGATAAGTAAATTAATAGAAAGACCTGACAAATATATTAGGGTTAATAGAGAATATACCAAATAAGAAAAATAATTTCATGTTTAATTTCACCCCGCTTCCTTTCTATTCCGCGAACTTTTTGACCTCCCCTCGTATATAAATGTTTGTTCCGAATGGGGATATCCTCTTGAAACAATAGACTTTAGATTATTAATAAAGGGATACTTAGATAATTTAGGAGTAGAAAAAAAAAGATTCAAAAACAATATGCCTGGTCCAGACTATATTAAATGCTTTTTGAACAGAAATAAGTCTAAAATTACAACCAGATTAAGCCAAAATATCAAACGTTCAAGAGCAGCAATCTCCCCAGAGGTGATTAAAGCATATTTTGATAAATTGGAAGTATCACTACTAGACATTCCTTTAAGTAGTATCATCAACTATGATGAAACTAATTTGGTTGATGATCCAGGCAGAAAAAGAGTTCTAGTAAAAAGGAGTGTCAAATATCCAGAAAGAATAATGAACACAAAAGGTGCAACCTCTATTATGATGGCAAATGGAACCTTACTACCACCATATGTGGTATATAAGGCACAACATGTCTATGACACATGGAGACAAAATGGGCCGAAAGGTTGCCGTTATAATAGTACCAGTTCTGGCTGGCTTGATGGAATAACTTTTGAAGATTGGGTGAAGACTATTGTTTATTTTGAAGATAAAACTGGCACAAAAATTGTTATAGGCGATAATCTCGCCTCTTATCTTTCAATAGATATAATAAGCGAGTGTGAAAAACGTAATATTCGGTTCATTTTTTTACCGGCAAACTCTACGCCCCTTACCCAGCCTTTACACGTATCTTTCTTCAGGCCTCTTAAAATTGCTTGACGGCACATACTCTATAATTGGAAAAAGACCGACGGAAGAATGCAAGCTTCTATACCCAAAAATATATTTCCGTCGCTTCTTAAAAAGATTATGAAAGAAATTGAATGCAACGTTCATACAAATATTATATCTGGGTTTGAGAAGTGCGGCATCAGTCCGATGAGTAGAAATTAAGGTTTTAGATAGACTGCCAAGTACAAATATAGAAGCTAGAAATGAAAACTTTAAAGAAGCAATTGATGAAACAGTTATTTCTATGCTTAAAGAAATGAGGTGTGGCACAGGTAGCTTTAAAACATTAAACAAAAAAAAAGGAATATCAAAGTTATTCCAAGAAGAAGCGTAGAAAATATGATCTCGACAGTAGAGTTTAGTAGTTTTTGTAGCCAGTAGTTTTTATGATTAATTTTTTGAGTAGTTGATTTTTTAAATCTTTTTTATTTCTATAATTTGATTATTTTAAGAGGCTGTTTTAAGTTAAAATATATTCTGATTATAATAAAGAGAACTGATTATTTGATTTGATGTTATATTTCATTGTAATAAAAATATTATTTCTAAATATAAAGTGTAAGTTCATAAAATACAAGTTTTTACCTAAAGTATACTGACCTTACCTACACGACATATCTACTTACCTTACTTCCCTTATTAATTTTAATGCCTATCGAAGTAGGTACCTACCTACCAGTGTTGGGCATTAATCAATTAATTTGTCAATTATCTTGTTAATTGATTAAAAAATTAATTGCAATTAAATTAATCGCAATTGAACTTTTAATTGCACCTTGCAATTAAATTAATTTGGTCAACGTGTTTCAATTGTAACTCACAATTAAAATAATTGCAATTAACTCTTTTAGTTGTTTTATGAAACAATTAAAACTATCAATTAACTTTATGTATCAAAAACAAAAAGTTCCCAAGAAAAATTTTTTTTCTTAATTTTACTCGGACTTAGACTCGGATATTTCAATCTCAGATAAAAACGGATGCTCCTCCGATGCCCCAATGACTAAAGCAGAACTTTTGACGCTGCATTTTTTTGCCGAGGAAAGCCAAGATTTGCAACTTCTCAATAGATATCCTGAGATAAAAAGTGTTTTTATTAAATACAACACACCTTTGCCATCGCCAGCTGCAGTGGAACGCCTTTTTTCTTTTGCGACAATGACAAATCTGCCAAAGAGTCACAAACTGTCAGACAGCATGTTCGAGAAGAGAGTGGTACTGAAGTGATTACAAGAAATTTTAAATTGTTATTGTCTGTCTAATCATGCTTAATTTAAGGTATTGATTCGTATCATGGATGGATCGGTATTTTATTTTTTGGCAACATATTTATTTAACTGAGCGTTTTCACAAAAAAGTGTACCCCCAACTTTTCGGTTGTCCCTTGTGTTTGAAGTATTACTAACAACTAATATGATATGATCTGATGAATATTTTAATGACTAATGAATAATGATTAAAATGTGTTTAATGCTTACATTAAGCACATTTTAAACTAGTAAATGAAATGTACGCGATATATTCGTTCAGGGGCAGAATGTCCAATTCTTAAAATGTCCAGCGGTGTCAAAATGTCCAATGGTCAAAATGTCCAATTCTCAAACCGTCTTATTACAAAAAACTCTTAAGTACTGGAACTAAACCAAGACTTTCATGTCTAGGTTTGTTACGGTACTACCGAAAGTTCCAGTACTAAAATTATATCTTATTACAAAACGACGAACAAGCAAGAATCAGCAAGTACCGAACTTGTTATCGAAATAAATAATGACCACAGATTCAAAACGAAAAATCTCATTGATTCATTCATATTCATTCGTTCAGTGCTTAGAATAATGAGTTTTAATGCTATTTTCATTTCTAGCAACGTTCCGTTTCTCAAAACATGAATATTATAGTCACATTTGAAATGCTTTAAAAAAATATTTATCAACACTAGAATGCTTATTATTGATTTTATCTTATTTACAATAGATTAAACCAGCAAAACTTATACTAATTCTTTTCTTTTTGAATATTCATCTTGATAGTTTTCTCTAAAACTTGCGTGTAATAAAACCCATTTCATGGCCCGAGCATGCGTCACTAGCGTCATTTGATATTAGTCCTCCTACACACTAGGCGGGCGCGCGAACGATGCGAACAAAGCATGCGCGGCAGCGCGCCCGCTGAGCTCGAGTCTCATTCTACGGGAGACTGGCTTGCTGATTCGTCGAGCTGGAGGCGTCAGATCTGGCGAACGCGCATCGAATGCGTACCTTGTAAATTGTTCGCGAGTTCGCAAACGGAGCTATAGACGCAAGAGCCACTCGCGCGCACTGTGCGAGCGGTGCATGAGTTGCGCTATGGAAGCGCACTTATCAATTACAGTAACTGAACGCGAGCAGCGCGCGAGCTGCGCATTCGGATACACCCTAAGAGGGTATGCGGCATTTACGCTGTGCACCCTCCAAGCGCTAAGCTAATAGAAAGCAGCGGTTGAGACCGCGCTGCTCTGTTACAAAGTAAGCGCAGTGCTCGCGTTGTCCGCGCGCTCGAAGAACGCGCCCTGTGTAGAGCCAGCCTAAACCAAAAATTTTTTTTGCACTCTCCCTTTAAAATCCCAGTTAGAAATACCTTTATTTGAAAGTAAGAAAAACACCAGTACAGATGTTTAAAATATAAGCGGGCTTTTAATTTATGAAACACATATATAAATTAGTTAAACGTATAACAGTCATTCAATGTAATAGATCGAGTCTCCTCATACATTACTCTTTATTTCAATAATATAAAAACAAATTTATGTCCGAAACTATATCTCCATGTTTAGGAATATCCTTAAGTATGAAATGATTGTTTCTAGATAACTGTTCATTAATTTATTCTTATTCTCTTTCGTCAGGATACAGATCTTTTCGTATTTCAGATCACTGCATTTTTATGCTTCTTGTATAGCGTTCATGGCGAGCCCAGTTACGTAATACGCAAAGCACTTGAAATTTAGGACGCAAAGGGCAACCTCGAGGGACGCGGGCTAAATCCTCACTTAAAATAACCACTATTTTCTTTATTTTCTAAATCTATACTTGCATCTAAAATCGTCATCACTCAATTCGTAACGATTTATACACTGCCAACGTCTCACAGATCGCCGTCTCCATTGTGTGTTCCAAATCCATCATGTTTATTGACTTAAAATATAATTTGGAGAAATCATAAGAAAATAAAATAAATAATGTATTTTACAAATTAACATAATACAGCAACTCAAACGTCAAACGAAGTCGTAGCCATAGTTACCATAGCTAGTCCCATAGTTGAACTAGGGGTCTCGTTGGTTTATCTTTAGTACTATAGTTAGTACCACAACAAGTGATAAACTTTGTTTTGTAATAACGTTTTACTTAGTACCATCGTTGATACCTAGTTTGGTACTAGAACTTTATATGGTCCGCGTTTTGGAATAAGGGGGAAAATGTCCAATTCTCAAAAAGTCCAATTCTTAAAATGTCCAATTCTCAAAATGTCCAATTCTCAAAATGTCCAAATCTCAAAATGTCCAATCTTTGAGAATGTGGTAAATTTTTGTTCAATGACTCATCAAAGCGCTTTTTTAATACTTACGACGAACAATCAATAAAAAATCGAAAATAATCAAAATGTTTAATTTATTTAATAAGTGTGTTGTGTTTTATTTATAAGAAGCATTTTTTTTTTAATGTGCACTATACCCAAATCATACTAATATTATGAATGCGAAAGTTTGTGAGGATGGATGGATGGATGGATGTATGTTTGTTACTTTTTCACGAAAAAACTACTGGACGGATTTGGATGAAACTTTACAGTAATATAGGTAATTCATCAGAATAACACATAGGCTACTTTTTGTCGCGATAACCGACATCCACGCGGGCGGACCCGCAGGCGAACACTAGTATTAAATAATACCACACAAGGGTAGAGAATTATATGAATTTAATTAATTATAATAAGTTAATTTAAAAAAATAATTTAAATAAACACATAACATAAAACATACATAACATACCATCACGCCTGTATCCCCGAAGAGTTAGGCAGAGGTGTACCAATGTACACCCACAGTTCGCCGGTATGTTTAGGTCCCATGTAATAGGGGGCGAGCCTATTGCCACTAACCGGGCACAAATCCAAACTCCGACCTGCTACTGAGAATTTCATAGAAAAACCCAATAACACCTTGGTCGACTTGGGAATCGAACCCAAGACCTCTAGCGTAGCAGTTATTTAAATAAAATATTAAAAAAATGAATTAAAAAGTGTACAAAATAACAAAATTATCGTATCTATCAAAACCACATCGCGATCAAACGCTAACAACTTAAAACACCATCTATCGATATATTTTGTTCCCAAGTTTTCTGGTATTTAAATTACTGTTTGTTTTTTTCAAACCTGTTTTTAAATAGGTATTTGCGATATTAAAATATGGATATAAATATTATTAGTTATTTAGAATCAAAACGAAAAATGAAAATAATATGCATAAACTGAACGCATCCTGAGATAGAACTAAAAGTTGCTATAAAGTGGGTATTTGTAAAAAAAATCATAACGCCGATCGTTCATTATTTTATTCAATGTAAGGAAATGTCTTGATGTGTTGTGTGACTAGGGTTGCCAACTTTTTTCACAAGAAATAAAGTATATTCAGGTCTATGAAGAATATTAAACAGTATTTTAGAAAAATGAATAGTATTTTATTTATTTATTGTTTTAAATACAAATCTTTTAGGACTTCTCGCACAACTTACTAATTTACAATCATTTTTAAAAACTTTATACGCGTCATCACACTTATAACTGAAATTAAAATAAAAAAGGAGCTCATTTTTTATTAAATTAATAGATTCTATGCTCTATTTCTATCCTCCCGCCACTTAGCATTCATTTTTATTATCATTATATTATAATTACTGAAAAAACCCTTTCAGTAAATGCTGAGGTGGCAGGAACAGACAAGAGATATGAGACAATTTTAGTTATGTTTTTAAATTCTTCTAAAGTGTTTACTAATAAATGGCTCCATTTTTGGCCAGTACTCATTTCAAGAAAATCTTTGTCTTCTGATATTTTTTCATAAATTACTTTGAAAGTTAATTCTGAATATAAATCATCCATACCAATATTGAGTCTTTACAAATTTAGATTATATTACCTATAATTTTCTCAAAATGATCAAATGTGACCGATGACAAACAGCTAATTAAAGAAAGCCAGTTAGTCTGATTGAAATCGAACCATTTCTCTAAATACAAATTAGCCTTATCAATAAAAAGTATGAAGTTATTAATAGTTTTATTAAAAACTTCTTGGGAAGACTCTGTAATAGTATTTAATACTTTTTTGTTTCATGGCCAAAATACTCTCTGACTAAATAAAAACAAATTTGTGTGAGCGTCTAAGTATAACACATAATAATGTGTTTGCATTTTGATGCTGAAAACAGTATTTTGTATACTTTATTTTTGTTCAACAGTAAAAAGTATAATTTAGTGAAAAACAGTATAATACTGTTTAAAACAGTATAGTTGGCAACCCTATGTGTGACTTACGTGTTATAGCCTTAAATAATAAAATCTGTAGTTACAATATTGTATTTGTGGTTCTGGTGTTTTTTCAAATTCGTATATTTTCGAAATCTACAATGACTGAAGAATTTGAGTTCGTTTTTAACCAGAAAGATAAGCTTACTTTGATTCGTAATGGGTTCCAATTTAACAAAAACATGACTAATAAAAATGGAAGCACTTTATGGCGTTGTAGTAATAGACGGATGTGTACTGCATCAGTCACAATAGATAAATCAAGGAAAAACGTATTGAGAGAATCAATGCACACTTGCGAACAAAATCTTGTCCAATTGCGTATTAATGAAGTACCGCAATGATAAAGATTTGATACCGTCATTTCATACCATTAAGAAAACTTTATATAGATCCCGCAAAAAGTATCTGAATACAAATTTATTAATTCACAGTGATGCTAGATCAATTAAAATACCAGAAAACTTGGGAAAATCTTGGGAATTTTCAATAAACTTGACAACCTATTGTACGGAATAATGAACAAATTTAACAAGAAAAATATTGTATTGGTCGGGGACTTAAACATCGATACACTAAAATTGAATAATAAAGAAACAAAGCGCTTAATAGACATTACACATAACTATCACCTAAATATACACATGAAAAATCCCACTCGTAAAAATTCTTGCATTGATCATATTATAAGTAATATTAATAATACAACAGCTGAACTATTAAATTTGGATATTTCTGACCATAATACCGCCCAAATAATAAGCATCCCAGCAAAGAAAATAGAAACACAGCTACTGGAATACTTTACATATAAAAGAGATAATTGCACAGAATATATATTAAAATTTAAAGAATGCTTATCTAGTCTCTCTTTCACCGAAGTCTATGAAGCAGACAATCTTGAGACGGCATTTCAAGCGTTTATTGACTGTATTATTCTATTCTATAAGTTGTGCTTTCCGAAATCTAAAATTAAAATATCAAATAAATACCGTAAATTAAAATGGATAACAAAAGGATTGAAACGTAGCTGCAAAACAAAATCGCTATAAATACTATTTAGATAAATCAGATTTGAGTCGAAACAAATATAAATCGTATTCAAAACTTTTACGTAACTGTATAGATCAGTCAATAAAAAATTATAACATGAATATGATCACTCGTTCAAGAAATGTGTGCAAAACATCCTGGCAACTAATAAAACAAGAATCTGTAGGAAACAAACCAATAGAACTTATTACTTGTATCGAAAAAAAAGGTGTACTTATTAAAAATTCTCATCATATAGCAGAAGCATTTAATGAATACTATATAAATTTACCGAATATGATTCACAATGTATATGACACATGTAAGGCTAATATAGGAAAGAGCATATTTTTACGTCCATTCAACTTTGACGAGAGTTAGATAGCGAGATCGAGAAAAGGGTTTTTTAAAAAGAATTAAAGGCACGAACGGAGGACCGTTCGCTCAAGCTTATGGTACAGAACTGTTTTATTTCTATTCACATAAGAATAACATGGGCTTATCTTAACGACTTATTGCTAGTGTAACTTAACCTAAACATAATACATGAAGTTACGCTGATATAACTCCTCCCCCCTTAAGTCTGAAGCACGACGAAGAGGGAGGCTGCGGCTGCAGGGGCTCTCGTGACTGCAGCTGGTGCTCTTCTGTCGTTGCTGGTTGTCCACGGCGAAGTAGAAAACGTCGTATGGCCAAGCCTAATGCAGCTGAGACTATTACTATGTAAAGGCAAATGGTCGGCCAACTGGGTGTAAGTGTAATAGTGGTATCTTCGTCAGTTTTCCGGGTTATTTGAATCCTCTTTAGTATGTTGTTAAGATTGTCTAGGGGCACTTCTTCTATATGTAGGTTTATTGCAGAGCGTTGGGCGTTTGTTGTGTTTATTCGTGGCAACGGGATGCTTTCCTTGATGTTGATGAATTTAAGATGTGTCTGTAGTTTTCTGCCAGCTATTTCTATTGAACATTGATTATTGATGGTGATCAATACTACGCCGTGACTTCGTTGATATTGTACATCGTTTCCGCAGGTGGTCTTGATTACTTCTTCATGTTTCAGGATGGCAATCCAGCTGTTTTCTTTAATCTGCTTGATGATATTATTGTCATAGTGGACTGTAGCGTAAGTGCAGTTATTCGGGTTTTCATGCTGAAGTAGTTGTGCGATGCAATCTTGCGAATTTTTCAGGTGGTGCCATTCAATGTGTCGACATATGGCGTTATCTTCACTAATGATCGTGCACGGCTCGTGAGGATATGCGAACTCGTTGCTTCCCAATATTAGGTATGGGTTTTTAGGAATGAGGATAGTATTGTGTTGATTAGGGATCGAATATAAATGTAATAAACTATAGGGATGGTTAGTTACTAGGGGAATTTCCAATATAAAGTTCATCGACTCATTCGTACTATATGCTTTTACTACTATTGCCTTTTCTAATAAGTGTATGTTATCCAAAGTCGGTAAGCATGGTAACTGTAGGTTGAGCTTACTGATATCCTTTTCTATTCTAGTCAAATCAGCGACAAGATAACTAGGGTCAACCACGCTCGGATGTAAACGTCCTAAATGGGCAAACGTTATCGCGTTTTCTAGGGTGAGTAGTCTATCATAAATTTGTTGTAATGATATTTCTATTTGGTTATATATGCTATTCATATATATATGATTTTCTAAGGCTTCGCTTTGTTTATCCAATTCCTTGATAGCTTTAGCTAACTCTTGTTGATTATTGTTAATACTTTCTAATCCATGCTTATATTCAATGATAAAATCTGTCATTATACCTAACGTTTCGCTTTGTTTATTTAAGGTTAACTTTTTCATTTCTTGAATTTCGTTTTCTATTCTAACAGCATCTTCTTGATCCATATTTCCGGTAATAGCTTTGACTATCGATCCTAATCCATTAATTAAACCTCTTTTAATTCTGGGTAAGTATGTTCTGCCTAAACTAATCATCTTAGATCCTAAATAAACAAGTTTACTTTCTACTTTATCTACTAAATACTCTATTTGTTTTCTAATAACTAAACTATTTCTGTAATAAGACGTATTCGTCTGAGCTAAATTCAATGTTATATAGTCACGACTAATCTCTACGTAAATATCTCTTAACTGACTTATATTATAAACTACAACTAGGTGAAATGTATCCACTTGGTGCCGAGCGGTAGCTTCCTTGAGCACCATTACTCCATTGTGGTTGTCTATTGGCTCAATCACGGCGGTGACTCCGGCGAACCAGAGGACTGCACCGAGGGCGAGGGCGTTCCTGAAACAGTTCCAGGAGGACGTCTCAACAATCTAAAATGTACTCTAATTGATTTGGAGTTAACGTGTTTCCCTACTATTTCAGCAATCTGCTCGGGGTGTATACGTACTATTGTATAGGGTCCTATGTACTTAGGGTCTAACTTATTACTACGGGCGCTCTTAGCTACTTGCTTATATACCTTATCTCCTACCTTAAACGTCGCGGTTTCTGTGTTTCGATTGTTTCGTTCTATATTAGCTTGTTTATCTAACGATAGCTTATTATTAACTAATTTCTGTACGTTTTCCATGATCTGTTTATGTTTATTTACATACTCTTGGTAAAATTCTTGTGGATAATATAATTCTAACGGGTTTCTACTACTCGTATGTCCTAGTAATAACTCAAACGGTGTAAAACCAGTAGCTGAATGGATGCTATTATTGTAAGCTATTATCGCATATCTCATTAGTTTTGTTGGTTCGTCTTTGTCCGTTATTCTTTGAATTCTAATCATTTCAGCAAGTGTTGAATGAAGCCTTTCGACTGGTGAGTTAGAGTTAGGGTTGTACGGGGTAGTGAAGTGAATGTGAATGTTGTGCATGGCACATATTTCAGATATTACGTCGTTATCAAACTTGGGGTCTGAGTCGGTGGTTATTTTATTTGGGACTCCGATAACTGAGAAAAGGTTTAATAATGCTTCAGCTATGTGTATACTTGTGGCTGCTGTGAGAGGTATGGCTTGAGCATACTTGGAGAAGTTATCTATTATAGTTAGAAATGTTACTCCACCACTGCTATATAAATCTATAAACACATGTTCCATAGGCTTATATGGCGTATCGGTGAGTGAAAGGGGTAATTTTAGCGGGTTGCGTTCGTATTTAGATTTCAAGCACTTATCGCATTGATTAATGTATTTTTGAACTGATAATAACATGTTCGGCCAGTGATAATTTTTATGTAACTGTTTATATGTTTCTTGTATACCACGGTGAATAGTTTTTCCTTCATGGTATTTTTTAATTAATTCTACTTGCTCATTCGGGTTTTCAACTAATGTTACTCTAGATAAACAACGCACTAATTTGGGTCCTCTATTGCTGAATATAGTTTTAACTACTTTAGAAAATATAGGTAATAATTCTTCGTGATAAAAATAACAATGGAAAATACGATCAGGTATAGTGTGTTCTTTAAGGAATTGTATTATTTGTGCCTCTGTATCGTTGATTGGAATGAATACGTCCTTAATAACTATCTTTCCCTTAGTCCTGTCGTCTACTCTGTACTCTGAACCTGGTGATTTTCTAATATGAAATTGTTTTAGCTGCCTATCTATTGCGTCGGGTATTTCAGGAATCTTGTAAGTAGTTCCTGTTTCTAATGGAGTTGATTCGGTATTGTCTGTTGGGTTGTTTATGAAAATAGTTGAAGAGCCTATTAATGTTTCTAAGTCAATTCCGTCTAGGTCGGATGGGTCTTGTGATGTTCCTGGTTGCGGATCCATGCTTTGAGTTTCCTGATCTAATATCATGTCGATTACCTGTTCGTCTGTCATTGGTACTGTCTCTCCTTCGTTATTGTATACTATCTTTACTCGCGATAATGCGTCTGCATTTGTATTTATTTTACCCTTTTTGTATTCTACATTGAAATCGTACTCTGCTAATTTTAATCGCCATCTTGTTAATTTAGAACTGGGATCCTTAAGAGACATAATCCACGTTAGTGGGCGATGATCGGTGTATATTGTAAACCTTTTACCGTATAGATATGGGCGGAAATATTTAATTGCCCACACTATTCCTAATAACTCCTTTTCTATCGTCGAATATTTTTGTTCGGTTTCTGACAAGGTTCGCGATGCGTAAGCTATTGGTTTGTCTAATCCTACTTTGCCTTGAGACAAGACTGCACCTAGGGCGACGTCGGAGGCATCTGTAGTTAAGATGAATGGTTTTTCGAAATCTGGGTACTGTAATATGGGTGCATTCGTGAGAATTTCTTTACATTTTTCAAATGATTCTATGAATTCTGGTGTTGCAATTACTTTCGCGTTTTTCTTTAGACATATGGTTAATGGTTTGGTTAACTTCGCAAAATCCTTTATAAACTTCCTATAATAACCTATGAGTCCTAAAAATGACTTAATGTCCTTTTGTGTTTTAGGTAAAGGAAACCGTTGAACGGCTGCGATTTTATCGGCATTTGGTCTAAGGCCTTCGTCTGTTAATGTATGACCTAAGAATTTAACCTGTTTTTGTAAGAATTCTGACTTATTTAGCTGTATTTTAAGGTTATGTTGCCTAAATCTTTCGAAAACTTGTCTACATTTGTCTACATGTTCCTGTAATGATGTAGAGAAGATAATAACGTCATCTAGGTAAGTCAGTACATTGTCTAGTCCGCGAAGCACTGAATCCATTAAGCGTTGAAACGTACTAGGGGCGTTTTTCAACCCAAAAGGCATACGTAAAAATTCATAATGACCTCTTTCCGTACTAAAAGCTGTCTTCTCAATATCGTCTGGACTCATTTCTACCTGGTGATAGCCTGAAGCTAGGTCTAAAGTCGTAAAATATTGTGCGCGTCCTAGTCTGTCTAATATATCATTTATGTTTGGTAAGGGGTACTTATCTTCTATTGTTTTTTCGTTAAGTCGTCTGTAATCTATTACGAGCCTCCACTTTTGTTCGCCTGTTGCATCAATTTTTTTTGGGACTATATGGACTGGACACGACCAGGGCGAGCTGCTTTCCTGGATAATGTTTTGTGCTAATAAACTTTTAATTTGTTTATCGATTTCTTGTTTCTGTTTAGGCGCTTGCCTATAATTGCGTACAAAAATAGGTGTGTCGTCTGTTAGTCTCAATTTGTGTTTCACCTGATGGGTAAAAGTTAAAGGTATTTCCTCAGAGTAGAATATGTCACGATAATTATAGCAAAGTCTTTCTATTTCACGTCTTTCTTCGTTATTCATATGGTCAGTCCTTAGTCTATTAAGATTATTCTTTAAAATATTATCTATTTCCTTATTAGAATATGATTCTATGGTCTCTATGTTGTTTAATTGTTTAACGGGTTCGTTTTCTAGCGGAAACAATTCTAAGTTATAATTGTTTGGAATTTTTATCCTGTTATCGGTACGATTAATAACCGTAGTTGTTATCATTCCGTCCCTAACTGCGACTAATGCTGAAGGGAACACTAAGCCATTGTTCTTGTTTTGTTCGACTAATTCATAATCTCCATCGGCATATTTACATAATAGATTAACCACTTGTTCACATCTTGGTTGAACTATCGTGTAAGCTTTCATATCGCCTCTCAAAGGTATCGTTGTTGTTTCGGTCTTTAAAAGCATATTCTTTATGTCTATCCTACATCCAAGTGGAGCTAATAAATCGACGCCTAAGAGTCCGACAAAATCCGGATCAAATTCAAACACCAAGAATTTATGAATGTAATCACAATTAAACAATGGAGGTAACTGTATGTATGCTACGCGGTCGTGCTTTGTGATATCATGCGCGGATCTGATGTAGTGAGTCTCATGTTCGATACGCGGTTTTGTATATATTTCCGCGTCCGGCGAGATAAGGGACTGTGAGGCCCCTGTGTCTACTAAAAATCGACCGCCTAATTCCTTAATGTAAACATATGGTAAATCTTTTCCTATCAAGTTAATATAAGCTAAGTTTCGGCGTCCGTTTCGTTGGTGATGTAAAAATTTTCACCTTCCTCAATTTCCTCCTCATAAGACGTCTCTTCATATTCGCACGACTCATTTTCTAATTCTGACTGGAAATTTACTTGATTAATTTTATAAGTAGGGCCCGTCGGCCTGACGGACGGACCTGGTTTGGAATAACCATTATTATTTGGTCTGAAAGTTACCTGTTTTTGTTGTGTCGGCTGCGTGTTGAAATTGGTTATTGGTCTCTGTTGTTGCTGTGGATTAAATGGTCTAGGCCTGTAGGTATTGTTAGGTGTTATTGCATTTTGTTTTGGTTTGACTTCTGCAGATCGCCTATTTTTAAACTTTAAGTCTTCCTGTCTAGCTAATACAATGGTCTGTTCCAGAGAGTCAGCACCTTGGACTCGTACGCTAAGAGCTAAAACAGGTGATAATTGATCGAGGAAAACGTTTATGGCCATTTTCTCGTAGTATTCCTTTTTGTTTATATCTAGATTTATTAAGGTATAGGTTAACTCTCTAATCTTATCAGCAAAAGTCTCGATATCTAGTTTGTCTCTTCTGATATGCATAAGTTCTTGGACAACCTGTACTTCATCTCTAAATTCACCAAATCGGCGCTTAAGTAGAGCTTTAATATTTTCCCACGAATCGAAGTCTGTACATTCGGAAAGCGCCTCGACCGCCTTTCCACTTAATTTATTTCTTATTAAGCATGCTATGCTAGGATGATCCCTATTTTCTACCAATTCTAAAACACTCTCCACACTTCTAATGAAGAAGGTTAGTGTCCTTTTATTGCCATCATAAGGAGGTAATAAAAGCGACAGTTCTCTGTAGCACAACATGTTTTTTTCCATAATTATCGACTTTGCCTCTTCTTGGGCCATGTTAGCCTTTCAGAATGCAAATATCAACTATCAATGGACTAACTAGTCAATGAAAATTATATTGAAAACCTAATTGTTAGTAGGAAATTCAACAAGGGAAATCGGGAATAAACAGAGTTTATGCTCACCCCACGATCATGCCGATGATAGGCTGAGTCCTGCACCTTTCGCACTTTTGCACTTTTGCACTTTTACACACTTTTCAGTTAATGTAGTTCTTTCGAGATCGCGTCGCGGATACCACTCAAGATTGTATTGAACGGTAATATCTTCCGGTTATATTTGACGCGATCCTACCGACTGCGCCAGTTAGATAGCGAGATCGAGAAAAGGGTTTTTTAAAAAGAATTAAAGGCACGAACGGAGGACCGTTCGCTCAAGCTTATGGTACAGAACTGTTTTATTTCTATTCACATAAGAATAACATGGGCTTATCTTAACGACTTATTGCTAGTGTAACTTAACCTAAACATAATACATGAAGTTACGCTGATATAACTCGAGACACATAAAATTATTATGTCATTAAATAATACAAATTCAGAAGGTTACGACGAAATATCAACTAAAATTCTCAAAGCTTGCTCCAAGGAACTTACACCTATACTAACACATTTGATTAATTTATCGCTTGTAGACGGGTGTTTTCCAACGTCTCTTAAAACATCTATTGTGAAACCATTATTTAAAAAAGGGGACAAGAGCAATTTAGATAGTTATAGACCCATAGCCCTAGTACCGGTGTTCTCTAAAATTTTTGAATCAGCCATGTCTGTACGCCTAAAAAATTTCCTCAATAAACATCAGGTCTTGCGCCCAGAGCAATATGGATTTCAACAAGATAAATCTACAACTTCAGCCTGCTATGACCTTGTCAGTAATGTGTTGAAAAACTTAGACTCGGGTAAAAGAGTCACAGTTGTTTTTTTCGACATGTCCAAGGCGTTCGATTTCGTATCTCATGATCTCTTATTAAAAAAACTCGAGAGATTTGTTAGGCAGAAGACAATATGTAGAAATTAATAATATTGACGGCAATAATGAGTTTCGAGCATATCGCTCTAGCCTTCTAGAGAATAGATTTGGTGTTCCACAAGGTAGCGTACTCGGCCCGCTCCTCTTCTTATTATATATAAATGACCTTCCTGACGTAACTCCACACCCTTGTATTTTATTTGCTGACGATATTTCCTTAATTTTGACATGTGATAAAAAAACTGACATTGATAAATATAATATAGACATAAACAACACTATAGAATCTATAATAAAATGGCTACATAATAATAACTTAAAAATTAATTTAAACAAAACTAACTTCATTCAATTCAGCCCATACGGCAGACCACATAGGCAGTTAGACATCTGTTACGGAAACCAACAAATACTTGAAGTTAACGAAACTACATTCTTAGGAATTTCTTTAGATAAAAATCTTAATTGGAAGAGTCATATAAATAAAACTTGTAATAAAGTGAATAAATTTGTGCATGTACTTTACAAACTCCGTAAAACGTCTTCTCCTAAAACCATATTAGCGGCATATCACGGCTACATATCGTCTGTTTTAAGCTATGGTCTCATACTATGGGGTAATTCCACGTAGAAAAAGATATTCCATATAGAAAAGGCTTTCCTAGCACAAAAAAGGTGTGTCAGAGCCATAGCTGGAATACCACCATGGGAATCTTGCAAACCACTCTTTAAAGAATATAACATCCTTACGTTGACTGGTATGTACATTTTTGAGGCAGCTAAGTTTGTTAAGTTGAATCCAAATTTATTCAAAACTGCTGGAGATATAAATCCCAGAAATACAAGAAACCCAAAAAGAATAGTATTGTCAGATATACCACGAACAACGATGTACCTAAAAAATTGTCAAGTCATGTGTGGACGTATTTACAATGTTATTCCTGACACTATTAAAGAATTGCCATTAACCAAATTTAAGACATCCTTGAAGTTGTGGTTGGTTGAAAAATCCTTCTACTCAGTATCAGAATTACTTAAATAATTATTCAACTTGACATGATTTGTATTGATTGATTGAGTGTATGGATGTATGTGTATAATTACGTTTTATTAGTATAATTAAGTGTATTGATTGATAATTATTTTATAATGTATGCTTGTAAATATTTGCATGTCTCAAAAAGACAAAATGTATATGGCACTGATTATAAACCCCACTATCTTGTATGTACCTACATTTTACGCAAATAAAATATTATTATTATTATTATTATAAATCATTTCTGATTTGTGAAGATGGAGACACAGATAAAATTATAATATTTGCAACAAATACGGCGAAGAAATTCTTAAAATCACCAGGTTCATACTACGCAGATGGAACATTCAAAGCAGCACCAAAGCCATTCTATCAGTTTTTTGTTATACATTTAGATATCAATTCTGATGAAAAAACAACAAACATTATACCCGTGATCTACGCGCTTTTGCCAAATAAAAGGGAAGACACCTATATTCGTTTATTTTCGCTCATAAAACTTAAATTAGGTGTCCAAATCCGAAAGTTTAAATCAGATTACGAAGTCGCTATATTAAATGCCGTATCTAAACTTTATTCGCAAGCTGAAGTGACCGGGTGTTACCACCACTTCAATGATGCCATCTGGAAATATTAAAAAAAAAATAAATTAAATGCAACAAGCTCAGGAAGAAATACTACCCGAATGAGTGCCATTATCGATGGTACTCATTCGGGCAGTATTTGGTAAAAGTTCCGGCAAATGAAATACCAGCTGCATGGCACTATATTTTAGAAACGAGCCCAAACTCGCGCGAAATCGATAAGTTTCGTAGTACTTTGAGTCCACATGGTACCCAAAGAAGTCGCCAGCTTTATTGAGCTGTGCTGGACAACGTCATAGAACTACTAACGCATTAGAAGGATGGCACAGACGATTATTTAGCCGTATACAGAAGAATCCTAATTTATACTTCTTTTTATATAAATTGAAAAAAGAAAGTAAATATTGGGACTGTCGATTAATGGATTCGTTGTTTAAGAAAATTAGAAGTAAAAGAAGACGCAGAGACATCCAGTTTGATCGGAAATACGAAAAATATTTAATAAAATTACAAAATAAAGATCTGACATTACAACAATTTTTGAAGAAAAATATTTATTTGAGACTTAGATTGTTTAAAAAGTGAAACGTAATTTAGTATATCATATTTTTATTACATAAATCATAACAATAGTTATGTTGATTATTAAAATATTAATAAGAAAATGTTTGTTGGTTATAAACAAAATTTATAGATTATTACTAGCAAGGTAAGATTATTTAAAACTATGTTTAACGTTAGTTTCAATTTATAATTATAAAAATGATGATGTTGATTATTTTATTTTTATATTACATTATAAATAAATAAGTGGATATATGTCGTCTTCTTTGGTCTTAATTTGCAACTTTTTAATAAAGCAAAGTAAGGCATAAAATATTTTTTTATCTACCTTAGTTATATAAAACTATGTCTAACATTTTTGTTTCAATTTATAATTATGACAGTTATGATGTTGATTATTGTATAGGTACTTAATTTGTTAGTTATAAATAAATCATATTTTGATTCTTTTTGATTTTTTTATTGATTGTTTGTCGTAAGTAAAAAAGCGCTTTGATGAGTTATTGAACAAAAATTTACCACATTCTCAAAGATTGGACATTTTGAGATTTTGACATTTTGAGAATTGGACATTTTAAGAATTGGACTTTTTGAGACTTGGACATTTTGACCATTGGACATTTTGACACCGCTGGACATTTTGAGAATTGGAAATTCTGCCCCTGAACGGATATATTGACTTTTTGGTACGGTTTGAAGGCACTCTGACTCGTCTATCGTCTCCGATACTTTTTAATTTAAACCTAAAATACACAGGAACACAATTCAATTTCCAACAAACATGTAAAAAGTGGTACCGACCGGACATGACTTTTGTCACGGTTAAAACTGCTATTTAAATAACAGTCAACCGTTCGAAATAAAAAAAAAACTAGTTGTGATCACGAAACCAGAGAAATAATACGTGTATACGTAATACAGTTCAGAATATTATAAGGGAAGAGAGCGTCACGTCAGTTTTGCGACATTTTATCCCGTGACCTACCAGGCTGACCAGTAAAGTCGCAAAACCGACACCATAAAGCAAGGTTTATATTAGGATTTACAGTTCTTTTTTTATTTAGTTTTTTTTTTGTATTATGTACGTCTGTTTGAATAGTGGATTATTTTTTAAAACAAGTATCGTTTATTTGATTAGGTTTATTAAGTAGTACGTACGTAGAACTTTTTCTAAAGTTCTTTTGCCACTATTCTTTAAAATTATTTTTTTATTTATTTTTATTAGCCTATACTGTCCCACTGCTGGACAAACGCCTCCTCTAAAGTTTTTGTTGTCAGTATTCTTTAAAATTCTTATTATTTTTAAATCGTTAAATACATTTTAGGTTAAACGATGCCATTCACTAGTGCAGAAAGGTCTAGGAGGTATAGAGAAAAAATGAAAAAGGTAAATCCTGATAAGCTTAAGGCACAAAGAATAAAAAAAAAGGAAAGAAAAAAAAAAAAAAAATCACAAATGCCTCTGGAAGAAGCTGAGAACAGGAGAAAAGTTTGGCGAAAAGAAAAACAAGCTAGTACACAGAAAAAAAGGCAAAGTGTTCAGGATAGTGGCAAAGTGTTCAGGATAGTGGCAAACTGTTCAGGATAGTGTCAACGTGGCACCTAACGACAATTTACAATCAGAAGATACAGCATCAGCATCTCAAACTCATTGTATAAAAACTATTCAATACCTTAAAAAGAAAAATACATATATGACGAATAAATGCAGACGTTTCATGGCATACAATCTAAAACTAAAAAGACAGAAAGAGGCTTATAAAAAACGTAACCAAAGGCTTTTGAAACAGAACAAACAGGAAGTAAATTATTTGGAAACAGAGTTATTAAAAATAAAAGCAAGGAATGAAATGTTAGAACATACACTAAATTGGGTGATAGACGTGCGAGTAAGTACGCGGACTTGTGGCTCGACGACCTTTTTCGCCTGTGTGTCACTTTAAAAACGCGTACTTTAAAATTGCCGCGCAAGTTCGCCGGCGATCCAACCTGTTTGAAATCTTACTCGTAGGTCGTCTCGGCTCGTACGTGTGGCAGCACTGCGAGCCGGGAGCCGCCATTTTGTTTTGCCTGTCCGTGGATGCACAACGCTTGTGGTGTTTGTCGTTTGTGTAATTTTTGTTATTATTGGTTTACTGCGCAAGTGCCTAATCATTTAGTTTAGAAAATTCTCAAAATTAGTGATTTCCGAACTTATTCGCATGAACTGCTAACAGAATTTATAGAAGGTTTTCGAAATAATCCTTGCCTTTGGAAAATTAGAAGCAATGATTACAGAGACAAAAATATGAAGTTTCAATGCATACAATAATTTATTAGAAATTATACGTAAGGTGGAAAGAGATGCTACCATAGATAACGTCAAGAAAAACAATAATTCATTGAGGGCTGGGTACCGTAATGAACATAAAAAAGTGCGAGATAGCATGAGAACAGATTCAGGAGCTGAACAGGTATATGTACCAAAATTATGGTACTATAGTCAGCTTGTATTTCTG
This sequence comes from Autographa pulchrina, assembly GCA_905475315.1. Lineage (NCBI taxonomy): Eukaryota > Metazoa > Arthropoda > Insecta > Lepidoptera > Noctuidae > Autographa > Autographa pulchrina. The sequence goes on along the minus strand of FR997762.1, from coordinate 4,803,638 downwards.
AATGATCAAAGCCAAGGTAAGTATAATTATTTATAAATCAATTGCCAGGGGGGAGTCCAGCTTGTAGTAGTGTTGTTACAATACATAATGAAATTGTGATGTTTTAAATTAAAACAAAAAGTACATAATACAATATTAGTCTTTTATTTACAGGTGAACAATCGGCTGACAATTTGGATAGCAGTGAACAGGAGACAGTTAATGATGATGAAAGTACATTTGACGTTGAAAATGATACTCAGGTAAATTATATATTATTATAACATTCTGTGTTGCCACGGTATTGCACCACTAGTATTAAAGTAGGTTTCATACTTCTCTCGGGTAATTTTTGCATTTTGAGTGGGATTACGATCATGTGTTTGTCGCAGTGACTGTAATTCTCCATTTCGCGGTCTCAGTCCCAAATCAATAGTTGCATTTTCATGATTTTCACGTTATGATTACGTTTTTACCCCGGCCGTCGAGTGCCGGATGTAAGCGTTTTTGACGGAGTTTATCGTAGACTTCGAGAAACTGGCTCCGTTTCAAGACGACGCACAGACTTGGGAAGACCTCGTGTAATTGATGACGACGAAGAAGTTGACAATGAGATTGTGCAACGATTTCGTTTGGATCCAACCACTTCCACTAATGTTGTTGCCCGTGATCTGGAACTTTCGCAATGGAGAGTCAATTCTGGCAATTCCTTCGCTCGCTCCATTCGCCGTCCGCTCCGATCGTCATTCGCCTTTTCGTGCGCGGCCGTTCAACACTTCTTTATTGAATCAAGTTACAGAACGTTACTATGCCCAAACGCAAGCATAATAAAGATTACGATTACATTAGTGATCAAATCAAAAAGTTGAAAAAGAAATTGAAACGTGTTCGTAAACAAAGTGAGTCATCATCGTCTAGTGGATCGGAACCCGATAACAACACCGACGACGCGCGGTGAGTATTGATACTCAACGACATTGCTGTTTCTCTCTGGACTGTGATTTACTCAGTGATTTGGACGGTTGACCTGTGATATTGTTACTGACGAATCTAGGGTTTTATTTAAGTTCGTAGAAAAAAAAACTCCCAAGTAGCAGCTCAGGTAGCGGTCCCTCGCCGACCAGGCGATGCGTGTGAGCGAGACAATTTACGATTGATGCACGTGCGAGTGAAAAAAATAATGTCCAGGCAGAAACAGGTTTTGGATACAATACGCGCCATTGTAGTTTTTGTTTGGTTGGTTGGTTGTTAGTCTGCTCATGTGATCCGTACATAGTAGATGCGATATTGTTCTGCTCTCTGTTTCCTATTCGACTTGGCTGTGTTTCTGGACTGTTTCTGATTTTTGACTACTGTTGTTTTTTACTGGACTCTGATTTGTGCTTGTGATTTGGAAATGTCGAATATTCTCGACTCCGAGAAACTGGCTCCGTTTCAAGACGACGCACAGACTTGGGAAGACCTCGTGTAATTGATGAAGACGAAGAAGTTGACAATGAGATTGTGCAACGATTTCGTTTGGATCCAACCACTTCCACTAATGTTGTTGCCCGTGATCTGGGACTTTCGCAATGGAGAGTCAATTCTGGCAATTCCTTCGCTCGCTCCATTCGCCGTCCGCTCCGATCGTCATTCGCCTTTTCGTGCGCGGCCGTTCAACACTTCTTTATTGAATCAAGTTACAGAACGTTACTATGCCCAAACGCAAGCATAATAAAGATTACGATTACATTAGTGATCAAATCAAAAAGTTGAAAAAGAAATTGAAACGTGTTCGTAAACAAAGTGAGTCATCATCGTCTAGTGGATCGGAACCCGATAACAACACCGACGACGCGCGGTGAGTATTGATACTCAACGACATTGCTGTTTCTCTCTGGACTGTGATTTACTCAGTGATTTGGACGGTTGACCTGTGATATTGTTACTGACGAATCTAGGGTTTTATTTAAGTTCGTAGAAAAAAAAACTCCCAAGTAGCAGCTCAGGTAGCGGTCCCTCGCCGACCAGGCGATGCGTGTGAGCGAGACAATTTACGATTTATGCACGTGCGAGTGAAAAAAATAATGTCCAGGCAGAAACAGGTTTTGGATACAATACGCGCCATTGTAGTTTTTGTTTGGTTGGTTGGTTGTTAGTCTGCTCATGTGATCCGTACATAGTAGATGCGATATTGTTCTGCTCTCTGTTTCCTATTCGACTTGGCTGTGTTTCTGGACTGTTTCTGATTTTTGACTACTGTTGTTTTTTACTGGACTCTGATTTGTGCTTGTGATTTGGAAATGTCGAATATTCTCGACTCCGAGAAACTGGCTCCGTTTCAAGACGACGCACATACTTGGGAAGACCTCGTGTAATTGATGACGACGAAGAAGTTGACAATGAGATTGTGCAACGATTTCGTTTGGATCCAACCTAATCCACTAATGTTGTTGCCCGTGATCTGGAACTTTCGCAATGGAGAGTCAATTCTGGCAATTCCTTCGCTCGCTCCATTCGCCGTCCGCTCCGATCGTCATTCGCCTTTTCGTGCGCGGCCGTTCAACACTTCTTTATTGAATCAAGTTACAGAACGTTACTATGCCCAAACGCAAGCATAATAAAGATTACGATTACATTAGTGATCAAATCAAAAAGTTGAAAAAGAAATTGAAACGTGTTCGTAAACAAAGTGAGTCATCATCGTCTAGTGGATCGGAACCCGATAACAACACCGACGACGCGCGGTGAGTATTGATACTCAACGACATTGCTGTTTCTCTCTGGACTGTGATTTACTCAGTGATTTGGACGGTTGACCTGTGATATTGTTACTGACGAATCTAGGGTTTTATTTAAGTTCGTAGAAAAAAAAACTCCCAAGTAGCAGCTCAGGTAGCGGTCCCTCGCCGACCAGGCGATGCGTGTGAGCGAGACAATTTACGATTGATGCACGTGCGAGTGAAAAAAATAATGTCCAGGCAGAAACAGGTTTTGGATACAATACGCGCCATTGTAGTTTTTGTTTGGTTGGTTGGTTGTTAGTCTGCTCATGTGATCCGTACATAGTAGATGCGATATTGTTCTGCTCTCTGTTTCCTATTCGACTTGGCTGTGTTTCTGGACTGTTTCTGATTTTTGACTACTGTGCTTTTGAACTGGACTCTGATTTGTGCTTGTGATTTGGAAATGTCGAATATTCTCGACTCCGAGAAACTGGCTCCGTTTCAAGACGACGCACAGACTTGGGAAGACCTCGTGTAATTGATGAAGACGAAGAAGTTGACAATGAGATTGTGCAACGATTTCGTTTGGATCCAACCACTTCCACTAATGTTGTTGCCCGTGATCTGGGACTTTCGCAATGGAGAGTCAATTCTGGCAATTCCTTCGCTCGCTCCATTCGCCGTCCGCTCCGATCGTCATTCGCCTTTTCGTGCGCGGCCGTTCAACACTTCTTTATTGAATCAAGTTACAGAACGTTACTATGCCCAAACGCAAGCATAATAAAGATTACGATTACATTAGTGATCAAATCAAAAAGTTGAAAAAGAAATTGAAACGTGTTCGTAAACAAAGTGAGTCATCATCGTCTAGTGGATCGGAACCCGATAACAACACCGACGACGCGCGGTGAGTATTGATACTCAACGACATTGCTGTTTCTCTCTGGACTGTGATTTACTCAGTGATTTGGACGGTTGACCTGTGATATTGTTACTGACGAATCTAGGGTTTTATTTAAGTTCGTAGAAAAAAAAACTCCCAAGTAGCAGCTCAGGTAGCGGTCCCTCGCCGACCAGGCGATGCGTGTGAGCGAGACAATTTACGATTTATGCACGTGCGAGTGAAAAAAATAATGTCCAGGCAGAAACAGGTTTTGGATACAATACGCGCCATTGTAGTTTTTGTTTGGTTGGTTGGTTGTTAGTCTGCTCATGTGATCCGTACATAGTAGATGCGATATTGTTCTGCTCTCTGTTTCCTATTCGACTTGGCTGTGTTTCTGGACTGTTTCTGATTTTTGACTACTGTTGTTTTTTACTGGACTCTGATTTGTGCTTGTGATTTGGAAATGTCGAATATTCTCGACTCCGAGAAACTGGCTCCGTTTCAAGACGACGCACATACTTGGGAAGACCTCGTGTAATTGATGACGACGAAGAAGTTGACAATGAGATTGTGCAACGATTTCGTTTGGATCCAACCTAATCCACTAATGTTGTTGCCCGTGATCTGGAACTTTCGCAATGGAGAGTCAATTCTGGCAATTCCTTCGCTCGCTCCATTCGCCGTCCGCTCCGATCGTCATTCGCCTTTTCGTGCGCGGCCGTTCAACACTTCTTTATTGAATCAAGTTACAGAACGTTACTATGCCCAAACGCAAGCATAATAAAGATTACGATTACATTAGTGATCAAATCAAAAAGTTGAAAAAGAAATTGAAACGTGTTCGTAAACAAAGTGAGTCATCATCGTCTAGTGGATCGGAACCCGATAACAACACCGACGACGCGCGGTGAGTATTGATACTCAACGACATTGCTGTTTCTCTCTGGACTGTGATTTACTCAGTGATTTGGACGGTTGACCTGTGATATTGTTACTGACGAATCTAGGGTTTTATTTAAGTTCGTAGAAAAAAAAACTCCCAAGTAGCAGCTCAGGTAGCGGTCCCTCGCCGACCAGGCGATGCGTGTGAGCGAGACAATTTACGATTGATGCACGTGCGAGTGAAAAAAATAATGTCCAGGCAGAAACAGGTTTTGGATACAATACGCGCCATTGTAGTTTTTGTTTGGTTGGTTGGTTGTTAGTCTGCTCATGTGATCCGTACATAGTAGATGCGATATTGTTCTGCTCTCTGTTTCCTATTCGACTTGGCTGTGTTTCTGGACTGTTTCTGATTTTTGACTACTGTGCTTTTGAACTGGACTCTGATTTGTGCTTGTGATTTGGAAATGTCGAATATTCTCGACTCCGAGAAACTGGCTCCGTTTCAAGACGACGCACAGACTTGGGAAGACCTCGTGTAATTGATGAAGACGAAGAAGTTGACAATGAGATTGTGCAACGATTTCGTTTGGATCCAACCACTTCCATTAATGTTGTTGCCCGTGATCTGGGACTTTCGCAATGGAGAGTCAATTCTGGCAATTCCTTCGCTCGCTCCATTCGCCGTCCGCTCCGATCGTCATTCGCCTTTTCGTGCGCGGCCGTTCAACACTTCTTTATTGAATCAAGTTACAGAACGTTACTATGCCCAAACGCAAGCATAATAAAGATTACGATTACATTAGTGATCAAATCAAAAAGTTGAAAAAGAAATTGAAACGTGTTCGTAAACAAAGTGAGTCATCATCGTCTAGTGGATCGGAACCCGATAACAACACCGACGACGAGCGGTGAGTATTGATACTCAACGACATTGCTGTTTCTCTCTGGACTGTGATTTACTCAGTGATTTGGACGGTTGACCTGTGATATTGTTACTGACGAATCTAGGGTTTTATTTAAGTTCGTAGAAAAAAAAACTCCCAAGTAGCAGCTCAGGTAGCGGTCCCTCGCCGACCAGGCGATGCGTGTGAGCGAGACAATTTACGATTTATGCACGTGCGAGTGAAAAAAATAATGTCCAGGCAGAAACAGGTTTTGGATACAATACGCGCCATTGTAGTTTTTGTTTGGTTGGTTGGTTGTTAGTCTGCTCATGTGATCCGTACATAGTAGATGCGATATTGTTCTGCTCTCTGTTTCCTATTCGACTTGGCTGTGTTTCTGGACTGTTTCTGATTTTTGACTACTGTTGTTTTTTACTGGACTCTGATTTGTGCTTGTGATTTGGAAATGTCGAATATTCTCGACTCCGAGAAACTGGCTCCGTTTCAAGACGACGCACATACTTGGGAAGACCTCGTGTAATTGATGACGACGAAGAAGTTGACAATGAGATTGTGCAACGATTTCGTTTGGATCCAACCACTTCCACTAATGTTGTTGCCCGTGATCTGGAACTTTCGCAATGGAGAGTCAATTCTGGCAATTCCTTCGCTCGCTCCATTCGCCGTCCGTTCCGATCGTCATTCGCCTTTTCGTGCGCGGCCGTTCAACACTTCTTTATTGAATCAAGTTACAGAACGTTACTATGCCCAAACGCAAGCATAATAAAGATTACGATTACATTAGTGATCAAATCAAAAAGTTGAAAAAGAAATTGAAACGTGTTCGTAAACAAAGTGAGTCATCATCGTCTAGTGGATCGGAACCCGATAACAACACCGACGACGCGCGGTGAGTATTGATACTCAACGACAATGCTGTTTCTCTCTGGACTGTGATTTACTCAGTGATTTGGACGGTTGACCTGTGATATTGTTACTGACGAATCTAGGGTTTTATTTAAGTTCGTAGAAAAAAAAACTCCCAAGTAGCAGCTCAGGTAGCGGTCCCTCGCCGACCAGGCGATGCGTGTGAGCGAGACAATTTACGATTTATGCACGTGCGAGTGAAAAAAATAATGTCCAGGCAGAAACAGGTTTTGGATACAATACGCGCCATTGTAGTAAGCCAGTTTTGCAAGAAACGGCGAATAAGCACAGCGAACCTGTCACTTCCGCTATGATCACTCAACCGTCCACATCATCATCATCAAACCTTCTTTTGGCTTTGTCCCAGAAGTACACAACTCCTGGTAAAGTGGCTGATGATCCTGTAGTGGTCGAATGCTGGAAATACTTTGGTGGATGTGACCCCAAGGATGTTCTCGATAGCGATATACTTCGTTATTGGAAGGAAAAGAAGAACAGTTATCCTTGGCTATTGAACTGTGTGAGGGCTATAATGAGCGTTCCCCCGCCACGAGCACATCAAGCGAGCGAGTTTTCTCAGTCGCGGGACTAACCATCACGGCAAAGAGGTCACGGTTAAGTCCTACATCAGTAGATAAAATTTTTATACACGATAATTATGACATGTGTAAGATTGATTGTTACCTTAGGGGTTATTTTTATTACTGTTTTTTTTTTAATTTGTCACAGGTATGGACAAATTATTTTGTCATAATTTAAAAAAATGATTTATTTGATCTCAAACTCGCCATATTATGTTGATGTAAATAGATAAATAAAAGTTTATTTTGAATTAAGGCATATTTTACTTATTTTCACTATCCACGCCGATTACGCCGATGACGCCGCCGCCGCCGGTCAAATAAGCATCGGCGCACATGTCTAGTAGGTACTTTTAAGTTAAAAAAACTACTGTTTCTAATTATATGGATAATTTTAGTTTATGTTAGATGTTGATGTTTGTGATTCGCTGTTAATATTTGTTTGATACTTGTGCTTATACGAATAATCCTAAAGTTCCTGTAAGAAGACTGAATAATTATAATATTTTTATGATTTTTAGGAGACATTAAACTGATTTAATCCATTTGGTTTAGTACATTTTATTTTAATTTTCTGATAAATGTAGAGTACATCGAAAAATCATCTTATTTCATTAGTGTTATATACAATTTCATTAGTGTAACAATATCACTCATTCGTGTCACTCTGATTTTTATTTTTCAATAGTTTTCATTAAAAATTATTAACATTTTATTTAACGTATGTTAATATAACCCCATATAGTGACGTTATACTATTAATAACCCAAAAAACGGGTATTTAAAATCAAACAAAAAAAGAGTAATTATAATTCGAAATTTGAAATCGACCGCATTATGGCACAAGCCCGACCATCAAAACCTTATGTAATTCACCACCTGGAATACAATTTTTTCAAAAACTATGAGCGTACATGTCAGCTTGATTCAAAACGACCAGGGAAAAAAAAAAATTAAAAAATAAAAAACCCGACGGTATAAAAAACACTTTAAATAAAAACTGAAAAGTAAAGCCACGTATTCACTGAGCAACAATTGTTTATAAACTCTGTTTCAGAAACAAAATCTACGTGTTTCTGAAACAAATCATTTTGTTTCAGAAACATATAATTTTGTTTCTGTAAACACTACGTGTTTATCGGTATGTTTCGGTGCTCCCCACTTGTGACGGAGAACACAGAAGCAAATCAGTTGCGCAACAGGTGCATGCGAGTGTGGACGCGTCTAAACATTTGTTTATAAACATGGCTGTAGTGTGGGACGATGAAACTGTCTTTAAATTGATAGAACTGTTTGAGAAAAAACGAATATTATGGGATTGCTCGACAAAGGACTATAAAAATAAAATAAAAAAGAATGACGCCTGGGAAGAAATTTCGAATGCTTTGGCAATTCCAAAAACAGATGTTGAGAATAAAATGCATATATTGCGGTCGCAATTTGCAAGAGAGAGGAAGAAAATGTTGTCTACAAAAACCACAGGTGCTGGTGCTGCAGATATTAAGAAATCAAAATGGAAATTTTATGAAGAATTAATTTTCTTACAAAGCACGACGACAAGGGTCGGTGGTGCGGATACTTTAAATGAAACAGTGAGCGCATTATTCATATTTTATTTTTATGTAAACAGCTGTAGGCATGTAAATATTCTATCTAACATATACGAAAACACTACCGCCATAGCATTAAGCTACATTGTTTTGCCACGGCAAGCTTCCTCTTTCGCTCATGAAATATTCACCAAATTGATCCCTTATGATTGTAGCAGTACGTGCTGAATTTCTAGGTCGCCTTTCCAATTCCAAAATTGAAGTTCCTTCAACTGTATACTCTCTACGCCAAGCACCTTCTATGACATTATGGTCACTGTCTTCAAAATCAAAAGTCATCGGGGGCGTATACAAGGCTCTAGATTGTTTATTCCTTCTTAAAAAGTTATGCATGTAAAGACAGGCCATTACAATAAGTTCACAATTTTCAGGCTTGAGAGGAATTGGTTTACGAAATACACGAAAAACCACGCATAAAATTCCAAAAACATTTTCTACAACCCTCCTGGCCCTACAGAGTCTATAGTTGAAAATTCGTTTCATTGTGCCACGGTTATGAATACCCGGGTACGGCCTCATCAAGTTTTCCGATAATGGGAATGCACTATCGCCCAGTATTACATAAGGAAGGTCAGGTCCATCTGGTGATATCGTTTCTTGGTTTGGAAAATTAAGACGGTGTTCCACCATTCTTTGATAGAAACTCGTTTCTTGAAAGATGCCACTGTCAGATGCTCTTCCTTTCGCACCACAGTTTGCATATATAACATTATAAGATGCATCTACAATAGCCAGTAGTACAATACTAAACTGATCTTTGTAGTTGTAGTAATCACTGTTACTATTGCTAGGCGCTTCAATAACCACATGCTTCCCATCTATAGCTCCGACACAGTGTGGAAAATTCCATAATTCGTTCCACTCACGGGCCTTTTCTTTCCAGTGCGCTTCGGAACTCGGAACCTTAAAATAAAAAGTGTTTAAAATTGCAGGCAAACCGTGAAGACCTCCTGGCAACTGAGGAGCCAGAACAGCAATCGGAGCAGCAGAAACCACAATCTCCACTTCCACCATCCCCACTACCATCTACAAGTAGCAAAAAAGCATCTAAAAGAAAAGTGGATGACAATCTAAGTGAAGTATTTGAAATAGTTAAATCTGCAAAACGCAAAATGGATGAATCTAAGGATGAATATGATATTTATGGGCAATACGTCGCTTCAGAATTAAGAGCGGTACAAAACGAGACTGCCGTAATACAAGCCAAGGCTTATATTAATAATATTTTAATAGACATGCGAATGGGCAAATACAATTATGGTTACGGATATCATAGCCATCCCGGATATGAAACTGCGTCGACACCAGCAAGTTCAACCTCACAAAAAGAACTTGAAACCATTGAAGAGATAGTTTCACAAATCGCATCAGTAGAAGAAACCGATAGTAGTACCCAGTAGATAGTTCGCCTAATTTTGTATAATTAATAAAAAAAATATTGATTCATAACTTAGTTTTTCTTACCTGGATGTAGTTCTTCAACACACGTATTATATTCTTACAAACTTCGGGTATGATCCGGCTGATTAATTGTTTGGAAACTCTAAAAGTGTATGAGAGTGAAGAATATGAATCTCCAGTAGCTAAATATCTTAAAGTAATGGCTAGTCTTGTTTCAGCGGTAACTGCACTTCGTAAGTTTGTATCTTGTTTCTCTATAAATGGTCCAACATTTTGCAAAAGATATTCAAAATCTGATTTTGACATTCGTAGAAAGTTTATAAATGATCCATCAAACATGCATAAATCACTTAATACGTCTTGTCTTCTTAGCAAGTAATTCCTGACCCACCATCTTTTACGTTTCTTTTTACTAGAAATGGACTTATGCAAAAAAATGTAGGCACCACATAACAACACTACTTCCTCGGGCGACATGACCTAAGCAACTGACTGTGTGGACGGCAGAGTTTCCGAAACATTGTTCCTGGAAACATTTACGTGATGTTTCAGAAACTGTGTATCCGAAACACTGTTGCTCAGTGAATACATGGCTTAAAAAAACAAGTTCAATAAGTCTAGAAGTGTAGATAGCAATGTTATTAGTACAAAAATTTAATAATCAATACACCATCGATCTAATGAGAAACATCATCATCAGTTTTTATTTAAAGTGTTTTTTATGCAGTCGGGTTTTTTATTTTTTAAATTTATTTATTTTTTATTTAACACTTTTTAGTTAAAATCATAATACATCATGGTGGTGAAACTGGCTATCCACCTAGCGTACGGCATTCGAGTATGTATTTAGTTTGGATAAAGAACAATTTTTCACATAGCATTTTTTTATACGTAAATGATATACCATTTTGGAATCCTCGTTACAAGCCCTTTAATTTGATACCCATATTGTAGCAAACATATTTTTTTATTTTTTTTTACCTCAATCTATGGCACCTCGTGGCCGCCATGTTGGTTTTTGTTTGACGTGACATATCTAAGAACATTTGGGTAATCGATACGAATCCAACGATACCCTAATTATCGAAATCCATTCGGCCGTTTCGAAGATATGAGGTAATAAAGAATATTACACACATACATACAAACATACATACAAGATACGCGCGAAAAACATAACCCTTCTTGGCAGTCGGGTAAAAAGGCTGGTGACCCTGTAGTTACAGATATCAGAGGCTAGCTGTATAAGGATGGAAACATTTTTTTCAAACTACGCTATCAAGACGAATGGCAAATTTTACCTCAAATAAGAATGCGAACAATCTCAAACCTCACAGCTCTTTACAAACACCAAGAAAAATAGACAAGACAAAATACGGTTGGAGTGTAGTGCAAGGTTTTTGGGACTTTCTGAAAATGCCTAGTTTTTCATTTCCATCGTATAGAATACCTAAAAATAAGACGAAAATGGATCAGTTTTGTTCGCGACGAAGCGTCACCAAAATGTTATTAAGTGTTTTATAAGAGTACCCACATACATGGTGATAAAAGTTGTTAAATGTGTTTTATATATGATTACCCACATATGTAGGCGTAATGTTATTAAGTGTGTTTTATATACGTATCCACCTATTTAGGCGATATAAACAAAGACTATAAGTGAAAATAGTGATTTGTGATATTTATAAGTAAATAGTGTCTATGTAACAGTCAAGATAACGCTTTATAATGTAAACCGTAAGTACGATCCGTTTGAACCCTATTTTTCTCAGTTAAACGTTAAAATATTATAAAAGTGTTACATAGGCACCAAGTTTTAGTCTAAACCTAACTTGTTATTAATATTTCATGTTGATAGTTTGTGTATTAGCGATAAGAGTGATGAAATAAACATAATTTTTTTACGGTGTATCATTTCGAGGTAAATAGCCCTTATATACTGAATATGTAATAATTAAAATAGTATATCTAGTTAGTACGATATCTCCCCTTTATATAACAGTTTGTTTCATTAAAATATATTAAATAGTTTCGGAGATATAGTAAAAACAAAATTTTGTTTACATTAATTAATTACATTTTTTTACTTCTAACTGTAATAACTTTTTATTGAATTATAATTAAGTAAAACTAATTACATATCCAGATAGGGCATAAAAAGGGCTTTCTATCGATATAAAGCTTTAATACAGTATCATTTGTAAACATAGAAAGAAAGTAAGAAATGTCATAAGTGTGTAATAAAAATGTTGTTAAAAATAAAGTGCAAAACAGGAGACGGTTTCGCGGCTCTCGTGTCGGTAAAGTTCCGTGGTACCTAAGCGCACGAGGTCGCAAGGCTAATGGTAGTCATCGGTACCCGCGAATAATCCTTCAAGCTTCAAATAGTCAAGAAGCCGCCTCCTGAACAGTTATGAAGAATAAATAGGTGTTTTATTTCAACGGCAACGTTCCTTTCCACGCTACATGTACAAGATTCATCGGACCTATTATCACTCGCTCATCCGGAACCAATAGGTGCAGGTCAGCGTCGATAAAATTTCAGATATTTACACTTTGACAGCCTTTCACGTAGTGACTACGTGATGCCGCTATTCCCTCAGGACGCCGATCACGTAGTCACTACGTTATCAACTTTCATACCACTTGTTAAAAAATCACGCATTCAGAACGTTATCGGCGTGCAACTCTATTCAAGCGGGTTTCTTTAGCTATCCATACGTGCATCAATCATCAACCTGTGGTGCGGGGTGTAGGCGTGGGGAGGGGTTTTGTTGACTGCGGCGCGCCAGTACTCGCATCGCCGCCGACTCGCAAGTGCATTCACGTATTTTGGCGTGAAATGGCTTCTGCGCGACGTACGAGTAGTTACCGACTCGATTCGACTGAAATTGTTGAATATTTGATAGATGATGACGACACAGACGTTGGGAAACTCCAAATAATGAAATTGAAGGTAAATTTCTATTTCAATTGATGTATTATCAGTATAAACTTATTTTTGTCGAGCATGATTTTATATTGTTTTTTATTGTCTCTTTAGAATTACTTCTTGACTTACAAGAAGTCGCATCGGTCGAAGATCGATTTGAGACTGATTCGCCAGACATCATTGAACCGGAAGAGGAGCCCGGGCAATTCGGGCGATCCGGGGAATTCGAGATCGCGTCATGGACGCGGTCGGCCGGCAACGCGCTCATCTGCGCGAGGTCGGACCGCCAACCGCGCTTCACGATCTGTCAGGGATATGGATGAAGGTAATGGGTGGTCATACCAACCGACACAAGAACCGCGTGAAATTCCAGTTTTTCAAGAACAATGCCAAGTATTCAGGCTCAGGTGACTGAAGATTCAACACAATTTGACTGTTTCTCTATCTTCTTCCCGCATTCTTTTTGGGTACTGCTCAAGACAGAAATAAATCGCGACGAATCAGTAATGAGAGCGAAACAGTCTAGACAAGGCATATTGAAGCCAGGTACTATGCTGTACAATTGGAAACCTGTGACAATCCAAGAATTGAAGTTGTTTTTTGGCATCATAATACATTATGTCGCTTGTCCACAAAGAAAGTTTTGATTCGTATTGGTCGACGCGGGAAATAATTGAAACTTCATTCGCCAGAAAGCATATGAACCGCAATCGATTCAGAGCCATTTACAGCTGCTTACATTTGAACGACAATGCACGTTATAAATCTCGTGGTCATCCTGTATACGACGCTTTTTTCAAAATCCGGCCGTACTTTGACCAACTTTGTCAGTTATGTGAAAACAGTTTCTATCCCGACGAAAACCTGACAGTAGACGAAGGAACTTGTGGGTTTAGGGAACGTATTTACTTCCGAGTGTATAATAAAGATAAGCCAGACAAATATAGTATGAAAATCTACATGCTCTGCGACGCAGCAACTGGGTACATATTGAGAATGGTCCCTTATACAGGTGATGCAAAATCTGTGGACACCGTTGTCACAGAATTGTGAGAACCATTTTTCGAAAATGGCACACCATTTACATGGACCGCTTTTTTACGAGCCCAGTAATCGCCGACATTCTCTGGCTGAATGATACTCGCCTTGTTGGCACAGTCATGGCGAATCGTCGTGGTCTGCCTCAGGATTGGCGTCACCAATCGTTAGACAGAGATGAAATGACTTTTTGTCACCGGGGAAATCTTACCGCCTGCAAGTGGAGACACAAGCGTGATGTGCTCATGTTGACAATGAAACACGCTGCTACCTGGTCAGATGTGGCATCTAAAGTAAAAGGTGTTGGTATAACCAAGAGAATAAAACCAGATTGTATAACAACCATAATAAAATCGGAGTAGACTTGAATGACCAATATGTCTTTATTTATTACTCATTGAACCGGAAGACCATGAAGTGGTGGAAAAAAAATGTTTTTCAACTTGGTAGCGAGGGCAATGGTCAATTCATATGTAATATATAATAAGTCTCGTACCCAAAGGCGCCGCCCGAAATTCTCGCAATTTTTGATGAATTGTGGTGATAAGCTGGTGGAAACTGTATCAGCTGATGAGCCAGGACCCTCACACGGCCCACAGTTTGTGGGTAAGCACAAGATTGACTGGCAGGCACCGATAAAAAAACAAATGTGGCAAGAGTGGGCAAAGTTTGTGCCGACGTGAAAAAGAAGGAAACTGGCAAACGAGGAAGAAAGGAAACGGTCTATTACTGTCCAGACTCTAATATACCTCTTTGTTACAACCCATGTTTCAAAAAATACCATACAATGACCAATTACACAGGTTAAAATAAGTAAAATGTTGTTGTAAGTTTTTTTTTTCATTTTTGCATAATGTTCACCGTTTATTTTGAAATATAAGTAAAAATAATAATCAGTATGAACGATCGCCTCGCAATCGAAAATACTGCAATATATCTGGGCCATCTACAGGGTGTCCGGTAAATATTCCGACAAACTGTGAGGGTTGATACCTCAGGTCAGGACCTACCGAATGAGCACAACATATGTTCCCGAAAAGGTATAGGTTTCGAGTTACAATCGATTTTCGAAAATTTTATAAATTGCTACCTTGCATCAGATTTTTACACATTTCTGGCTGAGTAATAGGTCTTGCAATACTTTTTTTACATCAAACTAATCTTGTATAGTTATTCTACGCTTTGGTAAGTCTTATTTTTATCTAAATGAAGAAAATATTGACGAAAAAGCCATGCGTTTAACAGTTTTCACTTTTCGATTTTCTTAGTACTCAACTTTGAACTTCATTGGTTAAAAATAAATGTATGTGGCAGTTTTGTACAACAATCTTAAAAACTTGCTTGGTCATTGGTGACTTCGGGAAGGTACTATACTTGTGTATTTTTTTTAGAAATTTTGACAAAACAAGCTGCTGAAATTCAAAGGGGCTTATTTGTTGAAATGTAACGAATGTAATTCTAAGCTAAAATGACACGTAACTTAACGCATATTATCATTGTACAGTGAAATTAAGTATTTTCTTCTCGAGACTAAATCTCTAACTCCTGAAAATAAACTTATGGATGGATACCCTGATATATGGATATATTGAGAGAAATAGCAAGCTTCCATCTAATCTCAATTCAACTTATTACTGAAATACTTTAACTTTTTAGAAGAGCGTTAAATTTCCCTATTTTGAAGCCTATTTTGGATGTCCGACCGTCTATCTGACTGCATCTAAATTATTTAATGTAAATACCAATGCACGGATTCAAAATTTTCACTGATTTTTTCATGCACTCATGCTTTAAGAACTAGTAACACAAAATAATTGTGGTTAATTTCGATTGATAAATGTATTTTTTGAGAATGTAAATATGCAAAATATTTATTTTAGTTATATTTTTTGCGAAGTTACGGAACACTTCATTTGACCGGTTTCTTACAAGAACCACTCTTCTTACATACATTCTCAGCAAGGTGAAAGATACAATATGGTTTAGGAAAATAGGTGCCAAGTCCAGAATGGACCTGAAATATATTGCAATAATTTCGAGTGGTTAAGTCATGTAAAATCAACAAACGAAGAAAAACCTGCTTCGGATACTGATAATAAACCCCGAACTAGGTTTATACCAAGATCATGTGCCGAGAGAACCCCGTGTACTAAAACGGGCAATGAAGACAGATCAAGGAAAATTATTACTCGTGAGGGTAAATTAGAAGTAGTAACGTCTAACGTACCTAAGAAGACATCTGAACTGGCTAGCCGTCTGATAAAACGTCCCTGCAGCTGCAAAGCTAAATGCTACAACAAAGTTTCTAAAGAAACACGGTGCCAAATCTTTGATGAATTTTGGAATAACTGTAAAAAATTGGGAGGAAAGACGCCAATACATTGCTAACTGTGTTACCAAGAAGGATAAAACCTGGACAACATACTTCAACACTTGGAAATCTTGGTCGAATAAAATTGGAATTTGTGTACTCGTACACTTTCCACGTTGAAGGAAATGCTATTAATGTGTGTAAAATTATGTTTCTAAACACATTGGTGGTTGGAGAAAAGTTCCATCATAATTTATATTATTGCACCAAACATGAAACACAAGTTTCTTTTAGGTATAGATTTATTAAGTGTTGTTCACGTTGACATTTTAATAATGTGTTTTAATACAAATGTATAAAAAATCCTGTTGTGCTAAGTGTAGGAACGTTTTCAGAATTGATAATTATAATCCCATCAAAAACATAAATGTGAAAGGCTGCCAAGTTCGATACTATGGGAATGCTTCGTCTATAAAAGAAGTGAGATCTGAATAAGTACCAAGTTCCATAAAATACCTCAAATCATAAATAGTTATAGGAATGCACACTTGATTTCCAGCAGTTTTTAAGGTACATTTTGAATAAGTATCACGTTACATAGAAATACCTAAAATTATAATAGTCAGAGAAACGCACACCGGTTTTTTTTAGCAGTTTCCTGATAACATTTATTATTTTCAGCACTTTTTAATGATGTTACTTGGCAAGTTTTCACACACCACACACCTTTTCGCCTTTTCAATGCAATGAATCGACACCTTTGGACTGCAATGTGTCAAGTATATAATTTTCTATTAAAACTTGCCAAGTAACATCATTAAAAAGTACTGAAAATAATAAATGTTATCAGGAAACTGCTAAAAAAACCGGTGTGCGTTTCTCTGACTATTATAATTTTAGGTATTTATATGTAACGTGATACTTATTCAAAATGTACCTTAAAAACTGCTGGAAATCAAGTGTGCATTCCTATAACTATTTATGATTTGAGGTATTTTATGGAACTTGGTACTTATTCAGATCTCACTTCTTTTATAGGCGAAGCATTCCCATAGTATCGAACTTGGCAGCCTTTCACATTTATGTTTTTGATGGGATTTCATTTATTTTTGTTAGGTGTAGGTTCTTTATTATATTTTATCACTTTTGCTTTAGGAAATGTCTCATTCCACTTAGTTGTAAAATTAGAAATTATTTAGACTATGCGAGAAAAAATAGTCTTTTCATTTTTGTTTGACTGATTTAGCGCACCTAGTGTACCTAGTGACCTGCTTTGCACTTCGTAAATCGTGGGTTCGGTTCCCGCAACAGACACACACAGAGTGGTGAACAATTTTATTGTTCTTGTCTTTAAGACAAACATGTATTGTCTTAAATTGGTATGTATCTAAATTTAAATAAGTCTTATCTCATTCCCACCTCATACCTACTTATAGTAGAACAAAATTACACATTCGTTGTTTTCGAAACTGACTCACACTTGGCCGTTTTCAGATTTTTACTTTATTTCGACCTAAAGACAACCTTCGAGCCAAATTTCAGGTCGGTACGACCATTGGAAGATAGAACCATTTAGTTCATTATGACTTCATAGTAGAACAAAGTTACACCTTCGCTATTTTTAAAACTAACTCACACTTGGCCGTTTTCAGATTTTTCCCTTTACTTTGACCTTAAGACCTATCTCCATGCCAAATTTCAAGTCAGTACGACCATTGGAAGTGGTCTAGGTTTTTGATGAGTCAGTGAGTCAGTGAGTCAGTGAGTGTATAGTAAAAATAGCGATTTTCTGACGTCAATATCTCAAGAACTGCTATAGGTAGAATAATGAAATTTTGTATTCTAGACAATTAAGGGGATGTCAACAGACACTCGAAATTTCATATGCGTAGATAAAATATGTTTTGAGTTATAGGGTGGTCGAAATTGGCCCGAAATGGTTCGTGTAATATAACCCACGGCCGGTGTGTCGCTTTTTTTTGCTCGAACTTGGCGGACACACTGCCGTGTGTCTAGATTGATTGCGTGAGTGAGAGTTTAACTTTACCAAATGAGTGATATGTTAAATAAAAAAAGTTGTAGTTAAATAGATAGTTAATCTATATTTTTGTTTAGGGTATACACATTATTTAAAGAATAATCTATTTATAATAGTGTTTTGTTAGGTGTTTTTTTTTATCATATTTCCTTCCTTTTGGTTGTCATAATATTAAACCTACCTTTAAAAGAGTAATTATATAAACGTCTTAATTTGAATTTTAAAAACGAAACAATAATTAGCAAAGCCGGCCGGTTCGGCCGGAGCAAGCTAGCGGTGCCAATCCACTTCCACTATAACAATAGAATTCCACAGCTATAGATAAAAAACAAGTCGGCTCACTTTTAACAAAAGAGTCATAAACCCGAGCTTGCCAGGACTTGTTTACGTAAAGCGCATGTTAAGCGCCTTATTCACCATCCATCTCGACGTACGTTCCGCCAAGGTCATACACGATGCACGAAGCAAAACGACTGTGAATATGCTTGACGTACGTCAATAATTATTATTAATTGCTTGCTGGACTTGCACGACCAATTTCGCATCCAGCGAGCGCCCCCACCACCGCGAACGTCGTGCAGATGGACAGTGAATAATGCGGACGTACGTCAGAGCGTGCATCGTGCGTGCTTGATCGTGTATAGACTTACTGTATAGCCGATTCGCCATTTTGAGCTTGCATCGCCATAGTGACCGCACGTGTCGAAATGGATCGCGAAACGATAACAAGTTTTATCGAAAGATATAAATCCCACTCTTGTCTGTGGGACGTCTCAAGTCTTGATTATATGAATAAGAATAAAAGAATTAATGCATTGCAAGATATGGTGCCCATTTTAGGGGAAAGTGCAACGATTGATAGCGTTCGAAAAAAAATTGTCATTCTTAGAAACGGTTATTACAGAGAACATAAGAAAGTTAATGCCAGCTTGTCTACGGGCATTTCCGCAGATAATGTCTATACGCCAACACTGTGGTACTATGATTTGATGTCTTTTTTATCATCACAAGAAGCATCTAGACCTGGGATCGATGGCCTTGCCGACTCGGTAAGTTTTTAACTGTGTTTTTTAATAAGATAGGCTTCGATCCAACTAGATACATAAATCCTTATATACCATTGTATTTCATAATTTATTCGTTCGGGTTATAGTTACAGTCGGCCGCAGGTCAGTGGAAACACACACTGCAAATATCGCCGCTACTGCTAGGGAATAAGAGTGCTCTTAAGGTCAAAGTGTTTCTACGGACGTACCTATCTAGTTTTTATATTTGATCGAAGAAGATAGGTTAGGTATTAAATATTAAACACATTATATACTTAGGTAAAATTATTTATTAAACAATCATTCGATCTTGGAAATCAACTCTTCCTTCATGAGAAAAATATCTTCTGAATCCCTCCCTAATCACTTGTCCTTCTTCATTAGAAAAACTAAGTTTTTCTTCAATGTCCAAAAAATTGTAGTATTGACGATAATCCCCCGGTATCACAATTCCTTGCATTGTGTCTTCTCGGTCAAACAGTGAATTTGGTATATCAGATTCTCTACACATTTTTGACAAAAAATTATGTAACGCACAACATGCTAATATAACATAATCTAAATAATCCACTTGAAGTGTTATAGGACTGTAGAACAATCTGAAACGTGTCGCTAAAATACCGAAGGCGTTTTCAGACACACGTCTTGCTCGAGATAATCTGTAGTTGTATTTTTTTTTTGAATAATCATTATCTTTGTAAGGATACGGTACGAGGAGATTATGCAATAACGGAAATCCAGAGTCACCAATAAAAAGGTATGGAGCTGTAACTTGGGATTGTGGCAAAATACTTTGATCGGGCAAATTAAGGCTTTCATTTATAAGTTTTTCGTAAAATTTAGTTTTTTTCAAAACACCAGAATCAGCTGCTCGACCGTTAATTCCAGCATAGACGTAAATAAATTCATATTTAGCATTAACTACAGCAAAAAGTACGACACTGAAATATTTCTTGTAATTACAGTAAAGAGAACCACTGGAATAGGGTTTTGTTATACGAATATGCTTCCCGTCCATTGCTCCTACGCAGTTTGGGAATTGCCATTTATTCTGGAACTCTTCTGCAATTTGCTTCCACTCCTCAGCAGATGATGGGAACTAAAACAAATATTAAGAAATAAATAAATACCGTTGCGTAATGCGTTATATGCGAAGAGGAAACAGATAAAATACTTTAGTTTAAATAAGTGTTTACAGAATTTAATATTTCATGTGAGTGTAGCATACACTAATTTTTGTTTTTAGGAGAGGGCAACACCTAGTGAAGGTATAAGCAGAAAAAAAAGAGCAAGCACGAAAGTTCAAGAAGAGTTAGTAAATGTTGCCAAAAAGTTATTGACCGAAGACAACCCTAAAAATGCTCCGGATCGGGACATGACATTTGGATTATATCTAAATAATCAACTCCAAAACCTGTCACATGATAAGAAAATTTATGCAGAAAAACTAATGTCAGATGTTTTGTTTTTGGCAAGAACAAACCAATTAAATGCTACTTCACGTATCTTCACGCGTCCATCCTCTCAAACAACCACAACATTAAATGAATACTCTTCATCACCTATTCAATTTGTCAACTCACCTTCACCATACGCAGAAAATGTGCGTTCACCTCCAAACATCCAGCGACCGATTTCTCAAAATTCAGCACATTCTGCTTCACCTATTTGCCATAACTCGCCATACAGTGAAGACTTGCCTTCATCCCCAAACATTCAAACTTCATCTCCGATCACAATTATCAAACGACCGGCTTCTCAAAACTTAACATACTTTTCCACACCGATCCAATATTCTTCTACATCAAAAGGTTGCATTGAAACTCAATTGTCTCATATACCATCTTCTCAGACGGTTCTTTCGGCGAATTCTTTAACCCAGTATCAAGACACAAGAATTACCAAACACGCAATTTTCTTCAATTCCAATAATTCTTGATAATGAAACTGAAAATTCTACTCCAGTACACACAGAACAGCTAAACAAATTTCTGGTTTTTAGAAAGAAATGAATATGTTATTGAATATGAGTATGAACAAATGAATATGAGACTCATATTCATTGTATGATTTAGGTACTTACTTCATTTGTTTTCTAATGGTAAGCAATTTCTGCTTGCAAATTATAATTAGTGGTTGGAATGACTGTGATTGTTTTCTTTTTAATAAATAAATATATAAAAAGTTGTTTCATTGACTTACCTTGAGAGACTCATCCTTTAAAGCTTTATAAATAGCTAAACAAGTTTCAGGAATAATTTTACTCATTAGCTGTGGTGAAACTGCATACGAAACCATAAGTTCAGGATAGCTTTCTCCCGTTGCAAGGTATCGTAGGGTTACAAGTAAACGTTCTTTTGCTGGGACACTCTCTCTCATAATAGTATCACGACGTTGAATTTCGGGTCCAACCATTCCTAACAGCATTTCCAAT
Organism: Autographa pulchrina; assembly: GCA_905475315.1. Lineage (NCBI taxonomy): Eukaryota > Metazoa > Arthropoda > Insecta > Lepidoptera > Noctuidae > Autographa > Autographa pulchrina. Next base: position 4,781,981 of record FR997762.1, on the reverse strand, counting down.
ATTTCACTATCCATTCTAAGATAAGTATGAAAATCTATGACGTTCAAATCATTCATTATATTATTAATTTGAGTATACTCCGCACGCTTATGGTAAATTTTTTTCATCCAGAACCTCTTCTTATTTTTATTCTTCTCTTCTGCTGCTGCTGACAATATGAGAAGAACTCCCATTTTTTGGCGCTTTGATAAATTATGCGGCATTATAAACACGCACAACCTCCTCGAATAATCGATCGATTACATCTAGCATGCTGGATGCGCGCACGAGTGTGTGTATGTTTCATCTAGCGCCGCGGCCTTGAGCGGACGTACAGCTGGGATGGATGGTGAATAAGGCGCTTTAGTTGTTATGACCAAATTATATCTATAGTTCATCCATTATACCAAAATAATAAATGTAAACAAACCATTCAAAGAGTTTTTTCGATGTCATTTTTATTATGGCTGGCGTGAAATAAATATTGGGATTGTACGATGTCTTTGAAATAATTAGATATTATTTATTATAAAAGTCTTAGAAATAATTATTTTCATACATAATTGATTACAATAATAAGTTGATTGAATCACTAAAATAATTTAAAATTGAATTTATAAATATCAGTGTCCGACCGAAATTTCGGTTTCGGTTTCGGTTTCGGCCAGTTTCGGCCAAAAAATCAAGTTTCGGCCCGAGTTTCGGTTTCGGCCAAAAACGGCCGAACCTTTCGGCCGTGCTGAAACTTGCAACATCGTACCTTCGGGTCGCGCTCGGCTAACGTCGGGCGCGCTCGGCACGGCTGGCAATATGGCGTCGCTCGCCTGACTCCGCCGGCAACTACCTAAATTCAGTGCGCTTTGCTCGTGTAGACGTGTCATACGTGTTGTGTTTGTTCCGCGAATAATGGTAAGTAGTTTTATCAAGTATTTTAGTTTGTTTTGGTTTCGGTTTCGGCAAAATAACATGTTTCGGTCGGTCACTAATAAATATTTATATTTATGCTTTGCAAATCGTACCTTAAAAAGAACCTAAAAATACAGCGTTTCCAAACTTCAACGCTATTTCATGTGGTGACAATTTAAGGAGTACCTCAAAAGTGATTATTTCACTTGACAGGAAAAACTTTTTAATTTGGTAGTACTATGACCGCCATGTTTTTTTCACTCTTGCTCAACTCGTTGATGCTAGCGTACTTTCCTATTTTCGTATTTAAGTTTTCTCCTTGTTTTATCGTTATTTGTTGTTGTTGTTTTTAAGTTTATTATTTTTATTACTTGTGTTAGTGTTTAATTCGTAAAATGAGTGAACCTGGACCGAGTAATATATCTACTTTTTCTTCGCCGAAGAAAAAGCGTCGAAGAGTCAGTAATAAATGTCTTCAAACATGTAGAGGAGACATGGCCAAAGGATTCTTATCCTGTCAGAATGGAAATAATTGATAAAACTGCAGAAATCACGGGGCTATCTCGAAGCACTATTTACAAAATTGTTCGGGAAAAGAAAGAGAAAGGTCGTGTTGATTCCCCTACGCCACGGCTACCCAAGAAGACTATAATTGATGCGTTGGATGATTTAGATTTGGGAGGTATAAGGCGTAAAATCCATACATTTTACTTTGAAAATGAATTGCCTACAGTAGACAAAATTTTGGACGCTGTGAATGCTGATGACACATTACCCAAATTTAAAAGGTCTACCTTTTGTAATGTATTAAAAAAATTACAAATGAAATATATGAAACGGAGCCGAAAAAGTATCCTAATAGAACGGGATGATATTGTACGTTGGAGAGTAAAATACTAAAATGAAATGCTTCGTATGAGGGCTGAAGGGAAAAAAATGTATTACACAGATGAGACTTGGCTTAATGAAGGTTAGCTATGCTTTTATTTTTACTACTAGCGGCCCGTCCCGGCTTCGCACGGGTATTTAACACATTATTAAAAAGTTAGGATTGAAGGTTTCTGTGTTATTACTACTATTACGCTCTTTATAATATTAGTATAGACACTCCCGTACCTTAGTGATGCTTAAATCGCATAGTTAGCCGAGCAGAGTGAGCGACAATCACGCGACTTTTTTCTAATTCTTATATTTTAAACTCGTGATATCTTTCGAAGGGAATGTCCAAAGTGAATAATTCAAAAAGTTACATAAAGGTATTGAAGCAGTCTTGACTATGAAGTAATTTATTTTGATAAGGATCAATACTAAGTAACAAATAAAGAGCCTTTTCTAGCGGCGTCCTTTCAATAATATTTTTTTAAATAAAATATCTCTTATTGTGACCTAACTGTAATAGTTAGACATATGCTGTCGCGACACTTTTTGTAGATAATTATATGTTCTACAAAGACGTAGTACATTATATTGTTCTATAATCAATAGTTTTCGCAGCGCACGCAATGCAAGAAAGTTTTTTGGTAATTTTTTCACACCTTGGTTTACATTATTGAGGTTTTAGTATGGACCCCTAACTTTTTTGAAAATTTTATATAGCCTATGTTCACCGGAGATAGTGTAGCTTCCCAACAGTGAAAGAATTTTTCAAATCGGTCAAGTAGTTTCGGAGCCTATTCATTTCAAACAAACAAACAAACAAACAATCAAATCTTTCCTCTTTATAATATTAGTGTAGATAAAAATACCATTATAATTCACCCACAATGTTTTAGTTCAAAAACTGACTTCGTTCCTCTATAAAGTGTATATTTTGACGAATGTTTTTATACTTTTTGCATGATATACCATGAATAAAGTGTGGCAAGACCAAACAATTGCTTCAACAAAACAAGCTCACCGCGAAGGCTTGTCAATGGGCTTGAAAAATCCAAGCGGCAAAGGCAAACGCTTGATAATATTGCATATTGGTAAGTTATCCTTCTTAATATATGCATGAATTCATCAGACAGCAATCTAAATTCACACGACAGACTAATAATAATAATGGACCTGTGTCCCCACGTAAGCCTTTCAAAGGACCGGGTATTCTCATTGCTGAGGATAACCCGTGAAAGATAAGAGATAAAAATAATAATAATATCGAATTGTACTTGGTTAGTACATAAGCTGAGCTCGCCTCTTATTACATAAGATTTATAAAATAGCCAGTGACATCTGGGTGTACTATCTACACCTCTGCCTAGCCCCCTCAGGGGAATACAAACGTAAGTCTATAAGTAAAGATGTTAATTGTATTACTAAAATTGTTTTTTTTTTTCACAGTTTCAGACACTGGATTCTTAGAAGGAGGTGAATTAATATTTGAAGCTAAAAAAACAGACGGTGATTACCACTCTGAGATGGACTCGCATAATTATGAAAAGTGGTTAGCCACAATTCTGCCAAAATTGGAACCGAACTCTGCTGTTGTGATAGACAATGCACCTTATCATTCTCGGAGGAAAGAAAAAGTGCCTACTTTGGCTAACAAAAAAAATGAATTACAAAAATGGTTACAGGAAAAAAATATACCCTTTGATGAGACAGAGGTAAAAGGTAGTGGCCCTCTTAAGTTTAAAATTAATTATTTTCGTTAATAGATACCCACGTAACTGGTTGTTTCTTTTCTCTCTTGCTTTGTTTTAATAACAATATTTTTTACTATCTACCCCAATTTTTTTTTTTTTTCTAACTTCGGCATTTCATAGCCGTTGTTCTTTTGTTTCATCTTCACGCTAAGTCCTATTAGAGGTAGGCAGAAATTGAGTTTTATAACATATTACCGAGGCGTAGCCGTAGGAATTTAGGAAATAGCATGTCGAACGTTAGCTTCTCTTACGATCAGTTCCGCGACCTGTTAGGGGTCTTGGCCAGTCGGAATGACCAGGTACCGCAAAAGTCCGGTAGGTTTGCGTCATGCACTGCTCGCTTCAACAGATCTCGGAGTACGGCAGTGGTTGAGGCATTCCTATCAACCATCAGCACGTATAAGAAAATAGAAGCAATAAGCAATGAAAACGCCATTGAGGGGCTCACGCTGCTGCTGGTTGACAAGGCTTCCATCTGGTGGCTAGGAGTAAAGGAAACAGTGACAAACTGGCAGGAAGCTGTATCCCTGATAAGAACAACATTTGCGCCAAAGAGACCAGCTTATCTGGTATATGATGAGATTGTTTGCGATAAGCAGCAGAGTACTGTGGGCACAGAATTATTTGTTGCAAAGAAACGAGCCCTTATGGCGGAGTTACCCAAGCCTTCACTTACTCCATCACAAGTCCTGGATCTCTTGTATACTTTCCTTCATATCAAAATAAGAGATAGAATACCAAGAGATTCTGTTGCGACCTTTGATGAGTTCTTGTCGAAGGTACGGCAGATTGAAGAGACAGTCGCTGCACGAATCAACGCAAGAAACACCTCTGCCAATCCATCAGAGAAACGACCTAGGTGTACCTTTTGCCGTGCTTTTGGCCACATCGAACAGGAGTGTCGCAAGAAAGTCACCAAGGGTAAGACTCCAACGGTAGATGGTACGGAAATACCAGCCGCATCCAGGCCAACACGTGGTCATAAAATCACCTGTTACGGTTGCGGCGAGCCCGGCGTAATCAGGAGAAAATGCCCCAAGTGCAATAAAACCAAAGTTAGCGCCGTGGACGTCGGATTTTATTCCCTCAACTCCACCGTTGCATCTACAGCACGACTTAGGCCAATAGTCAAGATTTGCGTCGCTGGCGTCACCGGACAAGCTCACATTGATTCTGGGGCCAGGTTAAGTGTTCATGCATCTACGTCTTTATACGACATGCTTATGCGAAAGGGAGTCGAGTTCAAGACTGAAAATGCGACGATTACCCTTGCTGATGGCTTACGGCGAAGGCAACGTATCAAGACAGCTGCAGTGTCAGTCACATTATGTGGTCGGATGATCCCCACAAATTTTATCGTGTTGCCGGAATCACACGATAACCGAACACTCCTAGGAGTAGATTTCATTCAGGATGCAGGCATCGTGCTCAACTTACCGCAGCTAATATTCCATTTCTTGGATGCGCCTGGCAAGAAGTACGAGCTTTACAATGAGGAGGAAGAAGTTGATGCAACCGTGTCCACGATGCAAACGGAACCCGAGGAAACCGAGTCAGTGATTTCTAAGTTAGCCAAAATCACGTCTCTGGAACCGATGGTTAGCCCGTTGCCTGCGACACCGTCCTCTACTACGTGTGATCCTGAGGAATGCAACATGGCAGATTCGTATGGACCACTTGCAGTAATTGAAATCCATACGCCGCCGCAATCACCCTCGCGACCAGAACCCAAGCTGTCCGGCTACTCGCCGAGATTTGTCGGGTCATTGTTCCGAGATGCGCAATCAAACGTCAACGCTGCTGAAGTGACGCTCTCCCCACACAGCCAGCGGCTATTTGGCCCTAAAATCGATCTTGCTATGGTCGCAGTGTCCGACTCCGTAGACACGACCACTGAAGAGAGTATCCAGCTGAATACCATGTTAGAGCGACATTCTGCCGTCTTTATTAGTAACGGAAAACCAGCTAGCCTCGTGGAACATAGTATAGAAACTGGGAACCACAAACCAATAGCTGTGCCTCCATATCGACTGTCACCACAGCGTAAAGAAATTCTACGTAAGGAGGTAAATCAGATGCTAGAAGGAGATATCATCACGCCATCAAAATCTCCATAGGCAGCACCTGTTGTAATGGTCCCCAAGAAGAATGGTGATATAAGGGTCTGTATCGACTACCGCCAGCTAAATAGTATAACCGTGGCTGACGCGTATCCCTTACCTAGAATAGATGACTTACTACATGAAGCCAAACCGAAACCTTACATGTCATCTTTAGACCTTAGGGCAGGGTACTGGCAAATTAAAGTCCGCAACGAAGATCAGGAAAAGACGGCCTTCGTCACCCCGTTCGGACTTTACCAATTTCAGAAAATGCCATTTGGATTACGCAACGCCCTAGCGACCTTCCAGCGGTTTATCGATAGACTAAGGTTGAAACTAGACGGAGTGAAATTACTGGCTTATTTGGATGACCTGATTCTGCTCTCTCCATCATTTGAACAGCACCTACAGGATCTGGATAGACTATTTCAACTACTGCGAGAAAATAATGTCGTTGTCAACCGGCAAAAGTGTCGATTTTGCCAAGACCAGATCCCCTACCTAGGCCACATTATTACAAAAACAGGCTTGTGTACAGATCCTGCAAAAATATCGGTTATACTTGATATGCCCGCGCCGAAGAACGTTCGGCAGGTACAATCTTTCCTGCAGACTTGTTCCTGGTATCGAAGATTCGTACCGCATTTTGCGAAGATTACCCAACCACTTGCTCAATTGACAAAAAAGGACGCATTATGGGAGTGGGGAACTAGCCAAAAGGACGCTTTCAGTGAACCAGTGCACCAATTCTATGTCAAGCAGATCTGAGTAAAGCTTACATAATCAAAACAGACGCTAGTGATTACGCCATTGGAGCTGTTTTGGTGCAGGGGGAGGGCTCAACTGAGCACCCCGTGGAATATGCAAGTCGTTTATTGACTAAGGCAGAACGAAACTATTCCACTACGGAGCGGGAAGCATTAATAAATAATCTTTCGAGACCTTCGTGCCTTGAACTACAAGAAAATTGTGGAGTATGCATAGTATCCGTAGATATGCCTCGCCGCTCTGCTGCTGAGATACGACAAGAACAACTGAAAGACAGCTGTTTGAAGAAAGTCGTGGATGCCCTGGAGAGACCTGTGAAAGATGAAGATTCTGTTTATTGGTCGAACAAGGGTTACATCATGAATAATGGACTGTTACACCGCTATGTACAAGATAGTGACAATGATAGCGCTCAATTGGTCATCCCCGAACATGAAAGAACGACCATACTTTCGCAATATCACGATGATCCTACTGCTGGTCATTACGGTGCTGATAAAACTTTTCGCCGCATAGTCGCTAGATATTACTGGAAAGGAATGCGAAAAGAAATCGAACGCTACGTCCAAGACTGTATCAAGTGCCAACGTTATAAACCTAGTAACTTAAAACCGGCAGGGTTATTACAGACTACTGCAATAAATCAGAGATGGGAAACACTATCTTTTGACTTATTCGGACCTCTTCCTCCGACCCCAGACGATAAAACCTGGATATTTATCGTCGAAGATGTCGCCACTCGATGGGTTGAATTATTTGCTCTAGAGCAAGCTACCGCTGAGGCTTGTGCAACTGTATTACTCAATGAAGTCTTTCTGCGTTATGGAGTCCCCCGACGTCTAATAAGCGATAACGGAACGCAATTTGTTAGTTCGGTCATGCAAAAACTCGCTTACTGCCTAAACATACAACATGCGTTCACTCCGGTCTACCATCCAGAAGCAAACCCAGTCGAGAGAAAGAACCGCGACCTAAAGACTCAACTCGCAATTTTGGTGGACGGCGATCACCGTGCTTGGGCAGAAAGGCTGCCGAGCATCAGATATGCCATGAACACATCAAACTGTCTAAGTACAAGGCATACCCCAGCATATCTCACTTTTGGCAGAGAACTTAGGACATATGATGACGTTAAACACGACCTTCGTCAGATTGTTTTAACAGAAAATTGTATACCCGAAATAACTCCCAAACTAACTCTACTAGCAGATACCCTAACGAGAGCGAGAGAAGTGCAAGAGAACAAAGAAGAAACAAAAAAGAAATGGATGGATGACCGTCGCCGACCGGCTCCTGCCTACCAACCCGGAGACCTCGTCTTGGTTGCGGCCAATGTCCTGAGCAACGCAGCCCGCTTCCTTACGGCGAAGTTGGCTCCACGTCGCGACGGGCCCTACATCAACCTGCGACGACACGGGCCCTGCTCCTACGAAGTGGCAAGCCCGGCGGACCCAAAACTTTCTCTGGGTACTTACCATACCTCCGCGCTGAGCCCGTACCAAGGCTCAGCCTCAAACTTACCTAATCCAGAAAGACCTTTGCGCAGACGCGGCAGGCCAAGGAAGCAGCAGCCAGCCACGTAGTCTTCACCTGGTCTCCTCGCCGGGACGACTTCGGGACCAGAGGGGGAGACTATAACACGCCAAACACAACATCGCGCCGTGCCACTCCCGCGCAGCCCGAGCGACCGCCGAGACCACGCCTCCTCCCCACTCAACGCAATCCTGCCGCGGGCGCCTATAAAAGCCGCACGCGGAAGCCAGCGGAGTGAGTTCATGTTCGGTACGCTCCGAGATACTCGTCGCATCGACCTAGGTCGGTCACGTTTACCTCGCCCCTTGCTGGTCTTGAACTAGCGACGTGTATCGTTCGTTTGGCTGTGTAGGTGCCGTTAGCGGACCGCTCACCACTCGGACATTCACAAGTATTCACAACGCGCGACAGGGACTCTGTTGTTTTACCGGCTACAATTAGTATTATCCTTGTTATTGTTCACTGTTAGTTTAAATAAATATTGTTTTATCATTGCATATTGTTTAGTCTTATCTCTTCACTCATTCCCCAGTTACAAGACAAGAAAAGCACAAATATCAGAGTTACATAATTGATGAAATGGCCCAAGCAAATGGTATCACAGTGGTAAGGTTACCACCTTACCACTGTGAATTAAATCCAATCGAATTGATATGGGCACAAGTCAAAGGGTATATAGCAAAAAACAATAAATCTTTTAAATTAAATGAAATTAAAATATTGTTAGCCGACGCTCTCAATAATGTAACATCCGAGAATTGGATAAAGTGCATTGGTCACGTCATAAAAGAAGAAGAAAAAATGATTAAAATCGATGGGATAATTGATGTGGCAGACCGTTTTATAATTAATGTGGGTGATGACAGTGAAACAGAAACTGAAACAGAGTCCGAGTCTGAATAAATAATATTTCAAAAGAATACCTTGTTTTATTTCATAATTTATAAATTAAGTCATTATGGTGAAGACAATAACCGTGTTACAAAAAAAATACAACCATTAAAGTACAATTTTATTTTTATAAAAAATTTTGAGAAATATTGGATTCTTTGTTTACATTAATTTTTTTGGTATATTGGATAAGGTATAAATAAAATCATATTTACTGGATTAAAGTTTAAAGAAGTTTTATAAGTTCCATCAATAATCTTCTTATTCACCTCTGATTTTATTGCCTCTCTTTTAAAGGTATAATTTGATTAGAATTGTTAATATATACTACTACTATATACTATCGTATTTTAACATTAAAAAACTAAATGGACGTCGGATCATCTATAAGAAATATTAAAAAAACAGTAACATCCTAATATGAACCTTAAAGGGTGCGCCCGCTTCAGTTTTGCACAAATAGTACAAGCAAAATGGCGTTATTTAAATACGATGTGGTGACTTTATTGGAACTTGTTGAATCAAGACCATGGCTATGGGATAAAACGTTAGAAGCTAATAAAGATAAAATTGTTAAACAAAAGGCATGGAACGAAATATTCCGTTTCTTGGACGAAGGATATGATGAATTAACTACGAATGAAAAGAAACAAGTTGGTAAGGTATATTTTTTTATTATTGACTGACTAAAATGTTGAATATGTTTATATCTTTTGTAGTTGCCAGGGCAATGAACCTTCATTGGAAATAAAATAATTTGCAAAACATGTGCGGACACCACGTACTGATTTGTGTGTTGATTTTGTTTTACTTGAGGATAAACTGGTGAATCCGTCTTGGTTATTTGAAATGATGTAGTCTTTTGCGAAAAATCCATCGTACTCTCTGACAATATTATGAAGTACAACACAGGCATTTACTATATCCATGCTAAACATTTTCGATACATTTAGTGGCCGATGCAATATACGCCATTTATTGTATAGTATTCCGAATGCACATTCGACGTATTGCCGCGCTCGAGAAAGTCTGTAATTAAAGACTCGTTGTTTCACACTCAGGTTATGACCACCATACGGTTTTAAAATTTGCTCGTTTTCTGGAAAAGCTGCATCTGCGACAAAACTGTAGGATCAGAGCCATCAACTACAGAAACGTCAAACCTGATGCAAATAGCTTTATGAATGCGTTTAAATCATTGTTAATGTCCAACGTTATGGGTCCACATTCCATATAGGGGAGAGTCCTACAGTACCGGCCAGCTGCACGTTCTCTAATTCTATAATAGATGGCACTGACAGTAATACGCTATGAAGTGCGATACGCTCTTGCAAGTATATGCCCCGCGCGGCGTCAACCTGTCGCGACCGGTTTACTGTCAGTGCAAAGATTTCTGTTGCGCGCGATGAATGTACGCTACGTAATTAAAATTCTGTGGGTGATTTTCGAAGTTCAGGGATTCAATTTAAAACAAATAACTCCGATGAGACTGGCGTCAGCATTGTGCAAAAGCATGCTAAAGTAATAGCGACTAAAAACCAAAAACAAGTTGGGAAGCTTACGTCAGCAGAACGTGGAAAGAATGTGACAGTGCTTTTAGCAATGAGCGCTGGAGGTCAGTTTGTACCACCTTTCTTCTTATTTCCACGGACCCGAATGAATGATAGACTTATGATTAATGCTCCAAATGAGAGTGTAGGTGAAGCTCAACCAAACGGCTGGATGAATGCCGAATTATTTTTGAAATGGATGCAACACTTTGTGCAATATTCTAATCCTACAACTGAGAATCCAGTGTAATTTTAATCTATAAAAAAAGTTTAGGACTGGCAACTTAAAACTTAGTTACCAAACATTTTGCAGACTCCGTCCATTTTGGGTTGTGAAACCAAATGCTCAAAACCGCGATACATGTCTATGCATAGTTCACGCCAAAATAAAAACATGAAGCTCAGCGCACTTCATTCTGCTAAAATACTGACCTACGACAATTATCAGAAGTTGCTGGAAGATCTATGTTGCGATCGGTATAATGAGGCTTGTTTGGCAAGATCGTGTCATACATGTCGAGATAAAAACCCGAAATATCAAGAATTTGATGACAGTAAGATCATTAAATATAAAATGTGGGTTTGCGAAAGGCAACAAATCGAAGATTTTAAGACTAAAAAGCCCCGACTGGTGACCAAGTATTTAATAAAAACATTTGCAGTACACCCAAGACAGCTAATAACACGTTTGCAGGAAGATTTACAGAAATTTTTGGATCACCAGCGTAACATTATTCACCAATACAAAGCCATGAGTGATTTGAAAGCAAGCCTACGAGATGATGAAGTTTTGATCCACGTAGTTTTTAGTGAAAATTATTGAACTAAGTACGCGGAAGAAATACAGGCTTTTCATTTCGGTGGATCTAGAGTACAACTGAGTCTGCATACCGTAGTAGTTTACCTACACAATTCCATCCTTTCTTATTGCACAGTATCCGAAAACATTACCCATTCACCTGCTGCTATTTGGACACATCTACGACCAATTTTTAAGACTAGAAGATGGTGATGTGACTGCTTTTGTAAACCTGCCAGACGCAAATTTTTTTGATCAGAGACCAAGTGATTCACGAAATGAATACTTCGCGTCTTTAGTAGCTTTTGAGCTAGAAACTGTACGGCCGGAAATCCGCTCAGAAGTTTACATGAAAATATTAAATTTAATACGACATGCTCGTGGAGAATCGTCACCAACAGAAGAACGAACAACGTGCCCATCTCCCGAGTACTGATTTAGTAACTACACAAGTACGTTTACATAGTTAATTGATTGAAGACTGAATAATGTTAGATTATTAATTAAGTAAATAAAACATTGATTTTATTTCCGGCTTTTAATTTTGTTAATAAATAAAGAATTTATGCATCGATATTAAGTTTTCCCAACACTGTTCCAACTTATACCTAAAGTGACGTGGCGCTGGAGGTAAGTCAAAGGTAAGTCAAAGGTAAGTCAAATCTTGGCGGTTAAAGGGTTAATGCGATTACAGGTTTATTATCGTAAATATTGTGGTAGTCATTTTCGGTAATGCACTGTTACAGTTATCATATAAGTATTAGTGTCACACTGGCTTTGCTCTCCTGTCAAACTTCATTCCTTTTGAGTCTCTTAGGTTATCTCAATTTTACCAAGGGTGGGGATGGGTAGGGAACATATCGAGAACGAGGCACTTCGTATAATAATGATCGAACATCAGGTAAAGGCGGGTCCAGACATGTATCATTTGCCCGATCCGATCACCGTATCCGTATCGTCGACGCGTATCATGATCGCATATGTGGACGGGTAATGATATACGTATCATGATACGGGATCTCGATACGCCGTTATGATACGGCCCGTCCCATGTCGTGTCGGTTTTTGTTCGATCATCAAAGGTGATACAGATACGGATGTGGGCCAGTCTGGACGCGTCACTCGCGACGCTCGGTCAGTTGCACGTGCGCGTCATTTTCAGTCCTTGCCGTGAAGTAAAAACAATGAATTGGAACATGAAATTGCTAAATTCTCGTACATTTCAACCAACTGCGACGACATGTTTGATCGAGAGCAGAAACTGAACTGGGCAATTTGATACGCGATCATAACTATTGTGAAGATACGGATACGGAGCAACTCGGAGGCGTCCACAACTTGATACGGGGCTTGATACAATACGCAGATACGGATACGGTGATAGGATCGGTCAAATGATCATGTCTGGACCCGGCTTGAGTTCGTTTGATCATCTATTATATACTCCATGCTTCGATCTCGATATATGTTATTTACCATGCAGATGTTCAAGAGATGGTAAAGTTGAGATAAAACTTAAGATAAATAAGTAGGCATGTCCTAGACATAAATACATACTATGCACTTGTGCAGTCAAATCTTTCTAGTTAGATGCAATCATTTAAATAAACTAAACTTGAGTTGTTCTGTTTTGAATTATCCTGAACAAGTTCCTTAATGAACAATCGTAGTCATACAATGTTACAAAATAAGCAGTATTATTTATACTAATTTATAGAATAACAATCAATGTCAAACCTCATAGCAATCCTGAGAACAATAGTATTAAGTTTAAATTATTCTGCATTAAGCGCAACAAAACCTGGCCAAACTCTAATAGAAAATTACAAATCTTGCTAATGTTATTTAATATATTTATCCAGCAGTCTGTGTAATTATATCTAGTAGTACAAAATCTTTTTGTCTTTACCATAGGTGCAGAAGAATGGCGTGTACTATATGCCCTGAAAGTATCAATACCGCCTACTGAAACAGTAGGTACTTTCTAATCCATCTTCTACTAGTGACTGAAGACAATTTAACTATGTGTGAATTTAATTGTTCTTAATTCAAAAATGTGATATAAGGTGTTTTCTTTCTTAACTTGTTTCAGTTGTTGCGCTGCATAGGTATATAAATTATTTAATTAAGTATTCTATCTCTAAAATCTTTAGTAAATGTTAGGCTGAGAAAATCTCAATTTATCTAGAAATGCTAAGTAAAGATTTGGCTGCGTTCAGCCCATTGCCAGGTTTTTAAAGTTATCAGTAATGATAGTATTGACGCAATCTTCACTCAACTTCACTTAACCCATATTCAGTCATCTATTTATTTTAATAAACAAAAGTACACTATATTTTAATGAAAGAAGTTTGTGCCCGCTGTGCTGTGCTTAGTGCAAGCAAAAAAACATCCGATTCTTGGTAAGACTACTAAGACTTAACCATTTCCTTGTCCAAGTCTATAAAGACTCACGTCTTTAAATATGGTTTTGATGAGGCACATTCTGAATTAAATATTTCAAATTCATTCCAAACCAAACGACGTTGGCGAAAACCTAAGCCAGATGCTTTGATAGAAGATACTGTATTGGAACTTATCATCAACCTAAGAAAGGCATTTTACATTTAAATTCTTTGTGCAATAGTGGTGCGATTCCACGGTATTACCACACATTTTATGAGTCTTTGATTTTTGTAGAAATTTGTAATGATCGCGGCGATACTAATCAGACCAATGATGATAATACTGATTAGTTATTAATGTTTTTACTTGGCTACTTTTTATATTTTGACTGATTGTAATTGTGATTTCTATGAGTACTTTGTTCCTAATAAATATTATAATTTTAATACATTTTATGAGTTTTCTTTAATTATTCTCTCGAAGATACCGATAGCAAAATTATTTTACATACTCAGCTTTTAATGATTACGAAAATATGACTACCAAAAATTTCCTATAAAATACGGGTTACATTACTTTACCTTCTTATGGTTATTTCAAATTTTACCATAATAAGTCGGTAACTGAAGATTACAATATCTCTCTGTAATGAAAAAACACGTTGAATAATCCAGTAAAGCACTATTATGACAAAGATTTTTAAGAAAGTTACAATAATAATTCGGTAAGTAAACATTACTGGAATAATATTGATAAGTCAGGATCGTAAGATATCAGTACCCTAAAATTTGTTTGAAACCATTTTCGGTAATATGTATTTTGGTGAATATCTAATTCTGTGTAGGTATATCTAATAGTTACACTTAATAACTTTAAACTGTTCGGGTAAAAATTAGCTTTTCCGTCATATAACAATGTTTTCATTATTCCCCTTTGTTAACACGTTAAGAGCGTTACCGGACGCATATAGCCGGTAATGTACCCTCCCGCGGTGCGAGCGCCAAAAACTAGTTTTTCTCGCTCGTGCGGCGTCATTTTAGGTACGATGTTCTGTGAGTTAAAAAGGGACAAATAAACATCATTGCTTCTTACTTACATACGGTCTTATAACAATAGAAAAAAGGTACATAGCATATTTCCCTGTACGCACAGAACGACAAAACATTGCATTCCATGCGTTACCGGACAAATACGACTTGTATGTTCAAGTCCGGTATCGCACTGTTGGCGAGGGCGTATGCATTAGTGAGAAACTGATCTTATTAGCGTTCAGACGTTTCTCGACATTTGTTATATTTTCCCGCCCTTTATTTACGTAATAGTTACGACATCAAATTTGCCATGAAGCGCTCCCGAAAAATATTAGCTCGTGTTTTCGAAGAAAAAGAAGAAAGTTTTGATATTGCACATGTGGCCTCCCTGGCGGTCCTCAAGATTTGCTTGTTTACTTTAAATGAGTTCTTAAGCCGCCTGTATTTCCTGAAGGCACTGGACATGCCTTGACATTCCTGTTAGGGTATTTCTTTATTTATTTGTTTTTTTTTTGTGTGACTACATATATATTGTATGTTAGATTGTATGTAAAATTGTTTTCTTTTTATTTTATTTACAATTTTTTGTTCTTTTTTCATGTGAATGCGTCAACAGCGTGGTTTTTTATTATTCATTGTAACGGATTGATTGCTTTAAATAATTATTAGTATTTTTTCTTTATTAACGTAGTTTCATTGCGTTGTTGACGCATATATTTAACCAATAATGTACAAATAATTGTAACAATTTATTTTTTAAAAGAGTAACCTATGGAGTTTCTTGGCGGCACTTCTTCATAGGAAGGACACTTTGGAACCGAGCAACTAGAGTCAGTAGATTTAACGTAACGTTTCTTGAGCGCCTTTTTTATTTGGTTTATAAGAAATAAAAACATTTTGATTTTGATTTTGATTGCATCCAACGGCACAAGCAAAAATCAAAAGATTTTCCCTCCTGGTAAGAAAATCAAAGTTTTAGAAGATATAAAGATTCCATCGCGTTCAGTTAAAACTAAACCACCTGGATCACATACTTTAATTTGCCAGTCAACTACAAGCAAAATAATTAATCCAGGAAAGAATACATATGAAAGTCCTTCTACTAGCAACAAATATGCAATATTACAGAATGTCTCTTTTCCTGGGAGTTCGAGTGAAGCTGGCTCACTTAGTGACTTATCGTATAATAATTTATTAAAAAATAATTGCAACCTGACACCGGAATCTATAAAAGAATTATTGTCAACGCCAAAGTCAAATAAACAGCAAACTTTAGACACCCATCATAAAAATAGTGACCCTAAACAACAAAACCTGGAGGACGGTAAGATTAAGATATGCACAATAACTTCCGAAGATATGATTCAAGATAATAGTTATGCAGTTAATACTTCACAAGCAATAGACTTATCATTACCAGCTACTAGTTCAAATCATTCCGCAACGGATGATATATCTCACCACCTAGAACCCAATCAGCATGTAAACGAAGACCCACATAATTTTAGCGATATAAGTACAGACAGTGACAGCAATTATGTACCATCTAGTTCAGAAAGTTCTTCAAGTGATACGGAGACGGTATCAACGGCTGATGATGAAAATACTGCAGATATTCAAAGTCCATTGATTACACCACAAGATAGCGAATGGGTAGATATCACTTCTTCTACGCCAAATATTGGTAATTTTAAAAATGATACTGTAATAAACATTCCTCCCGATGTAACAACGCCATTTCATATTTATAAGTTACTAGCTGTACCCGGCATGCGTTGCAATGCAATTTTTTCTACCTAGCTTCTGCCTACTACCTACCTACTACCTACCTACTACCACTTAGGGGTATGAAAAATAGATAATAGCCGATTCTCAGACCTACTGAATATGCATATAAAATTTCATAAAATTCGGTTAAGCCGTTTCGGAGGAGTATGGTAACTAACATTGTGACACGAGAATTTTATAAAAGAAGACGAGAATTTTATATATAAGAAGATTTGTTACTGATGAATCATACATAAAATGGTAGCAGAGACAAATAATTACGCAAATAATTGCCGTTTTAATGAAACTGTCAAAAATAAGTCTAGGTTGAAAAAGTGGCAGGACACCAATTTCGAGGAAATGTGCACTTTTATGGGTATCTTGATGACAATGGGAGTTGTCAAACTACCAAGCTTGAGTCACTATTGGTCGAAAAAGACATGTTATAAAAACATATACATTCTATCATTGAAGACGCGAGATAGATTCTTATTGCTATTAAAATGTTGGCATTTCAGTAATGATACAATTGTATTATTGGTTAATCGTAGTTTAGGTTAGGTTTATTAATATAGGTAGGTTATAGAATTATTTTTAACTTTTTAGTGCTTTTATCGATTTTTGAAGTCGGTTTTTTTTTTGCAAATAAAATTTTTAGTTGTTTATTTTTAGTGACATATTTTTAATCTTAGATAATATGGGTAGGCCTTTAGCTGACACCCTTTAACTATCCACATGATAATTTCCATCAAACGGAATCCAGTGCCACGCATCTCACATCCAACGAATTCCCGCTACATTATCGAGGTCATCTTGGCTTCATCATCAGATCTGATAGTAGAATGGTTCTTATTGAACGCAAATGCTTCACTTGTTGTAGAAATTACCAAAATCGCTGTACGTTTCCCTATAAAATTAGAAGAGTTCCCTCGATTTCGCCAAGATTCCATCATCAGATCCCGACTTGGTGACTATGGGACCATTTGGGAAGTATACCCTTTCCAAAAAAGACAAAATATTTCAAATCGGTTGGAAAGCAACGGAGTTATGCGCGAACAAACATAAAAAAAAAAAAAAACATGGCAATATTGTCCTGTACCGCACCATAGTAGAATATTATATTTTTGAGCTTCGCAGTAAGCGTGTTAAAGAGATATACTCGAAAAACACTAAATATTTTTTTCTGTAAAATTTGATTTTTGCGATAACCGGTTTATTCCCCGGGGACGTCGATATCAAAGCAATGAGAGATGAAACCTAACCTCGAAATAGATTGTTTATATTTTTACATTTAGACCTCGTACAAAATATTATTACCAAATAATATATACTAGAATCTACAAAAGTATGTAAAAACTTACGTCAAAGTGATCTTCACAAAAATAAAGGTGAGTACTGGGCAATATTCATTTTGAATCTCGCCTTGCAAGTTTAAGCCACTTGTTTCGTATTGTTTTATTTTAAGGAACGAACACAAATAGCTTATTAGGAGTTTTTATGGATGTATTCTCACACTGGGGGACCCCACACCACCAAAATAACGAATTCATATTTAATAACACAAAATAACTAAATTCTTGCACGAGCGCAGCGCGTTTACGTTTCGATTACTCAAACGTGACGTCACAAGCGACGTCATGACACTAACAAGCGTTTTAGGGGGAAATTTAAATTATTATTTTAAAATTGCATTTTTTTCCTACTAAACTTTTAATTTCTGCAGAAATATCTTATTCATTGTAAATAGTATATAGGGAAATATCTTATTCATTGTAAATAGTATATAGGGTAACCGCTATAGTCATTGCCCAGCATACAGTGATTGCCAACGTTAAGCAATAACACATTTTTTGTAATTTCTAAAGGGGCTAGTTCAAATGAATGGCGATAGATGTCACTATTAGACATATGGTAGCATTTTTAATTTCAACAACTGGCAACATTTTTCTTTTTAAAGTGTCATGGCCGATTTTTGTGTAACAATTGTGAAGCTCATCAAAAAAAGTAAGTTCCTTGTGTTTTTCCTTAAGAACAGCATATCAAAATATACAATATTTACTAATATTTCTCGTATTTAAGTATGTTGTGATTAACTTAAAGGTTTAAAGAGCTATTCTTTTTTTTGACTTTGACGTTTGACGTCTGTCGGTGTAGATCACTTATCATACTTTTTATAATTAAATAATTCGTAAACTACAGTATCTGCTCAATTACTTACGTTTATTGTGAACACAGTGCAACGCTAAGTGACATACATTGAAGTCGGCAGTAAGTTGAGTGCATAAGGGTTTCAATTAAACAAAACATTATAGACAGTGACTAGGCGTATTTAATTTCTACCCTCTATTTAAAAAGTGTTGTTGACATCGGGGATATTCTCGTCACTCCAAACTTGTCAATCTGACAATCAAACATTGACAGGAGGAAGATATTCTCGGTATCGTTAACGATCGATATCGGGCCGGTGGCGCCATCTAGCGATCTTGCACTGAACTATCTGAGACGCAAGTTATCTCTTTGCCTACCACTATGCCGGGTATCCAGTGCGCAGGTTGCAGTCGCTTTGCATCGGCGATAGAGGGCGTCAAGTGTGGTAACAGCAAGTGTCGGCGATTATACCACCGAGGATGCGTTGGTTTAAAACCGGACGTAGCTATCCCAGCATCCTGGCGCTGCCCTGAATGTAAAAAGAACCTGGTCAGGGATAACAGGGCAGAGACTCCAGTCAGAGGTCCGGCTGGTTCGGCGGGAGGTCCGGCTGGCTCGGCAGGTCAACCGGTGGTGGCCCGTACAACTACTGAGTTGGATGTCAGCTGCTCCAGCCCAGCACCCGTGGTCGGCGAGCAACAATCCACTAGCCCTTCGTCTGCTTCTACGCCGCTACATAGGAACGCCTCTTCAGCTGTCATCGCGGCACGGGAAATTTCTCCTATCGCAGGCTTTGATTTAGGTTTGCTCATGGATGAGTTGAGGGCGATGCGTGCGGAGATTCAAGAGTTTCGCAAGGAGATGGAGTTGGAGATGGTGCAGCTTGCTTCATCGATGAGCAACTGTAATGCACGCATCGATGGCCTTGAGGCCAGAATAAGCGCATTGGAACTACAGGCTTCCTCGGGTCGTTCATCGGTAGATGAGGTCGTGGAGGAGTTGAGGCGTGAGCTGAACGATAGGGATCAGGACCTATTGGCGAATGATGTGGAGATTACCAATATACCGGAGGCTCCTTCTGATAACCCTATCCATATTGTAAAAGTCGTAGGCCTTAAGTTAGGGGTGCAGTTGGTGGAGCGCGACATTATCAGCGCGGAGCGGGTCGGCGGCAAGGAGCTCAACGCCACTAGCTCTGCCGGCCCGGTGGTAACGCGGCCGCGCGCCATAGTCGTGCGCTTGGCGCGCCGCGACCTGCGCGACGATCTGCTGGTTAGCGCGCGCGTGCGGCGTGGAGCGACTACCGCCGATCTCGACATGCCCGGCCCGTCACAGCGCTTCTTCATCAACGAGCGCCTCACGAAGACAAATCGTCGGTTGTTTCGGTTGGCCCGAGATGCTGCTGGCCTCCACAATTGGAGATTTGTGTGGACCAAGCGCGGGCGCATACTCGCTAGGCGGAGCCCGAGTGATTCCACTCAAAGGATGAGGACATTGCAAGGATCTTTGGACCTGTTAATAATGAAACAACTTGATCACTGTTCTTTTTTTATATTATTGTTTGTAAATAACTATTTGTCTTGTATCAATGGAAGGGAAAATATGCGTCTTAACTATACACATCGCGGGGTTTACACGTTGGCTGGCGCGCATGGTATGTCGCAATTGACACTTATTTATACACCTATTTACATCCTACATAATCATACTAATTACTCTAACTATATACAAAACATTCACAAAAAAAAAAAAAAATTATACATTTCATATCAATCACAACATCATACACATTTTACAAATTATATCTACATTATACAGGGTGTCCGGTAAATAGTCCGACAAACTGTGGTGGCTGATACCTTAGGTCAGTTCCTATCTAATGAACACAACATATGTTCCCCGAAAAGTTACAGGTTTCGAGTTACAAGCGATTTTCGGAAATTTTAGAATTTTCCACCTTGCATCAGACTTTTCCATTTTTCTTGCTGATTAATAGCCTTCGTAATACTTTTTGTACATCAAATTAATCTTGAATAGTTACTCTACGCTTTAGTAAGTCTCATATTTATCTAAAAGAAGAATGTATTGACAAAAAAGCCATTCGCTTATTAATTTTCACTTTTCGATTTTCTGACTGCTCAACTTTGAACTGCACTGGTGAAAAATAAATGTATGTAGGAATTTTGTACAACAATCTTAAAAACTTGCTTGAATATTGGTGATTTTGGGAAGGTACAATACTTGCGTATTTTCCTTACAAAATTTGACAAAACAAGCTGCTGAAGTACACACATGGGCTTATTTGCTGAAATATTACTAGGTAATGTAAATCTGAGGAAAAATGAGACGTAACTTAACGCGGATCGTCATTGTACAATGAAATTAGGTATTTTCTTCTAGCGACTAACTAGGTACACAAAATAATTGTGGCCAATTTCAATTTGGAAAATATGGAATAAAAAAAAAAATGCTCTGTTAAATTTTTTGCAAAGTTACGGAACCCTTCGTTAGCATGTCCATCTCCAACTTGACCGGTTTCTTAGAAGACCAACTCTTCGTAAATACATTCTAGGCAAGTTGAACGATACAATATGGTTTGGGGAAATGGGTGCTAAGTGCAGTATGGGCCTGAAGTAAGAGCCTCCTCTAATGAAGGATAACCAGGGCATATGGATTGGGCGTCCAAAACCAGCTATTTCATTGTTGTTGCATGAAACATAAAGTGTTATAAAAATCTATTCATCTAGTAAGAAAGTACTGAAGGAAAAGGTAACTTTACACTAAATCATGTTTTAATCTGGCATAGAGAGTTAATGGCAAGAAGAAAATACCTAATTTCATTTTACAATGACGATCCGCGTTAAGTTACGTCTCATTTTTCCTCAGATTTACATTAGTAATATTTCAACAAATAAGCCCATGTGTGTACTTTAGCAGCTTGTTTTGTCAAATTTTGTAAGGAAAATACGCAAGTATTGTACCTTACCAAAATCACCAATATTCAAGCAAGTTTTTAAGATTGTTGTACAAAATTCCTACATACATTTATTTTTCACCAGTGCAGTTCAAAGTTGAGCAGTAAGAAAATCGAATAGTGAAAATTGTTAAGCGAATGGCTTTTTTGTCAATACATTCTTCTTTTAGATAAATATGAGACTTACTAAAGCGTAGAGTAACTATTCAAGATTAATTTGATGTACAAAAAGTATTACGAAGGCTATTAATCAGCAAGAAAAATGGAAAAGTCTGATGCAAGGTAGAAAATTCTAAAATTTCCGAAAATCGCTTGTAACTCGAAACCTGTAACTTTTCGGGGAACATATGTTGTGTTCATTGGATAGGACTTGACCTAAGGTATCAGCTACCACAGTTTGTCGGACTATTTACCGGACACCCTGTATACCTTTTTCTGTCATTGGGCTTCGTTGTGAACAGACGCGCGCTCAATTATTTCTCGGAATTATTGTAAATTAGCTAAACTTTATTTGTGATTGGTGAATGCCTTAAGTTCGGTGCCTCTCGTTTCATCTTGTGGGTTTCTTACGAAGAACTCCTCCCAGTGGGCGGAGGAAGCGGGATACCAATATTCCATCAAGCCAGTGGGAGTGACCATCAATCTCGAGAAACATTGAAAAAAGTGCGACAGCTGGTGGGATTCGAACCCGGAACCTTGGACTTACAAAACACAGATGGCGCCTGTGGTCTCTTCCTGTGCGGGCTGTCAAACTTCTATCGAAAACAAAGAATGTTTAAAGTGTTGTAAATGTTGCAAGTTTTACGATCTCACCTGTGCGAACGTACCGGCAAAGAACTACAGGGCTATGAGAGAGGAGCATAAATTAAAGTGGATGTGCCATGAGTGTAAAAGTAAGCTTCCAAAGGTAGGAAACCTGAACACACCGGTACGCAACCTTAAGGAGGATGAAACAACTACGGCTAGAAGTGAGGAACAGGATACTGGATTTGGTAATGTTACGTTAAGAAGGAAGCAAAGTGACTGTTATCAGAAAACAGAGATCAATCTGGACTCCACTAGCTCACCACAAAAAATGGATAAATCACTTGTATCAGCACTTAGCGAGCAAGTCCATAAATTGATTCTTTTGGAACTGCCTGGAATGATCTCAAATATCATGAAAGCTGAACTATCCTCTATAAAGGAAGATCTGCAGGAATTTAGAAAGTCCATAGACTATATAAGCTCGGACTATGATGAAATGAAGACCACGGTTGATAAAATAGTCAGAGAGAACTTAATGCTCTCAAAGGAAAATGATGCACTCAAATCTATTGTGTGTGAGGTCTCAGAGCGCCTCAACAATTTGGAGCAACATCTTCGAGAAGAGAACCTAGAGATACAGGGTGTTCCTGAACATCAGAATGAGAGCTTACCTAATCTTTTGGATCAATGCTGCCGTGTAGTGGATTGCAGTCTCAAGGAGGAAGATATTATAAAATGCACCCGAGTTGCTAAGCTAAACAAGGAAAGCAAACTGCCTCGTAGTATTATTGTTAAGTTTAGAAGTGTGAGAAAACGAGATGATTTTTTTTCCGCGGTCTATCGGTATAATAAATCACACCCAAATGACAAGCTGAATACGTCAATTCTTGGAATTGGAGGCGATAAGAAACCAGTCTACGTCTCAGAGCACCTCTCCCCAGCTAACAAGATTCTACATGCAGCAGCGCGTCAGAAGGCTAAAGAACTAGGCTATAAGTTTGTTTGGGTTAAGAATGGCCGCATATATGTTAGAAAGTTAGTAGACTCTCAGTACATAATTATTAAGAATAAAGACAGTCTTGATCTTATTTGTTAATAGGCATATTTAGCTATTTATAACATCTATTGTTTTTCTATTGGTTTATAACTAAACAAATGTATTTGTCAATTTATTACCAGAATGTTAGAGGTTTAAAAACCAAGACTGTTGATATTTATAACACGGTATTAATTAACAAATATGACATTATTTGTTTAACCGAGACATGGCTAGATGAAACTGTTGTATCCTCTGAGTTGTTTGACGATAGATATTGGGTACTGCGTAGGGATCGAGATGTGAAATTTAGAGTTCGTTATGGAAAAAGTCATGGTGGGGGAGTACTTGTTGCTTATTCAAAAAGGCTCAAGATACTGTACAGAAAGGACTGGGAGTCGGAATACTTGGAAGACCTGTGGTTGCAAGTCCAAGTTAATGAATCTGTAACGATCAACTTATGCGTTGCATACCTTCCAGATTATTTACCAGCGATTTTAGTTGATGATTTTTTGAGGGGCTGCGGTGATAGACTTAATACTACATCTAGACACTTAACCTGTATCGTGGGAGACTTTAATTTAGGGAATGTGACTTGGTCAACCGATACAGGTTGTCCTCTGGGCTATAACTGCGAGAGGTCAAAGTCTGTCTTTGATCTTTTCCAGACACACGTGATACGCCAACTGAATAACAACAAAAACCAAAATAACCGGATTCTTGACTTGGTGGTTACAGATAAGCCGGATATGTTTGCTGTCACTCCAGCCCTCCCCATCAGTCGTCTTGACATTCATCATCCACCTTTTGAAATTATATTACGAACTAGTGTTTCTTTCCTTTTGCATAATAGCTCAATTCAAAAAATATGCTATCGTAAAACTGACTATGATAGTTGTAAAAAAGAGATCAAACAAATAGATTGGGAAGGGAATGCTTCAGGTATGGGATGTAACGAGTTTGTGCAATTTTTTTACAATAATCTTTACTCAATCATAGAAAAGTTTACCCCCAAGTCTAAAGTCTTAAATAACAGATATCCTCCATGGTTCTCGAGAAGTTTAATAAAATTATTAGGAACAAAACATAAAGCTCACACTAGGTTTAAGCGATATGGGAATCCAAGGGATTATGACATGTTTTCAATGCTTAGAGCTAGAGCAAAGCTACTTGCTGATCAATGCTTCAAAACTTACATCGAGAGAATTGAGGATGATCTTGTCCTTAACGTAAAGGCCTTCTGGAGGTACACTAAAAGTAAACGCATTACTAATACCATCCCCAGCCGTGTGTACTATGATGACAAGGTCGGTACTTCAGGTAGTGACATAGTGAACCTTTTTGCTGATTACTTTTCCTCGGTATATTGCTCTGGTGCAACAAGCAATTACTCCCCTGCTTCATCAAACAATCAATCAAATTATTCAATTACTGATTTGCATATCTCAGAAAATGATTTGTTAAATGAGCTTAAAAATATCGATGTCTCTAAAAATGGTGGTTATGATGGAATTCCCCCAATATTTATTCGTTTGTGTGCAACTGTTTTGGTAAATCCGCTGTATATCATTTTTAATAAATCACTACAGGAAGGCACTTTTCCGGAGTTATGGAAGATATCTAAAGTAACACCAATATATAAATCAGGAGTTAAAGAGGATGTCTCAAATTACCGTCCTATCTGTGTTCTTAATTGTTTCGCCAAAATATTCGAAAGTTTTATTTATAAGCACATATATTCTCACTTTAAAAACATATTAAGTCCGAAACAACACGGATTTGTCATGGGTAGATCTACAAACTCAAACCTCCTCTATTATACAAATTATATTTGTGATTCTCTCAATTGTAAAAAGCAAGTAGACTCGGTATACACGGATTTCTCCAAAGCTTTTGATCGTGTAGACCATCTTATACTACTTGCGAAAGCTGAAAGCATAGGAATACATGGAGATCTGTATCGATGGCTCAAGTCTTACTTACTAAATCGCTCACAGTTAGTTACACTCAGTGGCTACGATTCTATTCCGTACTTGGCAATTTCAGGCGTTCCACAGGGTTCAAATTTGGGTCCACTTTTATTTTTGATATTTGTAAATGATTTGTTAAACCTAATTAAGAGTGAATGTTTAGCTTATGCCGATGATATCAAAATTTTTAGACGTATATCCGATCGTAATGATTGTGCAATCCTACAAACAGATGTCGACAATATGGTAAACTGGTGTAATAATAATTTCATGTCATTGAATATAAAAAAGTGCCAAGTCATTTCATTCACAAAAGAGAAAAAAAACTTAATACAATATAATTACCACATCGAGGGAACTATTATTGAGAGGGTTACAGAGGTGCGTGATCTGGGGGTGATGTTTGATTCCTCCCTATCTTTTAGAACTCACTATGATGTTATATGTAGTAAAGCTAATCGCATGTTATCATTTATACTTCGAACTACTAAACCATTTAAGCAGGCGAAGTCTCTTATAATCGTTTACTGCTCCTTAGTAAGGAGTATAGTAGAGTATTGTTCATCTGTTTGGTCTCCAATCTATAATGTACATGCGGATCGTATAGAAGCGATCCAGAGGCGATTTATCAGGGCTCTGTGTTCCAAATTTGGGTTACGACGCAAGATACCGGAATATGTAGACCGAATTCGAAGATTCTCTCTGGCAACTCTAGAACATAGAAGATGGACGAGTGACTTGTGCACCTTACATAAAATTGTAAATTGTTCACTGGACGGCCATCTTGTTGAATATTTAGATATAAAAGTACCGTCTCGGTCTGTGCGTATACCACAATTGTTTAGTATTCCCACAAGCAATAACAATGTATCTCAAAACAATCCTTTGCATAGAATGTGTAAAAATTATAATGCTATTTGCTCACAGGTAGACATTTTTCACGACAAATTTAGCTCTTTCAAGTCTTTCCTGTTAAATTATAACGTTGTGTGACCTTAGATCATTTAAGTCTTATTCATAATTAGTTCGTTTATAAGTAATTTGTAAAAAAAAAAACCTACACTACTAAATAATTATAACTAAAATTCAATTTCGGCCTGTAAAAACGAAGCATTGTTTGTTTTGAATGTTGTGTACGGTTGTAACTGGACTACAGGTTCACTTAATTTATATTACTAAGGCTACTACTTTGTATTGTTTTGATCTGTTGTCTGTATCTGTACCTATTGAATAAAATAAAAAAAAAAAAAAAAAAAAAAAAAAAAAAAAAATAAAAATAAAATACTACAACTACTACATTATATATACTATATACTACGAATTATATTTACATTATATATTACAACATTGTCTGTTGACAAACAACAAAACATGAATACAAATGACTCCAAATAAACATATTAGGTTTGGTTTGTTGAATGCGGGCTCCTTGGGGACTAACCAGGACGAGTTTTTGGTAGCAATGGGCAATCATTCAGTGGACATAATGGCTGTCAACGAAACCTGGCTGCGCAAGGGTGAGGATGACCGGGCGCCTAGCGTACCTGGTTATAAACTTAAACACATCCCGCGACCATTGTCTATACGTGGAGGGCGCGGCGGAGGGGTCGCTTTCTACATCAGAAATGGAATTCCTGCACGTGTCAGAGCACACCCTGAACACCTTAATGTCGAACAGCTTTGGTTAACTCTCACCATAAATAAAACTAAACTGCTCATTGGCACTGCATATCGCCCACCATGGCTGGAACTGGAGTCTTTTCTCGACGGACTAACATCAAGTATTGGTAGTTTGGCCCCCTTCGATAATCTAATACTGTTAGGGGACTTCAACGTCAATATGATAGACGTCAACAGCTCGAAATCCAAAGAACTTGCAGATTTCCTCAGCTGTCTCAACTTGACTCAAGTGGTCACAACCCCCACGCATTTTATAGGTAATAGTAGCTCGCTCATTGACGTAATCTGCACTGATGCTCCAATCCGCAATGTTGTGGTGAATCATATAAGTGAGCTTAGCCATCATGCATTCATTACTTGCGAGACAGTTTTCAAGAAACCTAAATGCCAACCTAGATCAGTGGTATTTCGCACTCTCAAAGACATCCTGGAGGATTATTTCGACAGGGATTTAAAAAGTATACCTTGGTCTACATTGGGTGACATGAATGATGTTGATTCAATGGTGCAAACTTTCAACTCATTTGTTATCCAACTGTTCGACCTCCACGCTCCCACTAGGTGTAAAACTTTTAGATCCCGTCCCACTCCATGGATCACTGATAACATCAGACTACTATCGAAACTGAGAGATGAGGCCAGGGACAAATTTCGAAAATCAAAGCTACCAGAACACAGGAGTAGTTACCTTGACCTCAAGCATCTAGCCATCACGGCGCTGGCTAACGAGAAGACCGCTTATTTCGCTAGTAGTATTAATAATAATATCAGGGACCCTAAATTATTATGGCGCAACTTGAAGGCGGATGTGCTGCCTGACCACAAACAAAGACTGCTACCGGAATACTTTGATAACCCTGACGAAATCAATGCGGCGTTCCTGGATGTGCCCGGTAATTGTAGTCTTAATGATTTACAGTCATCTTTCTTTGAGTCGCATAGGTTTAGCGATGCTGCTTTCACTCTGTCAGCAACCAATTCCGAAGCAATCCTCAGGATAATTAGGAGCCTAGAGTCTAACGCACAGGGTGTCGATGGCATCAGTCTCGACATGATAAACCTCACATTACCAACTACCTTGCAAGCCATCACAGATATCATCAACTGTTTAATAATCACACACACATTCCCTGAACTCTGGCGATGCGCTATTGTGCGACCAATCCCCAAAATTAACAGTCCAACTAACACAAAGGACCTAAGGCCAATCAGTATACTGCCCTGCCTTTCTAAGATCTTGGAACGCGTGGTGCACTCACAGGTCATGGAATACCTGGAATCAAACAACATTCTTCCTGACCTACAATCGGGTTTTAGGCAGGGTAGGGGTACTGCAACGGTTCTGGCCGACGTAGTGGGGAATATACTTGAGGCACGGGACAGTGGGGAGGGTACAATTTTGGCTCTGCTAGATTTTTCCCGCGCTTTTGATGCAATTAACACTACTCTACTTCTGTCTAAGTTAGCTTATTATGGTTTTGATAAGGATACGGTGAAGTGGTTTAAAAGCTATCTTTCGGGCCGATCTTAATTTGTAGAGATGCAAAGAGAGGATGGGTCAAGAGTGTCATCCTCCCTCCTCAGCGTGTCCAGGGGTGTTCCCCAGGGATCGATTTTGGGGCCTTTGCTGTATATCTTACAGCGCGGATATTGTAAAGCCTTTTGCCCATTGCAAGTATCATATGTACGCTGACGATATACAGCTGTACTTGTCGTTCAAGGTAAATGAAACATCTGAGGCGGTGCAGAAAATCACTGAAAGACGAATCACACTGAAACGTATTCAAGTGAAAAAGTAATTAAAAACATATTACCAGATACAAAAATATGGGCCTACGATTCTACTCCTCCATTACTAAAATATAACGATAGCGCGGTTGATATTCCATTGCTAATTAAAAATATCAATCAGACTGAGATGTACCATATTAAACGAAATGAAAAAAAAAATGCAGAAAAAAGTCTACGGATCCGCAAAGGTAAGGCACCAATACTAAAAACGCCAAAACCAACGAAATGCGCCATGAAAAGCCATGGCGTTTATCAGTGTCATACTTTTAACCTTCCCACCATGCCATGCCACCTTCCGATAAACTACCCCCCGGTAACAGCTTACCATGGCCGACGTGGAAATCTATGAATAGACTCCGGACCCAAGTCGGCCGGTGTAAAGAAAATGTGTATCGGTGGGGTTACAGCGCACACGAGCCCTGTGAGTGTGGTACCTCTCCCCAGACCATGGCTCACTTGCTGAGCTGCCCAGCGTGTCCCACCACCTGCACACGCGAGGACCTGTACAAAGCTACAGATAACGCTGTCCGCGTGGCTGAGTACTGGTCCACAAAAATCTAGCTACTATGCCATTGATCGATACGCTAAGAAGAACCTGGATAAAAGGAAAAAAATCTGCAAATGTTACTGGTCTCTCAAGGAAGAAAAATAAATTTTCATTTTATCTTGTGTTAAACACGAGGAACCAGAATATGATCCAATTGGTGGAACAAAGCGTGGTACTATTTATATTTATATATATATTTAATACTAGCTGCGCCTGCGACTTCGTTCGCGTGGATGATGAAACTTATCAATGAGCTTTTAACCGCAAAATTAAGTTTGTTTTTTATTGTTTATACTTTTCCGGGATAAAAACTACCCAGTGTGGTGCCCAGAATAATAAATAATAATTATACCAAGTTTCATCGTAATCGAACTGGTAGTTTTTGCGTGATACCTGAACAAACAGACAGACAGACAGACAAAATTTTTTATTTTGTTGATATTTTCAATGTACAGAATTTTCACTTCTACAGATTTATTATAAGTATATGTCTTAATTTTTATATGTTTCAGGTCCTTTGTCCATACCAATATTGACTGAAAGACGAATCACACTGAAACGTATTCAAGTGAAAAAGTAATTAAAAACATATTACCAGATACAAAAATATGGGCCTACGATTCTACTCCTCCATTACTGAAATATAACGATAGCGCGGTTGATATTCCATTGCTAATTAAAAATATCAATCAGACTGAGATGTACCATATTAAACGAAATGAAAAAAAAATGCAGAAAAAAGTCTACGGATCCGCAAAGGTAAGGCACCAATACTAAAAACGCCAAAACCAACGAAATGCGCCATGAAAAGCCATGGTGTTTATCAGTGTCATACTTTTAACCTTCCCACCATGCCATGCCACCTTCCGAGAAACTACCCCCCGGTAACAGCTAACCATGGCCGACGTGGAAATCTATGAATAGACTCCGGACCCAAGTCGGCCGGTGTAAAGAAAATGTGTATCGGTGGGGTTACAGCGCACACGAGCCCTGTGAGTGTGGTACCTCTCCCCAGACCATGGCTCACTTGCTGAGCTGCCCAGCGTGTCCCACCACCTGCACACGCGAGGACCTGTACAAAGCTACAGATAACGCTGTCCGCGTGGCTGAGTACTGGTCCACAAAATAGTGCTGGGCAAAAACGGGTTTTGTAAAAAACGAAACGAAACGGTTTTTTTTCCAAAGGAAGCAGTTTCAAAAAACAGTTTCTTTAAAAAACGCTTATTTACATTGGGTGTATAAAACGAACTTCCCTTCGTACTTTAAGCAGGCTTAGGACTGGCAGAACGAATGTTCTGGCGTACTTAAAAGTTCATTTTATGTACATGATTTTCATTATTTACAATATTCAATGTACACTATTTACAATTTTCTATATACATTATTTAAATCTATTTTCATCCATATTTACATTCAAAAACATCAATTGCCTTACTTTCTTAGTTTTCAGGCTAGCTCGTCGGTCGGAGATGATGAGTCCAGTTTTACTAAACATTCGTTCACATGGAACGGATGTAGCAACAACATTACAATTCATCCGGTATATGCTCGCTAAGTTAGGATATACGTGCTTATGAGTCAGCCACCACTTTCCAGGACAGTTGTAAGCTCCTGATTCATCTCTCCTTGGTAAAATCTCGTCATCGACATACATCTGGACTTCTTTCATAGCCTTTGAAAGTGGCGTGCCTTGCTGTGTTGCCACTTTATCCATCATTAATTGATCGAATATGTCCCAGACAGTC
This sequence comes from Autographa pulchrina, assembly GCA_905475315.1. Lineage (NCBI taxonomy): Eukaryota > Metazoa > Arthropoda > Insecta > Lepidoptera > Noctuidae > Autographa > Autographa pulchrina. The sequence continues at coordinate 4,751,005 of FR997762.1, read as the reverse complement.
GATTTCTCGGCCTGAGATGACGACGTAGAGGGTTCAGCAGATGAGGGCTCTCTTCTCTGTCTTGCCAGCATATCTTGCACTTTCTCTTGAACCCTGCGTTTTGTTACGAGAGCATCGTTTTGGTCAGAAAAAGCGGCCATTTTGTACCTAGGGTCCAAGAAAGTGCACAATGAAAAAGTGCCACTCTTCTCGATATTCCCGAAGCGTTCAATCAGCTGTTTTTCTAGTTTTTCAATGAATGTTCTCATTGGCTCCATGTGCGTTTGAGCTTTATAACGCCGACAAGTTTCTTTAAGTATTCGTGTCATCACAATTACGTCACTCCCAGTAACACACTTTTCGGCACTGAGAGTGGTTGTTATCTCTTCAAATGGTTTCAAAATGGGGCATAATTCTGATAATGCCAACCATTCTTCTTCCGATATTATCGGCAAATTTTTATTCAATAGAGCTAAAGTAATTTTTACTTCCTGTTGTAGCTCGGTGAAACGCGCCAGCATATAGTATGTTGAATTCCAGCGCGTTTCTACCTCCTGAATGAGCCTCTTTGGCGTTTTGTTACTGTTCAATTGCTGCTGGTCCAATTTTTCTGTAGCGGATGTACTTTTTTTTAAAAATCCAACAATTCTTTTGACTTTCGAAATGGTATCCTCGAATGTTTTTAAAGCATTCTGTAGCACCAAATTTAATTTGTGTGCGTAGCACCCATAGTGTTTCCACAGAAGGTGTTCTGTGATCGCGTTAGTGACATTTGGAGCATTGTCACTAATCGCAAAGTTTATTTTTTGCGAAACATTCCACGAGTCTGTTACCATTTTTATCTCGCCAGCAATGTTTGTAGCAGTGTGTTGCCCTTCAAAATGGCAACAGTCAAGGAGCACAGTCTTCAGTTGATATTGGTCATTTATATAATGACCAGTGATAGCAATATATGATTCCGTCTTACGCGACGTCCACAAATCAAACGTTATGCACATTGCGACACATTCCTCTGCGACTTCTTTATAAATTTTATCTTTAGTTTTACTATACAAGATGCCTAGCTGATTATTTGATAAAGTCTTGCGTGACGGCAGAGTATAACCAGGTATCCATCTCATTAATTTTTTAAAGGACCGCTCTTCTACTATGCTGAAAGGGTGAAAAGCGTCTATGCACATATCCAAAACATCGTTGTCTATTATTTTTTTTTGTTCTTTAGATATTTTTTTTGATATATATGTATCTATCGCACCTGCGAAACGACGTTTTCTTCCTGGTGGAAGAAGTGATTCGTCTAATTCAGTCCTACTAGTTGAAGGGCCAGGAACTAAATTTGCACTAGTAATAGTTTCTTGCGCGGTAGCTATTACATTAGAGGTGGTAGATACCGACGATACCGTTGATGGAGGACCTTGTTGGTTGTTAATTATGTTGTGGTCTGATTTCTGAATAACGAAAGGAAGAGTAATGTACAAAGAGATATGTTTCCGTTTTAAGTGGTTTTTTAAATTGGCTGTTGTAGATTTATAACTAAACTGTTCATTACATGTATTGCAACGGGCTTTACCGTCTTGAGACTTATCAAAATAATCCCATATTTCACTGCAATTCTTTCTTTGCGACATTGTCAATAATATAATTCTTCAAAATCACAATAATAGTCAAATGGTAGGTAATACCTACTAAAAAAAGTCACAAATATTTACACTACACAAGTTTATATCACATACACCTATAGTTACAAATAATATCCTTTGAAAAACACTTATTTTACAGTCAATTATATATTAATAAAGTCAATTTACACTAAAAACACTAATTAAACTCTTAAACGTAAATGGCGCGAAATTATTTACGACGCAACAACCAAAACAATACTGTTTTTATTTTGATTTGAAATTTTGACTGATCTTGTCACTTGCCGCTCGAAACGGTTAGTGCTAAAGAAACCAGTTTATTTAGCTACGTAAAATTCAAACAAATATCAGCGCTATTCAAGTCACATAAGTTACATTTTATCGAAGCCTTGATTCTGACGGAATAACTGATTTAAAAAAAACTGTTTTTATCCTTCCGTACATCGCCAAACAAATATCAACGTTAACATCATGAAAATAACATATTATTTCAAAAGTTTGTTTCTTGAAACGACGACATTTAGAGCGCTCACTCCGTCTCGTTCTTCCTTACGGCAGTATGGAAGGAGTGAGCGCGATAAAAGACGTCGACGCGCGCATGCGTAGTCATTGGCAATGTTTTACTCCATTACAATCGAAACTCCTTTTAGGTTGATATTCGGAACGCAACCAGTTTTTTACAAAACTGTTTCTGCCATAGACAAAAATCTGTTCGTTCTGTACCCATAAGAAAAGTGTTTTTAAAAACGCTTTCGACAAAAAACGCTCAGGCCTACCACAAAAATCTAGCTACTATGCCATTGATCGATACGCTAAGAAGAACCTGGATAAAAGGAAAAAAATCTGCAAATGTTACTGGTCTCTCAAGGAAGAAAAATAAATTTTCATTTAATCTTGTGTTAAACACGAGGAACCAGAATATGATCCAATTGGTGGAACAAAGCGTGGTACTATTTATATTTATATATATATTTAATACTAGCTGCGCCTGCGACTTCGTTCGCGTGGATGATGAAACTTATCAATGAGCTTTTAACCGCAAAATTAAGTTTGTTTTTTATTGTTTATACTTTTTCGGGATAAAAACTACCCAGTGTGGTGCCCAGAATAATAAAGAATAATTATACCAAGTTTCATCGTAATCGAACTGGTAGTTTTTGCGTGATACCTGAACAAACAGACAGACAGACAGACAAAATTTTTTTTTTTACACTTTTGGGTTTGGTGTCGGTCTAGTAACACCCCCGCCATTTATTTTGTTGATATTTTCAATGTACAGAATTTTCACTTCTACAGATTTATTATAAGTATATGTCTTAATTTTTATTTATTTATTTATTTATTTATTAAATTAAATTACAACGGCATACACCAATTACAGTAATTTAAAATTACAATATGTAGAAATACAAAATATACAAATTTAAAGAACACAGGAAACAACGTTAGAAGTATTTAGTAACAAGTTATTTATATTATAAATATTTATAGTAATTAATATATACATTAGTGCCATTAAACAACTCTTATATGACTAGTCAATAGTTTCACAGAACTTTAAGGATGCTGCTAGAATAGCGCACCATCTATCTACAAAGATATCACAATCGGGTTCGGTATCAAGCAGGGCATTGATTGCACTACGCATGCGACATAGTGGAGAATGAGCTCGAGAAACAGTGCGGCAGTGAGCTGCAGCAAGCAGCCTGTGCCGGTGGGATGGTCTATGGCGCAGATAATTCTCTGGTACATAGAGCTTGCACAATATATTGTGCAATTCCGGGGCATCTACAAAACTACGCAATATTTTTACAGCCATTATAATTTGAGTTCTGGCTCTACGTACTGAAAGAGAGTTGTAATCTAACATTCCTAATAAAAATTTGGTAGGGTATAAAAAGGGGTAATAACCATAGATTTTTTTGTACATGGCACGCAAAAATGCTTTTTGTACCTTCTCAATTAATAAAATATAGGAGGACTCATACGGAGTCCATATACAAGCAGCAGATTCTAACTTACTCCTTACGAGTGTATTGAACACCACTTTAATTATTTTAGGTTTATCAAAGTCGCGCGCATTGCGTAAGACGAACCCCAATCGCCTATAAGACTCAACAGCAAGGGTAGATATATGGTTGTGGAATGTAAGCGCACTGTCAAATATAACGCCAAGGTCTCTAATACTTGATACACGAGTCAAAGTACTGTCTCCTAATAAATATGTAAAGTAGTGGGGTTGCTGTTTGCGACTGAAGGTCATAACATAAGATTTGCTTGTATTGAAATACATTTTGTTCTTGATGCTCCATTGTTGCACACTATCAAGATCACTTTGAAGGAGTTCCTGAGAGGTTGTATCGTCAACTTCGATTACTAGTTTGAGATCATCAGCGTATAGAAGGCACTTAGAATGTTTGACAACACTAACTAGATCATTGATCATAATAAGGAATAAAAGCGGGCCAAGAATCGATCCTTGACTTACTCCGGAACGTGTGTGATAAGGCTCTGACAGGTAACAGCCATGACCAACAAACTGTTTCCGGTTCCGGAGATAGTTCGCGAAAAGTTGCAGAAGTTTTGGTGTGAACCCAATTGACTTTAGCTTTAACAACAAGACATCATTGTCCACTGTATCAAAGGCTTTTCTAAAATCTAAATACAATACATCGACCTGTCCACCCTTGTCTAAACTGGTTGATATATAGTCAACAATTGTAAGTAAATTTGTTTCTACTGATCGGCCCGGTCTGAACCCGTGTTGTTCTTCACATAAATATGCTTTAAGTTGAGGATAAATTGATTTGTGGACAACATTTTCGAAGATCTTTGCTAGGGAAGAAAGAACAGCAATAGGTCTATATTCTTCAACCGAGGATCTGTTGTTTGACTTAGGTATTGGAGTTACACGGGACAGTTTCCATTGGTCAGGATAACCTCCAGTTTGCAAAGCCAAGTTGACAATATGATGAATGGCAGGTACAACAAACTCTTTACAGCCTTTTAAAATGTAAGGGGGTACTTTATCTGGACCAATCGAGCTACGGGGTTTTAACTTGTTTATTGCCTCATTTACTTCAGATTGTGAAAAACTACTAATATTTATATAACCTTCCTGTTGTGAAACTATACAGGGTACATTATTAGGATCTAACTTAGGACTATCTGGTAAAAACACATTTATATGTTTTAGGTCCTTTGTCCATACCAATATTGACTGAAAGACGAATCACACTGAAACGTATTCAAGTGAAAAAGTAATTAAAAACATATTACCAGATACAAAAATATGGGCCTACGAATCTACTCCTCCATTACTAAAATATAACGATAGCGCGGTTGATATTCCATTGCTAATTAAAAATATCAATCAGACTGAGATGTACCATATTAAACGAAATGAAAAAAAAGTCTACGGATCCGCAAAGGTAAGGCACCAATACTAAAAACGCCAAAACCAACGAAATGCGCCATGAAAAGCCATGGCGTTTATCAGTGTCATACTTTTAACCTTCCCACCATGCCATGCCACCTTCCGAGAAACTACCCCCCGGTAACAGCTTACCATGGCCGACGTGGAAATCTATGAATAGACTCCGGACCCAAGTCGGCCGGTGTAAAGAAAATGTGTATCGGTGGGGTTACAGCGCACACGAGCCCTGTGAGTGTGGTACCTCTCCCCAGACCATGGCTCACTTGCCGAGCTACCCAGCGTGTCCCACCACCTGCACACGCGAGGACCTGTACAAAGCTACAGATAACGCTGTCCGCGTGGCTGAGTACTGGTCCACAAAAATCTAGCTACTATGCCATTGATCGATACGCTAAGAAGAACCTGGATAAAAGGAAAAAAATCTGCAAATGTTACTGGTCTCTCAAGGAAGAAAAATAAATTTTCATTTTATCTTGTGTTAAACACGAGGAACCAGAATATGATCCAATTGGTGGAACAAAGCGTGGTACTATTTATATTTATATATATATTTAATACTAGCTGCGCCTGCGACTTCGTTCGCGTGGATGATGAAACTTATCAATGAGCTTTTAACCGCAAAATTAAGTTTGTTTTTTATTGTTTATACTTTTCCGGGATAAAAACTACCCAGTGTGGTGCCCAGAATAATAAATAATAATTATACCAAGTTTCATCGTAATCGAACTGGTAGTTTTTGCGTGATACCTGAACAAACAGACAGACAGACAGACAAAAATTTTTTTTTTTACACTTTTGGGTTTGGTGTCGGTCTACTAACACCCCCGCCATTTATTTTGTTGATATTTTCAATGTACAGAATTTTCACTTCTACAGATTTATTATAAGTATATGTCTTAATTTTTATATGTTTCAGGTCCTTTGTCCATACCAATATTGACTGAAAGACGAATCACACTGAAACGTATTCAAGTGAAAAAGTAATTAAAAACATATTACCAGATACAAAAATATGGGCCTACGATTCTACTCCTCCATTACTAAAATATAACGATAGAGCGGTTGATATTCCATTGCTAATTAAAAATATCAATCAGACTGAGATGTACTATATTAAACGAAATGAAAAAAAAAATGCAGAAAAAAGTCTACGGATCCGCAAAGGTAAGGCACCAATACTAAAAACGCCAAAACCAACGAAATGCGCCATGAAAAGCCATGGCGTTTATCAGTGTCATACTTTTAACCTTCCCACCATGCCATGCCACCTTCCGAGAAACTACCCCCCGGTAACAGCTTACCATGGCCGACGTGGAAATCTATGAATAGACTCCGGACCCAAGTCGGCCGGTGTAAAGAAAATGTGTATCGGTGGGGTTACAGCGCACACGAGCCCTGTGAGTGTGGTACCTCTCCCCAGACCATGGCTCACTTGCCGAGCTACCCAGCGTGTCCCACCACCTGCACACGCGAGGACCTGTACAAAGCTACAGATAACGCTGTCCGCGTGGCTGAGTACTGGTCCACAAAAATCTAGCTACTATGCCATTGATCGATACGCTAAGAAGAACCTGGATAAAAGGAAAAAAATCTGCAAATGTTACTGGTCTCTCAAGGAAGAAAAATAAATTTTCATTTTATCTTGTGTTAAACACGAGGAACCAGAATATGATCCAATTGGTGGAACAAAGCGTGGTACTATTTATATTTATATATATATTTAATACTAGCTGCGCCTGCGACTTCGTTCGCGTGGATGATGAAACTTATCAATGAGCTTTTAACCGCAAAATTAAGTTTGTTTTTTATTGTTTATACTTTTCCGGGATAAAAACTACCCAGTGTGGTGCCCAGAATAATAAATAATAATTATACCAAGTTTCATCGTAATCGAACTGGTAGTTTTTGCGTGATACCTGAACAAACAGACAGACAGACAGACAAAAATTTTTTTTTTTACACTTTTGGGTTTGGTGTCGGTCTACTAACACCCCCGCCATTTATTTTGTTGATATTTTCAATGTACAGAATTTTCACTTCTACAGATTTATTATAAGTATATGTCTTAATTTTTATATGTTTCAGGTCCTTTGTCCATACCAATATTGACTGAAAGACGAATCACACTGAAACGTATTCAAGTGAAAAAGTAATTAAAAACATATTACCAGATACAAAAATATGGGCCTACGATTCTACTCCTCCATTACTTAAATATAACGATAGCGCGGTTGATATTCCATTGCTAATTAAAAATATCAATCAGACTGAGATGTGCCATATTAAACGAAATGAAAAAAAAAATGCAGAAAAAAGTCTACGGATCCGCAAAGGTAAGGCACCAATACTAAAAACGCCAAAACCAACGAAATGCGCCATGAAAAGCCATGGCGTTTATCAGTGTCATACTTTCAACCTTCCCACCATGCCATGCCACCTTCCGAGAAACTACCCCCGGTAACAGCTTACCATGGCCGACGTGGAAATCTATGAATAGACTCCGGACCCAAGTCGGCCGGTGTAAAGAAAATGTTTATCGGTGGGGTTACAGCGCACACGAGCCCTGTGAGTGTGGTACCTCTCCCCAGACCATGGCTCACTTGCCGAGCTACCCAGCGTGTCCCACCACCTGCACACGCGAGGACCTGTACAAAGCTACAGATAACGCTGTCCGCGTGGCTGAGTACTGGTCCACAAAAATCTAGCTACTATGCCATTGATCGATACGCTAAGAAGAACCTGGATAAAAGGAAAAAAATCTGCAAATGTTACTGGTCTCTCAAGGAAGAAAAATAAATTTTCATTTAATCTTGTGTTAAACACGAGGAACCAGAATATGATCCAATTGGTGGAACAAAGCGTGGTACTATTTATATTTATATATATATTTAATACTAGCTGCGCCTGCGACTTCGTTCGCGTGGATGATGAAACTTATCAATGAGCTTTTAACCGCAAAATTAAGTTTGTTTTTTATTGTTTATACTTTTTCGGGATAAAAACTACCCAGTGTGGTGCCCAGAATAATAAAGAATAATTATACCAAGTTTCATCGTAATCGAACTGGTAGTTTTTGCGTGATACCTGAACAAACAGACAGACAGACAGACAAAATTTTTTTTTTTACACTTTTGGGTTTGGTGTCGGTCTAGTAACACCCCCGCCATTTATTTTGTTGATATTTTCAATGTACAGAATTTTCACTTCTACAGATTTATTATAAGTATATGTCTTAATTTTTATATGTTTTAGGTCCTTTGTCCATACCAATATTGACTGAAAGACGAATCACACTGAAACGTATTCAAGTGAAAAAGTAATTAAAAACATATTACCAGATACAAAAATATGGGCCTACGATTCTACTCCTCCATTACTAAAATATAACGATAGCGCGGTTGATATTCCATTGCTAATTAAAAATATCAATCAGACTGAGATGTACCATATTAAACGAAATGAAAAAAAAAATGCAGAAAAAAGTCTACGGATCCGCAAAGGTAAGGCACCAATACTAAAAACGCCAAAACCAACGAAATGCGCCATGAAAAGCCATGGCGTTTATCAGTGTCATACTTTTAACCTTCCCACCATGCCATGCCACCTTCCGAGAAACTACCCCCCGGTAACAGCTTACCATGGCCGACGTGGAAATCTATGAATAGACTCCGGACCCAAGTCGGCCGGTGTAAAGAAAATGTGTATCGGTGGGGTTACAGCGCACATGAGCCCTGTGAGTGTGGTACCTCTCCCCAGACCATGGCTCACTTGCCGAGCTACCCAGCGTGTCCCACCACCTGCACACGCGAGGACCTGTACAAAGCTACAGATAACGCTGTCCGCGTGGCTGAGTACTGGTCCACAAAAATCTAGCTACTATGCCATTGATCGATACGCTAAGAAGAACCTGGATAAAAGGAAAAAAATCTGCAAATGTTACTGGTCTCTCAAGGAAGAAAAATAAATTTTCATTTGATCTTGTGTTAAACACGAGGAACCAGAATATGATCCAATTGGTGGAACAAAGCGTGGTACTATTTATATTTATATATATATTTAATACTAGCTGCGCCTGCGACTTCGTTCGCGTGGATGATAAAACTTATCAATGAGCTTTTAACCGCAAAATTAAGTTTGTTTTTTATTGTTTATACTTTTCCGGGATAAAAACTACCCAGTGTGGTGCCCAGAATAATAAATAATAATTATACCAAGTTTCATCGTAATCGAACTGGTAGTTTTTGCGTGATACCTGAACAAACAGACAGACAGACAGACAAAATTTTTTATTTTGTTGATATTTTCAATGTACAGAATTTTCACTTCTACAGATTTATTATAAGTATATGTCTTAATATTTATATGTTTCAGGTCCTTTGTCCATACCAATATTGACTGAAAGACGAATCACACTGAAACGTATTCAAGTGAAAAAGTAATTAAAAACATATTACCAGATACAAAAATATGGGCCTACGATTCTACTCCTCCATTACTGAAATATAACGATAGCGCGGTTGATATTCCATTGCTAATTAAAAATATCAATCAGACTGAGATGTACCATATTAAACGAAATGAAAAAAAAATGCAGAAAAAAGTCTACGGATCCGCAAAGGTAAGGCACCAATACTAAAAACGCCAAAACCAACGAAATGCGCCATGAAAAGCCATGGCGTTTATCAGTGTCATACTTTTAACCTTCCCACCATGCCATGCCACCTTCCGAGAAACTACCCCCCGGTAACAGCTAACCATGGCCGACGTGGAAATCTATGAATAGACTCCGGACCCAAGTCGGCCGGTGTAAAGAAAATGTGTATCGGTGGGGTTACAGCGCACACGAGCCCTGTGAGTGTGGTACCTCTCCCCAGACCATGGCTCACTAGCTGAGCTGCCCAGCGTGTCCCACCACCTGCACACGCGAGGACCTGTACAAAGCTACAGATAACGCTGTCCGCGTGGCTGAGTACTGGTCCACAAAAATCTAGCTACTATGCCATTGATCGATACGCTAAGAAGAACCTGGATAAAAGGAAAAAAATCTGCAAATGTTACTGGTCTCTCAAGGAAGAAAAATAAATTTTCATTTAATCTTGTGTTAAACACGAGGAACCAGAATATGATCCAATTGGTGGAACAAAGCGTGGTACTATTTATATTTATATATATATTTAATACTAGCTGCGCCTGCGACTTCGTTCGCGTGGATGATGAAACTTATCAATGAGCTTTTAACCGCAAAATTAAGTTTGTTTTTTATTGTTTATACTTTTTCGGGATAAAAACTACCCAGTGTGGTGCCCAGAATAATAAAGAATAATTATACCAAGTTTCATCGTAATCGAACTGGTAGTTTTTGCGTGATACCTGAACAAACAGACAGACAGACAGACAAATTTTTTTTTTTTACACTTTTGGGTTTGGTGTCGGTCTAGTAACACCCCCGCCATTTATTTTGTTGACATTTTCAATGTACAGAATTTTCACTTCTACAGATTTATTATAAGTATATGTCTTAATTTTTATATGTTTTAGGTCCTTTGTCCATACCAATATTGACTGAAAGACGAATCACACTGAAACGTATTCAAGTGAAAAAGTAATTAAAAACATATTACCAGATACAAAAATATGGGCCTACGATTCTACTCCTCCATTACTAAAATATAACGATAGCGCGGTTGATATTCCATTGCTAATTAAAAATATCAATCAGACTGAGATGTACCATATTAAACGAAATGAAAAAAAAGTCTACGGATCCGCAAAGGTAAGGCACCAATACTAAAAACGCCAAAACCAACGAAATGCGCCATGAAAAGCCATGGCGTTTATCAGTGTCATACTTTTAACCTTCCCACCATGCCATGCCACCTTCCGAGAAACTACCCCCCGGTAACAGCTAACCATGGCCGACGTGGAAATCTATGAATAGACTCCGGACCCAAGTCGGCCGGTGTAAAGAAAATGTGTATCGGTGGGGTTACAGCGCACACGAGCCCTGTGAGTGTGGTACCTCTCCCCAGACCATGGCTCACTTGCTGAGCTGCCCAGCGTGTCCCACCACCTGCACACGCGAGGACCTGTACAAAGCTACAGATAACGCTGTCCGCGTGGCTGAGTACTGGTCCACAAAAATCTAGCTACTATGCCATTGATCGATACGCTAAGAAGAACCTGGATAAAAGGAAAAAAATCTGCAAATGTTACTGGTCTCTCAAGGAAGAAAAATAAATTTTCATTTTATCTTGTGTTAAACACGAGGAACCAGAATATGATCCAATTGGTGGAACAAAGCGTGGTACTATTTATATTTATATATATATTTAATACTAGCTGCGCCTGCGACTTCGTTCGCGTGGATGATGAAACTTATCAATGAGCTTTTAACCGCAAAATTAAGTTTGTTTTTTATTGTTTATACTTTTCCGGGATAAAAACTACCCAGTGTGGTGCCCAGAATAATAAATAATAATTATACCAAGTTTCATCGTAATCGAACTGGTAGTTTTTGCGTGATACCTGAACAAACAGACAGACAGACAGACAAAATTTTTTTTTTTACACTTTTGGGTTTGGTGTCGGTCTACTAACACCCCCGCCATTTATTTTGTTGATATTTTCAATGTACAGAATTTTCACTTCTACAGATTTATTATAAGTATATGTCTTAATTTTTATATGTTTCAGGTCCTTTGTCCATACCAATATTGACTGAAAGACGAATCACTGAAACGTATTCAAGTGAAAAAGTAATTAAAAACATATTACCAGATACAAAAATATGGGCCTACGATTCTACTCCTCCATTACTTAAATATAACGATAGCGCGGTTGATATTCCATTGCTAATTAAAAATATCAATCAGACTGAGATGTGCCATATTAAACGAAATGAAAAAAAAAATGCAGAAAAAAGTCTACGGATCCGCAAAGGTAAGGCACCAATACTAAAAACGCCAAAACCAACGAAATGCGCCATGAAAAGCCATGGCGTTTATCAGTGTCATACTTTCAACCTTCCCACCATGCCATGCCACCTTCCGAGAAACTACCCCCCGGTAACAGCTAACCATGGCCGACGTGGAAATCTATGAATAGACTCCGGACCCAAGTCGGCCGGTGTAAAGAAAATGTGTATCGGTGGGGTTACAGCGCACACGAGCCCTGTGAGTGTGGTACCTCTCCCCAGACCATGGCTCACTTGCCGAGCTACCCAGCGTGTCCCACCACCTGCACACGCGAGGACCTGTACAAAGCTACAGATAACGCTGTCCGCGTGGCTGAGTACTGGTCAACAAAAATCTAGCTACTATGCCATTGATCGATACGCTAAGAAGAACCTGGATAAAAGGAAAAAAATCTGCAAATGTTACTGGTCTCTCAAGGAAGAAAAATAAATTTTCATTTAATCTTGTGTTAAACACGAGGAACCAGAATATGATCCAATTGGTGGAACAAAGCGTGGTACTATTTATATTTATATATATATTTAATACTAGCTGCGCCTGCGACTTCGTTCGCGTGGATGATGAAACTTATCAATGAGCTTTTAACCGCAAAATTAAGTTTGTTTTTTATTGTTTATACTTTTTCGGGATAAAAACTACCCAGTGTGGTGCCCAGAATAATAAAGAATAATTATACCAAGTTTCATCGTAATCGAACTGGTAGTTTTTGCGTGATACCTGAACAAACAGACAGACAGACAGACAAATTTATTTTTTTTACACTTTTGGGTTTGGTGTTGGTCTAGTAACACCCCCGCCATTTATTTTGTTGATATTTTCAATGTACAGAATTTTCACTTCTACAGATTTATTATAAGTATATGTCTTAATTTTTATATGTTTTAGGTCCTTTGTCCATACCAATATTGACTGAAAGACGAATCACACTGAAACGTATTCAAGTGAAAAAGTAATTAAAAACATATTACCAGATACAAAAATATGGGCCTACGATTCTACTCCTCCATTACTAAAATATAACGATAGCGCGGTTGATATTCCATTGCTAATTAAAAATATCAATCAGACTGAGATGTACCATATTAAACGAAATGAAAAAAAAGTCTACGGATCCGCAAAGGTAAGGCACCAATACTAAAAACGCCAAAACCAACGAAATGCGCCATGAAAAGCCATGGCGTTTATCAGTGTCATACTTTTAACCTTCCCACCATGCCATGCCACCTTCCGAGAAACTACCCCCCGGTAACAGCTTACCATGGCCGACGTGGAAATCTATGAATAGACTCCGGACCCAAGTCGGCCGGTGTAAAGAAAATGTGTATCGGTGGGGTTACAGCGCACACGAGCCCTGTGAGTGTGGTACCTCTCCCCAGACCATGGCTCACTTGCCGAGCTACCCAGCGTGTCCCACCACCTGCACACGCGAGGACCTGTACAAAGCTACAGATAACGCTGTCCGCGTGGCTGAGTACTGGTCCACAAAAATCTAGCTACTATGCCATTGATCGATACGCTAAGAAGAACCTGGATAAAAGGAAAAAAATCTGCAAATGTTACTGGTCTCTCAAGGAAGAAAAATAAATTTTCATTTTATCTTGTGTTAAACACGAGGAACCAGAATATGATCCAATTGGTGGAACAAAGCGTGGTACTATTTATATTTATATATATATTTAATACTAGCTGCGCCTGCGACTTCGTTCGCGTGGATGATGAAACTTATCAATGAGCTTTTAACCGCAAAATTAAGTTTGTTTTTTATTGTTTATACTTTTCCGGGATAAAAACTACCCAGTGTGGTGCCCAGAATAATAAATAATAATTATACCAAGTTTCATCGTAATCGAACTGGTAGTTTTTGCGTGATACCTGAACAAACAGACAGACAGACAGACAAAATTTTTTTTTTTTACACTTTTGGGTTTGGTGTCGGTCTAGTAACACCCCCGCCATTTATTTTGTTGATATTTTCAATGTACAGAATTTTCACTTCTACAGATTTATTATAAGTATATGTCTTAATTTTTATGTTTCAGGTCCTTTGTCCATACCAATATTGACTGAAAGACGAATCACACTGAAACGTATTCAAGTGAAAAAGTAATTAAAAACACATTACCAGATACAAAAATATGGGCCTACGATTCTACTCCTCCATTACTTAAATATAACGATAGCGCGGTTGATATTCCATTGCTAATTAAAAATATCAATCAGACTGAGATGTACCATATTAAACGAAATGAAAAAAAAAATGCAGAAAAAAGTCTACGGATCCGCAAAGGTAAGGCACCAATACTAAAAACGCCAAAACCAACGAAATGCGCCATGAAAAGCCATGGCGTTTATCAGTGTCATACTTTCAACCTTCCCACCATGCCATGCCACCTTCCGAGAAACTACCCCCCGGTAACAGCTTACCATGGCCGACGTGGAAATCTATGAATAGACTCCGGACCCAAGTCGGCCGGTGTAAAGAAAATGTGTATCGGTGGGGTTACAGCGCACACGAGCCCTGTGAGTGTGGTACCTCTCCCCAGACCATGGCTCACTTGCTGAGCTGCCCAGCGTGTCCCACCACCTGCACACGCGAGGACCTGTACAAAGCTACAGATAACGCTGTCCGCGTGGCTGAGTGCTGGTCCACAAAAATCTAGCTACTATGCCATTGATCGATACGCTAAGAAGAACCTGGATAAAAGGAAAAAAATCTGCAAATGTTACTGGTCTCTCAAGGAAGAAAAATAAATTTTCATTTAATCTTGTGTTAAACACGAGGAACCAGAATATGATCCAATTGGTGGAACAAAGCGTGGTACTATTTATATTTATATATATATTTAATACTAGCTGTGCCTGCGACTTCGTTCGCGTGGATGATGAAACTTATCAATGAGCTTTTAACCGCAAAATTAAGTTTGTTTTTTATTGTTTATACTTTTCCGGGATAAAAACTACCCAGTGTGGTGCCCAGAATAATAAAGAATAATTATACCAAGTTTCATCGTAATCGAACTGGTAGTTTTTGCGTGATACCTGAACAAACAGACAGACAGACAGACAAAAATTTTTTTTTTTACACTTTTGGGTTTGGTGTCGGTCTAGTAACACCCCCGCCATTTATTTTGTTGATATTTTCAATGTACAGAATTTTCACTTCTACAGATTTATTATAAGTATATGTCTTAATTTTTATATGTTTCAGGTCCTTTGTCCATACCAATATTGACTGAAAGACGAATCACACTGAAACGTATTCAAGTGAAAAAGTAATTAAAAACATATTACCAGATACAAAAATATGGGCCTACGATTCTACTCCTCCATTACTAAAATATAACGATAGCGCGGTTGATATTCCATTGCTAATTAAAAATATCAATCAGACTGAGATGTACCATATTAAACGAAATGAAAAAAAAGTCTACGGATCCGCAAAGGTAAGGCACCAATACTAAAAACGCCAAAACCAACGAAATGCGCCATGAAAAGCCATGGCGTTTATCAGTGTCATACTTTCAACCTTCCCACCATGCCATGCCACCTTCCGAGAAACTACCCCCCGGTAACAGCTTACCATGGCCGACGTGGAAATCTATGAATAGACTCCGGACCCAAGTCGGCCGGTGTAAAGAAAATGTGTATCGGTGGGGTTACAGCGCACACGAGCCCTGTGAGTGTGGTACCTCTCCCAAGACCATGGCTCACTTGCCGAGCTACCCAGCGTGTCCCACCACCTGCACACGCGAGGACCTGTACAAAGCTACAGATAACGCTGTCCGCGTGGCTGAGTACTGGTCCACAAAAATCTAGCTACTATGCCATTGATCGATACGCTAAGAAGAACCTGGATAAAAGGAAAAAAATCTGCAAATGTTACTGGTCTCTCAAGGAAGAAAAATAAATTTTCATTTTATCTTGTGTTAAACACGAGGAACCAGAATATGATCCAATTGGTGGAACAAAGCGTGGTACTATTTATATTTATATATATATTTAATACTAGCTGCGCCTGCGACTTCGTTCGCGTGGATGATGAAACTTATCAATGAGCTTTTAACCGCAAAATTAAGTTTGTTTTTTATTGTTTATACTTTTCCGGGATAAAAACTACCCAGTGTGGTGCCCAGAATAATAAATAATAATTATACCAAGTTTCATCGTAATCGAACTGGTAGTTTTTGCGTGATACCTGAACAAACAGACAGACAGACAGACAAAATTTTTTTTTTTTTACACTTTTGGGTTTGGTGTCGGTCTAGTAACACCCCCGCCATTTATTTTGTTGATATTTTCAATGTACAGAATTTTCACTTCTACAGATTTATTATAAGTATATGTCTTAATTTTTATATGTTTCAGGTCCTTTGTCCATACCAATATTGACTGAAAGACGAATCACACTGAAACGTATTCAAGTGAAAAAGTAATTAAAAACATATTACCAGATACAAAAATATGGGCCTACGATTCTACTCCTCCATTACTTAAATATAACGATAGCGCGGTTGATATTCCATTGCTAATTAAAAATATCAATCAGACTGAGATGTACCATATTAAATACTAAAAACGCCAAAACCAACGAAATGCGCCATGACAAGCCATGGCGTTTATCAGTGTCATACTTTCAACCTTCCCACCATGCCATGCCACCTTCCGAGAAACTACCCCGGGGGGTAACAGCTTACCATGGCCGACGTGGAAATCTATGAATAGACTCCGGACCCAAGTCGGCCGGTGTAAAGAAAATGTGTATCGGTGGGGTTACAGCGCACACGAGCCCTGTGAGTGTGGTACCTCTCCCCAGACCATGGCTCACTTGCCGAGCTACCCAGCGTGTCCCACCACCTGCACACGCGAGGACCTGTACAAAGCTACAGATAACGCTGTCCGCGTGGCTGAGTACTGGTCCACAAAAATCTAGCTACTATGCCATTGATCGATACGCTAAGAAGAACCTGGATAAAAGGAAAAAAATCTGCAAATGTTACTGGTCTCTCAAGGAAGAAAAATAAATTTTCATTTTATCTTGTGTTAAACACGAGGAACCAGAATATGATCCAATTGGTGGAACAAAGCGTGGTACTATTTATATTTATATATATATTTAATACTAGCTGCGCCTGCGACTTCGTTCGCGTGGATGATGAAACTTATCAATGAGCTTTTAACCGCAAAATTAAGTTTGTTTTTTATTGTTTATACTTTTCCGGGATAAAAACTACCCAGTGTGGTGCCCAGAATAATAAATAATAATTATACCAAGTTTCATCGTAATCGAACTGGTAGTTTTTGCGTGATACCTGAACAAACAGACAGACAGACAGACAAAATTTTTTTTTTTTTACACTTTTGGGTTTGGTGTCGGTCTAGTAACACCCCCGCCATTTATTTTGTTGATATTTTCAATGTACAGAATTTTCACTTCTACAGATTTATTATAAGTATATGTCTTAATTTTTATATGTTTCAGGTCCTTTGTCCATACCAATATTGACTGAAAGACGAATCACACTGAAACGTATTCAAGTGAAAAAGTAATTAAAAACACATTACCAGATACAAAAATATGGGCCTACGATTCTACTCCTCCATTACTTAAATATAACGATAGCGCGGTTGATATTCCATTGCTAATTAAAAATATCAATCAGACTGAGATGTACCATATTAAACGAAATGAAAAAAAAAATGCAGAAAAAAGTCTACGGATCCGCAAAGGTAAGGCACCAATACTAAAAACGCCAAAACCAACGAAATGCGCCATGAAAAGCCATGGCGTTTATCAGTGTCATACTTTCAACCTTCCCACCATGCCATGCCACCTTCCGAGAAACTACCCCCCGGTAACAGCTTACCATGGCCGACGTGGAAATCTATGAATAGACTCCGGACCCAAGTCGGCCGGTGTAAAGAAAATGTGTATCGGTGGGGTTACAGCGCACACGAGCCCTGTGAGTGTGGTACCTCTCCCCAGACCATGGCTCACTTGCTGAGCTGCCCAGCGTGTCCCACCACCTGCACACGCGAGGACCTGTACAAAGCTACAGATAACGCTGTCCGCGTGGCTGAGTGCTGGTCCACAAAAATCTAGCTACTATGCCATTGATCGATACGCTAAGAAGAACCTGGATAAAAGGAAAAAAATCTGCAAATGTTACTGGTCTCTCAAGGAAGAAAAATAAATTTTCATTTAATCTTGTGTTAAACACGAGGAACCAGAATATGATCCAATTGGTGGAACAAAGCGTGGTACTATTTATATTTATATATATATTTAATACTAGCTGTGCCTGCGACTTCGTTCGCGTGGATGATGAAACTTATCAATGAGCTTTTAACCGCAAAATTAAGTTTGTTTTTTATTGTTTATACTTTTCCGGGATAAAAACTACCCAGTGTGGTGCCCAGAATAATAAAGAATAATTATACCAAGTTTCATCGTAATCGAACTGGTAGTTTTTGCGTGATACCTGAACAAACAGACAGACAGACAGACAAAAATTTTTTTTTTTACACTTTTGGCTTTGGTGTCGGTCTAGTAACACCCCCGCCATTTATTTTGTTGATATTTTCAATGTACAGAATTTTCACTTCTACAGATTTATTATAAGTATATGTCTTAATTTTTATATGTTTCAGGTCCTTTGTCCATACCAATATTGACTGAAAGACGAATCACACTGAAACGTATTCAAGTGAAAAAGTAATTAAAAACATATTACCAGATACAAAAATATGGGCCTACGATTCTACTCCTCCATTACTTAAATATAACGATAGCGCGGTTGATATTCCATTGCTAATTAAAAATATCAATCAGACTGAGATGTACCATATTAAATACTAAAAACGCCAAAACCAACGAAATGCGCCATGAAAAGCCATGGCGTTTATCAGTGTCATACTTTCAACCTTCCCACCATGCCATGCCACCTTCCGAGAAACTACCCCGGGGGGTAACAGCTTACCATGGCCGACGTGGAAATCTATGAATAGACTCCGGACCCAAGTCGGCCGGTGTAAAGAAAATGTGTATCGGTGGGGTTACAGCGCACACGAGCCCTGTGAGTGTGGTACCTCTCCCCAGACCATGGCTCACTTGCCGAGCTACCCAGCGTGTCCCACCACCTGCACACGCGAGGACCTGTACAAAGCTACAGATAACGCTGTCCGCGTGGCTGAGTACTGGTCCACAAAAATCTAGCTACTATGCCATTGATCGATACGCTAAGAAGAACCTGGATAAAAGGAAAAAAATCTGCAAATGTTACTGGTCTCTCAAGGAAGAAAAATAAATTTTCATTTTATCTTGTGTTAAACACGAGGAACCAGAATATGATCCAATTGGTGGAACAAAGCGTGGTACTATTTATATTTATATATATATTTAATACTAGCTGCGCCTGCGACTTCGTTCGCGTGGATGATGAAACTTATCAATGAGCTTTTAACCGCAAAATTAAGTTTGTTTTTTATTGTTTATACTTTTCCGGGATAAAAACTACCCAGTGTGGTGCCCAGAATAATAAAGAATAATTATACCAAGTTTCATCGTAATCGAACTGGTAGTTTTTGCGTGATACCTGAACAAACAGACAGACAGACAAAATTTTTTTTTTTTACACTTTTGGGTTTGGTGTCGGTCTAGTAACACCCCCGCCATTTATTTTGTTGATATTTTCAATGTACAGAATTTTCACTTCTACAGATTTATTATAAGTATATGTCTTAATTTTTATATGTTTCAGGTCCTTTGTCCATACCAATATTGACTGAAAGACGAATCACACTGAAACGTATTCAAGTGAAAAAGTAATTAAAAACATATTACCAGATACAAAAATATGGGCCTACGATTCTACTCCTCCATTACTTAAATATAACGATAGCGCGGTTGATATTCCATTGCTAATTAAAAATATCAATCAGACTGAGATGTACCATATTAAACGAAATGAAAAAAAAAAATGCAGAAAAAAGTCTACGGATCCGCAAAGGTAAGGCACCAATACTAGAAACGCCAAAACCAACGAAATGCGCCATGAAAAGCCATGGCGTTTATCAGTGTCATACTTTCAACCTTCCCACCATGCCATGCCACCTTCCGAGAAACTACCCCCCGGTAACAGCTTACCATGGCCGACGTGGAAATCTATGAATAGACTCCGGACCCAAGTCGGCCGGTGTAAAGAAAATGTGTATCGGTGGGGTTACAGCGCACACGAGCCCTGTGAGTGTGGTACCTCTCCCCAGACCATGGCTCACTTGCTGAGCTGCCCAGCGTGTCCCACCACCTGCACACGCGAGGACCTGTACAAAGCTACAGATAACGCTGTCCGCGTGGCTGAGTGCTGGTCCACAAAAATCTAGCTACTATGCCATTGATCGATACGCTAAGAAGAACCTGGATAAAAGGAAAAAAATCTGCAAATGTTACTGGTCTCTCAAGGAAGAAAAATAAATTTTCATTTAATCTTGTGTTAAACACGAGGAACCAGAATATGATCCAATTGGTGGAACAAAGCGTGGTACTATTTATATTTATATATATATTTAATACTAGCTGTGCCTGCGACTTCGTTCGCGTGGATGATGAAACTTATCAATGAGCTTTTAACCGCAAAATTAAGTTTGTTTTTTATTGTTTATACTTTTCCGGGATAAAAACTACCCAGTGTGGTGCCCAGAATAATAAAGAATAATTATACCAAGTTTCATCGTAATCGAACTGGTAGTTTTTGCGTGATACCTGAACAAACAGACAGACAGACAGACAAAAATTTTTTTTTTTACACTTTTGGGTTTGGTGTCGGTCTAGTAACACCCCCGCCATTTATTTTGTTGATATTTTCAATGTACAGAATTTTCACTTCTACAGATTTATTATAAGTATATGTCTTAATTTTTATATGTTTCAGGTCCTTTGTCCATACCAATATTGACTGAAAGACGAATCACACTGAAACGTATTCAAGTGAAAAAGTAATTAAAAACATATTACCAGATACAAAAATATGGGCCTACGATTCTACTCCTCCATTACTTAAATATAACGATAGCGCGGTTGATATTCCATTGCTAATTAAAAATATCAATCAGACTGAGATGTACCATATTAAATACTAAAAACGCCAAAACCAACGAAATGCGCCATGAAAAGCCATGGCGTTTATCAGTGTCATACTTTCAACCTTCCCACCATGCCATGCCACCTTCCGAGAAACTACCCCGGGGGGTAACAGCTTACCATGGCCGACGTGGAAATCTATGAATAGACTCCGGACCCAAGTCGGCCGGTGTAAAGAAAATGTGTATCGGTGGGGTTACAGCGCACACGAGCCCTGTGAGTGTGGTACCTCTCCCCAGACCATGGCTCACTTGCCGAGCTACCCAGCGTGTCCCACCACCTGCACACGCGAGGACCTGTACAAAGCTACAGATAACGCTGTCCGCGTGGCTGAGTACTGGTCCACAAAAATCTAGCTACTATGCCATTGATCGATACGCTAAGAAGAACCTGGATAAAAGGAAAAAAATCTGCAAATGTTACTGGTCTCTCAAGGAAGAAAAATAAATTTTCATTTAATCTTGTGTTAAACACGAGGAACCAGAATATGATCCAATTGGTGGAACAAAGCGTGGTACTATTTATATTTATATATATATTTAATACTAGCTGTGCCTGCGACTTCGTTCGCGTGGATGATGAAACTTATCAATGAGCTTTTAACCGCAAAATTAAGTTTGTTTTTTATTGTTTATACTTTTCCGGGATAAAAACTACCCAGTGTGGTGCCCAGAATAATAAAGAATAATTATACCAAGTTTCATCGTAATCGAACTGGTAGTTTTTGCGTGATACCTGAACAAACAGACAGACAGACAGACAAAAATTTTTTTTTTTACACTTTTGGGTTTGGTGTCGGTCTAGTAACACCCCCGCCATTTATTTTGTTGATATTTTCAATGTACAGAATTTTCACTTCTACAGATTTATTATAAGTATATGTCTTAATTTTTATATGTTTCAGGTCCTTTGTCCATACCAATATTGACTGAAAGACGAATCACACTGAAACGTATTCAAGTGAAAAAGTAATTAAAAACATATTACCAGATACAAAAATATGGGCCTACGATTCTACTCCTCCATTACTAAAATATAACGATAGCGCGGTTGATATTCCATTGCTAATTAAAAATATCAATCAGACTGAGATGTACCATATTAAACAAAATGAAAAAAAAGTCTACGGATCCGCAAAGGTAAGGCACCAATACTAAAAACGCCAAAACCAACGAAATGCGCCATGAAAAGCCATGGCGTTTATCAGTGTCATACTTTCAACCTTCCCACCATGCCATGCCACCTTCCGAGAAACTACCCCCCGGTAACAGCTTACCATGGCCGACGTGGAAATCTATGAATAGACTCCGGACCCAAGTCGGCCGGTGTAAAGAAAATGTGTATCGGTGGGGTTACAGCGCACACGAGCCCTGTGAGTGTGGTACCTCTCCCAAGACCATGGCTCACTTGCCGAGCTACCCAGCGTGTCCCACCACCTGCACACGCGAGGACCTGTACAAAGCTACAGATAACGCTGTCCGCGTGGCTGAGTACTGGTCCACAAAAATCTAGCTACTATGCCATTGATCGATACGCTAAGAAGAACCTGGATAAAAGGAAAAAAATCTGCAAATGTTACTGGTCTCTCAAGGAAGAAAAATAAATTTTCATTTTATCTTGTGTTAAACACGAGGAACCAGAATATGATCCAATTGGTGGAACAAAGCGTGGTACTATTTATATTTATATATATATTTAATACTAGCTGCGCCTGCGACTTCGTTCGCGTGGATGATGAAACTTATCAATGAGCTTTTAACCGCAAAATTAAGTTTGTTTTTTATTGTTTATACTTTTCCGGGATAAAAACTACCCAGTGTGGTGCCCAGAATAATAAAGAATAATTATACCAAGTTTCATCGTAATCGAACTGGTAGTTTTTGCGTGATACCTGAACAAACAGACAGACAGACAGACAATTTTTTTTTTTTTTACACTTTTGGGTTTGATGTCGGTCTAGTAACACCCCCGCCATTTATTTTGTTGATATTTTCAATGTACAGAATTTTCACTTCTACAGATTTATTATAAGTATATGTCTTAATTTTTATATGTTTCAGGTCCTTTGTCCATACCAATATTGACTGAAAGACGAATCACACTGAAACGTATTCAAGTGAAAAAGTAATTAAAAACATATTACCAGATACAAAAATATGGGCCTACGATTCTACTCCTCCATTACTTAAATATAACGATAGCGCGGTTGATATTCCATTGCTAATTAAAAATATCAATCAGACTGAGATGTACCATATTAAATACTAAAAACGCCAAAACCAACGAAATGCGCCATGAAAAGCCATGGCGTTTATCAGTGTCATACTTTCAACCTTCCCACCATGCCATGCCACCTTCCGAGAAACTACCCCCCGGTAACAGCTTACCATGGCCGACGTGGAAATCTATGAATAGACTCCGGACCCAAGTCGGCCGGTGTAAAGAAAATGTGTATCGGTGGGGTTACAGCGCACACGAGCCCTGTGAGTGTGGTACCTCTCCCCAGACCATGGCTCACTTGCCGAGCTACCCAGCGTGTCCCACCACCTGCACACGCGAGAACCTGTACAAAGCTACAGATAACGCTGTCCGCGTGGCTGAGTACTGGTCCACAAAAATCTAGCTACTATGCCATTGATCGATACGCTAAGAAGAACCTGGATAAAAGGAAAAAAATCTGCAAATGTTACTGGTCTCTCAAGGAAGAAAAATAAATTTTCATTTTATCTTGTGTTAAACACGAGGAACCAGAATATGATCCAATTGGTGGAACAAAGCGTGGTACTATTTATATTTATATATATATTTAATACTAGCTGCGCCTGCGACTTCGTTCGCGTGGATGATGAAACTTATCAATGAGCTTTTAACCGCAAAATTAAGTTTGTTTTTTATTGTTTATACTTTTCCGGGATAAAAACTACCCAGTGTGGTGCCCAGAATAATAAATAATAATTATACCAAGTTTCATCGTAATCGAACTGGTAGTTTTTGCGTGATACCTGAACAAACAGACAGACAGACAGACAAAATTTTTTTTTTTTACACTTTTGGGTTTGGTGTCGGTCTAGTAACACCCCCGCCATTTATTTTGTTGATATTTTCAATGTACAGAATTTTCACTTCTACAGATTTATTATAAGTATATGTCTTAATTTTTATATGTTTCAGGTCCTTTGTCCATACCAATATTGACTGAAAGACGAATCACACTGAAACGTATTCAAGTGAAAAAGTAATTAAAAACATATTACCAGATACAAAAATATGGGCCTACGATTCTACTCCTCCATTACTTAAATATAACGATAGCGCGGTTGATATTCCATTGCTAATTAAAAATATCAATCAGACTGAGATGTACCATATTAAATACTAAAAACGCCAAAACCAACGAAATGCGCCATGACAAGCCATGGCGTTTATCAGTGTCATACTTTCAACCTTCCCACCATGCCATGCCACCTTCCGAGAAACTACCCCGGGGGGTAACAGCTTACCATGGCCGACGTGGAAATCTATGAATAGACTCCGGACCCAAGTCGGCCGGTGTAAAGAAAATGTGTATCGGTGGGGTTACAGCGCACACGAGCCCTGTGAGTGTGGTACCTCTCCCCAGACCATGGCTCACTTGCCGAGCTACCCAGCGTGTCCCACCACCTGCACACGCGAGGACCTGTACAAAGCTACAGATAACGCTGTCCGCGTGGCTGAGTACTGGTCCACAAAAATCTAGCTACTATGCCATTGATCGATACGCTAAGAAGAACCTGGATAAAAGGAAAAAAATCTGCAAATGTTACTGGTCTCTCAAGGAAGAAAAATAAATTTTCATTTTATCTTGTGTTAAACACGAGGAACCAGAATATGATCCAATTGGTGGAACAAAGCGTGGTACTATTTATATTTATATATATATTTAATACTAGCTGCGCCTGCGACTACGTTCGCGTGGATGATGAAACTTATCAATGAGCTTTTAACCGCAAAATTAAGTTTGTTTTTTATTGTTTATACTTTTCCGGGATAAAAACTACCCAGTGTGGTGCCCAGAATAATAAAGAATAATTATACCAAGTTTCATCGTAATCGAACTGGTAGTTTTTGCGTGATACCTGAACAAACAGACAGACAGACAGACAAAAATTTTTTTTTTTACACTTTTGGGTTTGGTGTCGGTCTAGTAACACCCCCGCCATTTATTTTGTTGATATTTTCAATGTACAGAATTTTCACTTCTACAGATTTATTATAAGTATATGTCTTAATTTTTATATGTTTCAGGTCCTTTGTCCATACCAATATTGACTGAAAGACGAATCACACTGAAACGTATTCAAGTGAAAAAGTAATTAAAAACATATTACCAGATACAAAAATATGGGCCTACGATTCTACTCCTCCATTACTTAAATATAACGATAGCGCGGTTGATATTCCATTGCTAATTAAAAATATCAATCAGACTGAGATGTACCATATTAAATACTAAAAACGCCAAAACCAACGAAATGCGCCATGAAAAGCCATGGCGTTTATCAGTGTCATACTTTCAACCTTCCCACCATGCCATGCCACCTTCCGAGAAACTACCCCGGGGGGTAACAGCTTACCATGGCCGACGTGGAAATCTATGAATAGACTCCGGACCCAAGTCGGCCGGTGTAAAGAAAATGTGTATCGGTGGGGTTACAGCGCACACGAGCCCTGTGAGTGTGGTACCTCTCCCCAGACCATGGCTCACTTGCCGAGCTACCCAGCGTGTCCCACCACCTGCACACGCGAGGACCTGTACAAAGCTACAGATAACGCTGTCCGCGTGGCTGAGTACTGGTCCACAAAAATCTAGCTACTATGCCATTGATCGATACGCTAAGAAGAACCTGGATAAAAGGAAAAAAATTCTGCAAATGTTACTGGTCTCTCAAGGAAGAAAAATAAATTTTCATTTTATCTTGTGTTAAACACGAGGAACCAGAATATGATCCAATTGGTGGAACAAAGCGTGGTACTATTTATATTTATATATATATTTAATACTAGCTGCGCCTGCGACTTCGTTCGCGTGGATGATGAAACTTATCAATGAGCTTTTAACCGCAAAATTAAGTTTGTTTTTTATTGTTTATACTTTTCCGGGATAAAAACTACCCAGTGTGGTGCCCAGAATAATAAAGAATAATTATACCAAGTTTCATCGTAATCGAACTGGTAGTTTTTGCGTGATACCTGAACAAACAGACAGACAGACAAAATTTTTTTTTTTTACACTTTTAGGTTTGGTGTCGGTCTAGTAACACCCCCGCCATTTATTTTGTTGATATTTTCAATGTACAGAATTTTCACTTCTACAGATTTATTATAAGTATATGTCTTAATTTTTATATGTTTCAGGTCCTTTGTCCATACCAATATTGACTGAAAGACGAATCACACTGAAACGTATTCAAGTGAAAAAGTAATTAAAAACATATTACCAGATACAAAAATATGGGCCTACGATTCTACTCCTCCATTACTTAAATATAACGATAGCGCGGTTGATATTCCATTGCTAATTAAAAATATCAATCAGACTGAGATGTACCATATTAAACGAAATGAAAAAAAAAAATGCAGAAAAAAGTCTACGGATCCGCAAAGGTAAGGCACCAATACTAAAAACGCCAAAACCAACGAAATGCGCCATGAAAAGCCATGGCGTTTATCAGTGTCATACTTTCAACCTTCCCACCATGCCATGCCACCTTCCGAGAAACTACCCCCCGGTAACAGCTTACCATGGCCGACGTGGAAATCTATGAATAGACTCCGGACCCAAGTCGGCCGGTGTAAAGAAAATGTGTATCGGTGGGGTTACAGCGCACACGAGCCCTGTGAGTGTGGTACCTCTCCCCAGACCATGGCTCACTTGCCGAGCTACCCAGCGTGTCCCACCACCTGCACACGCGAGAACCTGTACAAAGCTACAGATAACGCTGTCCGCGTGGCTGAGTACTGGTCCACAAAAATCTAGCTACTATGCCATTGATCGATACGCTAAGAAGAACCTGGATAAAAGGAAAAAAATCTGCAAATGTTACTGGTCTCTCAAGGAAGAAAAATAAATTTTCATTTTATCTTGTGTTAAACACGAGGAACCAGAATATGATCCAATTGGTGGAACAAAGCGTGGTACTATTTATATTTATATATATATTTAATACTAGCTGCGCCTGCGACTTCGTTCGCGTGGATGATGAAACTTATCAATGAGCTTTTAACCGCAAAATTAAGTTTGTTTTTTATTGTTTATACTTTTCCGGGATAAAAACTACCCAGTGTGGTGCCCAGAATAATAAATAATAATTATACCAAGTTTCATCGTAATCGAACTGGTAGTTTTTGCGTGATACCTGAACAAACAGACAGACAGACAGACAAAATTTTTTTTTTTTACACTTTTGGGTTTGGTGTCGGTCTAGTAACACCCCCGCCATTTATTTTGTTGATATTTTCAATGTACAGAATTTTCACTTCTACAGATTTATTATAAGTATATGTCTTAATTTTTATATGTTTCAGGTCCTTTGTCCATACCAATATTGACTGAAAGACGAATCACACTGAAACGTATTCAAGTGAAAAAGTAATTAAAAACATATTACCAGATACAAAAATATGGGCCTACGATTCTACTCCTCCATTACTTAAATATAACGATAGCGCGGTTGATATTCCATTGCTAATTAAAAATATCAATCAGACTGAGATGTACCATATTAAATACTAAAAACGCCAAAACCAACGAAATGCGCCATGACAAGCCATGGCGTTTATCAGTGTCATACTTTCAACCTTCCCACCATGCCATGCCACCTTCCGAGAAACTACCCCGGGGGGTAACAGCTTACCATGGCCGACGTGGAAATCTATGAATAGACTCCGGACCCAAGTCGGCCGGTGTAAAGAAAATGTGTATCGGTGGGGTTACAGCGCACACGAGCCCTGTGAGTGTGGTACCTCTCCCCAGACCATGGCTCACTTGCCGAGCTACCCAGCGTGTCCCACCACCTGCACACGCGAGGACCTGTACAAAGCTACAGATAACGCTGTCCGCGTGGCTGAGTACTGGTCCACAAAAATCTAGCTACTATGCCATTGATCGATACGCTAAGAAGAACCTGGATAAAAGGAAAAAAATCTGCAAATGTTACTGGTCTCTCAAGGAAGAAAAATAAATTTTCATTTTATCTTGTGTTAAACACGAGGAACCAGAATATGATCCAATTGGTGGAACAAAGCTTGGTACTATTTATATTTATATATATATTTAATACTAGCTGCGCCTGCGACTTCGTTCGCGTGGATGATGAAACTTATCAATGAGCTTTTAACCGCAAAATTAAGTTTGTTTTTTATTGTTTATACTTTTCCGGGATAAAAACTACCCAGTGTGGTGCCCAGAATAATAAATAATAATTATACCAAGTTTCATCGTAATCGAACTGGTAGTTTTTGCGTGATACCTGAACAAACAGACAGACAGACAGACAAAATTTTTTTTTTTTACACTTTTGGGTTTGGTGTCGGTCTAGTAACACCCCCGCCATTTATTTTGTTGATATTTTCAATGTACAGAATTTTCACTTCTACAGATTTATTATAAGTATATGTCTTAATTTTTATATGTTTCAGGTCCTTTGTCCATACCAATATTGACTGAAAGACGAATCACACTGAAACGTATTCAAGTGAAAAAGTAATTAAAAACACATTACCAGATACAAAAATATGGGCCTACGATTCTACTCCTCCATTACTTAAATATAACGATAGCGCGGTTGATATTCCATTGCTAATTAAAAATATCAATCAGACTGAGATGTACCATATTAAACGAAATGAAAAAAAAAATGCAGAAAAAAGTCTACGGATCCGCAAAGGTAAGGCACCAATACTAAAAACGCCAAAACCAACGAAATGCGCCATGAAAAGCCATGGCGTTTATCAGTGTCATACTTTCAACCTTCCCACCATGCCATGCCACCTTCCGAGAAACTACCCCCCGGTAACAGCTTACCATGGCCGACGTGGAAATCTATGAATAGACTCCGGACCCAAGTCGGCCGGTGTAAAGAAAATGTGTATCGGTGGGGTTACAGCGCACACGAGCCCTGTGAGTGTGGTACCTCTCCCCAGACCATGGCTCACTTGCTGAGCTGCCCAGCGTGTCCCACCACCTGCACACGCGAGGACCTGTACAAAGCTACAGATAACGCTGTCCGCGTGGCTGAGTGCTGGTCCACAAAAATCTAGCTACTATGCCATTGATCGATACGCTAAGAAGAACCTGGATAAAAGGAAAAAAATCTGCAAATGTTACTGGTCTCTCAAGGAAGAAAAATAAATTTTCATTTAATCTTGTGTTAAACACGAGGAACCAGAATATGATCCAATTGGTGGAACAAAGCGTGGTACTATTTATATTTATATATATATTTAATACTAGCTGTGCCTGCGACTTCGTTCGCGTGGATGATGAAACTTATCAATGAGCTTTTAACCGCAAAATTAAGTTTGTTTTTTATTGTTTATACTTTTCCGGGATAAAAACTACCCAGTGTGGTGCCCAGAATAATAAAGAATAATTATACCAAGTTTCATCGTAATCGAACTGGTAGTTTTTGCGTGATACCTGAACAAACAGACAGACAGACAGACAAAAATTTTTTTTTTTACACTTTTGGGTTTGGTGTCGGTCTAGTAACACCCCCGCCATTTATTTTGTTGATATTTTCAATGTACAGAATTTTCACTTCTACAGATTTATTATAAGTACTGGGTGGCGCAAAAGTACTGGCACTAAAGAAAATACTTTTTTTTTTTTTATATGACATTTTCTGTCATTCTGTTGTTGAAAATTGTGTAGTGAACAAATGTAAAATACACTGAAAATAAACATGGACCGTTTTACTCCCCAAGAACGTGGAATAATTGTGTCAATGTTCTTACGGAATAATTCATCAGTGATAAGAACACAACGTGAATTTCGTCGACGATTTCCCCACCGTCCGGCACCGATTGGTCGCACAATTCGACGCTTTGCCACACGCCTTGAAGCAACTGGCTCAACATTGGATAGACCTAAGTCTGGGAGACCAAGAACAGGCCGTTCAGCTGAAAATATCGATGCTGTGCGCGAAGATGTGGAAGAGTGTCCAGAAACATCAACGAGGCGACGTGCCACGCAATTGGGCATTTCCAGACGGACCCTGCAGCGTATTTTGGTGAAAGACTTAAAGATGTTCCCGTATAAAACTCAAATGACTCATCAGCTGCTGCCTGCTGACCACCGAGCTCGTCTAGATTACTGCCAGCGCGTCATAAACCTCAACCTTGAAGAGGATGATTTTCCTTCAAAATTGGTTATGAGTGACGAAGCGCATTTCCATCTCTCAGGGCATGTCAATAAGCAGAATACTCGGTTCTGGGGCACTGATAATCCGCGCATTATTCAAGAAACACCTCTACACCCACTAAAAGTTACTGTATGGTGTGGCATCTGTGTTGACAGAGTGATCGGACCCTATTTTTTCGAAGACGCTGGAGGCAATGCGATTACTGTCACTGGAGAACGCTACAGAACCATGTTACGTGAGTTTTTGATACCCAGTTTGGACGAATTGGGGCTGGAGCACATCTGGTTTCAACAAGACGGCGCTACGGCACACACAGCGCGCGACACTATGGACTTAGTGAGGGACGCTTTTCCAGGCCGAGTTATCTCTCGTTTTGGCGATTTGCCTTGGCCTGCAAGATCACCCGATCTGACCAGTCCAGACTTCTTTCTTTGGGGTTTTTTGAAATCTCGGGTGTATGTGAACAAGCCACAGACTCTGGCAGCTCTAAAAGAAAACATTCGTCAAGAAATAACGAACATATCGCAGGAAGTGTTACGGCAAGTTATGCAAAATGTCATAAATAGGGCTCAAATGTGTATCAACTCTGGAGGTCACCATTTAAAAGACATCATCTTTAAATCCTAATGGTACGAAATTTAATGGCACAAATATACATTTAAAAAAATCTAAATCTAGTTTTCTAATTTAGAAAAAATGTTATAGCTGAACCAAATAGGGTCTTTACTTTTGCGCCACCCAGTATATGTCTTAATTTTTATATGTTTCAGGTCCTTTGTCCATACCAATATTGACTGAAAGACGAATCACACTGAAACGTATTCAAGTGAAAAAGTAATTAAAAACATATTACCAGATACAAAAATATGGGCCTACGATTCTACTCCTCCATTACTTAAATATAACGATAGCGCGGTTGATATTCCATTGCTAATTAAAAATATCAATCAGACTGAGATGTACCATATTAAATACTAAAAACGCCAAAACCAACGAAATGCGCCATGAAAAGCCATGGCGTTTATCAGTGTCATACTTTCAACCTTCCCACCATGCCATGCCACCTTCCGAGAAACTACCCCGGGGGGGTAACAGCTTACCATGGCCGACGTGGAAATCTATGAATAGACTCCGGACCCAAGTCGGCCGGTGTAAAGAAAATGTGTATCGGTGGGGTTACAGCGCACACGAGCCCTGTGAGTGTGGTACCTCTCCCCAGACCATGGCTCACTTGCCGAGCTACCCAGCGTGTCCCACCACCTGCACACGCGAGGACCTGTACAAAGCTACAGATAACGCTGTCCGCGTGGCTGAGTACTGGTCCACAAAAATCTAGCTACTATGCCATTGATCGATACGCTAAGAAGAACCTGGATAAAAGGAAAAAAATCTGCAAATGTTACTGGTCTCTCAAGGAAGAAAAATAAATTTTCATTTTATCTTGTGTTAAACACGAGGAACCAGAATATGATCCAATTGGTGGAACAAAGCGTGGTACTATTTATATTTATATATATATTTAATACTAGCTGCGCCTGCGACTTCGTTCGCGTGGATGATGAAACTTATCAATGAGCTTTTAACCGCAAAATTAAGTTTGTTTTTTATTGTTTATACTTTTCCGGGATAAAAACTACCCAGTGTGGTGCCCAGAATAATAAAGAATAATTATACCAAGTTTCATCGTAATCGAACTGGTAGTTTTTGCGTGATACCTGAACAAACAGACAGACAGACAAATTTTTTTTTTTTTACACTTTTGGGTTTGGTGTCGGTCTAGTAACACCCCCGCCATTTATTTTGTTGATATTTTCAATGTACAGAATTTTCACTTCTACAGATTTATTATAAGTATATGTCTTAATTTTTATATGTTTCAGGTCCTTTGTCCATACCAATATTGACTGAAAGACGAATCACACTGAAACGTATTCAAGTGAAAAAGTAATTAAAAACATATTACCAGATACAAAAATATGGGCCTACGATTCTACTCCTCCATTACTTAAATATAACGATAGCGCGGTTGATATTCCATTGCTAATTAAAAATATCAATCAGACTGAGATGTACCATATTAAACGAAATGAAAAAAAAAAATGCAGAAAAAAGTCTACGGATCCGCAAAGGTAAGGCACCAATACTAAAAACGCCAAAACCAACGAAATGCGCCATGAAAAGCCATGGCGTTTATCAGTGTCATACTTTCAACCTTCCCACCATGCCATGCCACCTTCCGAGAAACTACCCCCCGGTAACAGCTTACCATGGCCGACGTGGAAATCTATGAATAGACTCCGGACCCAAGTCGGCCGGTGTAAAGAAAATGTGTATCGGTGGGGTTACAGCGCACACGAGCCCTGTGAGTGTGGTACCTCTCCCAAGACCATGGCTCACTTGCCGAGCTACCCAGCGTGTCCCACCACCTGCACACGCGAGGACCTGTACAAAGCTACAGATAACGCTGTCCGCGTGGCTGAGTACTGGTCCACAAAAATCTAGCTACTATGCCATTGATCGATACGCTAAGAAGAACCTGGATAAAAGGAAAAAAATCTGCAAATGTTACTGGTCTCTCAAGGAAGAAAAATAAATTTTCATTTTATCTTGTGTTAAACACGAGGAACCAGAATATGATCCAATTGGTGGAACAAAGCGTGGTACTATTTATATTTATATATATATTTAATACTAGCTGCGCCTGCGACTTCGTTCGCGTGGATGATGAAACTTATCAATGAGCTTTTAACCGCAAAATTAAGTTTGTTTTTTATTGTTTATACTTTTCCGGGATAAAAACTACCCAGTGTGGTGCCCAGAATAATAAAGAATAATTATACCAAGTTTCATCGTAATCGAACTGGTAGTTTTTGCGTGATACCTGAACAAACAGACAGACAGACAGACAAATTTTTTTTTTTTTACACTTTTGGGTTTGATGTCGGTCTAGTAACACCCCCGCCATTTATTTTGTTGATATTTTCAATGTACAGAATTTTCACTTCTACAGATTTATTATAAGTATATGTCTTAATTTTTATATGTTTCAGGTCCTTTGTCCATACCAATATTGACTGAAAGACGAATCACACTGAAACGTATTCAAGTGAAAAAGTAATTAAAAACATATTACCAGATACAAAAATATGGGCCTACGATTCTACTCCTCCATTACTTAAATATAACGATAGCGCGGTTGATATTCCATTGCTAATTAAAAATATCAATCAGACTGAGATGTACCATATTAAATACTAAAAACGCCAAAACCAACGAAATGCGCCATGAAAAGCCATGGCGTTTATCAGTGTCATACTTTCAACCTTCCCACCATGCCATGCCACCTTCCGAGAAACTACCCCCCGGTAACAGCTTACCATGGCCGACGTGGAAATCTATGAATAGACTCCGGACCCAAGTCGGCCGGTGTAAAGAAAATGTGTATCGGTGGGGTTACAGCGCACACGAGCCCTGTGAGTGTGGTACCTCTCCCCAGACCATGGCTCACTTGCTGAGCTGCCCAGCGTGTCCCACCACCTGCACACGCGAGGACCTGTACAAAGCTACAGATAACGCTGTCCGCGTGGCTGAGTGCTGGTCCACAAAAATCTAGCTACTATGCCATTGATCGATACGCTAAGAAGAACCTGGATAAAAGGAAAAAAATCTGCAAATGTTACTGGTCTCTCAAGGAAGAAAAATAAATTTTCATTTAATCTTGTGTTAAACACGAGGAACCAGAATATGATCCAATTGGTGGAACAAAGCGTGGTACTATTTATATTTATATATATATTTAATACTAGCTGTGCCTGCGACTTCGTTCGCGTGGATGATGAAACTTATCAATGAGCTTTTAACCGCAAAATTAAGTTTGTTTTTTATTGTTTATACTTTTCCGGGATAAAAACTACCCAGTGTGGTGCCCAGAATAATAAAGAATAATTATACCAAGTTTCATCGTAATCGAACTGGTAGTTTTTGCGTGATACCTGAACAAACAGACAGACAGACAGACAAAAATTTTTTTTTTTACACTTT
The DNA here is from genome assembly GCA_905475315.1 of Autographa pulchrina. NCBI lineage: Eukaryota > Metazoa > Arthropoda > Insecta > Lepidoptera > Noctuidae > Autographa > Autographa pulchrina. The sequence continues at coordinate 4,716,398 of FR997762.1, read as the reverse complement.
TGGGTTTGGTGTCGGTCTAGTTGTTCCCCCGCCATTTATTTTGTTGATATTTTCAATGTACAGAATTTTCACTTTTACAGATTTATTATAAGTATAGATTAATAAAAGAATTACTTATAACACAACTTTTCCTTTTTAACTTACGTATTGATTTTTGTAAAATAGATTCCTGCCGGAAGATGTCACTCGGTCATCAAAGGACGCCACTGAAAATCAGGGCTGCTGTGTAGCAACAATTGTAACACTGCAGCATCATGCTGAGCGGCGATCCTTTTTTTCTGCGGGGATGGGACGCGCACATCTTTTATGTTATAATAACTAATTCTTTACTTGTATTTTGTAGATATTTTGTGTCGCCATTCTTTTTTTTTTTTAACTTTCATGTTACATGTCCATTTTTTTTATTTTACTATTATTTGTCTGTATTAATAGCCAAATTAGCGTCGATCCTTGTGAAAAAATAAATTTTCTTTCTAACTGGCAAAAGAAATGATATCCATAAACCTGGAATTACGCATAAAAGAAGGAGGATGCCTAAGGGAAAGTAGAGTTATGTTTTTTGTGAATGGATTTGGCGATATACAACTAATCGTTGTGTATGGACTTAAAAAAATAGCTCTGTGACTGATGATTACCATATGAAGTGTACAGGCACATGTAAAGAGTGCAATGGTAAAATTAAAATTAATATCACAACAAAAGGAAATAGTAATTGCGTTATATTAACATGTTCGTTTCAAAATTTTGATAGAAATATGATTCATACGTCAAAAAATAAGTTGTTTAACAACTATCTCTACAAATGCAAAACCAGTATCCTATTGTCATTCGAAACAAAATGATTAATTCTTCTATGCAAGATGACGATACACGTGAACCATCTTTTACACCAAATTTGAAATCATTGCAAAATGTAAGAAACAGACACGATGCTGTAAAACGTTTCCATAAAATATTTTTTTTTGGCCTTATGGATTATGCCGTTTACAGAACCATGGGTAAACGTCATCAGAACTGTTTCTCTGCAACCTTTTTTCATACATTACTGGACCGAACTTCAGTTAAAATTATATAAAAAACGTTTTTAGGGCATATACCGTTCTATACTAAAACCAATCTGGAAAGAGAATTAAACGTTATTACTAATTACGCAATTATCAACTTTGACAACATGGGTTGTTCATTTTAGAATGACAAATATTACCGAAAAGGGCCTAAAAGTAATTTGAATGTGATTTTGTATCTATTTGACCCGAATGTTTTGACAACTTTCCGATTGTTTTGATAAATATGGTGACATGTAATGAAAATGAAATGTCTATCATTCTTCCCTACCCAGATGTGGGAATACTATTCATGTTGTATCTCAAAAACATATATTTTTATATGGACAACAGGAAAATAGTTCAGAAAATATTATTCTAGACATAAGTACCTATATTTTCCAAAATTCATAACTTTATGATGGTTAGATCACTCACAACCCATTAAGGGTTAAACAGGTGCAAAGTTTTGTTGGACTCAACTACCTATTTTCGTAAATTTATAGAAGATTATGCAACAATAGCAAGGCCAAAGGCCTTTTTTGGTTTATGAGAAATAAAAATATTTTGATTCTGATTTTGCCGCTAACTGATTTGTTAAAGAAAGATTCTACATTTACTTTTTCAGATGAGCATAAGCAAGCTTTTACAATACTGAAGAGAAAACTTTCAGAGCAACCAGTTTTAAAGCTTTTTGATCCAAGACTGCAAACTGAGATGCACACAGATGCTTCGCAGCAGGCTCTTTCAGTTATTTTGTTACAAAAGGATCCTAATGACCAGCAGTTACATCCTGTCTATTATGTAAGTAAGAAAACAACAGTTTTTAAGTATTACATTTAGAAAAAAAATAAGTAATGACAATAGTATTTTTCAACCAGTAATGATAATAGTATTTTTCAACCCTACAACTCGGCCATTCTCAAATATTGCTTCACTGTTATACTTTAATACAAAAAATAATTAAGGTTATACGTTTCTTGATACTAAATGTTCATCAAGAAATATTTATGTTATAGACCTTGTGTTACAACACACCCAATTGCAATATGTATTGTTTTTTTTTTTTTTTAATTCTTATCATCACGTATACATGTAAATAAATCACTTCGCTGCTGCACTTTGAATGTTAGGAGCAAAATTAAACCAAAAATGCCCATAAAACCAACGTATACTTACATATTACATTCCCTTTATTTGCCGGTAGAATACTGATTTAAAGCCGTAATTCCAAAGTTACATAAATGCATAGTAAAACCGCATGACTTTTTTTTCCACAACTTTATGACCAGGTCAGAAACAAAAACAAAACACTATTCCCATCTATTTTAAAACAATAAAACCATCAGATAGTAGGTAATCTAATAGAAAACACGTGCAGTCAGAATACATCGCCTTTTCTCCATCTTATTTTCTCGGGAACAACAATGACATCAAAAAATACGTGATAGGTACCTACATTAATTTGTGCTTCAGAATATCCCCCGAATTTAAAAACAAGGTGAAATATTTCGACTAAAGCATAAAAAGCAATGGTACCTATATTGTCTCCCGTAATAGGAATTCCTAGCGACGGACCACACTAGACCAGTACGATAACGACAGATTTTTTCAAACAATTCAATAAGTTTCAAATTATGTTTGCGACTAACCGACAAGAAAAGAGAAATAGAACAAGAAAAATCAGCCACACGAACACAACATTCCACAACGGAATCACATTATCAGTTATCACACAAGGAAGCCAAGCCAACGGCAACGAAGTATTGATTTTTGTCACAGATAACTATAAATAAGTCAGAGATGATTTTTGTCACATTGACCAAAGACAACTATAGAATACTGGCTGGCAGTGGCTGGCTCTACAGACCATAAATAACTACTCATGAACAATAAAAAAAAACTCTACATGTCTATTTAACATTCATCTTAACTTTTACAGACATAGTTTCTTACTTTATTTTGGTTAATGCTTTTAGAAAATTTAAAACAAGCGAACAACAACGCTTAAATTGATGTACCGATTTTGGTAGACGGCAGCGCTATCGCCGTATATTTTTTGGTTGACGTTAATATATGAAATAAACTCTTTTATAAAAAAAGTATACTAAATACCGTTCGCGTTGTTCTCGCTGCTGGTTCGTCTGGTCGGCTGGTCCGTAATAAAAAAAAATATAAAGAAAATATATTTCAGAACGAAGCTGTCAATGTCAAGTGAGGTGCCAATCAAAGATTCAAAGATTTTCCATCATAGAGATCTGGGGGCACGGCAGTGCCCCAGCCAAGTCTCGAGCAAAACGGGCACGGCCGTACCATTCTTTTCTCGAAGCGTTTCGCGGCTATTTCACCCCCCCTGTATCATCGATACGGACAAAGCTAGGGGTTTAGGTTTTCGATGACCTAGAGTAAGTATTAAAACAAGCTCAGCCTCAAAATTACATGACATTTGAACCAATAGTTTACGAGTTATGAGCGATCAAAGTTACACCATTTTGTCACTCACTGACTCACTCACTGACCGATCATCAAAAATCTAAGGTACTTCTAGCAAACTTAGAACCTTCAAATTTGGCACCAAGATAGGTTTTTAGCTACATGTAAAGGGAAAATTATAAAAACGGTAATAAATTATATACCTTAGTAAATAATATGAAACAAATTTATATTTGCGGTTTTACAAGAACATGGTATATGAATTTTGACTGCATTGTTAACTTTGTTCTTTGTTTATGTACAAAAAGCAAATATTTTTTATAGCAATTTTGTTTATTTATAAAAAGAAAAGAAAGAGACCTACAAAAAATAAATGAGATCCCACCAAAAACATTCAATGTAAAAAAAAGCCAAGTCTCTCTATGCAATTCTTCCATCGTAAAAAGTTTTGAGATCGCATAGGAGCCAAGTCCTGTTCAACTTAATTTGTAATAATAAATCAATATTTTGTGACTATATCAATAGTTTTGTTTACATTACAATAATAGTGACTTGGCCATGAGCACAATAAGATACAAATATAAAGCGGCATATTTGGAGGAGTTGCAAGTAAATAATAAATAATATCAGGACACCTTAACCGACAGTCGGTATCATCCAAGATCAGTGAACTGCACATACACTATGGCGCATATTTAGTCCATAGTGATCTCAAATTCCAATCAGTTACAAAATCATGTCCATAATATATATAATATATAAATTCAACGGTATTTGCACGTAATTACAAGGAGCAAACGACCTTTAACTTGTGCTCATGGCTAAGTCACTGTTATTGTAATGTAAACAAAACTTTTGATATAGTCACAAAATATTGATTTATTATTACAAATTAAGTTGAACAGGACTTGGCTCCTATGCGATCTCAAAACTTTTTACGATGGAAGAATTGCATAGAGAGACTTGGCTTTTTTTTACATTGAATGTTTTTGGTGGGATATGATATACTCACAGACTAAGGAAAAATACTTTTTTTACTTAGTCTGAGGATTATACTCTTTGGTGAAGCGATTGTGACAGACATTTTTGAATATTATTTTTAAACATTTGTTTCTTCATTAAGAGTAAGTAGTTGAACTTATTATTATAACATAGAGATATAAATATTATATTATACTTGTTCAAGTAAATCGCTTCGTGTTTGGCTACCATTAGATTAGACTAAAGATAACTATAGAGTATAGACCGCTAGTATCGCTAGTTTTCCATCGTGCCAAGCGAGAGCACTTTTTGTCTGTATCTAGTACATTCGTTTACTGATTTAAAGTTATTTTTCGCGCAACGACAGACTTTTATGCGAAAATATCGATGGTTTCGACATTGTTAGGATAATATTAGGGTTTTAGATAGTTTTATTAAAACGGCGCGCTCCGTCTTGATACAAAATTTACGATAAAACTAGTTCATACTAGTGCTCACGGTTCATACACCGATAGGCTCACTCTTTAGTTTCTCTAATATTATCTATACTCTAAGTAGGGATACGATATCGGAACGAAAGTATCGATACCGTAATCGATACCAGTATCGTATCAAAAGTATCGATACCAAGATAAGTATCGCAATAAAAGTATCGATACCATCAGGTATCGATTCTTTTTGCGAACTTTTAATCATATTGATTTTAAAGGAATAAAACAAGAATAATGGTAATGGTAACCTATAATAATAATTTTAAAATTTTTTTTTTTTAACATATTTTACATTTGTTGCAGATTTTTTTTTTATTATGAAACCAATCATTTTCCTCACAGTCCGTCATAAACAAAAGTTTGTTGAGACGAAAATGTATAACAATTAGATTATTATCATTCAAATATTAACAAGGCAGAGTAAAATAATATAACAATTTTATAAGCTGTGGAAAACTTTATACTATCATTAAATTACGCTAGATGGCATTATGTTCAAATAGGGCTTACTAGTTTTTGCAGTTGTAAGTAATACCAATAGAGATAACAAATGGCAGCCCCTAGGGCGCCCATAATAACATGTATTAACCACTTGATAGTGGTTTACTGAAGGGTATCGATTACATTTGAAAGTATCGATTGTAGTATCGTAAACAAAGTAATCGATTACAAAAATACTCGGTATCGAAACAAAAGTATCGATACCAATGAGTAATCGATTCTTTTTTCGTATCCCTAACTCTAAGGGCACAGTACTTTTGTATTTGTTTTTGTAATAGCCGGTCGATTATTTATGAAAGTTTTGTGTGATTTTCCGAAATAACCTATTCCGTGTCTGTAGCTGTCTATTCCGTTGAGTTGAGTATCTCCTCTCCTCCGGGTAGTGCAGTTAGTCGTTCTGTTTACTAAACGAGATAGAGACTCCAAGTTTTGTGTTGAAAATACTTAGGTATGTCGATGTCTAGAAAAAAGTGTTGTGTTCCAGGGTGTATGGACTCAGGAAGTAAGCTATTTCAGTTCTTTATATCACTTACTATACATAACCACTAATTCACGTAAATTGAACTTCCACTTACCTACTTTGCTCCTATTATTACTTTTCCAAAATACCTGAGTAACCATATTTTGTCTTTGGGTTTGTGATTACTATTCTTTTGTAATTATATAAATATTTAGACAAGCATTGTGTTGTTATGGTTCCATACATACATAAATTATGTGGATACAGCGTCATAGCTAGGGGCTTGCCAGGTGGGCGGCTGCTAGGGGCGCAACTTTCAGGGGACCCCTAGCTACGATGCTATGTACATCAACCTTACTAACACTGATAAAAGTGCTCAATATAGTTTCATATTAATTTACACTGTCAACTGGAATTAAATTATGTGTTGACAAAAACTTTTATTTTGCTCTATTTAAATATCAGTCCGTTTTATTCTTAAATATGAGATACATAATCTTATATATAAAATTCTCGTGTCACAATGTTAGTTACCATACTCCTCCAAAACGGCTTGACCGATTTTTATGAAATTTTATATGCATATTCAGTAGGCCTGAGAATCGGCTACTATCTATTTTTCATACCCCTAAGTGGTAGTAGGTAGGTAGTAGGCAGGTGCTAGGTAGAAAATATTGCATTGCAACGCATGCCGGGTACAGCTAGTATGCTATAATTATATATTATATTCTTTAGTGTCAGTTAACAATGTTAGCACAGTTTTGTTTTGGATTTGTTTAACTTTCTATCTCATTACAATTAGTTCTAGTTGTTAATTCATTTAAAATAATACTATTTAAGATATTTATGACACTGAGACTAGACTGAGAGTATTGTTGGCCTGAGATATTGTATTTCAATCCCAAGTCAAAGATGAAAGGCATTATTTATATTTTTCTAAGCAAAACATTTTTCATAGGATATTTGATTATTTGTTTCAGATTCGCATCGAACAATGCATTTGTTTCTAAATCCATCAAAAGACCATCGGTTGAGCAACATAGCAGTGCCCAAATTAAATTTGCCAGGTCAGTTAAAAATCGAACTGCACAGTATATTACCTATATAGTATACAACAAATTTAGTTTGTTGCAGTAAGATGTAATTGTCTTCATTTTATATGTTTCAGGTCCTTTGTCCAACTCCATACCAATATTTTCATTTGCTGAAAGAAGACTTTTGAGAAAAATACGAAATTCTTCAATACCTGCACCATCAACCTCTTCTTCAGTTACCCCGTCAGCTGATACGTCAGCTTTCTCAGCAGGTATTAAAATTATTTATTTGGAAAAATGTTATTCCCATATATAGAGTATACTTATTAGTATACTCTGGCATGCCCCACCGTAGTATAATGCATACCTTAGTAAACCATCATATGTGACTGAGTCACGCCAGTGTAATGAATAAATATTACTATTATTTATCCATAATATAATTTCTAGAACAGGATGTTCATTGTGAATCATTTTGGATGTTGTTCTCTGTTTGGATATTTATTCATATGGCCATAGTTTGAAAACCAGATGATTGGTATACAACATGTGGCACATTTCTGTATATACTTATTTGATTACAATTGATTGAGCAACATAGCAGTGCCTACATTAAACTTGCCAAGACAGTTAAAAAAAATAAAAAAGTACACAATAAACAAATTTTAAACATAAAACTAATTTAATTTGTTGCAGTAACATATAATTGTCTTAATTTTTATATGTTTCAGGTCCTTTGTTCATACCAATATTGACTGAAAGACGAATCACACTGAAACGACTTATCGCTGGCAGCTTCAAGCTGTTGATTCTGACTGCAAGAGCGGTCCATGTAGCGGTCCTGCCCGTGTATGGCCGGCCTAAGGCACCAATACTAAAAACGCCGAAACCAACTAAATGCGCCATGAAAAGCCATGGCGTTTATCAGTGTTATACTTTTAACCTTCCCACCATGCCATGCCAGTGAGTGGCAGCACTGGGGCCCGAGTCTGCTATTTACATCTGCTTGAATCGTCTGAGTGGGTGGGGCTAGTGGGACCATTTTACGATAATTGGCATTCTACTAACTGTCAAAACGTCACAATTGGCCATTGGAACGATTGAGCCGAGGGTTGAGTGAATATTTATTTACTTTTCTCTATGGTGAATATGACCGATGGCCGGTACAATTTCGTATTCCGCTATTTTTTGACAGCAGTTGCATACACAGATAACTATAAATAAGTCAGAGAGTTGCATAGAGTAGGATGTAATATGTTACTTAAATTTGCTTTTGACTCTCATATCTATGGCTAAACATTTTTAATTTTCATAGACAATGTGTCAATTTCAACGAAAACTTTCCTTTTTTATAACATAATTATCCTTATTTACAAGTTTTTAATAGATATTACATATTGTATGGGCTTTTACAATTAATTAGTATTCAAAAAACAATTAATACAATTTTTTGCAACATAAGAAACGATTATTAATAATTAGTGCCAATCGGTGTTGCCTATTAATAATTACAAAATGTTTGATACTTTTATTTTTAATTTAAATTGACAACACCGCGTCCCACTCATGCCACTCATGCCAATGATTGTTGTTGGCTTAACTGAATACGAAAATTAGGCACATATTGGGTTGACACTATCATCCCACTATGATCATAGTAACACGGAGTGTAAATAGCAGACTCGGGCCCCTGTGCTCTTGTTTACATCGTCTCCGTACATTTTAATTAGATATAAATCTTGTTAAGTGCTTATCGTTTCCTACTGATCATAGTTTTATCTATACTATAATATAATATTATAAAGCTGAAGAGTTTGTTTGTTTGTTTGTTTTTTTGGTTGAACGCGCTAATCTCAGGAACTACTGGTTAGAATTGAAAAAGTCTTTTTGTGTTAGATAGTCCATTCATCGAGGAAGGCTTTAGGATATATAACATTACGCTGCAACCAATAGGAGCTAAGCAGCAGTGAAAAATGTCACAAAAACGGGGAAAAATATTCATACTTGAAAGCTTCCGTTGCGTGCGCTACGTAAACGGTTCGGGTTACCCAAAATATATGTATGAAAGAATTGTTCTTCTTTAAATGATCTAAAAAAATGTCTGCGACATTATATGTCTATCTTTCACGATTGACTCACTATAACCTTTTTTAATGTAATCATTTGGTCGAAATTAATGCATTATTGCCAATTATTTGCTACAGAGTTTTATCAACATAATATAAACTAAAATTATCATTTACGCAGAAATACTTTTTTTTTAAACTTCTTAATCGCGGTCATAATAACAGAAATTGACGCGGACGAAGTCGCGGGGATCAGCTATGTAACATAAAGCAATTTCTATGTGCAACTGTTATCTCGTTAATTCAACACTGATTTCGGACGCAATCTTAGTGAATTCAAAGTGACATAGTTCAGGACTTTTCCATGTGTGTGAGCTGAAAAGGACTTAAATATCATTAGTAACGTGAGTTATTGACTTTAAATGACAATATTAATAACCATTCATCAACAACATCAGTGCATTAAGTGATTAATTTAAAAACTGTTATATTGTTGGTGTCAGAATTCGTTTATTTTCACAGTCTTTGAAATAAGCTCCGCCCTCTGGCCAATCAACGACTGGTTTATGCAGTGCATTTGTGACACCTAGTGACATCTAGTATTCCCAAATTGCGTTAAACAATAAGCGACATCTAGTAAACTGTTTTGTAACTCGTTGGTCTATACCATCAATAACATCGATCATCAATATGTCATCTAATACCAAAACCAACAAAACTAGCCGCAAGATGCCGCTACTAGTCACAAACAGCAAAAGTCAAAATGAAATTAACAAAAAGTGCACAACTGAAACTACTGGGGGGCAAAGTCTAACACCTTCAGAGGAATTGAATGTTACACTAAGGAAAAAGCAGGTCGTGCATAAACCTGTAACGGAAAGAGCCCGATTAAGCAGTATTTCACCAGAAATCACTCCTTGGTCTACTCCTACGACCGCAATCCCTGAAATCCTTGTAATTCCAGACTTGGACACATCGCCGAATATCCTTGATGATGAGACTGTCACTACTGAACAAATATTATCAAGAAGCATGGATTGCACATTCAATAATTCCATATCTACTCAAGTCACAAACAAAACCATACTAGAGTTACAGATGGAACTTAGTTCTACACAAAATGAACTAGAAAGTATTATTCTTGAAAATAATGATTTCCGATTACAAGTTGCTAAGTTAACCAAAGAAAATAATACTCTCGAGGCCTTTCTTTCTAAAACACCACCAAGGAAAAATAAGTTATGTACTAGTACAATGAAAAAACACAGGCGTTCCTTGCAATATTCAGATCTCATTATCGCTAAGCCGCCTAGATTATCTACTGCACACGAAACTTCGAATCTTGCCAGCGAGACTGTCTCAAACCTGCAACTGAAGATCCTAGCGATGGAACAGCAACTGACGCAAGCCAAGAACCAAATATTGGTACTCAATAAAGAAATCCTCGTCTTACAGCAAGCCTTAGAAACAAAACAGAACGCGCATCTCTTATCCACTAGTAGTAACACAGACGTGGCTCCTCTAACCTACAGCGAGCGACGGAAGTTGTGTATCCTCACTAACAGTACTTTCTATGGTACATTGCAATATGTCGAAGATACTTTTGGCGAACAATTTGAATTTATTCGTTATGTAAAACCTAATTATGATATAAAACACCTTCTCAATGACATAGATGAGAAATTATGTAAATATAATATGAATGACTATTGTATAATCATGTTCGGTGAGAAAGAGTTTAAAGGTTCTTGTAATTACAAAGGAATAATAGGAAATATAAGAAAAGCACTAGAGCATATCATACATACAAATATTGTTATCTGTACTCCCACATACGTGTGCGGAGCTCTGATATATAACTATAATGTAGAAATATTTAGCCTATTTCTATAATACGAATATTCCTGTTTCTCTTGACATGTTCTCGTACAAAACCGGAAAACTTAATAAAAATGGAATAGTGTGCATCTATAACAATATATTGGATAATATTAACTTTGATGATAGATACTATAACTGTCCCAAAACAAACCTACCTCAAATAAATGAGTTTTTTCTTGTGTAAGTTCAATAACAACGTAACTTCTAACATAGCATCTGTTTCTAAAAATAAGCAAAAACCAAAGACAAAAATAACACACAAAAAAATATTAATATATTACCAAAATGTAAGAGGTCTACGTTCTAAAACTGCCATGTTTCGCAATAATATCAGTGCTTTATCCTGTGACATCATCACCCTAACTGAAACATTTCTTAACAGTTCTATCTTTGATGCTGAGTTATTTCCTCCTGGTTATGTAGTACTTCGTAAAGATCGAGCTGGTGATGTCGGATGGGGTGGTGTTCTGTTAGCAGTGAAGAACTGCTACACCGTCAAAAGAATTACAATTATTGACGATTTAACTGACGATAAGGAACTATTATTTGCTATGGTCACTTGGAAAAATGTCAAGTTGTTAATATGCGTTGTGTATCTACCACCTAGCTATAGCGACAAGCGATACCTAGACGTTTTAACCTGTATAGAAAACTTAACAAATACATATTCTGAATACCAGCTTATTATTGTAGGTGATTTTAATTTAAAGTCTTGTAGTACCACTGTGCGAACGCAATTTGAAAACTTTTTACTCTACTGTAAGCTGACACAATGTAATAACAATAGCAATAAATATGGAAGCATCCTAGATCTGGTATTAACGAATCTTAACCCTAGAAGCATAACTGTAACCCCTGACGTTGAATCACTGGTCCCCATGGATGCGTACCACCCTCCACTTGAGGTAATCGTCACACTACCAAGAAATACACCAATAAATCAGTCACCGCCTAAATCAACTCAACAGTTAATTGTATCCTCAATGGAATTTTAGAAAGGCTGACTTCCATGGTCTTTACTGTGATATTGCCAATGCTGACTGGACAGATATATTTCAACAGCAAGACACTAATGCTGCCGTAGACATTCTGTATAACAAACTTAATTATATACTTAGTAAACGAGTGCCAACTAAAAGAATTTCTAGTCAACGTAAATATATAATTATACCCAATATGGTATACTACTGAAATTATAAATAATATAAAACTAAAATATTTCAATTTAAAAAAATATAAAGTTCATGGATACCAGTTTAATAGAGAACTATTTAAGTATTATCGGTCAAAAATAAAATACCTCATAGATATAGCGTTTAGGCAATATTTGGATAATGTTGAAAATAATATTAAAAATGATCCTTCTAATTTCTGGCAATATGTAAAGGATAAGCGCAGAAATAGACTGGATAATAAGGAGTTTATTTACCAAAACAAAACTGTAGAAGGACAGGACGCTGTTGATGCTTTTGCTCAATATTTCAGTTCTGTTTTTCACTCTAACACTCCACGTCTTGACCCAGTGGCAGCGGAGAGTGAAGCCACCGATAACGTCAACGTTTCCAGTGTCAGTATTGATAATGTTACAGTAATGGAGTTGAGACGAGCAGTCCGCAAACTAAAGGCATCATCTGCTTCTGGTCCTGATAACATACCACCTTTTTTAGTTAAGGATTGTTTGTCTGTTCTAGAAGAACCCCTATTATACATATTTAACCTTTCAATCCAACACAGTCTTTATCCTAGTAAATGGAAACTATCTAGAGTCGCACCAGTACCTAAAAGTGGGTCATCTACTGATGTGTCAAACTATAGGCCAATAGCCGTGCTGTCCGTTTTCGGAAAGATCTTCGAGTCTGTTCTCAACAACTCTATATTTGGACAAATTAAGGGGCGTCTAAGCAATTGTCAGCATGGTTTTCGTCCTGCTCGCTCAACATTGACAAATCATATACAGTTCGTCGACTACGTACGAGCTAATATGAAGTCTGGATGTCAAATTGATGCAGCATTTTTTGACTTTAAAAAAGCCTTCGACCTCGTTGATAATGATGTCCTTCTAGTCAAACTAGCTTATCTCGGATTCGATAAACAACTGTTGAGATTCATGGCAGACTATCTTAAGGATCGTAGGCAGTACGTTAGATTAGGAATCCATCAATCTCCAGAATATTACACTCGCTCAGGAGTAAGTCAGGGCAGCACTCTCGGGCCCACACAGTTCCTCCTTATGATAAATGATTTGCCAAGTGTAGTCACTAACGCACAATGTTTAATGTTTGCAGATGACTTAAAGTTGTTTCTCTCTGTTAGTAATAAAGAGGACTGTGTAGCATTACAAAATGACATCGATGCAGTGTTCAATTGGAGTGTTAAAAAAAACTGTATTTCAACGTTGCAAAATGTCAAACAATGACTTTTTCCTGGGCTCGGTCTCCAATCGTAAATAATTATATGTTGGCTGGTGAATCCCTGCAATGTGTATCCACGGTTCGTGACTTGGGGTTAACGCTAGACAAAAAATTAACATTTCACCAACACATATTAGGGATATGTAAAGAGGCTAACAGGTCCCTTGGCTTTATAATTAGAAACTCTTTTCAATTTAAGAACCTCCAGGTATTAATATTACTTTATAATTCGTACGTGCGCAGTAAACTAGAATATAACGCCATAGTCTGGAAACCTCATGAAAAATTATATTCACTCATGGTTGAAAGAGTTCAGCGTAAATTTGCAAGATTTATCTACAAGCGCCAATATGGATACTATCCGTTTTTATATCCGTCGTTGTTTGTGTCCGGAATGGTCGGTTTGGATACCTTACAACTTCGGAGGGATTATGTACATTTAATACATTACTAGAGTACCCGTCACGAGAAGATATAAATTTTGTAAACACACATTCAGGGGTTTGCAATCTTTGGGTAGAATAAAATAAAAACAGTTTTGTACTATTTTTTTACAGGGATATAATTATATTAACACACACATCTTATTACTGTCTTCAGACGATTCTGAATATTCTGTTCATAAAATTCATACACTCGAAAAACCATTAGGTACTCTCTTTTTGACGCAATCAGTCAAATAAACACATACCTTTTGAGGTTCTTTTCGTGGCGAAATAATTTCCTTGGACGTACTGGGTCCTGGATCCATTATAGGTAGTAAAAAAATAACAATTCCTTATACAATAATTAACAATAACAAACAATATAACCTAATCCGCGAAAACACCACAAACAAACAGACGCATTCGAAACTCGAAAGAGACAACGTCAGCGTGAACTTACTTCAAAATCTTGGCCCAAATGTTAACGTTCCATGAATCAGATGCGTTCCAGTACCACAAAACTTCAGACGACAGCGCTTTATATCGCTAAAATATAACCCGATCAAGTGAAATTGCTCATTAGTTTCGTATAACACGTACGTCACTTTGACACTATTGAATTTGGGATTATTAGTTGTTGATTAAATTGTCGCTACGTATGTTGGTAGAAGTTCTTTATTTACAAAAATTATAGCTTCTCGTGGCGGGCACTTTACCTTATGCTAGCTAATAAAGTGGACAATCCATCGGTACGTGAAACAATGTTCTTTTATGTGCCCGACCGCTACACACGGGGCAGTGGTCGGCGCCAGCACAGACTCTTCTGTTATCCCCCTGCACGGCACTCTCCTCACGCTAATTATTGCCCAACCGCCAAAGCAATCACTTTATTTAATGATTTATTAAACGCCAGACCGGATGTTGACATATTTTTTGATTCGCTGCTTATTTTTGCAAAAAATGTTAAGTTATTTTTAGATAAAACATAGTTATAGGTTAAATTGGTTTGTTTGATGTTAGATATTATTTTTATTTTATTTTTTGTATTGTTAGATCTAAGTATATTTCATGTATCCATATCTTATTTTCTTAGACATGTAAGCGTTTTGGTGTAAACTGTAAGCTTATATTGTTCTTCTTCTTAAATAAATAAATCGATCCAAATATTGTATGCCACCTTCCGAGAAACTACCCCCGGTAACAACTTACCATGGCCGACGTGGAAATCTATGAATAGACTCCGGACCCAAGTCGGCCGGTGTAAAGAAAATGTGTATCGGTGGGGTTACAGCGCACACGAGCCCTGTGAGTGTGGTACCTCTCCCCAGACCATGGCTCACTTGCTGAGCTGCCCAGCGTGTCCCACCACCTGCACACGCGAGGACCTGTACAAAGCTACAGATAACGCTGTCCGCGTGGCTGAGTACTGGTCCACAAAAATCTAGCTACTATGCCATTGATCGATACGCTAAGAAGAACCTGGATAAAAGGAAAAAAATCTGCAAATGTTACTGGTCTCTCAAGGAAGAAAAATAAATTTTCATTTTTAACCGAGGAAAACGGAGGAGGTTCTCAATTCGACGCGTATATATTTTTTTTTTATGTTTGATCACGCATAACTTTTTACAGAGTAGTCCGATTTTGATAATTCTTATTATATTGGAAAGGGTATACTCCAAAGTTGGTCCCATATAAATATGGAAAAAGAATTACCACCCTAAGGGTAGGAAAACAGGGGTTGATTGATTGTTCACTCACTGATTGTAATGTATTACCACGCGTAACTTTTTACAGAGTAGTTCGATTTTGATAATTCTTTTTTTATTGAATATGCTATACCTAGAAGTTGATACCATATAAATTTGGAAAAAATATTCCAATCCTAAGGGTAGAAAAACAGGGATATCTTGATTGTTCACCAACTGATTGTAATATATGACCACGCGTTTACAGAGTACTTAGTCCGATTTTGATAATTCTTTTTTTATTAGATAGGGTATACCTCGAAGCTGGTCCCATATAATCTTACCCTAAGGGTGGGAAAATAGGGGTGATTTATTGTTCAATCACAGATTTTAATGCTGAGTTGTGATTACAAGAAAAACCTCACGATGAATGAGCTTTAGACCTGTCAGTCTCTTGTGAGTAGACCTCTTTGTCTCTGCATTTCTGCTAAAGCTCGTTCATCGTAAAAAATAATAAAAAATTAAGCATGTAATACCAATAAAGTAATTAGTAGATTATAGCCACAAAAAAATATAAAATAAAAACTTTAACAAAAAAATTAAACCGCCGAAAAAACTGAAAAGCAAAAAATAACATACCTTTTTTTATTTACTCTTAATAACTAATAATGTAAGTATACCTAAGTAATTTTGAGTCGGCGCCAAACTATCAACCGTCATTGCAACTGTTGCTACTGTGGCATTTTCTCTGTTCAATCCTAATAATTGGTGCAAAAACGACATGGATTACATATTATTGGTAGGAGATAAATATTATAGAGACTGTATTGTACTGCCGCGCATCAAGCTTTACGTTACGTAAGTATATGTAACTAGCGGCCCGTCCCGGCTTCGCACGGGTATTTAATACATTATGAAAAAGTTAGGATTGAAGGTTTCTGTGTTATTACTACTATTACGCTCTTTATAATATTAGTATAGACACTCCCGTACCTCAGTGATGCTTAAATCGCATAGTTAGCCGAGCAGAGTGAGCGACAATCACGCGACTTTTTTCTAATTCTTATATTTTAAACTCGTCATATCTTTCAAAGGGAATGTCCAAAGTAAATAATTCAAAAAGTTACATAAAGGTATTGAAGCAGTCTTGACTATGAAGTAATTTATTTTGATAAGGATCAATACCAAGTAACAAATAAAGAGCCTTTTCTAGCGGCGTCCTTTCAATAATATTTTTTTTAATAAAATATCTCTTATTGTGACCTAACTGTAATAGTTAGACATATGCTGTCGCGACACTTTTTGTAGATAATAATATGTTCTACAAAGACGTAGTACATTATTTTGTTCTATAATCAATAGTTTTCGCAGCGCACGCGATGCAAGAAAGTTTTTTGGTAATTTTTTCACACCTTAGTTTACATTATTGAGGTTTTAGTATGGATCCCTAACTTTTTTGAAAATTTTATATAGCCTATGTTCACCGGAGATAGTGTAGCTTTCCAACAGTGAAAGAATTTTTCAAATCGGTCAAGTAGTTTCGGAGCCTATTCATTTCAAACAAACAAACAAACAAACAAACAATCAAATCTTTCCTCTTTATAATATTAGTGTAGATTAATTAAAATTAAACTTTAACAGCTAATCGGCTCTACAATATACCTCGGAAAGAAGAATCTCGTTACATTAACGATTACAATCCAGCGATACTTCTTGCTTGGAACGGCAACATGGACTTGCAGTATGTAGGGGAAAAAACAGCAGTTTTAAATTATTATATTACTAAATATACAACTAAGGGCGAAAAAAGTCATGCAGTGGACAATTTCGATACTATTAACTCTACCAAATCTCTCGCTAGTAGGCTCTTTAATGTTGGTCTTCGAGGTCTTAATAATAGAGAATGTGGTGCTCTTGAAGCCAGTGATACGCTCTTAGGAATATCTCTTTATGGCACCGATCCGCAGACTACAATCCGATGGCTTGACGTAAATATGTATCGCAATCGAAGAGTAAAAACCAAAAAAGAGATTAACCAACTTGAATCAGATTCTACCGATATTTCCTTTGAATCTTGGGTTGATAATTATTATCCTCAACGTCCTACGGATTTAGATAGTATGAATTTATATAATTTCGCTAGGTGGTTTGACATAGTTTCGACTCCACCCTCTTCAGGGCCAGACGTACAAATATATTTAAAAATATCATCAAATAAATATTTAAAGAAACGACAAAGACCTTATTTAATAAATCATTATACTTACGATGTTAATAAGCACCCAGAAAAATATTATTTTTCGCTATTGTTAATGTTTTTACCGTGGCGAGATTTAACTATACTGAAGGCTGGTCAAAGTACTTACACTGAAGCCTTCAACCTTCTGAAAAATCAAATTAAAGACGGACTTGATTATGGAGAAATACAGGCAGAATTCTTAAATAACATAGAGAGAGCATTCGAAATGATTGAAGAAAAAGTAGGAGAAATCGAAAGAAATCGACAGGAAGAGGATCAGGAAGATGACGGTATAGAGAATCCATTGGATTTCTTGCCAGTTGAAGCTGTTAATGCAATGGAAGATTTTATTTTAGAAAGGCTAAAGATTCGGTATCAGAAGATGAGCTCGAAAAAATGATGAAAGGTTTGAATGTCGACCAAAACCGTATTTTCGATACAATTTGTAGAGCTTTAGTAGACAAAAACGCTATTTTGAGACTATTTGTCAGTGGTACAGGCGGCAAAGGAAAAAGTTATTTGATCAGCACTATTAAAAGTTGGGTTAAAAAACGTTTAGACAAATTAGTAGCCGTTGCAGCGCCCACTGGCATTGCCGCTTTTAATGTAAACGGTCTCACCATACACCGGCTACTCCAGCTGCCAGTAGAACACGGAAGCAGTCCGAAGTACACTTCCTTATCAGACCAAGTGTCAAAAGTTTTAAGAAGCGATTTAAGCAATGTAGTTCTTTTGATTATTGATGAAGTTTCAATGATATCTAACGTTACATTAATGTTTATTCATCTACGGTTAACCGAAATTTATGACACTAGTGATGTGGATGACGGCTGGTTTGGCTGAATTAATATTGTATTATTTGGAGATCTACTCCAGCTGCCACCAGTGCGACAACTTTCGCCATTCGAAGATATGAGGTCGTCTGATGTGCAAAAATTATTAGGTTCTCTTAGTGCACCGAATTTATGGAAACGACTATTTTCATACGACGAATTGACCATTAACATGAGACAAAAAAAAGACCATCTCTTCAGCGAAGTGTTGAATCGTGTAAGAATGGGTGTAGTAACGACAAGTGATCATCATACGTTAGCTCATAGACCCCTAAAATTAACTTCCCAAAATCAAAATGACCAGCTTAAAGAAATTATTGACTATTTTAAATTACTACCTGATAATAGGAAGTAGAGGAAACAAAGAGTGCGCACTTTTTAAACATTTATTTGTTTTTAAATCAAATTTTAAATTACAACCTTCGGCTTAATTTATAATTAGACTTTGGTTTATTAGGAACATGTTATTATTTTTTGTAATTAATCAACATATTAAAAACATTTTAAAATACCTAAAAACTAGGACTTGTCCCATGCGTACTCTTAGGAGGCATTATTGCAAAGAGCGCGCATTCATGACCCTTTATACGAGTTAAGAGTGCGCATGTATTCACTTCTGCTAATTCGTAGGCCATTCTTCCCAATTCCTTTTTCGTGAGGCCGTAGAAAATTTTCGTAGTATGTATCCAATATTCGGCAATGGTCTGCCAAGCTTGTATCTAACTCTGGAGTAAATATATTTTCTCTTGCATCTCTCAGCATATCTTCACTAAAAACTAGCTTCCTATCGGTTTTTCTTTTATATCTCCCCATATTGTAGGTAATATTTAAGTATTCTGAATTAAAAACATCAATCCTTAGTGAAGCCAATCCAAGCTCCATACAAGCTAAGAGTATACGTGCGTGCGCACTCTTTGGGTGCGTACTCTTACCAAACATGCCATTTTGAATTTGTGTCTCGATTGCAAAAAAACAGCTTAAAATACCGACATAAACTCTCACATAAAGCTAAGTTCCGTTTGCAAATATTATGAATAACCAACCTTTATTCACTGCGTATTCCCACAACCCCTACAGTAGATAATCAAAGATTCATGAAAATAACATCAAACATGTCAAAAACATATAAATTGCAATAAAAATGATAATACTTACCGGAGCGATTCGAATATTGTGTCCACTACATTGTCACTTCACAGACAACTGACTGGTAACCCAATGTTTCCAATCGAAATAATATTCTTTTAAATAGAAGCAATGCGTACTCTTAGGCAGTGCGCACTCTTTGTTTCCTCTACTATACTGTTTGTTTATTCCCTACGAAAAATATGTGTAACCAGTTTAATAATGCAATGTTGGAAAGTATGGAACAACCGGAAATTACATTAAATTCAATCGATGAAATAGACTGTCCACGGTATTTAAGCAAGCGAGCAAAGCAAGTGCTGAAAAAGAACGAGGATGATTCATCATTAACCGCTGGGTTAGAAAACGTAATCACCATCAAATTGGGTGCGCGAGTTTTGTTGCGTAGGAATCTAGACGGCGGCCGCGTGTCAAGCCAAGTTCAAGCAAACTGGCTAGACAGCGGCAAGTGTATCATTACACAAACCACTTGGTGCCACTTTTGACCCTTCCATAACTCAAAAGCTCTTTAACGTAAACACATAAAACTACGTGTGTATTAAATCTAACCTACTTTATGATCTCACATTTTTAAATGACAGCAATAGGCTAGTTGACTAATTTTGAAACACTGTTTAATTCCTTACCTTGGTGCCTGATCTGAACAAAAAACAATACAAATGCAAGAAAAACCATCATTTACATTACGTAAGTATTTTCGTTTTCAAAAAGTTGATTTAAATTTAGCTCAAAAATCTCAAAACTGTCATGGCGTCTTGGATGACGTTCCACTGTGCAAAATAATCCTATTACCTATTTATAATGTTAACAACACAAATGACGTTTCGGACATGTTTCGTACTTTGTGACGTCACGCATCTGATTGGTGTTTTCTGTCACGTGACTGAACACCTAATTTGCAATGAGCATGAGCAATGAGCATGACACGACGATGAGGATAAGTTTAAACTCAATGCAAAAAAATATTATAAGAAATGCTATAAGCGTCCTTTTTTAATAAAATAACGTGTCATCATTATCTGTTTTGTTTTATTTGTGTTTGCTCATGAATTATTGACAGCTTTTTGTGTCTATTCAAGGAACCCTATGCACTTGTTCCTTGAATTAAAACATTAACTGTTCAGTGTTTTTTTGCAATTTTCTAATAAAATCATGCGTAATTTTTGTATGTAATAACTTATAACATACACATTAGATTGATAGTGATCCCTTCAGACTACCTTTTTTACTAATAATATCGTGTTAGCGAATTAATTAAAAAAAAGTATTTTGTTTATTTGTGAGGTTATGTTATGGTAGTGAAGTAGATATTTTTCATCGATACTCTTCGATACGATGATTAATTCTATGTCATTATATTGTAGCAAATGACTTTTTATTTTACAGTATGCCTTTAAATGATAGAAAAACTGGTGTAAAGTGCTTACAAGAGCCAGAAATTGTTGGACTAAGCATAGACGTAAAAAAATGTCTTCGTCTCTGCCCCGAATAACAGAATAACTACAAAGACATCGTGAACGACACTTCACGGTACTCACGCGGGTGAAACCGCAGGGAACAGATAATAATATACTATAATAAAAATGTTTACTTTATTGTTTTTATTTATTAAAAATTTACTAAAGTTATATATTTTTCGACTTTTACTCCCAGTTTCTAAAGGCCGATCAACATAAAGCCATTCATTTATGAAATGTTTCATATCAAGTACTGTGATTGGCTGAGTTGTGTTGCAATAAATCTTTTTGTCAACCCATTACGTATTTGTTTTATTTTAAAAACATAATAATTCGTAAATTTGAGACCAAATTTATCTTGATGTCTTGGTGATGTATGTTTTATAAAGATGTAAAATGAAAACAACGTACATTCAATAGATGTACATTTTCTGTCAAGAACTAAATTCATTTCGATACCTCTACTAAATACGGCACATCACTATCGAGACAAAAATAGTGGACAGTATTGCTGCAGGCAACCCTTATAACTATATCTCTATCCTTGTTTTTCACAGTGAATGGGTCATAGGTTAAAAGAGTACAACTATAGTGAAATTTGACGCTCAGGGCTATGCTTTAGTGGTATTTTTTTTTTTTTTTCTTTTGATTTTTGGCAACCCACTGCAGCCTCAGGTCACAGTTATTTCTGCCAGTGTCGTGTAGTGCTTTAGTGGTAGTTTCTATATTTCAGAACGAAGCTGTCAATGTCAAGTGAGGTGCCAATCAAAGATTTTCCATCATAGAGATAAGATATACTCTTTGGATATACTCTTTGGTGAAGCGATTGTGACAGACATTTTTGAATATTATTTTTAAACATTTGTTTCTTCATGAGTAAGTAGTTGAACTTATTATTATAACATAGAGATATATATTATACTTGTTCAAGTAAATCGCTTCGCGTTTGGCTACCATTAGATTAGACTATTCACTATAGATAACTATAGACCGCTAGTATCGCTAGTTTTCCATCGTGCCAAGCGAGAGCACTTTTTGTCTGTATCTAGTACATTCGTTTACTGATTTAAAGTTATTTTTCGCGCAACGACAGACATATGCGAAAATATCGATGGTTTCGACATTGTTAGGATAATATTAGGGTTTTAGATAGTTTTATTAAAATGGCCGCGGCGCGCTCCGTCTTGATACAAAATTTACGATAAAACTAGTTCATACTAGTGCTCACGGTTCATACACCGATAGGCTCACTCTTTAGTTTCTATACTCTAAGGTCACAGTACTTTTGTAATAGCCGGTCGATAATTTGTGAAAGCTTTGTGTGATTTTCCGAAATAACCTATTCCGTGTCTGTAGCAGTCTATTCCGTTGAGTTGAGTATCTCCTCCGGGTAGTGCAGTTAGTCGTTCTGTTTACTAAACGAGATAGAGACTCCAAGTTTTGTGTTGAAAATACTTATGTCGATGTCTAGAAAAAAGTGTTGTGTTCCAGGGTGTATGGACTCAGGAAGTAAGCTATTTCAGTTCTTTATATCACTTACTATACATAACCACTAATTCACGTAAATTGAACTTCCACTTACCTACTTTGCTCCTATTATTACTTTTCCAAAATACCTGAGTAACCATATTTTGTCTTTGGGTTTGTGATTACTATTCTTTTGTAATTATATAAATATTTAGACAAGCATTGTGTTGTTATGGTTCCATACATACAGAAATTATGTGGATACAGCGTCATAGCTAGGGGCTTGCCAGGTGGGCGGCGGCTAGGGGCGCAACTTTCAGGGGACCCCTAGCTACGATGCTATGTACATCAACCTTACTAACACTGATAAAAGTGCTCAATATAGTTTCATATTAATTTACACTGTCAACTGGAATTAAATTATGTGTTGACAAAATCTTTTATTTTGCTCTATTTAAATATCAGTCCGTTTTATTCTTAATACATAATATGCTATAATTATATAATTATATTCTTTAGTGTCAGTTAAAAATGTTAGCACAGTTTTGTTTTGGATTTGTTTAACTTTCTATCTCATTACAATTAGTTCTAGTTGTTAATTCATTTAAAATAATACTATTTGCTATGGAGTCATCTTCTGGGGCAACTGTACAGATAGGGAACTGATATTTAAGACTCAGAAGAAATGCTTACGAGCTATGTGCCAAATTAAGGTGACGGACAGCTGCCAGCCTTACTTTATTAGTTTAAAAATATTAACCCTACCATGCCTATATATTTTTGAAATATCAATGTTTGTAGTTAAAAATTTCCATCTTTTTCAAACCCTACGCTCAAAGCGTCATCCCAATACAATTCTCCTCAAGACACACAATACTGCACTCTACTCAAAAAGCTTTTTAGGTATGTCGCCGAAAGTGTTTAACAAACTTCCCTTTAGTATAAGAACCATAATAAACCTGAAAATGTTTAAAACTAACCTTTTAGATTTCCTGATTAAAAAAGCTTATTATTCTATAACTGATTTTTTAAGTGATAAAATAGATTAAGTTATTGATATTAATGTATCAGTTAAGTACTTCTGAGTAATAAAGGTGATTCCTAAAGATTTTTGCTATAATTAATGTTAATAAATGAATAATTGTAATTTTACTTAGATTATAAGAGAACATTTGTATACCAACTAAGGTGAAACATAGTGATACTCAACTATATTTTTAAGACCATGTTACCATGTTACCTATGTTTAAACAAATAAATATTATTATTATTATTTAAGATATTTATGACACTGAGACTGGACTGAGAGTATTGTTGGCCTGAGATATTGTATTTCAATCCCAAGTCAAAGATGAAAGGCATTATTTATATTTTTCTAAGCAAAACATTTTTCATAGGATATTTGATTATTTGTTTCAGATTCGCATCGAACAATGCATTTTGAGCAAAAATATTGTTGCCATTACAATCGGTTGAGCAACATAGCAGTGCCCAAATTAAATTTGCCAGGTCAGTTAAAAATCGAACTGCACAGTATATTACCTATATGGTATACAACAAATTTAGTTTGTTGCAGTAAGATGTAATTGTCTTCATTTTATGTTTCAGGTCCTTTGTCCAACTCCATACCAATATTTTCATTTGCTGAAAGAAGACCTTTGAGAAAATTACAAAATTCTTCAATACCTGTACCATCAACCTCTTCTTCAGTTACCCCGTCAGCTGATACGTCAGCTTTCTCAGCAGGTACTAAAATTATTTATTTGGAAAAATGTTATTCCCATATATAGAGTATACTTATTAGTATACTCTGGCATGCCCCACCGTAGTATAATGCATACCTTAGTAAACCATCATATGTGACTGAGTCACGCCAGTATAATGAATACTATTATTTATCTATATATACTTATAATAAATCTGTAGAAAGGTCAATTCTGTACATTAAATATATTTTCAAAATAACTATCAGGGGGGTGATTACTGAACGATACTGATGCCAAAAAGGCAATCAGTAAAATTTTTGTCTGTCTGTCTGTCTGTATGTTCCTTATAGAAACAAAAACTACTCGACGGATTTTAACGAAACTTGGTACAATTATTCTTCATACTCCTGGGCAGGTTATAGTATACTTTTTATCACGCTAAAATTAATAGGAGCAGAGCAGTGAAGGGAAATGTAGGGAAAACGGGAGAAGTTGACTCAATTTTTTAAGCTTCCGTCGCGTGTGCAGCCTTAATGGTTAAAGACTCATTGATAAGCTTCGTCATCCACGCGAACGAAGTTGCAGGCACAGCTAGTCCATAATATAATTTCTAGAACAGGATGTTCATTGTGAAGCATTTTGGATGTTGTTCTTTGTTTGGATATTTATTCATGTGGCCATAGTTTGAAAACCAGATGATTGGTATACAACATGTGGCACATTTCTGTATATACTTATTTGATTACAATTGATTGAGCAACATAGCAGTGCCTACATTAAACTTGCCTAAATGCCTAAATAAACTAATTTTAAACATAAAACTAATTTAATTTGTTGCAGTAACATATAATTGTCTTCATTTTTATATGTTTCAGGTCCTTCGTCCATACAACACTCATGCAGTTTAGAGAATCAAGAAAAGAAAACAAGGGTAGACGCTTTACTTTACAATAGATATTAGTTTTTAGAGATTTTGCTTATTTATTGAGTTTAGATTAGTTATCATCAGAAATAGGTTTATTTGAGTAGGTCGGTATTTCATTTTCTGTTGTTGAGTTCTTTTTTTAATTAAGTAGGTACTTAGGTTTACTTTTATAAGGCATTGACTGTATAGATAGATTTTAATTTCAAGTATAGGTTGTATATTTGATAGTGTGTAACATAGGTTATTTTTAGTACTCTTAGATAGGATTATTCATTCGTATAGATAGATATTAGTTTTTAGGGATTTTGCTTATTTATTGAGTTTAGATTAGTTATCATCAGAAATAGGTTTATTTGGGTAGGTAGGTATTTTATTTTCTGTTATTGAGTTTGAATTAACTATAAAAAGGATATTAAAAAGTACAGATGAACCTAGTTCAGATAAATATATTGATATAACACCACTATCTCAACTATCTGACGACTCTGATGTAGAAATAGTTGAACCAGAACCTAAGGCTATGTTCAGATGACAAGCGTTAGACGCGCGTTGGATTTTTGTATAGTGTTCACATGGCGCGCGCTTGTCAGGCGTTAAACGCGCGTTTTCGTTTACCTATCTCAGTTTGAGTTCTACTTTTGTCGAAGATGGACGTAGAAACAGTTTTAACGGTGATTTTATACCGACGGCAGAAACGACCGAAGACGGAGATATTGGGTCCACCCAATTTTGTCACGTTCAGCCTCAGAAACGACGTTGGTTTCTGCCGTCGGTATAAAATCACCGTTAAAACTGTTTCTACGTCCATCTTCGACAAAAGTAGAACTCAAACTGAGATAGGAGAACGAAAACGCGCGTTTAACGCCTGACAAGCGCGCACCATGTGAACACTATACAAAAATTCATACCTAGATGTATGATAAAATTTATTTTTTATTATAACTCAAAATTTTTTGTCGTTTGTTTTTTTTTAAGTCGAGCGCTTGTCATCTGAACATAGCCTAAGAAAATTAAAGAGGCACCAAATTTCCGATAATATTGTAAAGTTGTGTTGTGTATGTATGACCCACCTATGAATACATTATACTTATAGCCTATATCTGGTAACCAGTGTAAGTGGCGTCTATTAAATATTTAGTCAGTAATAAATGGTATATTAATCGATACGGTCGTTTGCTTCATCTCCCGTAACGCACCACCTTATATTTTATGGCGACTCTGCCAGGATCGGGTGTGGGATCGGTTTCGGGTGTGCGTCGCGCACTAGTGAAGAAAAAGACTTTGTACGAGAATTTAAATTGAAAGAGTAAAAAAATAAAAAAACTTTTTTGCAAAAAAAAAACCGACTTCAAAAATCGATAAAAGCACTAAAAAGTTAAAAAATAATTCTATAACCTACCTATATTAATAAACCTAACCTAAACTACGATTAACCTATAACACAATTTTACAATTTTTGAAGTCGGTGCCAAGCTAAGTAATGAAACGACTGGTAATTCCTGAGTATGTTGATGTGTATTGTGTTTGTAAAAATAGGTATATTATGAATATGGTTAAGTGTAAACGTTAGTATCTTAAGTATTTTTGTTGTTTTCCGATTAGAATTAATATTTAGAAGCTGTAAGACTTATGTTTTATTTTTTCTGCTCTTAGTCTGTAGGTAGGTATATAGTGATTTAAGTTTTGCATATTGCTTGGCCCCGACTCCAAAAAATTGTTAAATTGTATTATAGGTTAATCGTAGTTTAGGTTAGGTTTATTAATATAGGTAGGTTATAGAATTATTTTTAACTTTTTAGTGCTTTTATCGATTTTTGAAGTCGGTTTTTTTTTTGCAAAAAAGTTTTTTATTTGTTTATTTTTAGTGACATATTTTTAATCTCAGATAGTATGGGTCGGCCTTCAGCTGACACCCTTTCATCATCCTCATTATAATTTCCATCAAACGAAATCCAGTGCCACGCATCTCACATCCAACGAATTCCCGCTATATTCACGAGGTCATCTTGGCTTCATCATCAGATCTGGTGGTAGAATGGTTCTTATTGAACGCAAATGCTTCACTTGTTGTAGAAAATACCAAAATCGCTGTACGTTTTCCTATAAAATTTGAAGAGTTCCCTCGATTTCGCCAAGATTCCATCATCAGATCCCGACTTGGTGACTATGGGACCATTTGGGAAGTATACCCTTTCCAACAAAGAAAAAATATTTCAAATCGGTTGGAAAGCAACGGAGTTATGCGCGAACAAATATAAAAAAAAAAAAAACATACAAACATCCGAATTGAGAACCTCCTCCTTTTTTTAAAGTCGGTTAAAAAAAGAATTTGTGAAGATGTGCCGTTCTAATATAGAAAAAGACGTAGTGTTCATTGACCAAAACGCCTCCGGTGGGTCAAACGGAGCTTCAGTTCAAGAATATCACCTGTCTACAATAAGCATAGTGTTGATCATCATATGTACGGCGTATACCTGCTATACAGGAATTGCCACCGTGCTTGGATTAGGAACGAATTTTTTGCCCAACGTTTGTCGCGTTCCTTTCGACGTGCCGAATCGCGTGTTTGCTACAAGTGCAGCCGTCCCCAGGGGTCTTTGAGAAGGTGTATGAGTGCCAGCATTAACTGAACATGCGTAAGGAAAGAACACTGCAAGTCCAGAGTGTGTAGTATGTGCGCGATATGGTGCGGTAATATGGTAACTTATCATTATTACATTATAATATTTTTTTCTTTCCGTCTCGTACCTACTAATGTATATTATGTTACAAATATTAGCATGTCTCCTTGGGTAATCATGAAAAGGTCTTAATGGCAAGTGATTTAGAAGAAATATATTGTAAACTTAAGCGTATTAAAGATAATTTGGTATAGTTAAGTTACTCTAGAAGGTCAAAAACTCTATTACAAGACAAATTAAATGAGGCAAAGCTATTGCGTAATCAATTTGATGACTGTTCACATATATTATATCCCAGCAAATTAAACAAAAATTGTTTAAAGGTCAAGTTTTAGAACAAATTCAATCATATTGCGATTTGATTAAGGATTTATATTTACAAATTGAAAGTATTTGCTCTAAAGATTACAGCTCCCAAGGTTCAGTGTGTACGGACGAGAGTAAGGAAAGCGAAACCAACAAAATGGCTAGTTTCGACTTTAAGACGGCTACTTCACTGCTTCCAAAGATGACTGGTGATGAAGATGTTACAAAAAACCTCATCGACTCCAGTAGTGTACCAGAAGTGTTACTAATTAATATTATTATGGATTCTTTACTCACGTTTTTCACTAAGCAAGGTTTGTTTATGATTTTGAGTAACAACTGCATGAAATAAGTATGTAGTTTAATACGTAAAGCCACAGTATAATGTCATTCTTATTGATATTAATTATGTACGACATCCGTGGTCGAGTGGCGTACACACCGGTTTTTAAAGGTGTCACTATAACTGAGGTCCCAGTTTCGATCCCTAGACAGGACAATGCAGAAAAATCTTTTCTACATATTAAGTTCTGAGGTTTACGCGAATGTTAGACATTGAAATAAAAACTACTTTTACGGATTTTATCGCGGTTTGTATTTAGATTTTAGGTCCCGACGGGTCACGGGCAGACAACTGAGTCTGCCTGTGACCCATGATACCTACCTGTAATTTTATTTCAACTTTTCTACATCTTCATTGCTGTGGGATTTTGGTTACTGTCTTACCTGTTGCAGTATAGTGACAGTAATATTAAAATGGTGATGCTCTAACGTCGATGTGGTGTACATCGCAGCCAGAGGTGATGCTATCTCGCTCATATACTTGTGGGTGTACCCTCGGTGGTCCAGGTCGTGGCAAAGACACGCCACGAAGAGGGCTAGACGCTGTAGAAAGGTAAAAAATCTATATACAAGGTGTTATTGAAAGGGTATAATCTATCTGATAGGGGTGAAGAGTACATCTGGTATAGAGTATGTTTACAAAATTTCAGATCGAAATTAGTAAATTTGTTTCTCTTCTATAGCTTAGCGGGATAAAGTTAGTAGATTTAGTTCGGTATTTTGCTTCGGTCTGTAGGTAGATTTATGTTAAGTAGGTAATTAATATCGAGTTAGATTCGAACTTTCTGGTTCTCCAACTAAATTACTCTTAAGAATTAAGATATTGTAACTTGTACAGGCGATAAAGACTGTTACTATGTATAAGAGCAAAATAAGTCATAAAATGCCACTCATCATATTTTCCAGTAAAGGTGGGAATTTGAATACCTACGAGGCAACTTAACGGAGTTTGTGAGCCGTTATTCGGTGTAGATATATGCGGGTACATTCGACTTGTATTGTATAATATGTCTCTTCGAACTGTTCGTAAATGTTTTCTTCACAATAAGAATCTTCCTTGTCATCGTCTTTACTAAGCTTCAAAATAGTTTGTTTGTGTCCCACCTTAAAGTTACTCCATAGTAATAGTTTTTCTAACGTTTCTAATCTCGTTTCTAAATAAGGACGTTTTATTCTATCCTTAGGTGCCTTTTTGTAGTTCTTCTCAGCGTTTTTCAAGTTGTCTAATAGCTCCCTTTGGTACACCAGAAGGTCCTCAATTCCGATATTCGAAGTCATAATGTTTACAAACACACAAATTCACTAATTATGCAGTTATTTTTGACTAAAATGTATCTTCAATAATTCCTTATCGCTGTGGAATGCGGTAGCCTATTGTTCTCGCGGCTCGCTCGCAGTGGCCGGCCGGCGATCACTATCCGTCTCGAATTGGACCAAATGTTCAGGGCGATAAGGCTCACTTTTGTATTTGGGTATTTAGAAAATAAGGAGACGTGCTACACAAGTGTCGCGTTAAAACTAAGTGGACTGTATGTATATATATTAAGTACTAGCTGTGCCCAGTGGCGGATTTACCAGCAGGCTGAGTTGGCTTGAGCCTAGGGCGGCGGATTTTGGGGGGCGGCAAATTTGTCCCAAAAAAATTGTCTTACAGAAATAAAAAATAAATAAATACCTTAATGTTATTAGATTGCACCACCATTAACAACATTTACCGAATGTAAATTATTTTGTAATCTGTGTTCATTCATATTGTGTAAGGGTATTAAGGCAAACTTTAGTCCCTCTTATAAGCAATACATGATTGAGCTTTTCTTAGCTCAGAAATAACATTAAGCCTACAATATTTCCTTCCCCATAAAACCAAAATTTCCCTAGCACAATCTTTGATCCAGCCCATTATTGATTACGCTGACGCCTGCTTTTTAGACGCTACTGAGGAGCTATTAAATAAGCTTGAGCGCTTGCAAAACTTATGTATTCGGTTCGTCTTTGGTCTACGAAAGTACGATCACGTCTCCGACTTCCGCAAGGATCTCAAGTGGCTCCCTATCCGCCTTCGCCGGAACACTCGGATATTATGTCTCCTCTTCAACATCCTGCATAATCCACAATATCCATCCTATCTGCGAGAGCGTTTTTCCTTTGTAAAGCCTTCCAATGCTCCGTGCAGATCCCACCTCAAAACCCTTCTAAAGTTCCAACCTCATAGCACGGACTTCTACTCCTATTCCTTTTCCGTGCATGCAGTCAGACTGTGGAACTCACTGCCGCCTAACTTACGAAACTCACCTACTATCTCTCTTTTTAAGAAAAGAGTAAAAGAGCACTACCTTTCTTCATGACCTAAGTGTATATTTATATGTATTATAATTTATGTTTAAATTAATATGGTATGTAATATAAACTTTTTTTTTTTTTTGTAACTATTGTACACATTGTCTACAAATTTCTTGTCCTTCTCCTTTCGCAGGTCTGCTGGAAGAGATTTCTTTTAGAAATAAGCAGTACCTTTGTACATTTTTTATCTTATTTTCTGTTCCATTTGTCTTTTCCTGTTTGTGTACATAAATTGTTAAATAAATAAATAAATAAATAAATTACTTCTTGTGTAACCTACACTAAGTCGAGGGTTGTAAAAATATCCCCTAGATATATAATAATATGATCCCTAGTTTACAGTCATACCAATAACGGAAAAAATCTAATAAAATAAAGACAATAATAGTACAAGTTGCAATTTCATTGACAAAAAAATTAA
Source organism: Autographa pulchrina (assembly GCA_905475315.1). Taxonomy (NCBI): domain Eukaryota; kingdom Metazoa; phylum Arthropoda; class Insecta; order Lepidoptera; family Noctuidae; genus Autographa; species Autographa pulchrina. The sequence continues at coordinate 4,685,124 of FR997762.1, read as the reverse complement.
TATGATTAATTGATTATAGTACGGGAGCTAGCAACGTTTGGAAAGTAAGAATTTCAGGTCAGCTGATTTTGTGATATGTCGTCCTTCTTGCTCTTTCGGTTAGAGTCTGGGCTGTCTGGCTGGCGGGAGCGGTTGCGTTCATTAGTGCGCATCCTACCTGTCCAGGTGATAATCCTGGATTTTATAATCATTTTAAGAGGCGTAATTTTTAAATTTTTGTTTTTAAATAAGTCTACCTGACATACTTTTTTTATTGCCAGACAATTTTGACAATGCTAATTATGTGCCATACGCGATTTCTTTTAATTTTTTATAAAAAAATTTAAAGTATTTTATAATGTCTGTAAATTTAATATTATGTTATTTAAAGATAAGAAAAACTTAAAATTAATTTGCCAGACATTAATTCGATTGTTAAAACTTGAAAAAAAGGTCATGAAAAGTATTGCAGTACGATGCTAGTAGAAAGATCATAGACTTTATATATACATAGACTGCTACTATCGCTACTTTTCTGTTGGTACAAACGAAAGCACTTTTTAATCTGTCAGTTCCCGCTCGCTTAGGGATGTTCCGTGCGACGATAGACATCCATGTGTAAATATCGATAGTTGTGAATATTAACAGAGTCATTAAAAGGATTTGAGATAATATTAAAAACCAAATTAACTAAAAATCTAACTTTATAAATTAATGTAGCCGATACCAGCATCAAATTAATCAATTATAAGTTACCGAAAAAGTCCATACAAGCACACTTACCAATCAGAAACATAAAACTAAATAATTCCAAACGATCTTTGTAGAATTCTAAAAACTTTTGAACAATATTGTTTGTCAATCAGATTTTGTTATTCCAATTTTACTCATATTCAAATTATCCTGTTATCACATTTTTTTGTAAATGCTGGTTAACCCGTAATTCGCAACAGTGTAAGTACAAGTCGTGTTATCCTACATTTATCTATCTTATACATTTATCTTACTTATGATGTCATGAACATACAGAATCTGTTGGTAAAGTATTTTTTTAATAAATAAATAAATCAATTCAAGGAACACAAACTTAATTTTAAACAAAATTCTTGAGACAAAAAATAACTATCAAAAAATTTAACGGAACTGCTTCGGATGTGATTACACGCCAGCTTTTTTTAGAAAAGGCAAAGTTAAGCCTTCTAAAATATTAGAAAATTCTAAAGAGTACCAGTTAGCTTTTGAAAATATAATTACGGATAACGAAGAAGTACTTGAAACTACGTTTGTAACCTTGGAGAAATTTATTTGTCAAATGTATGGAGTTAAAAGTTCTTCGGATGTTAATAATGTTCGATTTCATTTATTTTTAAGTACGTTTAAGTCTAAAAAATCAAATGAGCACTTTGACAAAAAATTTCGAAACTTTGACTCATCTAGTTTGCCACCCTGTAAAGCGGTATTGCAACAGCATTTATTGAGGGTTCGTTACGTGACGAAAATTTGGAGAAATGCTCACTTAAAACATCCAACATCTTTATCTCCAATGGCTTTTGGTTGGACCATCAACGGTGACAAATATGATTTTGTCTGGTTTTTGGGAGATCAATTACCATCCTCAGTCGCAGATATTATTGTTCAAAGTAAGTATGAAATAGAACATTTATCAACAATAACTAAATGTTTTATAATGAACAAGAAGAATTATACTGTTTTTTTTTTCTGTTGCAGATGATAGAGTTTTAGAAGATAACGAAAGTTCCCAAGAAGATGATATGAATGAGACTGACAACGACAGCGACGATGATGATGATGATTATGAAGATGCTTCTTTTTTTTTGTGATTTAGTAATCAGGAAAATTTAAATAAAAAGTGTTGTTTTTGAAATTTTAATCTAATTTTATATTCCTATTTATGCTTATTTTTTTTTTAAACTTGCTCTGACTAGGACGGTTATTATTATTATTATTATTATTATATATACAATGACAAGTAATTTACTTTTGCAATGGTTCTCTGTCTTATTCTCAGCTTATTCTGCAACTGTCTCTCTCGAACTACTAGTATGATACTGCAATACTTTTCATGACCTTTTTTTGAAGGTTTAACAATCGAATTAATGTCTGGCAAATTAAATTAAGTTTTTCTTATCCTTAAATAACATAATATTAAAATTACAGACATTATAAAATACTTTAAAAATTTTATAAAAAATTAAAAGAAATCGCGTATGGCACATAATTAGCATTGTCAAAAATATCTGGCAATAAAAAAAGTATGTCGGCTACACCTAGGTATTTAAAAACAAAAAATTAAAAATTACGCATCTTAAAATGATTTTAAAATCCAGGATTATCACCTGGACAGGTAGGATGCGCACTAATGAACGCAACCGCTCCCGCCAGCCAGACAGCCCAGGCTCTAACCGAAAGAGCATGAAGGACGACATATCACAAAATCAGCTGACCTGAAATTCTTTCTCGAAAACGTTGCTAGCTCCTATACGATTATGACTACACGGAGAAAAGTATTATACTAAAATTGATTATCTTTTTTAAAAACAGTCATATTCTGTTTCTTATGTTGATTCAGGAATAAAATGTAGCAATAATTATCAAGCTTCAGCAAAAATTATATTTCTCAAGTTACTAAACTTTACTTACTGGAAACTCAAAAAATTACAAACCAGCTTAGTAAATATACTATTTATCTTTTTTTGTCAACCATTTATTAAAAATTAGTACAAGTATTCTTATATAGTTTAATATTTGTGATGAGAATACCAATTGTATAGAAACTAACTGTGCAGTTATTTTTGGAATCCAATGTCTTTAAATATCAGTATCATGCTTACTAGAAATTAGGTGCTGCTGTATGTAAGTATGTATTGATTTCATGGATTACATTATTTAGAAGCTAAGAAAATTTACTGGACAGGTTTAGAATGACTGTAATCAGTTCTTATTTTTCATAAGATATAATTTTTTTTAAACAAAGAATAATTTTTTAGTCTTTTAATTCTAAAACATTTTCTTCCACCGTCTTTTGACCGTGTAGGGTATCGAAATGCAGAGGTCAGAAGGGGCGGAAAAATTTGAATAGCCTACTGGCGGCAAATGTCTTAATCCGCCACTGGTTACCCCGTCAGCTGATATGTCAGCTTTATCAGCAGGTACTAAAATTATTTATTTGGAAAAATGTTATTCCCATATATAGAGTATACTTATTAGTATACTCTGGCATGCCCCACCGTAGTATAATGCATACCTTAGTAAACCATCATATGTGACTGAGTCACGCCAGTGTAATGAATAAATATTACTATTATTTATCCATAATATAATTTCTAGAACAGGATGTTCATTGTGAATCATTTTGGATATTGTTCTTTGTTTGGATATTTATTCATGTGGCCATAGTTTGAAAACCAGATGATTGGTATACAACATGTGGCACATTTCTGTATATACTTATTTGATTACAATTGATTGAGCAACATAGCAGTGCCTACATAAAACTTGCCAAGACAGTTAAAAAAAATAAAAAAGTACACAATAAAATTTTAAACATAAAACTAATTTAATTTGTTGCAGTAACATATAATTGTCTTCATTTTTATATGTTTCAGGTCCTTTGTCCATACCAATATTGACTGAAAGACGAATCACACTGAAACGACTTATCGCTGGCAGCTTCAAGCTGTTGATTCTGACTGCAAGAGCGGTCCATGTAGCGGTCCTGCCCGTGTATGGCCGGCCTAAGGCACCAATACTAAAAACGCCGAAACCAACTAAATGCGCCATGAAAAGCCATGGCGTTTATCAGTGTTATACTTTTAACCTTCCCACCATGCCATGCCAGTGAGTGGCAGCACTGTGCTCTTGTTTACATCGTCTCCGTACATTTTAATCTATATATATAAAAGAAAGTCGTGTTAGTTACACCATTTATAACTAAAGAACGGCTGGACCGATATGGCTGAAAATTGGTGGGGAGGTAGCTTAGAGCCAGGAGACGGACATAGGATACTTTTGTACATTTAAAAAAAAAAAAAACAATTAGGTAGTAGGTAGGTAGGTAGTAGGTAGGTAGGTAGTAGGTAGGTAGTAGGTAGGTAGTAGGTAGGTAGTAGGTAGGTAGGTAGTAGGTAGGTAGGTAGTAGGTAGGTAGGTAGTAGGTAGGTAGGTAGTAGGTAGGTAGGTAGTAGGTAGTGTTGGGCGTTATAACATATAACAGATAATATAATTCATTATACATTTCTAACGTTCCAACCATTATTTATTTGCAACAAAGACTGTTATAATATATATTATTTTCTATAGTAAGCGCATCGTTTCGGCAACGATCGGAGATACTCGGTAGTATTCGCCCGCCACTCGCTCGCCAAGTCGCCATTTCGGCCTTGAAAATAATTTTGTCGAACCTCACATCGTATTAAAGCGTCACACAAATATGAACTTTAACTCACAAATAACAAGAGTACATTTTTACCACCATTAAAATAATATATTTATAACATTTATTTTATATTAGTATGAAGTTAGTTTCATATTACATAATTATTAAAGCGCCAAACAAATATGTACTTTAACTTACAAATAACAAGAGCAAATTTTTAATATCGTTAAAATAATTTAATATTTATTTTATATTAGTGTGAATTTAGCTTCATAATACTGGCAAAAATTACTGCATGTCTTCTGCTCTATTGATAATTATTGTTTAAATTTGTTTTCGTTAGTTTGCCGCAGTTTGTTTTGATTTCGAACTTACGTTGCGAAGGCTCACGTAAGAGTTGAAATATCACAGTTTTTACGTAAAGTTATGGTAAAAAGTTGTTGTAAATAATAATTGTTGTAAATATATAATATAAGCTATAACTACGCCTGAATGAGATTTTTATATATTCAGACAGTCCTAAGCCTGTAACAAGTAGGAAGGCAAGTTCATTGAAATCAAAACTTTTTTTTTCTTTCTATACATTTTAAACCATGCAACGTTTAAAAATGAAATATGCTAAAAAGTGCTTGCTGTCTAATAAATAATAATAACCTTTTGTTATAACGTCCAATTGCAAAATGCTATTGTATTTATTATAACATACAGTATCTAGTGTTCCTTCAATACGATATAATATAATATATATTATAACAGTTAAAAACAACAGTTAGAAATTTATAATATAATGTATAATGCATTAGGAAAATATATCAGTTACGCCCAACTCTAGTAGTAGGTAGGTAGGTAGTAGGTAGGTAGGTAGTAGGTAGGTAGGTAGTAGGTAGGTAGGTAGTAGGTAGGTAGTAGGTAGTAGGTAGGTAGTAGGTAGGTAGTAGGTAGGTAGTAGGTAGGTAGTAGGTAGGTAGGTAGTAGGTAGGTAGTAGGTAGGTAGTAGGTAGGTAGTAGGTAGGTAGTAGGTAGGTAGTAGGTAGGTAGTAGGTAGGTAGTAGGTAGGTAGTAGGTAGGTAGTAGGTAGGTAGTAGGTAGGTAGTAGGTAGGTAGTAGGTAGGTAGTAGGTAGGTAGTAGGTAGGTAGTAGGTAGGTAGTAGGTAGGTAGTAGGTAGGTAGTAGGTAGGTAGTAGGTAGGTAGTAGGTAGGTAGTAGGTAGGTAGTAGGTAGGTAGTAGGTAGGTAGTAGGTAGGTAGTAGGTAGGTAGTAGGTAGGTAGTAGGTAGGTAGTAGGTAGGTAGTAGGTAGGTAGTAGGTAGGTAGTAAGTAGGTAGTAGGTAGGTAGTAGGTAGGTAGGTAGTAGGTAGGTAGTAGGTAGGTAGTAGCTAGGTAGTAGGTAGGTAGTAGGTAGGTAGTAGGTAGGTAGTAGGTAGGTAGTAGGTAGGTAGTAGGTAGGTAGTAGGTAGGTAGTAGGTAGGTAGTAGGTAGGTAGTAGGTAGGTAGTAGGTAGGTAGTAGGTAGGTAGTAGGTAGGTAGTAGGTAGGTAGTAGGTAGATAGTAGGTAGGTAGTAGGTAGGTAGTAGGTAGAAAAAATTGCATTGCAACGCATGCCGGGTACAGCTAGTTAGATATAAATCTTGTTAAGTGCTTATCGTTTCCTACTGATCATAGTTTTATCTATACTATAATATATAATATTATAAAGCTGAAGAGTTTGTTTGTTTGTTTTTTTGGTTGAACGCGCTAATCTCAGGAACTACTGGTTAGAATTGAAAAAATCTTTTTGTGTTAGATAGTCCATTCATCGAGGAAGGCTTTAGGATATATAACATTACGCTGCGACCAATAGGAGCTAAGCAGCAGTGAAAAATGTCACAAAAACGGGGAAAAATATTCATACTGTAAAGCTTCCGTTGCGTGCGCTGCGTAAACGGTTCGGGTTACCCAAAATATATGTATGAAAGAATTGTTCCTCTTTAAATGATCTAAAAAAATGTCTGCGACATTATATGTCTATCTTTCACGATTGACTCACTATAACCTTTTTTAATGTAATCATTTGGTCGAAATTAATGCATTATTGCCAATTATTTGCTACAGTTTTATCAACATAATATAAACTAAAATTATCATTTACGCAGAAATACTTTTTTTTTAAACTTCTTAATCGCGGTCATAATAACAGAAATTGACGCGGACGAAGTCGCGGGGATCAGCTATGTAACATAAAGCAATTTCTATGTGCAACTGTTATCTCGTTAATTCAACACTGATTTCGGACGCAATCTTAGTGAATTCAAAGTGACATAGTTCAGGACTTTTCCATGTGTGTGAGCTGAAAAGGACTTAAATATCATTAGTAACGTGAGTTATTGACTTTAAATGACAATATTAATAACCATTCATCAACAACATCAGTGCATTAAGTGATTAATTTAAAAACTGTTATATTGTTGGTGTCAGAATTCGTTTATTTTCACAGTCTTTGAAATAAGCTCCGCCCTCTGGCCAATCAACGACTGGTTTATGCAGTGCATTTGTGACACCTAGTGACATCTAGTATTCCCAAATTGCGTTAAACAATAAGCGACATCTAGTAAACTGTTTTGTAACTCGTTGGTCTATCTATACCATCAATAACATCGATCATCAATATGTCATCTAATACCAAAACCAACAAAACTAGCCGCAAGATGCCGCTACTAGTCACAAACAGCAAAAGTCAAAATGAAATTAACAAAAAGTGCACAACTGAAACTACTGGGGGGCAAAGTCTAACACCTTCAGAGGAATTGAATGTTACACTAAGGAAAAAGCAGGTCGTGCATAAACCTGTAACGGAAAGAGCCCGATTAAGCAGTATTTCACCAGAAATCACTCCTTGGTCTACTCCTACGACCGCAATCCCTGAAATCCTTGTAATTCCAGACTTGGACACATCGCCGAATATCCTTGATGATGAGACTGTCACTACTGAACAAATATTATCAAGAAGCATGGATTGCACATTCAATAATTCCATATCTACTCAAGTCACAAACAAAACCATACCTACTAGAGTTACAGATGGAACTTAGTTCTACACAAAATGAACTAGAAAGTATTATTCTTGAAAATAATGATTTCCGATTACAAGTTGCTAAGTTAACCAAAGAAAATAATACTCTCGAGGCCTTTCTTTCTAAAACACCACCAAGGAAAAATAAGTTATGTACTAGTACAATGAAAAAACACAGGCGTTCCTTGCAATATTCAGATCTCATTATCGCTACGCCGCCTAGATTATCTACTGCACACGAAACTTCGAATCTTGCCAGCGAGACTGTCTCAAACCTGCAACTGAAGATCCTAGCGATGGAACAGCAACTGACGCAAGCCAAGAACCAAATATTGGTACTCAATAAAGAAATCCTCGTCTTACAGCAAGCCTTAGAAACAAAACAGAACGCGCATCTCTTATCCACTAGTAGTAACACAGACGTGGCTCCTCTAACCTACAGCGAGCGACGGAAGTTGTGTATCCTCACTAACAGTACTTTCTATGGTACATTGCAATATGTCGAAGATACTTTTGGCGAACAATTTGAATTTATTCGTTATGTAAAACCTAATTATGATATAAAACACCTTCTCAATGACATAGATGAGAAATTATGTAAATATAATATGAATGACTACTTATTGTATAATCATGTTGGGTGAGAAAGAGTTTAAAGGTTCTTGTAATTACTTACAAAGGAATAATAGAAAATATAAGAAAAGCACTAGATCATATCATACATACAAATATTGTTATCTGTACTCCCACATACGTGTGCGGAGCTCTGATATATAACTATAATGTAGAAATATTTAGTAATTTATTGTATGCAGAACTAAATAATAGTACATATGCCTATTTCTATAATACGAATATTCCTGTTTCTCTTGACATGTTCTCGTACAAAACCGGAAAACTTAATAAAAATGGAATAGTGTGCATCTATAACAATATATTGGATAATATTAACTTTGATGATAGATACTATAACTGTCCCAAAACCAACCTACCTCAAATAAATGAGTTTTTTCTTGTGTAAGTTCAATAACAACGTAACTTCTAACATAGCATCTGTTTCTAAAAATAAGCAAAAACCAAAGACAAAAATAACACACAAAAAAATATTAATATATTACCAAAATGTAAGAGGTCTACGTTCTAAAACTGCCATGTTTCGCAATAATATCAGTGCTTTATCCTGTGACATCATCACCCTAACTGAAACATTTCTTAACAGTTCTATCTTTGATGCTGAGTTATTTCCTCCTGGTTATGTAGTACTTCGTAAAGATCGAGCTGGTGATGTCGGATGGGGTGGTGTTCTGTTAGCAGTGAAGAACTGCTACACCGTCAAAAGAATTACAATTATTGACGATTTAACTGACGATAAGGAACTATTATTTGCTATGGTCACTTGGAAAAATGTCAAGTTGTTAATATGCGTTGTGTATCTACCACCTAGCTATAGCGACAAGCGATACCTAGACGTTTTAACCTGTATAGAAAACTTAACAAATACATATTCTGAATACCAGCTTATTATTGTAGGTGATTTTAATTTAAAGTCTTGTAGTACCACTGTGCGAACGCAATTTGAAAACTTTTTACTCTACTGTAAGCTGACACAATGTAATAACAATAGCAATAAATATGGAAGCATCCTAGATCTGGTATTAACGAATCTTAACCCTAGAAGCATAACTGTAACCCCTGACGTTGGATCACTGGTCCCCATGGATGCGTACCACCCTCCACTTGAGGTAATCGTCACACTACCAAGAAATACACCAATAAATCAGTCACCGCCTAAATCAACTCAACAGTTAATTGTATCCTCAATGGAATTTTAGAAAGGCTGACTTCCATGGTCTTTACTGTGATATTGCCAATGCTGACTGGACAGATATATTTCAACAGCAAGACACTAATGCTGCCGTAGACATTCTGTATAACAAACTTAATTATATACTTAGTAAACGAGTGCCAACTAAAAGAATTTCTAGTCAACGTAAATATATATACCCAATATGGTATACTACTGAAATTATAAATAATATAAAACTAAAATATTTCAATTTAAAAAAATATAAAGTTCATGGATACCAGTTTAATAGAGAACTATTTAAGTATTATCGGTCAAAAATAAAATACCTCATAGATATAGCGTTTAGGCAATATTTGGATAATGTTGAAAATAATGTTAAAAATGATCCTTCTAATTTCTGGCAATATGTAAAGGATAAGCGCAGAAATAGACTGGATAATAAGGAGTTTATTTACCAAAACAAAACTGTAGAAGGACAGGACGCTGTTGATGCTTTTGCTCAATATTTCAGTTCTGTTTTTCACTCTAACACTCCACGTCTTGACCCAGTGGCAGCGGAGAGTGAAGCCACCGATAACGTCAACGTTTCCAGTGTCAGTATTGATAATGTTACAGTAATGGAGTTGAGACGAGCAGTCCGCAAACTAAAGGCATCATCTGCTTCTGGTCCTGATAACATACCACCTTTTTTAGTTAAGGATTGTTTGTCTGTTCTAGAAGAACCCCTATTATACATATTTAACCTTTCAATCCAACACAGTCTTTATCCTAGTAAATGGAAACTATCTAGAGTCGCACCAGTACCTAAAAGTGGGTCATCTACTGATGTGTCAAACTATAGGCCAATAGCCGTGCTGTCCGTTTTCGGAAAGATCTTCGAGTCTGTTCTCAACAACTCTATATTTGGACAAATTAAGGGGCGTCTAAGCAATTGTCAGCATGGTTTTCGTCCTGCTCGCTCAACATTGACAAATCATATACAGTTCGTCGACTACGTACGAGCTTATATGAAGTCTGGATGTCAAATTGATGCAGCATTTTTTTACTTTAAAAAAGCCTTCGACCTCGTTGATAATGATGTCCTTCTAGTCAAACTAGCTTATCTCGGATTCGATAAACAACTGTTGAGATTCATGGCAGACTATCTTAAGGATCGTAGGCAGTACGTTAGATTAGGAATCCATCAATCTCCAGAATATTACACTCGCTCAGGAGTAAGTCAGGGCAGCACTCTCGGGCCCACACAGTTCCTCCTTATGATAAATGATTTGCCAAGTGTAGTCACTAACGCACAATGTTTAATGTTTGCAGATGACTTAAAGTTGTTTCTCTATGTTAGTAATAAAGAGGACTGTGTAGCATTACAAAATGACATCGATGCAGTGTTCAATTGGAGTGTTAAAAATAAACTGTATTTCAACGTTGCAAAATGTCAAACAATGACTTTTTCCTGGGCTCGGTCTCCAATCGTAAATAATTATATGTTGGCTGGTGAATCCCTGCAATGTGTATCCGTGACTTGGGGTTAACGCTAGACAAAAAATTAACATTTCACCAACACATATTAGGGATATGTAAAGACGCTAACAGGTCCCTTGGCTTTATAATTAGAACCTCTTTTCAATTTAAGAACCTCCAGGTATTAATATTACTTTATAATTCGTACGTGCGCAGTAAACTAGAATATAACGCCATAGTCTGGAAACCTCATGAAAAATTATATTCACTCATGGTTGAAAGAGTTCAGCGTAAATTTGCAAGATTTATCTACAAGCGCCAATATGGATACTATCCGTTTTTATATCCGTCGTTGTTTGTGTCCGGAATGGTCGGTTTGGATACCTTACAACTTCGGAGGGATTATGTACATTTAATACATTACTACCTTATGCTAGCTAATAAAGTGGACAATCCATCGGTACGTGAAACAATGTTCTTTTATGTGCCCGACGGCTACACACGGGGCAGTGGTCGGCGCCAGCACAGACTCTTCTGTTATCCCCCTGCACGGCACTCTCCTCACGCTAATTATTGCCCAACCGCCAAAGCAATCACTTTATTTAATGATTTATTAAACGCCAGACCGGATGTTGACATATTTTTTGATTCGCTGCTTGTTTTTGCAAAAAATGTTAAGTTATTTTTAGATAAAACATAGTTATAGGTTAAATTGGTTTGTTTAATGTTAGATATTATTTTTATTTTATTTTTTGTATTGTTAGATCTAAGTATATTTCATGTATCCATATCTTATTTTCTTAGACATGTAAGCGTTTTGGTGTAAACTGTAAGCTTATATTGTTCTTCTTCTTAAATAAATAATTCGATCCAAATATTGTATGCCACCTTCCGAGAAACTACCCCCCGGTAACAACTTACCATGGCCGACGTGGAAATCTATGAATAGACTCCGGACCCAAGTCGGCCGGTGTAAAGAAAATGTGTATCGGTGGGGTTACAGCGCACACGAGCCCTGTGAGTGTGGTACCTCTCCCCAGACCATGGCTCACTTGCTAAGCTGCCCAGCGTGTCCCACCACCTGCACACGCGAGGACCTGTACAAAGCTACAGATAACGCTGTCCGCGTGGCTGAGTACTGGTCCACAAAAATCTAGCTACTATGCCATTGATCGATACGCTAAGAAGAACCTGGATAAAAGGAAAAAAATCTGCAAATGTTACTGGTCTCTCAAGGAAGAAAAATAAATTTTCATTTTTAACCGAGGAAAACGGAGGAGGTTCTCAATTCGACGCGTATATATTTTTTTTTTTATGTTTGATCACGCATAACTTTTTACAGAGTAGTCCGATTTTGATAATTCTTATTATATTGGAAAGGGTATACTCCAAAGTTGGTCCCATATAAATATGGAAAAAGAATTACCACCCTAAGGGTAGGAAAACAGGGGTTGATTGATTGTTCACTCACTGATTGTAATGTATTACCACGCGTAACTTTTTACAGAGTAGTTCGATTTTGATAATTCTTTTTTTATTGAATATGCTATACCTAGAAGTTGATACCATATAAATTTGGAAAAAATATTCCAATCCTAAGGGTAGAAAAACAGGGATATCTAGATTGTTCACCAACTGATTGTAATATATGACCACGCGTTTACAGAGTACTTAGTCCGATTTTGATAATTCTTTTTTTATTAGATAGGGTATACCTCGAAGCTGGTCCCATATAATCTTACCCTAAGGGTGGGAAAATAGGGGTGATTTATTGTTCAATCACAGATTTTAATGCTGAGTTGTGATTACAAGAAAAACCTCACGATGAATGAGCTTTAGACCTGTCAGTCTCTTGTGAGTAGACCTCTTTGTCTCTGCATTTCTGCTAAAGTTCGTTCATCGTAAAAAATAATAAAAAATTAAGCATGTAATAGCAATCCCACCAAAAACATTCAATGTAAAAAAAAGCCAAGTCTCTCTATGCAATTCTTCCATCGTAAAAAGTTTTGAGATCGCATAGGAGCCAAGTCCTGTTCAACTTAATTTGTAATAATAAATCAATATTATGTGACTATATCAATAGTTTTGTTTTCATTACAATAACAGTTACTTGGCCATGAGCACAAGTTAAAGGTCGTTTGCTCCTTGTAATTACGTGCAAATACCGTTGAATTTATATATTATGGACATCGTTTTGTAACTGATTGGAATTTGAGATCACTATGGACTAAACATGCGCCATAGTGCATGTGCTGTTCACTGATCTTGGATGATACCGACTGTCGGTTAAGGTGTCCTGATATTATTTATTATTTACTTGCAACTCCTCCAAATATGCCGTTTTATATTTGTATCTTATTGTGCTCATGGCCAAGTCACTATTATTGTAATGAAAACAAAATTATTGATATAGTCACATAATATTGATTTATTATTACAAATTAAGTTGAACAGGACTTGGCTCCTATGCGATCTCAAAACTTTTTACGATGGAAGAATTGCATAGAGAGACTTGGCTTTTTTTTACATTGAATGTTTTTGGTGGGATCTCATTTATTTTTTGTAGGTCTCTTTCTTTTCTTTTTATAAATAAACAAAATTGCTATAAAAAATATTTGCTTTTTGTACATAAACAAAGAACAAAGTTAACAATGCAGTCGAAATTCATATACCATGTTCTTGTAAAACCGCAAATATAAATTTGTTTCATATTATTTACTATGGTATATAATTTATTACCGTTTTTATAATTTTCCCTTTACATGTAGCTAAAAACCTATCTTGGTGCCAAATTTGAAGGTTCTAAGTTTGCTAGAAGTACCTTAGATTTTTGATGATCGGTCAGTGAGTGAGTCAGTGAGTGACAAAATGGTGCAACTTTGATCGCTCATAACTCGTAAACTATTAGTTCAAAACTTCAAATGTCATGTAATTTTGAGGCTGAGCTTGTTTTAATACTTACTCTAGGTCATCGAAAACCTAAACCCCTAGCTTTATCCGTATCGATGATACAGGGGGGGTGAAATAGCCGCGAAACGCTTCGAGAAAAGAATGGTACGGCCGTGCCCGTTTGCTCGAGACTTGGCTGGGGCACTGCCGTGCCCCCAGATAAAGTAATTAGTAGATTATAGCCACAAAAAAATATAAAATAAAAACTTTAACAAAAAAATTAAACCGCCGAAAAAACTGAAAAGCAAAAAATAACATACCTTTTTTTATTTACTCTTAATAACTAATAATGTAAGTATACCTAAGTAATTTTGAGTCGGCGCCAAACTATCAACCGTCATTGCAACTGTTGCTACTGTGGCATTTTCTCTGTTCAATCCTAATAATTGGTGCAAAAACGACATGGATTACATATTATTGGTAGGAGATAAATATTATAGAGACTGTATTGTACTGCCGCGCATCAAGCTTTACGTTACGTAAGTATATGTAATTAATTAAAATTAAACTTTAACAGCTAATCGGCTCTACAATATACCTCGGAAAGAAGAATCTCGTTACATTAACGATTACAATCCAGCGATACTTCTTGCTTGGAACGGCAACATGGACTTGCAGTATGTAGGGGAAAAAACAGCAGTTTTAAATTATTATATTACTAAATATACAACTAAGGGCGAAAAAAGTCATGCAGTGGACAATTTCGATACTATTAACTCTACCAAATCTCTCGCTAGTAGGCTCTTTAATGTTGGTCTTCGAGGTCTTAATAATAGAGAATGTGGTGCTCTTGAAGCCAGTGATACGCTCTTAGGAATATCTCTTTATGGCACCGATCTGCAGACTACAATCCGATGGCTTGACGTAAATATGTATCGCAATCGAAGAGTAAAAACCAAAAAAGAGATTAACCAACTTGAATCAGATTCTACCGATATTTTCTTTGAATCTTGGGTTGATAATTATTATCCTCAACGTCCTACGGATTTAGATAGTATGAATTTATATAATTTCGCTAGGTGGTTTGACATAGTTTCGACTCCACCCTCTTCAGGGCCAGACATACAAATATATTTAAAAATATCATCTAATAAATATTTAAAGAAACGACAAAGACCTTATTTAATAAATCATTATACTTACGATGTTAATAAGCACCCAGAAAAATATTATTTTTCGCTATTGTTAATGTTTTTACCGTGGCGAGATTTAACTATACTGAAGGCTGGTCAAAGTACTTACACTGAAGCCTTCAACCTTCTGAAAAATCAAATTAAAGACGGACTTGATTATGGAGAAATACAGGCAGAATTCTTAAATAACATAGAGAGAGCATTCGAAATGATTGAAGAAAAAGTAGGAGAAATCGAAAGAAATCGACAGGAAGAGGATCAGGAAGATGACGGTATAGAGAATCCATTGGATTTCTTGCCAGTTGAAGCTGTTAATGCAATGGAAGATTTTATTTTAGAAAGGCTAAAGATTCGGTATCAGAAGATGAGCTCGAAAAAATGATGAAAGGTTTGAATGTCGACCAAAACCGTATTTTCGATACAATTTGTAGAGCTTTAGTAGACAAAAACGCTATTTTGAGACTATTTGTCAGTGGTACAGGCGGCAAAGGAAAAAGTTATTTGATCAGCACTATTAAAAGTTGGGTTAAAAAACGTTTAGACAAATTAGTAGCCGTTGCAGCGCCCACTGGCATTGCCGCTTTTAATGTAAACGGTCTCACCATACACCGGCTACTCCAGCTGCCAGTAGAACACGGAAGCAGTCCGAAGTACACTTCCTTATCAGACCAAGTGTCAAAAGTTTTAAGAAGCGATTTAAGCAATGTAGTTCTTTTGATTATTGATGAAGTTTCAATGATATCTAACGTTACATTAATGTTTATTCATCTACGGTTAACCGAAATTTATGACACTAGTGATGTGGATGACGGCTGGTTTGGCTGAATTAATATTGTATTATTTGGAGATCTACTCCAGCTGCCACCAGTGCGACAACTTTCGCCATTCGAAGATATGAGGTCGTCTGATGTGCAAAAATTATTAGGTTCTCTTAGTGCACCGAATTTATGGAAACGACTATTTTCATACGACGAATTAACCATTAACATGAGACAAAAAAAAGACCATCTCTTCAGCGAAGTGTTGAATCGTGTAAGAATGGGTGTAGTAACGACAAGTGATCATCATACGTTAGCTCATAGACCCCTAAAATTAACTTCCCAAAATCAAAATGACCAGCTTAAAGAAATTATTGACTATTTTAAATTACTACCTGATAATACTGTTTGTTTATTCCCTACGAAAAATATGTGTAACCAGTTTAATAATGCAATGTTGGAAAGTATGGAACAACCGGAAATTACATTAAATTCAATCGATGAAATAGACTGTCCACGGTATCTAAGCAAGCGAGCAAAGGAAGTGCTGAAAAAGAACGAGGATGATTCATCATTAACCGCTGGGTTAGAAAACGTAATCACCATCAAATTGGGTGCGCGAGTTATGTTGCGTAGGAATCTAGACACGCGGCCGCGTGTCAAGCCAAGTTCAAGCAAACTGGCTGGACAGCGCCAAGTGTATCATTACACGAACCACTTGGTGAAACTTTTGACCCTTCCATAACTAAAAAGCTCTTTAACGTAAACACATAAAACTACGTGTGTATTATTATATCCATAAGGACATCTAGAAGCCCAAATTTCATGAAGCTAGCTCAAACGGTTCAAAATCAAAATCAATAATTTTAACACTGACTGACTGACATATAGTACCTAAACCTAACTTACTTCCAGATGACCTAGACAGATTAAATTTGGAATCCAGCTCGGTAATTGTGTGTAAGCGAAGGAAAAAGTCTAAAAATAAAAAAAGTTAAAAAATAGGGGGGTTCCCCATACAAAATTTTGTTTTTTTTTAATTGTAGCCTTGGAACACAGTCAAATCTAACCTACTTTAGGATCTCACATTTTTAAATGACAGCAATTGTTATAGGTATCCAATAAAGCAAAGAAATAGAGTTTAATTCTTGTTCATAATGTTATTTTGTTCCTATAAATACATATTTGGATTTTACATAGAACTTGGCACTCATTTAGATCTCCATTCTTTTTGTGTATTGAACTTGGCTTTCCTTTTTTACATTTATGTTTTTGGTGGGATTTTATCATTACCTAATGCACGTACAGCGACAACGGTTTACGTACATTGTGTACGTTTGACGTACATCATTTTAGGATATAATAGATCGGTTTCTAAAATGGTGGCTCTGCGTTTGGGTTTGAAACGCTCGGGTCATGGGGTCCTAGTGCACGAAATCTTTTCAATGAACTTTTGTTAGATTCTACTCGTGATCAGAGGGCTGGTATGTTCCTTGCACAGAGAATCGGCATAGCCATTCAACGTAGCAATGCTGCCAGCCTTCTATCTAGGCACGTTTCCCGCCATTGACAAGGATGATGATAAGTTTTTTTTTGACGCGTGTTAGTATTATTTATTTATATAAGATTTAATTTTAGTGTAGTTGTTTTATAAAGATGTAACATGAAAATAACGTACATTCAATAGAAGTACATTTTCTGTCAAGAACTAAATTTATTTCGATACCTCTACCAAATACGTCACATCACTACCGAGGCAAAAAAAGTGGACAGTATTGCTGCAAGCAACCCTTAAAACTATATATCTATCCTTCTTTTTCACAGTGAATGTGTCATAGGTTAGTAGAGTATAACTATAGTGAAATTTGACGCTCTAATTTCTCTAAGCCCATACCTATACTAGTCTATGGATTTTCCATCATAGAGAGATGATATGATATACTCTTTGGTGAAGCGATTGTGACAGACATTTTTGAATATTATTTTTAAACATTTGTTTCTTCATGAGTAAGTAGTTGAACTTATTATTATAACATAGAGATATATATTATACTTGTTCAAGTAAATCGCTTCGCGTTTGGCTACCATTAGATTAGACTATTCACTATAGATAACTATAGACCGCTAGTATCGCTAGTTTTCCATCGTGCCAAGCGAGAGCACTTTTTGTCTGTATCTAGTACATTCGTTTACTGATTTAAAGTTATTTTTCGCGCAACGACAGACATATGCGAAAATATCGATGGTTTCGACATTGTTAGGATAATATTAGGGTTTTAGATAGTTTTATTAAAATGGCCGCGGCGCGCTCCGTCTTGATACAAAATTTACGATAAAACTAGTTCATACTAGTGCTCACGGTTCATACACCGATAGGCTCACTCTTTAGTTTCTATACTCTAAGGTCACAGTACTTTTGTAATAGCCGGTCGATAATTTATGAAAGCTTTGTGTGATTTTCCGAAATAACCTATTCCGTGTCTGTAGCAGTCTATTCCGTTGAGTTGAGCATAGAGAAAAGTAATTAAGTAGGGAATAGAGAGACCTCTCGTGGCTAAAACGTGTCGCCCTAGCAAGCGAGCGAACTCTGGTAGTTGAGATGTTAAAACTAACGTACACAGTACACACACATACGCAATTCTATTTTCTTTGTGTGAGTGATGCTACAGTAGCGGCCTCTGGTGGTTGCTATTATAAACTACCGTATACGTTTACACACACATACGTAATTTGATTTTCTTTGTGTGTATTAAATAAAACCCAATAATTCATTTTAATACTGTAAAGTTTATTAAATTATTTTTTACAAGTCTTAAAGCTAGTATGTACAATTTAATAATAATAGGACAATTTAGTTATTCTTACAATGTTAAAAAACATAAATTAAGAATCAATCATAACATTTATATGAACTAAGTAATATAATAACATAAAGCAAAATCACCACGAAGGAAAAAATTATAAACCATATAGGGCACAAGTAATAACAACCATTATTGCACAATTATTCATTTGCTAACAATGTTATAAACCTTAATTATAAATCATCAAACATAACATTTTTATGAACTAACATAATGACATAAAGCAACATCAGGGGCCCGATGCCGCTATTTTAAGTCAGTGAGTGGTAGGTTAATAAACGTTCCAGTGTACCTACTTGTTATTGTGCCTAATTTTCGTATTCAGATTAAAATATAAATATAAAATATAAATTTTAATGATGGACCATATAGGGAGCAAGGAATAACAATCATTGTTGCACAATTATTTGTTTGCTAACAATGTTATAAAACATCAAACATAACATCTATAATTATGAACTAATATAATAAGAAAGCAACATCAGTACGTAGGAAAACAATAATTTACTATAATTATGTATTTTTTTTTGTTATTTTACAAGTCGCTCTAAAGCTAGTATAAATGAACACTTATAGACCCTCTGGGGCACAATTCACACGAAACTTTTATGAATTTATACACCGAACACTTCTCGTTCAACCACTTTATCGATTTTGAAAAACAAACACAATTTTCACAAAACTAATTAACGAATTATGTACAAAAAACCTTTTTACTGAATGTCCTTTGGTGAAAACCGTATATAAATTAATGTATTTATCTTATTTTAATTATTTTATTAAAATAATTTTGAAAAAGATTGTTTACGCTTGACAGTCTTTAAACCACAGAAAACTTATCTAAAATATAAATTACGGAACACAAAATATAGATGGCAGCACCATTTTTGCGAAATCTTCGTTGTATGAGAGTTTCACCCCCGTGGAGTTGAGTATCTCCTCCGGGTAGTGCAGTTAGTCGTTCTGTTTACTAAACGAGATAGAGACTCCAAGTTTTGTGTTGAAAATACTTATGTCGATGTCTAGAAAAAAGTGTTGTGTTCCAGGGTGTATGGACTCAGGAAGTAAGCTATTTCAGTTCTTTATATC
This sequence comes from Autographa pulchrina, assembly GCA_905475315.1. Classification (NCBI taxonomy): domain Eukaryota; kingdom Metazoa; phylum Arthropoda; class Insecta; order Lepidoptera; family Noctuidae; genus Autographa; species Autographa pulchrina. Next base: position 4,665,643 of record FR997762.1, on the reverse strand, counting down.
ACTTACTATACATAACCACTAATTCACGTAAATTGAACTTCCACTTACCTACTTTGCTCCTATTCTTACTTTTCCAAAATACCTGAGTAACCATATTTTGTCTTTGGGTTTGTGATTACTATTCTTTTGTAATTATATAAATATTTAGACAAGCATTGTGTTGTTATGGTTCCATACATACAGAAATTATGTGGATACAGCGTCATAGCTAGGGGCTTGCCAGGTGGGCGGCTGCTAGGGGCGCAACTTTCAGGAGACCCCTAGCTACGATGCTATGTAGATACATCAACCTTACTAACACTGATAAAAGTGCTCAATATAGTTTCATATTAATTTACACTGTCAACTGGAATTAAATTATGTGTTGACAAAAACTTTTATTTTGCTCTATTTAAATATCAGTCCGTTTTATTCTTAACTAGCGACCTGCCCCGGCTTTGCACGGGTGCAATGCTGATACTAAATATACTACATAATCATAAAGTGTTGTAGGGCGAAGCGCGGCCTTCAACGCACTATTTGGTATAGGCACGCGCTCCCCGGCCCCCCGGTCGGTACCGCCGCAACCGCTATGTCCCTGCATTTTAAATCTGTAATATCTTCGAAAATATTCATTTAAATTACATGCTGTAAAGGGCCATATTGATCTTTATTACATGCACAATGTATTTAAGGTACTTAATTGGATAAGGATTAATGCCGTATTGCTTAAAATTTTCGCTTTTTCGTTAATAAGTAATAAATAAAGGATAAAAATGGTTATTGTGGGTTATCCTCAAGAGATAGACATATACCATAGCAGACTTTTTTGTAGACCCTTTTAAGTTGTACAATACTGTAGTACATTACTTTGATCTATCTCGTAGGGTTCAGCCAGCGTTTGCAATGTAAGCGCAAAAAAGTGTGTTTATTTACGACCTTACATAAAAAACTCTAAGATTATCAGTGTTTCTCTACTTTATTATGCATGTATTATACATATAAACCTTCCTCTTGAATCACTATCTATTAAAAAAACCGCATCAAAATCCGTTGCGTAGTTTCAAAGATTTAAGCATACAAAGGGACATAGGGACAGAGAAAGCGACTTTGTTTTATACTATGTACTGTATGTAGTGATACATAATATGCTATAATTATATATTATATTCTTTAGTGTCAGTTAAAAATGTTAGCACAGTTTTGTTTTGGATTTGTTTAACTTTCTATCTCATTACAATTAGTTCTAGTTGTTAATTCATTTAAAATAATACTATTTAAGATATTTATGACACTGAGACTAGACTGAGAGTATTGTTGGCCTGAGATATTGTATTTCAATCCCAAGTCAAAGATGAAAGGCATTATTTATATTTTTCTAAGCAAAACATTTTTCATAGGATATTTGATTATTTGTTTCAGATTCGCATCGAACAATGCATTTGTTTCTAAATCCATCAAAAGACCATCGGTTGAGCAACATAGCAGTGCCCAAATTAAATTTGCCAGGTCAGTTAAAAATCGAACTGCACAGTATATTACCTATATGGTGTACAACAAATTTAGTTTGTTGCAGTAAGATGTAATTGTCTTCATTTTATATGTTTCAGGTCCTTTGTCCAACTCCATACCAATATTTTCATTTGCTGAAAGAAGACCTTTGAGAAAAATACAAAATTCTTCAATACCTGTACCATCAACCTCTTCTTCAGTTACCCCCTCAGCTGATACGTCAGCTTTCTCAGCAGGTACTAAAATTATTTATTTGGAAAAATGTTATTCCCATATATAGAGTATACTTATTAGTATACTCTGGCATGCCCCACCGTAGTATAATGCATACCTTAGTAAACCATCATATGTGACTGAGTCACGCCAGTATAATGAATAAATATTACTATTATTTATCCATAACTAGCTGTACCCGGCATGCGTTGCAATGCAATTTTTTCTACCTACTACCTACCTACTACCTACCTACTACCTACCTACTACCTACCTACTACCTACCTACTACCTACCTACTACCTACCTACTACCTACCTACCTACTACCTACCTACCTACTACCTACCTACCTACTACCTACCTACCTACTACCTACCTACTACCTACCTACCTACTACCTACCTACCTACTACCTACCTACCTACTACCTACCTACCTACCTACCTACTTACCTACTACCTACCTACCTACTACCTACCTACCTACTACCTACCTACCTACTACCTACCTACCTACTACCTACCTACTACCTACCTACCTACTACCTACCTACCTACTACCTACCTACCTACCTGCTACCTACCTACCTACTACCTACCTACCTACTACCTACCTACCTACTACCTACCTACCTACTACCTACCTACCTACTACCTACCTACCTACTACCTACCTACCTACTACCTACCTACCTACTACCTACCTACCTACTACCTACCTACCTACTACCTACCTACCACCTACCTACCTACTACCTACCTACCTACCTACCTACTACCTACCTACCTACTACCTACCTACCTACTACCTACCTACCTACCTACCTACTACCTACCTACCTACTACCTACCTACCTACTACCTACCTACCTACTACCTACCTACCTACTACCTACCTACCTACTACCTACTACCTACCTACCTACCTACTACCTACCTACCTACTACCTACCTACCTACTACCTACCTACCTACTACCTACCTACCTACTACCTACCTACCTACTCCCTAATTGTTTTTTTTTTTTTTAAATGTACAAAAGTATCCTATGTCCGTCTCCTGGCTCTAAGCTACCTCCCCACCAATTTTCAGCCATATCGGTCCAGCCGTTCTTTAGTTATAAATGGTGTAACTAACACGACTTTCTTTTATATATATAGATACTAGCTGTGTCCCGCGGTTTCACCCGCGTGAATACCTAGGTCCCGTTCCCGGTGCCTTTGTATATAATAACAGACAAATAATTAGCAATAAATTAAAATTGCGACTATAATTTGAGATTTAAACCATCCTATCTCTCAAGTTGGATCGAACTGCACATGGTGTGCGAATTTTATTATAATCGGTTAAGTGGTTTAGGAGTCCATTGAGGACAAACATTGTGACACGAGATTTATATATATTAAGATAATTTCTAGAACAGGATGTTCATTGTGAACCATTTTGGATGTTGTTCTCTGTTTGGATATTTATTCATGTGGCCATAGTTTGAAAACCAGATGATTGGTATACAACATGTGGCACATTTCTGTATATACTTATTTGATTACAATTGATTGAGCAACATAGCAGTGCCTACAATAAACTTGCCAAGACAGTTAAAAAAAATAAAAAAGTACACAATAAACTAATTTTAAACATAAAACTAATATAATTTGTTGCAGTAACATATAATTGTCTTCATTTTTATATGTTTCAGGTCCTTTGTCCATACCAATATTGACTGAAAGACGACTGAAACGTATTCAAGTGTATACCAGAAACAAAAATATAGGCCTACAATTCGACTCCTCCTACTAAAATATAACGACTGCGCGTGTGGGCGACGCGACTACATGACTTAGTTTTATATTTGTATTTGTTATATTTGTATTTATATTTGTGTATCGATATTTAAATTTGAATAAACGGTGGAGCGCGGGCAAGGAGGCGTACCTACGCCGTACGCGTCACAGGGACGCGACCATTCGGGGTTCGCATCGCGCGCGCGCCAAGGATAAAACCGGCGGCGCACGTAGTCCATTCAAAGTCTGTAAGGTGAACGCACGTACGCGCCTCCTTGCTCCCGCTTGCACGAATTAAACAATAACTTCATCTTTTTACTTGTCCACCCTTTACATGGTCCTTCGAGCCGGATCAGTAATCAGATACATACAGATTCAAGCTTAATCCATTAAGATATTCGCTTTACGCAAACCGCATGTATCGCACGCCGCCCGCTTACAACAAAATGGTGGGCACAAGAAGCACGGTGCGTCGGGAGCGTGAACAGCAGTCTAGTTCAGACCAAAAACCGGGCAGCAGCCTAAGACGACCCACTGACCAGATCATGGCTAAATCTTCTTCGGCGAGCACATCAGTGAAGGTGAGGAGGGCGCAGCTGGTTTTCGAAGCCTCTCAAGAGAAAACACAGCTACAAATGGATCTTATAGACAAAAAACTAGCCGTTGACCTAGCCGAGCTGGACAGCAACAGCTCACAATCACTGGCAGGTATTGAGCCTGCGGAAAGCGAAGTTGGTTCTCGCGTGGAAGAGTGGTTGCGAACAAGTCAGGAGGTGAAAACTCAGTGCGTCACCATTGGTAACGACGACGCGCTGTGCCCGGCACGTCAGCAAGACGCGATCTTGCAGCAAATGGGGGACGCCGGCCCACAACCACCTGGAACAAACACCACACCCAAACGTAACACTGAAGACACCATGCACATGCTGGCGTGTGCGCTCAAAGACCTAGCTCAAAGATCCGGCCGTCTGTTGTGACTAGCGGTCCGAACCAAGTTCGATCGTCTGTTAATACTATAATAGTATTAACAGACGATCGAACTTGGTTCGGGCCGGACAGCGGATTTGGTACGCTCCGTACCATATCCGGTCGTCTGGAGAGTTGTCCGCCGAACATTATTATTATTATTTCGTGTCCGGTCGGTTCGATGGTTTGCGCGTCGAATTTGGTCGGCTCCGTACCAAATCCGCCGGTGTGTAAGCTCGGACCGGACAAACGCACGGCAGTCGCGATCGAAACCTTCTGGAGGTAACATTAAGCACATTTGGAAAATTTTCACATTATCATATTTTTTTTTTTTTTTTTTTTTTATTTATTTATTTATTTATTTATTTAAGTACAGCCACATCATGATACATAACTCCTTATGAACCAAACATTTTGAAAAATACTTATTCCTATGTATATGACAATTAAGGCGTACATAGCTTATATTATAATTTAGCTCAAGACAAAAGAAGTAAATTAACTAGTCATGTTTATTTAAAATACGAGATGCAATTACAATATTATGCGCGTACAGGAAAAAGAAATATAAATACGAAAATTAAAAATAAATATAAACAACTCAAATGAAACTAATCGGGCGAGGCAAGTTCCAAGATGTGGTTATTAATTTTGTATCTAAAACTATTCAATTTATCGTTAAAAATATCTAAGTCAGGAATGTGTTTGATGAGAGAGTGATACTCGTCAATAATTCTACGAAGAGGAGATTGGAGACCTAAATTGGTTCTAATATACGGCGTGTCAAATAATTTTGAAATCTTTTTACGGGGATATGTGCGCGGTACTTTAAGAGCTATATTCCGTAATAAATATGTGGACTGACAATGACCATTAATAATTTTGTAAAAAAATGACACGTCCAGCAGCCGTCTACGCTCTCGTAAGGTACACATTTTAAAGTGCTTTAGTCGCGAAACATATGGATTTCTATGAGAGAATCCACTTGTTTTAAAGGCTAGATATCTGGTGAATGCTCGTTGAATACTCTCAATTCGCTGTGAGTGTACCGAGTAAAAAGGATTCCACACAGTACTGGCGTGTTCAAGATGACTTCGCACAAGGGTATTATAAAGAAGGACTTTAGTGCGCTGCTGCTTAAAATCTTTGAGATTACGCTTAAGGAAGCCTAACATTTTAGCTGCTTTTGTTGCTATAGCATTGATATGTGGCACAAATTTTAAATTACTATCTACTATCACCCCTAAATCGCGAATTTCGTTTACCGAAACCAGCACTTCTCCATCCAGCCTGTACGAAGTAACAAGTGGTTTTCTTTTTTTTGAAAATTTAATGTGATAACATTTACTACTATTTAAAGACATTTTATTGTGACGACACCAATCCAAAATCATATCTAAATCTTTTTGTAACAGGAAAGTATCGCTTGGTTCTTTTATTATTTTATATAATTTTAAATCATCAGCAAATAGATAAACTTTAGAATTGTGTATGCTATTTACTATATCGTTTATAAATATTAAAAAAAGAAGTGGGCCCAGATGCGATCCTTGTGGAACCCCAGATTTTGCAAAATAGGTATACGACGAATAACCGTTTATCACTACCGATTGTGGCCTTTGATTTAGATAAGACCTAAACCATTTTAATAGAGCTCCACTTACGTCCAATTTGCTCAGTTTGTTTATTAATATATTATGGTTTACTTTATCAAAAGCACAAGTAAAATCAGTGTAGACGGCGTCTACTTCACCTCCTTTATCAACTTCGTCGGATATTTCAGAAATGAAGGGGACTAGGTTGGTTTGGGTTGAACGACCATGCCGGAAACCGTGTTGGCAGTCGGATATGTTATTGTCTACATGACGAGAAATAATAGGATATAAAATTTTCTCAAATAATTTAGCAAAGCAGGACAAAATAGCTACGGGTCTGTAATTTTGAACATCGTTCTGCGCTCCCTTTTTAAAGATGGGCACTATACGAGTTTTCTTCCATTCCTCAGGGAAAACGCCGTCTTCTAATGAACGGTTAAATATAAGTGTTAGAGGAAATACAAGTGCAGCTCTGCACTTTTTGACAAATATTGGAGGAATGAAATCAGGTCCACAGCCTTTTGCGGGATCAATTTGATTAAAAGGCTTTTTAACTTGAATTCCTACTATTTTTATGGAGTGCAATGTATTCAAACAAGTAGAATAATTCTGAAAAGTTCGCGAGCTGGTCGGCCTTGGTGAAGAGTCAGCCGAGTTATAGTTAGATGCAAATTGCTGTGCAAAGAGGTCAACTATTTGCTGGCCCGAATGACCGGTCTTCTCTTTGAGGTTCATTACTGAAGGTATTGTCGAATGTCCGCTGCGCTTCTGTTTTATATATGTCCAGAATAGTTTGGGATTTTTCGGGATATGGTATTCAATGGTTTGTTTGTAAGTCGAAAGGCATTTATCGTAAAGAGAGTGACATCTTGAGCGCAATAACTGGTATTCAATTACATCCCGAGGGTTATGAAATTTTTTAACTTTTTTTCTGATTGTCTCTTTTTCCGATAACATTTTAATCAATGAATTGCTAAACCATACTGGGAATTTTGACCTCTTAGCCGCCTGTTTTGGCACGTATTCTTCAATAACATGTCTCAGCACCAAGTACAATTCCTGAACCATCATATTTACATCATCACACCTTGAAAACTTCTCTCGCCATTCAACATTTAAAAGATCCTTAACAATGTCTGAGTATTTAGCCTTGTAAAACCTGTACTTGGTATCTAGCTTTTTACGGAGATAACCAATGTCATCCTTAAATGAGATATTTATTAATAAGCTAGGATGATTCTGGTAACATTTACTTAAAGAATCTGACGGTTTACAAACATCTGTATTCGAAATATTGGTAATAATTAAATCTAAAAACCTATTATCGTTATTACTGATGCAGTTAATTTGACTTAAATTATTAGTGTAAATGAAGTCTATTAAAGAATGTCCAAGTGGGCAATCATGGTTTGATGGCTTCATATAATTGCAGTTATTTTTTAATTCCCAATGAATAAAACTTAAGTTAAAATCTCCAAGGATAATTAGATCATCTGTTTGATTAACTATTGTATCTGCGTTATCAAGAAATTCCACAAGCTTCTCAAGTTTGACAGGTGGAGGTGAGTAGACCACGCATATTGTGAGTTTCCGCGATGTATGTCCAACCTGAATCTGCAGAGATACCCACAGATCCTCCAAATGCGTTTCCCATCTTTCCATGCGAGCAGATGGTATATCTTTGGACACAGCCAAAAGTACGCCACCCCCGTCTTTCTTGTAACGACTTAATTGGCGGTCCCTACGATAAACTACAAATATATCATCGATTAATTCATTGTTGGAGATGTTAGAGTTAAGCCAAGTTTCAGTAAAGGCTATCACCTTGTGATTAGACAGTTGAACATTCTTTAACACTTCGTTAGTTTTGGTCCTAAGACCCTGAACATTTTGATAGTAAACATCGAATTTATGGTAAATGACATAATAATACTCACTAAAAATCAATTAAAGTAGAATCACATTAGGTCAATAATTTCAAACTATCACAATTTTTAATGAGGATAGCTTGACTTTCTTCATTTTTACGAACAAAGATCCGACCATTCCGAACCCAGACAAACTTGTAAGCCTTATCACGAGCAGTAACGCGGGTAGCGGCGTGCAAAGATTTCTGACTAGGCGTTAAATGTTCGGATACAAAGACAGGTTTTTGAGGTCCTCCGATTCCGAGGTGGCTAGTACTCAGTTTTTTTTCAGGGTCCTTTTTGTTGAACTTAGTGACAGCTGCTATAACGCAATCACGGTAACGAGGGTTGCGTAACTTTACAATAACCGGGCGAGGTCTAGCCGGGTCGTTAGAATTTTTGGCCACTCTGACTACGTGCTGTATGTCTTCGCTAGTAAGCGGATTTTCAACAATTTTTGACAGTTGCAAGACTGTGGTAACTAAGTTTTCGGACCGGGACTCTGGAATGCCATTGATTTCGATATTTGATTCTCTCATGTGGATTTCCATAATATTCATTCTTGCGGTAAGGTCTTTGACAGTACATTGAAGGTTGTCATTGTCTTTCTGTAGCTCCGCAATAATAGCAGATTTTTCCTCAAGGGCTGCTTTATTTTCTTCAAATTTCTCATTCATAAAATCCAAAGAGATTTTAAAACCATCAATCTTTTCATTAATGTTTTTAAACTCGGCGGCAATCAGCAGTTTAATGGCGGATGAGAGTTCCTGTTGAAGTATTTCACGCAATCTGTTTTCAGTGACGAAGGATTGGGTATCACGCGATTTAGGTAGTGATTTGGTTGCCCTTTTTCGCTTTGTGACATTGGAATGATCTTGAATGTCTTCTTGCGGACACTCGGGTGCGGAGCATTGAGGGGAACGGAAAATCTTGCTGCCCCCGTCGCTATCAGAACCGAAGACAACTTGAGGGTCCAAATGTTGGCTATTCGACATTATGCTCTTTTAATCTGGTAATTAGAAAGCCGATCCAGCATAAATTCTATGAATCGTTTTTGCAATAAATTGAGTTGAAATTTGAAAATTAAATCAGCATAAATCGTGATTAAGTTCGAAAATACGTAAAAAGCATCCAAAAAGTCTTCTCCGGTAGTGAGGACCGAACTTGAGTCAGTCTTGATGAGATATTATAATTGTCGGACACTAATCACGTTCGACTATCTCGGTAGTATTACAATGGTTTAAAATATAAGACTAGTACTGAGAAATGTCAAATAATACAGAAATACGTGGGTAGGATGATATTGAAGTGTCCTATTGAGAATTCTCAAAATAATGCAGAAATATGTGGGTAGGATGATTTTGCACTGACACTTATGGTTATATTATTTAGTTTTACTCAGGTTAAATTCCTATAGGTAACACCTTTACACGGAACTATCCTCACTGACACAGAAAATATAAGACACGATCAGATTTAAAGTAACTCAGATTTAGTTCGCACTTTAAAAGTTTATTATGCTAGCAAGCAACTGACGCACTTAACACTGAGATTTCTCCTCGACAGTTTCAGATATTAAAAGGATAACACTCATGCATATGCATAACAGTTATTGAAACACTTTGACGATACTTTTTCACAGAATCTTTCATTCAAATTATTTATAACAATATTTCATTACGGAGCCAGTTCGTTCCGATGGCAATGTTGCCAACCTCGATTAAATATTTACACACATTTTGCACTTTTATCTTACTAAAAGATCAAGATACAAAAGTTTATTATAAAATGTGCGTAATGTTATTATTAAAATAATGGCCGGATCACATTTTTGAGATTTCGGTTTATATTTGATTTATATAAAAATAAAATAGAGATATTAATTATTAATTAATTATAGTAAATTTGTAATAGGTTATTATAATTTCACTAATAAATTATTATTTGTATAAAAATTTGCATACCGGTTAAACGGTGAGACATGTAGCACATTTAAAATTATAATTAACATCTTGTAAAATACCATGTTTCTGGCAAATAAATAAATTTCTATTTCACAGTCACAGTTATGTCTAGTCTCAAACTTTAGTAAACAGACCAATTACTTATTCCGAATAGCATTAATTTTTAATGTACTTATACTAAAGCCAATCTGGAAAGAGAATTAAACGTTATTACTAATTACGCAATTATCAACTTTGACAACATGTGTTTAAGTTCATTTTAGAATGACAAATATTACCGAAAAGGGCCTAAAAGTAATTTGAATGTGATGGAAACTGAACTGTTAGTCATTGAATTAAGGTTCATAATCCCAAAGCACGGTCATTATTTCTTTAAAGTGGCTGATATATAAGTGATGGCCTGAATCATGGGGCAGATATCCCGGAAAAAAATAGTGTCGTAAGGAAGTCTCTGTTCCTTCTCTATATTAATCGAAGTTTAGGTTAATAAGCCCTACCTATTCCTATCACTCTAATAACTAATAATATACTATAACGAAAATTATAAGGTTGATGTGTAGGCTTTAAGTACTTTAGTATTAAATTCATCACGATTTTTCAAATATATTTTTGCCTACTCCTTTCTTTTTTTTCGTGATGTTTGTGGCGGCATTACTGTTGCCGCAACAACAATCGCAATTTTAGCGCGCTTGGATAACGTCGGAGGCATGACGTCTGACCTGGGGCCCGAGTCTGCTATTTACATTTGCTTGAATCGTCTGAGTGGGTGGGGTTAGTGGGACCATTTTACGATAATTGGCATTCTACTAACTGTCAAAACGTCACAATTGGCCATTGGAACGATTGAGCCGCGAGTTGAGTGAATATGACCGATGGCCGGTACAATTTCGTATTCCGCTATTTTTTGACAGCAGTTGCATCATATCTATGGCTAAACATTTTTTATTTTTCATAGACAATGTGTCAATTTCAACGAAAACTTTCCTTTTTTAAAACATAATTATCCTTATTTACAAGTTTTTAATAGAAATTACATATTGTATGGGCTTTTACAATTAATTAGTATTCAAAAAACAATTAATACAATTTTTTGTAACATAAGAAACGATTATTAATAATTAGTGCCAATCGGTGTTGCCTATTAATAATTACAAAATGTTTGATACTTTTATTTTTAATTTAAATTGACAACACCGCATCCCACTCATGCCAGTATGCCACTGATTGTTGTTGGCTTAACTGAATACGAAAATTAGGCACATATTGGGTTGACACTATCATCCCACTATGATCATAGTAACACGGAGTGTAAATAGCAGACTCGGGTCCCTGTGTGTACGCCACGCGGTTAGTGCGAGATCCGGCCGTCTGTTGTGACTAGCGGATCTGCAGGGGTATTCACTAACTCTCGCGAGAGTGAAAATGTTATAGACTTTCGTAAAAGAACTGTCAAAACGCAAATTTCGTATTCACTATCGTCTGTGTCCAACGAACATGACGTCATCATGTGACGGTGTATTTGAAGGCAACTGTAAACAATTTTGACAGTCGTTTTTGTATCGATAATATCAATATTGCGATTCCGTAAGCCTAACTGCTTTCATTTGACATTTAAAATCCTGACTACTAGACACATAACTGCATTCGCGAAAGCAACCACTCAAGGGTAAACATTTAGGTATTGAATAAAAGACACTGAAGCAATTTTTTTGCTGAAGTGACTAAAAGAAGCATATTTCGTTGATTTTTATTGTTTTTCGTATTTGTCTAAAAGATTAGAACGTTTAATATTAAAAAAAAAATGTTTGAGAGATGCATATATATCTTTTGCCATTTTTTCATCATTCTCTTTCACACGAAAAAATACTAAAATAAAATAAATAATAATAAAGTAATTTAAAAATTATATGGAAACAATAATCATTTTAAATATGAAACTCAAAACTCTTTATTAAATCCTACTTACTACTTAACACGTTCGCTGCGGCTGCTCTAGATTAAGACTTGCTACCAGTGCTGTACAAGTCACATACTTCCCGTATCAAGATTGCCTGATATGCGTTACGACGTCTATTTTCCCGTACGTAGTCCTTACTTCAAACCTCCACAGAAACATGGAAAGTCCACAGCAGGTTTTTTTTGTTGTACCAATCAATAGCTTACATCCTTGTGTATACACAGCTGCCGTCGCACGGGGATCTAAGCAATATCTTAAAAGTTACAGGTATTTTAAGAAATGGTTGATTTTACGGGAAAATAGTTGTCGTGGCGCATATAACAGTCATATTGCTAGGGATGGGATGTAAAAAGTAAAATATTTTTCTGTTTCAAATTTATTATTGTTCATTCAGGTCGTACAAAATTAACAGAAACTATTTTTAACAAAAATAATAAGTAACTAACTACGCTAATGTCAACTTTTTAACAAAAACAGTAAATTCTTATTTTGTATTATTAACATTTTTAGGTACTTATAAAAGCTAAATTACAAAAAAAAAACCCTGATTTACGTTTTAAAATTATTTATTTTATTCGATAATTTAATCAACAGAAAAAAAGACTTAAGAAAGTAACAGTACTGGGGCCCGAGTCTGCTATTTACACTCCGTGTTACTATGATCATAGTGGGATGATAGTGTCAACCCAATATGTGCCTAATTTTCGTATTCAGTTAAGCCAACAACAATCAGCATGAGTGGCATGAGTGGGACGCGGTGTTGTCAATTTAAATTAAAAATAAAAGTATCAAACATTTTGTAATTATTAATAGGCAACACCGATTGGCACTAATTATTAATAATCGTTTCTTATGTTGCAAAAAATTGTATTAATTGTTTTTTGAATACTAATTAATTGTAAAAGCCCATACAATATGTAATTTCTATTAAAAACTTGTAAATAAGGATAATTATGTTTTAAAAAAGGAAAGTTTTCGTTGAAATTGACACATTGTCTATGAAAAATAAAAAATATTTAGCCATAGATATGATGCAACTGCTGTCAAAAAATAGCGGAATACGAAATTGTACCGGCCATCGGTCATATTCACTCAACTCGCGGCTCAATCGTTCCAATGGCCAATTGTGACGTTTTGACAGTTAGTAGAATGCCAATTATCGTAAAATGGTCCCACTAGCCCCACCCACTCAGACGATTCAAGCAGATGTAAATAGCAGACTCGGGCCCCAGGTACCATACCGCGCTATTTATATCGCGTTCTGTATAATCGTATTAACAGGGCACAGCACTACGGCTAACTGTAGCTCCGCGCGCGCTCACGTTCTGTGCGGTACGGGGTTTAGGATACGGCCAAATAGTTCCCGTATCGCACTATTGTAAAATAATTACCTTCCTGTGCGTTACGATAAAATAATTCCCGTACATTTTAATTCGTAAATTTCAATACACTTCAAGCAAGGAAACCGGCAATATAGGTGTCTCTTTTTTACTAGTACGAAAACCTAAAAAAATCACCTCCGCACGGAGCGCAAAACAAGGACAACTAGCTGCCGCACAGAGCGAAATTCAATTACAACCAAATACTTCCCGTAACGCAGTGAACGTGTTAAATCACTTTACACATGGCGATGACGGCTCTTAGCAAAATAAAGATTATAAACGTCAGCCTTTTTCTTGTGTGTTTGTTTACCTACTAAAATTCTCAAGAAAACATACTGTTTTACTAATATAAGATCTATGTAATTCGATTAAATGAAATGGTAAATTTCTACGAAGTTTCAAGAAAATGTGTTAGTCAACAAAACTCAACAAACCTAACTGAAATGGATGTTTGTTGTGTATATTGTTCATAAAATAATTAATTTTTCATTTTGCCCTAAGATAATATTGTAACTATGTGAATGAAATAAATGAATAGGTATATAATAATTTATTGTTTTAATCTTTTCAAACCTATAGGTAAGGTACATTTTTAGAGACAATTCATTGCATTAGTATTGCACATAACACTATGACATATGTTAAGGATTATACAATTATGTACTGCATCGCCAGAATAAGCAGGGGTGGGCTGGCATGTAGATCCTGATGAAGTGGTGGCACATACGTAGATCTCTGTAAAATGTAACAAAAAATGTTATTTTATTACATATACCTGTAACAAAATTTAATAAAGAATCAATAAAGCGGTAGGACTGGGGAAAATACTACTTTTATTCACATAAAATAAGCAAGAGGAATACATTTTATTTGCACCCACAAGAATCATTTAATGTAAATGCATATGAAATTAAATATAGGTATGTAGGTATACTCTAGACTACTCTAGAGGTTCATCAAGTATGCAAAACAAGAATTTGGACAAATTTTGAAGCAGGCTTACCTTCAACATTATTAAAATAATCGCCATCGTCTTTTCACTCTGCTGCTGCGTTTTAAGGTTTTATATTGATTGAAGTCCAAAGCCCAGCCGTGGCATGCGGGTGAAATGGTTACAACCCTCGAGTCTTGCCGAGGATCTTCTCAAAGGGCAGGATAAACGAAACTTTGGTACCTTGAAACACATTTTAACTCGAGCATATTCTACTGATATTCTGAGTTAAATTTGGTTTTCCATTATTTTATTACACGGATAACACTACATCGCTGCACTCCAGTTGCAAAATAACTCTAAGCAATAGTCAGGACCAATAATATTATGAAATACATAAGAGATTTAAACGTAACGATTGTTTGTTTTGACATGTAACGTAGTAAAAACCCTCTTAAATAAAATGTTGTCTTATTAAGACTATTACAAAGCTCAAAAAGTGTCACAGAATTAGGCCGTATAATAGTCGATAAAAAATAGAGCCGCCTCGAAAGCAGTCGAACCCGAAGGAAAGCAACCGGAAATAGATACAGAGAAATAGAGTTAGTGAATACCAAAATTTTGACAACTACCCGCGGCAACGAATCACGGTCGCTTTCGATTGAGCGAAAGCAACTATTGTCTATGAAGTTAGTGAATAGGCCTGCTGTACGCCGTACCAAGTCCGCTGTCCGGCCCGAACCAAGTTCGATCGTCTGTTAATACTATTACCTTGGTGCCTGATCTGAACAAAAAACAATACAAATGCAAGAAAAACCATCATTTACATTACGTAAGTATTTTCGTTTTCAAAAAGTTGATTTAAATTTAGCTCAAAAATCTCAAAACTGTCATGGCGTCTTGGATGACGTTCCACTGTGCAAAATAATCCTATTACATATTTATAATGTTAACAACACAAATGACGTTTCGGACATGTTTCGTACTTTGTGACGTCACGCATCTGATTGGTGTTTTCTGTCACGTGACTGAACACCTAATTTGCAATGAGCATGAGCAATGAGCATGACACGACGATGAGGATAAGTTTAAACTCAATGCAAAAAAATATTATAAGAAATGCTGTAAGCGTCCTTTTTTAATAAAATAACGTGTCATCATTATCTGTTTTGTTTTATTTGTGTTTGCTCATGAATTATTGACAGCTTTTTGTGTCTATTCAAGGAACCCTATGCACTTGTTCCTTGAATTAAAACATTAACTGTTCAGTGTTTTTTTGCAATTTTCTAATAAAATCATGCGTAATTTTTGTATGTAATCACTTATAACATACACATTAGATTGATAGTGATCCCTTCAGACTACCTTTTTTACTAATAATATCGTGTTAGCGAATTAATTAAAAAAAAGTATTTTGTTTATTTGTGAGGTTATGTTATGGTAGTGAAGTAGATATTTTTCATCGATACTCTTCGATACGATAATTAATTCTATGTCATTATATTGTAGCAAATGACTTTTTATTTTACAGTATGCCTTTAAATGATAGAAAAACTGGTGTAAAGTGCTTACAAGAGCCAGAAATTGTTGGACTAAGCATAGACGTAAAAAAATGTCTTCGTCTCTGCCCCGAATAACAGAATAACTACAAAGACATCGTGAACGACACTTCACGGTACTCACGCGGGTGAAACAGCAGGGAACAGATAATAATATACTATAATAAAAATGTTTACTTTATTGTTTTTATTTATTAAAAATTTACTAAAGTTATATATTTTTCGACTTTTACTCCCAGTTTCTAAAGGCCGATCAACATAAAGCCATTCATTTATGAAATGTTTCATATCAAGTACTGTGATTGGCTGAGTTGTGTTGCAATAAATCTTTTTGTCAACCCATTACGTATTTGTTTTATTTTAAAAACATAATAATTCGTAAATTTGAGACCAAATTTATCTTGATGTCTTGGTGATGTATGTTTTATAAAGATGTAAAATGAAAACAACGTACTTTCAATAGATGTACATTTTCTGTCAAGAACTAAATTCATTTCGATACCTCTACTAAATACGGCACATCACTATCGAGACAAAAATAGTGGACAGTATTGCTGCAGGCAACCCTTATAACTATATCTCTATCCTTGTTTTTCACAGTGAATGGGTCATAGGTTAAAAGAGTACAACTATAGTGAAATTTGACGCTCAGGGCTATGCTTTAGTGGTATTTTTTTGTTTTTTCTTTTGATTTTTGGCAACCCACTGCAGCCTCAGCAGGCCTATTCACTAACTCTCGCGAGAGTGAAAATGTTATAGACTTTCGTAAAAGAACTGTCAAAACGCAAATTTCGTATTCACTATCGTCTGTGTCCAACGAACATGACGTCATCATGTGACGGTGTATTTGAAGGCAACTGTAAACCATTTTGACAGTCGTTTTTGTATCGATAATATCAATATTGCGATTCCGTAAGCATAACTGCTTTCATTTGACATTTTAAATCCTGACTACTAGACACATAACTGCATTCGCGAAAGCAACCACTCAAGGGTAAACATTAAAGTATTGAATAAAAGACACTGAAGCAATTTTTTTGCTGAAGTGACTAAAAGATTCATATTTCGTTGATTTTTATTGTTTTTCGTATTTGTCTAAAAGATTAGAACGTTTAATATTAAAAAAAATTGTTTGAGAAATGCATATATATCTTTTGCCATTTTTTCATCATTCTCTTTCACACGAAAAAATACTAAAATAAAATAAATAATAATAAAGTAATTTAAAAATTATATGGAAACAATAATCATTTTAAATATTAAACTCAAAACTCTTTATTAAATCCTACTTACTACTTAAATCACTTTACACATGGCGATGACGGCTCTTAGCAAAATAAAGATTATAAACGTCAGCCTTTTTCTTGTGTGTTTGTTTACTAAAATTCTCAAGAAAACATACTGTTTTACTAATATAAGATGTAATTCGATTAAATGAAATGGTAAATTTTATTTTACGAAGTTTCAAGAAAATGTGTTAGTCAACAAAACTCAACAAACCTAACTGAAATGGATGTTTGTTGTGTATATTGTTCATAAAATAATTAATTTTTCATTTTGCCCTAAGATAATATTGTAACTATGTGAATGAAATAAATGAATAGGTATATAATAATTTATTGTTTTAATCTTTTCAAACCTATAGGTAAGGTACATTTTTAGAGACAATTCATTGCATTAGTATTGCACATAACACTATGACAAATGTTAAGGATTATACAATTATGTACTGCATCGCCAGAATAAGCAGGGGTGGGCTGGCATGTAGATCCTGATGAAGTGGTGGTACATACGTAGATCTCTGTAAAATGTAATAAAAAATGTTATTTTATTACATATACCTTTAACAAAATTTAATAAAGAATCAATAAAGCGGTAGGACTGGGGAAAATACTACTTTTATTCACATAAAATAAGCAAGAGGAATACATTTTATTTGCACCCACAAGAATCATTTAATGTAAATGCATATGAAATTAAATATATGTATGTAGGTATACTCTAGACTACTCTAGAGGTTCATCAAGTACCTATGCAAAACAAGAATTTGGACAAATTTTGAAGCAGGCTTACCTTCAACATTATTAAAATAATCGCCATCGTCTTTTCACTCTGCTGCTGCATTTTAAGGTTTTATATTGATTGAAGTCCAAAGCCCGGCCGTGGCATGCGGGTGAAATGGTTACAACCCTCGAGTCTTGCCGAGGATCTTCTCAAAGGGCAGGATAAACGAAACTTTGGTACCTTGAAACACATTTTAACTCGAGCATATTCTACTGATATTCTGAGTTAAATTTGGTTTTCAATTATTTTATTACACGGATAACACTACATCGCTGCACTCCAGTTGCAAAATAACTCTAAGCAATAGTCAGGACCAATAATATTATGAAATACATAAGAGATTTAAACGTAACGATTGTTTGTTTTGACATGTAACGTAGTAAAAACCCTCTTAAATAAAATGTTGTCTTATAAAGACTATTACAAAGCTCAAAAAGTGTCACAGAATTAGGCCGTATAATAGTCGATAAAAAATAGAGCCGCCTCGAAAGCAGTCGAACCCGAAGGAAAGCAACCGGAAATAGATACAGAGAAAACGAGTTAGTGAATACCAAAATTTTGACAACTACCCGCGGCAACGAATCTCGGTCGCCTTCGATTGAGCGAAAGCAACTATTGTCTATGAAGTTAGTGAATAGGCCTGCTGCTGGTCACAGTTATTTCTGCCAGTGTCGTGTAGTGCTTTAGTGGTAATTTCTATATTTCAGAACGAAGCTGTCAATGTCAAGTGAGGTGCCAATCAAAGATTTTCCATCATAGAGATAAGATATACTCTTTGGTGAAGCGATTGTGACAGACATTTTTGAATATTATTTTTAAACATTTGTTTCTTCATGAGTAAGTAGTTGAACTTATTATTATAACATAGAGATATATATTATACTTGTTCAAGTAAATCGCTTCGCGTTTGGCTACCATTAGATTAGACTATTCACTATAGATAACTATAGTGTTGGTGACGGGCCTGTTGGTCTAGTGGTTAGTGACCCTGACTGCTATACCGGAGGTCGTGGGTTCGATTCCCACCCAGGACAAATGTTTGTGTGATGAGCACGATCATTTGTTCTGGTTGTCTGGGTGTAATTTATCTATAATATGTATGTATTTAGAAATATATAAGTATGTTTATCAGTTGTCTGGTTACCATAACACAAGCTCTGCTTAGCTTGGGATCAGATAACCGTGTGTGAGTTGTCCCGGAATATTATATTATATTATAGACCGCTAGTATCGCTAGTTTTCCATCGTGCCAAGCGAGAGCACTTTTTGTCTGTATCTAGTACATTCGTTTACTGATTTAAAGTTATTTTTCGCGCAACGACAGACATATGCGAAAATATCGATGGTTTCGACATTGTTAGGATAATATTCAGCGTTGCCAACTTGACGGATTTTCCGTCAAATCTGGCGGATTCAGGCATGAGTAAAACGGAACAAAACATATGTTAACGGCTGACGGATTTTTTAGCGGAATAACTAACTAACGAACTAAGCTACTTTATTTTTTATTTTGTTTTTATGTCTTAGTAGTATGTGTTTTAAATTGAGATTTAGTGTTATGTTTACAATTACTTTTAACGAGTTAATTATTTTATATCATGTTTTTGTTTTAATTACAGTATTGTTTTTGTTGAAATTTTCAAAACTTTGTATTTCCAGAGCTTTAGAAGTTAAAAAGTACTACAACCTCGCCTTATCATTACGGGTATAGTTATTTAAAAATAATTTCTACAAAGAACTTAGATTTTTAGTTGTAATTGTCTTTTAATTTGTCGCATGTATATTTATCATCTATCATTATTTGGACGAAATATTCTAGCGGATTTTATTGGCGGAAAAAAGAGAAGGAACAACGGATTTCTAACGGATTTTTTTAATAGAGTCGGCGGAATTTCAATATTATTGTTGGCAACACTGATAATATTAGGGTTTTAGATAGTTTTATTAAAATGGCCGCGGCGCGCTCCGTCTTGATACAAAATTTACGATAAAACTAGTTCATACTAGTGCTCACGGTTCATACACCGATAGGCTCACTCTTTAGTTTCTATACTCTAAGGTCACAGTACTTTTGTAATAGCCGGTCGATAATTTGTGAAAGCTTTGTGTGATTTTCCGAAATAACCTATTCCGTGTCTGTAGCAGTCTATTCCGTTGAGTTGAGTATCTCCTCCGGGTAGTGCAGTTAGTCGTTCTGTTTACTAAACGAGATAGAGACTCCAAGTTTTGTGTTGAAAATACTTATGTCGATGTCTAGAAAAAAGTGTTGTGTTCCAGGGTGTATGGACTCAGGAAGTAAGCTATTTCAGTTCTTTATATCACTTACTATACATAACCACTAATTCACGTAAATTGAACTTCCACTTACCTACTTTGCTCCTATTATTACTTTTCCAAAATACCTGAGTAACCATATTTTGTCTTTGGGTTTGTGATTACTATTCTTTTGTAATTATATAAATATTTAGACAAGCATTGTGTTGTTATGGTTCCATACATACAGAAATTATGTGAATACAGCGTCATAGCTAGGGGCTTGCCAGGTGGGCGGCTGCTAGGGGCGCAACTTTCAGGGGACCCCTAGCTACGATGCTGTGTAGATACATCAACCTTACTAACACTGATAAAAGTGCTCAATATAGTTTCATATTAATTTACACTGTCAACTGGAATTAAATTATGTGTTGACAAAATCTTTTATTTTGCTCTATTTAAATATCAGTCCGTTTTATTCTTAATACATTATCTTATATATAAAATTCTCGTGTCACAATGTTAGTTACCATACTCCTCCAAAACGGCTTGACCGATTTTTATGAAATTTTATATGCATATTCAGTAGGCCTGAGAATCGGCTACTATCTATTTTTCATACCCCTAAGTGGTAGTAGGTAGGTAGTAGGCAGGTGCTAGGTAGAAAATATTGCATTGCAACGCATGCCGGGTACAGCTAGTATGCTATAATTATATATTATATTCTTTAGTGTCAGTTAACAATGTTAGCACAGTTTTGTTTTGGATTTGTTTAACTTTCTATCTCATTACAATTAGTTCTAGTTGTTAATTCATTTAAAATAATACTATTTAAGATATTTATGACACTGAGACTAGACTGAGAGTATTGTTGGCCTGAGATATTGTATTTCAATCCCAAGTCAAAGATGAAAGGCATTATTTATATTTTTCTAAGCAAAACATTTTTCATAGGATATTTGATTATTTGTTTCAGATTCGCATCGAACAATGCATTTGTTTCTAAATCCATCAAAAGACCATCGGTTGAGCAACATAGCAGTGCCCACATTAAATTTGCCAGGTCAGTTAAAAATCGAACTGCACAGTATATTACCTATATGGTATACAACAAATTTAGTTTGTTGCAGTAAGATGTAATTGTCTTCATTTTATATGTTTCAGGTCCTTTGTCCAACTCCATACCAATATTTTCATTTGCTGAAAGAAGACCTTTGAGAAAAATACAAAATTCTTTAATACCTGTACCATCAACCTCTTCTTCAGTTACCCCATCAGCTGATACGTCAGCTTTATCAGCAGGTACTAAAATTATTTATTTGGAAAAATGTTATTCCCATATATAGAGTATACTTATTAGTAAACTCTGGCATGCCCCACCGTAGTATAATGCATACCTTAGTAAACCATCATATGTGACTGAGTCACGCCAGTGTAATGAATAAATATTACTATTATTTATCCATAATATAATTTCTAGAACAGGATGTTCATTGTGAATCATTTTGGATGTTGTTCTCTGTTTGGATATTTATTCATATGGCCATAGTTTGAAAACCAGATGATTGGTATACAACATGTGGCACATTTCTGTATATACTTATTTGATTACAATTGATTGAGCAACATAGCAGTGCCTACATGAAACTTGCCAAGACAGTTAAAAAAAATAAAAAAGTACACAATAAACAAATTTTAAACATAAAACTAATTTAATTTGTTGCAGTAACATATAATTGTCTTAATTTTTATATGTTTCAGGTCCTTTGTTCATACCAATATTGACTGAAAGACGAATCACACTGAAACGACTTATCGCTGGCAGCTTCAAGCTGTTGATTCTGACTGCAAGAGCGGTCCATGTAGCGGTCCTGCCCGTGTATGGCCGGCCTAAGGCACCAATACTAAAAACGCCGAAACCAACTAAATGCGCCATGAAAAGCCATGGCGTTTATCAGTGTTATACTTTTAACCTTCCCACCATGCCATGCCAGTGAGTGGCAGCACTGGGGCCCGAGTCTGCTATTTACATCTGCTTCAATCGTCTGAGTGGGTGGGGCTAGTGGGACCATTTTACGATAATTGGCATTCTACTAACTGTCAAAACGTCACAATTGGCCATTGGAACGATTGAGCCGAGGGTTGAGTGAATATTTATTTACTTTTCTCTATGGTGAATATGACCGATGGCCGGTACAATTTCGTATTCCGCTATTTTTTGACAGCAGTTGCATACACAGATAACTATAAATAAGTCAGAGAGTTGCATAGAGTAGGATGTAATATGTTACTTAAATTTGCTTTTGACTCTCATATCTATGGCTAAACATTTTTAATTTTCATAGACAATGTGTCAATTTCAACGAAAACTTTCCTTTTTTATAACATAATTATCCTTATTTACAAGTTTTTAATAGATATTACATATTGTATGGGCTTTTACAATTAATTAGTATTCAAAAAACAATTAATACAATTTTTTGCAACATAAGAAACGATTATTAATAATTAGTGCCAATCGGTGTTGCCTATTAATAATTACAAAATGTTTGATACTTTTATTTTTAATTTAAATTGACAACACCGCGTCCCACTCATGCCACTCATGCCAATGATTGTTGTTGGCTTAACTGAATACGAAAATTAGGCACATATTGGGTTGACACTATCATCCCACTATGATCATAGTAACACGGAGTGTAAATAGCAGACTCGGGCCCCTGTGCTCTTGTTTACATCGTCTCCGTACATTTTAATTAGATATAAATCTTGTTAAGTGCTTATCGTTTCCTACTGATCATAGTTTTATCTATACTATAATATAATATTATAAAGCTGAAGAGTTTGTTTGTTTGTTTTTTTGGTTGAACGCGCTAATCTCAGGAACTACTGGTTAGAATTGAAAAAGTCTTTTTGTGTTAGATAGTCCATTCATCGAGGAAGGCTTTAGGATATATAACATTACGCTGCGACCAATAGGAGCTAAGCAGCAGTGAAAAATGTCACAAAAACGGGGAAAAATATTCATACTTGAAAGCTTCCGTTGCGTGCGCTACGTAAACGGTTCGGGTTACCCAAAATATATGTATGAAAGAATTGTTCTTCTTTAAATGATCTAAAAAAATGTCTGCGACATTATATGTCTATCTTTCACGATTGACTCACTATAACCTTTTTTAATGTAATCATTTGGTCGAAATTAATGCATTATTGCCAATTATTTGCTACAGAGTTTTATCAACATAATATAAACTAAAATTATCATTTACGCAGAAATACTTTTTTTTTAAACTTCTTAATCGCGGTCATAATAACAGAAATTGACGCGGACGAAGTCGCGGGGATCAGCTATGTAACATAAAGCAATTTCTATGTGCAACTGTTATCTCGTTAATTCAACACTGATTTCGGACGCAATCTTAGTGAATTCAAAGTGACATAGTTCAGGACTTTTCCATGTGTGTGAGCTGAAAAGGACTTAAATATCATTAGTAACGTGAGTTATTGACTTTAAATGACAATATTAATAACCATTCATCAACAACATCAGTGCATTAAGTGATTAATTTAAAAACTGTTATATTGTTGGTGTCAGAATTCGTTTATTTTCACAGTCTTTGAAATAAGCTCCGCCCTCTGGCCAATCAACGACTGGTTTATGCAGTGCATTTGTGACACCTAGTGACATCTAGTATTCCCAAATTGCGTTAAACAATAAGCGACATCTAGTAAACTGTTTTGTAACTCGTTGGTCTATACCATCAATAACATCGATCATCAATATGTCATCTAATACCAAAACCAACAAAACTAGCCGCAAGATGCCGCTACTAGTCACAAACAGCAAAAGTCAAAAGGAAATTAACAAAAAGTGCACAACTGAAACTACTGGGGGGCAAAGTCTAACACCTTCAGAGGAATTGAATGTTACACTAAGGAAAAAGCAGGTCGTGCATAAACCTGTAACGGAAAGAGCCCGATTAAGCAGTATTTCACCAGAAATCACTCCTTGGTCTACTCCTACGACCGCAATCCCTGAAATCCTTGTAATTCCAGACTTGGACACATCGCCGAATATCCTTGATGATGAGACTGTCACTACTGAACAAATATTATCAAGAAGCATGGATTGCACATTCAATAATTCCATATCTACTCAAGTCACAAACAAAACCATACCTACTAGAGTTACAGATGGAACTTAGTTCTACACAAAATGAACTAGAAAGTATTATTCTTGAAAATAATGATTTCCGATTACAAGTTGCTAAGTTAACCAAAGAAAATAATACTCTCGAGGCCTTTCTTTCTAAAACACCACCAAGGAAAAATAAGTTATGTACTAGTACAATGAAAAAACACAGGCGTTCCTTGCAATATTCAGATCTCATTATCGCTACGCCGCCTAGATTATCTACTGCACACGAAACTTCGAATCTTGCCAGCGAGACTGTCTCAAACCTGCAACTGAAGATCCTAGCGATGGAACAGCAACTGACGCAAGCCAAGAACCAAATATTGGTACTCAATAAAGAAATCCTCGTCTTACAGCAAGCCTTAGAAACAAAACAGAACGCGCATCTCTTATCCACTAGTAGTAACACAGACGTGGCTCCTCTAACCTACAGCGAGCGACGGAAGTTGTGTATCCTCACTAACAGTACTTTCTATGGTACATTGCAATATGTCGAAGATACTTTTGGCGAACAATTTGAATTTATTCGTTATGTAAAACCTAATTATGATATAAAACACCTTCTCAATGACATAGATGAGAAATTATGTAAATATAATATGAATGACTATTGTATAATCATGTTCGGTGAGAAAGAGTTTAAAGGTTCTTGTAATTACAAAGGAATAATAGAAAATATAAGAAAAGCACTAGAGCATATCATACATACAAATATTGTTATCTGTACTCCCACATACGTGTGCGGAGCTCTGATATATAACTATAATGTAGAAATATTTAGTAATTTATTGTATGCAGAACTAAATAATAGTACATATGCCTATTTCTATAATACGAATATTCCTGTTTCTCTTGACATGTTCTCGTACAAAACCGGAAAACTTAATAAAAATGGAATAGTGTGCATCTATAACAATATATTGGATAATATTAACTTTGATGATAGATACTATAACTGTCCCAAAACAAACCTACCTCAAATAAATGAGTTTTTTCTTGTGTAAGTTCAATAACAACGTAACTTCTAACATAGCATCTGTTTCTAAAAATAAGCAAAAACCAAAGACAAAAATAACACACAAAAAAATATTAATATATTACCAAAATGTAAGAGGTCTACGTTCTAAAACTGCCATGTTTCGCAATAATATCAGTGCTTTATCCTGTGACATCATCACCCTAACTGAAACATTTCTTAACAGTTCTATCTTTGATGCTGAGTTATTTCCTCCTGGTTATGTAGTACTTCGTAAAGATCGAGCTGGTGATGTCGGATGGGGTGGTGTTCTGTTAGCAGTGAAGAACTGCTACACCGTCAAAAGAATTACAATTATTGACGATTTAACTGACGATAAGGAACTATTATTTGCTATGGTCACTTGGAAAAATGTCAAGTTGTTAATATGCGTTGTGTATCTACCACCTAGCTATAGCGACAAGCGATACCTAGACGTTTTAACCTGTATAGAAAACTTAACAAATACATATTCTGAATACCAGCTTATTATTGTAGGTGATTTTAATTTAAAGTCTTGTAGTACCACTGTGCGAACGCAATTTGAAAACTTTTTACTCTACTGTAAGCTGACACAATGTAATAACAATAGCAATAAATATGGAAGCATCCTAGATCTGGTATTAACGAATCTTAACCCTAGAAGCATAACTGTAACCCCTGACGTTGAATCACTGGTCCCCATGGATGCGTACCACCCTCCACTTGAGGTAATCGTCACACTACCAAGAAATACACCAATAAATCAGTCACCGCCTAAATCAACTCAACAGTTAATTGTATCCTCAATGGAATTTTAGAAAGGCTGACTTCCATGGTCTTTACTGTGATATTGCCAATGCTGACTGGACAGATATATTTCAACAGCAAGACACTAATGCTGCCGTAGACATTCTGTATAACAAACTTAATTATATACTTAGTAAACGAGTGCCAACTAAAAGAATTTCTAGTCAACGTAAATATATAATTATACCCAATATGGTATACTACTGAAATTATAAATAATATAAAACTAAAATATTTCAATTTAAAAAAATATAAAGTTCATGGATACCAGTTTAATAGAGAACTATTTAAGTATTATCGGTCAAAAATAAAATACCTCATAGATATAGCGTTTAGGCAATATTTGGATAATGTTGAAAATAATATTAAAAATGATCCTTCTAATTTCTGGCAATATGTAAAGGATAAGCGCAGAAATAGACTGGATAATAAGGAGTTTATTTACCAAAACAAAACTGTAGAAGGACAGGACGCTGTTGATGCTTTTGCTCAATATTTCAGTTCTGTTTTTCACTCTAACACTCCACGTCTTGACCCAGTGGCAGCGGAGAGTGAAGCCACCGATAACGTCAACGTTTCCAGTGTCAGTATTGATAATGTTACAGTAATGGAGTTGAGACGAGCAGTCCGCAAACTAAAGGCATCATCTGCTTCTGGTCCTGATAACATACCACCTTTTTTAGTTAAGGATTGTTTGTCTGTTCTAGAAGAACCCCTATTATACATATTTAACCTTTCAATCCAACACAGTCTTTATCCTAGTAAATGGAAACTATCTAGAGTCGCACCAGTACCTAAAAGTGGGTCATCTACTGATGTGTCAAACTATAGGCCAATAGCCGTGCTGTCCGTTTTCGGAAAGATCTTCGAGTCTGTTCTCAACAACTCTATATTTGGACAAATTAAGGGGCGTCTAAGCAATTGTCAGCATGGTTTTCGTCCTGCTCGCTCAACATTGACAAATCATATACAGTTCGTCGACTACGTACGAGCTAATATGAAGTCTGGATGTCAAATTGATGCAGCATTTTTTGACTTTAAAAAAGCCTTCGACCTCGTTGATAATGATGTCCTTCTAGTCAAACTAGCTTATCTCGGATTCGATAAACAACTGTTGAGATTCATGGCAGACTATCTTAAGGATCGTAGGCAGTACGTTAGATTAGGAATCCATCAATCTCCAGAATATTACACTCGCTCAGGAGTAAGTCAGGGCAGCACTCTCGGGCCCACACAGTTCCTCCTTATGATAAATGATTTGCCAAGTGTAGAGTAAGTGCGCCAATTATGGACCACCATAAGGATTTTGTATAATAAAACTCAGAATTATAAAGATTAATCAGCCTTATATATTTTGAACGGTTCGATAATTATTTGGTATCAAAAACGATTGTTAGAATTCTTAAGGAACATGAACATCTTAGAAATAATCAACATTTTGTAAAATATGTCATTATTGAGCATTAGCAAAAAGTGTACAAAATATGGACCACATGGTTTTAAATATGGACCATAGTCAATTTGGTTCAAAATTATTGAGAAAAAAGGACGTGTTGCCTAAAATTAAATCAGTCAATTATTAAGATTAAACTAATTGGTACACAATTCACATACAAAAAAATCAACCATATTTTCTATGCCAGCACATTCTTCATGAGCCCACTCCCTGCATGATGCACATTGGATCCATTTCTCTCCATGAACATCTTCAGAAAAAAGCCCATTACAATACAAACATTTACCATTTTGATTTTGGGAACGATCAGGACTTTCATCGGTACTATCATTGACTGAATAATCACTTTTATCAGAACTTTCAGACGATGATTTTCTTTCTGTTGGGATCTTTCTTTTCTTTTGGGCTATTTTTTTTGGCATTTTCTTTTGCGTCTTCTTTGGCGGTTTCTTTGGCGTATTCTTTATTATGTTTCTCTGTATCGACGTTTCTAAATCTTGTTTATAAGGAGAAGATGTCAAAATTGTAGGCTTGGTGGTTTTTCTTCCTCTGTTGCTGACAGTTTTCCTTAAACGCGGTATAGGCTGCAACACTTTTGGCGAAAAATGTGATCTAGATGATGTAGAGGGACTAACTATTGAATCATTCATAGTCGGTGTTGACACTCCTGGTTGTGCGTTTGCTTCATGATGTCCATCAACGCTCTGGGGTAATGGTTCATTTACAGATTGAGGTTCCGGAGTTGCAACAGCCCTTGTCTCAGGTAAGCAGTTATCGGGTTCAGGTACAATAGCCCTTTGCTCAGGTATCGGGTTATCGGGAATTTTATCAACTGGTGTCGTTATATCGCTAGCTGGGTCATTAGAAGGCCCCTCTACTGCTGGAAGGTCTTCGTCAATAAAGTCATGATCTTCAAAGACGTGTCTATTAACGGGATATATCCCTGTTGCACGAAAACCGCTAATGGCCAATTCTGCACGCTGAGCTCGTATGTAGGCCAGACCAAATAATTCCGCGATGTCAAAATGTGTTATTGCTCGAGGTTGCATTCGTAGTCGTTTGCGAGTTTCT
Source organism: Autographa pulchrina (assembly GCA_905475315.1). Lineage (NCBI taxonomy): Eukaryota > Metazoa > Arthropoda > Insecta > Lepidoptera > Noctuidae > Autographa > Autographa pulchrina. Next base: position 4,637,050 of record FR997762.1, on the reverse strand, counting down.
TCAGTTAAGTACTTTTTTAATGGACCCATGAATGTTTTATCAAGTGGCTGCATTTTATGACTTGAGTGTGGAGGCAGAGACAGTAAGCGAACATGGTTTTTTCTGGCTAAATCCACAACTTTGATATTTCTGGTGTGGCTTGCATGGCCGTCTAAAATCAGTAGAACCGGTGATGTAGCACTTGGTTTCACATGCTGTAAAAAATGCTCGAACCATTGAGTAAATAGGTCAAGTTGTATCCATCCGGATGGATGACAAGCATGGATGGCACCAAGTGGAGCACCTTTCATCAGTAGCGAATTGTCCCGTTTCCTCGGGAATATCATCATCGGCGGGACAAATGTGCCACCAGCACTCATACATATCACACAAGTGATCGTTGATCCACGTTCTGCTGACGTTACGATTCCTATTTGTTTTTTGCCCTTGAGAGCTAGTATCTCCGGCATTTTTGATGGCACCACTGAAATCCCAGTTTCATCCACGTTATAAACATTGGTTGCAGGATACTGGATTTTATCAAAAGAGCTCTCCAACAAGTCAAAAAATTCGTTTACATTTTCTTTGTTAAATCCTTTCATTCTAGCGATTGATGTGCCCGTTGGACGGCGAAAGGATAGGTTAGGATGGCGCTTGAGGAATAACTTCAACCATGATCTTCCCGCAGATTCATTATCTTGTGAAAACGTGTGCTTTAAATTATTCTTTTCCGCTAGCTGGTAAGCCAAAGATCTGATGTCGCTGCGCGTGAGACCAAATCCAGATTTTTCAATTTCTAGAATATAATCACATAATTCAGCTTCCAATTCACTCGGCAAAGTCGATCTTCTTCCAAGTTTATGGTTCGTAACGTCGCTAAGTGATTGGTCTTCCATTTTCGATAAGCGTATAAGCGTAGTTTTGGGTACTCCGTATGTTTTAGATGCTTTTAAAAAACCCATTTGCTTATCTCGTATAGCTTTAATTGCATTAGCCATTGCATCTTTATCCCATGTTTGTCTGGTCTTTTCTTTAGTTGTAGAATTTGTAGATGCCATCCTAAAACAATCAAATTAAAATATAAGTGACTGTTTGTAATATGGACCACTAGTCCATATTCAAAACATGCCGGTGGTCCATATTATAATACACATACATTTCTAGGTTAATATTGTTGCTAAGAAAATTATTAAAACTATTGGATATATCAACTTATTATGAATAATTGTAAAATAACTCACCTTTCCACTAGTTTAATCCACTTTACCAAACAGTAATATTTGCTAAAATTATGACTTTACGAAGTTAAGTAAAAAATTACATCGCACGATGATAAAAACGAAAAATGGCTGCCGTGAATGCGTGAGCGCTCTCTGCCGACCGGCAAGTGACTAACGAGCCGCGGGAGGGGCGGAACTTAGTGTGCGGAGACCGATAGCTGAATACGACCGATGGTTTTTGAGAAATGTAGGTAGTCCATATTACGGAACTAGTCCATATTTGGCGCACTTACTCGTAAGTGCGCCAATTATGGACCACCATAAGGATTTTGTATAATAAAACTCAGAATTATAAAGATTAATCAGCCTTATATTTTTTGAACGGTTCGATAATTATTTGGTATCAAAAACGATTGTTAGAATTCTTAAGGAACATGAACATCTTAGAAATAATCAACATTTTGTAAAATATGTCATTATTGAGCATTAGCAAAAAGTGTACAAAATATGGACCACATGGTTTTAAATATGGACCATAGTCAATTTGGTTCAAAATTATTGAGAAAAAAGGACGTGTTGCCTAAAATTAAATCAGTCAATTATTAAGATTAAACTAATTGGTACACAATTCACATACAAAAAAATCAACCATATTTTCTATGCCAGCACATTCTTCATGAGCCCACTCCCTGCATGATGCACATTGGATCCATTTCTCTCCATGAACATCTTCAGAAAAAAGCCCATTACAATACAAACATTTACCATTTTGATTTTGGGAACGATCAGGACTTTCATCGGTACTATCATTGACTGAATAATCACTTTTATCAGAACTTTCAGACGATGATTTTCTTTCTGTTGGGATCTTTCTTTTCTTTTGGGCTATTTTTTTTGGCATTTTCTTTTGCGTCTTCTTTGGCGGTTTCTTTGGCGTATTCTTTATTATGTTTCTCTGTATCGACGTTTCTAAATCTTGTTTATAAGGAGAAGATGTCAAAATTGTAGGCTTGGTGGTTTTTCTTCCTCTGTTGCTGACAGTTTTCCTTAAACGCGGTATAGGCTGCAACACTTTTGGCGAAAAATGTGATCTAGATGATGTAGAGGGACTAACTATTGAATCATTCATAGTCGGTGTTGACACTCCTGGTTGTGCGTTTGCTTCATGATGTCCATCAACGCTCTGGGGTAATGGTTCATTTACAGATTGAGGTTCCGGAGTTGCAACAGCCCTTGTCTCAGGTAAGCAGTTATCGGGTTCAGGTACAATAGCCCTTTGCTCAGGTATCGGGTTATCGGGAATTTTATCAACTGGTGTCGTTATATCGCTAGCTGGGTCATTAGAAGGCCCCTCTACTGCTGGAAGGTCTTCGTCAATAAAGTCATGATCTTCAAAGACGTGTCTATTAACGGGATATATCCCTGTTGCACGAAAACCGCTAATGGCCAATTCTGCACGCTGAGCTCGTATGTAGGCCAGACCAAATAATTCCGCGATGTCAAAATGTGTTATTGCTCGAGGTTGCATTCGTAGTCGTTTGCGAGTTTCTTCAGTTAAGTACTTTTTTAATGGACCCATGAATGTTTTATCAAGTGGCTGCATTTTATGACTTGAGTGTGGAGGCAGAGACAGTAAGCGAACATGGTTTTTTCTGGCTAAATCCACAACTTTGATATTTCTGGTGTGGCTTGCATGGCCGTCTAAAATCAGTAGAACCGGTGATGTAGCACTTGGTTTCACATGCTGTAAAAAATGCTCGAACCATTGAGTAAATAGGTCAAGTTGTATCCATCCGGATGGATGACAAGCATGGATGGCACCAAGTGGAGCACCTTTCATCAGTAGTGAATTGTCCCGTTTCCTCGGGAATATCATCATCGGCGGGACAAATGTGCCACCAGCACTCATACATATCACACAAGTGATCGTTGATCCACGTTCTGCTGACGTTACGATTCCTATTTGTTTTTTGCCCTTGAGAGCTAGTATCTCCGGCATTTTTGATGGCACCACTGAAATCCCAGTTTCATCCACGTTATAAACATTGGTTGCAGGATACTGGATTTTATCAAAAGAGCTCTCCAACAAGTCAAAAAATTCGTTTACATTTTCTTTGTTAAATCCTTTCATTCTAGCGATTGATGTGCCCGTTGGACGGCGAAAGGATAGGTTAGGATGGCGCTTGAGGAATAACTTCAACCATGATCTTCCCGCAGATTCATTATCTTGTGAAAACGTGTGCTTTAAATTATTCTTTTCCGCTAGCTGGTAAGCCAAAGATCTGATGTCGCTGCGCGTGAGACCAAATCCAGATTTTTCAATTTCTAGAATATAATCACATAATTCAGCTTCCAATTCACTCGGCAAAGTCGATCTTCTTCCAAGTTTATGGTTCGTAACGTCGCTAAGTGATTGGTCTTCCATTTTCGATAAGCGTATAAGCGTAGTTTTGGGTACTCCGTATGTTTTAGATGCTTTTAAAAAACCCATTTGCTTATCTCGTATAGCTTTAATTGCATTAGCCATTGCATCTTTATCCCATGTTTGTCTGGTCTTTTCTTTAGTTGTAGAATTTGTAGATGCCATCCTAAAACAATCAAATTAAAATATAAGTGACTGTTTGTAATATGGACCACTAGTCCATATTCAAAACATGCCGGTGGTCCATATTATAATACACATACATTTCTAGGTTAATATTGTTGCTAAGAAAATTATTAAAACTATTGGATATATCAACTTATTATGAATAATTGTAAAATAACTCACCTTTCCACTAGTTTAATCCACTTTACCAAACAGTAATATTTGCTAAAATTATGACTTTACGAAGTTAAGTAAAAAATTACATCGCACGATGATAAAAACGAAAAATGGCTGCCGTGAATGCGTGAGCGCTCTCTGCCGACCGGCAAGTGACTAACGAGCCGCGGGAGGAGCGGAACTTAGTGTGCGGAGACCGATAGCTGAATACGACCGATGGTTTTTGAGAAATGTAGGTAGTCCATATTACGGAACTAGTCCATATTTGGCGCACTTACTCTAGTCACTAACGCACAATGTTTAATGTTTGCAGATGACTTAAAGTTGTTTCTCTCTGTTAGTAATAAAGAGGACTGTGTAGCATTACAAAATGACATCGATGCAGTGTTCAATTGGAGTGTTAAAAAAAACTGTATTTCAACGTTGCAAAATGTCAAACAATGACTTTTTCCTGGGCTCGGTCTCCAATCGTAAATAATTATATGTTGGCTGGTGAATCCCTGCAATGTGTATCCACGGTTCGTGACTTGGGGTTAACGCTAGACAAAAAATTAACATTTCACCAACACATATTAGGGATATGTAAAGAGGCTAACAGGTCCCTTGGCTTTATAATTAGAAACTCTTTTCAATTTAAGAACCTCCAGGTATTAATATTACTTTATAATTCGTACGTGCGCAGTAAACTAGAATATAACGCCATAGTCTGGAAACCTCATGAAAAATTATATTCACTCATGGTTGAAAGAGTTCAGCGTAAATTTGCAAGATTTATCTACAAGCGCCAATATGGATACTATCCGTTTTTATATCCGTCGTTGTTTGTGTCCGGAATGGTCGGTTTGGATACCTTACAACTTCGGAGGGATTATGTACATTTAATACATTACTAGAGTACCCGTCACGAGAAGATATAAATTTTGTAAACACACATTCAGGGGTTTGCAATCTTTGGGTAGAATAAAATAAAAACAGTTTTGTACTATTTTTTTACAGGGATATAATTATATTAACACACACATCTTATTACTGTCTTCAGACGATTCTGAATATTCTGTTCATAAAATTCATACACTCGAAAAACCATTAGGTACTCTCTTTTTGACGCAATCAGTCAAATAAACACATACCTTTTGAGGTTCTTTTCGTGGCGAAATAATTTCCTTGGACGTACTGGGTCCTGGATCCATTATAGGTAGTAAAAAAATAACAATTCCTTATACAATAATTAACAATAACAAACAATATAACCTAATCCGCGAAAACACCACAAACAAACAGACGCATTCGAAACTCGAAAGAGACAACGTCAGCGTGAACTTACTTCAAAATCTTGGCCCAAATGTTAACGTTCCATGAATCAGATGCGTTCCAGTACCACAAAACCTTAGACGACAGCGCTTTATATCGCTAAAATATAACCCGATCAAGTGAAATTGCTCATTAGTTTCGTATAACACGTACGTCACTTTGACACTATTGAATTTGGGATTATTAGTTGTTGATTAAATTGTCGCTACGTATGTTGGTAGAAGTTCTTTATTTACAAAAATTATAGCTTCTCGTGGCGGGCACTTTACCTTATGCTAGCTAATAAAGTGGACAATCCATCGGTACGTGAAACAATGTTCTTTTATGTGCCCGACCGCTACACACGGGGCAGTGGTCGGCGCCAGCACAGACTCTTCTGTTATCCCCCTGCACGGCACTCTCCTCACGCTAATTATTGCCCAACCGCCAAAGCAATCACTTTATTTAATGATTTATTAAACGCCAGACCGGATGTTGACATATTTTTTGATTCGCTGCTTATTTTTGCAAAAAATGTTAAGTTATTTTTAGATAAAACATAGTTATAGGTTAAATTGGTTTGTTTGATGTTAGATATTATTTTTATTTTATTTTTTGTATTGTTAGATCTAAGTATATTTCATGTATCCATATCTTATTTTCTTAGACATGTAAGCGTTTTGGTGTAAACTGTAAGCTTATATTGTTCTTCTTCTTAAATAAATAAATCGATCCAAATATTGTATGCCACCTTCCGAGAAACTACCCCCGGTAACAACTTACCATGGCCGACGTGGAAATCTATGAATAGACTCCGGACCCAAGTCGGCCGGTGTAAAGAAAATGTGTATCGGTGGGGTTACAGCGCACACGAGCCCTGTGAGTGTGGTACCTCTCCCCAGACCATGGCTCACTTGCTAAGCTGCCCAGCGTGTCCCACCACCTGCACACGCGAGGACCTGTACAAAGCTACAGATAACGCTGTCCGCGTGGCTGAGTACTGGTCCACAAAAATCTAGCTACTATGCCATTGATCGATACGCTAAGAAGAACCTGGATAAAAGGAAAAAAATCTGCAAATGTTACTGGTCTCTCAAGGAAGAAAAATAAATTTTCATTTTTAACCGAGGAAAACGGAGGAGGTTCTCAATTCGACGCGTATATATTTTTTTTTTATGTTTGATCACGCATAACTTTTTACAGAGTAGTCCGATTTTGATAATTCTTATTATATTGGAAAGGGTATACTCCAAAGTTGGTCCCATATAAATATGGAAAAAGAATTACCACCCTAAGGGTAGGAAAACAGGGGTTGATTGATTGTTCACTCACTGATTGTAATGTATTACCACGCGTAACTTTTTACAGAGTAGTTCGATTTTGATAATTCTTTTTTTATTGAATATGCTATACCTAGAAGTTGATACCATATAAATTTGGAAAAAATATTCCAATCCTAAGGGTAGAAAAACAGGGATATCTTGATTGTTCACCAACTGATTGTAATATATGACCACGCGTTTACAGAGTACTTAGTCCGATTTTGATAATTCTTTTTTTATTAGATAGGGTATACCTCGAAGCTGGTCCCATATAATCTTACCCTAAGGGTGGGAAAATAGGGGTGATTTATTGTTCAATCACAGATTTTAATGCTGAGTTGTGATTACAAGAAAAACCTCACGATGAATGAGCTTTAGACCTGTCAGTCTCTTGTGAGTAGACCTCTTTGTCTCTGCATTTCTGCTAAAGCTCGTTCATCGTAAAAAATAATAAAAAATTAAGCATGTAATACCAATAAAGTAATTAGTAGATTATAGCCACAAAAAAATATAAAATAAAAACTTTAACAAAAAAATTAAACCGCCGAAAAAACTGAAAAGCAAAAAATAACATACCTTTTTTTATTTACTCTTAATAACTAATAATGTAAGTATACCTAAGTAATTTTGAGTCGGCGCCAAACTATCAACCGTCATTGCAACTGTTGCTACTGTGGCATTTTCTCTGTTCAATCCTAATAATTGGTGCAAAAACGACATGGATTACATATTATTGGTAGGAGATAAATATTATAGAGACTGTATTGTACTGCCGCGCATCAAGCTTTACGTTACGTAAGTATATGTAATTAATTAAAATTAAACTTTAACAGCTAATCGGCTCTACAATATACCTCGGAAAGAAGAATCTCGTTACATTAACGATTACAATCCAGCGATACTTCTTGCTTGGAACGGCAACATGGACTTGCAGTATGTAGGGGAAAAAACAGCAGTTTTAAATTATTATATTACTAAATATACAACTAAGGGCGAAAAAAGTCATGCAGTGGACAATTTCGATACTATTAACTCTACCAAATCTCTCGCTAGTAGGCTCTTTAATGTTGGTCTTCGAGGTCTTAATAATAGAGAATGTGGTGCTCTTGAAGCCAGTGATACGCTCTTAGGAATATCTCTTTATGGCACCGATCCGCAGACTACAATCCGATGGCTTGACGTAAATATGTATCGCAATCGAAGAGTAAAAACCAAAAAAGAGATTAACCAACTTGAATCAGATTCTACCGATATTTCCTTTGAATCTTGGGTTGATAATTATTATCCTCAACGTCCTACGGATTTAGATAGTATGAATTTATATAATTTCGCTAGGTGGTTTGACATAGTTTCGACTCCACCCTCTTCAGGGCCAGACGTACAAATATATTTAAAAATATCATCAAATAAATATTTAAAGAAACGACAAAGACCTTATTTAATAAATCATTATACTTACGATGTTAATAAGCACCCAGAAAAATATTATTTTTCGCTATTGTTAATGTTTTTACCGTGGCGAGATTTAACTATACTGAAGGCTGGTCAAAGTACTTACACTGAAGCCTTCAACCTTCTGAAAAATCAAATTAAAGACGGACTTGATTATGGAGAAATACAGGCAGAATTCTTAAATAACATAGAGAGAGCATTCGAAATGATTGAAGAAAAAGTAGGAGAAATCGAAAGAAATCGACAGGAAGAGGATCAGGAAGATGACGGTATAGAGAATCCATTGGATTTCTTGCCAGTTGAAGCTGTTAATGCAATGGAAGATTTTATTTTAGAAAGGCTAAAGATTCGGTATCAGAAGATGAGCTCGAAAAAATGATGAAAGGTTTGAATGTCGACCAAAAACGTATTTTCGATACAATTTGTAGAGCTTTAGTAGACAAAAACGCTATTTTGAGACTATTTGTCAGTGGTACAGGCGGCACAGGAAAAAGTTATTTGATTAGCACTATTAAAAGTTGGGTTAAAAAACGTTTAGACAAATTAGTAGCCGTTGCAGCGCCCACTGGCATTGCCGCTTTTAATGTAAACGGTCTCACCATACACCGGCTACTCCAGCTGCCAGTAGAACACGGAAGCAGTCCGAAGTACACTTTCTTATCAGACCAAGTGTCAAAAGTTTTAAGAAGCGATTTAAGCAATGTAGTTCTTTTGATTATTGATGAAGTTTCAATGATATCTAACGTTACATTAATGTTTATTCATCTACGGTTAACCGAAATTTATGACACTAGTGATGTGGATGACGGCTGGTTTGGCTGAATTAATATTGTATTATTTGGAGATCTACTCCAGCTGCCACCAGTGCGACAACTTTCGCCATTCGAAGATATGAGGTCGTCTGATGTGCAAAAATTATTAGGTTCTCTTAGTGCACCGAATTTATGGAAACGACTATTTTCATACGACGAATTGACCATTAACATGAGACAAAAAAAAGACCATCTCTTCAGCGAAGTGTTGAATCGTGTAAGAATGGGTGTAGTAACGACAAGTGATCATCATACGTTAGCTCATAGACCCCTAAAATTAACTTCCCAAAATCAAAATGACCAGCTTAAAGAAATTATTGACTATTTTAAATTACTACCTGATAATAGGAAGTAGAGGAAACAAAGAGTGCGCACTTTTTAAACATTTATTTGTTTTTAAATCAAATTTTAAATTACAACCTTCGGCTTAATTTATAATTAGACTTTGGTTTATTAGGAACATGTTATTATTTTTTGTAATTAATCAACATATTAAAAACATTTTAAAATACCTAAAAACTAGGACTTGTCCCATGCGTACTCTTAGGAGGCATTATTGCAAAGAGCGCGCATTCATGACCCTTTATACGAGTTAAGAGTGCGCATGTATTCACTTCTGCTAATTCGTAGGCCATTCTTCCCAATTCCTTTTTCGTGAGGCCGTAGAAAATTTTCGTAGTATGTATCCAATATTCGGCAATGGTCTGCCAAGCTTGTATCTAACTCTGGAGTAAATATATTTTCTCTTGCATCTCTCAGCATATCTTCACTAAAAACTAGCTTCCTATCGGTTTTTCTTTTATATCTCCCCATATTGTAGGTAATATTTAAGTATTCTGAATTAAAAACATCAATCCTTAGTGAAGCCAATCCAAGCTCCATACAAGCTAAGAGTATACGTGCGTGCGCACTCTTTGGGTGCGTACTCTTACCAAACATGCCATTTTGAATTTGTGTCTCGATTGCAAAAAAACAGCTTAAAATACCGACATAAACTCTCACATAAAGCTAAGTTCCGTTTGCAAATATTATGAATAACCAACCTTTATTCACTGCGTATTCCCACAACCCCTACAGTAGATAATCAAAGATTCATGAAAATAACATCAAACATGTCAAAAACATATATTATAAATTGCAATAAAAATGATAATACTTACCGGAGCGATTCGAATATTGTGTCCACTACATTGTCACTTCACAGACAACTGACTGGTAACCCAATGTTTCCAATCGAAATAATATTCTTTTAAATAGAAGCAATGCGTACTCTTAGGCAGTGCGCACTCTTTGTTTCCTCTACTATACTGTTTGTTTATTCCCTACGAAAAATATGTGTAACCAGTTTAATAATGCAATGTTGGAAAGTATGGAACAACCGGAAATTACATTAAATTCAATCGATGAAATAGACTGTCCACGGTATTTAAGCAAGCGAGCAAAGGAAGTGCTGAAAAAGAACGAGGATGATTCATCATTAACCGCTGGGTTAGAAAACGTAATCACCATCAAATTGGGTGCGCGAGTTTTGTTGCGTAGGAATCTAGACGGCGGCCGCGTGTCAAGCCAAGTTCAAGCAAACTGGCTAGACAGCGGCAAGTGTATCATTACACAAACCACTTGGTGCCACTTTTGACCCTTCCATAACTCAAAAGCTCTTTAACGTAAACACATAAAACTACGTGTGTATTAAATCTAACCTACTTTATGATCTCACATTTTTAAATGACAGCAATAGGCTAGTTGACTAATTTTGAAACACTGTTTAATTCCTTACCTTGGTGCCTGATCTGAACAAAAAACAATACAAATGCAAGAAAAACCATCATTTACATTACGTAAGTATTTTCGTTTTCAAAAAGTTGATTTAAATTTAGCTCAAAAATCTCAAAACTGTCATGGCGTCTTGGATGACGTTCCACTGTGCAAAATAATCCTATTACCTATTTATAATGTTAACAACACAAATGACGTTTCGGACATGTTTCGTACTTTGTGACGTCACGCATCTGATTGGTGTTTTCTGTCACGTGACTGAACACCTAATTTGCAATGAGCATGAGCAATGAGCATGACACGACGATGAGGATAAGTAACTCAATGCAAAAAAATATTATAAGAAATGCTATAAGCGTCCTTTTTTAATAAAATAACGTGTCATCATTATCTGTTTTGTTTTATTTGTGTTTGCTCATGAATTATTGACAGCTTTTTGTGTCTATTCAAGGAACCCTATGCACTTGTTCCTTGAATTAAAACATTAACTGTTCAGTGTTTTTTTGCAATTTTCTAATAAAATCATGCGTAATTTTTGTATGTAATCACTTATAACATACACATTAGATTGATAGTGATCCCTTCAGACTACCTTTTTTACTAATAATATCGTGTTAGCGAATTAATTAAAAAAAAGTATTTTGTTTATTTGTGAGGTTATGTTATGGTAGTGAAGTAGATATTTTTCATCGATACTCTTCGATACGATGATTAATTCTATGTCATTATATTGTAGCAAATGACTTTTTATTTTACAGTATGCCTTTAAATGATAGAAAAACTGGTGTAAAGTGCTTACAAGAGCCAGAAATTGTTGGACTAAGCATAGACGTAAAAAAATGTCTTCGTCTCTGCCCCGAATAACAGAATAACTACAAAGACATCGTGAACGACACTTCACGGTACTCACGCGGGTGAAACCGCAGGGAACAGATAATAATATACTATAATAAAAATGTTTACTTTATTGTTTTTATTTATTAAAAATTTACTAAAGTTATATATTTTTCGACTTTTACTCCCAGTTTCTAAAGGCCGATCAACATAAAGCCATTCATTTATGAAATGTTTCATATCAAGTACTGTGATTGGCTGAGTTGTGTTGCAATAAATCTTTTTGTCAACCCATTACGTATTTGTTTTATTTTAAAAACATAATAATTCGTAAATTTGAGACCAAATTTATCTTGATGTCTTGGTGATGTATGTTTTATAAAGATGTAAAATGAAAACAACGTACATTCAATAGATGTACATTTTCTGTCAAGAACTAAATTCATTTCGATACCTCTACTAAATACGGCACATCACTATCGAGACAAAAATAGTGGACAGTATTGCTGCAGGCAACCCTTATAACTATATCTCTATCCTTGTTTTTCACAGTGAATGGGTCATAGGTTAAAAGAGTACAACTATAGTGAAATTTGACGCTCAGGGCTATGCTTTAGTGGTATTTTTTTTTTTTTTTTTTTTGATTTTTGGCAACCCACTGCAGCCTCAGGTCACAGTTATTTCTGCCAGTGTCGTGTAGTGCTTTAGTGGTAGTTTCTATATTTCAGAACGAAGCTGTCAATGTCAAGTGAGGTGCCAATCAAAGATTTTCCATCATAGAGATAAGATATACTCTTTGGATATACTCTTTGGTGAAGCGATTGTGACAGACATTTTTGAATATTATTTTTAAACATTTGTTTCTTCATGAGTAAGTAGTTGAACTTATTATTATAACATAGAGATATATATTATACTTGTTCAAGTAAATCGCTTCGCGTTTGGCTACCATTAGATTAGACTATTCACTATAGATAACTATAGACCGCTAGTATCGCTAGTTTTCCATCGTGCCAAGCGAGAGCACTTTTTGTCTGTATCTAGTACATTCGTTTACTGATTTAAAGTTATTTTTCGCGCAACGACAGACATATGCGAAAATATCGATGGTTTCGACATTGTTAGGATAATATTAGGGTTTTAGATAGTTTTATTAAAATGGCCGCGGCGCGCTCCGTCTTGATACAAAATTTACGATAAAACTAGTTCATACTAGTGCTCACGGTTCATACACCGATAGGCTCACTCTTTAGTTTCTATACTCTAAGGTCACAGTACTTTTGTAATAGCCGGTCGATAATTTGTGAAAGCTTTGTGTGATTTTCCGAAATAACCTATTCCGTGTCTGTAGCAGTCTATTCCGTTGAGTTGAGTATCTCCTCCGGGTAGTGCAGTTAGTCGTTCTGTTTACTAAACGAGATAGAGACTCCAAGTTTTGTGTTGAAAATACTTATGTCGATGTCTAGAAAAAAGTGTTGTGTTCCAGGGTGTATGGACTCAGGAAGTAAGCTATTTCAGTTCTTTATATCACTTACTATACATAACCACTAATTCACGTAAATTGAACTTCCACTTACCTACTTTGCTCCTATTATTACTTTTCCAAAATACCTGAGTAACCATATTTTGTCTTTGGGTTTGTGATTACTATTCTTTTGTAATTATATAAATATTTAGACAAGCATTGTGTTGTTATGGTTCCATACATACAGAAATTATGTGGATACAGCGTCATAGCTAGGGGCTTGCCAGGTGGGCGGCTGCTAGGGGCGCAACTTTCAGGGGACCCCTAGCTACGATGCTATGTACATCAACCTTACTAACACTGATAAAAGTGCTCAATATAGTTTCATATTAATTTACACTGTCAACTGGAATTAAATTATGTGTTGACAAAATCTTTTATTTTGCTCTATTTAAATATCAGTCCGTTTTATTCTTAATACATAATATGCTATAATTATATAATTATATTCTTTAGTGTCAGTTAAAAATGTTAGCACAGTTTTGTTTTGGATTTGTTTAACTTTCTATCTCATTACAATTAGTTCTAGTTGTTAATTCATTTAAAATAATACTATTTGCTATGGAGTCATCTTCTGGGGCAACTGTACAGATAGGGAACTGATATTTAAGACTCAGAAGAAATGCTTACGAGCTATGTGCCAAATTAAGGTGACGGACAGCTGCCAGCCTTACTTTATTAGTTTAAAAATATTAACCCTACCATGCCTATATATTTTTGAAATATCAATGTTTGTAGTTAAAAATTTCCATCTTTTTCAAACCCTACGCTCAAAGCGTCATCCCAATACAATTCTCCTCAAGACACACAATACTGCACTCTACTCAAAAAGCTTTTTAGGTATGTCGCCGAAAGTGTTTAACAAACTTCCCTTTAGTATAAGAACCATAATAAACCTGAAAATGTTTAAAACTAACCTTTTAGATTTCCTGATTAAAAAAGCTTATTATTCTATAACTGATTTTTTAAGTGATAAAATAGATTAAGTTATTGATATTAATGTATCAGTTAAGTACTTCTGAGTAATAAAGGTGATTCCTAAAGATTTTTGCTATAATTAATGTTAATAAATGAATAATTGTAATTTTACTTAGATTATAAGAGAACATTTGTATACCAACTAAGGTGAAACATAGTGATACTCAACTATATTTTTAAGACCATGTTACCATGTTACCTATGTTTAAACAAATAAATATTATTATTATTATTTAAGATATTTATGACACTGAGACTGGACTGAGAGTATTGTTGGCCTGAGATATTGTATTTCAATCCCAAGTCAAAGATGAAAGGCATTATTTATATTTTTCTAAGCAAAACATTTTTCATAGGATATTTGATTATTTGTTTCAGATTCGCATCGAACAATGCATTTTGAGCAAAAATATTGTTGCCATTACAATCGGTTGAGCAACATAGCAGTGCCCAAATTAAATTTGCCAGGTCAGTTAAAAATCGAACTGCACAGTATATTACCTATATGGTATACAACAAATTTAGTTTGTTGCAGTAAGATGTAATTGTCTTCATTTTATATGTTTCAGGTCCTTTGTCCAACTCCATACCAATATTTTCATTTGCTGAAAGAAGACCTTTGAGAAAATTACAAAATTCTTCAATACCTGTACCATCAACCTCTTCTTCAGTTACCCCGTCAGCTGATACGTCAGCTTTCTCAGCAGGTACTAAAATTATTTATTTGGAAAAATGTTATTCCCATATATAGAGTATACTTATTAGTATACTCTGGCATGCCCCACCGTAGTATAATGCATACCTTAGTAAACCATCATATGTGACTGAGTCACGCCAGTGTAATGAATAAATATTACTATTATTTATCCATAATATAATTTCTAGAACAGGATGTTCATTGTGAATCATTTTGGATGTTGTTCTCTGTTTGGATATTTATTCATGTGGCCATAGTTTGAAAACCAGATGATTGGTATACAACATGTGGCACATTTCTGTATATACTTATTTGATTACAATTGATTGAGCAACATAGCAGTGCCTACATTAAACTTGCCTAAATGCCTAAATAAACTAATTTTAAACATAAAACTAATTTAATTTGTTGCAGTAACATATAATTGTCTTCATTTTTATATGTTTCAGGTCCTTCGTCCATACAACACTCATGCAGTTTAGAGAATCAAGAAAAACAAGGGTAGACGCTTTACTTTACAATAGATATTAGTTTTTAGAGATTTTGCTTATTTATTGAGTTTAGATTAGTTATCATCAGAAATAGGTTTATTTGAGTAGGTCGGTATTTCATTTTCTGTTGTTGAGTTCTTTTTTTAATTAAGTAGGTACTTAGGTTTACTTTTATAAGGCATTGACTGTATAGATAGATTTTAATTTCAAGTATAGGTTGTATATTTGATAGTGTGTAACATAGGTTATTTTTAGTACTCTTAGATAGGATTATTCATTCGTATAGATAGATATTAGTTTTTAGGGATTTTGCTTATTTATTGAGTTTAGATTAGTTATCATCAGAAATAGGTTTATTTGGGTAGGTAGGTATTTTATTTTCTGTTATTGAGTTTGAATTAACTATAAAAAGGATATTAAAAAGTACAGATGAACCTAGTTCAGATAAATATATTGATATAACACCACTATCTCAACTATCTGACGACTCTGATGTAGAAATAGTTGAACCAGAACCTAAGGCTATGTTCAGATGACAAGCGTTAGACGCGCGTTGGATTTTTGTATAGTGTTCACATGGCGCGCGCTTGTCAGGCGTTAAACGCGCGTTTTCGTTTACCTATCTCAGTTTGAGTTCTACTTTTGTCGAAGATGGACGTAGAAACAGTTTTAACGGTGATTTTATACCGACGGCAGAAACGACCGAAGACGGAGATATTGGGTCCACCCAATTTTGTCACGTTCAGCCTCAGAAACGACGTTGGTTTCTGCCGTCGGTATAAAATCACCGTTAAAACTGTTTCTACGTCCATCTTCGACAAAAGTAGAACTCAAACTGAGATAGGAGAACGAAAACGCGCGTTTAACGCCTGACAAGCGCGCACCATGTGAACACTATACAAAAATTCATACCTAGATGTATGATAAAATTTATTTTTTATTATAACTCAAAATTTTTTGTCGTTTGTTTTTTTTTAAGTCGAGCGCTTGTCATCTGAACATAGCCTAAGAAAATTAAAGAGGCACCAAATTTCCGATAATATTGTAAAGTTGTGTTGTGTATGTATGACCCACCTATGAATACATTATACTTATAGCCTATATCTGGTAACCAGTGTAAGTGGCGTCTATTAAATATTTAGTCAGTAATAAATGGTATATTAATCGATACGGTCGTTTGCTTCATCTCCCGTAACGCACCACCTTATATTTTATGGCGACTCTGCCAGGATCGGGTGTGGGATCGGTTTCGGGTGTGCGTCGCGCACTAGTGAAGAAAAAGACTTTGTACGAGAATTTAAATTGAAAGAGTAAAAAAATAAAAAAACTTTTTTGCAAAAAAAAAACCGACTTCAAAAATCGATAAAAGCACTAAAAAGTTAAAAAATAATTCTATAACCTACCTATATTAATAAACCTAACCTAAACTACGATTAACCTATAACACAATTTTACAATTTTTGAAGTCGGTGCCAAGCTAAGTAATGAAACGACTGGTAATTCCTGAGTATGTTGATGTGTATTGTGTTTGTAAAAATAGGTATATTATGAATATGGTTAAGTGTAAACGTTAGTATCTTAAGTATTTTTGTTGTTTTCCGATTAGAATTAATATTTAGAAGCTGTAAGACTTATGTTTTATTTTTTCTGCTCTTAGTCTGTAGGTAGGTATATAGTGATTTAAGTTTTGCATATTGCTTGGCCCCGACTCCAAAAAATTGTTAAATTGTATTATAGGTTAATCGTAGTTTAGGTTAGGTTTATTAATATAGGTAGGTTATAGAATTATTTTTAACTTTTTAGTGCTTTTATCGATTTTTGAAGTCGGTTTTTTTTTTGCAAAAAAGTTTTTTATTTGTTTATTTTTAGTGACATATTTTTAATCTCAGATAGTATGGGTCGGCCTTCAGCTGACACCCTTTCATCATCCTCATTATAATTTCCATCAAACGAAATCCAGTGCCACGCATCTCACATCCAACGAATTCCCGCTATATTCACGAGGTCATCTTGGCTTCATCATCAGATCTGGTGGTAGAATGGTTCTTATTGAACGCAAATGCTTCACTTGTTGTAGAAAATACCAAAATCGCTGTACGTTTTCCTATAAAATTTGAAGAGTTCCCTCGATTTCGCCAAGATTCCATCATCAGATCCCGACTTGGTGACTATGGGACCATTTGGGAAGTATACCCTTTCCAACAAAGAAAAAATATTTCAAATCGGTTGGAAAGCAACGGAGTTATGCGCGAACAAATATAAAAAAAAAAAAACATACAAACATCCGAATTGAGAACCTCCTCCTTTTTTTAAAGTCGGTTAAAAAAAGAATTTGTGAAGATGTGCCGTTCTAATATAGAAAAAGACGTAGTGTTCATTGACCAAAACGCCTCCGGTGGGTCAAACGGAGCTTCAGTTCAAGAATATCACCTGTCTACAATAAGCATAGTGTTGATCATCATATGTACGGCGTATACCTGCTATACAGGAATTGCCACCGTGCTTGGATTAGGAACGAATTTTTTGCCCAACGTTTGTCGCGTTCCTTTCGACGTGCCGAATCGCGTGTTTGCTACAAGTGCAGCCGTCCCCAGGGGTCTTTGAGAAGGTGTATGAGTGCCAGCATTAACTGAACATGCGTAAGGAAAGAACACTGCAAGTCCAGAGTGTGTAGTATGTGCGCGATATGGTGCGGTAATATGGTAACTTATCATTATTACATTATAATATTTTTTTCTTTCCGTCTCGTACCTACTAATGTATATTATGTTACAAATATTAGCATGTCTCCTTGGGTAATCATGAAAAGGTTTTAATGGCAAGTGATTTAGAAGAAATATATTGTAAACTTAAGCGTATTAAAGATAATTTGGTATAGTTAAGTTACTCTAGAAGGTCAAAAACTCTATTACAAGACAAATTAAATGAGGCAAAGCTATTGCGTAATCAATTTGATGACTGTTCACATATTATATCCCAGCAAATTAAACAAAAATTGTTTAAAGGTCAAGTTTTAGAACAAATTCAATCATATTGCGATTTGATTAAGGATTTATATTTACAAATTAAAAGTATTTGCTCTAAAGATTACAGCTCCCAAGGTTCAGTGTGTACGGACGAGAGTAAGGAAAGCGAAACCAACAAAATGGCTAGTTTCGACTTTAAGACGGCTACTTCACTGCTTCCAAAGATTAAAGACTGGTGATGAAGATGTTACAAAAAACCTCATCGACTCCAGTAGTGTACCAGAAGTGTTACTAATTAATATTATTATGGATTCTTTACTCACGTTTTTCACTAAGCAAGGTTTGTTTATGATTTTGAGTAACAACTGCATGAAATAAGTATGTAGTTTAATACGTAAAGCCACAGTATAATGTCATTCTTATTGATATTAATTATGTACGACATCCGTGGTCGAGTGGCGTACACACCGGTTTTTAAAGGTGTCACTATAACTGAGGTCCCAGTTTCGATCCCTAGACAGGACAATGCAGAAAAAACTTTTCTACATATTAAGTTCTGAGGTTTACGCAAATGTTAGACATTGAAATAAAAACTACTTTTACGGATTTTATCGCGGTTTGTATTTAGATTTTAGGTCCCGACGGGTCACGGGCAGACAACTGAGTCTGCCTGTGACCCATGATACCTACCTGTAATTTTATTTCAACTTTTCTACATCTTCATTGCTGTGGGATTTTGGTTACTGTCTTACCTGTTGCAGTATAGTGACAGTAATATTAAAATGGTGATGCTCTAACGTCGATGTGGTGTACATCGCAGCCAGAGGTGATGCTATCTCGCTCATATACTTGTGGGTGTACCCTCGGTGGTCCAGGTCGTGGCAAAGACACGCCACGAAGAGGGCTAGACGCTGTAGAAAGGTAAAAAATCTATATACAAGGTGTTATTGAAAGGGTATAATCTATCTGATAGGGGTGAAGAGTACATCTGGTATAGAGTAGGTATGTTTACAAAATTTCAGATCGAAATTAGTAAATTTGTTTCTCTTCTATAGCTTAGCGGGATAAAGTTAGTAGATTTAGTTCGGTATTTTGCTTCGGTCTGTAGATTTATGTTAAGTAGGTAATTAATATCGAGTTAGATTCGAACTTTCTGGTTCTCCAACTAAATTACTCTTAAGAATTAAGATATTGTAACTTGTACAGGCGATAAAGACTGTTACTATGTATAAGAGAGCAAAATAAGTCATAAAATGCCACTCATCATATTTTCCAGTAAAGGTGGGAATTTGAATACCTACGAGGCAACTTAACGGAGTTTGTGAGCCGTTATTCGGTGTAGATATATGCGGGTACATTCGACTTGTATTGTATAATATGTCTCTTCGAACTGTTCGTAAATGTTTTCTTCACAATAAGAATCTCTTCAAAATAGTTTGTTTGTGTCCCACCTTAAAGTTACTCCATAGTTCTTCTAACGTTTCTAATCTCGTTTCTAATCTCGTTTCTAAATAAGGACGTTTTATTCTATCCTTAGGTGCCTTTTTGTAGTTCTTCTCAGCGTTTTTCAAGTTGTCTAATAGCTCCCTTTGGTACACCAGTAGGTCCTCAATTCCGATATTCGAAGTCATAATGTTTACAAACACACAAATTCACTAATTATGCAGTTATTTTTGACTAAAATGTATCTTCAATAATTCCTTATCGCTGTGGAATGCGGTAGCCTATTGTTCTCGCGGCTCGCTCGCAGTGGCCGGCCGGCGATCACTATCCGTCTCGAATTGGACCAAATGTTCAGGGCGATAAGGCTCACTTTTGTATTTGGGTATTTAGAAAATAAGGAGACGTGCTACACAAGTGTCGCGTTAAAACTAAGTGGACTGTATGTATATATATTAAGTACTAGCTGTGCCCAGTGGCGGATTTACCAGCAGGCTGAGTTGGCTTGAGCCTAGGGCGGCGGATTTTGGGGGGCGGCGGATTTTGGGGGGCGGCAAATTTGTCCCAAAAAAATTGTCTTACAGAAATAAAAAATAAATAAATACCTTAATGTTATTAGATTGCACCACCATTAACAACATTTACCGAATGTAAATTATTTTGTAATCTGTGTTCATTCATATTGTGTAAGGGTATTAAGGCAAACTTTAGTCCCTCTTATAAGCAATACATGATTGAGCTTTTCTTAGCTCAGAAATAACATTAAGCCTACAATATTTCCTTCCCCATAAAACCAAAATTTCCCTAGCACAATCTTTGATCCAGCCCATTATTGATTACGCTGACGCCTGCTTTTTAGACGCTACTGAGGAGCTATTAAATAAGCTTGAGCGCTTGCAAAACTTATGTATTCGGTTCGTCTTTGGTCTACGAAAGTACGATCACGTCTCCGACTTCCGCAAGGATCTCAAGTGGCTCCCTATCCGCCTTCGCCGGAACACTCGGATATTATGTCTCCTCTTCAACATCCTGCATAATCCACAATATCCATCCTATCTGCGAGAGCGTTTTTCCTTTGTAAAGCCTTCCAATGCTCCGTGCAGATCCCACCTCAAAACCCTTCTAAAGTTCCAACCTCATAGCACGGACTTCTACTCCTATTCCTTTTCCGTGCATGCAGTCAGACTGTGGAACTCACTGCCGCCTAACATACGAAACTCACCTACTATCTCTCTTTTTAAGAAAAGAGTAAAAGAGCACTACCTTTCTTCATGACCTAAGTGTATATTTATTTATGTATTATAATTTATGTTTAAATTAATATGGTATGTAATATAAACTTTTTTTTTTTTTGTAACTATTGTACACATTGTCTACAAATTTCTTGTCCTTCTCCTTTCGCAGGTCTGCTGGAAGAGATTTCTTTTAGAAATAAGCAGTACCTTTGTACATTTTTTATCTTATTTTCTGTTCCATTTGTCTTTTCCTGTTTGTGTACATAAATTGTTAAATAAATAAATAAATAAATAAATTACTTCTTGTGTAACCTACACTAAGTCGAGGGTTGTAAAAATATCCCCTAGATATATAATAATATGATCCCTAGTTTACAGTCATACCAATAACGGAAAAAATCTAATAAAATAAAGACAATAATAGTACAAGTTGCAATTTCATTGACAAAAAAATTAATATGATTAATTGATTATAGTACGGGAGCTAGCAACGTTTGGAAAGTAAGAATTTCAGGTCAGCTGATTTTGTGATATGTCGTCCTTCTTGCTCTTTCGGTTAGAGTCTGGGCTGTCTGGCTGGCGGGAGCGGTTGCGTTCATTAGTGCGCATCCTACCTGTCCAGGTGATAATCCTGGATTTTATAATCATTTTAAGAGGCGTAATTTTTAAATTTTTGTTTTTAAATAAGTCTACCTGACATACTTTTTTTATTGCCAGACAATTTTGACAATGCTAATTATGTGCCATACGCGATTTCTTTTAATTTTTTATAAAAAAATTTAAAGACAGTATTTTATAATGTCTGTAATTTTAATATTATGTTATTTAAAGATAAGAAAAACTTAAAATTAACTTGCCAGACATTATATCGATTGTTAAACCTTGAAAAAAAAAGGCATGAAAAGTATTGCAGTATGATGCTAGTAGAGAGATCATAGACTTTATATATACATAGACTGCTACTATCGCTACTTTTCTATTGGTACAAACGAAAGCACTTTTTAATCTGTCAGTTCCCGCTCGCTTAGGGATGTTCCATGCGACGATAGACATCCATGTGTAAATATCGATAGTTGTGAATATTAACAGAGTCATTAAAAGGATTTGAGATAATATTAAAAAAACAAATTAACTAAAAATCTAACTTTATAAATTAATGTAGCCGATACCAGCATCAAATTAATTAATTATAAGTTACCGAAAAAGTCCATACAAGCACACTTACCAATCAGAAACATAAAACTAAATAATTCCAAACGATCTTTGTAGAATTCTAAAAACTTTTGAACAATATTGTTTGTCAATCAGATTTTGTTATTCCAATTTTACTCATATTCAAATTATCCTGTTATCACATTTTTTTGTAAATGCTGGTTAACCCGTAATTCGCAACAGTGTAAGTACAAGTCGTGTTATCCTACATTTATCTATCTTATACATTTATCTTACTTATGATGTCATGAACATACAGAATCTGTTGGTAAAGTATTTTTTTAATAAATAAATAAATCAATTCAAGGAACACAAACTTAATTTTAAACAAAATTCTTGAGACAAAAAATAACTATCAAAAAATTTAACGGAACTGCTTCGGATGTGATTACACGCCAGCTTTTTTTAGAAAAGGCAAAGTTAAGCCTTCCTAAATATTAGAAAATTCTAAAGAGTACCAGTTAGCTTTTGAAAATATAATTACGGATAACGAAGAAGTACTTGAAACTACGTTTGTAACCTTGGAGAAATTTATTTGTCAAATGTATGGAGTTAAAAGTTCTTCGGATGTTAATAATGTTCGATTTCATTTATTTTTAAGTACGTTTAAGTCTAAAAAATCAAATGAGCACTTTGACAAAAAATTTCGAAACTTTGACTCATCTAGTTTGCCACCCTGTAAAGCGGTATTGCAACAGCATTTATTGAGGGTTCGTTACGTGACGGAAATTTGGAGAAATGCTCACTTAAAACATCCAACATCTTTATCTCCAATGGCTTTTGGTTGGACCATCAACGGTGACAAATATGATTTTGTCTGGTTTTTGGGAGATCAATTACCATCCTCAGTCGCAGATATTATTGTTCAAAGTAAGTATGAAATAGAACATTTATCAACAATAACTAAATGTTTTATAATGAACAAGAAGAATTATACTGTTTTTTTTTCTGTTGCAGATGATAGAGTTTTAGAAGATAACGAAAGTTCCCAAGAAGATGATATGAATGAGACTGACAACGACAGCGACGATGATGATGATGATTATGAAGATGCTTCTTTTTTTTTGTGATTTAGTAATCAGGAAAATTTAAATAAAAAGTGTTGTTTTTGAAATTTTAATCTAATTTTATATTCCTATTTATGCTTATTTTTTTTTTAAACTTGCTCTGACTAGGACGGTTATTATTATTATTATTATTATTATATATACAATGACAAGTAATTTACTTTTGCAATGGTTCTCTGTCTTATTCTCAGCTTATTCTGCAACTGTCTCTCTCGAACTACTAGTATGATACTGCAATACTTTTCATGACCTTTTTTTGAAGGTTTAACAATCGAATTAATGTCTGGCAAATTAAATTAAGTTTTTCTTATCCTTAAATAACATAATATTAAAATTACAGACATTATAAAATACTTTAAAAATTTTATAAAAAATTAAAAGAAATCGCGTATGGCACATAATTAGCATTGTCAAAAATATCTGGCAATAAAAAAAGTATGTCGGCTACACCTAGGTATTTAAAAACAAAAAATTAAAAATTACGAATCTTAAAATGATTTTAAAATCCAGGATTATCACCTGGACAGGTAGGATGCGCACTAATGAACGCAACCGCTCCCGCCAGCCAGACAGCCCAGGCTCTAACCGAAAGAGCATGAAGGACGACATATCACAAAATCAGCTGACCTGAAATTCTTTCTCGAAAACGTTGCTAGCTCCTATACGATTATGACTACACGGAGAAAAGTATTATACTAAAATTGATTATCTTTTTTAAAAACAGTCATATTCTGTTTCTTATGTTGATTCAGGAATAAAATGTAGCAATAATTATCAAGCTTCAGCAAAAATTATATTTCTCAAGTTACTAAACTTTACTTACTGGAAACTCAAAAAATTACAAACCAGCTTAGTAAATATACTATTAATCTTTTTTTGTCAACCATTTATTAAAAATTAGTACAAGTATTCTTATATAGTTTAATATTTGTGATGAGAATACCAATTGTATAGAAACTAACTGTGCAGTTATTTTTGGAATCCAATGTCTTTAAATATCAGTATCATGCTTACTAGAAATTAGGTGCTGCTGTATGTAAGTATGTATTGATTTCATGGATTACATTATTTAGAAGCTAAGAAAATTTACTGGACAGGTTTAGAATGACTGTAATCAGTTCTTATTTTTCATAAGATATAATTTTTTTTAAACAAAGAATAATTTTTTAGTCTTTTAATTCTAAAACATTTTCTTCCACCGTCTTTTGACCGTGTAGGGTATCGAAATGCAGAGGTCAGAAGGGGCGGAAAAATTTGAATAGCCTACTGGCGGCAAATGTCTTAATCCGCCACTGGTTACCCCGTCAGCTGATATGTCAGCTTTATCAGCAGGTACTAAAATTATTTATTTGGAAAAATGTTATTCCCATATATAGAGTATACTTATTAGTATACTCTGGCATGCCCCACCGTAGTATAATGCATACCTTAGTAAACCATCATATGTGACTGAGTCACGCCAGTGTAATGAATAAATATTACTATTATTTATCCATAATATAATTTCTAGAACAGGATGTTCATTGTGAATCATTTTGGATGTTGTTCTCTGTTTGGATATTTATTCATGTGGCCATAGTTTGAAAACCAGATGATTGGTATACAACATGTGGCACATTTCTGTATATACTTATTTGATTACAATTGATTGAGCAACATAGCAGTGCCTACAATAAACTTGCCAAGACAGTTAAAAAAAATAAAAAAGTATACAATAAAATTTTAACATAAAACTAATTTAATTTGTTGCAGTAACATATAATTGTCTTCATTTTTATATGTTTCAGGTCCTTTGTCCATACCAATATTGACTGAAAGACGAATCACACTGAAACGACTTATCGCTGGCAGCTTCAAGCTGTTGATTCTGACTGCAAGAGCGGTCCATGTAGCGGTCCTGCCCGTGTATGGCCGGCCTAAGGCACCAATACTAAAAACGCCGAAACCAACTAAATGCGCCATGAAAAGCCATGGCGTTTATATGTGTTATACTTTTAACCTTCCCACCATGCCATGCCAGTGAGTGGCAGCACTGTGCTCTTGTTTACATCGTCTCCGTACATTTTAATTAGATATAAATCTTGTTAAGTGCTTATCGTTTCCTACTGATCATAGTTTTATCTATACTATAATATAATATTATAAAGCTGAAGAGTTTGTTTGTTTGTTTGTTTTTTTGGTTGAACGCGCTAATCTCAGGAACTACTGGTTAGAATTGAAAAAGTCTTTTTGTGTTAGATAGTCCATTCATCGAGGAAGGCTTTAGGATATATAACATTACGCTGCGACCAATAGGAGCTAAGCAGCAGTGAAAAATGTCACAAAAACGGGGAAAAATATTCATACTTGAAAGCTTCC
The DNA here is from genome assembly GCA_905475315.1 of Autographa pulchrina. Lineage (NCBI taxonomy): Eukaryota > Metazoa > Arthropoda > Insecta > Lepidoptera > Noctuidae > Autographa > Autographa pulchrina. Next base: position 4,611,632 of record FR997762.1, on the reverse strand, counting down.
GTTGCGTGCGCTGCGTAAACGGTTCGGGTTACCCAAAATATATGTATGAAAGAATTGTTCCTCTTTAAATGATCTAAAAAAATGTCTGCGACATTATATGTCTATCTTTCACGATTGACTCACTATAACCTTTTTTAATGTAATCATTTGGTCGAAATTAATGCATTATTTCCAATTATTTGCTACAGAGTTTTATCAACATAATATAAACTAAAATTATCATTTACGCAGAAATACTTTTTTTTTAAACTTCTTAATCGCGGTCATAATAACAGAAATTGACGCGGACGAAGTCGCGGGGATCAGCTATGTAACATAAAGCAATTTCTATGTGCAACTGTTTTCTCGTTAATTCAACACTGATTTCGGACGCAATCTTAGTGAATTCACAGTGACATAGTTCAGGACTTTTCCATGTGTGTGAGCTGAAAAGGACTTAAATATCATTAGTAACGTGAGTTATTGACTTTAAATGACAATATTAATAACCATTCATCAACAACATCAGTGCATTAAGTGATTAATTTAAAAACTGTTATATTGTTGGTGTCAGAATTCGTTTATTTTCACAGTCTTTGAAATAAGCTCCGCCCTCTGGCCAATCAACGACTGGTTTATGCAGTGCATTTGTGACACCTAGTGACATCTAGTATTCCCAAATTGCGTTAAACAATAAGCGACATCTAGTAAACTGTTTTGTAACTCGTTGGTCTATACCATCAATAACATCGATCATCAATATGTCATCTAATACCAAAACCAACAAAACTAGCCGCAAGATGCCGCTACTAGTCACAAACAGCAAAAGTCAAAAGGAAATTAACAAAAAGTGCACAACTGAAACTACTGGGGGGCAAAGTCTAACACCTTCAGAGGAATTGAATGTTACACTAAGGAAAAAGCAGGTCGTGCATAAACCTGTAACGGAAAGAGCCCGATTAAGCAGTATTTCACCAGAAATCACTCCTTGGTCTACTCCTACGACCGCAATCCCTGAAATCCTTGTAATTCCAGACTTGGACACATCGCCGAATATCCTTGATGATGAGACTGTCACTACTGAACAAATATTATCAACAAAGACTATAAAACCACTTGACGGCGCATACAGTGCTCCGACGTTCGAAAACTATTAGTATTTTGTCGCCTATGTTTAAGCTTCCTGTATGAGTGACCATTTTAGTTGTGTCCAAGTGTTAGATCTGTGCGCACGCTAAATTAACGTAAATTGTTAAAAAAATATATGCAATTATAACGCACTAGAATGCCTTCATGTGCGGTGAAGTGGTGTGGAAAACATTCCAAGACATCTAGTTACAATAAGGATGACATAACTTTTCATCGGTAAGTAAGCAGTACGATTCTTTTATTTTATTTAATCAGGTTATAAGTGATCCGCATGGGTCAAGATAAAATGGTTGGCGGGGAGGTGCTGAAACGCGCGTTTATGTCTTTTAGAAAAGTCTCTTTCTTTCATTAGACAATTCTAATGCGGGTATCTCTTTCTTTCAATTTGTAGGTTTATCGTAAAAAATAGTGCTGTTACTTCTAGCTGAAGTCAATTCAAACAAATATCGAAAATCACAAAATAAAATTAAATAAAAATGTTATTGAATTATAATGATATGAAGAATGTTATTATTTTACTTTATTACGTACATGTTTTCATTTTAGATTTCCGAAGATTCCAGAACTAAAATAAAAGTGGATAAATAAGATTAATAGGGAAAATTGGTTATCAACGAAATACAGCGCGGTCTGTTCAAGGCACTTCACACCCGATTGTTTTGAGTATTTAAAACAACGCCGCCGTTTATTTGGTTCAGCAATACAAACAATGTTTCTGCCAATTTTGGTCCGATTTGTTTTTTTTGCTATAATGCTGAGAAAAGTCAAATCATAAATATTAAACATTATTTTTTACAGGCTTCACCTTATAGTTTAACTGAGTCTAATGCTAATGTACCTGGGCCTTCGCATCAAAATACCGGCCAAGTAAGTTGATTTTTTTGATGATATGTCCGTGGGTTAAGTTTAATGTAACTGCGGTTATTATTTATACCCGACATTTTCAATTTAAGAGTTCATCATCAAAAACAGAAGTGCATTCTGAAGTTAATACAATAATTGAAGACTAGACCTCTTGTGCCGTGCAGTCTACTAAATGATAGTAACATTCTTAGATCTTCCCATGTTTATGAAAGTCCCGTAAGCTTAATTTTATAATTTTTCACACATATCTTTATAACTAAGTATTTCTGTAAAGTTCAATTTTAATATTTCTTATTATATTTTCAGAGTTCAACAATAAGTAACAAAGTAATAGTAGACCCAGAAATTGGAGAGCTCACTCCACGCAAACGCAAAATGAAACGACAAATAGACCATCTAATATATTCCCTAAATAAAAAGAAGAAAGATATTAAGAGGCTTCAAGACAAATCAGATTATTGGTAAAAAAAGGGAATCTAAGAGAAATTTTAAATACATTGCCTAAAAATCTTATGTAACTGAAGAAAATGAAAATATTTTATCCAGCATAGGTATACAAAATCGAGAACTAGTTAAACGTCAAATACTTAAATCTAAACCGGACACATACCAAAACTAAAATACTCTTGTTTGTGTTTTTAAACATAAAAAATACGGTTGGATAAAGTTGATTAAACATTTTATCTTTGTTTAGTGTGTTATTCTTTATCCTACTGTTACTACTTTAGACAATTACAAAAAAGCAGTTATATTCACATTATAATTACTTATAGTAATAATACATTACCTACATGTAAAATACGTATAATTGTTTTTGTTATAAGTGTCTAATAATGTGTATAAACATTTACCTATAAATTTGGTACTATAAATGGCTATATATTTGTAGGAACATACTGTGCAAATTACATATACATACACATAAAGTTGCATATCTACATTACACACCCTCAATAATAAGGGGCGTTCTAGTACATTTTGCACTTGGCAATTATAGTGAAGTTTAAAAAAAAAAACACATTTATACATTAATTTATTTTACTATCATTACCTTTCATTTAAATTGGGTCTTTTTAGAACTATTTGTATGACACAGTAATAGTCGAATTAAAAGAATCATAAAGTCGATTTATCGATATCGATTCATTTGGCAAAATTTCGTGGAACGACACTTTGCAGAAATATTCGCACTGACATTGTTGCATTAGCCAATTACAAGCGCGCATTTTTCTTCACCCCCCGACCCGCTGTGGTGAGTCGTGTTCTAAGAAGAAATAAGCCTATCGGCTCTCAAGTGGTTTTATCCTCATTGATTATCAAGAAGCATGGATTGCACATTCAATAATTCCATATCTACTCAAGTCACAAACAAAACCATACCTACTAGAGTTACAGATGGAACTTAGTTCTACACAAAATGAACTAGAAAGTATTATTCTTGAAAATAATGATTTCCGATTACAAGTTGCTAAGTTAACCAAAGAAAATAATACTCTCGAGGCCTTTCTTTCTAAAACACCACCAAGGAAAAATAAGTTATGTACTAGTACAATGAAAAAACACAGGCGTTCCTTGCAATATTCAGATCTCATTATCGCTACGCCGCCTAGATTATCTACTGCACACGAAACTTCGAATCTTGCCAGCGAGACTGTCTCAAACCTGCAACTGAAGATCCTAGCGATGGAACAGCAACTGACGCAAGCCAAGAACCAAATATTGGTAAGTACTCAATAAAGAAATCCTCGTCTTACAGCAAGCCTTAGAAACAAAACAGAACGCGCATCTCTTATCCACTAGTAGTAACACAGACGTGGCTCCTCTAACCTACAGCGAGCGACGGAAGTTGTGTATCCTCACTAACAGTACTTTCTATGGTACATTGCAATATGTCGAAGATACTTTTGGCGAACAATTTGAATTTATTCGTTATGTAAAACCTAATTATGATATAAAACACCTTCTCAATGACATAGATGAGAAATTATGTAAATATAATATGAATGACTATTGTATAATCATGTTGGGTGAGAAAGAGTTTAAAGGTTCTTGTAATTACTTACAAAGGAATAATAGAAAATATAAGAAAAGCACTAGATCATAATAATATCATACATACAAATATTGTTATCTGTACTCCCACATACGTGTGCGGAGCTCTGATATATAACTATAATGTAGAAATATTTAGTAATTTATTGTATGCAGAACTAAATAATAGTACATTATGCCTATTTCTATAATACGAATATTCCTGTTTCTCTTGACATGTTCTCGTACAAAACCGGAAAACTTAATAAAAATGGAATAGTGTGCATCTATAACAATATAATGGATAATATTAACTTTGATGATAGATACTATAACTGTCCCAAAACCAACCTACCTCAAATAAATGAGTTTTTTCTTGTGTAAGTTCAATAACAACGTAACTTCTAACATAGCATCTGTTTCTAAAAATAAGCAAAAACCAAAGACAAAAATAACACACAAAAAAATATTAATATATTACCAAAATGTAAGAGGTCTACGTTCTAAAACTGCCATGTTTCGCAATAATATCAGTGCTTTATCCTGTGACATCATCACCCTAACTGAAACATTTCTTAACAGTTCTATCTTTGATGCTGAGTTATTTCCTCCTGGTTATGTAGTACTTCGTAAAGATCGAGCTGGTGATGTCGGATGGGGTGGTGTTCTGTTAGCAGTGAAGAACTGCTACACCGTCAAAAGAATTACAATTATTGACGATTTAACTGACGATAAGGAACTATTATTTGCTATGGTCACTTGGAAAAATGTCAAGTTGTTAATATGCGTTGTGTATCTACCACCTAGCTATAGCGACAAGCGATACCTAGACGTTTTAACCTGTATAGAAAACTTAACAAATACATATTCTGAATACCAGCTTATTATTGTAGGTGATTTTAATTTAAAGTCTTGTAGTACCACTGTGCGAACGCAATTTGAAAACTTTTTACTCTACTGTAAGCTGACACAATGTAATAACAATAGCAATAAATATGGAAGCATCCTAGATCTGATATTAACGAATCTTAACCCTAGAAGCATAACTGTAACCCCTGACGTTGGATCACTGGTCCCCATGGATGCGTACCACCCTCCACTTGAGGTAATCGTCACACTACCAAGAAATACACCAATAAATCAGTCACCGCCTAAATCAACTCAACAGTTAATTGTATCCTCAATGGAATTTTAGAAAGGCTGACTTCCATGGTCTTTACTGTGATATTGCCAATGCTGACTGGACAGATATATTTCAACAGCAAGACACTAATGCTGCCGTAGACATTCTGTATAACAAACTTAATTATATACTTAGTAAACGAGTGCCAACTAAAAGAATTTCTAGTCAACGTAAATATATATACCCAATATGGTATACTACTGAAATTATAAATAATATAAAACTAAAATATTTCAATTTAAAAAAATATAAAGTTCATGGATACCAGTTTAATAGAGAACTATTTAAGTATTATCGGTCAAAAATAAAATACCTCATAGATATAGCGTTTAGGCAATATTTGGATAATGTTGAAAATAATGTTAAAAATGATCCTTCTAATTTCTGGCAATATGTAAAGGATAAGCGCAGAAATAGACTGGATAATAAGGAGTTTATTTACCAAAACAAAACTGTAGAAGGACAGGACGCTGTTGATGCTTTTGCTCAATATTTCAGTTCTGTTTTTCACTCTAACACTCCACGTCTTGACCCAGTGGCAGCGGAGAGTGAAGCCACCGATAACGTCAACGTTTCCAGTGTCAGTATTGATAATGTTACAGTAATGGAGTTGAGACGAGCAGTCCGCAAACTAAAGGCATCATCTGCTTCTGGTCCTGATAACATACCACCTTTTTTAGTTAAGGATTGTTTGTCTGTTCTAGAAGAACCCCTATTATACATATTTAACCTTTCAATCCAACACAGTCTTTATCCTAGTAAATGGAAACTATCTAGAGTCGCACCAGTACCTAAAAGTGGGTCATCTACTGATGTGTCAAACTATAGGCCAATAGCCGTGCTGTCCGTTTTCGGAAAGATCTTCGAGTCTGTTCTCAACAACTCTATATTTGGACAAATTAAGGGGCGTCTAAGCAATTGTCAGCATGGTTTTCGTCCTGCTCGCTCAACATTGACAAATCATATACAGTTCGTCGACTACGTACGAGCTTATATGAAGTCTGGATGTCAAATTGATGCAGCATTTTTTGACTTTAAAAAAGCCTTCGACCTCGTTGATAATGATGTCCTTCTAGTCAAACTAGCTTATCTCGGATTCGATAAACAACTGTTGAGATTCATGGCAGACTATCTTAAGGATCGTAGGCAGTACGTTAGATTAGGAATCCATCAATCTCAAGAATATTACACTCGCTCAGGAGTAAGTCAGGGCAGCACTCTCGGGCCCACACAGTTCCTCCTTATGATAAATGATTTGCCAAGTGTAGTCACTAACGCACAATGTTTAATGTTTGCAGATGACTTAAAGTTGTTTCTCTATGTTAGTAATAAAGAGGACTGTGTAGCATTACAAAATGACATCGATGCAGTGTTCAATTGGAGTGTTAAAAATAAACTGTATTTCAACGTTGCAAAATGTCAAACAATGACTTTTTCCTGGGCTCGGTCTCCAATCGTAAATAATTATATGTTGGCTGGTGAATCCCTGCAATGTGTATCCACGGTTCGTGACTTGGGGTTAACGCTAGACAAAAAATTAACATTTCACCAACACATATTAGGGATATGTAAAGACGCTAACAGGTCCCTTGGCTTTATAATTAGAACCTCTTTTCAATTTAAGAACCTCCAGGTATTAATATTACTTTATAATTCGTACGTGCGCAGTAAACTAGAATATAACGCCATAGTCTGGAAACCTCATGAAAAATTATATTCACTCATGGTTGAAAGAGTTCAGCGTAAATTTGCAAGATTTATCTACAAGCGCCAATATGGATACTATCCGTTTTTATATCCGTCGTTGTTTGTGTCCGGAATGGTCGGTTTGGATACCTTACAACTTCGGAGGGATTATGTACATTTAATACATTACTACCTTATGCTAGCTAATAAAGTGGACAATCCATCGGTACGTGAAACAATGTTCTTTTATGTGCCCGACCGCTACACACGGGGCAGTGGTCGGCGCCAGCACAGACTCTTCTGTTATCCCCCTGCACGGCACTCTCCTCACGCTAATTATTGCCCAACCGCCAAAGCAATCACTTTATTTAATGATTTATTAAACGCCAGACCGGATGTTGACATATTTTTTGATTCGCTGCTTGTTTTTGCAAAAAATGTTAAGTTATTTTTAGATAAAACATAGTTATAGGTTAAATTGGTTTGTTTAATGTTAGATATTATTTTTATTTTATTTTTTGTATTGTTAGATCTAAGTATATTTCATGTATCCATATCTTATTTTCTTAGACATGTAAGCGTTTTGGTGTAAACTGTAAGCTTATATTGTTCTTCTTCTTAAATAAATAAATCGATCCAAATATTGTATGCCACCTTCCGAGAAACTACCCCCGGTAACAACTTACCATGGCCGACGTGGAAATCTATGAATAGACTCCGGACCCAAGTCGGCCGGTGTAAAGAAAATGTGTATCGGTGGGGTTACAGCGCACACGAGCCCTGTGAGTGTGGTACCTCTCCCCAGACCATGGCTCACTTGCTAAGCTGCCCAGCGTGTCCCACCACCTGCACACGCGAGGACCTGTACAAAGCTACAGATAACGCTGTCCGCGTGGCTGAGTACTGGTCCACAAAAATCTAGCTACTATGCCATTGATCGATACGCTAAGAAGAACCTGGATAAAAGGAAAAAAATCTGCAAATGTTACTGGTCTCTCAAGGAAGAAAAATAAATTTTCATTTTTAACCGAGGAAAACGGAGCAGGTTCTCAATTCGACGCGTATATATATTTTTTTTTATGTTTGATCACGCATAACTTTTTACAGAGTAGTCCGATTTTGATAATTCTTATTATATTGGAAAGGGTATACTCCAAAGTTGGTCCCATATAAATATGGAAAAAGAATTACCACCCTAAGGGTAGGAAAACAGGGGTTGATTGATTGTTCACTCACTGATTGTAATGTATTACCACGCGTAACTTTTTACAGAGTAGTTCGATTTTGATAATTCTTTTTTTATTGAATATGCTATACCTAGAAGTTGATACCATATAAATTTGGAAAAAATATTCCAATCCTAAGGGTAGAAAAACAGGGATATCTAGATTGTTCACCAACTGATTGTAATATATGACCACGCGTTTACAGAGTACTTAGTCCGATTTTGATAATTCTTTTTTTATTAGATAGGGTATACCTCGAAGCTGGTCCCATATAATCTTACCCTAAGGGTGGGAAAATAGGGGTGATTTATTGTTCAATCACAGATTTTAATGCTGAGTTGTGATTACAAGAAAAACCTCACGATGAATGAGCTTTAGACCTGTCAGTCTCTTGTGAGTAGACCTCTTTGTCTCTGCATTTCTGCTAAAGTTCGTTCATCGTAAAAAATAATAAAAAATTAAGCATGTAATAGCAATCCCACCAAAAACATTCAATGTAAAAAAAGCCAAGTCTCTCTATGCAATTCTTCCATCGTAAAAAGTTTTGAGATCGCATAGGAGCCAAGTCCTGTTCAACTTAATTTGTAATAATAAATCAATATTATGTGACTATATCAATAGTTTTGTTTTCATTACAATAACAGTTACTTGGCCATGAGCACAAGTTAAAGGTCGTTTGCTCCTTGTAATTACGTGCAAATACCGTTGAATTTATATATTATGGACATCGTTTTGTAACTGATTGGAATTTGAGATCACTATGGACTAAACATGCGCCATAGTGCATGTGCTGTTCACTGATCTTGGATGATACCGACTGTCGGTTAAGGTGTCCTGATATTATTTATTATTTACTTGCAACTCCTCCAAATATGCCGTTTTATATTTGTATCTTATTGTGCTCATGGCCAAGTCACTATTATTGTAATGAAAACAAAATTATTGATATAGTCACATAATATTGATTTATTATTACAAATTAAGTTGAACAGGGCTTGGCTCCTATGCGATCTCAAAACTTTTTACGATGGAAGAATTGCATAGAGAGACTTGGCTTTTTTTTACATTGAATGTTTTTGGTGGGATCTCATTTATTTTTTGTAGGTCTCTTTCTTTTCTTTTTATAAATAAACAAAATTGCTATAAAAAATATTTGCTTTTTGTACATAAACAAAGAACAAAGTTAACAATGCAGTCGAAATTCATATACCATGTTCTTGTAAAACCGCAAATATAAATTTGTTTCATATTATTTACTATGGTATATAATTTATTACCGTTTTTATAATTTTCCCTTTACATGTAGCTAAAAACCTATCTTGGTGCCAAATTTGAAGGTTCTAAGTTTGCTAGAAGTACCTTAGATTTTTGATGATCGGTCAGTGAGTGACAAAATGGTGCAACTTTGATCGCTCATAACTCGTAAACTATTAGTTCAAAACTTCAAATGTCATGTAATTTTGAGGCTGAGCTTGTTTTAATACTTACTCTAGGTCATCGAAAACCTAAACCCCTAGCTTTATCCGTATCGATGATACAGGGGGGGGTGAAATAGCCGCGAAACGCTTCGAGAAAAGAATGGTACGGCCGTGCCCGTTTGCTCGAGACTTGGCTGGGGCACTGCCGTGCCCCCAGATAAAGTAATTAGTAGATTATAGCCACAAAAAAATATAAAATAAAAACTTTAACAAAAAAATTAAACCGCCGAAAAAACTGAAAAGCAAAAAATAACATACCTTTTTTTATTTACTCATAATAACTAATAATGTAAGTATACCTAAGTAATTTTGAGTCGGCGCCAAACTATCAACCGTCATTGCAACTGTTGCTACTGTGGCATTTTCTCTGTTCAATCCTAATAATTGGTGCAAAAACGACATGGATTACATATTATTGGTAGGAGATAAATATTATAGAGACTGTTTTGTACTGCCGCGCATCAAGCTTTACGTTACGTAAGTATATGTAATTAATTAAAATTAAACTTTAACAGCTAATCGGCTCTACAATATACCTCGGAAAGAAGAATCTCGTTACATTAACGATTACAATCCAGCGATACTTCTTGCTTGGAACGGCAACATGGACTTGCAGTATGTAGGGGAAAAAACAGCAGTTTTAAATTATTATATTACTAAATATACAACTAAGGGCGAAAAAAGTCATGCAGTGGACACTTTCGATACTATTAACTCTACCAAATCTCTCGCTAGTAGGCTCTTTAATGTTGGTCTTCGAGGTCTTAATAATAGAGAATGTGGTGCTCTTGAAGCCAGTGATACGCTCTTAGGAATATCTCTTTATGGCACCGATCTGCAGACTACAATCCGATGGCTTGACGTAAATATGTATCGCAATCGAAGAGTAAAAACCAAAAAAGAGATTAACCAACTTGAATCAGATTCTACCGATATTTTCTTTGAATCTTGGGTTGATAATTATTATCCTCAACGTCCTACGGATTTAGATAGTATGAATTTATATAATTTCGCTAGGTGGTTTGACATAGTTTCGACTCCACCCTCTTCAGGGCCAGACATACAAATATATTTAAAAATATCATCTAATAAATATTTAAAGAAACGACAAAGACCTTATTTAATAAATCATTATACTTACGATGTTAATAAGCACCCAGAAAAATATTATTTTTCGCTAATGTTAATGTTTTTACCGTGGCGAGATTTAACTATACTGAAGGCTGGTCAAAGTACTTACACTGAAGCCTTCAACCTTCTGAAAAATCAAATTAAAGACGGACTTGATTATGGAGAAATACAGGCAGAATTCTTAAATAACATAGAGAGAGCATTCGAAATGATTGAAGAAAAAGTAGGAGAAATCGAAAGAAATCGACAGGAAGAGGATCAGGAAGATGACGGTATAGAGAATCCATTGGATTTCTTGCCAGTTGAAGCTGTTAATGCAATGGAAGATTTTATTTTAGAAAGGCTAAAGATTCGGTATCAGAAGATGAGCTCGAAAAAATGATGAAAGGTTTGAATGTCGACCAAAAACGTATTTTCGATACAATTTGTAGAGCTTTAGTAGACAAAAACGCTATTTTGAGACTATTTGTCAGTGGTACAGGCGGCAAAGGAAAAAGTTATTTGATCAGCACTATTAAAAGTTGGGTTAAAAAACGTTTAGACAAATTAGTAGCCGTTGCAGCGCCCACTGGCATTGCCGCTTTTAATGTAAACGGTCTCACCATACACCGGCTACTCCAGCTGCCAGTAGAACACGGAAGCAGTCCGAAGTACACTTCCTTATCAGACCAAGTGTCAAAAGTTTTAAGAAGCGATTTAAGCAATGTAGTTCTTTTGATTATTGATGAAGTTTCAATGATATCTAACGTTACATTAATGTTTATTCATCTACGGTTAACCGAAATTTATGACACTAGTGATGTGGATGACGGCTGGTTTGGCTGAATTAATATTGTATTATTTGGAGATCTACTCCAGCTGCCACCAGTGCGACAACTTTCGCCATTCGAAGATATGAGGTCGTCTGATGTGCAAAAATTATTAGGTTCTCTTAGTGCACCGAATTTATGGAAACGACTATTTTCATACGACGAATTAACCATTAACATGAGACAAAAAAAATACCATCTCTTCAGCGAAGTGTTGAATCGTGTAAGAATGGGTGTAGTAACGACAAGTGATCATCATACGTTAGCTCATAGACCCCTAAAATTAACTTCCCAAAATCAAAATGACCAGCTTAAAGAAATTATTGACTATTTTAAATTACTACCTGATAATACTGTTTGTTTATTCCCTACGAAAAATATGTGTAACCAGTTTAATAATGCAATGTTGGAAAGTATGGAACAACCGGAAATTACATTAAATTCAATCGATGAAATAGACTGTCCACGGTATCTAAGCAAGCGAGCAAAGGAAGTGCTGAAAAAGAACGAGGATGATTCATCATTAACCGCTGGGTTAGAAAACGTAATCACCATCAAATTGGGTGCGCGAGTTATGTTGCGTAGGAATCTAGACACGCGGCCGCGTGTCAAGCCAAGTTCAAGCAAACTGGCTGGACAGCGCCAAGTGTATCATTACACGAACCACTTGGTGAAACTTTTGACCCTTCCATAACTAAAAAGCTCTTTAACGTAAACACATAAAACTACGTGTGTATTATTATATCCATAAGGACATCTAGAAGCCCAAATTTCATGAAGCTAGCTCAAACGGTTCAAAATCAAAATCAAAATCAATAATTTTAACACTGACTGACTGACATATAGTACCTAAACCTAACTTACTTCCAGATGACCTAGACAGATTAAATTTGGAATCCAGCTCGGTAATTGTGTGTAAGCGAAGGAAAAAGTCTAAAAATAAAAAAAGTTAAAAAATAGGGGGGTTCCCCATACAAAATTTTGTTTTTTTTTAATTGTAGCCTTGGAACACAGTCAAATCTAACCTACTTTAGGATCTCACATTTTTAAATGACAGCAATTGTTATAGGTATCCAATAAAGCAAAGAAATAGAGTTTAATTCTTGTTCATAATGTTATTTTGTTCCTATAAATACATATTTGGATTTTACATAGAACTTGGCACTCATTTAGATCTCCATTCTTTTTGTGTATTGAACTTGGCTTTCCTTTTTTACATTTATGTTTTTGGTGGGATTTTATCATTACCTAATGCACGTACAGCGACAACGGTATACGTACATTGTGTACGTTTGACGTACATCATTTTAGGATATAATAGATCGGTTTCTAAAATGGTGGCTCTGCGTTTGGGTTTGAAACGCTCGGGTCATGGGGTCCTAGTGCACGAAATCTTTTCAATGAACTTTTGTTAGATTCTACTCGTGATCAGAGGGCTGGTATGTTCCTTGCACAGAGAATCGGCATAGCCATTCAACGTAGCAATGCTGCCAGCCTTCTATCTAGGCACGTTTCCCGCCATTGACAAGGATGATGATAAGTTTTTTTTTGACGCGTGTTAGTATTATTTATTTATATAAGATTTAATTTTAGTGTAGTTGTTTTATAAAGATGTAACATGAAAATAACGTACATTCAATAGAAGTACATTTTCTGTCAAGAACTAAATTTATTTCGATACCTCTACCAAATACGTCACATCACTACCGAGGCAAAAAAAGTGGACAGTATTGCTGCAAGCAACCCTTAAAACTATATAATTATCTATCCTTCTTTTTCACAGTGAATGTGTCATAGGTTAGTAGAGTATAACTATAGTGAAATTTGACGCTCCCTCTATGCTTTAGTAATAATTTCTCTAAGCCCATACCTATACTAGTCTATGGATTTTCCATCATAGAGAGATGATATGAATGATATACTCTTTGGTGAAGCGATTGTGACAGACATTTTTGAATATTATTTTTAAACATTTGTTTCTTCATGAGTAAGTAGTTGAACTTATTATTATAACATAGAGATATATATTATACTTGTTCAAGTAAATCGCTTCGCGTTTGGCTACCATTAGATTAGACTATTCACTATAGATAACTATAGACCGCTAGTATCGCTAGTTTTCCATCGTGCCAAGCGAGAGCACTTTTTGTCTGTATCTAGTACATTCGTTTACTGATTTAAAGTTATTTTTCGCGCAACGACAGACATATGCGAAAATATCGATGGTTTCGACATTGTTAGGATAATATTAGGGTTTTAGATAGTTTTATTAAAATGGCCGCGGCGCGCTCCGTCTTGATACAAAATTTACGATAAAACTAGTTCATACTAGTGCTCACGGTTCATACACCGATAGGCTCACTCTTTAGTTTCTATACTCTAAGGTCACAGTACTTTTGTAATAGCCGGTCGATAATTTGTGAAAGCTTTGTGTGATTTTCCGAAATAACCTATTCCGTGTCTGTAGCAGTCTATTCCGTTGAGTTGAGTATCTCCTCCGGGTAGTGCAGTTAGTCGTTCTGTTTACTAAACGAGATAGAGACTCCAAGTTTTGTGTTGAAAATACTTATTTCGATGTCTAGAAAAAAGTGTTGTGTTCCAGGGTGTATGGACTCAGGAAGTAAGCTATTTCAGTTCTTTATATCACTTACTATACATAACCACTAATTCACGTAAATTGAACTTCCACTTACCTACTTTGCTCCTATTATTACTTTTCCAAAATACCTGAGTAACCATATTTTGTCTTTGGGTTTGTGATTACTATTCTTTTGTAATTATATAAATATTTAGACAAGCATTGTGTTGTTATGGTTCCATACATACAGAAATTATGTGAATACAGCGTCATAGCTAGGGGCTTGCCAGGTGGGCGGCTGCTAGGGGCGCAACTTTCAGGGGACCCCTAGCTACGATGCTGTGTAGATACATCAACCTTACTAACACTGATAAAAGTGCTCAATATAGTTTCATATTAATTTACACTGTCAACTGGAATTAAATTATGTGTTGACAAAATCTTTTATTTTGCTCTATTTAAATATCAGTCCGTTTTATTCTTAATACATTATCTTATATATAAAATTCTCGTGTCACAATGTTAGTTACCATACTCCTCCAAAACGGCTTGACCGATTTTTATGAAATTTTATATGCATATTCAGTAGGCCTGAGAATCGGCTACTATCTATTTTTCATACCCCTAAGTGGTAGTAGGTAGGTAGTAGGCAGGTGCTAGGTAGAAAATATTGCATTGCAACGCATGCCGGGTACAGCTAGTATGCTATAATTATATATTATATTCTTTAGTGTCAGTTAACAATGTTAGCACAGTTTTGTTTTGGATTTGTTTAACTTTCTATCTCATTACAATTAGTTCTAGTTGTTAATTCATTTAAAATAATACTATTTAAGATATTTATGACACTGAGACTAGACTGAGAGTATTGTTGGCCTGAGATATTGTATTTCAATCCCAAGTCAAAGATGAAAGGCATTATTTATATTTTTCTAAGCAAAACATTTTTCATAGGATATTTGATTATTTGTTTCAGATTCGCATCGAACAATGCATTTGTTTCTAAATCCATCAAAAGACCATCGGTTGAGCAACATAGCAGTGCCCACATTAAATTTGCCAGGTCAGTTAAAAATCGAACTGCACAGTATATTACCTATATGGTATACAACAAATTTAGTTTGTTGCAGTAAGATGTAATTGTCTTCATTTTATATGTTTCAGGTCCTTTGTCCAACTCCATACCAATATTTTCATTTGCTGAAAGAAGACCTTTGAGAAAAATACAAAATTCTTTAATACCTGTACCATCAACCTCTTCTTCAGTTACCCCATCAGCTGATACGTCAGCTTTATCAGCAGGTACTAAAATTATTTATTTGGAAAAATGTTATTCCCATATATAGAGTATACTTATTAGTATACTCTGGCATGCCCCACCGTAGTATAATGCATACCTTAGTAAACCATCATATGTGACTGAGTCACGCCAGTGTAATGAATAAATATTACTATTATTTATCCATAATATAATTTCTAGAACAGGATGTTCATTGTGAATCATTTTGGATGTTGTTCTCTGTTTGGATATTTATTCATGTGGCCATAGTTTGAAAACCAGATGATTGGTATACAACATGTGGCACATTTCTGTATATACTTATTTGATTACAATTGATTGAGCAACATAGCAGTGCCTACATTAAACTTGCCAAGACAGTTAAAAAAAATAAAAAAGTACACAATAAACTAATTTTAAACATAAAACTAATATAATTTGTTGCAGTAACATATAATTGTCTTCATTTTTATATGTTTCAGGTCCTTTGTCCATACCAATATTGACTGAAAGACGACTGAAACGTATTCAAGTGTATACCAGAAACAAAAATATAGGCCTACAATTCGACTCCTCCTACTAAAATATAACGACTGCGCGTGTGGGCGACGCGACTACATGACTTAGTTTTATATTTGTATTTGTTATATTTGTATTTATATTTGTGTATCGATATTTAAATTTGAATAAACGGTGGAGCGCGGGCAAGGAGGCGTACCTACGCCGCGGCGCCGTACGCGTCACAGGGACGCGACCATTCGGGGTTCGCATCGCGCGCGCGCCAAGGATAAAACCGGCGCATGCGCGGCGGCGCACGTAGTCCATTCAAAGTCTGTAAGGTGAACGCACGTACGCGCCTCCTTGCTCCCGCTTGCACGAATTAAACAATAACTTCATCTTTTTACTTGTCCACCCTTTACATGGTCCTTCGAGCCGGATCAGTAATCAGATACATACAGATTCAAGCTTAATCCATTAAGATATTCGCTTTACGCAAACCGCATGTATCGCACGCCGCCCGCTTACAACAAAATGGTGGGCACAAGAAGCACGGTGCGTCGGGAGCGTGAACAGCAGTCTAGTTCAGACCAAAAACCGGGCAGCAGCCTAAGACGACCCACTGACCAGATCATGGCTAAATCTTCTTCGGCGAGCACATCAGTGAAGGTGAGGAGGGCGCAGCTGGTTTTCGAAGCCTCTCAAGAGAAAACACAGCTACAAATGGATCTTATAGACAAAAAACTAGCCGTTGACCTAGCCGAGCTGGACAGCAACAGCTCACAATCACTGGCAGGTATTGAGCCTGCGGAAAGCGAAGTTGGTTCTCGCGTGGAAGAGTGGTTGCGAACAAGTCAGGAGGTGAAAACTCAGTGCGTCACCATTGGTAACGACGACGCGCTGTGCCCGGCACGTCAGCAAGACGCGATCTTGCAGCAAATGGGGGACGCCGGCCCACAACCACCTGGAACAAACACCACACCCAAACGTAACACTGAAGACACCATGCACATGCTGGCGTGTGCGCTCAAAGACCTAGCTCAAAGATCCGGCCGTCTGTTGTGACTAGCGGATCTGTACGCCGTACCAAGTCCGCTGTCCGGCCCGAACCAAGTTCGATCGTCTGTTAATACTATAATAGTATTAACAGACGATCGAACTTGGTTCGGGCCGGACAGCGGATTTGGTACGCTCCGTACCATATCCGGTCGTCTGGAGAGTTGTCCGCCGAACATTATTATTATTATTTCGTGTCCGGTCGGTTCGATGGTTTGCGCGTCGAATTTGGTCGGCTCCGTACCAAATCCGCCGGTGTGTAAGCTCGGACCGGACAAACGCACGGCAGTCGCGATCGAAACCTTCTGGAGGTAACGTTAAGCACATTTGGAAAATTTTCACATTATCACATTTTTTTTTTTTTTTTTTTTTTTTTTTTTTTATTTAAGTACAGCCACATCATGATACATAACTCCTTATGAACCAAACATTTTGAAAAATACTTATTCCTATGTATATGACAATTAAGGCGTACATAGCTTATATTATAATTTAGCTCAAGACAAAAGAAGTAAATTAACTAGTCATGTTTATTTAAAATACGAGATGCAATTACAATATTATGCGCGTACAGGAAAAAGAAATATAAATACGAAAATTAAAAATAAATATAAACAACTCAAATGAAACTAATCGGGCGAGGCAAGTTCCAAGATGTGGTTATTAATTTTGTATCTAAAACTATTCAATTTATCGTTAAAAATATCTAAGTCAGGAATGTGTTTGATGAGAGAGTGATACTCGTCAATAATTCTACGAAGAGGAGATTGGAGACCTAAATTGGTTCTAATATACGGCGTGTCAAATAATTTTGAAATCTTTTTACGGGGATATGTGCGCGGTACTTTAAGAGCTATATTCCGTAATAAATATGTGGACTGACAATGACCATTAATAATTTTGTAAAAAAATGACACGTCCAGCAGCCGTCTACGCTCTCGTAAGGTACACATTTTAAAGTGCTTTAGTCGCGAAACATATGGATTTCTATGAGAGAATCCACTTGTTTTAAAGGCTAGATATCTGGTGAATGCTCGTTGAATACTCTCAATTCGCTGTGAGTGTACCGAGTAAAAAGGATTCCACACAGTACTGGCGTGTTCAAGATGACTTCGCACAAGGGTATTATAAAGAAGGACTTTAGTGCGCTGCTGCTTAAAATCTTTGAGATTACGCTTAAGGAAGCCTAACATTTTAGCTGCTTTTGTTGCTATAGCATTGATATGTGGCACAAATTTTAAATTACTATCTACTATCACCCCTAAATCGCGAATTTCGTTTACCGAAACCAGCACTTCTCCATCCAGCCTGTACGAAGTAACAAGTGGTTTTCTTTTTTTTGAAAATTTAATGTGATAACATTTACTACTATTTAAAGACATTTTATTGTGACGACACCAATCCAAAATCATATCTAAATCTTTTTGTAACAGGAAAGTATCGCTTGGTTCTTTTATTATTTTATATAATTTTAAATCATCAGCAAATAGATAAACTTTAGAATTGTGTATGCTATTTACTATATCGTTTATAAATATTAAAAAAAGAAGTGGGCCCAGATGCGATCCTTGTGGAACCCCAGATTTTGCAAAATAGGTATACGACGAATAACCGTTTATCACTACCGATTGTGGCCTTTGATTTAGATAAGACCTAAACCATTTTAATAGAGCTCCACTTACGTCCAATTTGCTCAGTTTGTTTATTAATATATTATGGTTTACTTTATCAAAAGCACAAGTAAAATCAGTGTAGACGGCGTCTACTTCACCTCCTTTATCAACTTCGTCGGATATTTCAGAAATGAAGGGGACTAGGTTGGTTTGGGTTGAACGACCATGCCGGAAACCGTGTTGGCAGTCGGATATGTTATTGTCTACATGACGAGAAATAATAGGATATAAAATTTTCTCAAATAATTTAGCAAAGCAGGACAAAATAGCTACGGGTCTGTAATTTTGAACATCGTTCTGCGCTCCCTTTTTAAAGATGGGCACTATACGAGTTTTCTTCCATTCCTCAGGGAAAACGCCGTCTTCTAATGAACGGTTAAATATAAGTGTTAGAGGAAATACAAGTGCAGCTCTGCACTTTTTGACAAATATTGGAGGAATGGAATCAGGTCCACAGCCTTTTGCGGGATCAATTTGATTAAAAGGCTTTTTAACTTGAATTCCTACTATTTTTATGGAGTGCAATGTATTCAAACAAGTAGAATAATTCTGAAAAGTTCGCGAGCTGGTCGGCCTTGGTGAAGAGTCAGCCGAGTTATAGTTAGATGCAAATTGCTGTGCAAAGAGGTCAACTATTTGCTGGCCCGAATGACCGGTCTTCTCTTTGAGGTTCATTACTGAAGGTATTGTCGAATGTCCGCTGCGCTTCTGTTTTATATATGTCCAGAATAGTTTGGGATTTTTCGGGATATGGTATTCAATGGTTTGTTTGTAAGTCGAAAGGCATTTATCGTAAAGAGAGTGACATCTTGAGCGCAATAACTGGTATTCAATTACATCCCGAGGGTTATGAAATTTTTTAACTTTTTTTCTGATTGTCTCTTTTTCCGATAACATTTTAATCAATGAATTGCTAAACCATACTGGGAATTTTGACCTCTTAGCCGCCTGTTTTGGCACGTATTCTTCAATAACATGTCTCAGCACCAAGTACAATTCCTGAACCATCATATTTACATCATCACACCTTGAAAACTTCTCTCGCCATTCAACATTTAAAAGATCCTTAACAATGTCTGAGTATTTAGCCTTGTAAAACCTGTACTTGGTATCTAGCTTTTTACGGAGATAACCAATGTCATCCTTAAATGAGATATTTATTAATAAGCTAGGATGATTCTGGTAACATTTACTTAAAGAATCTGACGGTTTACAAACATCTGTATTCGAAATATTGGTAATAATTAAATCTAAAAACCTATTATCGTTATTACTGATGCAGTTAATTTGACTTAAATTATTAGTGTAAATGAAGTCTATTAAAGAATGTCCAAGTGGGCAATCATGGTTTGATGGCTTCATATAATTGCAGTTATTTTTTAATTCCCAATGAATAAAACTTAAGTTAAAATCTCCAAGGATAATTAGATCATCTGTTTGATTAACTATTGTATCTGCGTTATCAAGAAATTCCACAAGCTTCTCAAGTTTGACAGGTGGAGGTGAGTAGACCACGCATATTGTGAGTTTCCGCGATGTATGTCCAACCTGAATCTGCAGAGATACCCACAGATCCTCCAAATGCGTTTCCCATCTTTCCATGCGAGCAGATGGTATATCTTTGGACACAGCCAAAAGTACGCCACCCCCGTCTTTCTTGTAACGACTTAATTGGCGGTCCCTACGATAAACTACAAATCTATCATCGATTAATTCATTGTTGGAGATGTTAGAGTTAAGCCAAGTTTCAGTAAAGGCTATCACCTTGTGATTAGACAGTTGAACATTCTTTAACACTTCGTTAGTTTTGGTCCTAAGACCCTGAACATTTTGATAGTAAACATCGAATTTATGGTAAATGACATAATAATACTCACTAAAAATCAATTAAAGTAGAATCACATTAGGTCAATAATTTCAAACTATCACAATTTTTAATGAGGATAGCTTGACTTTCTTCATTTTTACGAACAAAGATCCGACCATTCCGAACCCAGACAAACTTGTAAGCCTTATCACGAGCAGTAACGCGGGTAGCGGCGTGCAAAGATTTCTGACTAGGCGTTAAATGTTCGGATACAAAGACAGGTTTTTGAGGTCCTCCGATTCCGAGGTGGCTAGTACTCAGTTTTTTTTCAGGGTCCTTTTTGTTGAACTTAGTGACAGCTGCTATAACGCAATCACGGTAACGAGGGTTGCGTAACTTTACAATAACCGGGCGAGGTCTAGCCGGGTCGTTAGAATTTTTGGCCACTCTGACTACGTGCTGTATGTCTTCGCTAGTAAGCGGATTTTCAACAATTTTTGACAGTTGCAAGACTGTGGTAACTAAGTTTTCGGACCGGGACTCTGGAATGCCATTGATTTCGATATTTGATTCTCTCATGTGGATTTCCATAATATTCATTCTTGCGGTAAGGTCTTTGACAGTACATTGAAGGTTGTCATTGTCTTTCTGTAGCTCCGCAATAATAGCAGATTTTTCCTCAAGGGCTGCTTTATTTTCTTCAAATTTCTCATTCATAAAATCCAAAGAGATTTTAAAACCATCAATCTTTTCATTAATGTTTTTAAACTCGGCGGCAATCAGCAGTTTAATGGCGGATGAGAGTTCCTGTTGAAGTATTTCACGCAATCTGTTTTCAGTGACGAAGGATTGGGTATCACGCGATTTAGGTAGTGATTTGGTTGCCCTTTTTCGCTTTGTGACATTGGAATGATCTTGAATGTCTTCTTGCGGACACTCGGGTGCGGAGCATTGAGGGGAACGGGAAATCTTGCTGCCCCCGTCGCTATCAGAACCGAAGACAACTTGAGGGTCCAAATGTTGGCTATTCGACATTATGCTCTTTTAATCTGGTAATTAGAAAGCCGATCCAGCATAAATTCTATGAATCGTTTTTGCAATAAATTGAGTTGAAATTTGAAAATTAAATCAGCATAAATCGTGATTAAGTTCGAAAATACGTAAAAAGCATCCAAAAAGTCTTCTCCGGTAGTGAGGACCGAACTTGAGTCAGTCTTGATGAGATATTATAATTGTCGGACACTAATCACGTTCGACTATCTCGGTAGTATTACAATGGTTTAAAATATAAGACTAGTACTGAGAAATGTCAAATAATACAGAAATACGTGGGTAGGATGATATTGAAGTGTCCTATTGAGAATTCTCAAAATAATGCAGAAATATGTGGGTAGGATGATTTTGCACTGACACTTATGGTTATATTATTTAGTTTTACTCAGGTTAAATTCCTATAGGTAAACACCTTTACACGGAACTATCCTCACTGACACAGAAAATATAAGACACGATCAGATTTAAAGTAACTCAGATTTAGTTCGCACTTTAAAAGTTTATTATGCTAGCAAGCAACTGACGCACTTAACACTGAGATTTCTCCTCGACAGTTTCAGATATTAAAAGGATAACACTCATGCATATGCATAACAGTTATTGAAACACTTTGACGATACTTTTTCACAGAATCTTTCATTCAAATTATTTATAACAATATTTCATTACGGAGCCAGTTCGTTCCGATGGCAATGTTGCCAACCTCGATTAAATATTTACACACATTTTGCACTTTTATCTTACTAAAAGATCAAGATACAAAAGTTTATTATAAAATGTGCGTAATGTTATTATTAAAATAATGGCCGGATCACATTTTTGAGATTTCGGTTTATATTTGATTTATATAAAAATAAAATAGAGATATTAATTATTAATTAATTATAGTAAATTTGTAATAGGTTATTATAATTTCACTAATAAATTATTATTTGTATAAAAATTTGCATACCGGTTAAACGGTGAGACATGTAGCACATTTAAAATTATAATTAACATCTTGTAAAATACCATGTTTCTGGCAAATAAATAAATTTCTATTTCACAGTCACAGTTATGTCTAGTCTCAAACTTTAGTAAACAGACCAATTACTTATTCCGAATAGCATTAATTTTTAATGTACTTATACTAAAGCCAATCTGGAAAGAGAATTAAACGTTATTACTAATTACGCAATTATCAACTTTGACAACATGTGTTTAAGTTCATTTTAGAATGACAAATATTACCGAAAAGGGCCTAAAAGTAATTTGAATGTGATGGAAACTGAACTGTTAGTCATTGAATTAAGGTTCATAATCCCAAAGCACGGTCATTATTTCTTTAAAGTGGCTGATATATAAGTGATGGCCTGAATCATGGGGCAGATATCCCGGAAAAAAATAGTGTCGTAAGGAAGTCTCTGTTCCTTCTCTATATTAATCGAAGTTTAGGTTAATAAGCCCTACCTATTCCTATCACTCTAATAACTAATAATATACTATAACGAAAATTATAAGGTTGATGTGTAGGCTTTAAGTACTTTAGTATTAAATTCATCACGATTTTTCAAATATATTTTTGCCTACTCCTTTCTTTTTTTTCGTGATGTTTGTGGCGGCATTACTGTTGCCGCAACAACAATCGCAATTTTAGCGCGCTTGGATAACGTCGGAGGCATGACGTCTGACCTGTGTGTACGCCACGCGGTTAGTGCGAGATCCGGCCGTCTGTTGTGACTAGCGGATCTGTACGCCGTACCAAGTCCGCTGTCCGGCCCGAACCAAGTTCGATCGTCTGTTAATACTATTACCTTGGTGCCTGATCTGAACAAAAAACAATACAAATGCAAGAAAAACCATCATTTACATTACGTAAGTATTTTCGTTTTCAAAAAGTTGATTTAAATTTAGCTCAAAAATCTCAAAACTGTCATGGCGTCTTGGATGACGTTCCACTGTGCAAAATAATCCTATTACATATTTATAATGTTAACAACACAAATGACGTTTCGGACATGTTTCGTACTTTGTGACGTCACGCATCTGATTGGTGTTTTCTGTCACGTGACTGAACACCTAATTTGCAATGAGCATGAGCAATGAGCATGACACGACGATGAGGATAAGTTTAAACTCAATGCAAAAAAATATTATAAGAAATGCTATAAGCGTCCTTTTTTAATAAAATAACGTGTCATCATTATCTGTTTTGTTTTATTTGTGTTTGCTCATGAATTATTGACAGCTTTTTGTGTCTATTCAAGGAACCCTATGCACTTGTTCCTTGAATTAAAACATTAACTGTTCAGTGTTTTTTTGCAATTTTCTAATAAAATCATGCGTAATTTTTGTATGTAATCACTTATAACATACACATTAGATTGATAGTGATCCCTTCAGACTACCTTTTTTACTAATAATATCGTGTTAGCGAATTAATTAAAAAAAAGTATTTTGTTTATTTGTGAGGTTATGTTATGGTAGTGAAGTAGATATTTTTCATCGATACTCTTCGATACGATAATTAATTCTATGTCATTATATTGTAGCAAATGACTTTTTATTTTACAGTATGCCTTTAAATGATAGAAAAACTGGTGTAAAGTGCTTACAAGAGCCAGAAATTGTTGGACTAAGCATAGACGTAAAAAAATGTCTTCGTCTCTGCCCCGAATAACAGAATAACTACAAAGACATCGTGAACGACACTTCACGGTACTCACGCGGGTGAAACAGCAGGGAACAGATAATAATATACTATAATAAAAATGTTTACTTTATTGTTTTTATTTATTAAAAATTTACTAAAGTTATATATTTTTCGACTTTTACTCCCAGTTTCTAAAGGCCGATCAACATAAAGCCATTCATTTATGAAATGTTTCATATCAAGTACTGTGATTGGCTGAGTTGTGTTGCAATAAATCTTTTTGTCAACCCATTACGTATTTGTTTTATTTTAAAAACATAATAATTCGTAAATTTGAGACCAAATTTATCTTGATGTCTTGGTGATGTATGTTTTATAAAGATGTAAAATGAAAACAACGTACTTTCAATAGATGTACATTTTCTGTCAAGAACTAAATTCATTTCGATACCTCTACTAAATACGGCACATCACTATCGAGACAAAAATAGTGGACAGTATTGCTGCAGGCAACCCTTATAACTATATCTCTATCCTTGTTTTTCACAGTGAATGGGTCATAGGTTAAAAGAGTACAACTATAGTGAAATTTGACGCTCAGGGCTATGCTTTAGTGGTATTTTTTTGTTTTTTCTTTTGATTTTTGGCAACCCACTGCAGCCTCAGGTCACAGTTATTTCTGCCAGTGTCGTGTAGTGCTTTAGTGGTAATTTCTATATTTCAGAACGAAGCTGTCAATGTCAAGTGAGGTGCCAATCAAAGATTTTCCATC
Source organism: Autographa pulchrina (assembly GCA_905475315.1). Classification (NCBI taxonomy): domain Eukaryota; kingdom Metazoa; phylum Arthropoda; class Insecta; order Lepidoptera; family Noctuidae; genus Autographa; species Autographa pulchrina. Next base: position 4,586,748 of record FR997762.1, on the reverse strand, counting down.
ATAGAGATAAGATATACTCTTTGGATATACTCTTTGGTGAAGCGATTGTGACAGACATTTTTGAATATTATTTTTAAACATTTGTTTCTTCATGAGTAAGTAGTTGAACTTATTATTATAACATAGAGATATATATTATACTTGTTCAAGTAAATCGCTTCGCGTTTGGCTACCATTAGATTAGACTATTCACTATAGATAACTATAGACCGCTAGTATCGCTAGTTTTCCATCGTGCCAAGCGAGAGCACTTTTTGTCTGTATCTAGTACATTCGTTTACTGATTTAAAGTTATTTTTCGCGCAACGACAGACATATGCGAAAATATCGATGGTTTCGACATTGTTAGGATAATATTAGGGTTTTAGATAGTTTTATTAAAATGGCCGCGGCGCGCTCCGTCTTGATACAAAATTTACGATAAAACTAGTTCATACTAGTGCTCACGGTTCATACACCGATAGGCTCACTCTTTAGTTTCTATACTCTAAGGTCACAGTACTTTTGTAATAGCCGGTCGATAATTTGTGAAAGCTTTGTGTGATTTTCCGAAATAACCTATTCCGTGTCTGTAGCAGTCTATTCCGTTGAGTTGAGTATCTCCTCCGGGTAGTGCAGTTAGTCGTTCTGTTTACTAAACGAGATAGAGACTCCAAGTTTTGTGTTGAAAATACTTATGTCGATGTCTAGAAAAAAGTGTTGTGTTCCAGGGTGTATGGACTCAGGAAGTAAGCTATTTCAGTTCTTTATATCACTTACTATACATAACCACTAATTCACGTAAATTGAACTTCCACTTACCTACTTTGCTCCTATTATTACTTTTCCAAAATACCTGAGTAACCATATTTTGTCTTTGGGTTTGTGATTACTATTCTTTTGTAATTATATAAATATTTAGACAAGCATTGTGTTGTTATGGTTCCATACATACAGAAATTATGTGGATACAGCGTCATAGCTAGGGGCTTGCCAGGTGGGCGGCTGCTAGGGGCGCAACTTTCAGGGGACCCCTAGCTACGATGCTATGTACATCAACCTTACTAACACTGATAAAAGTGCTCAATATAGTTTCATATTAATTTACACTGTCAACTGGAATTAAATTATGTGTTGACAAAATCTTTTATTTTGCTCTAGAACACAGAAGCAGTCCGAAGTACACTTCCTTATCAGACCAAGTGTCAAAAGTTTTAAGAAGCGATTTAAGCAATGTAGTTCTTTTGATTATTGATGAAGTTTCAATGATATCTAACGTTACATTAATGTTTATTCATCTACGGTTAACCGAAATTTATGACACTAGTGATGTGGATGACGGCTGGTTTAGCTGAATTAATATTGTATTATTTGGAGATCTACTCCAGCTGCCACCAGTGCGACAACTTTCGCCATTCGAAGATATGAGGTCGTCTGATGTGCAAAAATTATTAGGTTCTCTTAGTGCACCGAATTTATGGAAACGACTATTTTCATACGACGAATTGACCATTAACATGAGACAAAAAAAAGACCATCTCTTCAGCGAAGTGTTGAATCGTGTAAGAATGGGTGTAGTAACGACAAGTGATCATCATACGTTAGCTCATAGACCCCTAAAATTAACTTCCCAAAATCAAAATGACCAGCTTAAAGAAATTATTGACTATTTTAAATTACTACCTGATAATACTGTTTGTTTATTCCCTACGAAAAATATGTGTAGGTAACCAGTTTAATAATGCAATGTTGGAAAGTATGGAACAACCGGAAATTACATTAAATTCAATCGATGAAATAGACTGTCCACGGTATCTAAGCAAGCGAGCAAAGGAAGTGCTGAAAAAGAACGAGGATGATTCATCATTAACCGCTGGGTTAGAAAACGTAATCACCATCAAATTGGGTGCGCGAGTTATGTTGCGTAGGAATCTAGACACGCGGCCGCGTGTCAAGCCAAGTTCAAGCAAACTGGCTGGACAGCGCCAAGTGTATCATTACACGAACCACTTGGTGAAACTTTTGACCCTTCCATAACTAAAAAGCTCTTTAACGTAAACACATAAAACTACGTGTGTATTATTATATCCATAAGGACATCTAGAAGCCCAAATTTCATGAAGCTAGCTCAAACGGTTCAAAATCAAAATCAAAATCAATAATTTTAACACTGACTGACTGACATATAGTACCTAAACCTAACTTACTTCCAGATGACCTAGACAGATTAAATTTGGAATCCAGCTCGGTAATTGTGTGTAAGCGAAGGAAAAAGTCTAAAAATAAAAAAAGTTAAAAAATAGGGGCGTTCCCCATACAAAATTTTGTTTTTTTTTTAATTGTAGCCTTGGAACACAGTCAAATCTAACCTACTTTAGGATCTCACATTTTTAAATGACAGCAATTGTTATAGGTATCCAATAAAGCAAAGAAATAGAGTTTAATTCTTGTTCATAATGTTATTTTGTTCCTATAAATACATATTTGGATTTTACATAGAACTTGGCACTCATTTAGATCTCCATTCTTTTTGTGTATTGAACTTGGCTTTCCTTTTTTACATTTATGTTTTTGGTGGGATTTTATCATTACCTAATGCACGTACAGCGACAACGGTATACGTACATTGTGTACGTTTGACGTACATCATTTTAGGATATAATAGATCGGTTTCTAAAATGGTGGCTCTGCGTTTGGGTTTGAAACGCTCGGGTCATGGGGTCCTAGTGCACGAAATCTTTTCAATGAACTTTTGTTAGATTCTACTCGTGATCAGAGGGCTGGTATGTTCCTTGCACAGAGAATCGGCATAGCCATTCAACGTAGCAATGCTGCCAGCCTTCTATCTAGGCACGTTTCCCGCCATTGACAAGGATGATGATGAGTTTTTTTTTGACGCGTGTTAGTATTATTTATTTATATAAGATTTAATTTTATTTAGTGTAGTTGTTTTATAAAGATGTAACATGAAAATAACGTACATTCAATAGAAGTACATTTTCTGTCAAGAACTAAATTTATTTCGATACCTCTACCAAATACGTCACATCACTACCGAGGCAAAAAAAGTGGACAGTATTGCTGCAAGCAACCCTTAAAACTATATATCTATCCTTCTTTTTCACAGTGAATGTGTCATAGGTTAGTAGAGTATAACTATAGTGAAATTTGACGCTCCCTCTATGCTTTAGTAATTTCCTTAGAGAAATTACTAAAGCATAGAGGGAGCGAACAAAATAGACACAAATTACGATGAATCTAAGCTCCTCTCTCTTATGGTGCAGATTATATATATAAAAGAGACAAACATATATGGACTCATATATGCTTAAAGCTAAATGGACGCTCCGAAATTGTCAAACGGTCATCTTTGGTCTCTTACTACACGACCAATTAAAAGAGCACATAGTTGCTTAGTAGAACCTTTTCTACACGGTAAATTGTATAAAGTACCTATTTGTTTTAGTCGTATCATACGTTGTGAATGTCAGTCGTTGCTGGTCATTGTTTATTTTACAAATTATATTATTTTTTAGCATAATATAAGCAACTTGATTGTGTACAAAAGGTGCAAAGGACAGATAAATAAGCGTTTAATACGGCTTGTTTTGTTTTATCGTGTAAATCATATTCATCTCGGAAAGATATCAATGAATATGTGAGCGTTCAACGGTAAGTGTTTTTTTGCAATTTTCTAATAAAATCATGCGTAATTTTTGTATGCGATCACTTATAACATACACATTAGATTGATACTGATCCCTTCAGACTATCTTTTTTACTAATTATATGGTGTAAGCGAATTAATCTTTAAAAAAGTAATTTGTTTATTTGAGAGGTTATGTTATGCTAGTGAAGTAGATATTTTTCATCGATATTATTCGATACGATAATTAATTCTTTGTCATTAAATTGTAGCAAATGTCTTTTTATTTTACAGTATGCCTCCAAATGATAGAAAAACTGGTGTAAAGTGCTTACAAACAAGAGCCAGAAATTGTTGGACTAAGCATAGACGCAAAAAAATGTCTTCGTCTCAGCCCCGAATAACAGAATAACGACAAAGACATCGTGAACGACACTTCACGGTACTCACGCGGGTGAAACCGCGGGGAACAGATAGACTAAAAAAAATATGTTTATTTTATTGTTTTTATTTATTAAAAATTTATTGGTTTCTTAGGTTTACGCGAATAAATTAAAAATTTACTAAAGTTATATATTTTTCGACTTTTACTCCCATTTTCTAAAGGCCGATCAACATAAAGCCATTCATTTATGAAATGTTTCATATCAAGTACTGTGATTGGCGGAGTTGTGTTGCAATAAATCTTTTTGTCAACCCATCACGTATTTGTTTTATTTTAAACCCTTGATAATTCGTAAATTTGAGACCAAATTTATCTTGATGCCTTGGTGATGTATGTTTTATAAAGATGTAAAATGAAAATAATGTACATTAAATTCAATAGTACATTTTCTGTCAAGAACTAAATTTATTTCGATACTTCTACCAAATACGGCACATCACTATCGAGGCAAAAATAGTGGACAGTATCGCTGCAGGCAACCCTTATAACTATATATCTATCCTTGTTTTTCACAGTGAATGGGTCATAGGTTAAAAGAGTACAACTATAGTGAAATTTGACGCTCCCTCTATGCTTTAGTAATTTCTCTAAGGTAATTTCTCTAAGCCCATACCTATACTAGTCTATGGATTATCCATCATAGAGAGATGATATGATATACTCTTTGGTGAAGTGATTGTGACAGACATTTTTGAATATTATTTTTAAACATTTGTTTCTTCATGAGTAAGTAGTTGAACTTATTATTATAACATAGAGATATATATTATACTTGTTCAAGTAAATCGCATCGCGTTTGGCTACCATTAGATTAGACTATTCACTATAGATAACTATAGACCGCTAGTATCGCTAGTTTTCCATCGTGCCAAGCAATAGCACTTTTTGTCTGTATCTAGTACATTCGTTTACTGATTTAAAGTTATTTTTCGCGCAACGACAGACATATGCGAAAATATCGATGGTTTCGACATTGTTAGGATAATATTAGGGTTTTAGATAGTTTTATTAAAACGGCCGCGGCGCGCTCCGTCTTGATACAAAATTTACGATAAAACTAGTTCATACTAGTGCTCACGGTTCATACACCGATAGGCTCACTCTTTAGTTTCTTATCTAATATTATCTATACTCTAAGGTCACAGTACTTTTGTAATAGCCGGTCGATAATTTATGAAAGCTTTGTGTGATTTTCCGAAATAACCTATTCCGTGTCTGTAGCTATCTATTCCGTTGAGTTGAGTATCTCCTCCGGGTAGTGCAGTTAGTCGTTCTGTTTACTAAACGAGATAGAGACTCCAAGTTTTGTGTTGAAAATACTTATGTCGATGTCTAGAAAAAAGTGTTGTGTTCCAGGGTGTATGGACTCAGGAAGTAAGCTATTTCAGTTCTTTATATCACTTACTATACATAACCACTAATTCACGTAAATTGAACTTCCACTTACCTACTTTGCTCCTATTATTACTTTTCCAAAATACCTGAGTAACCATATTTTGTCTTTGGGTTTGTGATTACTATTCTTTTGTAATTATATAAATATTTAGACAAGCATTGTGTTGTTATGGTTCCATACATACAGAAATTATGTGGATACAGCGTCATAGCTAGGGGCTTGCCAGGTGGGCGGCTGCTAGGGGCGCAACTTTCAGGGGACCCCTAGCTACGATGCTATGTAGATACATCAACCTTACTAACACTGATAAAAGTGCTCAATATAGTTTCATATTAATTTACACTGTCAACTGGAATTAAATTATGTGTTGACAAAAACTTTTATTTTGCTCTATTTAAATATCAGTCCGTTTTATTCTTAATACATAATCTTATATATAAAATTCTCGTGTCACAATGTTAGTTACCATACTCCTCCAAAACGGCTTGACCGATTTTTATGAAATTTTATATGCATATTCAGTAGGCCTGAGAATCGGCTACTATCTATTTTTCATACCCCTAAGTGGTAGTAGGTAGGTAGTAGGCAGGTGCTAGGTAGAAAATATTGCATTGCAACGCATGCCGGGTACAGCTAGTATGCTATAATTATATATTATATTCTTTAGTGTCAGTTAACAATGTTAGCACAGTTTTGTTTTGGATTTGTTTAACTTTCTATCTCATTACAATTAGTTCTAGTTGTTAATTCATTTAAAATAATACTATTTAAGATATTTATGACACTGAGACTAGACTGAGAGTATTGTTGGCCTGAGATATTGTATTTCAATCCCAAGTCAAAGATGAAAGGCATTATTTATATTTTTCTAAGCAAAACATTTTTCATAGGATATTTGATTATTTGTTTCAGATTCGCATCGAACAATGCATTTGTTTCTAAATCCATCAAAAGACCATCGGTTGAGCAACATAGCAGTGCCCACATTAAATTTGCCAGGTCAGTTAAAAATCGAACTGCACAGTATATTACCTATATGGTATACAACAAATTTAGTTTGTTGCAGTAAGATGTAATTGTCTTCATTTTATATGTTTCAGGTCCTTTGTCCAACTCCATACCAATATTTTCATTTGCTGAAAGAAGACCTTTGAGAAAAATACGAAATTCTTCAATACCTGCACCATCAACCTCTTCTTCAGTTACCCCGTCAGCTGATACGTCAGCTTTCTCAGCAGGTACTAAAATTATTTATTTGGAAAAATGTTATTCCCATATATAGAGTATACTTATTAGTATACTCTGGCATGCCCCACCGTAGTATAATGCATACCTTAGTAAACCATCATATGTGACTGAGTCACGCCAGTGTAATGAATAAATATTACTATTATTTATCCATAATATAATTTCTAGAACAGGATGTTCATTGTGAATCATTTTGGATGTTGTTCTCTGTTTGGATATTTATTCATGTGGCCATAGTTTGAAAACCAGATGATTGGTATACAACATGTGGCACATTTCTGTATATACTTATTTGATTACAATTGATTGAGCAACATAGCAGTGCCTACATTAAACTTGCCAAGACAGTTAAAAAAAATAAAAAAGTACACAATAAACTAATTTTAAACATAAAACTAATATAATTTGTTGCAGTAACATATAATTGTCTTCATTTTTATATGTTTCAGGTCCTTTGTCCATACCAATATTGACTGAAAGACGACTGAAACGTATTCAAGTGTATACCAGAAACAAAAATATAGGCCTACAATTCGACTCCTCCTACTAAAATATAACGACTGCGCGTGTGGGCGACGCGACTACATGACTTAGTTTTATATTTGTATTTGTTATATTTGTATTTATATTTGTGTATCGATATTTAAATTTGAATAAACGGTGGAGCGCGGGCAAGGAGGCGTACCTACGCCGCGGCGCCGTACGCGTCACAGGGACGCGACCATTCGGGGTTCGCATCGCGCGCGCGCCAAGGATAAAACCGGCGCATGCGCGGCGGCGCACGTAGTCCATTCAAAGTCTGTAAGGTGAACGCACGTACGCGCCTCCTTGCTCCCGCTTGCACGAATTAAACTATAACTTCATCTTTTTACTTGTCCACCCTTTACATGGTCCTTCGAGCCGGATCAGTAATCAGATACATACAGATTCAAGCTTAATCCATTAAGATATTCGCTTTACGCAAACCGCATGTATCGCACGCCGCCCGCTTACAACAAAATGGTGGGCACAAGAAGCACGGTGCGTCGGGAGCGTGAACAGCAGTCTAGTTCAGACCAAAAACCGGGCAGCAGCCTAAGACGACCCACTGACCAGATCATGGCTAAATCTTCTTCGGCGAGCACATCAGTGAAGGTGAGGAGGGCGCAGCTGGTTTTCGAAGCCTCTCAAGAGAAAACACAGCTACAAATGGATCTTATAGACAAAAAACTAGCCGTTGACCTAGCCGAGCTGGACAGCAACAGCTCACAATCACTGGCAGGTATTGAGCCTGCGGAAAGCGAAGTTGGTTCTCGCGTGGAAGAGTGGTTGCGAACAAGTCAGGAGGTGAAAACTCAGTGCGTCACCATTGGTAACGACGACGCGCTGTGCCCGGCACGTCAGCAAGACGCGATCTTGCAGCAAATGGGGGACGCCGGCCCACAACCACCTGGAACAAACACCACACCCAAACGTAACACTGAAGACACCATGCACATGCTGGCGTGTGCGCTCAAAGACCTAGCTCAAAGATCCGGCCGTCTGTTGTGACTAGCGGTCCGAACCAAGTTCGATCGTCTGTTAATACTATAATAGTATTAACAGACGATCGAACTTGGTTCGGGCCGGACAGCGGATTTGGTACGCTCCGTACCATATCCGGTCGTCTGGAGAGTTGTCCGCCGAACATTATTATTATTATTTCGTGTCCGGTCGGTTCGATGGTTTGCGCGTCGAATTTGGTCGGCTCCGTACCAAATCCGCCGGTGTGTAAGCTCGGACCGGACAAACGCACGGCAGTCGCGATCGAAACCTTCTGGAGGTAACATTAAGCACATTTGGAAAATTTTCACATTATCACATTTTTTTTTTTTTTTTTTATTTATTTATTTAAGTACAGCCACATCATGATACATAACTCCTTATGAACGAAACATTTTGAAAAATACTTATTCCTATGTATATGACAATTAAGGCGTACATAGCTTATATTATAATTTAGCTCAAGACAAAAGAAGTAAATTAACTAGTCATGTTTATTTAAAATACGAGAGCAATTACAATATTATGCGCGTACAGGAAAAAGAAATATAAATACGAAAATTAAAAATAAATATAAACAACTCAAATGAAACTAATCGGGCGAGGCAAGTTCCAAGATGTGGTTATTAATTTTGTATCTAAAACTATTCAATTTATCGTTAAAAATATCTAAGTCAGGAATGTGTTTGATGAGAGAGTGATACTCGTCAATAATTCTACGAAGAGGAGATTGGAGACCTAAATTGGTTCTAATATACGGCGTGTCAAATAATTTTGAAATCTTTTTACGGGGATATGTGCGCGGTACTTTAAGAGCTATATTCCGTAATAAATATGTGGACTGACAATGACCATTAATAATTTTGTAAAAAAATGACACGTCCAGCAGCCGTCTACGCTCTCGTAAGGTACACATTTTAAAGTGCTTTAGTCGCGAAACATATGGATTTCTATGAGAGAATCCACTTGTTTTAAAGGCTAGATATCTGGTGAATGCTCGTTGAATACTCTCAATTCGCTGTGAGTGTACCGAGTAAAAAGGATTCCACACAGTACTGGCGTGTTCAAGATGACTTCGCACAAGGGTATTATAAAGAAGGACTTTAGTGCGCTGCTGCTTAAAATCTTTGAGATTACGCTTAAGGAAGCCTAACATTTTAGCTGCTTTTGTTGCTATAGCATTGATATGTGGCACAAATTTTAAATTACTATCTACTATCACCCCTAAATCGCGAATTTCGTTTACCGAAACCAGCACTTCTCCATCCAGCCTGTACGAAGTAACAAGTGGTTTTCTTTTTTTTGAAAATTTAATGTGATAACATTTACTACTATTTAAAGACATTTTATTGTGACGACACCAATCCAAAATCATATCTAAATCTTTTTGTAACAGGAAAGTATCGCTTGGTTCTTTTATTATTTTATATAATTTTAAATCATCAGCAAATAGATAAACTTTAGAATTGTGTATGCTATTTACTATATCGTTTATAAATATTAAAAAAAGAAGTGGGCCCAGATGCGATCCTTGTGGAACCCCAGATTTTGCAAAATAGGTATACGACGAATAACCGTTTATCACTACCGATTGTGGCCTTTGATTTAGATAAGACCTAAACCATTTTAATAGAGCTCCACTTACGTCCAATTTGCTCAGTTTGTTTATTAATATATTATGGTTTACTTTATCAAAAGCACAAGTAAAATCAGTGTAGACGGCGTCTACTTCACCTCCTTTATCAACTTCGTCGGATATTTCAGAAATGAAGGGGACTAGGTTGGTTTGGGTTGAACGACCATGCCGGAAACCGTGTTGGCAGTCGGATATGTTATTGTCTACATAACGAGAAATAATAGGATATAAAATTTTCTCAAATAATTTAGCAAAGCAGGACAAAATAGCTACGGGTCTGTAATTTTGAACATCGTTCTGCGCTCCCTTTTTAAAGATGGGCACTATACGAGTTTTCTTCCATTCCTCAGGGAAAACGCCGTCTTCTAATGAACGGTTAAATATAAGTGTTAGAGGAAATACAAGTGCAGCTCTGCACTTTTTGACAAATATTGGAGGAATGGAATCAGGGGCCCGAGTCTGCTATTTACATTTGCTTGAATCGTCTGAGTGGGTGGGGTTAGTGGGACCATTTTACGATAATTGGCATTCTACTAACTGTCAAAACGTCACAATTGGCCATTGGAACGATTGAGCCGCGAGTTGAGTGAATATGACCGATGGCCGGTACAATTTCGTATTCCGCTATTTTTTGACAGCAGTTGCATCATATCTATGGCTAAACATTTTTATTTTTCATAGACAATATGTCAATTTCAACGAAAACTTTCCTTTTTTAAAACATAATTATCCTTATTTACAAGTTTTTAATAGAAATTAAATATTGTATGGGCTTTTACAATTAATTAGTATTCAAAAAACAATTAATACAATTTTTTGCAACATAAGAAACGATTATTAATAATTAGTGCCAATCGGTGTTGCCTATTAATAATTACAAAATGTTTGATACTTTTATTTTTAATTTAAATTGACAACACCGCGTCCCACTCATGCCACTCATGACTGATTGTTGTTGGCTTAACTGAATACGAAAATTAGGCACATATTGGGTTGACACTATCATCCCACTATGATCATAGTAACACGGAGTGTAAATAGCAGACTCGGGCCCCAGGTCCACAGCCTTTTGCGGGATCAATTTGATTAAAAGGCTTTTTAACTTGAATTCCTACTATTTTTATGGAGTGCAATGTATTCAAACAAGTAGAATAATTCTGAAAAGTTCGCGAGCTGGTCGGCCTTGGTGAAGAGTCAGCCGAGTTATAGTTAGATGCAAATTGCTGTGCAAAGAGGTCAACTATTTGCTGGCCCGAATGACCGGTCTTCTCTTTGAGGTTCATTACTGAAGGTATTGTCGAATGTCCGCTGCGCTTCTGTTTTATATATGTCCAGAATAGTTTGGGATTTTTCGGGATATGGTATTCAATGGTTTGTTTGTAAGTCGAAAGGCATTTATCGTAAAGAGAGTGACATCTTGAGCGCAATAACTGGTATTCAATTACATCCCGAGGGTTATGAAATTTTTTAACTTTTTTTCTGATTGTCTCTTTTTCCGATAACATTTTAATCAATGAATTGCTAAACCATACTGGGAATTTTGACCTCTTAGCCGCCTGTTTTGGCACGTATTCTTCAATAACATGTCTCAGCACCAAGTACAATTCCTGAACCATCATATTTACATCATCACACCTTGAAAACTTCTCTCGCCATTCAACATTTAAAAGATCCTTAACAATGTCTGAGTATTTAGCCTTGTAAAACCTGTACTTGGTATCTAGCTTTTTACGGAGATAACCAATGTCATCCTTAAATGAGATATTTATTAATAAGCTAGGATGATTCTGGTAACATTTACTTAAAGAATCTGACGGTTTACAAACATCTGTATTCGAAATATTGGTAATAATTAAATCTAAAAACCTATTATCGTTATTACTGATGCAGTTAATTTGACTTAAATTATTAGTGTAAATGAAGTCTATTAAAGAATGTCCAAGTGGGCAATCATGGTTTGATGGCTTCATATAATTGCAGTTATTTTTTAATTCCCAATGAATAAAACTTAAGTTAAAATCTCCAAGGATAATTAGATCATCTGTTTGATTAACTATTGTATCTGCGTTATCAAGAAATTCCACAAGCTTCTCAAGTTTGACAGGTGGAGGTGAGTAGACCACGCATATTGTGAGTTTCCGCGATGTATGTCCAACCTGAATCTGCAGAGATACCCACAGATCCTCCAAATGCGTTTCCCATCTTTCCATGCGAGCAGATGGTATATCTTTGGACACAGCCAAAAGTACGCCACCCCCGTCTTTCTTGTAACGACTTAATTGGCGGTCCCTACGATAAACTACAAATCTATCATCGATTAATAAATTGTTGGAGATGTTAGAGTTAAGCCAAGTTTCAGTAAAGGCTATCACCTTGTGATTAGACAGTTGAACATTCTTTAACACTTCGTTAGTTTTGGTCCTAAGACCCTGAACATTTTGATAGTAAACATCGAATTTATGGTAAATGACATAATAATACTCACTAAAAATCAATTAAAGTAGAATCACATTAGGTCAATAATTTCAAACTATCACAATTTTTAATGAGGATAGCTTGACTTTCTTCATTTTTACGAACAAAGATCCGACCATTCCGAACCCAGACAAACTTGTAAGCCTTATCACGAGCAGTAACGCGGGTAGCGTCGTGCAAAGATTTCTGACTAGGCGTTAAATGTTCGGATACAAAGACAGGTTTTTGAGGTCCTCCGATTCCGAGGTGGCTAGTACTCAGTTTTTTTTCAGGGTCCTTTTTGTTGAACTTAGTGACAGCTGCTATAACGCAATCACGGTAACGAGGGTTGCGTAACTTTACAATAACCGGGCGAGGTCTAGCCGGGTCGTTAGAATTTTTGGCCACTCTGACTACGTGCTGTATGTCTTCGCTAGTAAGCGGATTTTCAACAATTTTTGACAGTTGCAAGACTGTGGTAACTAAGTTTTCGGACCGGGACTCTGGAATGCCATTGATTTCGATATTTGATTCTCTCATGTGGATTTCCATAATATTCATTCTTGCGGTAAGGTCTTTGACAGTACATTGAAGGTTGTCATTGTCTTTCTGTAGCTCCGCAATAATAGCAGATTTTTCCTCAAGGGCTGCTTTATTTTCTTCAAATTTCTCATTCATAAAATCCAAAGAGATTTTAAAACCATCAATCTTTTCATTAATGTTTTTAAACTCGGCGGCAATCAGCAGTTTAATGGCGGATGAGAGTTCCTGTTGAAGTATTTCACGCAATCTGTTTTCAGTGACGAAGGATTGGGTATCACGCGATTTAGGTAGTGATTTGGTTGCCCTTTTTCGCTTTGTGACATTGGAATGATCTTGAATGTCTTCTTGCGGACACTCGGGTGCGGAGCATTGAGGGGAACGGAAAATCTTGCTGCCCCCGTCGCTATCAGAACCGAAGACAACTTGAGGGTCCAAATGTTGGCTATTCGACATTATGCTCTTTTAATCTGGTAATTAGAAAGCCGATCCAGCATAAATTCTATGAATCGTTTTTGCAATAAATTGAGTTGAAATTTGAAAATTAAATCAGCATAAATCGTGATTAAGTTCGAAAATACGTAAAAAGCATCCAAAAAGTCTTCTCCGGTAGTGAGGACCGAACTTGAGTCAGTCTTGATGAGATATTATAATTGTCGGACACTAATCACGTTCGACTATCTCGGTAGTATTACAATGGTTTAAAATATAAGACTAGTACTGAGAAATGTCAAATAATACAGAAATACGTGGGTAGGATGATATTGAAGTGTCCTATTGAGAATTCTCAAAATAATGCAGAAATATGTGGGTAGGATGATTTTGCACTGACACTTATGGTTATATTATTTAGTTTTACTCAGGTTAAATTCCTATAGGTAAACACCTTTACACGGAACTATCCTCACTGACACAGAAAATATAAGACACGATCAGATTTAAAGTAACTCAGATTTAGTTCGCACTTTAAAAGTTTATTATGCTAGCAAGCAACTGACGCACTTAACACTGAGATTTCTCCTCGACAGTTTCAGATATTAAAAGGATAACACTCATGCATATGCATAACAGTTATTGAAACACTTTGACGATACTTTTTCACAGAATCTTTCATTCAAATTATTTATAACAATATTTCATTACGGAGCCAGTTCGTTCCGATGGCAATGTTGCCAACCTCGATTAAATATTTACACACATTTTGCACTTTTATCTTACTAAAAGATCAAGATACAAAAGTTTATTATAAAATGTGCGTAATGTTATTATTAAAATAATGGCCGGATCACATTTTTGAGATTTCGGTTTATATTTGATTTATATAAAAATAAAATAGAGATATTAATTATTAATTAATTATAGTAAATTTGTAATAGGTTATTATAATTTCACTAATAAATTATTATTTGTATAAAAATTTGCATACCGGTTAAACGGTGAGACATGTAGCACATTTAAAATTATAATTAACATCTTGTAAAATACCATGTTTCTGGCAAATAAATAAATTTCTATTTCACAGTCACAGTTATGTCTAGTCTCAAACTTTAGTAAACAGACCAATTACTTATTCCGAATAGCATTAATTTTTAATGTACTTATACTAAAGCCAATCTGGAAAGAGAATTAAACGTTATTACTAATTACGCAATTATCAACTTTGACAACATGTGTTTAAGTTCATTTTAGAATGACAAATATTACCGAAAAGGGCCTAAAAGTAATTTGAATGTGATGGAAACTGAACTGTTAGTCATTGAATTAAGGTTCATAATCCCAAAGCACGGTCATTATTTCTTTAAAGTGGCTGATATATAAGTGATGGCCTGAATCATGGGGCAGATATCCCGGAAAAAAATAGTGTCGTAAGGAAGTCTCTGTTCCTTCTCTATATTAATCGAAGTTTAGGTTAATAAGCCCTACCTATTCCTATCACTCTAATAACTAATAATATACTATAACGAAAATTATAAGGTTGATGTGTAGGCTTTAAGTACTTTAGTATTAAATTCATCACGATTTTTCAAATATATTTTTGCCTACTCCTTTCTTTTTTTTCGTGATGTTTGTGGCGGCATTACTGTTGCCGCAACAACAATCGCAATTTTAGCGCGCTTGGATAACGTCGGAGGCATGACGTCTGACCTGTGTGTACGCCACGCGGTTAGTGCGAGATCCGGCCGTCTGTTGTGACTAGCGGATCTGTACGCCGTACCAAGTCCGCTGTCCGGCCCGAACCAAGTTCGATCGTCTGTTAATACTATTACCTTGGTGCCTGATCTGAACAAAAAACAATACAAATGCAAGAAAAACCATCATTTACATTACGTAAGTATTTTCGTTTTCAAAAAGTTGATTTAAATTTAGCTCAAAAATCTCAAAACTGTCATGGCGTCTTGGATGACGTTCCACTGTGCAAAATAATCCTATTACATATTTATAATGTTAACAACACAAATGACGTTTCGGACATGTTTCGTACTTTGTGACGTCACGCATCTGATTGGTGTTTTCTGTCACGTGACTGAACACCTAATTTGCAATGAGCATGAGCAATGAGCATGACACGACGATGAGGATAAGTTTAAACTCAATGCAAAAAAATATTATAAGAAATGCTATAAGCGTCCTTTTTTAATAAAATAACGTGTCATCATTATCTGTTTTGTTTTATTTGTGTTTGCTCATGAATTATTGACAGCTTTTTGTGTCTATTCAAGGAACCCTATGCACTTGTTCCTTGAATTAAAACATTAACTGTTCAGTGTTTTTTTGCAATTTTCTAATAAAATCATGCGTAATTTTTGTATGTAATCACTTATAACATACACATTAGATTGATAGTGATCCCTTCAGACTACCTTTTTTACTAATAATATCGTGTTAGCGAATTAATTAAAAAAAAGTATTTTGTTTATTTGTGAGGTTATGTTATGGTAGTGAAGTAGATATTTTTCATCGATACTCTTCGATACGATAATTAATTCTATGTCATTATATTGTAGCAAATGACTTTTTATTTTACAGTATGCCTTTAAATGATAGAAAAACTGGTGTAAAGTGCTTACAAGAGCCAGAAATTGTTGGACTAAGCATAGACGTAAAAAAATGTCTTCGTCTCTGCCCCGAATAACAGAATAACTACAAAGACATCGTGAACGACACTTCACGGTACTCACGCGGGTGAAACAGCAGGGAACAGATAATAATATACTATAATAAAAATGTTTACTTTATTGTTTTTATTTATTAAAAATTTACTAAAGTTATATATTTTTCGACTTTTACTCCCAGTTTCTAAAGGCCGATCAACATAAAGCCATTCATTTATGAAATGTTTCATATCAAGTACTGTGATTGGCTGAGTTGTGTTGCAATAAATCTTTTTGTCAACCCATTACGTATTTGTTTTATTTTAAAAACATAATAATTCGTAAATTTGAGACCAAATTTATCTTGATGTCTTGGTGATGTATGTTTTATAAAGATGTAAAATGAAAACAACGTACTTTCAATAGATGTACATTTTCTGTCAAGAACTAAATTCATTTCGATACCTCTACTAAATACGGCACATCACTATCGAGACAAAAATAGTGGACAGTATTGCTGCAGGCAACCCTTATAACTATATCTCTATCCTTGTTTTTCACAGTGAATGGGTCATAGGTTAAAAGAGTACAACTATAGTGAAATTTGACGCTCAGGGCTATGCTTTAGTGGTATTTTTTTGTTTTTTCTTTTGATTTTTGGCAACCCACTGCAGCCTCAGGTCACAGTTATTTCTGCCAGTGTCGTGTAGTGCTTTAGTGGTAATTTCTATATTTCAGAACGAAGCTGTCAATGTCAAGTGAGGTGCCAATCAAAGATTTTCCATCATAGAGATAAGATATACTCTTTGGATATACTCTTTGGTGAAGCGATTGTGACAGACATTTTTGAATATTATTTTTAAACATTTGTTTCTTCATGAGTAAGTAGTTGAACTTATTATTATAACATAGAGATATATATTATACTTGTTCAAGTAAATCGCTTCGCGTTTGGCTACCATTAGATTAGACTATTCACTATAGATAACTATAGACCGCTAGTATCGCTAGTTTTCCATCGTGCCAAGCGAGAGCACTTTTTGTCTGTATCTAGTACATTCGTTTACTGATTTAAAGTTATTTTTCGCGCAACGACAGACATATGCGAAAATATCGATGGTTTCGACATTGTTAGGATAATATTAGGGTTTTAGATAGTTTTATTAAAATGGCCGCGGCGCGCTCCGTCTTGATACAAAATTTACGATAAAACTAGTTCATACTAGTGCTCACGGTTCATACACCGATAGGCTCACTCTTTAGTTTCTATACTCTAAGGTCACAGTACTTTTGTAATAGCCGGTCGATAATTTGTGAAAGCTTTGTGTGATTTTCCGAAATAACCTATTCCGTGTCTGTAGCAGTCTATTCCGTTGAGTTGAGTATCTCCTCCGGGTAGTGCAGTTAGTCGTTCTGTTTACTAAACGAGATAGAGACTCCAAGTTTTGTGTTGAAAATACTTATGTCGATGTCTAGAAAAAAGTGTTGTGTTCCAGGGTGTATGGACTCAGGAAGTAAGCTATTTCAGTTCTTTATATCACTTACTATACATAACCACTAATTCACGTAAATTGAACTTCCACTTACCTACTTTGCTCCTATTATTACTTTTCCAAAATACCTGAGTAACCATATTTTGTCTTTGGGTTTGTGATTACTATTCTTTTGTAATTATATAAATATTTAGACAAGCATTGTGTTGTTATGGTTCCATACATACATAAATTATGTGGATACAGCGTCATAGCTAGGGGCTTGCCAGGTGGGCGGCGGCTAGGGGCGCAACTTTCAGGGGACCCCTAGCTACGATGCTATGTACATCAACCTTACTAACACTGATAAAAGTGCTCAATATAGTTTCATATTAATTTACACTGTCAACTGGAATTAAATTATGTGTTGACAAAATCTTTTATTTTGCTCTATTTAAATATCAGTCCGTTTTATTCTTAATACATTATCTTATATATAAAATTCTCGTGTCACAATGTTAGTTACCATACTCCTCCAAAACGGCTTGACCGATTTTTATGAAATTTTATATGCATATTCAGTAGGCCTGAGAATCGGCTACTATCTATTTTTCATACCCCTAAGTGGTAGTAGGTAGGTAGTAGGCAGGTGCTAGGTAGAAAATATTGCATTGCAACGCATGCCGGGTACAGCTAGTATGCTATAATTATAAATTATATTCTTTAGTGTCAGTTAACAATGTTAGCACAGTTTTGTTTTGGATTTGTTTAACTTTCTATCTCATTACAATTAGTTCTAGTTGTTAATTCATTTAAAATAATACTATTTAAGATATTTATGACACTGAGACTAGACTGAGAGTATTGTTGGCCTGAGATATTGTATTTCAATCCCAAGTCAAAGATGAAAGGCATTATTTATATTTTTCTAAGCAAAACATTTTTCATAGGATATTTGATTATTTGTTTCAGATTCGCATCGAACAATGCATTTGTTTCTAAATCCATCAAAAGACCATCGGTTGAGCAACATAGCAGTGCCCACATTAAATTTGCCAGGTCAGTTAAAAATCGAACTGCACAGTATATTACCTATATGGTATACAACAAATTTAGTTTGTTGCAGTAAGATGTAATTGTCTTCATTTTATATGTTTCAGGTCCTTTGTCCAACTCCATACCAATATTTTCATTTGCTGAAAGAAGACCTTTGAGAAAAATACAAAATTCTTTAATACCTGTACCATCAACCTCTTCTTCAGTTACCCCATCAGCTGATACGTCAGCTTTATCAGCAGGTACCTACTAAAATTATTTATTTGGAAAAATGTTATTCCCATATATAGAGTATACTTATTAGTATACTCTGGCATGCCCCACCGTAGTATAATGCATACCTTAGTAAACCATCATATGTGACTGAGTCACGCCAGTGTAATGAATAAATATTACTATTATTTATCCATAATATAATTTCTAGAACAGGATGTTCATTGTGAATCATTTTGGATGTTGTTCTCTGTTTGGATATTTATTCATGTGGCCATAGTTTGAAAACCAGATGATTGGTATACAACATGTGGCACATTTCTGTATATACTTATTTGATTACAATTGATTGAGCAACATAGCAGTGCCTACATTAAACTTGCCAAGACAGTTAAAAAAAATAAAAAAGTACACAATAAACAAATTTTAAACATAAAACTAATTTAATTTGTTGCAGTAACAAATAATTGTCTTCATTTTTATATGTTTCAGGTCCTTTGTCCATACCAATATTGACTGAAAGACGACTGAAACGTATTCAAGTACATACTACCAGATACAAAAATATGGGCCTATGATTTTACTCCTCCATTATTAAAATATCAATCAGACTGAGATGTACCATTGTAGTGTAGTATTAAGTAGTACTTAAGTATACCTATGTAAGAAGTAAGCGAGAGCACTTAGGCTCCAGTATTCGGACAATAAACACGTATCATGTAATTTGAGTTGTTTTAATCTAAAATCCCTACATGGCGACCCTGCCAGTAGTGGCTCAGTGCGCGAGTGGACACTTTGTTGTGAATTCCATGGACTTATAAGGCATAGTGTTCAAACTAAGATGTCTCTAACAAAAAAAAGCTGTGCAGCTTGGTACGATACGGACGTATTTATCGCAAAATATATTACCAAGTGTAATTATTCGAATAAAAATGGGAACAAACACTTCCAAACAAGAGGAAATTGTGATCGCTCAGACAGCGTCAGGGGGCACTAATCAAGCAGTGCCAAAGATAAGTGATATCAGTCGAAATATATCAACCACTGACATCATATTGAGTGTCTTCCTGATTATGACCTTCATGGTGTTTATGTATGGAGTCTACAAGCTGTACATACGGTGCCATACGAATTTGGTGCGACGAGAGCTCGACTATCGCGCGACTCTGCGGCGTTCTTTTGGCCTTGGCAGAAGGGGTATTGATTTGGGCCAACCCCGAGTAGATCCAGAACGGGTGTAAAGGCGATCTTCGTGGCGTTCTTCGCGTGTGCAGTGGATAAAAGTGCATAATCGTGTAAACCGGTATCGTGCGACACGGTGTACCATGTGACCAGGTACCTATTGTGCGATTTTTTTTTCTAACGTGCGGTTATTTTCCAAGCGCGATGTTTTAGTAATACTTAGCTTATTATAATGTACTCGTAGTTATTAAGATTTTATATTCTCATTATAACATTTGTTATGAATCTATATTTTATCCTTTATTATATTATTATAACTAAATAATTTACAAGTATGTAGAGAATATAAAATCTACCTATATTTCTTGTATTCTAGTTTATTAGGAAAGTTTAAGATATATGTTATGTAATGATTGAAGAATTTGACCAACTTTTTGTTAAAATAAAGAACTTGAAGGATAATCTTACTAAGCTAGGTAAGAGTAAAAGAACGGCTAGCGTTTTGAAGGAAAAGCTCAATAGTGCACATTCTATCTATAAAAGTTACTTGTCTTATTCTGAGTTATTTGATGAAAAGATTTTGAGAGATGAGATAAAAGGACAGGATAAACTAGCTGTAAAGGAAATTTCTATAAGAATAGAGTGTTTATTTAATAAGATTAATTAAGAGAATTTTGTAAAAGCAACGGTAGTGTTGAAAAGCTAAACACCAAGATGGAAAAATTTAACTTAAAAACGGCAGTATCCCTCTTACCAGTAATGAATGGAGAGGAAGAGGTGACAAAAAATCTTATTGATTCAATTGAACTCTATAACAGCATGATTGATGATGATAGCAAACCGTTACTAATTCAGTTCATCTTAAAGACACGTTTATCAGAAAGCGCGAAATTGCGTTTATCGCCGTCATATAATTCTTGTGATAGTCTACTTAAGGATATGAAGGATACTTTACTGACTAAAAAATCAAGCACGGCCGTACACAGTGAGTTAATAAATGCGCGACAATATTCAAAATCTATTGATGAATACGTGAAAACTTTAGAAAAATTATTTGTAGATCTGACGATCTCGGAGGCCGACGGAGATCAGGAGGCCTATAAAATTTTAAAACCTATCAATGAGAAGCTTGCGGTCAAACGATTTGCCGAAGGGCTTAGGGATCGAAACTTAAGTCTTATTATTTCAGCTAGGAATTACCCTAACCTCAAGGAAGCCATTCAGGGTGCCAAAGACGAGATGTCGTCATCACGTGCGGTGGCGGAGCCATCAGTATTTATGAACCGGCGAGGACGAGCAGGTAGGTATCCTAGATATAATTCTCAAGGTCAAGGAGAGTCACGTCAGTTTCGAGGCAATAGAGGTGGAAGAGGAGGTCGCTATCAAGGTAATCAAACTTTTTCACAGAATAACGGAAGATATGTACAATTTAATTATCGAGGTAATAACCGAGGTAATCAGAGAGGATATTTTAGAGGCAGAAATAATAATTATCAATATAAACCAGAACAGGCGCTCTATTAACGTATTAGAGGGTGATAACCAAGTCTCGGAAAACAATAACAATCAAAACAGCGAGACTTTAGAATTGTTTCGACCCTAATTTTATTTTAGCTTGTGAGCGTAATAGTACAGTAGAATGTTTAGTAGAAGGTACCCAATATGGTTTGTTGATAGATTCCGGAGCATCACTCTCGGCACTAAAATATGAAACCATTCGTAATATGAACCTTCCAATACAGCATGAATACCTTACTATAAATGGTATTGGGGGCGAAGTGCAGACCGATGGTTATGTTTATGTTTCATTAAACATAAAAGGACAGGTATTTATACATAAATTCTATGTAATCAAATTATTACCTTGTAACCAAGCAGGAATAATTGGACGAGATTTTTTTATATAAATACAAAGCTATTCTAAATTTTGAAAATAACACATTGGCTTTAGGTAATTGTGATAATCAGGTGTGTGTAAAAATGAATTCGGGATCTTTAGGAAATAACACATTTTTGAGCATTCCACCGAGATGCGAAGTGACCTTTTATATCGATAGCGTAATTAAAGAGGATTGCGTGGTCCTACCAAAAGAGTTATGTGAAGGTGTTTTTGTGGCAGGAAGTATATGTAAGCCTAATCAAGGAAAAATTAGAATTTTAATTTTGAATACGAGGGAGAGTCAAGGAAATTTAAATTATTACAGACCAGAAGTGAAGAGTTTCTTGGATTATACAATTTTACATTTTGAAAAACACAATAACATTGACGCAGATAGAGTGAAAAAACTGTTTTCTTTATTACAATTAGATCATTTAAATAAGGAAGAGCGAACCTCTGTACGAAACCTTTGCGCTAAGTTTTCTGACATTTTTCAACTTCCAGGAGATAAGCTAACTACTACCAAAATTTATGACCATAGTATACAATTAAAACCACATGTAGATCCGGTGTACGTAAAACAGTATCGGTTACCATTCTCTCAGAGAGATGAGGTCGAAAAACAAGATCAATGTTCTTGAAACTACGAAGAAAAAGAAATTTAGGTTTGGGTTTAGGAGGACGAATTCTGTATGACAGGTATATCAGGTCATGATATAAAAAAGAAGCAGACAATTGCCCATGAGCAGCTACTTTGCCAGAGTCGGAGACAAGTATAAGATCAAGCAGAGAAGGAGTAGAGTGAGGAGAATGATGGGTAGCATTAAGCTGAAGGATGTTCATATTGACAGAAGAGACAAGAGCGCGGAGGTTACGACTACGCACATCATCCTTGAGCAGACAGGTGTTAAAGTCTCCGAGGATTATAGTATCGTCATCAGTGACGGATTAAGACTACTTGATGCCTTAAGCAATCCACGTCTGTGGGGCCCCTCTATCCGTTTATTAACTAGTAGGTACTACAGTCATTTGGTGCTCAAAAAGAAAGTTATTGTATCTTTGCCGCTCGCGCCGCCACATGGGTAAAATGGCATAACATTTCTTTTCCGGATTATTTTTACGAGATAAATAGTTATGTAATAAATTAAACTAAACCTGAAACTTACCTACAATATTCAATATGTTATTAGTATTAACCCTCTTTTGTAGAATGAATAGTTTTAGCGTATTAGCGCCACAAAGTCCACTCCTACAAGCTTTTGGCCAAATAACCAATTTCCCCACCACAATGAGGTGGAGTAAGTTGCGCGTTTTTTTTGTGTTATCTCCAATAGACCTAATCTGAGGGTACGGCAGTGCCCCCAGATTAGGTCTTAGTGTCCAGTCGAGAAAAAACATGCCGCACGTCCGTACCATCCTTTTCTCGAAGACCATTTTCGATCCCCTATAACTTAGTTGTTGATAAAACTAGAAGCCTGAACTTTCATTAACCAAACAGGCATTAGATAAATACGGTATACTTCAAATTTCATTCAATTTAAAATAGTAGTTTAAGAAATATTGTGTCTTAAAGTTTTGATGATCGGTCGGTCAGTAAGTGAGTAATAAAATTAACAAACTAGTTATAATTCATTTAATTTGAACCAGTAGTTTAAGAATTATAACTTATCAAAGTTAGTTAATTTTGTCAGTCACTCACTTACTGACTGACCGATCATCAAAACTCTAATACAATCATTTTTTCGATGTAGTTTTTGGCGATGTAAGAGTGAGACATGATGCCCTAAGGACGGATTTTTTTTTTGCTTCTTCTGGTGCCCCCCCGGACGTGATGCCCTAGGCAATTGCTTAATTTGATTAAGGGTTAATCCGTCACTGCGTCATATAAAGGTGATAACAGCTCAAGCTTTTTTTCAAAAGATGGAATATAATCTATCGTACATGAAGGGCTGTAAATACTCCCAAAAGTACCTTCCTATTATTGAAGACAACTTCAACGAACATGTGCTCAGCTGACTTCGAGTAATCACTCGGAGACTTATCAATGACGTCATGTAAAATATCGCCTCCCTTGCCTGTTCTGTCATTACGTACTAGCTTGTAGCCGGCCGGACAAAGAATAATGACCTAAGATAATGACATAGAGAAAAGTAAAATAATGACAAGAAGGAAGTGCGGGTTTCTTGCGGGTTTTAATTAAAAAGGATTCAGAAACAAGAACATCCTGAACAAATTAGAATCGAAAGAAGAAATAAGGTCAGAGTGATGAGCGGGAACGCTTTGAGCATTTATATGCACTATATTAAAAAAAATGTTTAAAGGAGAAAATGCAGAGGTTAGTTGGTCACGGAGATGTAAACAATGGTCACTAAATGCACTGGCGAAGCTCAGGGTCAGACGCATTAGAATACCCTACTTATTTACTTTTCTCTATGCATTAGAAGAAGAACAAGAAGCAAAACTGTCATCTGAGTTATTAAACATACTAGTAATTAAAATATAATAAATAATTAGTAATAAGAATAAACATAAATTAAATACTTTAAGCTATAATAATAAAATTCCTTCTTTTAAATAATAGTTCAAGATGCACTCGCTGGGTTAAAGGAAAAAATTTAAACTTATCGATCACAAATTCACAACAACAAAACGTCAAATCAGTTTCTGAACGCAATTGTCAATGTCAAACAGCCAAAGACATTAAAAAAAATCATATTCATAGAGAATTAGAGAAAAGTAATAAGTGATCATATTGATTCTTTATTGATTAACACTACACTATATTAACCAGTGACCTTAAACCAGTGACATAGTGAGTATAGTGAAATGACAACAGAGTTCACAATAATATTAACAAAACGTAAAAAAGAAAACAAGTAATTTTACTAATTTACGAACCAAACAAAAATGTCAGTTATCTGTCAAAGTATCATTCTAATAGAAACAAATGGAATTAACAGATACCGACTAAGTAAGAATGAACAAAACGGTAACAATATAAGTGGGTATCCGTCTGCCTTACTACTTAGCAGGCTTTCGAGACCGCTTATCAAGAGGCTTACTGGCACCCTTTGTCGGTCAGTGGGTCATCTTAGGGTCACCTCACCAGCTGCAGAAGACTCCAACACCGACGTCGGAAACTGCGCCATAAGTTCTTGCAGTTCGATAGCAGACTCAATTTTACGGCGCGTCTTATTCAGAGGTAAGATGTGTATCTTACCATCAGACGTCGAACACTGCCTGAAGCCGAAGTGTTTGCGGGCGCTCACAAACGTGCCATGCCTTGGTTTCGTTAGGAACTCTGATAGTATAAGACCAGAGCCCTTTAAAGTGGTCTTTGCTCGCCAAACATCATTCCGTAACTTATGCCCATGAAATCTAATAAGAAGAGGCCGGGGCTTGCCTGTGGTGCTACCAAGAGGATGACACACTACAACATTTGAAGAAGAGACATCAGTAATCTTCATCTTCTCTACAATTGTCTTGACCGCTACCGCCACATGGTCCTCCTCCTTGTCCTCTGTAAGACCGTGAAGAAGCAACGCCTGCTTGCTGAAGCCATCTCATGCCGGTCAAGGCCAACAATCAATAGCTCCATTTGGGATTTCAGTGTGCTCACAGATTACCAAATTAAAGATTTGAAGTTGGTGAACTCACTTGACAGACTGGCAATGGTCTTGTGAGTAACTTCAGCTCCACCGGCAGACTTAAGCTCCTCCTCATGTTAATTCATCCTATTGGTGAATGTCGCAGTCAACTCTTCCGTGCTGTTTGGAAGCTTGGCGTACAGATCCATTGAATGTGATGTGAAGTTGCAGATGCAAGTTAGGCCATCAGGAACAGTGAGAGATAAAGTGAGAGAAATTAAAGAAGTGAGTGCACCAACGCCAAATGGAGGCTTTTACACCATTTAGCAAACAAGTAAATGAAAATTACTATTTTTTAAATTTTGTGTTGACACAGAACGTTCAGTCTCATAATGTTCAAGTTGCAAAATAACACATGGTAGCAAAAAGTTCAAATCTCATATGACCCAAGTCTCGAAACCTCCAAGTTGCAAAATATCTACATCTCAAAACATTCTAGGTGCAAAATAGTCAAGTCTCCAAATATCCATGTCTCATAATATGCATTTTTTTTTAATTTAATAAATTAAAAGGTTTGTGCACCCTCAATTTAAAAAGTATTAAGATGCGTTTAGTTTTAGAACATAATTCATATCAAGAATATGTAAACTATAACACAGTTACAGGCAAAGTGATGACTTAAGTATATATATTTTCCTGCAATAAACATTTGCTTATTATGTGCTAGTAAATTAAAAATAAATATAGACTACATAATAATAACAACAACATTAAATAACATTGTTGTATGTTGCCTATATTTACAAGCTCCAACTAATTGAATTTGATACCAACATGAATGTTTATTTTGATTCTGATTTACTTAAAAAAAATGTATATTATGAGACATGGATATTTGGAGACTTGAATATTTTGCACCTTGAATGTTTTGAGATGTAGATATTTTGCAACTTGGAGGTTTCGAGACTTGGGTCATATGAGATTTGAATTTTTTGCTACCATGTGTTATTTTGCAACTTAAACGTTATGAGACTGAACCACTTCTACTACCCTCAACCTAATAAAAAACCTTTTTCATACATTTTTCGATCACATACCACAATATTATCGATTAAATGAATTACTTAACACAAATTAAATGTTCTGTTATGGATGTTAGCTCATAGTTAATGATTGGGGGTTGTAGAAAATTCAGAGATTTTGTTTTTAAAGATGTTTAATGAATTTTATCGTTGATAACGTCTTGCGTAAAAATTATATACTCTAATCCTAAATCTGGTGGTTATATTTTGTAAAATTTGTGTATAGGTCACATAATAATATGCACATTATGGGAGAACAGCACCCAATTAGTCTTTTTTCTGTGATGCAAGTGTATTAGTGATTATTTTGACGACCTCCGTGGTCGAGTGGCGTACGCACAGGTTTCAAGGTGTCGCTAGCTCTGAGGTCCCGGGTTCGATCCCCGGACGGGTCAATGTAGAAACAAACTTTTCTACATTGTCTCGGGTCTGGGTGTTTGTGGTACCTTCGTTGTTTATGAATTCCATAATACAAGTGCTTTAGCTACTTACTTTGGGTTCAGAGCAATGTATGTGATGGTGTCCGCATTTATTTATATATTTATTTATTAGTAGTGAGCGATATCTGGTCTTTTCGATAAAAGTTTGGACCACCACGAAGGACAGTGCGCCCCATTATATTACGGCCAAGTTTTGTAATCCGGCGCACCATTTTGTATAACGGCTCGTTATACGATATGGTTGCGAATTATATATCGTGGTGGTCCAAACTTTTGTGACAGAAGCGCCCTCATTTTTTCCGAACTCTATTTTGCCAGGCTGCATCCGAATATGCATGCGACCTATTTATTATTTAGGAGTTTTTAATGTGATATTCGTAGTCCAAACATTTATCGTTTTATTGGTACAATGTTTAATTCCTGATTCGGTTAGCCTTGGAACTATTTCTAAATATTCACTAGGGGATTTGTGAATTGTGTGTGTACTCCATATTTACCTGTTACTATTTATCTACGGTTGTATTAGCAGTAGTTGGATTGGTGCTAACAGTGACATCTGTGATTTTAGGGTCGAACTCAATTCCTTAAGCCTAGAGCCAGTGTTGGGCGTTATAACATATAACAGATAATATAATTCATTATACATTTCTAACGTTCCAACCATTATTTATTTGCAACAAAGACTGTTATAATATATATTATTTTCTATAGTAAGCGCATCGGTTCGGCAACGATCGGAGATACTCGGTAGTATTCGCCCGCCACTCGCTCGCCAAGTCGCCATTTCGGCCTTGAAAATAATTTTGTCGAACCTCACATCGTATTAAAGCGTCACACAAATATGAACTTTAACACACAAATAACAAGAGTACATTTTTACCACCATTAAAATAATATTATAACATTTATTTTATATTAGTATGAAGTTAGTTTCATATTACATAATTATTAAAGCGCCAAACAAATATGTACTTTAACTTATAAATAACAAGAGCAAATTTTTAATATCGTTAAAATAATTTAATATTTATTTTATATTAGTGTGAATTTAGCTTCATAATACTGGCAAAAATTACTGCATGTCTTCTGCTCTATTGATAATTATTGTTTAAATTTGTTTTCGTTAGTTTGCCGAAGTTTGTTTTGATTTCGAACTTACGTTGCGAAGGCTCACGTAAGAGTTGAAATATCACAGTTTTTACGTAAAGTTATGGTAAAAAGTTGTTGTAAATAATAATTGTTGTAAATATATAATATAAGCTATAACTACGCCTGAATGAGATTTTTATATATTCAGACAGTCCTAAGCCTGTAACAAGTAGGAAGGCAAGTTCATTGAAATCAAAACTTTTTTTTTCTTTCTATACATTTTAAACCATGCAACATTTAAAAATGAAATATGCTAAAAAGTGCTTGCTGTTAAATAATAATAACCTTTTGTTATAACGTCCAATTGCAAAATGCTATTGTATTTATTATAACATACAGTGTCTAGTGTTCCTTCAATACGATATAATATAATATATATTATAACAGTTAAAAATAACAGTTAGAAATTTATAATATAATGTATAATGCATTAGGAAAATATATCAGTTACGCCCAACTCTACCTAGAGCAGGGGGATGACACTCCGTACGTTTTGACAGCGACGTAAACGAAAAGTCGCCATTTAGAAGTTGGCCCGAGTACTATTTACCATCTCCCGGATACATTAAATTATCAACAGATGGCGCTATATCACGGTAAATTTTTTCATTGGATGTAAAATTAATTGGAAATAAGTTTGAGAAAAATATTTTATTCTCCCTAAAAATTGAAATAGACACATAAATGAAATACAACTTAATAATATACAAATACAAAGTTTATTTAAAAAGACCTGGTGCCAGATCCTACTCAGGATGTATATCGACGGAAGCAAAGAACAAACGGCTATCTACAAAATCACTAGTTTTCAGGAGAGCGTTTTTAACGCGAAAATGTAATAACTTGTACAAGAACAAAGCTAGCTTTTTCAAATTTGCAATACTTAATTAATACGGCATTTCGAAGAAAATAGTGGAAGTCAATTAACTGATATATTATAATCTTTTTTTTTCGAAATACGGCAGATGTCTTTATCTACTTCGCACAAAATAAATAACTAACTGAGTCAACTGCCATATGTTCGTTTCTACGTAGGACTTTGTAATTACTGATTCCTAAATATTTTAATTAATTCAAATAATTTTCATTTAATTCTTCAATGATTGCATTATTTATCAAATTTGAGAGATTTTTACTATTGTAAACATCACTTTGTTTTCGTTTTTTTGCCAAACTTAACAATACCTAGTTTATTTCTTCTATTATATATGTTTCTTATACATAATGTATTATTATGATATGTAGATAAACATAGAGGTTGTGGATGTAATTAAGTCAGCAAGTTAAAAAAAAAGTCCACCACCCGTGACCCGTGACAAAAAGGTCATGTAACTGTTATCTTTGTTTATGGCACGCGTCGCGCAGAATTGTACGACGCACACACGGACAGCTGTAGGTGTCCGTGTGTACTTCGTTACTTTGCAAAATTAGGTGTAGTTGTCTTTATCTACGCGACAAAATACACCGAAAAAATGAGTTTTTGTTTTGAAAAAGAAAATATTACTAGGTAGAATAAAGAATTCTGAATTCAATTATGCAAAAAAGTGATTTTCGCAAAAATGCAGTTGTCTTTTTGTTCTTTGCTGCCGTCGATATAGTGACAGTTCTTGAACTGAAAATTAACAATCACAATATGGCGGTTTGTTGCATTCTGCGAATACGCATTTTGTAATTCCCGATCCGTATTGTTGTATTTCATTGTAATTACCAAAAGTAAGTGCGTGGAGTTGAGCCTTATGTTCCTCCCCCTTACTATTGTGAACTTACTCTGAAATTGTTGTATTATAAAAGGACGAAACGTTCTATTAGAAATGATCACATGCATAAACACACACAAACGTACGCTTAACTGTGTGTGTGTGGTTATGTGATTAGTTTCGGGCCAATTTGTAGATGGCGCACTGTCAAATGAGTTTGCAATTTTATCACGTAAGAGGGCTCTCTTTTCCCTCTATATTACTTTACTCTTTGGCCTAGAGTGAATCTCAAAGCTATATGAACGTCTTCCGTTATATTAACATAATTGTCTAATAGATGTCGCTACTAGTGTTAAATAATATAGATATAACTTTATTTTAAATAAACGGGTTTTTAAGAAACTATGGCGTTATAAGGGGTTCAGGTAATATGTCTCAAGGATTTGGGATACTTATAAATTATTCTTTAATTGAAGTAATAATGTTTCTTAATTTTAGGTAAATAAATATTCTAATATTACCTACAGTATAAGTTTCGAAGATATGTGCAAAACGGCCGTTGAGAGAATGTATACTTGACAGGTCGTGGTCAACAGGAAGAAATAAGTTTAATGTGACATTTATTACAAACTAGCTGTGCCAGCGAATTCGTTCGCGTGGATGACGAAACTTATCAATGAATGACGAACTTATTACTATTGATTGTAGCGTGATGAAAAGTATACTATAACCTGCCCAGGAGTATGAAGAATAATTGTACGAAGTTTCGTTAAAATCCGTCGAGTAGTTTTTGTTTCTATAAGGAACATACAGTCAGATAGACAGACAGACAGACAGACAGACAAAAATTTTACTGATTGCATTTTTGGCATCAGTATCGATCACTAATTACCCCCTGATAGTTATTTTTAAAATGTATTTCATGTATAGAATTGACCTCTCTACAGATTTATTATAAGTATAGATATATCACTATCACTGATTAGCCCTGTAAACAAATAATATCATTCAAAACTATGTCATAATGTCAGGTTACAATGAATAATATAACTCGTTTTTTTTGTTTCCCCATACAAATCAAGACTAACTGACAGGTGTCAGGAACGCATTCTCTCAGCGGCCGGAATATATGTACCTCTGCTTTGTTTGTTGATCTACTCTTCGCAGGCTTTATTGTAAACCGATGATCATTATCGATGATTATTTTGGTAAGAGAATTACATTTGAAACAGTACAATATATAGCTCGGAAATAATAAATGAACGATTGGAATAAGGGCTTCAGATAAGTAAGTAGTATAGTAGGCGCTGCAGCATTGACATACCTATATTCTACCGATAGATATGTTCCAATACTACTTTTGATCTAAACTTCGCTGCAGCGCTAAAAAGCGTTATATCGTCAAACCAAACTATAAGAATATGCAGCAGCCGATCGCTTTAAAGAGTAAAGTTTTCTCGAGAACAAAACGTAGTAATTAACCGAGAATTTCAAAGCAGTTAGGCGTTTTGTTATGCAAACCCTAAAGTAAAGTAACATTATTTTCATGTCTCGACAGCGGAATCCGCGGTGAGATGTCAAATACGTATTCGCGAATTTGAATTCTAAATCAAGGCGAATTGGGTTCACTTTTGAAGTGAGCTTTATTGTCACTCAGGTGAAGCTCGATACCGAAATTATTTACAGAATAGACATACAGTTCATGGGAACATTGTCATTGTTCGGAACGCCCTATCTAGTGCGTAGTACATAATATATATCGATGCGCTGCACAAAGTTGCACTTATTCCGCAATTTGAATCTCGTATCTATCTCGTATGTTAACAACAGGTTATGTCTAGCTCTCCTTACATGTAACTTTGAACCTAATAACTATGTAACGTAAATGTCAAATTACTTTAATACTGTTCGCTTGTATGCTAAAACAAAATCTTTAACCGTGTTTAGGTAGCTTTTAATGTATAGAATAATAATAATTAATAAGTTATTCGGGATTAGAGTTGGTACTCCTTTTTTTTCTTGTTCCTATCCTTTTTTAATTGCCTCGTTGGCCTAGTGGTGCTAAGCGTGACTGCTACGCTAGAGGTCTTGGGTTCGATTCCCAAGTCGACCAAGGTGTTATTGGGTTTTTCTATGAAATTCTCAGTAGCAGGTCGGAGTTTGGATTTGTGCCCGGTTAGTGGCAATAGGCTCGCCCCCTATTACATGGGACCTAAACATACCGGCGAACTGTGGGTGTACATTGGTACACCTCTGCCTAACCCTTCGGGGATACAGGCGTGATGGTATGTTATGTTATATTATGTTTTTCTATCCTTTTTCCAATTTGATTGGGGTCGGCGCTCCATGTTTTCCCCTCTATTCCACTCTATTAGCTGCCTAATGGTGCTCCCACACAGCGCGTTACACAATGTTGTATAACGTTATACAACATTGTGTAACACGATAACATTTATTAATATCGTGTTACAATACTCT
This sequence comes from Autographa pulchrina, assembly GCA_905475315.1. NCBI lineage: Eukaryota > Metazoa > Arthropoda > Insecta > Lepidoptera > Noctuidae > Autographa > Autographa pulchrina. The sequence continues at coordinate 4,554,556 of FR997762.1, read as the reverse complement.
ACAACATGTTAAGAAATGTTATATGTTATAAACGCTCCCACATTGGTTGAACTCGTTGTATAACATCGTATAACATTATGTTCAATCAGTTTGGGTTTGGCTGAGGCTCTGATGATGTTATATAACAAAAGTTATATTTTGTTATATCATATTGTAATCAGTTGTAAAACATTTTGTTAAATGAAGTTGTATAACATCAATAACAATTTATAACTTTTGTTATAATTTGTTTAAAAACAAATGTTATAAGTCAGTCTCTAACGTTATATAACTGCTGTGTGGGAGCACCTTTACTCTCAATCACCGATATTTCATTCATGTTATCTCTCACGCAATCCATCCATCTTTTTATTTCGGCCTTTCTCTTCCTCTTCAGGCAACCACATCCAAATTCATCCCTCCTCATTACATGCCCGTACCAGGCTAGGCGATTCCTTTTCATAACTTTAGAGTTAGTACTTGCGGAGAAATAATCGAATAAGTCCAAAATGTTGTGACCATCATCTGGCTATTACTAGTGTCAAGCCTATTACTAGCTTCTTCCATCATCCGATAGACGAAGCATTTCTGATAGCTGGGGTTGATGCCGCTATTTTAAGTCAGTGAGTGGCAGGTTAATAAACGTTCCAGTGTACTTGTTATTGTGCCTAATTTTCGTATTCAGATAAGAACAGTTACTTGCAATCCTACATTGACAACAGTGGCAAATAGGTGTACATTTGTCATTACACTAAAATTATCTGAATACGAAAAATAATAACGAGGAAAATGGAGCTGTAATTATTGTTTTAATCTCAAATTTAGTGAATTTCGCGGCCAAAACTCGTTATTTCAAAGTTCATTTTTATTGATAGGTACTATCATGAATATTCCAAATTTAATGTTTAATTTGGGCAAGTGCTTGTGGAACCTATATCACCCTTTCTGGTCGGACAGGGTTGTCTTAACACCCTGTATAGAGTGAGGCAAATTCTCGTTGCATAACATACCATTATACCAACGAGACATTATTAAGGCGATTCGTTCAGTTTACCTCGGCCTGCATATCAGGACCGTACGCCGAAGCGTTCAGCTATTTAATATAGATAGCCTGCATGGAATGTGTGCCGTTCACTCCTTTGCCCAGATGCATAGCATTATAAGAATTTATTGACCACTAGCTGTGCCTGCGACTTCGTTCGCGTGGATGACGAAAGTTGAATTCAATATGGCTTATTATCTGTGAGTAAAAAACTGCTGTAACCGAAACCGCCATTTTTGTAAAGTTTTGTAAGTACATTTTTAAAGAGTCTGTATGATCTTAAATTCCATTAACATGTAAAGTGTTGTGTTTTTATAGTAAAATATGTTTACCAAAGCGTTTTATACACATGTTTCTGCAGAGATAGGTTACCTTTCTCTGCAGAAACATCTGCAGAGATAGGATGATGAGAAAGTAGGTATGCCAATAATTGGAGTATACACCAAAGTTTGAAAATAATTATTTTGCATTTTTTTTTTGTTCTTATTTCACCGTGAGAAATTAATACTAGATTAGCTGTGGAGTATCTAAGTTAAAAAATAATTATCAAAATCCTATTAGGTTACACAAAAAATACACTTCTTACACACTAACGCCTTAAAGTGCCAATAATTGGGTATCCAGTATGCACCAACATTCGCTTAAAAGGCCTGTACCGCTAATATCGTTCATACAATGGCTCAGATTGGCCCAATACACACTTAAGAATACTTTTTTTATTTTTCTTGTTTCGACAATAGTACCTGCGTGATCATTAATATAAAATCTAAATACAAATGACTAAAATGGACAACATTTATTAAAAACCAAAGTAAAATTTGTTTTTTAATAAAGATTCTTATAGTTATCATAGATAGACTCCACTGACTTCTATTCCTACTCCTTTACCGTTCACGATGTAAGGTTTTGGAACTCACCTCCGCCTAACATCCGTGATTCCAAATCTATTTATATTTTTAAGAAACGCATTAATGAGTATTATCTCTCCTTATAATTGAGTTAATATATACATAATTATCTATACACTTATAATAAATCTGTAGAAGTGAAAATTCTGTACATTGAAAATATCAAAAAAATAAATGGCGGGGGGTGTTACTAGACCGATACCAAATCCAAAAGTGAAAAAAAAAAAAAAATTGTCTGTCTGTCTGTTTGTTCAGGTATCACGCAAAAACTACCGGTTCGATTACGATGAAACTTGGTATAATTATTCTTTATTATCCTGGGCACCACACTGGGTAGTTTTTATCCCGGAAAAGTATAAACAATAAAAAACAAACTTAATTTTGCTGTTAAAAACTCATTGATAAGTTTCGTCATCCACGCGAAGGAAGTCGCAGGCACAGCTAGTTTATTATATGTGTGTTAGTTATATGTAGTATTTGTGTACATATATGTTTTATAAAATTATTGTTTAGAATTTTATAATTTTTGGTAGTTATGAATTAAGTCGCACACTATGACTACCAATATTGACGACTTCTCCATTCACGGGTCTGCTGGCAGAAATTTCTTAAGAAATAAGCAGCAACTTTGTACATGTTACACTTACTAAACTATTGTGTGTGTACTTAAATTATTAACTAAATAAATAAAATAGAATTGCATTAATAAAGCAAATGAGCAGATTTACTTACTCCAAAACGAGGAGTAAAGATATGATTGCGCTATTCGACACTAGATGGTGTTAGTAGTATCAAACAAATTGTAACGAATTTGACGCAGTTTTTTCAGGTCAGATAACTATACATTTTGGCATTGGCAAAAAAGCAACTGCTTTTCATTTGTTTGCATCAGATTTCATTTGTTAAACTTTTAGTTTGTTCGAATGAAGAATAAATGAACTTGAATGAAGTCTTTAATAGTGGATAGATGGCGTTAGTAACTCTTATGCCACTGTGTCATGCGGCAAATGTCACAAAAAAGTCGGGATGCAGAAAGCTAACTTGAACCAACATTGAATTGAAACGGGGAATTAGTTAAATAAAATATTATACTTAGGTATTGTTGTTTAACGGTAGGTACTATTAAAAAACATTACGTTGAAACGGATAAATTAGAAGCGAAATATGATAGTTTACGTAGGCAACTATATCAAGCTGTTTTATAATCTTTAGAAGATTGGTTGTTTACTTTTTTGTTTGAGCAAACAATGCTTATATGAATTCACTCGGGCCTCAGGCCTTCAAAAGTAATAGCTTTACCAGAGACGAGTAAGTTAAGTTTGTTTTGGCGTCGCGCAATATGCATTATGAATGATTCCTCCTAAAATTACTTACGTGTGCGGTGTGTACATGTCTTTGCACTAATTGGAAACTAATACAAATATTAAGTTTCAAGTTCGTTTAACTAGGTCATAAATATATGTCAACAAAGTGTCAATTCAAGGTCATATGAGTTTGGTACCTACTGCGCATGCTTAGATATCCATCAGTGAACATTGTTCATTTAGAATGTTGATACTGTATAGTGCTGCTTCTATATAGATTATTATACTCTGTCTGAATGTATAAAATACTATAAGATGCGAAACCAATAATAATGTAAAAAAGTCTTAGTCCGAACATGTTTTACGAAGTTATAAAAGTTTCCGTTTCCGCCACTCGCTACTAGATGGCGGTAGTAACGCAAATTAAAAGTGTCGTAGGTCCGTGCATGCTTAATAAGTGAATGGCAATTGCGAGCGCACAAAAGGCGCATTTCGAACAATAGGTACTGGATTGGTTTCCGAACAATGGTACACAATGTGCGCTTTGTATTCCTCAAGAGTAGCTTGTTAGCGACTGGTCCTTATTGAAAACCTAATAACACTCGCATGTTTTAGTAAAAAATATCCCCAATTAAAAAAAAAGCCTTTATGGTTATAATTGTACACTGCTTCCCTTCTTGCCTATCGAAATAGTGTGTCAAGAAAAATCATTCGACAGCTTCTGTCAAAACAGCACCCTCGGCTGTCAAAATGACAGTGGAGTGGGTAGAAGTAATCGATATACGCTCGTCAGGTTACGAAACGTTTCCATTGCTCAAACTTGCTTGGCAAAATACTCTGATCGGTTTAACGTTAAGAATTTTTGTATTGAGTATTAATAAAATTTGTGGTTTACTAGTAATGAGAACTGCTAGGTTCAACCCTGAATAACAGTTCGTTATTGTCGCTAGTTACCCTTTTAAGTAACGGAGACAACATGACATTTTGCGGCAATTTAAAACTGGATGATGTTTATGTATTCGGTCATAAAAATGCTTAAACTAATAGGATACGTTTCATAGTGATTAGTCCACTGAACTGGTATAACCCGGGTAAGCCGTGGGCCACTGGTCAGTTTCAACACGGAATTGGGAATATGAACTTTACCGCTTTGTAATAGTGTCCATTTTAAATGATTGCCATACTGATGATGGTGGCCTACCAAGTTAATTTAGTTGTAAGTAATACCTCACTCTTGTTATGCGAAGGGGTAAAGCTCAACTACAGTTTGTCACAAAAAAGGGGTGTAATAATTGAAAGTTTATTTTTATGTTTCTGCGGTTACTTAGCTTTTTAATAACGACGAGTCTGTATATATTCTGTGTGACCGTGACGTCGTGTCGATGGTTCTTTCAATTTATTGAGTTAATTTTATTTGATAATTATAATCGATTTCATTGAGTTCCAATATGTTTTTCAAGGTTAACTTTTTATTATTTTATGTTTCTCATAAATTCTTTTGAACCTTCTTACTACTGCATAAATCAGAAGCACTGACAATAGCCTTACTTATGAATTCGAAAGAAATAAGTGAACAACCGCACCGAGTTCGAAGCTGCACTGGAGAGTCCCGAGTTTTAAAACTTTTGCTTTAAAAAGCTTTCATCAATACTTGATATGACCGATATAGCTTAGCCAACTTAATTTTCCACTGCAGCTGCCCCGACTTGGGTTGCATTTGTTTTTCTTTTTTAACCGACTCATTAATCTAATTAACTCTTTAAATAACTCAGCCACAGACAAGCCTGTCCCATAGTTCGGGCCTTCTATCTCAGCTACCAACCTCATTTAATCTAGCCTTTTGCCTCCAGACCGAAGCCAGCTCTAGCTCTTCTCATTTTATATTTAATCCAGCATCCGCCCGTTTATTGCCCATTTTGCCAGCCATAAATAACTACAGGTCTTATCACAAACCTATAAATTATTCCATTCAGCTTCAAATGCTTATAAAGTGGCTTCAAAAGCTAAACGGTTTCTTTTCATACGAACTAATGAATCGATGATCTCTTGTTACTATCTTGTTGCGAGCTCTGTCGAACACTTTACGGGATGTTTTTCTTTATTTGTTTTTAACCAGGTTGTAAACTACACTTCTCATCAAAAAAATCGAAACACTTTCGTTTTTATTGTTTTTGTCCTAATTTTTTACAAAAGAGAATTAATTCCATGAAAAAAAAAAACATTATTGTGTAGCTGGCAGTTTGGTCATTACAGTAAGAAGAAAAAAATCAAAATTCGAAATTAGAATTTCATTTATTTATCCTATAAATGAAATTAATCACTGTTTTGAGACAAATGTGTATTTAGGGTTGGAGTACGTTTCTCGTTTAAAAACTAAAAATTAGCGCTTGTCTTTAAACTTTTTGTTTCTTATTTCATTTACTGTGACTTTGGGACGTCTGAAAAAACTTTTTTTTCTAAAACATATGGATACTTCGCCCGCAGAAGCCGCCCAAGTCGTGGCATTGCTGGATTCTGGACTTAGTCAGCGTGTTGTGGCTGCAAGATTGCATCTAAGCTTATCATCTGTTCATAGAGTCTACAAACGCTATCGGGAGACTGGTTCGTTCACGCGCCGTTCAGGATCTGGCAGGAATCGGGTCACTTCTGAGCGAGATGATCGATTTATTGTAACAACTTCTTTACGAAATCGACGCTTTCACGCTTTTCAACTGCAGCAGCAGCTTCGCGTTGTACGAAGAGTAGCTGTAAGTGACTCTACAATAAGAAGAAGGTTGAAGGAACGCGGATTGGCACCGCATAAGCCAGCGAATGGGCCGAAATTAACTGCAGACCATCGAAGAGCGCGCCTTAACTTTGCACGCGAGCACCTAACTTGGTCATACCTTCAGTGGAGCAAAGTACTGTTTTCTGATGAGTGTAAAATTATGCTGTATGGTAACGACGGAAGGAACAAGGTCTACAGAAGAGATGGAGAACGCTTTGCACAATGCTGCATTGAAGAAAAGGTCAGCTATGGTGGCGGTTCGTGGACGGTTTGGGGAGGAATCAGCGCCGACGGTAAGACAGAACTTGCCTTTGTGTCTGGGCCACGGCTGCGTGCACTAAACTCTCATCGGTACATCGAACAGTGTCTTGAACCTCATGTGATGCCCTATGCACATTTTATTGGCAACGACTTCATATTCATGCACGACAATGCTAGAGCTCACACCGCGGGCGTCGTACGAGATTATCTTACCGAAGTCGGTATCTCCATTATAGTATGGCCAGCAAGAAGCCCGGACATGAATCCCATTGAACATCTATGGGATGAATTAAAGAGACGAATTCGAGCAAGAAATCCAGCCCCAGAAACACTTAGCCAGCTGCAAAATGCAATCCAAGAGGAATGGGATAATATACCACAACATGTGATCGTGACTCTCATCCGATCGATGAAGAACCGTATGGAAGCAGTAATAAGAGCTCGCGGAGGGAATACAAGTTATTAAATAAACGTTTCTTACATTTTTTTTTTCATTTACGCGTGTTGTTTTACCCATTTCCTTCATATTCCATACAGGGTAAAAATTACTCATTATACAAAATACGAAACCTATGAAGACTTAATTTGAATTTAGAACATTAACATTAGGATTTAAAAACCTCATACTACTCACTATTAAATGACATTTAACATTTATTCCTAAATATACACATTTTTCTGATAATCCTTATCAAATCATAAACTGCGAGGTGTTTCGATTTTTTTGATGAGAAGTGTATCTCCGTGGTAATTTTCATCTTTTGTTCATTGCTCATCCTTGTAAAAGCTTAAAATGTTCTCATATTTATAATGTTAGTAAATGTATAATAAGTAAGTTAAATTTATTCGCAGCTGTTTTTACCTTCATTTTTGTTGCGGTCCTGCGTCTCGCCGCAAACTTGAAGTGTTGCAACTATGACCAGGCACGGTTAGGGTTGAAACTTTTGTATTGGAAATAATTCCTTTCTTCATATTGTAAGTAAAGTGTCTTGGTTTTGTTGCGTTTTAAAGCTATCGGACTCAGAATTGGGAGGGTTTGGAAAAATAAACTATTTTTTTTTATTGAAAATTTAAAACTAAATAATGCTTTGTATGTTAACAGGAGGCAGAATGTCATATCTATTGGAGATGTTCATACAATTATCGCATGTTTGTTGAATGCCACGCTACTCCACGAGACATTTATTTTCTCTTGAAGCGTCATCCCTGTCAGTACCGCTGATTGAATTCATTAAATTATTTCCCTCGGTAGACGACGAGAGGTTTTATAAAAACTAAGTTAAGGTAAGTAATACTATTAGAATGTATTGGTGTCCGTAATGCTCATTCAACGAGCGTATCTCTATACAATCACTAGACAATTCAAGGCGTTTATGGAATTATGTCGGCACTACAAAATTGTGTTACATGAAGATCGGTTCAGTCTTTTGTTTTTCTATCTTTACTGTAAAGATTTGTAACATTTCGTGTTTGTTTAAATTGCAGGGTAACCGCGATGACCGCTGGAAAATACGTACGTCTGAATAAATACTAAAGCGGTGTGTTTATGACATTTTTGTGACGTAAATAAAGTGAAACCTACTGATAATTATAATCATAGAGTGATAATTTTTGATGACGCAGACAATTGAAAAAGACGGAACTTATGTATATTAAATATAAGATTGTTAAACGAAATATATCAAAACACAAAACGAAACTTAAGATAAATTCTACCACAGTTTATTCAAAAGCTCTAAGCTACCACAGTCGATAAAACATTTTTTTAAACAACGTTGACTTTTCCTGACATATAAGTTCAGCTTTAAATATTAATCCCCGGGTGTACCGTCCGGTCGGCGAATCGTTGCCCAGCTGTAGAAGCCGGGTAAACAGGGTACGGAGAATGCCGCTGTGTATTACGTATGTCGCGATAAAAAACGCTACAGAAAAACTCGCACAGCTATTGCAGCTATCGCACGACATAAACAACATGTTTATGACGTGGTAATAATAATTGTGTTGACTCATTTTCTAATTTTATGCGTAGTAATAAAGTGCTATTAAGAAGGCTGTGGGCGGTAGCATGCACCGTGCGGTCCATACTGCGTACGGCCGAGCTCTATGGAGGGGCTTGAGAGACCGAGGAGGAAGAAGAAGAAGAAGAAGAATAAAGTGCAAGACGTTATTTTATATTTGTTATAATTTAATGTCATTTAAAATATTTGATAGTAAAATGTTATCTTCGAAACATTTAATAAACGTGTCATTTGTCATCCTATTTTTCATGTATGAAAAATACGATTAAATGACACGTTAGCGATATGACAGCAATAATTGTACAATTTTTGATGTTAATTTTCTGTCGCTTTGTTTTAAAGAGATATGTAATACGGCCGCGGGTAAGCACGGGTAAGTATTGCAGCAAAAAGAAGGTAAGTACCAAGAAATGTATTAGCTTAGAAAATACGATAAAAAATGTTTGCACAGCAACGGTTCACGAAAAAAAGATTACTTATTACTTTTTAACCGACTTTGAAAAATTTTTTTTTGTTTAACTGTAAATGACTACAGGTAATCACTTTCAAATTTGTAATATTAGTGTGGACTGTGATATAGACTATAACTGTCCAACACGCTGGCGCCGCTTACCCAGTCCTCTACCCATTGCTTTAGAGATGTACAACACTTACGGAGGACACATCAGCGGCCCTCTGGACCAGCTTGACGGCCAGCTCGGGTGAGTGCTCCTCCAGGATCTTGGTGGTCTTGTCCAGCACGCTGGCGCCGCTTACCCAGTCCTCTTCCTATTGCTTTAGAGATGTACAACACTTACGGAGGACATATCAGCGGCCCTCTGGAACAGCTTGACGGCCAGCTCGGGTGAGTGCTCCTCCAGGATCTTGGCGGTCTTGTCCAGCACGCTGGCGCCGCTTACCCAGTCCTCTTCCTATTGCTTTAGAGATGTACAACACTTACGGAGGACACATCAGCGGCCCTCTGGAACAGCTTGACGCTAAGAGGTATGCCTTAGAAATTAACTGTTTTTTTCATGTGACAAACAGATTAAAAAAAATATTTGTTCAAACAAATGACCTCTTTTGCTAGTTTTTATTCAGGATAAACTGAAATCTAGTCTGAAGAATATTTTTAGAGAGCATCAATAATTCGGATTAGAAGTTGTTTTAATTTATTTATAAAGATATTGTATTTTTGTTCATATTTCTCTGGTAATTTATTATATAATAAATTAGCAGAAGAAATTAAAAATATATATTTTAACTGACATTTCTAAAGTGCTTGTGGAGTGTATGTTCAGCTTAGAAACAGGTAAGTAGGTTTATTCTATTTTTGTGTCGTAGTGTGTAGTTAGCCTGTATGTGTTCGGTTTTGATGTATCAGCGAAGTAAATAATTGGTGGTTCGAGCGGAGCGGCGGCCGATCGCCACCAATTATCTAGTTTCAAACATTCTTGTTCAATTTGCGAACGTTTAGTTCATCCTCGAAACATTTCTACTTTTATAATATCGGAATAACAGCGGTTAAAACACGGTGAGACCAAAATATTGAAGAATTAATAAGGAATATAAATAAGCATGCAATATAATAATATAAATAGGTAAGGAAAAAAAATCAAAAAAACATTTTTTCCTTTTTTCGTAAGTCAAAACGTAGTTCATTTTGACTTTTGAAAGAAGGAAAATTTTTTTTTTGAAAATTTATAAATTTAATTCATCCATAATTGAAACTACTGCTTATAATGAGAAAAGATACTTGTTAGTTGTAATGTATAACTACAGTTTTAAAGCAAGAGAATAGACGCATTGAAGGAACTTAACATCTCAATAAAGTTGTTTTGGGATAAATGTTTGAACTACAGCGATACCGGAAAAGTTTTCGCGCAACTTTTCAGAGTTAACTATCTCTTGCAGAGACTTATAACTATTTAAAGTACCGCAACTGAAAAGTGGGAGGCGACTAATTGCGTCTGCGCCGTTTTAACCATCCCCCGAAGAGTGAGACGGCGATACTTCGGAGCGCTTCGCGGCGGCCCTCTCAATAATGCATTCTAATTCCACTTACACATAATGCGTCCTAGTTTAACCGACGAGATGTAACTTATAATATATGTAGGGCACGCTGCTCCGCCCGCTCGAGAGGACGTGCTGACCTTAAACTGGGCTACTATTGTAACTAGTTTTGAAGCAATTTTATGTAACTTTTCAATAACAATAGAAAATTCATTTTTTTTGTTTCCATTTCTAAAAATCGCACGAATTAAGGTTAATAGGTCATTGTGACATGATCGTAATGAACAATGACCTTTGACACTAGAGGGTTTTCCATTAATGGGAGCGGGCGTTGCATTCCGCCTGCGTGGGCGGCGGCCTGCGCAGGCGCATCGCGGCCGGCGCGGTGCTCGCGCGCTCCGCCCCACTAAAGCTTAGCCAATTTTTATTATGACGCTGATTTTGATCGTCATCATATAAATAAAGGGTGTCGTGTGTCCGCGAGGGGTCGCTCTACGCGCGCCGCAGCGCACACCCCACGCTATCGATCGTGCGCGCTTTGCTCCGGGTTGCGCACCGCTCGCCAGCCGCCCGGCCACCGAACACCGATCTAGTCATGCGCGAGTCCTCTTCGGCACCGCATCGACCGAAGGAACCTGAGGAGGATTAAACGCGCGAGTGCCGCGGCCGCGCTCGGCAGGCTGCGAACACGCGCCCGACGCTCTCGCGCCCGGACTCGCCCGCGCCTATGTGTGTGTCCTCCCGCTCCTAGCCGCGGGTGCATGCACGCGCGCCGCACGCCGCTCCTCCGCTGCACGACCAGGTACGTCCCCACTCACAGCCGCGCGCCGCGCTCGCCGCGTGCTCGGCGTGCTCGGCGTGCTCGTGCCGCGCGCACCACCATGCAGCCATCGCTTACCGACCTACCATCACTGACACAGTTTCGTTTATGTAAGTGCGTCCGTCGATATCGCAAGCAGGGGGGGAGGGTGAGGGGAACTCGACTGATCCCTACGAAAAAAAAAATTTCTTCAAAATGTTCCGTCGAAATAATTTTGTAATCCTTGGGTTAGGTGGAGAGAGGCGTGTTCTCTGTCGTCCCTCCGCGACCCCTGAACACATCGTCCCCGATTCCCTTAACCTTACTATTAAGGCTCTGCGTTAAGCTGATGCGACTTACAGCTAAGCATAATGTAAAGCGACGCGATTGTTAATACATATTTTATGAAAGCAATATCGTCAGAGACATCGCCTGAATCATAGATGCAGAGGCTGGGAGCGGCGCGTGGCAGCGGGGGCCGACGGAGCGCCACAATGTATTGCAATGCGAATGTCTCTAGCGCGGACCTCACCCGCCGACACCCGCCGACACTCGCCGACACTCGTCGACACTCGCCTGAATCATAAATGAGTCGGAGACTTCCGCCAGCGCGGCCGCGACACACGCAGCGCATGCAAGCCTATCGCGCACCGAACGAATATTATGTCTACCTTACAATCACTTACACACGGACTAACGTACCCCATTCATCGAGACTAACTGTTTCCATAGTCGGACTGCGAACGGTTCCGTTGAACTCTGATCCCCGCGACCCAAGCAACGACCTGCTCGTGTAGGACGCCGCGACAGTAGCACACGGCTGCATGAATACCGCGACAGACAAAACTAGATCGAAACGCTTTGCAGTTCACTAAATCACGTCGGAATCGAACTAAAGATGCAAAATCTATGATAGTGTTCGATCGGTTAGGTTCCGTGACTCGGAACATTAAATTCTTTTTGGTAACGACGTATTTTGTCGCGGATCACGCTTCGTTGTCGAGGGGTCGGCAGACTGCTTTCATTTAAACGAAAACTTACTCCTTCACTGATTGTAAGCTTAAATGAAACAAAACACTATTTAGTTCGCGTTACGTTGCGTTAAACCTCGCACAATATGCTATGAACACTTATCGAACGTAAGTTAAAAACAATCCTTAAATTGATAAACAATAACTAGCTCATAACACCCCACTGCGAGGTAAAGGTCTCTTCTCATACGAAGAAGAAAAGAGCATTCACTTGAGTGTACTACAATCCATTAAAATTATAAACGGTTAACTCCAGTCATTGCGGGACTTTAAGATTCTCTACACGCTTCTGAACATCAAGTGACTAAGATGCTAGACCGAAGATGTACTTGGAATTGAGCCTCAAACAAAACAACATTCAAAGCTATTGAGGCGGATGGGTGACACACAATAAATGTAACTCGCCTTCTACGACTTTTATTTCTAAACCCTAAAGAACATAGCTTAGAGTTAAGTGCCTGCTGCAGTTGGCCTAGTGGTGCTAAGCGCGACTGCTACGCTAGAGATCTTGGGTTCGATTCCCAAGTCGACCAAGGTGTCATTGGGTTTTTCTATGAAATACTCAGTAAATTCGCAGCAGGTCGGAGTTTGGATTTGTGCCCGATTAGTGGCAATAGGCTCGCCCCTATTACATGTGACCTAAACATACCGGCGAACTGTGGGTGTACATTGGTACACCTCTGCCTAACCCTTCGGGGATACAGGCGTGATGGTATGTTATGTTAGAGTTAACTAAAAAAATAATAATTAAAAAAATTAAAAAACACGCCTGCCTCGTTTAAAAAGAACTAAAAAATCCACAACAAGTGGATAGAATTAAAAACTTAAAACTAAAAAATAGCAGTCGGGGGACCGATAAAGATATTTTCCCGCAGAACTGTCCCCCGACTGCTATATTTTAGTTTTAAGATTTTTTTTTTATTTAATACCTTTTAGTGAACAACACAAAAACATGACACAACACGAAAAAAATCTTTCGGAACCCTTTGCAGGCGATTGCGACTCACACTTGACAATTTTTGAGTGTCCACATAGCCTATGTCACTCGGGATAACTCAAGGCTTCTAATGATACCACAAACATTGAAATCGGTCAAGCCTTTTAGAAGTTATGGTGGAATAAAGAAACTCGCATACATACATGAACCCTGAAAACATAACACTCCTTTTTGGGCAGTCGTGTAAAAACTTAATTAAAACAGCCTGTAGCTTGACAATATTCTTGTATCTATATTTTTGTCTATTGCATCCCAAATATGTAATCAAACGATCTTGATGTATAATCATTTATTGCTTATGTATTTGTTATTTAGGAGATACCTAAATAACAAATACATTTATAAAAATATAACTCCAACCAACAAGCTTTACCAAGCAGCAGTTTCGTAGCATGTTGAGTTTTTCTATAACTACTTAGATGTTGCATAATATATGTCGTGTTTGATAGGCCCTTAACTGCCACACACCTATGGGCCTTAGTCATCCCTAATGTTAGGCAATTATGAATTTATAGGTTTAGGCGATAGTGTTCTAATATACCGACAACACCATTAAATACAGCACGAAAAACCACATAAATCAATAAAAAAATAACTCGCCCATCCAAATCTTTACCTCAGGTAGCGCGGCTTGACCTCACAATAAGATCGTCTCGGCCCATTCACTAGGTCGCACAAAGCCCTACATTCACGCGCGAGTGAAAGCGAACAGGATTCCTGGAAACACGATGCACTTGACACACATAAAATTCCGAGTAAAAATAAAATTGTAAATATAAAGTTGTGAATGGAGGTCTCCGGTTTGTTTACATGACGGCGGCCGAACGTCGCTCGCGTTCGCGTCCGATAAAATTATGAAATAATTGTACAAAGTTCGAGAGGAGCGATGCAAAATAAACAACAAAAACTGCCTCTTACCGCACAAAGGCTCTTGTTACACGTTAACGTTTCACAAAGTATTTTATCGAAGTTAACGTGTTAAATTCAGATGTTTTAAAAGTGTAACGGAAAAATGCAATTTTTTTTTTTTTTTGCGAGAATTTTTAACGGTATTTACACACGCCGTTATAAGTACGCTTAATTAACTTAAATGTCGATCATGAATGGCGTGAAATAATTAACTTTTGCGTGGGAGTAATCTGTATTTAATAAATAATAATAATTTATTTCTTTCAATAAGTACAATAAGCAAATCAACACAACACAAAGATAAATATATTCATTGTACAGTGGGGTTAGTAAAGCACACTGATTCCCAAACTGATACGAGCTCGTATTTCGGGAATCGGCGGCTCTCCTCTCTAATGCTATTACAATATCAATGTCATTAAAAGTTTTGTGCAATATTGATTACTTACAGTTCTATAAGTTACTTGCAGTACTTTAGGTACTTATATTTAATTTTTACTTTATAATTTCTATGAGTTCCTCTGTTTCATTATAATTTAAAGACTTAATTAAGTCAATTGGTTAATTTAATCTTCAAGTTATGTTTATTCAGTTGATACAGTGAGATTTTATTATTAAGTTGTTATATATTTGTTATTATTGACTAATAAATACCAGCTGTTTACAGTGACGGATTAAGACTACTTGATGCCCTAAGCAATCCACGTCTGTGGGGCCCCTCTATCCGTTTGTCAACTACTAGAGTAGTTTAAGAATTATAACTTGTCAAAGTTAGTTAATTTTGTCACTCACTCACTTACTGACTGACCGATCATCAAAACCCTAAGAGTGAAACGTGATGACCTAAGGACGGATTTTTTTTGCTTCGTCTGGTGCCCCCCCAGACGTGATGCCCTAGGCAATTGCTTAATTTGATTAAGGGTTAATCCGTCACTGGCTGTTTATGAAACAATTCTGAAGGTTAACGTTAACACATAAACAATGTTGTGATATTATTATAAATTAATGTTAGGAACCATTTGTCGACTCTTGGAAGCGGAATATTTGCTTAAATAATAGAGTATTGCCTTGGGAAGAATGAATTTACATATACAAAGAAAAAAAAAAGAATATTCTATATAACGACCTCCGTGGTCGAGTGGCGTACGCACCGGTTTTCAAGGTGTCGCTAGCTCTGAGGTCCCGGGTTCGATCCCCGGACGGGTCAATGTAGAAAAACACTTTTCTACATTGTCCCGGGTCTGGGTGTTTGTGGTACCTTCGTTGTTTCTGAATTCCATAACACAAGTGCTTTAGCAACTTTGGGTTCAGAGCAATGTATGTGATTTTGTCCGCATTTAAATCGGCAATAAAAGCATAAAGATTCCAACGAATTGAGTCAGTTAAAAATTACCAATGATCCTGACTTTAATCTGCCCAAATAAAAAAGAATCATTGAAATCGTTTTCATCTTCAAACGTAAGTATATTAAAAACTGAAAATATAATACACGAATTGGAAAGTCCTTATTGACATAAAAAATACACTTCATAATATATATAGACACAATGGAAAAATAGGTTTATATCTGTAAAGAAACTTTGGACATCCAAGCATAGTTCGCCGAAAGAAGCCTTAGAATTGTCTAGGGTTGTTTGCGAAGCACACGGTACTCGTAAACATGGTTTTGTCGGTAAATTTTACCTTTTTTCTTTGATCAATTCTTAGGTTTCATCTCCTATTCATTGCCGCAGATACCTTTAAGATGATGGATTCCTTACATCTATTGTTAACGATGTATTGATTTTATTGTTTTTTTTGGAACGAAGTTCCTTATCGCGCGTTGAGAAAGGGGGCTAGACGGAAAAAAATCTCACGAAAAGTTGTAACGACACTTTTTGCTATAGTAAGCTATTGTAAGCTGTGCGGCGTGCGCATGTTAATTAATTAATTTAAATTAATTATTTAAATTTAATTAATTAATTAAAAATTAAATTATATTAAATTAATTAATTATCTATCTACCTATTAATTAATTAATTTAATTAATTAAAAATTAAATTGAATA
Organism: Autographa pulchrina; assembly: GCA_905475315.1. Taxonomy (NCBI): domain Eukaryota; kingdom Metazoa; phylum Arthropoda; class Insecta; order Lepidoptera; family Noctuidae; genus Autographa; species Autographa pulchrina. The sequence goes on along the minus strand of FR997762.1, from coordinate 4,538,502 downwards.
AAATTAATTAATTAAAAGTTAAATTAAATTAAATAAATTAATTATCAATTAAATTAATTCATTATCAATTAAATTAATTAACTATCAATTAAATTAAGTAATTATTAATTTAATATAATTAATTTCATTAATTAAATTAAATTAATTTTTTTATGAGACTCACGTAAATATGCTAACATTAAACAATTAAATTGACGACCTTCGTGGTCGAGTGGCGTACACGGCGGTTTTCAAGGTGTCGCTTGGTCTGAGGTACCGGGTTCGATCCCCGGACGGTACAATGTTTAAAATCACTTTTCTACATTGTCTCGGGTCTGGGAGTTTGTGGTACCTTCGTTGACTCTGAGTTCCATAACACAAGTGCTTTAGCTACTTACTTTGGGTTCAGAGCAATGTATGTGATATTGTCCCTATTTTTTGACGGGCCTATTGGTCTAGTGGTTAGTGACCCTGACTGCTATACCGGAGGTCGTGGGTTCGATTGTGGGAATCGAGCCCACGACCAATGTTTGTGTGATGAACACGATAATTTGTTCTGGTTGTCTGGGTGTAATCTTCTTATATATAAAATTCTCGTGTCACAATGTTAGTTACCATACTCCTCTGAAACGGCTTGACCGATTTTTATGAAATTTTATATGCATATTCAGTAGGTCTGGGAATCGGCTACTATCTATTTTTCATACCCCTAAGTGGTGGTAGGTAGTAGGCAGGTGCTAGGTAGAAAAAATTGCATTGCAACGCATGCCGGGTACAGCTAGTAGTATTTAAATTATTAATTAATAATATTAATTATTAAATTAAAAATTATTTACAAATCCAACTGCCAATAAACAACTGTATCATTTACAACTAGCTTTACGAGATTGCAAGACATTTCAATTTGAATCACACGGAATACTAACACCACAAAAAAACGTATGTATATAATATACAGAGTGTTACCGAAAGGGTATATCCATCCAAAAGGGGTACAGAGTACGTCTGGTATAGAGTCAGTTTACAAAATTTCAGCTTAAAATTAGATAATTTAATAATGGATATCTAAGATGTACTATTTTTCTTTTGGACAGAATATACCCTTTCGGTAACACCTATATATATACCTATGTAAGTAATAAAAATAAGTACACTTAACAAAACATGTCCTAGATATATCAAGAGTTTCATTTAAATAGAACATAAACGTTTTACTGCCTCGTTGGCCTAGTGGTTCTAAGCGCGACTGCTACGCTAGAGGTCTTGGGTTCGATTCCCAAGTCGACCAAGGTGTTATTGGGTTTTTCTATGAAATTCTCAGTAGCAGGTCGGAGTTTGGATTTGTGCCCGGTTAGTGACAATAGGCTCGCCCCCTATTACATGGGACCTAAACATACCGGCGAACTGTGGGTGTACATTGGTACACCTCTGCCTAACCCTTCGGGGATACGGGCGTGATGGTATGTTATAAACGTTTTATTATTTATCTAGCTGTGCCCCGCGGTTTCGTCCGCGTGAATACTTACGTCCCGTTCCCGGTGTCTTTACAATCATAAGGGGCGAAGACGAATCCAACAAATCAAAGATCATGAAAATAGACCCGTTCTTGATTTAAGAAAGGGTGTGATTAAACCGACATTCTTCTATGTATGAAATATATCTCGCTGTTACACACCTATCTCATATTATCTCTATAACCATTCGTCTAACTTATATACAGTAAAAGGAGAAAATAGTTTTTTTGACACTAAGATATAAAATATCCCATGTCTGTCTTCTGGTTCTAAGCTAGTTCCCTGAGTGTAACTAACACGACTTTCTTCTATATATATAGAAGATAACTAGATAAGTAGATAGATTGAACAATCGCGTCAAACTCGACAGGTCAATACTAACAAGGGTATCCTATGACCGATGCAAGCCTGTCTGTTGTAGTAAGTGCGTATCAAACGCTAGGGTTAAATGCTCGAACTAACGTTCATTACTAACCCTAAGGCAACAGTATTACGTATCTAGCAAAATGTCTTACCACTATTGATGCTGACAAATCGATGACACAACAGTAGGTACAATGATTGTGTTAATTTAGCTGTCAGTTGTTCCTCGAAGGCAAAGGAATCAATTTATTACAGTTGTATAGGTAACTATATTATAACATAACAAAATAAAACGACTTCAAAATAAGTCTTATATGGTTTGCTTATAGATCCCACCGTCAAAACCAGGACCAAAATGAAATGGGACCACACGTGAAGCGCCAGCGTTCAAATAAAAAAAAAGTAATCTAAAACGGTTCACCCAGTCGAAAGTTCTGTGCTAACAAACATAAAAAATATACAGTCTAATTGAGCAACTCCTCCTTTTTAAAGTTGGTTATCAAATGTTAACGTGTTGCTGTTAACGCATAATTAATGTTACTTACTGGTTTTTGTTCCAATAAATGATTTTGATTTTTGTTCAAAAAAAAAAAAAAGAAAAACTATTGTTAACAGATATTATATTAATTGTAAGTGCGGTTCCCAAGCTAAACGAATGTTTGTATCTCGGGGACCTGAGTACTAGAAGAGTCAAGGGGTAAAGTTGTCGTTCCGCAATCGAGCAAGCGTGGTGATAAATTTTCGTTTCCTTCTCTATACGGGAAGAGGCCTGTGCCCAGCGGTGGGACATTTATAGGCTGGAATTATTATTAAGTATTAAGGGGTAAACCATATTTTTTTAATATGTTGGCATAGGTTTATAAAACAACTAGCAGTGTCTTGTGTCTCATACGTTTTTCTTTCCTTCCAAAGCAAGTTAAATAGCCGATAGAGAATTTGTATATAAATACAAAAAAAAAAAATGATATTTTCAGAGATTAATGCAAATATCAAATTTTCGGTGTTAGAACATACCACGATTTGTATTTTTTATTAATATTAACCACTAGCTGTGTTTCGCGATTTCACCCGCGTGAATGACAATTCATACACTATCTTTATAAATTATAGCCTATGTGTTATTCCGATGTATAAGCTACATTATTGTAAAGTTTCATTTAAATCCATTCAGTAGTTTTTGCGTGAAAGAGTAACAAACATCCATACATCCAAACAAACTTTACTACCAGAAAAGGTAGTTAAAAACTAAAACATTTTTACAGAAAAAATTATAATAAAATGGCAAAAAGGTACTAAGAATATCACTAAGGTTTTCTCAAACATTCCCCTAAACCACATTTATAATAAAAATATAAAACGGATTCCTGAGAAATACTCGACGCCAGGTTTTATAATAAAATGCTCTTTTCTGCTACAACCTCCACGCTCATATTTCAAATACCTAGCTTCTTTTCTTTAACGGTAAAACTGTTGATCAATTTAAATGCAGAAAACGCTAAGTAATTTTAAGTGATTTAAATATTATATCAGGTTCTAAATTCGTGAGAGTCTTAGCTTTTTATATATTTTTATTGAATGTGGCAACATTTACTAGTTTAGTTTTTTCAAGTTTTGCATTATTTTTCTGCTAATTTGAAAGATCACTTACTTTGAATTCAGTTTTTTTTTCATTTGTGTTTCATCAATTATTTATAAAGCTCCATAGTTCAACAATGTTAGCTATTTTTTACGGATACATGTGTTAAACGAATACATTCGTCGAACGTACGTTAGATAGTGGATAACAGGTAAAAAATAAAGTTAGGATCTTCAAATAAATTTTATATTATAGATATTGCAATACGTAAAATTAAATGGTTCAGTAGAAGTTCATCATAAATAAAACAAAATTATCTCAAAAATCTATATAAAAACCGTAACCTATTGTCACTACGAAACTTTAAGTGCTACGCGTCTACGAAATCGGTATAGCTACGAAATCCGTGTAGCTACGCGGCCCTGCATGGAGTGTGACGTGAGTTGATTGCCTTCCCATCAAACCGTCGAGCCTACTACAAAGCCGGTTACCTACAGGACATTGAATGCCTACTAATTGTCGGAAATGTAACTAACAGCCGACAGTTTGTAGCCTGCCAGTTCTTGTCAGTTCACGTTAAATTGGTTATCGTAGAGAACGTTGATACGCTGTTAAAGTTTATGATGATGCTTGTCATAAACCTACCCTAAGTCGTGTGTGACTGTGACGTCATTTGAGTAACGAGTTTTTATAGCAAAAATAAAAATGTATGCTTGTTTAAATTGACTAAGGTGCCCATTAAAATCATTTTGTTTTTTTTTTGGATTTTCAAAGGTATTTTACCACCACAAATATGATCAATATTCATGAATATTGATCAAATTATTTCTCTTCCACTCAAAGGTTTGCTGGAAGAAAACTCAATGTTGAGTTAAGCTCGCCTCTGTACATCAACTTTTATTAATGTATATCTTTAAAATGTTTAAGCGTGTACAATAAAGAATTAAGAATATTTCATTTCATAACGATGGTAGTCATGACTACCATCGTTAAAATTACTTCACAGACACATAAAATATTCACAAAATACGTATAAGTAGTAAAAAAATTGCGCTGCTTTAATCTATACTTATAATAAATCTGTAGAAGTGAAAATTCTGTACATTGAAAATATCAAAAAAATAAATGGCGGGGGTGTCACTAGACCGAACCGAATCCAAAAGTGTGAAAAAATTTTTTTTTGTCTGTCTGTCTGTCTGTTTGTTCAGGTATCACGCAAAAACTACCGGTTCGATTACGATGAAACTTGGTATAATTATTCTTTATTATCCTGGGCACCACACTGGGTAGTTTTTATCCCGGAAAAGTATAAACAATAAAAAATAAACTTAATTTTGCGGTTAAGAACTCATTGATAAGTTTCGTCATCCACGCGAATGAAGTTGCAGGCACAGCTAGTAACTTAATAAACTCCTTCACTGAAGCGTTCTATTGTTTATTTAACTGCATTTCTTTGCTAAACCATTAGACCATGCTTTCATACAAATTGTGTATTTTTAACCGACTTCCAAAAAAGGAGGAATTCTCAATTCGACTGTGTGTTACCACAAAACTATCGACGAGTGAACCGATTTATATGACTATTTTTTTTACTTGTAAGCTGATGTTATAGTATAGTCCAATTTTGACAACGGGATCCATATGAAAATCATATATGACTTATTTTGAAGTGGAATAATTTTTGTTAGAAATATTAATATTAATGTAATCATGACGTGTAGAAGCACGCCAACTGCGTCGTGTTGCGTCCAACATTTGTATGTGGCACAAATGTTTGTTCCAACATCACATATGTATTTGTTTTTGTATATTTGTAAAACACCGCATACAGAGGTAAAATTCACTTGTTATACATACAGTGTTTATTACGCTTTGAGTAATTATATAATTATGTCAACATATTTACTAGGTGAAACCATGGTTATACCAGCTTAATTTACTTATAAAGTAGACTTTTTATGGAAAAAGGTATTTTATTTGTCAATCCATGTTACAACAAAACTGTAACGTTGTAATTATTGTTTTATTAAGATTTTATAAAAAATTAGTAACGGTTCATGTGACATACGAAACTATATTTTTATTGGCGGCTTAGTAATGATACACAAGTTTTACACTAGGTGTCTATACCACAGATAACAGAATACTATTATAGTCTATTCTTTACAAAAACAATAGGATTTTTCGCTAATAAACAAATGACAAGCGAATTTAGTGGATTTTACAGCTTTTTTTCCTTAGGCTTAAGACTGTTTTCACATTATCCGACACGATATCAAGGGCAAGTAAATGTATAAAATCTACGAACCCGACATCCAATATTGTGTCGGATAATGTGAAAACAGTTTATGACTCGCGTACACCGAATCCGTTATCGGACGAACTTTGCTCGACGATTGAATATAGGTACACCAACACGACGGGCGTCATCGGATGATGACGGTGGTGTTGGTGTAGGCACTCTCCGTCTCTAGTGTTTGTATCAATCGTCCGAGTTCGGCCGTCAACGTACGAGCAAAGTTCGTCCGCTAACGGGTTTGGTGTACGCGAGCCTTTACAATACATCACAGCGCCGCCATGAGTGTGAACGGTCAAGTGTTTTTCTATACATTTGTCTGTTCTGGCGTTACGCGACCGATAAAACACGACGCATTTTCTGTCAGATATGAACCTTCCCATAATGTATCACACAGGTTAATATGAAATATCATCGATGCTGGCGACGGAAGCAATTATTCAGTCATTCATGTCACTTGCAGATCATTGATTAGCAGTATTGAGCTTCAACCTAGCAATATTCGACCATTGTATGTTGTATGCCATTCGTAAGTATTTGTTGCAGATAATATAACACCGTTGGAAACTGAATATCAAAAGGTTCGACGTAAAAAGGATACATATGTTGTTTTAAGCTTAGAGTATACATAAGTAAGCTTAGAGTGACCCGTTGTGCCGATCATAGACAAATTTTTAGCTGTTAGATTCGCTCCATTACTAATTTTCCATGCGACAAAAACGTCCATTCAAAAAATTCGATATTAATCAAGTAATTGAATGAATGTTAGGATTTTTGTTCTCACTGTTCATATTCCGTAAAGCGCCCTCTATAGTTTACCTATATATACTCTAAGCGAAAAATATTAAAAAAGCAAGCTTTGTAGCCCAACATAATTAAAGAGCAGCATATTTTCATATTCCTCTGGCCTCCATCGGGCTTCATAACAACACTTCATAGTCATGGAATTCACATAAGGTAGCATCGCCTCACAAAGAATTGACCCAGATAAACAGGCATGCATAATAATATATATCTCTATGGAAATCTACACTTGATGCAATAGCTTGTGCATGCACAGATCTTATGGAAGCCTTGCTACAATCTGTATTGAGGTCGACCCTACTCTCACGGGATTAAGCTGAATAACTGTACTTTAAATGGAGCGACTACCTAGCCTCCACGAACAATTAACTAGGTAATACAGTTTAGCCATACCCTAACTAGGTAAGACTCGAGGTGGAATAATTCCAGAGGAATATATAAAATATACTAGAAAAAAGAGAAAACGAAATATCCATTTCATAATGAACGAAAAGCAAAAACCACGCGAAAACAAAGTTATAGAGCGGTGGGCAATGCGACACGCTCGGGGCCGCGGGTGGCCGACCGACGGGAGCCGAGCATTGCCGAGCGGGCCCGAATCCAGGCTATATAAACAACGTACCATCCCGCGCGGCTCAGACGCGAGGTCGGCTCCTGCAGGAGCGGTTGTCCCATAACGATTTTTTTTTTGCCTTTTCTATGATGTATAAGATATCTTGTTAAAGATATTATGGGTTAGTTTAAATAATTAGCATTTTTTAGAGGTTTAATTTTTTTTTTTTTTCGGTTATTTAGTTAATACTTACAAAGGTACAATATCCCACTTACATTAATTTCGTTTCCAACCAACCTCTAAGCCAAGCGAATGAAAATTCAGAGCAAGTCGAATACTCTGTCACCTATTCTGCTCTCGGTTAAATATTTACAAACTATTATAATTTATTAATATCTGATGCAATTACAATGTAATAAGGAGTAAGTGAATCGTTCATAATGAGCATTGTCGTCCTCCACGTTATACTGTGATCGTACCGCAACCACAATCGCGATTAGCTCAAGTGGCTTACAACGTCCACAATCATGTTATACCCGAACACGTCATAATCTGGGTACTGTACAGAGGGGTGCTTGATGTGATGCGGTTTGTTTAAGTTTGAGAGTTATGATATTGATATAAAAATATCATGTGTCTGATTGCAATGAAAAATAGCTATAAGGAAACGAGCTACATCTATATAAGTATCTATACTTATAATAAATCTGTAGAAGTGAAAATTCTGTACATTGAAAATATCAAAAAAAATAATGGCGGGGGGTGTTACTAGACCGACAACGAACCCAAAAGTATGAAAAAAATTTTTTTTGTCTGTCTGTCTGTCTGTTTGTTCAGGTATCACGCAAAAACTACCGGTTCGATTACGATGAAACTTGGTATAATTTTTCTTTATTATCCTGGGCACCACACTGGGTAGTTTTTATCCCGGAAAAGTATAAACAATAAAAAACTAACTTAATTTTGCGGTTAAAAACTCAGTGATAAGTTTCGTCATCCACGCGAACGAAGTCGCAGGCACAGCTAGTCTATAATATGTATGTAGGTATTTAGAAATATATAAGTATGTTTATCAGTTGCCTGGTTACCATAACACAAGCTCTGCTTAGCTTGGGATCAGATAACCGTGTGTGAGTTGTCCCGGAATATTATTTTTATTATATTGAAAGTAAAGCATAATCTGTGTCGGAATAGTTCATTTTCTGAAGCGTTCTATTGTTTATTTAACTGCATTTCTTTGCTAAATCATTAGACCATGCTTTCATACAAATTATGTATTTAAAAAAAAATGCTATAAGGAAACGAGCTACATCTTCAAAGTAAATATTTAAATCAAACTTGTCTTGTCCGTAACAAACGACTGTCGCAAAAGGTTTTATTACAAGAAATTAATTCTCGTTCCGCGTTCGACACTCGAACGTTTTCATGGCATCAAGCTGCCACTATGAGCTGCAAAATGCACAATAATTTCAACAGAACAGTTCGTTCGAAGCAAATCAACCAACGGGACAGCTTCCATTATGACTTAATCGACCAATTCAAGTTCAAGATTTGAATTGAATGAAACGTCGCTTCCTTCGGTAGTATTTCTTATTTCTCAAGCATTTTCTCAGCGGGTTTATTTGCGCTAGTTTAGTTATTTTGCTCTTCAACTTTTGCGTTTATTGAAGTTTTCATTTTAGTTTTCATATAAGTGTATACATTATAATTTATCTATACTTATAATAAATCTGTAGAGAGGTAAATTCTGTACATGAAATACATTTTCAAAATAACTATCAGGGGGGTGATTAGTGATCGATACTGATGCCAAAAATGCAATCAGTAAAATTTTAGTCTGTCTGTCTGTCTGTCTGTCTGTATGTTCCTTATAGAAACAAAAACTACTCGACGGATTTTAACGAAACTTGGTACAATTATTCTTCATACTCCTGGGCAGGTTATAGTATACTTTTCATCACGCTACAATCAATAGTAATAAGTTCGTCATTCATTGATAAGTTTTGTCATCCACGCGAACGAAGTCGCTGGCACAGCTAGTTATATAATAATAATGTATACACAATCACACATAATATTGTTAAGGAATTATTATAAGAATAAGCATCTATAAATAAGAGGTACAATAAATGTTCCTAGTATATATAGGTACTTACATATATTTAAGTTGCGATAAGTATAATTTATGAAATAAATAAGATAATTATAATACAAATGAGTATAACAGATGTTACTACACAATAACTAAATAATATTGTTACTCGGAAGCGCTATTATTTATAGATATTATTAAATAAATTCCGCCTTAATACTGTGTGGTTTTGTGTTGAAAACAATGGACAAAATTTTCCTACAGCTATTTATAACCCGATTACAAAAATAGTGTTTTGTTTTTCGAATATATGAAGGTATATTTCGTAGGCTCGCTGCGTGTCGGCTTGATTTTAGTTAGAGCGGGGTAAAACAAAAATTTTATAATATTAAATATACGATTTTGGTCGCCATATTTATTTCTTCTGAGTAATTTTGTTGCGAGTTCCTAACAGTCGATTGTTTCAGGATTCACAAAGCGGTTAAAGCCACGTGTAAAAGCTTGTATAAGTATTAAAGGTGCAACATGCATATTTGATTTTTGACGGGCCTGTTGGTCTAGTGGTTAGTGACCCTGACTGCTATACCGGAGGTCGTGGTTTCGATTCCCACCCAGGACAAATGTTTGTGTGATGAGCATGATAATTTGTTCTGCTTCTGGGTGTAATTTATCTATAATATGTATGTATTTAGAAATATATAAGTCTTGTATGTTTATCAGTTATCTGGTTACCATAACACAAGCTCTGCTTAGCTTGGGATCAGATAACCGTGTGTGAGTTGTCCCGGAATATTATATCATTAATATTATTATATTTATCATATAAACGCATTGATTTTTGATGAAAATTATCGTAGATATATCCAAACATAATAATATGTCACCATAAAAAGTGTAGTCTGCCCGCCCACGTCCGATAATCCATTCTTTGTAAGAGAAAAATAGGACACACTGAAAGCTACAGTGCAACGCACACGTCCTACAAAAAGTAGGTCAGAATTCGGTACTAAGAACCGGGAAAAGAAAGAAAAAAGAAAAAAAAAAGAAAGGAAAGATTAGCCAGATTATCTAACCTACAAATACAAAAAGTCTGACGTGGGCGGGCAGCGTCACTAATAATTTTTGTTTCGATGGAAAAATTGAAGGGATAGAGTAGCCTTTTTTACCAAATTTATATATAGTTTATAATATTGTTTATAAACTACCGATGTTTAATAATACGGTGAGATATTATATATTTTTACTGTTACTGATGAAATAATTACTTTATTTTGTCCAACAGGTAACGAAATAGCTTCCGTGTTCTACCAGACATGTAAGTTTATTATTAGATCGAAGAAAAGGCAACGTTTATACTGCGACACTAATTGGGACGTCATTGACTAAAACAAACAAAAAATAATTATAACAAAAAAAACCGACTCCAAAATAAGTGTTATATGGTTTTCTTATAGATGCCTTTATCAGAACTGGACAAAACTGAAATCAGACTAGCGATGGGCAACTCGAGTTATCTAACTTGAGTAACTCGGGTCAGACCGTAAGCGAGTCAGCCCGAGTCAATATATCTGCAACCCGGGTTGACCCGAAGAGTGATTTGAACTTTGTAAACACTTTTAATAATAATAAACGTCTGATTTTTGAAAGGGCTCAATTTTATTTGACTATCATTGACTCGACGCCACGCAGCCCGTCGGACCCGACCCGGTGAACCGTGAACGTAGCAAACTAGTAACCCGCGAAACGATGCACCGAGTTGAGCGTTTATTGACTCGGACGGACGACGCGGCGACGCGACGTACCTGAAGGCAGACCGAGTCGAGTCAACTCGAGTTGCAGCCCGAGTTGGTTACCGGGTCATCTCGAGTTATCAAAAAGTCGACTCGGCCCATCGCTAAATCAGACCACACGGGAAGCACAAGCTTGAAAATAAAACAGAATCATTAAAATCGGTTCACCCAGTCGAAAGTTACGTATGTAACGAAACAATTGGGAAATATACCCAATATTGGCCAGTAAATTACATTATTGGTATAAAAATCCAGTAATTTAGATTTAACCAGTGAACTTAGTAATAAATTTTGTTATAATTCTGATTGGATCACTTTTGAAGTACCTACTTATTTAAGAAAATATTTTCCAAAATCGGTTCGGATAAATGGAGTAACAAACACAAAAACGGTTAAAAATTAGCTCACTTCACATTAGTTATACGAACGAAAATTTAGCATAGTTTTCAAAATAGTGTCCCAGTGTTTCGGACAGACATACACTGAGTGTCTGGTGTCTAGTGTCGTAGCTTAAACGTTGCATTTATCTAAATCTGCGAATTATGCAAAAATAACTGCTATTTAGCGAAAGATTAGGCGTTTACTCTCTTCCCTCTATCCACCTAAAAACCCTTGTAACATGAGACTTAACCGACTGTTGAGGAAGGGTTATGTTGGTGCGTATCTCGCATGTACTGTTGTATGTTTACTTTATAAGCTCGTATCTTCTAAACGCTTCGATAAGACGGCAAGGATCTGATGATTCTCAGGACAAAACTCATATCATACAATATGTTAAGAAAACCCGGTCCGATCCGTAAAAGTATTGTTAGGTATGGATATCTGGTACTATTAGTGTACAAAAACAGCAGGCCCAACTTAAAAAATACCTCTAAAAATATAAATAGGGAAAAAGGAGAAAGACATGGTCGGCGTCGTCACAGGACAAAGAAAAAGGCGCCAATAATACTGACAAAAATGGTGAAGTCACATTGATAAAAAAACGGGTTTGCGGTAGTTATTTGAAAATTCATTATTATTGTTACTATCATGAATTTAATTTTCATATTTTATTTGGTCATGCGATTGTGAAACTTACATCACTCTTTAGAGTTGGACGGGGTTTTCTTAACTTATTGTATAAACACGTATTACCAATCAATATTCTATTCAAATATAAAATGAATATCTCTTAAATTTTTAATAACAGACGTCAGGACAGACAGTTCCACTTTCGCATTTATAAAATTGGTACAGATTGTTTGACCCAAATGTACTTACCCAAACTGTATTAACGAAATCAGATCATAATTATTTGCTGGAAAAAAGGTCTATATCTACACTAATATTATAAAGAGGAAAGATTTGATTGTTTGTTTGTTTGTTTCTTTGTTTGTTATCATAATTTCCCATATGATAAATATGCTAAATTTTTGCGCGTTTATTCGCTTCGCAAGCTAAATTTAAACCATTTTGCAAAATTAATTAAAAGCTATAATTATGTTCCGCAAAATTGATTGACAAGTTCATTAAATATCGTGTTCAGTTTTGTCCTTTACAACTCAGTTTGTATCTAAGTTTGTGGTCCAATACGCCAGGGGCCCGATGCCGCTATTTTAGTCAGTGAGTGGCGGGTTAAAAAACGCTCCAGTGTACTTGTTATTTTAGCAAAGGAATCGATAATCCTCTTATTATTATGGTTAGTTAGCTATCTATGGTACGTATAGAAGAAAGTACAATGAAAAAAGAAAAAAATAAAACAGATACGTATTTTTAAAAAGTCGAATACTTGATATTGCTTAACAGTTATTTATAGCTAAAAACCTGCTCCAAAATATCAACTTACAAAAAAAAACTGCAACATTATCGGTTCATTGGTTAAGGAGCTACCATGTACAATACAGACACAGATAGTCAGACGGAGAGACACGCAAAACATTTTTACTTTTTTTTTAAAAGCTTAATATTTTAAGAGAACTGGAAAAATGGAATTCCGATAGGTAATAGTCGGTAATTAAAAGCAATTTGGGCGCTTTTCTCATTTGCACTGCATCGGAATGAAAATTGTTGCATCTCACGTTTCCCTGACGGGGGTCGATGGGGGTCGAATGGGCCGGAGTAAGACTAGTTCACATTATCCGACACGATACCTGGGCCCCGATTCAGCTATTTTAAATGCATGTCAGTGCTCGGTCCCTGTACTTGTCATTAGGATTTGATAAGCCTAGCCCAGCCTTCGAAGAGAATGATTGTAATGACCAATTTTGACGTTCATTAAGAACTTTGCAGGATGCCAACTATCGTAAAATTGACCAAATGAAGCAAGTCATTTGATCAATTCAATCAACTCTTAAATAGCTGAATCGAGGGCCTGGGGTCACGTAAATACATGAAAATAGGGATGACTAATTTTTTTTTTATTTTCATCTTTTAGAAAGTCGCAATTTTTCTTTTGTGATTGTAAACCCGTAAAAGAATATTATGAAGATACAGTGAGGTAATTCTTGCGTGACGTCAGATTTAAGCAAAAATTGTACTAAGAGTGACGTCACGAGACTCCCACTACCGAAATTTAAAGCGGTTTGTCATCGTATTTTTTTATTGATTTGAAAAAAATTTCTCGTCTATTATATTTTGATTATCAAAATGGCGAACTTACTTGACTTTGACTTTTCATACACAGTCATCTACCCTATTACGAATACGATATCTGAAACTGATCGGATAATGTGAAAGACAGAACATGTTTCATACATTTACTTGCCCCCAATATCGTGTCGGATATCGGTATAGGACACCGATATCGTGTCGGAACATGTTAAAACAGTCTGACGTCCGGGAAATTGTGAGGGCATTTTGCGCTCGTTGAAAATTATCGGCATCCCATTTTTGCTACCGCTTTAATAATTAACCGACTTCAAACAAGGAAGAGGTGCTCAATTCGACTGTTTGTTTAATTTGTTAGTTACCTCAGAACTTTCGACTCGGTTAAACGATTTTGAATGTTTTTTTTTATTTGTAAGCTGGTGCTTACTTACGCGTCGATCCGTGCGTTTCATCTTGTACTAAGTCTGCAGTTTTGAGTAGATAGTTTAGATTATGTGCATTTATAATTATTACATGTAGAGAGGAATTACGAGTGCAGCTAGTCGACAGCTTGGTTTTGTCTAAATTAAATTACGCGGACACTGTAATAGGCCCTAGACTCTTAGCACGCACCAAAATGCTGATTCAAAGAGTGTAAAATGCCTGCGCACGATATTGCTTTAATGTACCACCAAGGAGCCACATCACAACCGTTTTAAATAAACATCACATAACACATTCTTAAAATGAAATCACGGCGTAAATTACATCTTGCGTGTCTTCTTTTTGGAGTAATTAAATATAAATGCCCTTCATACCTGCACTCTAAACTTAAGTGGATAAACGATCACCGGCAGCGCGAGGGTAGACGTTGTGCGCCGCAACTGGCTGCACCGCAGCATGGCACTGCCGCGTTCCGGGGAAGTTTATGCGGCTACCAAATGCTGGAAGAACATCCCTCCGCCGATCAGAAACTTAAAATAAATAACTGCTTTTAGGATCCACTTAAAATAAATCATAATAAATTCACAAATTAATTTTAATACAATCGACATTGATCAATCTTTCATATAATTATTTATTACTAGCGGTCGCCCGCGGCTCCGCCCGCGTGGATGTCGGTTACCGCTGCAAAAAGCCTACCCAGGAAAGACACGGTCAGCAAAATGATTCCCAGGTCTATTCACAGACACTGACACTAACATCGACGAAACTTTTCTGGTTGATTTTTACACCTTGTGTCCGAAAAACCCAAATATCTTACGGAACCCTATTTTTTTCAGAAATAAAATTTAGCCTATGTTACTCGTGGACAATGTAGCTTTCGAATGGTGAAAGAATTTTTAAAATCGGTCCAGTAGTTTTTGAGCCTATTCATTACAAACAAACAAAGTTTTCCTCTTTATAATATTAGTGTAGATTAATTTATTTCATTTAAAATTCAAGCTTCACCACACAATTCAATTTACATTTTTATTTTATTTTCTTTATTTTTTACACTTATATAAATTATTAATAATATATAGGTACTTACATAGTTTCCCGCTTGCTACAGGATGACTTGGTGCACTGACCAACGCTTCATTTATAACAAATTTCCTTAGAAGTGCACGAGCCGAAGTCTTCTTTGTAAAAGAGTTCGTTATCGTGCTGGTTTCCCTTTTATAAAAAACCGAGCAATGATGGTTGATAGTTTGGCGCCGACTCAAAATTACTTAGGTATACTTACATTAGTTTAAGAACTTAGTTATTAAGATTAAATAAAAAAGGTTTGTTATTTTTTGCTTTTCAGTTTTTTCGGCGGTTTAATTTTTTTGTTAAAAAGTTTTTATTACCTGTAATATCTTTATTTTCCTATAGCTTCATTTAATTTATACAACACTTTTAAATTATTTTTGTATCGTTATTTAAGTACTTTATTTATATGCTACAAATATCTATGTGTCATAAATATACTTACTTACCTTCGTCCGTGTGTCACTGTGGGGTGAAACGAACTAAAAACCAGCGCTGGGTGTTAGCACGTTAGTTAGTTACCTAGCATATGCTGAGTTGGTGACCTTTTTGGTGCTGTATGCTGGACAACGCAACTATACATCAGCCATTTTAATGAAATAATGACCGTGCTTTGGGATTATGAACCATAATTCAATGACTAACGGTTCAGTTTCCATCACATTTAAATGACTTTTAGGCCCTTTTCGGTAATATTTGTCATTCTAAAATGAGCTTAAACACATGTTGTCAAAGTTGATAATTGCGTAATTAGTAAAAACGTTTAATTCTCTTTCCAGATTGGCTTTAGTATAAGTACTTTATTCATATGCTACAAATATCTATGTGTCATAAATATTCTTACCTTCGTCCGTGTGTCACTGTGGGGTGCCAACTGAAAACCAGCGCTGGGTGTTAGACCTAGCATATGCTGAGTTGGTGACCTTTTATGGTGCTGTATGCTGGACAACGCAACTAGTATTGTGTATTGTTTTTATTATTTTTAATTTTCCTTGTTTTTTGTCTCATTTGTTTTGTGCTTATGCTCTGTGTGTTGTCTTGTGTACTGTACTAAATAAATGTTTTTCTTTTCTATTCTATTCTTAGAGTTTTTGTCTTTGCTCCTATAAGTTTGACATGTCTTTCTATGCATCAGTGTTGGTCTGTCGAATCCTTCCTCCTAAATGAATTGACTGAGGGTGATGAGTTTTTTTTAACCGCCTTTTAAAAAAAGGACCAAAGGCACCGACTCCAAAAATTGGTAAATTGTATTATAGGTTAATCGTAGATTAGGTTAGGTTTATTAATATAGGTAGGTTATAGTATTATTTTAAACTTTTTAGTGCTTTTATCGATGCAATTTTTTTTTTATAATATTATAGCTATTTTAATAATTATGAGCTGTACAACAGCTAAATTTTGTAGTATAAAAAAATGTCTACTCTATACAGTATAATTAATTGCATACTGAAATAATTCACTCAATTGATCTGTTAGTTGAGCATCTACGCAATAAGTGCGGCAAGAGAGCTCGCTCAGTGATCGGCCAGTGTGATAATCGTGTGAGCTTACAATCGCATCGATTCCCAAAGTTCCGAGAGAGACGGGTGTGCGCGAAAGAGCGAGACGGAGCATGTAGGGTTGCTTGGTTGCCACGGAACGATCCTAAAACGGCAGCGTCGCTAATATTCGTTTTGAATATCATACATGTGTGTTTAAATGGAAGGGAAAAATAACACGGCACGTATAATATATATAACTAGCTGTACCCGGCATGCGTTGCAATGCAATTTTTTCTACCTAGCACCTGCCTACTACCTATCTACTACCACTTAGGGGTATGAAAAATAGATAGTAGCCGATTCTCAGACCTACTGAATATGCATATAAAATTTCATAAAAATCGGTCAAGCCGTTTCGGAGGAGTATGGTAACTAACATTGTGACATGAGAATTTTATATATAAGAAGATAACACACTATCTTTATCAAATAAACTTCTGAAGTAACCATTTCTAAAGTGCCAAAAAAGGATTTTCAATAGCTTGCACAAATGCAGCTTAATTTTACTCGGGAAATTCTACAGTTTCCATTTAATTTTAACCTGTTTAAAATACCTCTAAAAACATGCATTAAAAATATAAAAGTTTACATCATATTTTAAAAAAGACAAACGAAAAACGTTAGGAAGCTACATTTTATCAATTGGATAACAATGGTGAGTTAAATGCAAACAAAGCCGGGTGGAAATCATAGATTGTTTTGTTTTAACCCCTGCAGTGAGAGGGGTGCAAGTTTAACTTGTTTATTTCTCATTGTAGCTCCTAAACGAAGACCGACAATTGAGGTGTTTATTTTTTCGTTTTAAGGTAATGTTAGTAGTATGAATTTTAAAGCACAATTTTTATTTGAAAACTGTTTTCAAATTAAAATAATTCTTCCAAAAAAAACACCGGTTTCATAATAAGTCTTATATGGTTTTCTTATGGATCCCACTGTCATAACTGGACCAAATTACAATGGGACCACACGGGAAGCATCCCCTTTCAAATAAAAAAAGAATCATCAAAATCAGTTCACCCAGTGGAAAGTTCTGAGATAACAAACATAATAAAAATACAGTCGAATTGAGTACCTCCTCCTTTTTGCAGTCGGTTAAAAAGGGTATCAAATCGTTGGCATGATTTTTTATGTATGTGCTCCGATTACTCAAAGACCGGATCGATTTGAAAAATTCTTTTTTGTTTGAAAAGGACTGTTGTACATATGTTATTCGATGGTCATCAGGTCAGGATCTGATGATGGGATTTCAAGTAAATTAAGGGTGATGTGTAGCTATTTTAAATGACTGTATTTTTAGAAGGTATGTTATCTAAAGCTTGTTAGAGCGATGTTCTTGTTAATATTGCACTCCGTCTTGCACCGTCTTTGTTTAACTTACGTCGAAAACTATAAATCTACTTAGAAACACATTGTATACCAGTAGAGGTGTTAGAAGTACGTAGATATATTACCTGTAGATTTTAATAAAAATAACTGCTTTTGAGTAGTGTTTTTACCATCGATATATATGTACCTCGCACTATATATCAGCCACTTTAAAGAAATAATGACCGTGCTTTGGGATTTTGAACCTTAATTCAATGACTAACAGTTCAGTTTCCATCACATTCAAATTACTTTTAGGCCCTTTTCGGTAATATTTGTCATTCTAAAATGAACTTAAACACATGTTGTCAAAGTTGATAATTGCGTAATTAGTAATAACGTTCAATTCTCTTTCCAGATTGGCTTTAGTGTAGAAACACATTGTTTACCAGTAGAGGTGTTGGAAGTACGTAGATATATTACCTGTAGATTTTAATGAAAATAACTGCTTTTGAGTAGTGTTTTTACCATCGATATAATGCACTAGATAGGGCGTTTCGAACAATGAAAATGCCACAGTGAACTGCACTGCAATCCATACACCTTACTCTAGGGTTTGCACAAAACGCGTAACAGCTTTGAAATCCTAGATCACTTACGACGTTTTGGTCGCGAGAAAACTTTACTCTTTCAGCGATCTTCCGCTGCATATTCTCATAGTTTGGTTAGACGATGTAACGCTTTTTTAGCGCTGCAGCGAAGTTTAGCAGTTTTGGAACAAATCGTTTTCATACGTGCTTTTCTATAGGTAGAATATGTTTTAATCGTTTTTACAGATTATGGGGATATAAAAAAGCATTTATGGACTGTTAATCAAGTTCTAAAAAAAAGTTGATTTACACACCTGTGTCTATGTTGCGTTATCATAAACCTTTTTTTTATAAGTGTTTTGGAAAAACAATTTTCCAAAACAAACAAAAATTTTCCGGAATAAATACTGTTTTAATCAAGGTAACAGAGTGTGTGTGTAGAATTCCACCTAAACCCGTGAAGCCATTTTACCGTTTATAGTCAACCACGAATGGAAACACGAATCCCAACTTTTCTCGTCGAAAGTTATAAATTCATTTTCCGATAGTTTTTCAGCTAAATCCCTTTCGGTCGGGTTTGATGCAATTTAGCAAAACTTTTCAACCATACAACATAGGTACACTAGGTATTTTTTCGGTCGGACGCTAATATTTTTTTTTGGTATGATACACTGTTCACAAATGTACAGGTTTTTATTTAAATCATATTTTTCAAAATAGTTCTACTACCTAACTCGCCTTCCTTTTTAATTACCTTGTGTTTTTCGTTTTTTTTTTAGCGTTTGCATAACGTTTTAAAGACACAAGTGTTAGGCACTCCAGAAGGATGGGTCTAATTAAACGATTTGTTATCCACATTTCACATATTATTTATTTACAATCACTAAAAGATGAACATATCATAAAAAAAAACTTAACAAATTACCAACCTTAGTCTAGTCTCGATGACGGCGAATGCACTGTCACTTCATGTTGTTTTTTTAAATATTAAAGTAGGTTGTTATGCGAATAATATTGTTATAAAAAGATCATCATGTTACACAAGTGTACAGTAATGAGCAAAAATACGTATACACGTAGCGAAATTGGAAAAGAATTTATCAAGAATTTTGTGTTTAAATTAAAAAAGAAAAACATGTACCTACATGATTAAGGAACTGTTTTCAATAATTTCTTCAAATCACGTTTCACAATATCAATCTGAAATTAAAGAGTAAATCAACTAGATCAGACAGACAAAATAACAGTGTACATGTGTATATTTTTGAAAGTGACTATGCAAGTATTTTGGCTAAAACATTGTCCTACCTCGAGAGTCACTCTAAAAGCCTACTAATATAATAATATATTTAAATAAAACTACTTTTACGAATTTTATCGCGGTTTGTCAGTCTGCCCGTGACCATGATACCTGCAAAGGTGTCGAAACGTCGGGAACAAAAAAATCTAAATACAAACCGCGATAAAATCCGTAAAAGTAATTTTATTTCAATGTCTAACATTCGCGTAAACCTCAGAACTTTAATAATAATAATACGTTCTTTCATATTCTAGCATAAACCTTTTTTTTTAATATTTATCTCGCGGTGTGTTTTCAGAGATTATACTTGCACCAACTAATTGTGGAAATTACAGTTTTAATTACCATAATGACACATAATTATATGATTATAATATTACCAACACTATTTAATTAACATTGGTAATTTGATTGAATTCCTAATTAGGAGATAATTAATTTGCACTGATTGGGAATCCGTGCATAATTATGACGTGTTTGTGTATTTAGCCAGAATTCGATCCCACGGGAACCGTATGTAATACCGGGATGTAGTCTATGTGCTAGCCTATATGTAGCTACAGAACCGTTCTAGGGTAAAGGAGTAACAAACATACATCCATCCAGTTTCGCATTTATAAAAATACTAGCTGTGCCCCGCGATTTCACCCACGTGAATACCTAAGCTCTGATCCCGATGTCTTTATAGTTATTCTGTTATTCGGGGCGGCGAAGAAGACTTTTTTTTATACATTTTCAGGCATTTTTTTTATTTTTTTTTCTTCGTAAGATCCATCCTCGTACTTCAAGGAATATTATAAAAAAAGAATTAGCGAAATCGGTTCAGGCTAGCTGCTCTCGAGATTTGCGCTTAGCAACACATTCAACTACTTATTCATTTTTATATTATAGACTAGTCTGTCCTCCGGTCCGCTTGTCTAGATGTCGGTAATAGTAATAAATTGATACACATACACACATAACTGCCTCGTTGGCCTAGTGGTTCTAAGCGCGACTGCTACGCTAGAGGTCTTGGGTTCGATTCCCAAGTCGACCAAGGTGTTATTGGGTTTTTCTATGAAATTCTCAGTAGCAGGTCAGACTTTGGATTTGTGCCCGGTTAGTGGCAATAGGCTCGCCCCCTATTACATGGGAGCTAAACATACCGGCGAACTGTGGGTGTACATTGGTACACCTCTGCCTAACCCTTCGGGGATACAGGTGTGATGGTATGTTATGTTATGATACACATACATTTAAAAAAGACTTCAATGCAATGTACATGGGACCACCTCTGTGGTAATCCCTATTTTTTGTGATAGATCTACAATTGCCGCAGATATCACGGTACATACAAGAATTATATGGCCTTCTTATAGATGCCATCGTCAAAACGGGACCACACGGCAAGTACAAGCTTAAAATAAAAACATAAATACTAATACCTTCCTATATAGAGAAGGCACGAACATTGATCGCCACGCTTGCTCATTTGTAGTTCAGTTCTATTTCGTAGGTAGATATTTTGAGAGCAAGAAATCTGTTGTCTCCCAAACAGAAAGGGTTGAATACGTTCGATGTATATGTCGGGTGCAACGAGCCGTGTGACGTAAGCAGGGTAAACAATGCCGCAACGCTGCGCCGGCCTGTGATGCAACGAAAATCTTCCCATTTACTCTAGCGCGCAGACACACGCTATTTTGAGCTTTATTGATTTCGTTTATTAAGTAGCGGCAGGTATAGACAGCGCAGAGCTGCGGTATACATCATAAAGACTATATTTGCTTGCATAAAAAAAAGTAAAGTTGAAATTCGAAATATTTAAGGTCTTTTTTTTCGATTTTTTAGATATTGAGCTTTGTGTCCTAGGCACTAAAGTCCAATTTCCATTGATTTTATTTTTGGTACAAATGTTGAAAGGTGCTTGACCTCTTTCGTTACGCAATTTTTTTCGGTGAAAGGTTATGAAAATAATAGCTTCAAAGAGGAAAAGTGTATGGTCTTTTCTCTATACTAACGTTTTCACCTGATTCTATCTGGAATATGACGTAATCTAAAGATTTTCAATGTTTCTGACTAGCACAGATTGTTTTTTTTTGTCGAAACTTGTATGATATCAAAATAAAGATTTTATAAATATATAATTTTGGCTGGCCTGTTGGTCTAGTGGTTAGTGACCCTGACTGCTATACCGGAGGTCGTGGGTTCGATTCCCACTCAGGACAAATGTTGTGTGATGAGCACGATCTTTTGTTCTGTGTCTGGGTGTAATTTATCTATAATATGTACCTACATGTATTTAGAAATATATAAGTACGTTTATCAGTTGTCTGGTTACCATAACACAAGCTCTGCTTAGCTTGGGATCAGATAACCGTGTGTGGGTTGTCCCGGAATATTATATTATATCATTCAAGTAAGCTGGCATAGCAACGCGCGTGCAGCTAGGAGATATGAAATGTGATATTTTGTCTGGTTATAAATCGGGAATTCTTCGATAAAGCTCGATCTATCTCGGTATGTGAAGAGGTATTTCATCTGAAATGGAATAGTTATACGAAAATAACTCTTATTTATTGCACTGTATTATAAAGTACTAGTTTTTTTATCAAACGCGTATATATCAATGTCTTCCCTTAGGATTCAAGCTTACACCATACCCAATTATATTTTAACTAGCTGTACCCGGCATGTGTTGCAATGCAATTTTTTCTACCTAGCACCTGCCTACTACCTACCTACCTACCTACTACCTACCTACTACCACTTAGGGGTATGAAAAATAGATAGTAGCCGATTCTCAGACCTACTGAATATGCATATAAAATTTCATAAAAATCGGTCAAGCCGTTTCGGAGGAGTATGGTAACTAACATTGTGACACGAGAATTTTATATATAAGATGATTAAAACGACTCGACTGCAATTTAACGACCTCCGTGGTCGAGTGGCGTACGCACCGGTTTTCAAGGTGTCGCCAGCTCTGAGGTCTCGGGTTCGATCTCCGGACGGGTCAATGTAGAAAACCACTTTTCTACATTGTCCCGGGTCTGGGTGTTTGTGGTACCTTCGTTGTTTCTGAATTCCATAACACAAGTGCTTTAGCAACTTACTTTGGGTTCAGAGCAATGTATGTGATGTTGTCCGCATTTATTTATTATTATTTATTTAAAGACTAGCTGTGCCTGCGACGTCGTTCGCGTGGATGACGAAACTTATCAATGAGTTGTTAACCGCAAAATTAAGTTTGTTTTCCGGGATAAAAACTACCCAGTGTGGTGCCCAGGATAATAAAGAATAATTATACCAAGATTCATCGTAATCGAACCGGTAGTTTTTGCGTGATACCTGAACAAACAGACAGACAGACGGTCAAAAATTTTTTTTCACACTTTTGGGTTCGTTGTCGGTCTAGTAACACACCCCGCTATTTATTTTTTTGATATTTTCAATGTACAGAATTTTTACTTCTACAGATTTATTATAAGTACCTATAGATAATCTTTAGAATTTCATCTTCCTAGAAACATCTTTTAACCATCCTATAAAGTGACTAGACCAACAGGCCCGCAACTTGGCAAACTTCAAAAGAATACCTTCACTAACTTCACTGTTAACGTTACTAAAATGAATAATATGATAAAATGCTTTTCATTTTACTCTCTCTTTTCTCAACGAAGTCAAACTTTAAATGGCAAATGTACAAACATTTATTTTATTTCGCCGTAACTTAGTGAAAGTTTAAATGTTTTGATACTGTAGAGCAAACGCGACGGTCACTTTGTAAATAACAATTTATTCCGTGCCGACACTTCTGATAGCAGAAAAAGCTTAGATGACACTTTGTGGACACTTTATTTTTTTATATCGTGAGCAGCTTTCTACTTCCCAAGTGTTACTTAGAACTACATTCATATTGGTTTTAAGAATTTCAGAGTTAAATGTATTTTAACGTTATTTTCTCGTTTCGTTTATATTTTTTAAATGTTGGAATACTGCGATGGATCGTTTGAGGTGGCGCTAGACAGAGATATGGACAAACTTGGGGAGGCTTTTGCCCAGTAGTGGGACAGAATAAGCTACTAAATAAAAAAGTTGGCTTAAAACATAGTTAATATAACACAGCACACCATTCAACGTGTACTTTAGAAAAGAAAAATCAAAATCTACCTATGTATATAAAAATGAATCCCTATTTCCCTTGGTCACGGCATCACGCGTGAACGGCTGGACCGATTTCGCTAAGTCTTTTTTTATGTGTTTGTTATTGTCAGGAGAAGGTTCCTATTAAAGAAAAAAATTGTAATATTGCGCTGAAAATTAGGAAATTGAAGAATACTCAACCACCAAATTAAGTAATGCTGACTTTTGTTACGATAGTGATTTGTTGGATTCATCTCCACCCCTAATAATACAAAGGCACCGGGAACGGGACCTAGGTATTCACGCGGGTGAAACCGCGGTGCACAGCTAGTCAACAATAAAGTTGTGTTTTATCCTATAAAGTTTACTTATACTCGTAGTCACCACAAAACCGACTTATTCACCAAATGTTCAGCTAAAACAATATCCCTTAAATGCATGGATAATTATTTACATGTTCTAAATGTATTTAAACGATGACAATAACACTTCCCTCTGTAATGCAGTTCATTAAGTCCGCTTGAGCCAACTTGAGGGGTATTATTACACGTTGAGACGAGAGCGCTTCCAGCCCCGTCTGCTAATCCGGTAGAGAGGATAGCGATGAAATATCTATCTATCTATCTATATATATAAATGAATTGCTGTTCGTTAGTCTCGCTAAAACTCGAGAACGGCTAGACTGATGAGGCTAATTTTGGCATTGAATTATTTGTGGAAGTCCAGAGAAGGTTAAAAGGTGAATAAATATGAAAAAGCTCGGAACTAAATAAAAAAAAGACATTTTGTTTTAAGTTTATTTTATACAAAAGTTTAGGCTTTTATTTATCGATTGAGGCAGTACGAAGTCTGCCGGGACAGCTAGTATACCTACAATAAAATAAACTCGTCTCAGTTGCACAAATATAACTACTGTAACTCAAGAACGGCTTAACCGTTTTGGCTGAAAGTTGGTGGGAAACTAGCTTAGGACCAGGATATATTTTGTCGCAAGTGTTAAACAAAAATGTTTGTCTTTTACTTCCTACATGGACGAATGGTTAATCAGATAATATATATGGAAACGCATGGATTCGGATTTGCTTTGAATAACAGAATAACTACAAAGCCATGGGGAACGGAACCTAGGTATTCACGCGGGTGAAACCGCGGGGCACAGCTAGTATTATAATAAAGGTTAATGAGCAAGCGTGGTGATCAATGCTCGTGCCTTCTCTATATGGGAAGAGGCCTGTGCCCAGCAGTGGGACGTTTATAGGCTGGTATTATTATTATTTATGGTTAATAGTGCAATTTCACTCGTCGTTAGGGTCCGTATTCGGGGTGCCGGAGATTTTGTTTTGGCTAAACAAACATACAAACAAAAACGAGTGAAAAAGAGCACAACTAAAAAGTTTATTCATAATTGCTTACATATTATTATGCATTTCATAAATCTAGTTCTAGAACGTCCGGAGTGGCGTAAACACCGGCACCGGTACAAGGTGTCGCTAGCTCTGAGGTCCCGGGTTCGATCCCCGGACGGGTCAATGTAAGAAACTACTTTTCTAGATTATCTCGGGTCTGAGTGTTTATGGCACTTTCATTGGTTTGGAGCAATGTATGTGATTTTGTCTATATTTAATTTTATTTATTTGACGACCTCCGTGGTCGAGTGGCGAACGCACCGGTTTCAAGGTGTCGCTAGCTCTGAGGTCCCGGGTTCGATCCCCGGACGGGTCAATGTAGAAACCAACTTTTCTACATTGCCTCGGGTTTGGGTGTATGTGGTACCTTCGTTGTTTCTGAATTCCATAACACAAGTGCTTTAGCTACTTACTTTGGGTTCAGAGCAATGTATGTGATGTTGTCCGCATTTATTTATTTACTATATATCAGCCACATTAAAGAAATAATGACCGTGCTTTGGGATTATGAACCTTAATTCAATGACTAACAGTTCAGTTTCCATCACATTCAAATTACTTTTAGGCCCTTTTCGGTAACATTTGTCATTCTAAAATGAACTTAAACACATGTTGTCAAAGTTGATAATTGCGTAATTAGTAATAACGTTTCATTCTCTTTCCAGATTGGCTTTAGTATAATTATTTGTTTATTTATTTTGTTTGTATAATAATTCAGATAAAATAGATTAATTGAACTCTATGGCCCCACTTCTCTTTCGCAATTAATATCCCTCTCACTAACTAAGTACGGACTGAACGTCATAATTACAGCCACAGGTTTGAAAGCTTTGATCAAAATGGATTGAATACCGAATGTGTTTGGTATTAAATGCTCGGGTGAGCACTGTAATAGCATTGAAGTGCACTCGTCTGTATATAATGCGAGTAAATGATCGGTAATTTAATATGTTGGACGTTGGTATTTCACAGTAATTATTCACAAATGCAAGCAATTGTGGGTCGACTTCAAAAATGATATTGCCTAATTCTAAAACTTGGTATCTGATATTGCCAATCCGCAAATGAGCAAGCGTGGTGATCAATGCTTTTGCCTTTTTTATATGCGAAGAGGCCTGTGTCCAGCAGTGGGACGTTTATGCTGGTATTATATACATCTTCTTATATATAAAATTCTCGTGTCACAATGTTAGTTACCATACTTCTCCTTTTTTGAATTGATTTTTATGAAATTTTATATGCATATTCAGTAGGTCTGAGAATCGGCTACTATCTATTTTTCATTCCCCTAAGTGGTAGTAGGTAGGTAGTAGGTTAGGTAGGTAGTAGGCAGGTGCTAGGTAGAAAAAATTGCATTGCAACGCATGCCGGGTACAGCTAGTAGCTACATAAATATTGCTAGGTAACTCTTTCCGGCTACGTGTGCGTTTAGTTAAAATTCCTTCCGTACCAAGTTTGATCGAAATTGGTTTTGCGGTTTAGCCGTTAAAGCGTAACGGGCTACGAAATATTTGGTACGGGAGCTAGCAACGTTTGGAAAGTAAGAATTTTAGGTCAGCTGATTTTGTGATATGTCGTAGGTACTTCTTGCTCTTTCGGTTAGAGTCTGGGCTGTCTGGCTGGCGGGAGCGGTTGCGTTCATTAGTGCGCATCCTACTTGTCCAGGTGATAATCCTACATTTTAAAAACATTTTACGAGGCGTAATTTTTAATTTTTTGTTTTTAAATAAGTCTACCTGACATACTTTTTTTATTGCCAGACATTTTTGACAATGCTAATTATGTGCCATATGCTAAATTTTTTTTTTTTTTTATAAAATTTTTAAAGTATTTTATAATGTCTGTAATTTTAATATTATGTTATTTAAAGATAAGAAAAACTTAAAATTAATTTGCCAAACATTAATTCAATTGTTAAACCTTGAATTAAAATAAGAAAGTCATGAAAAGTATTGGATTGGATGCGCACTAATGAACGCAACCGCTCCCGCCAGCCAGATAGCCCAGACTCTAACCGAAAGAGCAAGAAGGACGGCATATCACAAAATCAGCTGACCTAAAATTCTTTCTCGAAAACGTTGCTAGCTCCTATACGAATTGATTCACCCACGCAACTTGTATACTTGTCGTGGGCTCGATTGAACCCAGGACAAATCTTGGTGTGATGAACATGATAATTTGTTCTGTAATGTGTAATTTTTCTATAAAATGTAAGTATTTGGCAATATAAGTATGTTTATCACTTATCTATACTAAAGCCAATATGGAAAGAGAATTAAACATTATTACTAATTACGCTATTATCAACTTTGACAACATGTGTTTAAGTTCATTTTAGAATGACAAATATTACCGAAAAGGGCTTAAAAGTAATTTGAATGTGATGGAAACTGAACTATTAGTCATTGAATTAAGGTTCATAATCCCAAAGCACGTTCATTATTTCTTTAAAGTGGCTGATGTATAGTTACCTACCAGTGTACAAGCTCTGCTTAGTTTGGGATCAGATGACCGTGTGTGAGTTGTACCAGGATATTGTTATTTATCTTGCAAACACTGAAATAATCAATGGTCTGCAGTTTACGCTTCGCCTAAAACCATCAATCTGTGTCCAATAGCAACTTGTAAAAAAAAATGTGTTTTTAAATTGAGCAATTTGATCGGTCGCCGCTCTGAACCAATTGTTCGGTAACTGTCAGACACTTTTCACATTATACGACACGACATCGGTATCAGACTCCGACACGATATCGGTATCAGACTCCGACACGACATCGGTATCAGACTCCGACACGACATCGGTATCAGACTCCAACACGACATCGGTATCAGACTCCAAAACAATATCGGGGACAAGTAAATGTATGAAAACTGCTAATCTGACATCCGATGTCGGATCGGATAATGTGACAAACAGGTACATGTTACATACATTTACTGGCCCCCGATATCGTGTCGGAGTCCAATACCGATATCGTGTCGGAGTCTCATACCGATATCGTGACGGAGTCTGATACCGATGTCGTGTCGGAGTCTGATACCGATGTCGTGTCGAAGTCTCATACCAATATCGTGTCGGAGTCTGATACCGATGTCGTGTCGGAGTCTGATACCGATGTCGTATCGGAGTCTGATACCGATGTCGTGTCGGAGTCTGATACCGATGTCGTGTCGGAGTCTCATCCCGATATCGTGTCGGATAATGTAAAAATAGTCCAAAGTGTTCCGAATATATTTTCGTGATATTTTAGACAAAGTCACGGGGTTTTATATTCAAATAAAATTTAGAACGGGAACGTTTTATGCAACTGACAGCCGCTTTCAATTTTAATTATCTGAATTTGGTTCAAATCAAATCGTATTCAAACTGTTCGTTTTTAGAATTTCACACAAACTATTTGTAAGTTATTTTAATGATACTCGTCAATTTAATGGGGATGATGACAAATTTTTATTTTTATGTCATCTTTTAGATAATAAAAAAATATTACACACGTATTTTTTGTTTTGTCCCGTAAACAAACAATTATGAAGATACAGCGAGTACAATTCTTGCGTGACGTCACGTCCAAGCACAAATTGTAGCCGTGATGTCACAAGCCCCACTCCTGAACTCAAAGCGGTTTATCTTCGTATTTTTTATTAATTTGATAAAAGAAAAAATACGTGTCTATTATATTTTGATTATCTATATGGCAGACTAAGTAAAGTTTGACTTTTCATACCCAGTCATCTACCCTATTGATGTGTTTGTTTTATTTTGAGTATGCAAATACATGTAAAAATAATTATAAGTCATTAAAAAACATGATTTTTGTATACTCCGCCACCTATCAGTTTGTATGTAATAAACCGTTACCTAAATGTCTATATTTAATATTTAAAATCGCTGTACGTTTTCCTATAAAATTTGAAGAGTTCCCTTGATTTCGCCAAGATTCCATCATTAGATCCCGACTTGGTGACTATGGGACCATTTGGAAAGTATACCCTTTCCAACAAAGAAAAAATATTTCAAATCGGTTGGAAAGCAACGGAGTTATGCGCGAACAAACATAAAAAAAACATACAAACATCCGAATTGCGAACCTCCTCCTTTTTTTTTAAAGTCGGTTAAAAAGTCGGTTAAAAAACAATACTTATCGGAATTTACTAAGGGCGAGTTCGAGCGTTTGTGGTATTAATAAAAAGTACTGGAAATATCAAAGGATCGGTTTCAAAAAAATAATACGATTGCATTTTATTTACAGAAACACGGAACCTTTTAAAAATGCTGTTCCCATACCATGATCTTTTAAAGCAGTACTGTTGCGGTTGTGGAAGCGAGATGGCGCACTACACTGCACATAGCGCTGTCCCGCTTACTCAACCGCAACAGCCCTGCTTTAAGAGCTCATGGTAAGCGTGCAATTCAAATCTATACTAATATTATAAAGCTGAAGAGTTTGTTTGTTTGTTTGGTTGAACGCGCTAATCTCAGGAACTACTGATTAGAATTTAAAAAATCTTTTTGTGTTAGATAGTTCATTTATTGAGGAAGGCTTTAGGATATATAACATTACGCTGCGACCAATAGGAGCGAAGCAGCAGTGAAAAATGTCACAAAAACGGGGAAAAATATTCATACTTGAAAGCTTCCGTTGCGTGCGCTGCGTAAACGGTTCGAGTTACCCAAAATATATGTATGAAAGCATTGTTCCTCTTTAAATGATCTAAAAAATGTCTGCGACAGTATGTCTATCTTTTAAGATTGACTCACTATAACCTTTTTTAAGGTAATCATTTGGTCGAAATTAATGCATTATTGCCAATTATTTGCTATAGAGTTTTATCAATATAGTATTAACTAAAATTATCATTTACGCAGAAATACTTTTTTTTAAACTTCTTAATCGCGGTCATAATAACAGAAATTGACGCGGACGAAGTCGCGGGAATCAGCTAGTAAAATATAAAGCGGTAAAACGTCCGTTATTCACGCTTCAATTTTCGAACGTGTTCTGTTTGATTTGAGGAATTCTGTATTCGAATATGGAATTTATTTGCGTTCCGTTTTTTACTGTTTTTTTTTGGTTTTGCTTCGATGGCCACCACTATGAACGTCAATGTTGGGTATTTTTCTTCGTTTATTTTTATGTGAGAGAGATTCTCTGAAAAAGAGTGTTATGATGTGTGCAAAGTAAACTAGAACCAGACTAGGGTGACCTTTAAAGGCTCACCAGAGGTTCAATAAAATTTCATATTGTTTTTGATTTATTTTTATACGTACTCGATTGTTAAACGGAATGTAAATAAGTTAGTAAGGTACTTAGGTTAAAAGATACATTGACCGAGATGTGGTGGGTCGTAACAAGACTACAGCGGGTTCGATTCCCGCCTAGGACAACTTATGTGCTCCACAAAAGTTTGTTTTGAGCTTCGAAATTTCGGACAGACTAACAAAGAAACATGGATGTTCTCTTGAATAAACGATAAACATATATATTTCTTATTTATTGTAACTGCCTCGTTGGCCTAGTGGTTCAAAACGCGACTGCTACGCTAGAGGTCTTTGGTTCGATTCCCAAGTCGAGCAAGGTGTTATTGGGTTTTTCTATGAAATTCTCAGTAGCAGGTCGGAGTTTGGATTTGTGCCCGGTTAGTGGCAATAGGCTCGGCCCCTATTACATGGGACCTAAACATACCGGCGAACTGTGGGTGTACATTGGTACACCTCTGCCTAACCCTTCGGGGATACAGGCGTGATGGTATGTTATATTGTAGTTTATCCTCAGTACTGAGTAGACCCGGTGCTTTGAAAGGCTTACGTGGGGTCACAGGCCCAACACGCAGCGGCCTTGTTGAGAACTTTACTCGAAGATGGGGAGAGGCATCTACCCCTTGTCCATAGGAGAACAAGCATAGATGAAAGTAGATCCAGAACTATCGTAAGTATATATATTTTGGTTTTAAAATAATTTGGTCAGTTGACGTATGTCGACCTCCGTGGTCGAGTGGCGTACACACCGGTTTTTAAGGTGTCGCTAGCTCTGAGGTTCCGGTTTCGATCCCCGAAGCGGGACTTCCAGAGAGCAACGTATGACAGTTGGGACTCGGTATGTTTATAAATGGTCACCCATCCATGGACTAACCGCGGTGAGCGCAGCTTAACCTGCATTAGGTATGTTTTAAAACGCACGGCTTCCACTTATTGAGCCTACTATTATTAAATACACAACACAAAAAAACCCAAATTTTGACATTTAAATGATATCTGAAGTTAACCACGTGTCTAAGACAACGACCTACCGTTCAAATATTGACTCCAGTTCATCGTAAATATAAAAAGCTTCCAAGGCTGAACTCCCCACGAGAATGCACGCTACGCCGTAGTCTATTGACTCGTAGCGGTTACAGGCTACGATGCTACAACTCTCGTAGTAGTGACGTCACCCGTCTGCCAGACAGCGTGTGAACGTCCTACTAGTTCTATTTCTGACGTGTATTGGTTCAGCGTAGAGTAATAATAGACACATTTGTTGAAAGGTTAAGGTATCTTCGATTTTAGAATTTATTTGTTAGAATGGTGAAACTCATTTTTGGTATTCTGCCTAATTGTATGATTAAAAAAAAAACATACAAACATCCGAATTGAGAACCTCCTCCTTTTTTTAACGTCGGTTAAAAAGTATTGTAGATTTTAAATCGTATCGTTACAAAATATTTTAATCTTCTTTAGTGCTACACTAGGTTATTCACGTACAAAAACTAAATAAAAAAAAAACAGTGTCTATTAAAATAGCAGAATAAAGTTATACAGTAAGTACTTATAAAGTTGAGACCATAGAGTTATAAGAAAGAAAAACTATAATAAATAATAAATAAATGCGGACAACATCACATACATTGCTCTAAACCCAAAGTAAGTAGCTAAAGCACCTGTGTTATGGAATTCAGAATCAACGAAGGTACCACAAACACCCAGACCCGGGACAATGTAGAAAAGTTTGTTTCTACATTGACCCGTCCGGGGATCGAACCCGGGACCTCAGAGCTAGCGACACCTTGAAACCGGTGCGTACGCCACTCGACCACGGAGGTCGTCAAAACTATAGAGTACGAGTATCGCTAAAAGTCGGCTGTATGTAGTATATTCGTGTACTGATTTAAGTTATTTTCCGTGCAATGATAGACGTTTATGCGAAATATCGAAAGTTCCGATAATTTCTATTAGGGTTTGAGTTATTAATATTCTACCGGCGCGCTCTGTTTTGATACTATTTACGGTAAAACTAGTTCACACTATACTAAAGCCAATATGGAAAGAGAATTAAACGTTATTACTAATTACGCAATTATCAACTTTGACAACATGTGTTTAAGTTCATTTTAGAATGACAAATATTACCGAAAAGGGCTTAAAAGTAATTTGAATGTGATGGAAACTGAACTATTAGTCATTGAATTAAGGTTCATAATCCTAAAGCACGTTAATTATCTCTTTAAACTGGCTGATGTATAGTGCTCACGGTTCATACCCTTAAAGCACTCTGTAGTGTCTTATCTATCCTCTAAGGTTACGATCTCAGTGGTCTAGTATTCCACTACATATTCGTTTCTACAACTCAGTTTCCTCAATATTTCTCAAACTTGGTCTTAAAACTGTTGCGGTTGAGTAAGCGGGACAGCGCTATGTGCAGTGTAGTGCTCCGTCTCGCTTCCACAGCCGCAACAGTACTGCTTTAGAAGTTTATGGTACCGGTACTGATAGTATAAAGGTCAAACTGCATACGAACGAGTAATAATAATAATAATATTAAATAATAATAATAATATTAAATAATAATAATAATATTAAATAATAATAATAATATCTTGGGACAACTCACACACGGTTATCTGATCCCAAGCTAAGCAGAGCTTGTGTTATGGTAACCAGACAACTGATAAACATACTTATATATTTCTAAATACATACATACCTATTATAGATAAATTACACCCAGACAACCAGAACAAATGATCGTGCTCATCACACAAACATTTGTCCTGGATGGGAATCGAACCCACGACCTCCGGTATAGCAGTCAGGGTCACTAACCACTAGACCAACAGGCCCGTCGAAATAAACAACAGTTCGAGCAGTTTAAAGTTAGTTTGACAGTTAGTGTTGAGTTAGAACCCAATATTGTAAGCGATAGTCGTAACTGTGACCTAAACCAAAAAATCGTTTTGTTGGAAAAGTTTATTGTTTAACTTTCGTTCGAAAGTACCTATATTTCGGTTTCATACGTTTTTATTGGATTTTATTGCTTCAAAAGATAAAATAATAACATAATATCTTAAGATCTGTATTAAACATTTCTTGAAGAGTTTCATTAAGTCTAAGTTCAACTCAAAAGGTAATTGATCAAATTACGACACACCAGATGCCCGATGCCGCTATTTTAAGTCAGTGAGTGGCGGGTTAATGAACGTTCCAGTGTACTTGTTATTGTGCCTAATTTTCGTATTCAGACAATTTTAGTTTAATGACAAATGTACACCTACTTGCCATTGTTGTCATTGTAGGATTGCCAGTGACTGTTCTTATCTGAATACGAAAATTAGGCACAATAACACTTACACAGGAACGTTCATTAACATGCCACTCAGTGATTTAAAATAGCGGCATCGGGCCCCAGAAACGAAATGTAAGAAAAGCATTTCCTTAATCATCCTTAATAGCCAGTTGATATTATTATAAGGATAAAATAACAAACAAACAAACCGGTCGCCGGATGAACATACCATAGATTCAAAAGGTGTTAAATAAACAAATCATCTGGCCATTTCCTTCCTAAACTATGTTGAGGTCGGCAGTCTCATCGGATTCAGCTGAATACCGTATGTTACAGAGCGACTGCCTTTTTTTTTTTTTTTTTTTTTTTTTTTTGTCAGGTGAAACTCATTTATGAGCCAGCCTTGCATCCCCAGGGGGTTGAGGATGAAAGAGTCCGGGCTTCCAGAGCCTTGAAAAAGGCTCCGACTACTCCGGCAAAACACCTGGTGCCATCCTTCGCCTTAGTGGCGGCGTTACGGGTCCAACCGAAGTCTTAGCACCATAACGCCCCCGGCGACTGCCCGCTTAGTGGCGGGCCCGACATGACCTCCGCCCTATGTAGGAAGGAGGAGAGAGCGACTGCCTATCTGACCTCCACAACCCATTTTACACACACCCATTTTGAACACAGTATCCCATAGTAAGACTGGTTGTCAGAATTGACTTAACGACTGCCAGAAATCAACGTGTGACAGTCGGGACCTACGGCTTAACGTGCTTTCCGAGGCATGGAGGGGTCTCGGTATATTTACAAATGGTCACCAATCCGTGGTCCAACCGCAGAGAGCGCGGCTTAACCTGTATTATCGGTCATACCGTACGGCTTACATTTAGTCACGAGTTCTTAAGAGAGATTTGAGAACCTCTTGCAAATCGTGAATCAATTTTAACGTAGGTTAACAGCTACTTATTACCGCTAATAATACAGCCTATAGGTACACGTCCCACTGCTCTGGACAGGCCTCTTCCCATATAGAGAAGGCACGAGCATTGATCACCACGCTTGCTCTCTGCGGATTGACGATTTCAGATCCCAAAATTTGGAATCCAGGTTTCCTCACGATGTTTTCCTTCACCGTTTGTCAGAAGTGTCTTAGAATAATTAAGAAAGTACATATAGCTTTTAAAAAGCCACATTGGTACTTGCCTGGGTTCGAACTTGCAACCTTGTGCATACAAATCCGTTCATTGAACCGCTAGGCCACCACGAAATTCCGTAGTACCGCTAAGACTATTGCAATCCGAGCTAAATGCAGTTAAATCCGGACTTATCCGGAACAAAACTAACTTAATGCTAGACTTTTTGCTTCTACCTTCTCCCTGGACACGGACACCGCGGCTAACACAATTTCTCTCGTAACGTCATTCTGGCACTTTCCGAGCGGCGAGCTCGTTTCAAATTAACTTACGCTAGAGGCTTACAATGACGAAATATTAACTTAAAAAACGACGGGTTGCACTCCGGGAGTGCCGGCAGAAGTGAAAACTTGAATGAATATCTAGTTCTCAAGACTCAAACGGCTCATAAGAGCGGGCCTTAAAATATTTAGAAGAAGATTAATCAATTAATTTTGTAAATAATTCATAACTGTTTATAATATGAGAAATAAACATGACAACACTTTTCGAAGTGAAAACTTCTTTAGCGGCGTTGTACACTTTGTTTGTAATGGCATAATGGCGTATTATCTTAATTCTTTACAGAAATAATTATGTTTATCGATTTTTAAAATTAGGACTGTTGTCTGTCTCTCTCTTATTTATATGTCTATCTCTTTCATTTCGGGCATGACGTCACTGACGTGTCTTTTGTCTTGCGAATTAGGAAATGTCAATCTTACGCGTTAACACATACGGTCCCTTTCCGATCAGCATTTTTTGCAAGGAGACTGGACCTGGTCCAGCTTTCTCCTTCTTATGTTAATCTATCTCTTTTATTTTGGGCATGACGTCACTGACGTGTGTTTTGTTTGGTTTCCTTACTACACGGCAACGCGGCAACGTCCCTGGGGCAATTATGAAAAATCAATCTTGCTGCTTAGGTAATACGGTCCATTTTCGATCTCAATTGTTTTTCAAGTTGTGCTTGACCCAATACTCCTTCTTGTACCAAAACTTCTTGTGCCAAAACGGACTTTCCTGCGCGAGCTGGCAACGTCGCGTTTCTGTAGAGTTTTCAGCTGAGCACTAGATCGTTGTATTTTAATTAGAACTAGCTGTGCCCGATTTTGTTTATTGCATTTATGGTTCACTAAATACAATAAAAATAAATAACAGATTATTTTTTATTCGATCTGTAATTCAAGTATTAATGGCATTACATATACAGAAAAAAATGGAAAAATCATAAGTAAAGACGAATTGAGAACCCCCTTTTTTTGAAGTCGGTAATAACCGATAATTTTTTAAATCGATATTCTATTACCGTAGATATAGCTTAACCTAAAAACAAAAACAAATAAAAAAAAAAAGGAGAATTGAGAACCTCCTCTTTTTGTAGTAGGTTAATGAAATGGATGCACAAATACTGATGCATAGTTTAGTGTATTGCATGTTTGTTTGTTCTGCGTTCGCTTTTAGCAGATTGTGTGTGATCAGCGCTCCGTTGTTAGAGTACACAAACTATTCGCTCGTGTTGCACTGATTGGATATTTGTTGTACTGTTTTCACATGGGTGCCTATATGAATAGGGATTTTAACTTGAAGTTGACGGGCCTGTTGGTCTAGTGGTTAGTGACCCTTACTGCTATACCGGATGTCTTCAGTTCGATTCCCACCCAGGACTAATCTTTGTGTGATGAGCACGATCATTTGTTCTGTGTCTGGGTGTAATTTATCTATAACATGTATGTATTAAGAAATATATAAGTATGTTTATTAGTTGTGTGGTTACCATAACACAAGCTCTGCTTAGCTTGGGATCAGATAACCGTGAGTGAGTTGTCCCGGAATATTATTATTATAACTATTTTTTATTTTTATGTCCAACTCTTAAATAAAAAAAAAATATTGGACTAAACAAGAAATTATGGAGATACAGTGATTACGTGTGACGTCACGTCTAAGAAAAAATTGTACCTAGCCGTGACAATCAAAAGCCCGCAATCATGAACTTCAAATCGTTGGTTAAAAGAATAAAACAAAATCGATTCACCCGTTTCAGAGATTAACCGGCACAGACAAACAGACAGACGAAAAGTTTCTAAAATCATCATTTATATGTATCTTTATAGTCTATCCTTGTGACGACCTCCGTGGTCGAGTGGCGTACGCACCGGTTTCAAGGTGTCGCTAGCTCTGAGGTCCCGGGTTCGATCCCCGGACGGGTCAATGTAGAAACCAACTTTTCTACATTGTCCCGGGTCTGGGTGTTCGTGGTACCTTCGTTGTTTCTGAATTCCATAACACAAGTGCTTCAGCTACTTACTTTGGGTTCAGAGCAATGTATGTGATGTTGTCCGCATTATTGTTGTTATTATAATTTATCCTATTCAAAGTGGCGAATCTTATTTCTTAGGGTATAAGATTCTGTAGTCATATAGGCTAGTCTAAGTCTAGATCGAGTCACAATCGAACGTTGGTAAGCATCTCAAGAGTTTCGAGTGACGGCTCAGTGTAAGCCATACTCGGCTCTCTTCTACTTGACGCCATTGAAGAGCATAGATAAGAAACTACAGAGTGCACGTCTAGTATGAACCATGACTAGTATGAACAAGTTGAAAATAATTCTTAAAAAAAAACGACTTCAAAATATGTCTTATAAATATGGTTTTCTTATGGATCCCACTGACCTGATCGAAAGTGGACCAAATTGAAATGGGACCACACGGGAAGAATCATCAAAATCCGTTCTTCCAGTCGAGAGTTCTGAGGTTATAAACTGAAAAAAAAATACAGTCGAATTGACTACCTCCTCCTTTTTTGAAGTCGGTTAAAAATAGTGTGACAACAGAGTGCGGGGTTTACATTAAATTAGGTAGAGGTCCCGGTTACTGTATTGAATGCCGATTGTATATAGGTCACTAAGTGCGTCCTAGTCTGGGTTATCTTTGTACATGTGATTTGAATATTGTAGTAATCTTACGACGTACTCAAATATATTAAAAAATTAAATATTGTCGATATTAAAAACACAGACGAAATAAAATATACTTGTCCAAACGCCTGGTTGACACTTCGCGTGACCCAAAGGCTGGCTTCTACCTAGGTCAGCGAATAAGCATTGCCATACAACGTGGCAATGCTGCCAGCCTTTTGGGCACACTCCCAGTCGACAGCGATGTGGATGAACTTTTTGATGCCTTATTCTAGTTCTTAGTTCTATTTAGTTTATATTTTTTCTTATTTATTGTGTAGGCTTAGTTTTTATAGTATTGTAAATGTTTTAAGTTTAATCATTATCTATACTTATAATAAATCTGTAGAAAGGTCAATTCTGTACATTAAATATATTTTCAAAATAACTATCAGGGGGTGATTAGTGATCGATACTGATGCCAAAAATGCAATCAGTAAAATTTTTGTCTGTCTGTCTGTCTGTATGTTCCTTATAGAAACAAAAACTACTCGACGGATTTTAACGAAACTTGGTACAATTATTCTTCATACTCCTGGGCAGGTTATAGTATACTTTTCATCACGCTACAATCAATAAGAGCAGAGCAGTGAAGGGAAATGTTGGGAAAACGGGAGAAGTCACTAAATTTTTTAAGTTTCCGTCGCGTGTGCAGCCTTAATGGTTAAAGACTCATTGATAAGCTTCGTCATCCACGCGAACGAAGTTGCAGGCACAGCTAGTCATTTAATAAAAACAACTG
Organism: Autographa pulchrina; assembly: GCA_905475315.1. Lineage (NCBI taxonomy): Eukaryota > Metazoa > Arthropoda > Insecta > Lepidoptera > Noctuidae > Autographa > Autographa pulchrina. The sequence goes on along the minus strand of FR997762.1, from coordinate 4,499,793 downwards.
TCACCGAATCTTGAAACAAAGAATTTCATGGAATCAGGCGTTACTTTGCGGAAATCCATGAATGTTATGAAAGATATTTAGTTTTAATTCCGCTACATTTTTTTCATAACATTTAATAACATAGTATTTTCCTATTCATATTCAAAATAAAAGTCAACTTCACTCACCGATGCAATTTAAGTCGGAGCAAGTCGGAGCAACCCAAGTCTGAATGGTTAAAGTTTGCGGCGGTGATATTGGCCTGACCTGTTTCGACTTCAAATTTGAAAGTTTTTTAAAGAAATAAACTAAGAGTCACGTGTTTTCCAATCTCGAGGAAACGGAGGCGGTCAAAGTTTCTAAATAAGAATTTGTACGGGCTGAATAACTTTCTTCAACTACCGCGGTTCTTTGAAGAGTAGTTAAGTACATAATATACCTCTTTTAGAAAACCTTCTTGGAACGGTAAAATGAATTTTGATCACCCTTTAATTAAAAGTAGGTAAGTGCGATAAAATGACGACGCATTGGGATGACAAGATAAAAATACTTCTTACAAAAAAAAACCGATTTCAAAATAAGTCATATTAATATATGGTTCTCTTATGAATCCCACTGTCATAACTAGACCAAATTAAAACGGGACCACACGGGGAGCACCAGCTTTCGAATAAAAAAATAATCAACATAATCAGTTCATCCAGTCGAAAGATCTGAGGTAACGAACATACAAAAAAAAATACAGTCGAATTGAGTACCTTCTCCTTTTTCAAGTCGGTTAAAAACAAGTGCGAGTCGGCTTCGCGCACCGAGGGTTCCTTACCATTGACTAGGTTTTTTGTCGTTTTAGTATTTGTAGTTATAGCGGCAACAGAAATACATAATCTGTAAAAAATTTAACTGTCTAGCTATCACGGTTCTTGAGATACAGCCTGGTGACAAACGGACGACGAAATCTTAATAACAGGGTCCCGTTTTTACCCTTTGCGTACGGAACCCTAAAAAGATTCCTTTAAATTTGGATAGGTTTTCCACTTAATTACTTATTTTTGATAGTTCAAAAACTTTGACAAGTTAGACGGGAACGTTAATTAAATTTTAAGTGCAATTACAGGCTTCTAAGTTACATAAGTTCTACTGCAAACATTGCAGGTAAAGCAAAACATTGTATAGGTATCAGTATAATTAAAGTCAAAGAACAAACAAGTTTCCAAGAAAAAATTACCCGCGTCACGGAATAGAGTAACGACCTGAACCGGGCATCGATCCTAGGACTACACCTGCCTTGTAAAGCAATGCTAGAAAATGAACACGAGGAATAATGAAGTGTTGAGCGCTGTACGCAGAAATACTTGTGACATGGAGTAAATAGTAGAAATTATAGAATGCGGGTTTCGCTAAAAGCCCATTGTGCCGTAAGCAAATTTTGGGCTGTATTTACGTTTTTTTGCTGTTTTAAGTAATTGTCCGAGCAATGACAGACGTTTATGCGAAAATATCGATGGTTTTGAGATAGTTTTATTAAAACCACGCGCTGTATTTGGATACTATTTTTGCGAAGATACGAATTCCTAATAGTGCTCACAGTTCATACCCTGATATGCGCACTCTGTTGTTTATTATGCTCTAAGTTGTGTACATCGCGCCCTATTCGATAAGCGCTCACTTACGTATGATTCCAAAGAGTCGCTCGTAAAGTGACGTGAAATTGGTCGATTGAATAAGTAACGAAGCATAGATTACCATTGTCCAATGCTTTTCCATTCGCTCGGAATTCGAGTACAGATACCGACGTAACTTGGCGCGTCTAGAAAGAGATAGAAGATAGTTTTAGCGAGATGCGATATGCACGCGCGGTGTGTAAGATAAGGACGGTGATATGTTTTAGCTCTTTCCAGACGTGCTTTTAATTCGGCCGCACTACTGCATACGGTAAATACTTGATGACGAGTACCTACTGCTAATGCCACATGCACATTGCATGCTTAATGCTTCATAATTAAATATCTAAATTACATCTATTTGGAAAATCCTTTCCTTTGATATGTTTTGGAACAGCCTCGTTGGCCTAGTGGTGCTAAGCGCGTCTGCTACGCTAGAGGTCTTGGGTTCGATTCCCAAGTCATGTCTCGACAGCGGAATCCGCGGTGAGATGTCAAATACGTATTCGCGAATTTGAATTCTAAATCAAGGCCAATTGGGTTCACTTTTGAAGTGAGCTTTATTGTCACTCAGGTGAAGCTCGATACCGAAATTATTTACAGAATAGACATACTTAACTATGTTGGGGTCGGCTGCCAGTCTTACCAGCTTCAGCTGAATACCGAACTTTACAAAGAGTGACTACCAAAAATGAAACGAATGACACTTGGGACCTACGGCTTAACGTGCTTTTCGAGGCACGTAAGGGTCTCGGTATATTCAGAAACCGGTAACCCATCCATGGACCAACCGCGGCGAGCGCAGCTTAACCTATTACAGGTTAAAGTCGGTCAAACCGGACGGCTTACACTTAGTCACAAGCCCTTTAATAAGACTAACTACACGTATTTTTTTCACGACGAACACCTAACCTAACAGAAATAGAAAAAAGAGTGTTCAAGTCGATAAAAATAGTGACCAGCTATAAATAAACGCTTTTGAGTTCTGTGACGTCATCGCAGTCATTGATAACGACGTAATTATACGAAAACAATACTGCACACATCACTATCCCATTATTAAGCCTGCCCGTACATTTAATGGTAGAGTTTCCATGGCTTAATGACACGCATGCCAGCACGAACCCACAGAGGATTGATAAACTACAGAGTGCACATATTAGGGTATGAACTGTTAGCACTAGTATGAACAAGTTTTTTCGTAAAAATATAAACAAAATAGAACGCGTTGTTTTAAACCGACTTCAAAAAGGAGGAGGTACTCAATTCGACTGTATTTTTTTTTGTTTGTTTCCTCAGAACTTTCGACTGGGTGAACTGATTTTGATGATTCTTTTTTTATTTGAAAGCTTCGCGAGTGGTCCCATTTTAATTTGGTCCATTTATGACAGTGGGATCCATAAGAAAACCATATAAGACTTATTTTGAAGTCGGTTTTTTTTTGTAATAATTTTAATTATACTATCTCAAACCCTAATAATATTCAAAACATCGATATTTTTCGCATAAACGTCTTTCGTTAACTTAAATTAGTAAACGACTACGCCGTACTACATACAGCCATGAATATGCTTACGCTACGCAATGTGCACTCTATAGTTAACTTGTTCATACTCTATGCACTTAGAAATGTTTATTAAAGTCTACGTAGTCAGTACGTAGAACTGCAATTATTGTACGTTTGAGGTCATCGAACTCATGCGTTTATTTATATATCGAGTATTTTCATCGACTTGACATTTCTTTTGCTACTTACTTGAAGTGATTAAATAAAATAAAATAATTCGTAATTATAATAATAATACCGCCTATAAACGTCCCACTGCTGGACACAGGCCTCTTCCCATATAGAGAAGGCACGAGCATTGATCACCACGCTTGCTCATTTGCGGATTCGCGACTTTAGATCCCAATTTTGGAATCCAGATTTTGTAATTTGTAATTACTACTTCAATGTAATTTTTGTTTATATTATTTTGGGACACATAATCTTGGAAAATATGTACGGAATGTGAAGCAAGTTTTGGTAACGTAAGTTTCAATGTTTTGTTTTGACGACCTCCGTGGTCGAGTGGTGTACGCAGCGGTTTTCAAGGTGTCGCTAGCTCTGAGGTCCCGGGTTCGATCCCCGGACGGGTCAATGCAGAAACTCACGTTTCTACATTGTCTCGGGTCTGGGTGTTTGTGGTACCTTCGTTGTTTCTGAATTCCATAACACAAGTGCTTTATAGCTACTTACTTTGGGTTTAGAGCAATGTATGTGATGTTGTCCGCAATAATTTTTTAATAATTATTATTATAATCTATTGCTTTTTAATATAAAGCTAAGGCCGCACTACGGCTAAACCGCCTGATTTTGTGAGTAAAGGAAACTAATGGAAGCGGCCGCACTGACGGTTATTTTCTGCGACTGATTTTTAACAGTAGTGTGTGCGTCTCTGGCGGTTTTGCGGTTTCGCGGTTATTTGGTCAATATTTAAATGTACATTTGATATTTTCTTTAAGTTTAGTACAAACTACAAAGTAATTGGTTAATCTAAAAAAACGTGCTAGTAATTTTTGTTATTTTCGTCTATCACAGACATTTAAAGACGAATAATTATTACTTTTCATATTGCTCAGAGGTCCCGGTTCGATTTCCGGGAAGGTTAATGCAAAAAAAAAAAATAGTTTTCGTGATTACATTACTCACGTAGTTTTGTTACTTACTTTGAGTTAAGTGATGTTGACCTCCTTTATTTAACTATGTTCTCACAACAATAATTTTACGTTATAACCATCCCAATTGTAGATATTATTTACTAGCTGTCCCGGCAGACTACGTACTGCCTCAATCGATAAATAAAAGCCTAAAGTTTTGTAGAAAATAAAGTTTAAGCAAATTTTTTTTTTTTTAATTTAATTCCGAACATTTTCATATTTATTCACCTTTTAAACCTTATCAGGGCTTAAACAAATAATTCAATACCAAATTTAGCCAAATCGGTCCAGCCGTTCTCGATTTTTAGCGAGACTAACGAACAGCAATTATTTTTTTATATATAGATTATCTTTTCGCTATAAAATTTCAGCCAGAATCTATTTTTGTTTGTACATCCGTCCAATACCGCGCCCGAGTTTCATCCGAGTTTCATTTCCATATTCACAGCGGAGTAATAGTTTGCTCTCGGACTTGGAAACGAGCACTGCATATGACCTGCATAGTATATATGCAGCTATGCATGCATAAATGCAGGCATACAGGGCGTTATCGAAAGGGTATATCTATCCAAAAGGGGTGAAGAGCAGGGATGTTATGGATATGTAAATTCGGATCCGGATATGGATATTGGTAAAATATAATATCGGTTTCGGTTACGGTTATGGATATTAAATTATTTCGGATTATCCGATAGTTTCGGTTACGGATATTAATTTTTTAAGGAACTGTAAACTTACGAATAGCTGTGCAAGTGTGCACCTCGCGCTGTGACGTCACTAGGTAGCGGGAGAGGTGTCGCATTCCAGCGGAGTGCACAGTTAATTCGCACGAGTGTGGTATTTAGTTTAACTCCGCCCTATCCGAAACTATCCAAAACTTTTATTTCGGATTCGGTTACGGTTACGGATATTTTTTTATTTCGGATATCCGATAGTTTCAGTTACGGATATGGATATCCATAACAACACTGGTGAAGAGTACATCTTGTATTAAATCAGTTTGCAAAGTTTCAGCTTAAAATGAGTTAATTAAATAATGGATATCAAATTTTTGACGCCATAAATCACATAATGAACATGTTACTGCACTGCAAAGATCAATATCTTTTTACGTCACTCTAGAAGTTAACGATACACCGCTTCAAAGGTAATGCTAATAAATTGGTGACAAAATATTAGATTAACTTATTTTGAGCTGATATTTTGTAAACTGACTCTACACCAGGAGTACTCTTCACCCCTTTCGGATTGATATACCCTTTCGGTAACACCCTGTATGTGCAGGTACATGCACTGGGTTTCGCTGCAGTTCGCCGTATACGAGTAATAAAAGCTTTTGTTACAGAAACTCATAGTTCGAGGTATAATGTAAGACGTAGGATGAGGGTTCGACAAGACTCCATTTCATTTCAAATATTAAAGATGCTAATACACATAATATTTGTATATTTTTTTATTTTTCTTTAATAATATTTATTTACAATTCAATACTTAAATCTAATACAAGAACAAACACTTACAACAACACTACAATGAGGGCTAAAGCGTGTGAATTCGCCGCTAGAGGCGCTAGTGTAGCGTGAGGTCTCCAAAATGTCACTTGTCACTTAAATGGGTGGGCTGCGCGGTTTTATTCATTTCATTTAAGTTTAATTTTGAGGTATAACAAAATATTTAATTTAAAACATTCTTATTATGGCAAATACGAGTTACGGGTCAATGAATGTCAGTGCTTTAAAAGTGGAACTAAGAAAAAGAGGTGCAAAGTTAAGCGGACTGAAAGAACAGCTAATTCAGAGGTTTGTTTACTGTTTACAAACAAAATATTTTGTCGAAATTAAGCTTCTTTACCGAGTTTACAGCTATGTTTTTCTTTTTTCACAGACTTTAGATCTTTAGATCGGGACCTCACTCGCCAGTGGCGCCAACTAGTGAACACAAAAACGGTAGCCCTCATTAAATGGCGAGACGACCTGGACATTTACCTTAAGAACTGGTTTGAGGTGGCGCGAGACAAGGACCAATGGAAGGACTTGGGGGAGGCCTTTGCCCAGCAGTGGGACAGTATAGGCTAATAAAAAAAAAAAAAAAAACACTAACACGCGTCAAAAAACTCACATATATTATTTATGTGAAAGATTTTCGTTATTACGTTTAGTATCAGATATAAATGTAATATAAAAAAAAAACAATAATTTAAATCGCGATCTATACTCGTTGCTCCTTTATATGAAAAGAGGCCCAGCAGTGGGACATTTACCGGCCAGTATTATATGAAACAATAAATGAATGAAAAAGCTATTACAAAAAAAGAAAAAAATAAATTGAACACCTACTAGGGAAGATCGTTATATTATCGGCATACACAATAGTATCGAATTTCTATAGCACATCCCTCCTTGTCTTTCACATACGAAAAAAAGGGACAGCAACGAAATTGAAAGCTTCCAGACGTGAGTGTAAAGAACGGGGGCACTGAATAGAACTCCATTCAACCGGGATTGCATTGAAACGGATGGCCTTGCAACTGCGACGATACGCTGCATCCATTGCGCCACCAATTACGCGAGATTTTTCAAGTACCAGCAATTTTTATTGCATGCTTCGGTTTTATAAAGCTGTTGCGTACGGATTTTTTTATTTCAAGATTTTCTTTAACTATGTATGTTTTTTTTTGCTGTACTTTGTACCAACGTATAGGATATTTCTGTAGTTGCTTCTATTTAAGCTTTTTTTTTTGCGAAAGATTTCACAAATCGGAGTAGTGCTTTTTGAGACAAGGACATTTAATGTTTTCTTGTCTTTAACTTAATTTTTTAATTGTTGTTAGGTAATGGATGGTAGGAGTTCCTATCCTTAAGAAGAAAATTAAATGAAGTGCTTTTATATACAAAGGTCAACCTTCTTTTACTATGTATTTATAGAAAAATAACCAAGACTGGAATCATAAGCAGCTGAACTGAACAGCACTAGATGAAGAAAAGTAGCGGTTGCTACACCAATACGTGCGCAGCATTTAAATAAGGAACGGATGAATTATTTATAAAAATAACTATTATGCTAAACAGTTCACCGACAAAAGAAAATGTATCGATTAAAAAATAGAGTGGCACATCACTTTGTGAAATAACGGTTCTATATTCAAATAGTTTTTAATTCGAAATATGAATTAAACTTATTTACATTCTTTACCGAAATAAATGCACTCTTTGAAATTATTATGCACGTCGTTTTATAAACTTATTTTTTAGTCTTTTTTAATTTATCTTGACAAAGTCATATTAATAGAAAAATTAAAGCATAATTTATTTTTGACGACCTCCGTGGTAGAGTGGCGTACGCACCGGTTTCAAGGTGTCGCTAGCTCTGAGGTCCCGGGTTCGATCCCCGGTCGGGTCAATGTAGAAACAAACTTTTCTACATTGCCTCGGGTCTGGGTGTTTTAGCAAGTGCTTTAGCTACTTACTTTGGGTTCAGAGCAATGTATGTGATGTTGTCCGCAATATCTGTTATTTGCAATATTATTTTAATATAATTATTTGTAGCCTATGTAGGTATGTTGAATACAAATTGTAACTTCACGATTCGCCTTTACAAAATTATCAATTTCCCCGTATTCATAATTATATGAGATAGTCCGTGTAACAATATTAATTTCATTTGTGTATTAAACTCCATTTATTCGTTCACAAACATTTCCTTGGAAATACAGAGCACTTATTCGGTGAAACAAAGATTTTTGTATTATGTTTTTTTTTTTAAGTTCTGTATTTTATTAGTTTCGTTTCGGGCTCGTGGCTAAGTGAAGTACGGTTTGACCAATAATACAGGTTAAGCCGCGCTCACCGCGGTTGGTCCGTGGATGGGTGACCATTTATAACATACCGAGAACCCTCCGTGTTTCGGAAAGCACGTTAAACAGTAGGTACCGGCTGTCATACAAAGAGCTTTGGCAGTCGTTAAGTCAATTCTGACAACCAGTCTTACTATGGGATACTGTGTTTCCCAGTAAAATGGGTTGTGGAGGTCAGATAGGCAGTCGCTCTATGTAAAATACGGTATTCAGCTGCAGCCGGTAAGACTGGTAGCCGACCCCAACATAGTTTGGGAAACAGGCTAGGCAGATGATGATGATTTTATTAGTTTCGTTTAAATTCAATGTAACACAATATTCTTGTTTGATAGTGATCTCGTGTGCGATATTTTGTTCAGACTGTTATTTATTTCAGCGTATAAATAAAATCTCTTTACTGAGTTAATTAACTCTTCGGAAAAGCAATGATATTATAACTAGAAACATTACTTTGAAATAACTTCTACATTACTTCAGTGGTTTGTACCGTATTTTATTTGAAAGATATATTGCAATATCAAAGATCATAAAAATATAAAAGTTAATTAATTTTAAAATACGTGGAAAATTTATTTCAGCAGTTAATATTGAACTCAAATGTACACACGAATGAAAAGTAAATTAATTTTAAAATACGTAGAAAAACGCAGTTAATACTGAACTATAAAATACTCGCGAAGTAGTTTATTTTAACCTGCTTTGTAAACCACTTATTGATATCCGTTTGAACTGAAATATACTTACTTATGTTAATCTGTTGACCATAAAATATGTACATACATACTACCGAAACAGCATAAACATTTTACCCGACCGCGTTAAAACCAAAAGGAGTGCTTGTTTTTCATTCACGTGTTAACAAGTAACGTTGACATTACAATTATAATAATAATATTCTGGGACAACTCACACACGGTTATCTGATCCCAAGCTAAGAGATCTTGTGTTATGGTAACCAGACAACTGATAAACATACTTAAATCTCTTAAAAAGGTGTGTATTATCTATGTATGTAATAGATAATACACAACTAGAGACAAAACAAAAATTATGCTCATCACACAACGTTTTGTCCTGGGTGGGAATCGAACCCACGACCTTCGGTATAGCAGTCAGGGTCACTAACCACTAGATCAACCGGCCACTAAATGCGAAAATTTCCAAGAACCCTCTAATTGACATACAGTCGAGCAGCTACAAACCGTTTCATTGATTCCCTGCGGCCTTCACTCGCAGGATATATTTGCTAACGAAATACATTCGGCTTCTATTACGTGCGACACACCTGGGGCCCGAGGCCGCTATTTTAAGTCAGTGAGTGGCGGGTTAATAAACGGTCCAGTGTACTTGCTATTGTGGCTAATTTTCGTATTCAGATAATTTTAGTTTAATGAAAAATGTACACCTACTTACCACTGTTGTTATTGTAGGATTGCAAGTGACTGTTCTTATCTGAATACGAAAATTAGGCACAATAACAAGTACACTAGAACGTTTAATAACCTGCCACTCACTGACTTAAAATAGCGGCATCGGGCCCCTGTGTTGACACGTGCCGCTCAAAGCTACTGGATTGATAGATAGAGACAGATTCATTGAACCACTACAGAAAGATCAAATAGTGTGAATCTAGCAAAAGCAAAACAACAGCAACGATTGCACGATTATTGCTGTTAAATTGCACAATTGTTGCTGTTAAATTGCTAATTAGTATTCAGTATCGCGATACGTAAATTCAGTTTAAGACGTATCAATAAGACAGCTATAATTGCAAAAATGGCTGGTTCGAGGTGGCGCGGGCCAAGGATCAGTGGATGGACTTGGAGGAGGCCTTTGCCCAGCAGTGGGCAAACAAAAAAAAAACAATTGTTTCTTTGATACCGAATATTTAATGTAATTTATTAAACAATAATAATAAACAGGCCTATAAACGTCTCACCGCTGGGCACAGGCCCCTTCCCATATAGAGAAGGCACGAGCATTGATCATTATTTAATTTAGTACCGTTTATTTTATTACAGTCACCAGTTGAAAAACATAATACTACATAATTATGTATAAGCATCATTTTCAAACGACGTTACAATAATTTAAAGCTGTAGCAAAATGCATTGATTTTTAATGGCTATGAATCTATACTAATATTATAAAGCTAAAGAGTTTGGTTGAACGCGCTAATCTCAAGAACTACTAGTTCAAAATGAAAAAAAAAATTGTGTCTGATAGTCCTTTTATCGAGGAAGGCTATAGGCCATATAACATCACGCTACGACCAATAGGAGCGGAGCATCAATGAAAAATGTTGCATAAACTGAGAAAAATATACCTTTTGAGAGCTTCCGTGGCCTGCGATGCGTAAAGGAAACGGTTAAAGTTACACAAAAATGATTTATGATGAAATTGTTCTCCTTTAAATGTCTTAAAAAAAGTCCGAGACGGTATATGTCTATCTTTTAAGGTTGATTCACAATAACCTTTTTTATGATAACCAAATTTGTTCTAAAATAATGCATTATTTGCAAAGGTGTTTTTATAAACATGATATATCCATTTCCAAATAAATATGATATTCTATTTAATTTTGAACAAAATTGCTCTTGACATCATTTGAATTCAATGAATTTTGTTCGCTGAAGCCGAAAGCTGACATTGTCCTTGATGAATTTCCACCTAAAGCCTTAAAATTCGTTGAAAAATTTGTTTTGCAACGCATGCCGGGCACAGCTAGTATACTATATATACATACGTGCAAATATCTGCGCGAATGTGCCAACAAATTGTTCGTCTGTACACATATCGGTGACCTACAAATACGTTGCACGGACGCTGACCTACATCGGTCAGCTTCGGTTGTTTAGTACGCGGTATTAATCTATACTAATATTATAAAGCTGAAGAGTTTGTTTGTTTGTTTGGTTGAACGCGCTAAACTCAGGAAGTACTGGTTAGAATTGAAAAAATCTTTTTGTGTTAGATAGTCCATTTATCGAGGAAGGCTTTAGGATATATAACATCACGCTGCGACCAATAGGAGCGAAGCAGCAGTGAAAAATGTCACCAAAACGGGGGAAAATATTCATACTTGAAAGCTTCCGTTGCGTGCGCTGCGTAAACGGTTCGAGTTACCCAAAATATATGTATGAAAGAATTGTTCCTCTTTGAATGATCTAAAAAAATGTCTGCGACGGTATATGTCTATCTTTTAAGATTGACTCACTATAAACTTAAAACTTAAAATTTTGGTCGAAATTAATGCATTATTACCAATTATTGGCTAGAGTTTTATCAACATAATATTAACTAAAATTATAATTTACGCAGAAATATTTTTTTTTTTGTTTTTAAACTTCTTCATCGCGATCATAATAACAGAAATTAAGGCGGACGAAGTCGCGGGCAACAGCTAGTAACTCTATATAACCAGGGATCGCCGGATTAGTGCTGCGATTCCTAGCTATAGGTTCTAAGCTTTTATGTGTTCCTGGTACACGGTTTTTATGTTGTAGATTTGTTCACCCTAAAATCTAAAAATAACACGTTACCGTTATTAATTTCACTAATTAAATTTAATACGTAGGCTCACATTTAATACCCCCAACTACCGAATACAAAAAAAGGCTTCCAGGCAATATTTTTATTAACGTTCAACTACGGTTTTTAATAACCTACCACAATTTCGCTATTGACAATGTTCGTACAAAACAGCGACGTAATAATTTCGCTCACAGCACGGCAGGAATCGACACACGAACCGCTGTACTCACTGCGTGCGGGTCACTGCATCCAGTGGGGTGCGGATAAACCCCACCAACACAAAACACACCTAAAACGAACCCCCATAAAACACAAATTGCAATAACTCTCCAACATAAAGTGTGTCGTCAGCACAAAAACAACTTAAATCAAACACACACCACTGAAATTTGAGTTCTATAACAATTCAATTAAGGTACACAATACTTTGTCACAGCGCAACCACTTACAGTCATGGAATAGACGAATTAGCAACTGCGGGGTTGAATGCGGTTGAGGAAATCGATCGAAACGAATTCCGGGCGTCGTCCCCCTTTACGCAAGACTTGACGCGTGCCTTACGAGAACTTCACAAGATCACTTCCAATTTCCATTTAAATCTTCGTCAAATATGCTAAGAAGGTTCGAGTCGGTACAGCCGGAGGATGTCGTCGACGTGATCATACAGGCTGTCGGTTTGCTCTGACTCGAGCAGATCTAAGCGACCCGACATCGGGCTTACATTGTGTACACATTTTTAACTGATTCCCAAATTGGAATAACTCGATTTTGTTTATCTTCTCGTTTCCAATTCTACGTATTTGTTGTTTGTTCTTGTTTATATTACGAATTAGGTTTCAGTTTTGTATGAAAACAGTTGATAACATTATATACAGAACTTTAATTATACATACAATATGTTAAGAAGGTAAAGGAATCGATATCTGATTTTAACAATGTAAAAAAAATAACTCCGCAAATAAAATCTCGAAGTGAGAGAGAGAGAATCGGCGTCGTCAAAAAATGGTGCTGTCATATTTTAAAAAATCCCAAGCTTTAATGAATATTTCAAGTTATTGATTTTATTTGGTCATCACCCTTTGGGGTTGGACGGCGTTTTATTAACATATTGTATAGGCTAAATGAAGGACCAGGGGAGTCTATAGTTTCTGTTCATAAAGTGTATATCCGTGCACGAGCTCTGTTGAGACACATATCAATACCTGAGGCATACGGAGCCAATAACGTTATTATGTGCACCGTCGCCTCACAAAGGACTGGCGAAGTTTGTAAGGCAGAATCTCACGTGAACTGGATTTAGTTTGCTTTACCAATTACTGCGACAAACATGCCTCAAACTATATTCTATGCATATACCACCTCAAAATAGTTTTAGATCTACAAGATGTTACCGAAAGGGTATATTTATCCAAAAGGGGTGAAGAGCACATCTGGTGTAGAGTCAGTTTACAAAATTTCAGTTAAAAATTAGTTAGTTAAACAATTGATATTAATATTTGGATTTATTATTTGACACTGAAAGGATATAGTTAATAATTAGTAAGTCAATAACAAGATATTAACCCTTTTCAGTGCGGTGACACGTATTATGATTTTTGGCCTCAAATGTTGTTTGTAAAAATTTGAAATCCATTATTAAATTAACTAATTTAAGCTGAAATTTTGTAAACTGACTCTATACTAGGGGTACTCTTTACCCCTTTTGAATAGATATACCCTTTCAATAACACCCTGTATAGATACGGGATACCTAGATTAAAATGTAGTGTAACAAGCATTCGGATCGGTTCTTTTAGCCATTGGTACTGGTAATATAGTAATATTATAAAACGGGGATTAGCGCGTACATGCATAAATACCTTAAGGGCTTGACGTTTCGCTTTAGAGTCTGCTTGCGACCACGGCCTGTGTAACCCGGTCGAAACGTTAAGCCCTAAAGGTATTTATGCATGTACGCGCTAATCCCCGTTTTATAATATTACTATAAACATTCAGCGCGATAGTTTGAAAGTTATTATTGGTACTGGTAATATTGTTTTCAAAGAGACATTCAGGCCTATGTCAAATAGACATATGGACTATGCTGGACTTTTTAGGTCATTCGAGTATTAAACTGTGTCAGTCCAATGCACGTCTTTTCAATTTGCACTTTTGTCTTATATTACTCTGGTTTTACTCTTCTTCCTAAATAGTTAGTTGAGGTATCACTCCAAAAAATATCTTTAGTATCTGTAGCAAATTAATGAAAAGTACAATCTACGTACACGTATAAAAAAAATCGGGTAAGTACGCTATTTCGAGAACAGCTGAACCGATACGGCTGAAAATTGGTGCGGAGGTTGCTTAGAACCAGGAGAAGGACATGGGATACTTTTTGTCTAAAGTGTTTAAAAAAAAGTTTTTACACTTTAACTGCAAATACTTTTGCGAATGGTTAAAGAGATAATACGAGATAGTTATGGAACCGCGAGCTATGTTTAATACAAAAAACATTGTGGGGTTATTTACGGATTTGTTAGATTCGTCTCTGCCCCGAATAACAGAATAAATAAATAAAAAGACATCTGGAACGAAATGTATTCACGAGGGTGAAACCGCGGGGCACAACTTGTTAATTATATAGACTTTTCAATGAAACAAGACCAAAATACCACAATTTCATTATCATAAACGATGTATACGAATACATACGCAATTATAATCAAAGGTGTAACGATTCGCTATGAAATTAACCTTCAAGTTGAGGGAAATCGTGTTTATCTATACAAAACACAAATATATAAAGATATGACTGCCTCGTTGGCCTAGTGATGCTAAGCGCGACTGCTACGCTAGAGGTCTTGGGTTCGATTCCCAAGTCGAGCAAGGTGTTATTGGGTTTTTCTATGAAATTCTCAGTAGCAGGTGGGAGTTTGACGTTTGACGATTTTTTTTGCGGTTTATGTTTAGTTTAGCCTTTTTTTTTGGTAGATATCTTCGCATTTACCCTGAGCGCAGGCTTTGACTGCTTCACCGGACTTTTGAGGTTTAAAGTCCGACGGCGACGTTTCGACACCTTTGAAGGTATCATTGTCACGGGCAGACTCATCACAGAGTAGATTATATAATAGAATAGAATTTATTTATTTGCTTAAAATATGGCCTTTACAAGTCTTACAAATTAGTACAGTTCTTCATATTTCGCCTAATTAGTTCGGCAAGCAAACTTATAACAACCATTTTATGTTAAATTATAAAACAAAAACAAAATTATACATACACTGCAATTTACTTAGCAGTCTACTTACATTTTTAGTTAATTAGTTTATGGATTAGTAAAAGTAGTTTTATGTCAATGTCTAACATTCGCGTAAACCTCAGAAGTCAATGTAGATTTGTATTCCGACTCACAGAGACCAGGAACACTCCATAAAGGATCCGACATTTGTGTCGAGACCGGCTGCATACGTAGCTAACTATTAATAGCTTTACTAACTAGTGATGGTCGACGCGAGTAACTAACTCGAGTTAACTAGAGTTGGGCTTAACTCGAACCAACTCGAGTTGAATTCTCTTTGACTCGATTTTGTAAACCGGATGAAAAGGACATGGAGCGAAGTTTGTCGATCATTTGAGACCATGTTCATTCATAACAAACAAGTGTCACACATAGGTAGAGTTGAACTTTAAAGGGCCGGTTATTGTTGTAGTTTTTCGTGTTTTGAATTCTGTTTTTGAATAATGCCGAGATCTATCCAAGAGGTCTGGTCCATTACCTCTTGGATAGCCAAATAGTCTGGCAAATAAGCTCAATAATTTAATAATCGAAAATGGCGGCGATGTGGTTCGCCACCCATCACGTCTCGTTTCTCGCGGGGGCGAAAAGTGGACCACGGAGAGCCGTTTCGCCATGTTAAATGTAAGAAGAGGAAAGGATAGTAAGGTGGATAAAGTATGTCAGATGATGGATGTTGAGACAAAAGTTAAGAAAGGTATGCTGAGATGGTTTGGCTATGTCGAGAGAATGAATGAAGTACGATTGACGAAAAAAAGTGTATGAAAAAAGGCGAGTGTGAATGAAAAAAGGCCAGGTCAAGAGTACCATTAACCGAACAGCATGTATGAAGGGAGTAATGAAAGTGGACAAAGCGAAACAAGTGTGTAAGGATCGTAGCAAGTGGAAAGAAGTGGTCTCTGCCTACCCCTACAAGGGAAAGAGGCGTGACTACATGTATGTATGTAAATAAGCTCAAAAGTAGTAACAATTGTCACAGATAATGCTGCAGCTATGAAAAAAGCAGTAAGTGAATGTTTGAATAAACGAAATCATTGTTGTGTTGCTCATACACTTAATCTCGCGGTTAAAGACAGTACAGAGAAAGAAACGTTTGATTTAGGAGGAAACACTTCTAACTAATGTCGTGGTGGCCTAGCGGTTCAATGAACGGAATTGTATGCACGAGGTTGCTGGTTCGAACCCAGGCAAGTACCAATGTGGCTTTTTTAAAGTTATATGCACTTTCTTAATTATTCTAAGACACTTCTGACAAACGGTGAAGGAAAACATCGTGAGGAAACCTGGATCCCAAAATTTGGGATCTGAAATCGCCAATCCGCAGAGAGCAAGCGTGGTGATCAATGTTCGTGCCTTCTCTATATGGGAAGAGGCCTGTGCCCAGCAGTGGGACGTTTAAAGGCTGGATTATTACTTCTAACTGTCAGCTACAACAACTTTTGGTAAAATGTCGAGCAATTGTTTCGCATTTCAAATATAGCACAAAAGCTTCCTTGCTCAAAATGCAAGAGCAACTAAATTTAAATAAATTAAAACTCAAGCAAGACGTTCGTACTCGGTGGAATAGCACTTTTTATATGCTCGAGCGTCTATTGGAGGTTAAAACATCGCTTTCTGCAACTTTGCCACAACTTGATTCATCTCCGCCAAATCTGGATTCCAATGACGGGCCTGTTGGTCTAGTGGTTAGTGACCTTGACTGCTATACCGGAGGTCGTGGGTTCGATTCCCACCCAGGACAAATGTTTGTGTGATGAGCACGATCATTTGTTCTGTGTCTGGGTGTAATTTATCCATAATATGTATGTATTTAGAAATATATAAGTATGTTTATCAGTTGTCTGGTTACCATAACACAAGCTCTGCTTAGCTTGGGATCAGATAACCGTGTGTGAGTTGTCCCGGAATATTATTATTATTTAATGAATGGATAATAGTTGAAGACGTGGTGGCACTTTTACGCCCTTTTGAAAATGTTACTGTGATTTTATCAGGAGAAAAATATCCAAGTTTGTCTTCTGTTATTCCTCTTGTACTTTGACTACGAAATGCTATAGAAAGTGTACTTGTTATTGTGCCTAATTTTCGTATTCAGATAATTTTAGTTCAATGACAAATGTACACCTGATTGCCGCTGTTGTCATTGTAGGATTGCAAGTGACTGTTCTTATCTGAATACGAAAATAAGCAACAATAACAAGTACACCGGAACGTTTATTAACCCGCCACTCGCTGACTTAAAATAGCGGCATCGGGCCCCTGTTCTAATTTTTTTTTTCTAATAATGCGAAGGTGAGGGAATAAATTGGTAAAAATTAAAAATAAACATTAAATCTTCCATATAGTTAACTCGAGTTCAACCCGAGATACGTGAATTTTAACTATACTAAAGCCAAACTGGAAAGAGAATTAAACGTAATTACTAATTACGCAATTATCAACTTTGACAACATGTGTTTAAGTTCATTTTAGAATGACAAATATTACCGAAAAGGGCCTAAAAGTAATTTGAATGTGATGGAAACTGAACTATTAGTCATTGAATTAAGGTTCATAATCCCAAAGCACGTTCATTATTTCTTTAAGGTGGCTGATGTATAGGGTTAAATCTAGTTTTGTTTATTCCGAGTTGGCACGTCACTATTACTACCTCTATCTTTACTTCGTGAAATCGAAAGCCTTGCCTTTTAGCTGACCTATTAGTGACAGTTATAGATTCATTCACCAGTTCACGTTCAAGATTGAAGGTCTTTCAAGAGTGAATGAGATGAATGGACTGAGTTATACTTATTTGAATTTCTGTTGCCTGAAATGGAATGTAATTATTTATTTTCGTAGTTTGGATCATATTGTCCATTTTACATGTCATCTTACATTAGTTTTTAAGGTGAAATAGACTACCTATGGTTAATTGAGAAATTAATGACAAAACAATCTTCTTTTGAAAACAATTACTTGGCCAATAAAAAAACACTCTCGGACAAAAGCAATGGCATAGTAACTAACAAACAGCATTATTTTGCAGAAATATTTAATTTTATCAAAATCAAAATGTTTTTATTTCTTATAAACCAAATAAAAAAGGCGCTCAAGAAACGTTACGTTAAATCTACTGACTCTAGTGCTCGGTTCCAAAGTGTCCTTCCTATGGAGAAGAGCCGGCAAGAAACTCCATAGGTTACTCTTTTAAAAACTAAATTATTACAATTATTTGTACATTATTGGTTAAATATATGCGTCAACAACGCAATAAAACTACGTTCATAAAATAAAGAAAAAATACTAATAATAATTTAAAGCAATCAATCCGTTTTAATGAATAATAAAAAACCACGCTGTTGACATGAAAAAAGTACAAAAAATTAAAAATGTATATAAAATAAAAAGAAAACAATTTTACATACAACACATATGTAGTCACTAAAAAAAAATATATATAATATAATTACTATACATAATACATATGATATAATTTATAATACATTAAAAGAAAAGTGACCCTGGCCAGTTATAGCGGTAGTTTTAATATAATCCGGCCGCTCAGAGAATGCGTTCCTGACACATGTCAGTTGGTCTCGATTTGTATGGGGAAATAAAAAACCATGTTATATAATGTATTTTAAATCGGCATAATGATACAGTTTTGATTGACATTATTCGTTTAAAGGACAAACCAGCGACAGTAACTTATGTTTAGTAATTTCTTCGCCACATTAAACTTACTTTTTCCTTGGCCACGACCTTTTAGGAGCGCATTCTCTAAGCGGCCGTACTGTAATCTATAGGTACTTATAAAACTATAATATATAACTTATAATAAATCTGTAAAAGTGAAAATTCTGTACTTTGAAAATATCAAAAAAATAAATGGCGGGGGGTGTTACTAGACCGACACCGAACAAAAAAGTGTGAAAAAAAATTTTTTTATCTGTCTGTCTGTCTGTTTGTTCAGGTATCACGCAAAAACTACCGGTTCGATTACGATGAAACTTGGTATAATTATTCTTTATTATCCTGGGCACCACACTGGGTAGTTTTTATCCCGGAAAAGTATAAACAATAAAAAACAAACATAATTTTGCGGTTAAAAACTCATTGATAAGTTTTGTCATCCACGCGAACGAAGTCGCAGGCACAGCTAGTTAATAATAATAATAAGAATAATAATATTCTTTATTGACATTTTTGTTGCACATGTAAATGAATTCTCTGGCTTCTGAGCTAGTTTAAACTGTATTACAGAAGCCAGTGCATTCTCCATACAATTATGCCAACAACAGATTCACAAAATTATAAACTGATACAAAAGAGAAAAAATATTAATATTGATCGTACGTAGAACAATCTTAGCGCTGCGTCATACATCACTTTAACATAGTTAATTATCAGCTCGTTATCTTGAACGGAATATGATAATAATAATATACTTAAGTTGTCAGGCCTCGCTTCTATGTTAATGGTAATTATATTATTAAATGATGCATTATATTCTAAACATATTGATGACCTGTTGGTCTAGTGGTTAGTGACCCTGACTGCTATACCGGAGGTCGTGGGTTCGATTCCCACCCAGGACAAATGGTTGTGTGATGAGCACGATCATTTGTTCTGTGTCTGGGTGTAATTTATCTATAAAATGTATGTAAGTAGCACGAGTGTAAACTAAAATAACTAAGAATACTTTGATATATACTAATTTTAAAACACTGTTTAATTACTTACCATGGTGCCTGATCTGAACGAAAAACAATACAAATGCAAGAAAAACCATCATTTACATTATGTATTTTCGTTTTCTAAAAGTTGATTTTTTAGCTCAAAAATGCTCAAAACTGTCATGGCGTCTTGGATGACGTTTTGCTGTGCAAAATAATCCTATTATTTAGCTAAAATGTTAACAACATAAGTGACGTTTCGGACATGTTTCGAACTTTGTGACGTCACGCATCTGATTGGTGTTTTCCTTCACGTGACTGAACACTTAATTTTGCTGAATTTATTTTACGAAAATAAGAATAATCTTTTGGGTTTATTAATAACAACTGTGTTGTTTATAATTTTCACATCAAAAGTAAGTAATCCATGGAAAGTCTTAACCATCCAATTTGCTTGTTATGGAAACAAGCCTATTGTTAATGTGACAACTGGAACTAGATATAAAAGCCTCTATAAAGAATTAAAAATAGTAAAGAAAATGAAAAATTCTCAATACAAACTAACACAGCTTTTAATTAATTATGATTTCTATACGTGGAATAACTAGCGCCCGTCGTTTAACACAACAAAGAGTGTCTATCTATTTTCTTGAAAGCATTGCTTTATTAGCAGTAATGGCGGGAATATCTCTCGCCGCCATTTTATTATCATTTCCTCTGTAGAGTGGCTCTAATGACTCAGCTCATTATTAGTTTTTTTTTATTAGTGCTTGCACTTTGACTAATTACCGGAGATGGGTACTTAGAGAGATTAAGTTGTTAATATCGATGAAAGGAATTCTGAGAAATATGTTTTAATGGATTTTATACAAAGTTGATACGACAGAGGGGCTTTGCTTTAAACTAGGCAGTACAGAGCTTGAAAATGGTATCTAGTATGCCTATACTAGATAACATTTTCAAGCTAACCAAAAATTACTTAAGCTAATCAAAATTACCAAAATTCAATTAAATAGGAGCAGTAGTTTAGACGTAAATGATTTTTTAAGATTTTGCACCGTTTTAACACGATGTATCTTTCCTAACAGCTGATTATGTCTAAGCATTGACGCATGTCACAAGTAAGTAAGTCAATCAAATTTATTTACACAGGGTGGTTGCGTTTTATTCTAATTCGTAAGCTATTTAGTTTGTTTGAAAAAAATATTTTCTCATTTTTGGCGCTTTTTATTTTTATACCGTATCGAATGAATACTAAACACGTATAGTATACGTAGTGTAATTTAATACCCCTGGGGTCTGTCATATGAACTCTGTATATCCAAGATAAATTCTAGAAAAAGAACCAATCTTCACAAAATATAGCTAAAATCCTTGTAACCGTGAGATGTACCTAGTTCTGTCAAAATTGGACTTTGTCCCGAATTTCTTTTTTTTTTTTAACAAATATACAGATTCTTTCGACTGGCCTGTTGGTCCAGTGGTTAGTGATCCTGACTGCTATACCGGAGGTCGTGGGTTCGATTCCCACCCAGGACAAATCTTTGTGTGATGAGCACGATCATTTGTTCTGTGTCTGGATTTGGAGATTATGGATGTATTTAGAAATACATATTTAAGTATGTTTATCAGATGTCTGGTTACCATAACACAAGTTCTGCTTAGCTTGGGATCAGGTGACCGTGTGTGATTGAACCAGGATATTATTTAGACTTATTATTATAAGTTGAAAGAAGTATATAAAAAAAACGACGGGTTGCACTCCCGGAGTGCCAGCAGAAGTGAAAACTTGAATATTAACGTTGTGCATTTTTGATATTTTGGAATGGTTAGGGAATAATTTTGCACGAATTGCTTTAATTATCTGTATAAAAGTACTATCATTTATGTGGCAGAATACAATTTTTATTAATTGCGCTATCGTACACAAACATGACATAGGTCTTACGAATTTTCGTAATTTTTTACCCATTACAAAAAAAGTGTACAACGCCGCTAAAGGAGTTTTCACTTCAATAAGTGTCGTTAATAAAATTGCAGTACTCCACAATTTCTTTCTCTGACAATTTCAGGTGCTAGTATTTTTAAATATAATAATAATAATATTCCGGGACAACTCACACACGGTTATCTGTTCCCAAGCTAAGCAGAGCTTGTGTTATGGTAACCAGACAACTGATAAACATACTTATATATTTCTAAATACATACATATTATAGATAAATTACACCCAGACAACCAGAACAAATGATCGTGCTCATCACACAAACATTTGTCCTGGGTGGGAATCGAACCCACGACCTCCGGTATAGCAGTCAGGGTCGCTAACCAGTAGACCAACAGGCCCGTCAATATAATAGAAGAGAGTGAAATACGAGCTTCTGGACATACAAAGGAATCATGTTTATCCTGTTCATACAATAAAGACATTCCGGCCTTTTGTTTTGATATAGAGAAAATCCTCTCTCTGTTAATTAAAATAAATTATAAACCAGCGGGTTTTTTTTTAATGTGTTTTTTTGTTATCTCTGGAACTACTGGATGGATTGAAATAATCTTTGTGTAATGATAGGGTGGCTCATGCGGAATAGTATAGGATAAATGTAATATGAAAGGAGGTCATGTATTAAATAAGTTATTTTATTTCGTCGTGGCCTAGCGGTTCAATGAACGGATTTGTATGCACAAGGTTGCAGGTTCGAACCCAGACAAGTACCAATGTGGCTTTTTGAAAGTTATATTATGTACTTTCTTAATTATTTTAAGACACTTCTCATGAAGGAAAACATCGTGAGGAAACCTGGTTCTAAAATTGGTATCTGAAATCGCCCGCAGTGAGCAAGCGTGGTGATCAATGCTCGTGCCTTCTCTATATGGGAAGGGGCCTGTGCCCGGCAGTGGGACGTATATAGGCCGGTTTATTTTATTTAGTTGTGTCTGTAAGAAATTGGTAGAAAATTATTGTAAATCTTGATAAACTTAATACCTACATACGTGCCTATAAGAGTCAAGCTCGACGGATCGCTTCGAGTAGGTGCGAAGGAAATTACTTTTATTTAATTCCATCGAGCCGGCTCGATGCGAGCCTTCGAGCTGTGAGTTTTGCGGTCCACACGTTAATATTTACTCGTTTTGGAGTAAAACTATCGAGTAATACCGAATGTGAGTACGGAGCTTTATATTGACAGTTATTCTTGATTAAGTATTCTATCGTTAGATCCTGAACTGATTCTATTTGCCCACCAACTTTTAAATCTAAAAAAGATTTTCAAAATCCGTTTACTCGTTTTGTAGTAATATGGGCAACACAACCTAGATAATAATTCTTAAAAAAAAACCGACTTCAAAATAAGTCTTATATGGTTTTCTTATGGATCCCACTGTCATAACTGGACCAGGCAGAAAGCACCAGCTTTCAAATAAAAAAAGGATCATCAAAATCAGTTCACCCAGTCGAAAGTTCAGAGGTAACAAACATAAAAAAATACACTCGAATTGTACAGCTCCTCCTTTTTGAAGTGGGTTAAAAATATAAAAATAAATATTCAAATAAAAAATAGAATCTTTTTCTTAGCTGGTATTATTAGAATACTTTTAAAAGACCACGTCGTGGAAATAGTCGTCGTTTAAAAATCTAAAACGGATGTGTCTAAGTTTCTAATTAAATTAGGTCTAACTTTCTGACAGTCAGGCAGAAATAGCGCTAGCTTTGCAATAACTCTACAAATTCCAATATTGGTCTAAAAATATGGGAACGGCCTGCCGGAATACTATACGAGTAGCTAAATTTAAACCTACTACTACGGGTTATTTTTATCGAATACGGCTGACTTGTTTATAGACTACGATTTTAGACTGTTTTTGTTTGTGTTTGTATTTTGTGCTATGACAGTTACATAAATAACGTCGTACTAGTAAGTCTCGAAGATAATGAATGAAATGAATGAATGAAAGAATGAAGGTTGAGCAACGCTCGCTGCGGTTGGGAAATGGATGGGTGACCATTTGTGAACGTGAGAAGAGATTTTGTGTGGAAACAGTTATGGGTAGAATTGGTATGTTTTGAAATACGTCTTTTATTACTTACAGCTTTTTTACAAAGAATTTAATTTTTGTACTAAAAACAATTAGTTTTGCAAAACTAATAAAACTATGATTCATAACATTACATCCGTTCTTCTCCATTGAATTAACAACAGGGTATAATTAATCTGATAAAATTTTAATTAATTAGTACATACATAAAATTCTTTGTAAAAAAATATCGGAAAAATGATATAAGCTACTTTTGGTATTAATTATAACTTTGACAATAAGTGGGTACTAACATAATTGATTGCGCATAAAAGAAAAAAGGATAAATGAATTAAAAAAAATGCAAAAAATGCATAATACAAAAAAACTGGCCAAGTGCGAGTCGGACTCGCGCACGAAGGGTTCCGTACCACCGTCGTATATTCATTTTATGTGGTTTTTAGTATTTGTTGTTATAGCGGCAACGGAAATACAACATTTGTGAAAATTTCAGCTTTCTAGCTATCACGGTTTATGAGATACAGCCTGGAGACAGACACACGGACAGACAGACAGCGGAGTCTTAGTAATAGGGTCCCGTTTTACCCTTTGGGTAAGGAACCCTAAAAATATATGAATTGAAAACCTCCTTTTTTTTTGAAGTCAGTATAAATACGGGCAAGCATTGTAAAACAAACAGGCTCCGTTTTGCTAAAAATACCAGTATCCCGCTGCGAGTGGGCTTCAAACACCAGCATTTTGGGCCACAGTTAGTTTTATTTTTCACTACGCTTGTCAAACGTTCAGTCATCTGTGAATGACAGTTCTGTTTGAAAATACACACTTTTAGTTATTTTGAGATTTGTTTGTAACTGAAAAATATCGTCTAATCAATGTTTTTTTTTAAGGTACATTTTTACCCCCGGGAAGAAACTATAGGTAATTATAATTTTTTAAGTTTTATTTTTGTAATTTCATATAAATCTTTGATATTATAATACTTTTATAGGTTTAGCTGATTGCACATAAATGTTAAAAACCCGACTTCAATTAAAAAACAAAACTATTGTATCGATTTTGATATAATTTAGTGAGCAAGTGAGAAAAGTATTTTTTGAAAACGATTTACAATTATCCGTAGAAATCGCATTCAATGACATAAATGCAAAAACATAAAAAAAAAACATTCAAACGAATTGAGAACTTCTTCTCTTCGGGGTTGGTTGATTACTTTTTAAAGAAGCTATGAAGCTTCACTTTAAATAAAATAAGTGACCCAGCCAATTGGGTTGGGGGTCATAATAATTACTATTATTGCCGTAACTAGCCGGAAATTTTGTTACTATGAAATATTTTTATTTAGGTAGGTATAGAGAAAATTTAAAATAGTATTTTAAAGTACCACAATCTGGTACTTAGTTGAAAGACCCTCTCGAAATGCGACGTTGCCAGCCCGCGCAGGAAAGTCCGTCATACCACAAGAATTTATAAATAATGTTCAAACAAAACACACGCCAGTGACGTCATGCCCAAAATGAAAGAGATGGGTTAATCATAAGAACGAGAAAGGAAGATCATGTCCAGCTAACACTTATATAAACATTGAGATCGAAAATGCACCATATGACCTAAGCAATAAGATTGATTTTTAATAGTTACATCAGCACCAATTCGCAAAGCGACGTTGCCGCGTCAAAGAAATTTAAACAAAACACATGTCACCAGTCACCAGCTAAAGTCTCCTTATAAAAATGCTGATCAGAAATGGACCTTATGCGCTAACACATAAGATTGACTTTCCCTAACTGGTAGGCCAAGCCAAACAAAAGACACGTCAATGACGTCATGCCCAAAATGAAAGAGATAGGTTTATAAATAAGACAGAGACAGGCAACTGTACTAACATAATATTAAAAAATATCCAACAATAATAATTTTGGTGAAGATGTAATACGGCCAACAACAGCTGTCTGGGAGAGGAATTAAAAAAAAATTGTAATGTGTAATAATCATTTAGTACCTCATTTTAAAAATAGAGTAATATTCAACTTTATTCCTAGGGGGACACGTTTCATTTTCAAATAAATGAAATATTTATTGTATTATTTAGTTTATAATAGAATTTCTTGAATTATTTATTTATTGGAATATTATAGATAATTATTTTGCAAACGTAATTGAACTTTATGTATTGTACATGAGGGTATAAAATACTTAAATTGAAAATTAAATTAATTTACGTTGAACTTTTTTTAATACTAGGATAATAAATTCTTAAACAATTTTTTTATGTTGACGCATATATATATATATAGTTGAATTCTTACTTCTTACGTTACTTGTGAGAAGTATTTAAATTTACGGGATTATACACTGAACTGACTGAACATAGATTAATAAACAAGTTCTTTAAAAGAATAAATAACAATCCGACTTCAAAAAGTTTACTGAATTTGAAATTTGTAAATATTGTTGTGGTACGTAGGTATTAAACAAAAGACACGTCACTGACGTCATGTCCAAAATGAAAGAGATAGGTTAACAATAAGAAGGAGAAAGCTGGACCAGCTAAAGTTCCCTTTTAAAAAATGTTGAATAAAAATGGACCTTAGGTGCTAACGCGTAAGATTGATATTCCTAATTCGAAGGGCAAGCCAAACAAAAGACATGCCAGTGACGTCATGCACAAAATGAAAGAGATAGCTATATAAATAAGACAGAGACAGGCAATTGTAATAAAACTTTTAAAAACTTTTAAATAATTCAGTGAAGGGAACTGTATTGTTGAACACGAAAAAAATATACATCATTTTAAAATAGAGTAATACTCAACTTTATTGCTTAATAGTAATAAGGTTTATTGTTCAATAAATGTTTGTACGTTATTTAAAATTAAATACTTATTTTAATTTGAGAATTCTTGAATGATTATAATTATTTATTGAATATTAAAGATAAATATTTTGCAAACAGAAATTAACTTTATGATTAGGGATTAGTGTTTAAAATACTTAAATGGAATATCAAAACAAATTATAATTTAAAATGTTTTTTATTTCTTATGGAATTTAAAACTGTTTAAATGTGTGTGTTAGTAATTATGGACACTTTTTTTTGATATTATTATGATTTTTTTTTAAATTGTTTTAAAGTTGACGAAATTAAACGTATTATGCCATGACATTATTATAATGCTGCCTCGTTGGCCTAGTGGCGCTAAGCGCGACTGCTACGCTTAGAGGTCTTGGGTTCGATTCCCAAGTCGACCAAAGTGTTATTGGGTTTTTCTATGAAATTCTCAGTAGCAGGTCGGAGGTTGGATTTGTGCCCGGTTAGTGGCAATAGGCTCGCCCCCTATTACATGGGACCTAAACATACCGGCGAACTGTGGGTGTACATTGGTACACCTCTGTCTAACCCTTCGGGGATACAGGCGTGATGTGTATGTATGTAAGTATGTATTATTATAATGATAAATAATGTACAGTCCAGCCACTGAGGGAATGCGTTCCTGACAGGTCGTGGTCAACAGGAAGATATAACTTTAATATGGCGACGAATTAAATTATCACTTATTTGTCCTATAAACGAGTAATATCATTTAAAACTATTTCGTTATGCCAGGTAACAAAGGATTATAAATATTACAGTGTTTTCTCCCCATACAAATCAAGACCAACTGACATGTGTCAGGAACGCATTCTCTCAGCGAATTCAGTATAGCGTATCCTAGGTATAATCCAAAGGTATTTCTAACAATACACAACGTATATTCAAAGACAATAGGATTTGGTATCCACATATTGTCTGCTAGCTTTCAAAGCATAGTATCGATACAGACGTAATGCTATAGTGCGGCCGCAGAGAGAATGCGTTTCTGACAGATTGTCAGAATGGACGATGTTTCTTCGACGTGGGGTACCATTTACGAAATTAAAATTATTTGTTGGAACATAATATTAAAGAAAATATGGAGTAGCTCGTGTTAGTTGGAGGGGCTCGTGGCTAAGTGTAAGCCGTACGGTTTGCCGCGCTCGCCGCGGATGGTCCGTGGATGGGTGACCATTTATAACATAGCGAGACCCCTCCGTGTTTCGGAAAGCACGTTGACAGTAGGTCCCGGCTGTCATACATAGATCTTTTGCAGTCGTTAAGACAATTCTGCAAATGCAATTTTTTCTACCTAGCACCTGCCTACTACCTACCTACTACCACTTAGGGGTATGAAAAATAGATAGTAGCCGATTCTCAGACCTGCTGACTATGCATATAAAATTTCATAAAAATCGTTCAAGCCGTTTCGGAGGAGTATGGTAACTAACATTGTGGCACGAGAATTTTATATATAAGAAGAAGATTTAGTAAAATATCAGTTTGAATAGTAAAATAAATATGATATTGAAGTACAACAGCAATGGGTTTATTAATAATGTACGACATAACATTCGAATATTTCGTTTTATCATGTTCACTGGCCTACTAGTTAATTCATAGAGATATAGTCCAATAAATAATTAATGACAAAGAAAGTAAACATTATTAAACCTAAACCAACATAGGTTTGATAGGAAAACTATTTATTTTTAACCGATTTCAAAAAAAAGGAGGTTCTCAGTTTGACCTGTATGTATGTTTGTATGTATGTATGTATGTTTGTCCACGATTATCCCGTGATTGGCTGAACCGATTTTAATGCGGTTTTCAGAAAACAATTTGTTAGATCAAGGAGAAGGTTTTAGTATTTATTTTTTAACCGACTTGAAAAAAGGGCGGTTCTCAGATTGACTTGTATGTATGTATATTTAGACGTGATGATCTCGAGTTTTACTGAACCGATTTTAATACGGTTTTCAGAAAAGTGTTTGTTAGACCAAGAAGAAGGTTTTAGTATTCTATAATTAGCCGACTTGAAAAAAGGAGGTTCTCAGATTGACCTGTGACACCGACTCCAAAAATAACAATAATTGTGCTTGAAGTATAATTATACTTATTATCCTAATATTTTGGTTATTTGAGAAGCAGTACATTTAAAATTATTTAATACTTTTCAGTGAATCGGATTTTTGAAGGCGGTTCTCTTTTTTTTTTTAAAGTTTTTCAATATATAATATTATCTTTACGACTGTCATACGTTGATCTTTGGCAGTCGTTAAGTCAATTCTGACAACCAGTCTTACGATGGGATACTGTGTTACCCAGTAAAATGGGTTGTGGAGGTCAGATAGGCAGTCGCTCTGTCTTCTTTGCTGGGTGGGGGTGGTGTAGTGCCATACACAGCCCCCGCTGTCCTCCCTCCGGCATAGGGGGGTCATGTCGGGCCCGCCACTAAGCGGGCAGTCACCGGGGGCGTTATGGTGCAAAGACTTCGGTTGGTCCCGTAACGCCGCCACTACAGCGAAAGATGGCACCAGGTGTTTTGCCGGAGTAGTCGGAGACTTTTTCAAGGCTCTGGAAGCCCGATATCTTGCATCCCCACCCTCCATGGAGATGCAAGGCTGGCTCATAAATGAGTTTCACCAGATAAAAAAGAAAAAAAAATATATTTAAGCAAACACAATATGGAAGTGTAAATTCGAGGAAAAAAGCCTGCCATGGAACTGTCATTAAAAACTAAAATATATATTAATAAAAAATATATGTGTAGGCGAACTGTGGGTGTACATTGGTACACCTCTGCCTAACCCTTCGGGGATACAGGCGTGATGGTATGTTATGTTATGTCAATTGATTTACATAAAGCTAAGAACAATCTCAAACACATCATTATCAATTAAAAACGTCATCATTATTGCTATCTAAATCGATCCATTCATTTCCTATACAAAAATCCTTGCATCAAGTGTCAAAAACGCATAAAATCTCAAATATTAAACTCAGATTATTCGCGGTATAATTACAAAATGGCGTCCATTATACCTCGCAACGATTACAGCCATTTTGTTCTCTTTTCGAATATCGGTACCGACGCGACGGCAGCGATGGCCGAGCGTTCCTTTTTTATTTAAACACGGCTCGGATCGTTTGCATTGCGGCCCGATTCTATGACTTTATGTTTTTTTTAAGCTGTTAGCTGTAAGAGCTTCTGTCAAAAATGAGTTTTTGTTCTTTGTTTTGAAAATGAATTTTAATTAAAATCTTTTAAATCAGCTACGTATGTTGGAAGATATAACTTTTGTGCAGCGTGTTATTATTAAACATAAATTATGATCACTTATTTGTTCTATAAATGATAAATATCGTTTAAAACTATTCATTATTCCAAGTGAAAGTGAATGATAGAACACGGGTTTTTTAAATCCCGATACAAATCAAGACTAACCGTGTGAGGATACTGTTTATATGACAAAACTAGTTCATACTAGTGCTTACAATAGGTTAGATGACCAAAATGATAATCAAAATATAATAGACACGTATTTTTAGGGTTCCGTACCTCAAAAGGATAAAACGGAACCCTTATAGGATCACTTCGTTGTCCGTCCGTCCGTCTGTCAAGCCCGTTTTTCTCAGGAACGCGTGGAGGTATCAAACTGAAATTTATATCTAATACTCAAGTCTACTGTCCTTTGGAGCTGTGAAAAAATC
Organism: Autographa pulchrina; assembly: GCA_905475315.1. Classification (NCBI taxonomy): domain Eukaryota; kingdom Metazoa; phylum Arthropoda; class Insecta; order Lepidoptera; family Noctuidae; genus Autographa; species Autographa pulchrina. Next base: position 4,469,538 of record FR997762.1, on the reverse strand, counting down.
AAACATCAAATACAAAGCAATAAAAAAAGCGGCATAAACGGCTGTATCTTTTGATTGCTTTGACTTTTTGATTCCTGAGAAAAACGGTCTTGACAGACGGACGGACGGACAACGAAGTGATCCTATAAGGGTTCCGTTTTTTGCTTTTGAGGTACGGAACCCTAAAAAGTGTCATCATCCCTATTCATAAAGTGATAGGCGAACTCTGTAGTTTCTTATCTATTCTCTAAGGGTGAAATAAAAAAAAACTTGTTATAAACAAATGACAATATTTCTGACTAAGAGTGAAAGAAGACATCTTGAGGAAACCTGGATTCCGAAAAAAAGAGATCTAAAATCGCCAATCCGCAGAGAGCAAGCGTGGTGATCAGTGCTCATGCCTTCTCTATATGGGAAGAGGCCTGTGTCCAGCAGTGAAACGTTTATAGGCTGGTATTATTTTTACAAACAAGGAGAATTTCAACGATCAATTAGCGTTCAATGGCTTTTAACTTGGAAACGATGTATGCGTTCGATGTACGCTCTCACGTCGAGTGGCTATTGAAACTGGCGCTTCTAAAACTCCGATACACGTGAAACTAAGAGAGTACCCTCTAACTTGTGTTCATTTTGCAAAGTGTACGAACATTTTGCAAAACGGTTGGATCTTTAAACGACTTCAAAAAAAAAAAAAAAATATGGACAATATCACGTACATTGCTCTGAACAAACTAAGTAGCTAAAGCACTTGTGTTATGGAATTCAGAAACAAAGATGTCTCTGAATTCCATAACACAAGTGCAGGTAATACATACACCCAGACCCGAGACAATGTAGAAAGGTGATTTTTCAACATCGTCCCGTCCGGGGATCGAATCCGGGACCTCAGAGCTAGCGACACTTTGACAACCGGTGTGTACGCCACTCGACCACGGAGGTCGTCAATAAGGAGGAGGTACTCAATTTGACTGTTTTTTTTCAAGTTTGTTAACGCATTCTCTCAGAGGCCGTATTGTATGCCGACGACCTCCGTGGTCGAGTGGCGTACGCACCGGTTTCAAGGTGTCGCTAACTCTGAGGTCCCGGGTTCGATCCCCGGACGGGTCAATGTAGAAAATCACATTTCTACATTGTCTCGGGTCTGGGTGTTTGTGGTACCTTCGTTGTATCTGAATTCCATAACACAAGTGCTTTAGCAACTTACTTTGGATTCGGAACAATGTATATGATGTTGTCCGCATTTATTTATTTATTGTATTGGTAGTCGCATACAAAATTACTTTTTAAGTTTGCAGTGAAAAAGTACCAAGAAACAAGCTTGACTGCTTAGCTTGACTGTTGAAAATAATTCAATTATACGTATTTATCCTTTGAACAGCTATTAAATGGGATTTTAATGAATAAAAACAGAAATTCGGCGTTTCAAGCTTAAAATACATGTAATTTTTACTCGTTCATACATTTCTAAGTTTAGTACTGTCAGCGACACGTAGTTAATTGTTGATCGTACAAAAAAAATATTATAAAGATGAGTGACCAATTTAAACGGACACATCAAACCAAAACAATGAAAAATAAACTCTAAGGTCATCAGTTTAAAATTCGTTTTCGCTAAACGTGATTGTCTTTTGTTCGATGTATTGTGGGCTTGCGAACGGTAGAGTTGAGCGTCGAGCGATTAGCCTTCCGTTAACCTTTGCTCGGGAAAACCTCTATTGTTACCACCTTTCATAAAAATTCGGCTTATTTTCCAATATTGTTTATGGACAGTTCATGCTGAGCTTCGGACAGGGTGTGGAACATTTTCGTATTAAGTTACGTACTGAATGCTTGTATAGCAGATTTTTCAATCAACAAAAAGTTGATATTTGAATTTTTACCCGACGCCATAAGAGGAGGGTTATGTGTTTGACCTGTATGTATGTGTATGATTTTAAACTCTGTATGGCAAGTCCAAACTACTCATCTGATTTCAATAAAAAATGCGTGATTAGAATCGTCTTGAAGATACGGTTCCAACGAGAAAAAAAAAACTTTCTTTAACCTACTTTCACCGACTCCAAAAATTGTTAAATTGTATTATAGGTTAATCGTAGTTTAGGTTAGGTTTATTAATATAGGTAGGTTATAGTATTATTTTTAACCTTTTAGTGCTTTTATCGATTTTTGTAGTCGGTTTTTTTTTTACAATTTTTTTATTTTTTGCTCAACTGCCCTGTATTAATAATAATAATTTATTTATTAGTAACCGTACAACAACCGTACACCGTTATATAATTCCCAACAAATCTTATTATTCCGCGATTCACAATATATCCTACCTCCTTACACGTTAGTTACAGTAATATCTGCAATCCCATCAAAAACACAAATGTGAAAGGCTGCCAAGTTCGATACTATGGGAATGCTTCGCCTATAAAAGAAGTGAGATCTGAATAAGTACCAAGTTCCATAAAAATACCTCAAATCATAAATAGTTATAGGAATGCACACTTGATTTCCAGCAGTTTTTAAGGTACATTTTGAATAAGTATCACGTTACATAGAAATACCTAAAATTATAATAGTCAGAGAAACGCACACCGGTTTTTTTAGCAGTTTCCTGATAACATTTATTATTTTCAGCACTTTTTAATGATGTTACTTGGCAAGTTTTCACACACCACACACCTTTTCAATGCAATGAATCGACACCTTTGGACTGCAATGTGTCAAGTATATAATTTTCTATTAAAACTTGCCAAGTTACATCATTAAAAAGTACTGAAAATAATAAATGTTATCAGGAAACTGCTAAAAAAACCGGTGTTCGTTTCTCTGACTATTATAATTTTAGGTATTTCTATGTAACGTGATACTTATTCAAAATGTACCTTAAAAACTGCTGGAAATCAAGTGTGCATTCCTATAACTATTTATGATTTGAGGTATTTTTATGGAACTTGGTACTTATTCAGATCTCACTTCTTTTATAGGCGAAGCATTCCCATAGTATCGAACTTGGCAGCCTTTCACATTTGTGTTTTTGATGGGATTTCATTTATTTTTGTTAGGTGTAGGTTGTTTATTATTTTTTATCACTTTTGCTTTAGGAAATGTCTCATTCCACTTAGTTGTAAAATTAGAAATTATTTAGACTATGCGAGAAAAAATAGTCTTTTCATTTTTGTTTGACTGATTTAGCGCACCTAGTGTACCTAGTGACCTGCTTTGCACTTCGTAAATCGTGGGTTCGGTTCCCGCAACAGACACACACAGAGTGGTGAACAATTTTATTGTTCTTGTCTTTAAGACAAACATGTATAGTCTTAAATTGGTATGTATCTAAATTTAAATAAGTCTTATCTCATTTCCACTCCATACTTACTTATAGTAGAACAAAATTACACATTCGTTGTTTTCGAAACTGACTCACACTTGGCCGTTTTCAGATTTTTACTTTATTTCGACCTAAAGACAAACCTTCGAGCCAAATTTCCTGGTCGGTACGACCATTGGAAGATACAGTCATTTAGTTCATTATGACTTCATAGAAAAAAGTTACACCTTCGCTATTTTTAAAACTGACTCACACTTGACTGTTTTCAGATTTTTCCCTTTACTTTGACCTTAAGACCTATATCCATGCCAAATTTCAAGTCAGTACGACCATTGGAAGTGGTCTAGGTTTTTGATGAGTCAGTGAGTCAGTGAATCAGTGAATCAGTGAGTGTATAGTAAAAATAGCGATTTTCTGACGTCAATATCTCAAGAACTGCTATAGGTAGAATAATGAAATTTTGTATTCTAGACAATTAAGGGGATGTCAACAGACCCTCGAAATTTCATATGCGTAGATAAAATATGTTTTGAGTTATAGGGTGGTCGAAATTGGCCCGAAATGGTTCGTGTAATATAACCCACGGCCGGTGTGTCGCTTTTTTTTGCTCGAACTTGGCGGACACACTGCCGTGTGTCTAGATCCGGGTGCATTTCCGGGAACCAGGCGCCATGTTTGTTCGTGACGTCACACAAACACAGCTAATACGCTAACGAAGCATATTATTCTATCTGCAACTGTGTTCCTGGTAGTAAGTGAAATTATATCTACATGTAAAACCAAATAATGTTTGTGTTTGTTTGATATTCACACTGATTTAAATAGTTATGAAATTTTTTTGGGGTATAAAATGTAGTCCTCGAACTAAAAATAAATTATTTTCTTACAAAAAAAACCGACTTCAAAATAAGTCTTATATGGTTTTCTTATGTATCCCACTGTCATAACTGGACCAAATTAAAATGGGACCACACTGGAAACACCACCTATCAAATAAAAAAGAATCATCAAAATCAGTTCACCCAGTCAAAAGTTCTGTAGTAACAAACATAAAAAAAACAGTCGAATTGAGTACCTCCTCCTTTTTGAAGTCGGTTAAAAATAAAGACTATAGTAACAACCAAACTCTTTTATATTTGAAGTTGTTGTAGTAATGCATAAATAAATCTACTTGGGTACAGTATATACATACAGGGTGTCCTGTAAAGAGTCCGACAAACTGTGGTGGTTGATACCTCAGCTCAGGACCTTGTCAAGACCTACCAAATGATCATAACATAATTATGTTCCGCGAAAATTTACGGGCTTCGAGTAACAATCGTTTTTTATAAATTTCAGAATTTGCTACCTTGCATCAGACTTTTCCATTTTTCTGGCTGAAAAATAGGTTTAGCAATATTTTTTTTAATTCAGGTTAATCTTGAATACTTACTTTATGCTTAAGTAAGTCTCATATTTATCTTAAAGAAGAATGTTTTGACGAAAACGCCATTCGTTTAACAATTTTCACTTTTCGATTTTCTTACTGCTCAACTTTGAACTGCAGTGGTGAAAAATAAATGTATGTGGGAGTTTTGTACAACAATCTTAAAAACTTGCTTGATTATTGGTGATTTTGGGAAGATACAATACTTGTGTTTTTTTGTCATAAAATTTGACAAAATAAGCTGCTAAAGTTCAAACGGGCTTATTACCCGACTGCCAAGAAGGGTTATGTTTTTCGCGCGTATCTTGTATGTATGTATGTGTGTAATATTCTTTATTACCTCATATCCTTGAAACGGCCAAACGGATTTCGATAATTAGGGTATCGTTGGATGTGTATCGATTACCCAAGTGTTCTTAGATATGTCATGTCAAACAAAAACCAACATGGCGGCCACGAGGTGGACCCATTAAATAAGCTAGACTAAAATCATTAATTATGGGTCCCGACTGTGACAGTCAATTATGTTTCTCATTAGATTGATTGTGTATTGATTATTAAATTTTTGCACTAATAACATTGCTATCTACACTTCTAGACTTATTGAACTTGTTTTTTACTTTTCAGTTTTTATTTAAAGTGTTTTTTATGCAGTCGGGTATTTTTTTTTTTTTAATTTTTTTTTTTTTTTGTTGAAATATTACTTATGTAAATCTGAGGAAAAATGAGACCTAAGTTAACGCGGATCGTCATTGTACAGGTATTTTGGGCTGAAATTTTGTAAACTGACTCTATAATAGACTATTCATACCTTTTAGTAACACCTTGTATGTATACAGGATGTTGTAAACTTGCCATATGAAAACAATCTTAGCAACTTGATAGTAAGTTTATACGGGTCAAACTTCAGTCTCCGTCGCCCTGACCCCTGCGGCCCTGGTCAATTGGAAGACATCGATGAACTAACTACATGCAAAATGACATCATAGACCACCACCTAACTTACTAAACAACTTGAAATTTACCCAACTTCATCACCTGGTCTGCCAAGGTACGGTAATACTATTTTGGTTTACGAAGTTTCTAGTAGCGCTGCCATTTGAAATTCAATTTTATGTCCAGGTGATAAAGTTGGTTTTAGACTGCAAGCACGTGCGTGACTGCGGTTTCCACATTGATGGTAGGAATTTAGAATGTTTAGACTCGAGAATTGCATTGAGATACATTTCTTATGATTTAAGAAGGTTTGTTAGAATGAAGGTTTTATTTTTAAACTAGCTGTGCCTGCGACTTCGTTCGCGTGGATGACGAAACTTATCAATGAATGACGAACTTATTACTATTGATTGTAGCGTGATGAAAAGTATACTATAACCTGCCCAGGAGTATGAAGAATAATTGTACCAAGTTTCGTTAAATTACCAATAAAATACCAAGTTTCGATCACTAATCACACCCCCCCCTGATAGTTATTTTGAAAATATATTTCATGTACAGAATTGACCTCCATACAGATTTATTATAAGTATAGATCCTTTATTTCACTTTTCTAGTTTATAGTTTTTTTTTTTTAATGAAACGACTTTTTTTTCTTTTACGGATTTTTTCTCGGTTTATTTTGATATTAGGTCCGGACGTTTCGACACCTTTGCAGGTATCATGGTCACGGGCACACTGAGATGGCGTTCGTCTTGACAGTAGTATTATTTGGTTTCGTTACCAAACAGAACTGCAAAATAACTGTAGGTAAATTGTATATTGATCTACTACGGATAACTTTTTATCGTTGGATAAAATAAGGCACACACAGGTAATTTCCTGAATTAACATATGTAGATACCTATAGCAAGTAAAATTCATTCCAATAAGTCAAAGGAAGAAACTGAAAAGAAGGTCTATACAAAACATTGTCACATGAATACGTAGCACGGTTCAGTAAAAAGTTTATATAAAAAAAAACAAATCGTTTGCCGAGCAACGGAGCCATGCGCGAACAAATACAAAAAGAAAAGTACAAACGTCCGAATTGAGAACCTCCTCCTTTTTTAGAAGTCGGTTAAAAAAAGAAACATGTTGGAAAAGGTTAAAATGGCGGATGTGAATGTAGTTTTTGTATGAAACCTCGTGTGTAAACACATGTCATACGGATTGACTGGTATAAAAGTTAATCCGCGTTTGACGCGGTTTACTCCCGAAAGGCAGTCGTTTAATGTACAGTATGGAAACTGCAAGCCAACGGCAATATAGGTAGGGAAGAGGTTGGGCTAAATTGTTGTATGAAAACCTATATAATAAAATATATATAAAATTCTCGTGCCACAATGTTAGTTACCATACTCCTCCGAAACGGCTCGACCGATTTTTATGAAATTTTTATATGCATATTCAGTAGGTCTGAGAATCGGCTACTATCTATTTTTCATACCCCTAAGTGGTAGTAGGTAGGTAGTAGGCAGGTGCTAGGTAGAAAAAATTGCATTGCAACGCAACGATTTCCTGATCAAAAACCTAAGAATTTACTTTCTTTTGAACCCTTCTAAAATTATCTCTGAATCTAAACTAAAACAGTTTATTTCTAATTAATATTATTTTTAATTGTCATTACCGAACGCGTCATTGCGTTGTTAAAATATATCTTCAACTAATAAAAAATAACATACCATTACGCCTGTATCCCCGAAGGGTTAGGCAGAGGTGTACCAATGTACACCCACAGTTCGCCGGTATACTACTATAGTACATCTTCAAAGTCAACTAATAAAGTACATCTTTATATCTAATACTTCTTAAAAGTGTAACCTTTGGAGTTTCTTGCCGGCTCTTCCTTAAGAAGGACACTTTGGAACCGTGCTAATAGAGTCAGTAGATTTGTAACGTAACGTTTCTTAACCCTTTAACCGCCCGTGTCGTATTTATGCGACAGAGAATATTCACGATTTTTGTTGTTATGTTCGATTGTATTGCATCTATTCTATATCTCTCTATTTATGTAGATAGACAGATAATACTTTTTATGTGCACCATGATATTTTACAAATCGGAGCTTAAGAGGAGCAGAAAGAGAGGAGCTTTTGTTTCACCGATTCGTAGCCGTGCGCTAGGGGCACGGCTATTGATATTTAGCCAAGCGCTTAAAAGGTTAAACGCCTTTTCAGGTTCATAAGATATAAAAACATTTTGGTTTGATTTGATTTGAGTTGACACTTAAATTAACTTTTAAAATACACGAAAATTATAATTATTATAGAACCAAAATATTTTCCTACACAGTCCAAAATAAATTTAGAAGCAATTACTTGAAAATGAGGGCGAAGTAACGAAGCGCGTTTATTAACACGGCATCGGAGAACCAAACCGTGGTTATTAAGACCTCGTTTCCCTAAATTATTAATTGCAGCGATTAAAACTATCTAATATACATCTATACTTATAATAAATCTGTAGAAAGGTCAATTCTGTACATAAAATATATATTCAAAATAACTATCAGGGGGTGATTAGTGATCGATACTGATGCCAAAAATGCAATCAGTAAAATTTTTGTCTGTCTGTCTGTCTGTCTGTATGTTCCTTATAGAAACAAAAACTACTCGACGGATTTTATCGAAACTTAGTACCTACAAATATTCTTCATACTCCTGGGCAGGTTATAGTATACTTTTCATCACGCTACAATCAATAGGAGCAGAGCAGTGAAGGGAAATATTGAGAAAACGGGCGAACAAAGTCGCTGGCACAGCTAGTACATACATATAATCATGCCTCTTTCCCTTGTAGGGGTAGGCAGAGACCAGTTCTTTCCGCTTGCTACGATCCTTACACACTTGTTCCGCTTCGTCTCTCTCTTTAGTTCCTTCATACATGCTCTTCGGTTTAGGGTACTCTTAAACTATCTAAAACATTAAACAAACCATACAGTTAAAAAAAAAAATAGTACAGAGTGCGAGTATTGCTAAAAGCTTACGTCGAGTGTAAGTAAATTTTTGACTGTTTTTAGTGCATGCGTTTACTGATTTCATTTATTTTTTTCCGTGAAACGACCGACGTTTATGTTTAAATAGCGATGGTACCGATAATATTAGGCTTTGAGATAGATTTATTAAAACGGCGCACTCTGGTTTGATACTATTTTTACGACAAAACTAGTTCATACTCACGGTTCATTCTATAGTTTTCCCTCCCCGAAATAAGCCTTAGGCCTTATAAGCGTTACTAGTTTTAAGACGATACTAGTTCACACTAGTGCTCACGGTTCATACCCTGATATGCGCGCTCTGTAGTCTTATCTTTCCTCTAAGGACTAAGTACCTAATAAACATGCCATAAGGTCCAAGTTCGCTTGCACAACGCTGCAACGAAGTCCGAGCGCTTAACTATACTAAAGCCAATATGGAAAGAGAATTAAACGTTATTACTAATTACGCAATTATCAACTTTGACAACGTGTGTTTAAGTTCATTTTAGAATGACAAATATTACTGAAAAGGGCCCAAAAGTAATTTGAATGTGATGGAAACTGAACTGTTAGTCATTGAATTAAGGTTCATAATCCCAAAGCACGGTCATTATTTCTTTAAAGTGACTGATGTATAGATTAAATAATGAATATTTGATTACTTGAGCATTGTCGCCGATTCTCAGCTCACGAACCGAAATTATAGTATCGCTATCTCTTACCAACATACAGAGCTGGAGTAGGACGGCGATAGATGACAGCTAACTTGGAAATGTCAAACTAGTTTTCGTATTGAACATTGAGTAACTTAATGAATCGTTTGAATTGTGACAACGAATTGTGGCCCACTGCTGAGCACAAGCCTCGTAACGGACAAGGAATGAGTATTGATAATAACACACACACACACGCACACACACACACATACACAAACAACACAACCCATACATATTTACGCTCAGACTCTCACCACACCACTCAGACCACAAAAGAGCAAGCATGTCATTGATTTTCTTTTTTGATTTTCTTTTTTTTTTTCTCTTTCTCAATTTACTGTACAGTTAACCATTTTGTGATTGAATTTTTTTTTGCATATAAAGTATTGTTCCAAAAACGGGTGAAGACACTGGTTCCTGAAACACAGGTCTCACCTAGCTCAGGAGCCAGGGCCTCCAATATAATTGTACCTCTTTTTATGCCAATAAAACATTTTTATTATTATTATTATTTATTATTATTATTGATCAAAACGCTTATTATTCTTGACTATAAATCATAAGTGGAAACCTACAGGCAGCTGAAGGAGTTGGCTCTGGACAGAGAAAGATGGAAATTGCTACACCGACAAGGGCCTAGCTCTTAAATGAGGGATGGATGGATGGATAAATCATAAAATACCTTTCGCGTTTCTTAAGTTACACAGTTCGACATAAGAAAAAATGCTCCAAGTGTCTTAAGTCGGACAGTTACACTTAAGGGCTTGGTGAGGATTGGTCGATAAATATATGTGGCAGACACGCGAAAGGTACTGTGCAAAATTAAAATTGTTTGCATTAACTCGCTCGTTTTAATAAAAACATGTACTCTTTGACATAATCAAAAAGGTGAAGGCATCTCCCTGAAAACGTACCTAATTATTTAGTTAATGCATACAAGTATTTTGCTTACAAACGTATGAATCCAACGAATTCATTTACAGAGCGATATTAATATATGAAATTGCTTTTTGTTCTAAGTAAACAACTTAAAATAATTTACAATTTTGCTTTTAAATGTCGTTTAATGAGAGTTCTATGCGTACTGGGAAAGGTAGACAAACCAACACGAAGGACACCGCTGATTAAAATTCTATGGAAAAAGGAATTATATAGAAGCTGAATTTCAAACATACATCATTTGGGAACGTGTTTAGGGTTTTATAACAAAACAATGCCAACCCTATATCAAGATATATTAAAAAGTATATACTCTTACACCGTGGTGGCCTAGCGGTTCCATGAACGGATTTGTATGCACAAGGTTGCACGTTCGAACCCAGGCAAGTACCAATGTGGCTTTTTCAAAGTTATATGCACTTTCTTAATTATTCTAAGACACTTTTGACAATCGGTGAAGGAAAACATCGTGAGGAAACCTGGATTTCAAAATTTGGGATCTGAAATCGCCAATCCGCAGAGAGCAAGCGTGGTGATCAATGCTCGTGCCTACTCTATATGGGAAGGGGCCTGTGCTCAGCGGTGGGACGTTTATAGGGTGGATTATTATATACTCTTATGAGTCTAACTATCATTTTGCATGAATGGTAGTACAGAACCCTTCGTTATTGATCTTATTTATTTATTTATTAAAGGCAAACCAACAGCTTCTGTATACAACATTAGTGAGCATAAATAGCAAAAGCATCAGACTTACACAGTCGCCAATAATAGGTCGACCAACATTCTAATTAATAACATTGGAACCTATTAAAATTAAAATTTTGATAAAAGAAAATTTAAAACATAAAATTACAACTAATCAAATTAAAGAGAAATGAAAACATAACAAAGGACATCATCCACTCTCTATACATTTTTGGTCCAAATTCGAAAGTGCCGGCCAACCAAAAAAAATGTTATATTCTGGCAGAGCTTGTCTTCCTAAGCATTTTTTAATATGGCACCAAAGCTGTAGCACCGCTGCACGTGATTTTATCCAGGGTTAAAAATTCTGAATTTTCATACATTTTTCGATCACATACCACGATATTATCGATTAAATGAATTTCTAAGAAGGCCGAGCTTGTCCTCCTAAGCATTTGTTAATATGGCACCAAAGCTGTAGCACCGCTGCACGTGATTTTATCCAGGGTTAAAAAATTCTGAATTCTCATACAATTTTTCGGTCACATACCACGATATTATCGATAAAATGAATTACTAGGAGGACAGGGCTTGTCCTCCTAAGCATTTCTTAATATGGCACCAAAGCTGTAGCACCGCTGCACTTGATTTTATCCAGGGTTAAAAATTCTGAATTTTCATACATTATTCGATCAAATACCATGATATTATCCATTAAATGAATTACTAAACACAAATGAAATGTTCTGTTATGGATGCTAGCTCATAGTTAATGATTGGGGGTTGTAATAAATTCAGAGATTTTCTTTTTAAAGATGTTTAATGTATTTTACCGGCGAAAACGTCTTGTATAAAAATTATATACTCTAATCCTAAAGCTGGTGGCTATATTTTGTAAATGTAGTCCATAGCTCACATAATAATATGCACATTATGTGAGAGAAGCACCCTATTAGCCTTTTTTCTGTGACGCAAGTGCATTAGTAGTGGGCGATAGCTAGTCTTTATTTAGTTATTTATTATTTATTTGTGTTTAGTAATTCATTTAATGGCTAATATCATGGTATTTGATCGAAAAATGTATGAAAATTCAGAATTTTTAACCCTGGATAAAATCAAGTGCAGCGGTGCTACAGCTTTGGTGCCATATTAAGAAATGCTTAGGAGGACAAGCCCTGTCCTCCTAGTAATTCATTTTATCGATAATATCGTGGTATGTGATCGAAAAATTGTATGAGAATTCAGAATTTTTAACCCTGGATAAAATCACGTGCAGCGGTGCTACAGCTTTGGTGCCATATTAAAAAATGCTTACGAGGACAAGCTCTGTCTTCTTAGAAATTCATTTAATCGATAATATCGTGGTATGTGATCGAAAAATGTATGAAAATTCAGAATTTTTAACCCTGGATAAAATCATATGCAGCGGTGATACAGCTTTGGTGCCATATTAAGAAATGCTTAGGAGGACAAGCTCTGCCAGAATATAACATTTTTTTTGGTTGGCCGGCACTTTCGAGTTTGGACCAAAATGGATGATGTCCTTTACAAAATTATCTGTTAAATAACAAAAAATAAAACTATTAAAGGTACAAATATTGGGTACAGTGGGAGCAAATGAGATCAAAATTAATACAAAATTAAAATATAAACATAACAAATAATCACAGCTATCAGATAATAATGACATAAAAAATTCAAGATTATATGATATATTATCTTATCTTAAGTTTATACCTTCATACCTTAGCAAATTAGATTAAAAATCTTAAACTAAACGTTTTCCCAAACGTTAAGATTATTTAAGAGGAAAGGGAGACGTTTGAAAATTCGGTTTTTGAAAAAAGTATTGCTGTCGCTCTAATTCCCCCCGCACTCAAATTCGTGCGATAAGGACAACTGCAGCTCAGACCGAAAAACTGACGAAAAATCGAGGTTTGGCTCTCGTCTATTTTCTCCCCCAATTCTCAACCAATTTCAAAGATATTTTATATACTGCATGAGAAAAGAATAATCTGTGCCTCTATTTTTTCCTTTTTTCGATTATTGTTGTCAAATTTAGGGTCTCAAAACTAGGGTCAATATAAGCACTTTTTAGAAGGTTCTAGTTCCTTTAAATAAAACTTATCTTAAAAAAGGAAAAAAATAGGAGCATAGAGCTAGTTCCTATTTATATTACTGCAAAAAATCCCTAAGTTCAGAAACCAGTGAGAAAACAGACGAGAGCGTTTGAATGGAAAAAAATCCGCTCCCCTTTCCTCTTAATTTACTTCTTATTGTTTTGAAATCGACTTATCAAATATCAAAGTTAATCCGAGCTTCATCCTTAAGTACCAATTCTTGGTTCCCTTCGATTCTGAGAAGCAATCTAGCGGTATTAGCGGTGACCTGGCTTGCCAAGAATAATGCAAATCTTACCGGCTGCAGCTTTACGTAGGCAGTTGTCTCATTGCGAGCGAGAAAACGTCTAACTAGCGACTATTTTATCGCTCAAGAAACGTACAACAAGATGTAGATCCTGTGTAAACGAAGTAGATGCATATATAAGTGTCTCTTGACAAGGATGACGATGAGTTTTTTGACGCGTGTTAGTTTTATTTATTTATATAAGATTTAATTTTAGTCTTTGTTTGTTCTTGTAATAGATTTAAGTATTGAATTGTAAATAAAAAGTGTCTCTAAGATGGATATATAAATGTGTATACTCGCTGACTGTGCACATTAACATTTCTTTCTTGCGGCGACAAGAACTGTAAAAAATATACCCGCTGAGCGATACTCGCTCTACTCGTTACTCGCTCATCGCCCGCAATGGGACAAGTGCCTTACCGAGATAAATCAGGCCACGGTCATTTAGCTCAGCATAAAACTAATAGGTATTACATCGATGAATCTATTCAAATAAATCTCACAATTGAAAAGTTTTCTTTACTTCTAAAGGCATTGTAAGTCAAAGAACCAGTTGGTTAAAATACGAATAATTTTTGCGATGGTTGAACTTCAATAAAAATCGCTCAAGATGAAATTACACGGTTCAATCAAATTGAATCACTTTGGTTGAATAGAGCAGAAATGAAAGGAATGCTGTTTACACGGTATCTAGAAAATGAACTGTTTAACACATATTCTTCGAAAGATGTCGTCGAATGAGGTCGTACGTTTAGGAGTTGTAATAATATGTGATCATTTAATAAAATAATTATCGAAAATGAAGCTAAGGAAACGCCGTCGTTGGTGGGTGCGATCATGGGTATTAAGAAGGCAAGCCTTAGGAGCGTCAAACCGTCTATTGAGAGAATTGGCCGAAGAGGATCCAGATGCATACCTCAATCATCTTTGCATGAATGAAGCAAAATATGAATTTGACGACCTCCGTGGTCGAGTGGCGTACGCACCGGTTTCAAGGTGTCGCTAGCTCTGAGGTCCCTGGTTCGATCCCCGGACGGGTCAATGTAGAAAATCACATTTCTACATTGTCTCGGGTCTGGGTGTTTGTGGTACCTTCGTTGTATCTGAATTCCATAACACAAGTGCTTTAGCAACTTACTTTGGGTTCAGTACAATGTATGTGATGTTGTCCGCATTTATTTATTTATTTATTTATGATGAACTTCTTACAATGGTTACACCATTAATTCAGAAAGAAAATACTATGATGAGGGATGCTTTGCCCAAAAGAGTGAAATTGCAAATCATTCTCAGACATCTTGCTACTGGGGATTGTTTTGGATCATTGGAAACATTATACAGAGTACCGAGATTCTTCTTTCCATTTGAAAACCATTTCGTAGGTATGTAGTTAGTAGGTATGTACGTATTGTCCAAAAATACGCCCTTCCTCGACACTGCGGCGCGCACGACTGACTGTAAAAGTGAATCGTTCAATTCTTGTGTTTACACATTCATTTCTCATTCATCCGCGTTGAAGATTGAACGCTAAAAGTGAAAATATTGAGCATGTTCAATTCTTTCAACGCCGTAGAACGACAACATTCAATGATATTGAATGATTCAATTAAAAGTTTACATGGATCAATTTGGTTGCTTCATCCAAATTGAAAGACAAAAGTGAACCGTGTGTTCACCTTTATTGAAATGTGTATCAACATTTTTTCGTATGCTTTTAACGTATAGTAAACAGTATCAAAGGAGTATGCATACATATAAAAAACACTTTACCAAAAAATGAGAAAGCGTATAATATTCAGTACTTACAAAAGTTTCTCAGGTGGTTTTCAAAACCCATCCTGTGAAAAATTTGCAGTATTTTTGTAATAAACGCCGAGCGAAACCTAACGGATGAAAGTGAAGTGCCTGTACTATGAGTTACAAGAAGACTCGCTACTGTGTGAGTGAGACGCCGCTTCCCGCGTGTATCACGCCGTCTCGCTCCCACAAGAGTGAGAGTATTACTTAAGTGCTTATAGTACAGGTTTTGTTCTCGAAGCGTGAACTGAAAAGTTCCGCGTAAAATAAATAAAAAGGATTTCCGTTTCACCATTTCTAGGTTGAAATAAATCGGTTCGACATCAGAACGGTAGAAAGTAAATAAAGTTATTTGATCAAAAGGCATGTTTACTCCGTGTCGTTTTATTTGCAGTTTTAATACTTTTGCTTCGATCTTTTTTATACGTTTCATGAAGCTGTAAAATTGAACATTTTGTAAAGCGTTTTCTATATTTTTGTATGACATTGTTTTTATAGTAGATTTGGTTTAGGAAACTAGTGATTCTGTGACTTCTATGAAGTAACTGAGGTTATTTTGTCATGGAGAATCTCATTAAATAAACATATATCTTTGAGTTAATCTTTTCCAAGAGATTACTCTTCTTTTACGTAGAGCGGTGTTTGGATTTATCTTTAGACGATATTATTATCTTCATACATTATTTAATATCAAAATCATTTAATCATCAATTTTAATAATCATTCGGAAATATTCAGTATTTCCGAATTTCCCGGGAATCGAACAAAAACTATAATAATGTCAACAAACCTCGTAATCACGTAAACATCACAAAAGAGATCATCAATGACTGGCATTTAGGACAATTGCTTGGGCCCGAGTCCGCTATTTTAAGTCAGTGAGTGGTGGGTTAAAAAATGTTCCAGTGTTCTTGTTATTGTACCTAATTTTCGTTTTAGTTTATTGACAAATGTACACCTACTTGCCACTGTTGTCATTGTAGGATTGCAAGGGACTGTTCTTATCTGAATACGAAAATTAGGCCCAAAAACAAGCACACTGGAACGTTTATTAACCCGCTACTCACTGACTTAAAATAGCGGACTCGGGCCCCTGATAACTTTCTAAATATTGAACATATCTTCATAAATAATTATTTATAGGTTAAGAACCATCAAATGAAGAAAGACAAACATTTAAACGTAAAACTTTGATTTAATCGGGTTTAAATAATTGATTTACATAAATGTGAGATAAATCTACCTAACTCTGTATCTCTGTATATAGGTACTATCACCTTCACAGTAGGAATGATGACATTTTTTTTTCTACACTAATATTATAAAGAGGAAAGATTTGATTGTTTGTTTGTTTGTTTGTTTGTTTGAATTGAATAGGCTCCGAAAGTACTTGACCGATTTGTAAAATTCTTTCACTGTTGGGAAGCTACATTATTTCCGGTGAACATAGGCTATTTTAAATTTTCAAAAAAGTTAGGGATCCATACTAAAACTCCAATAATGTAACCCAAGGTGTGAAAAAATTACCAAAAAAACTTTCTTACATCGCGTGCGCTGCGAAAACTATTGGTTATAGAACAAAATAATGTACTACGTTTTTGTAGAACATATAATTATCTAGAAAAAATATCGCGACAGCATATGTCTAACTATTATGGTTATGTCACAATAAGTGTCTTTTTCATTTTTTTAAATTTATATTAATGCTACCGCTCTAAAAGCTCTTTTATTTATACTTTGGAATTAATCCATATCAAAATAAATGACTTCATATTTAAGTCTGCTTTAATACCATTGTATGACTTTTTGAATTATTCAATTTGGACATTCCATTCAAAAGATATCACAAGTTTAAAAATGTAAGTTATTTAAAAAATTGCTCACGCCGGCCGCTCGGTTAGACGGCACCATAATAATAATATAAGCGAATTGATAATAATAGCAATTTAGCCTTTCGGGAATAAAAATTGTTTGTTAATGTTTATTATTCCATAGTAAGTTTACTATTAAAAAATTAGTAAAGGAACTAACGACGTAACGGGGTTAAAGAGGTAGTACGAGATAGGTAACAAAGTAACTGTAAAGACATCGGGAACGGAATATAGGTATTAACGCGGGTGAAACCGCGGGGCACAGCTAGTTATTTATATGTCCATCTTTTCGATAATATAAAAATATTAGACACGTATCGTTTTCAAGGTGTCACCATCTCTGAGGTCCCGGGTTCGATCCCCGGACGGGTCAATGTAGAAAACCACTTTTCTACATTGTCTCGGTTCTGGGTGTTTGTGGAACCTTCGTTGACTCTGAGTTCCATAACACTAGTGCTTTAGCTACTTACTTTGGGTTCAGAGCAATGTATGTGATGTTTGGATTTATTATTATCTTTTCGTTTGTCCCGTAAAGAAAAAATTATGAAGATACAGTGAGTAGAAATCATGCGTGACGTCACGTCTAAGCAAAAATTGTAAGCATAAGCGTAAGCATAATGGCTGTATGAAGTAAATTCGTTTACTGGTTCCGATATTATTAGGGTTTTTTTATACAATTTTAAAGAAAAAACAAGATCATACTCAAGGTTCATACCCTGATAGGCTCACTCTGTTTCTTTTAATAATATTTTTACGACAAACCTAGTTGATACTGTGCTTAAGATTCATACCCTGATAGGCTCACTCTGTTTCTTATCTATCCTCTATGGTTCAGTTCGCTCTATAATTTTCCCCGTAATTGGCTCGGATGTATAGAGCCTTCGTTATATGCCTTAGGCGTTATTCAATAACCTGTAATGTAGCCTGACTTAGTATAATCCAGGTTACAAACAAGCTAGTTAGGTATATTATCGGGAAGTCGACTGGATAATTACATTTAATTACTGCCAACAAAGGGTTGACGTTTGGTTATAGATACAGACGGCCAATTTAATTAAGTACTATTATGTGTAGCTGTAGGTATATATTGTAACTAATTGGGATGCTGATATTTTTTTTAACCGACTTCAAAAAAGGAGGAGGTACTCAATTCGACTGTATTTTTTTTTATGTTTGTTACCACTTAACTTTTGACTGGGTGAACCGATTTTGATGATTCTTTTTTTATTTGAAAGATGGTGCTTTTCGTGTAGTCCCATTATTTTGGTCCATTTTTTGACAGTGGGATCCATAAGAAATAAATATAAGAATTATTTTGAAGTCGGTTTTTTTTTTGTGCAAATTAATATATTTTGATTTTATGTTTAATTTTGTTTACATTTTGATGTTTTTTTTTGGTGTAGGTACCTAGTTATGAATTGTTATTTTTTTTTATTCTAGAGTTCCGTACCCAAGGGGTACAAACGGGACCCTATTACTAAGACTTCGCTGTCCGTCCGTCCGTCTGTCTATCACTAGGCTGTATCTTAAGAACCACGATAGCTACACAGTTAAAATTTTCAGAAATTATGTATCTATTACCGCTATAACAATAAAGAGCAAAATTGAAATAAAAAAAATTTAGGGTCGCTATTCCGACTCGCACTTGGCCGGTTTATTTAGAATTATATTTTTTTTAAACTTGCTACGACCTGAAATGTCGCATGACGTCACGATTTCGGACGTTTTGTACAAGATCGTGACGTCATAAGCCCTGTCTCTAATTTGTGATTCGCTTCGATTAGATAGTATTTAGACTAAGTAGACTTTTACTGTCCATACCCTATCAACAAGCCATTTGTTTGACGACCTCCGTGGTCGAGTGGCGTACGCACCGGTTTCAAGGTGTCGCTAGCTCTGAGGTCCCGGGTTCGATCCCCGAACGGGTCAATGTAGAAACCAACTTTTCTACATTGCCTCGGGTCTGGGTGTTTGTGGTACCTTTGTTGTTTCTGAATTCCATAACACAAGTGCTTTAGCTACTTACTTTGGGTTCAGAGCAATGTATGTGATGTTGTCCGCATTTATTTATTTATTATTTATTTATTTACATATTTAATTTTGTCGACAAATAATCTCTATTTATTTAAAAGAATAAACATAACATACCATACCATCACGCCTGTATCCCCGAAGGGTTAGGCAGAGGTGTACCAATGTACACCCACAGTTCGCCGGTATGTTTAGGTCCCATGTAATAGGGGGCGAGCCCATTGCCACTAACCGGGCACAAATCCAAACTCCGACCTGCTACTGAGAATTTCATAGAAAAACCCAATAACACCGTGGTCGACTTGGGAATCGAACCCAAGACCTCTAGCGTAGCAGTCGCGCTTAGCACCACTAGGCCAACGAGGCAGTCAAAGTCGCAGGCAGTAAAATAATATTTAAAATTAAATACCTATTATACCTAGTTCCCTTATAATAATAAACTATCTTAACATATAATATTAGATATCAATACAACTATTTCTACGTCTTAAGCTTATGGCAACACCTTTGTAAAGTATTCTGGGAACCTCTAATCTAAGAGTTGCCAGGATACTATTTAATTCTCCTTTGTCGAGTTTTTGTATTATCATTGGTGTCTGGTTCAAACGTTTTAAGATTTCTAAGAGAAACAAAATTAAAAATTAAATAATACTTTAGAAGCTATAAAAATAATTATTTTGTTATAATTCAATATTTTCATATACTCGGCTCGTAGCTAAGTGTAAGCCGTAAGGTTTGACCGATAATACAGGTTAAGCCGCGCTCGCCGGGGTTGGTCCGTGGATGGGTGACCATTTCCGAACATATCGCGACCCCTCCGTGCCTCGGATAGCAGGTTAAGCCGTAGGTACCGACTGTCATACTATGATCTTTGGCAGTCGTTAAATCAATTCTGACAACCAGTCTTACTATGGCATACTGATTTTACCAGTAAAATGGGTTGTGGAGGTCAGATAGGCAGTCGCTCCATGTAAAATACGGTATTCAGCTGAATCGGGTAAGACTGGTAACCGACCCCAACAAAGTTGGGAAAAGGCTCGGGAGATGATGAATTCAATATTTTCATTTATATATAACGATCATTCTACTTCTGTTTGAAAACAAAATGTCCTGCTTTCATTTAAAATCAAAACAATCAAATCACTCCAGGAACGCGACGTTGCCAGCCCGCGCGGCAATATGTAAATATTATTGACTTGAGGTATTAAACAAAAGACACGTCACTGACGTCATGCCGAAAATGAAAGAGATAGATCAATAATAAGAACGAGAAAGGTGGATCAAGTCCAGAAACTACTGTTAACGAAAGATTGATCTAAAATGCACTGTATTTGTTAAAACGTAAGATTGACTTTCCCTAATTGATAAAGCGACGTTGCCGTCTTAAGACAGACCAAACAAAAGACACGCCAGTGACGTCATGCCCAAAATGAAAGAGAAAGATATATACATAAGATAGAGACAGACAACAGTACTAATAATATTTTAAAACGTTCAAATATCTAGTGAGTTCGAAAAAAAATAAAATAATATTTTGTTACAGTATTTATGACGGGCAAAAAATCAATATTTAAATTAAATGCCACATTTTAAAACGGAGTACTTTTGTCTTTATTGCACAAGTAATAAGGTTTATTTTAAAACAAACATTTATACTGAATTTAAAAAGGAATTTCTTATCAATATTATTTAATTTTTAAGAGAATTTTCTCAATGATAATTTAAATACACTTTTGAAGATAAATATTTTGCAAACGTAATTGAACTTTATGGTAAAGGATTAGAGCTTAAAATGCTTAAATCGAAAATAAAATTATTTTCATTCAAAACTGTGTACGTGTGTAATTTATTGTGAATGCTTTTGTGCCAGAACTACAAAAATTCAAAGGTTTCTACGAATTGACAACCATTATTGTTTTTCGAAGTTGGTAATAAGTCCAATTTAATTAATACGTCTTACTTTAATATATTTTAAACAAAACCGAAGTAAGTATTAGTTAGTTTCTGATGTATCAAAAAAAAAAAACGTTTACTTAGTCGTTTATTTACAAGACGGTAATTAAGTTTTTAGCTTCGAAAATTGGAATTATTACTAAAATATCGTTTATAGGTGAGTAAATAGGTAAATAAGGTCAGGGGCCGTACCATGGTCTCTTAAAGCAGTAATGTTGCGGTCGTGGAAGCGAGACAGCGCACTACATGCGCATAGCGCTGTCCCGCTTACTCAACCGCAATAGTCCTGTTTTAAGAACTCATGGTAAAGCCCCTGTTGCTTTTATATTGAGTGGCTCTTTGCGAAAAAAAAGTCGATAAAATTAAAAATACCTACAAGATATATTAAATAATTAATTCGACGACCTCCGTGGTCGAGTGGCGTACGCACCGGTTTCAAGGTGTCGCTAGCTCTGAGGTCCCGGGTTCGATCCCCGGACGTGTCAATGTAGAAACCAACTTTTCTACATTGCCTCGGGTCTGGGTGTTTGTGGTACCTTCGTTGTATCTGAACTCCATAACACAAGTGCTTTAGCTACTTACTTTGGGTTCAGAACAATGTATGTGATGTTGTCCGCATTTATTTAATTAATATAACGAAAAAAAACTTGCTCTCCGTGTGAAATAGTAAAGAAAAAACAGCGGAATACAAAAAAAAATATATTTTAAAATTGACTCAAACAAAGTGCATTTTACTTAAAGATGTTTCTTAAAACAATATTTACTATCAAATCTTAATCTTAATATATATAAATCTCGTGTCACAATGTTTGTCCTCAATGGACTCCTAAACCACTTAACCGATTATAATAAAATTCGCACACCATGTGCAGTTCGATCCAACTTGAGAGATAGGATAGTTTAAATCTCAAATTATAGTCGCAATTTTAAGAAATTGACGCGGACGAAGTCGCGGGAATCAGCTAGTATATTATAAAACTATACTAAAGCCAAAACGGAAAGAGAATTAAACGTTATTACTAATTACGCTATTATCAACTTTGACAACAGTTCATTTTAGAATAACATTTACCGAAAAGGGCCTAAAAGTAATTTGAATGTGATGGAAACTGAACTGTTAGTCATTGAATTAAGGTTCAGAATCCCAAAGCACGTTCATTATTTCTTTAAAGTGGCTGTTGTATAGTATAAAACAAAATGTTATTGGAAATGAGTCTTTATTTTCACATTTTCTCGAGTGCTCTTCGATCTTCACTATAAGTTTTCCCCTGTATTTGTTTGTTAAGAGGAAGAAGTGGAACATATTGTGAGAGCACAATACGTCGCTTTAGCCCCTTTACTAGCCTTTGTAGTAAAATTCTACTTTGTATAGAAAGCAGGTAATTTGCTTCAACATTATTTTCATAACAAGGTTCGAGTTTACTGTAGTTTAAAATTGCTTAAAATTGTCGTTTTATGTATTAGTACGGGAGCTAGCAACGTTTGGAAAGTAAGAATTTCAGGTCAGCTGATTTTGTGATATGCCGTCCTTCTTGCTCTTTCGGTTAGAGTCTGGGCTATCTGGCTGGCGGTAGCGGTTGCGTTCATTAGTGCGCATCCTACCTGTCCAAGTAATAATCCTGTATTTTAAAAACATTTTAAGAGGCGTAATTTTTATTTTTTTGTTTTTAAATAAGTCTACCTGATATACTTCTTTTATTGCCAGACTCTAACCGAAAGAGCAAGAAGGACGACATATCACAAAATCAGCTGACTTTAAATTCTTTCTCGAAAACATTGCTAGCTCCTATACTATATTTTCTTGCTTGAAATGTTTCAAAGCTTTGTGTACTATCATATAATTCTATCATACTTATACAGTGTCAAATTTAAATCTCTTGTTGGAGACGAAAAATAGTCTTAGGTAAATACTTGAATGCAGTTTTTGTTGTTTTGACAAAGACTATACTATCTGCCGAGCTTTTTTACGAATTTTCGATCAGGTCACGTGTCCTGACGAGAGTTTAACATTTTTACCCATTAAAAAAAAAGTGTACAACGCCGCTAAAGAAGTTTTCACTTCAAAAACTTAACCAAGAAGATTGATTTTGATAATAATTAAATGGGACAACCTCCGAGGTACACAAAATCACACAATTTTTTTTTTAATCTTTCGTGGTAATAGATATCGCATAAAATACAAAAAAAAAAAACTTATTTACCAATTGAGAACCTCCGCTTTTTGAAGTCGGTTGAAAACTGAACCTCCATAATTTCATTTGTAATTTAAGTGCAACACAAATGCATTTCAAATTGTCCTCTCAGCGAACACAAGTTATGACGTTTCTCGCAAACAGAGAATAAAATATGAGTGCATTTCAACTGAGAGCAGATAGAGTGTCGCTCGTGTCTGACACACGTGTCGACATTCACGGCACTACCCTTCGACACAGGGGACACAGACACTGACATTGTATCGATTCGATTAACTTTTTATCTGTCGCTCTGCATGTTTATAGTAATACTAGCTGTGGCCTGCGGTTTCACACGCGTGAATACCTAGGTCCCGGTCCCGGTGCCTTTATATTGTTGGGGGCGAAGATGAATCCAACAAATCCATAACTACCGTAACAAAAGTCAGGATTACCTAATATGGTGGTTAAGTATTCTTAAATTTTACAATTTGCCGCGTAATTTTCCAAATTTTTTCTTTCATAAAAACCTTCCTCTGACAATGTCAAACACAACAAAAAATAATTAGCGAAATCGGTACAGCCGTTCACGCGTGATGCCGTGACCAAGGGAAATAGCGATTCATTTTTATGTATATAGATTATATAACGAACTTCAATAAATACGCAAATTGAAGAAGCTCCGATTTTAATGATTATTTTTTATTTAAAGCTGGTGCTTCTCATGTGGTCCACTTCTGATAATGATATTCGATAATGATAATGGTAAACCATATAAGCGAAAATATATTTAATAATATATACAACTAGCTGTACCCGGCATGCGTTGCAATGCAATTTTTTCTACCTAGCACCTGCCTCCTACCTACTACCTACCTACTACTACTTAGGGTATGAAAAATAGATAGAAGCCGATTCTCAGACCTACTGAATATGCATATAAAATTCCATAAATATCAGTATTTTCGGAGGAGTATGGTAACTAACATTGTGACACGAGAATTTTATATATAAGATATATTGACCATATATTTTGAAGTCGTTTTGAATTATTGTATTTCTAGGAATACAACGTGAGGATATCTGGATTCCAAAATTGGGATCTGAAATCGTCAATATGCAATGAGAGATCAATGCTCGTGCCTTCTCTATACGGGAAGAGGCGTGTGCCCAGCAGTGGGACGTTTATAGGCTGGTACTTTTTTTGCGGGCTATCCTCAGTAATGAAATTCACAGCCCACAGGTCCAACACGCAGCGGCCTTGTTGAGAACTTTACTCTAAGATGCAATGTGGTATCTACTCGGAGCTATCCACGTCCGTTCTATGGGAGAACAGACATGGACGGCCCGAGGTAGATCCAGGATTATTCTAAATGTCATGGGCTATAGAATGCATGGGCGATTGGGACGTGTTAGGTTCTTATGAGAAATATTTTTTTTAAACCGAGTTGGATTAATTCCTTGAACATAAACGGAAAACTATACCACCTGTCTTTCAATACATGTATATTAAATTAAATAGGCAGGTGGACTTATTATAATTTATGATTGTATGTCCATCTGAGGGGCTCGTGGCTAAGTGTAAGCCGTAGGGTTTGACTGATAATACAGGTTAAGCCGCGCTCGCCGCGGTTGGTCCGTTTATGGGTGACCATTTATAACATACCGAGACCCCTCCGTGTTTCGGAAAGCACGTTAAACAGTAGTTTCCGGCTGTCATACAAAGATCTTTGGCAGTCGATAAGTCAATTCTGACAACCAGTCTTACTATGGGATACTGTGTTCCCCAGTAAAATGGGTTGTGGAGGTCAGATAGGCAGTCGCTCCATGTAAAATACGGTGTTCAGCTGAATCCGGTAAGACTGGTAGCCGACCCCAACATAGTTTGGGAAACAGGCTAGGCAGATGATTGTATGTCCATCTCGTTACCAGAGGAGTAACGAGACAATTAGTTCTAGCTTGCTTGAGCGCCCGGACCCGCTCGCGCCCGCCTTCGCGCCGCTCTCATTAACTCGCGCTCTCACTCATGTTAACTTCACTAACGACCACTTAGCTTGTAATGATCGTGTGACGAACGATATTCTTGTTACATGTAGTTATAACTTGTAAGGAAATAAAAGTCAGATACTTGAGAATATTCAAGCAGCTGTCAAATTGGAGTAAATAGAATAGGGATGATGACTAATTTTTATTTTTATGTCCATCTTTTAGATAAGAAAAAAATATTAGACACGTATTTTTTGTTTAGTCACGTAAACAAAGAATTACGAAGATACAGCGAGTACAATTCTTGCGTGACGTCACGTTTGAGTACAAATTGTACCTAGCCGTGACGTCACAAGCCCCCACTCCTGAACTTTACAGTGGTTTATCTTCGTATTTTGTAATTTATTTGAGATCTATTATATTTTCATTATCTAAATGGCGGACTAAATAAATTTTGACTTTTCATACCTAGTCATCTACCCTATTGTATCGGAAATGCGATGTCATATTTAAAATATTGC
Source organism: Autographa pulchrina (assembly GCA_905475315.1). NCBI lineage: Eukaryota > Metazoa > Arthropoda > Insecta > Lepidoptera > Noctuidae > Autographa > Autographa pulchrina. Next base: position 4,443,778 of record FR997762.1, on the reverse strand, counting down.
TTCTGGCTATAAAAATAAAAAGTTGTCTTCAAGCAAAACACAGTAAAATTATCATAGTTGATCAAAATTTAGTAGCAAATGCTTAAACATCCGATAGGCAGTGTTAAAATAAGTACTTTAGAAAAAAAATTACCATGTATCGCGACTCTCCACGGTAGTGTGAGAAGAAGCATTTTGAGAGTCGGTATTCATTTGAAAATACACCTTATATTTAAGACCTAAAGTTTAAATTTACTTGATGTTGTGTTCCAGAAATTTGATTATCATCTTGATAACGATTTTTCGACTCTATTTTATGTGGAGTAGTTAGTAATGTCGAAAATGACATGTTGTTAGTGCGGTGAAAAATCTCTAAAAGTGGAATAATTTGAGACCGACAAAAAGCGTAACATACTGACGTAATAAGATCTTGACACGTTTATGATAATTTTTTGTTGTTGAAATAATAATAATAATAATAATATCCTGGGACAACTCACACACGGTTATCTGATCCCAAGCTAAGCAGAGCTTGTGTTATGATAACCAGACAACTGATAAACTTACTTATATATTTCTAAATACATACATATTATAGATAAATTACACCCAGACACCAGAACACCAGAACAAATGATCATGCTCATCACACAACATTTGTCCTGGGCGGGAATCGAACCCACGACCTCCGGTATAGCAGTCAGGGTCACTAACCACTAGACCAACAGGCCCGCCCGAAATGATACGAGAAATTGAATATCAATTATTAAATGATCTTATTTCTAGCTGAAATTTTGTAAACTGACTCTATACCAGATGTACTCTTCACCCCTTTTGGATAGATATACCCTTTCGGTAACACCCTGTATAGCTAAGTTTCTTCAAACTTCATTCAACCAGTTTTAAAATCAAGTCAACTTTCAAAATATCATTTGCGCAATAGAAATTCTTCCCCTCTTTATTTCTTTTAGATTCCTATTTAAACTGGCATCGCTTCGAAGTGGTTTCCTTTTCCTGATATAAATTCATTCCAGCCGAGTGCAGTATTGCAATATGAGCGAGCCGGTAACGTGCGAGGAAATCGTTTTTCCTAGAATATACGAATATAGAAATAAATCTAGTCTGGAATATCAAAGGCACGTTGAAGGTAGGTTATTGAAAACGTTTCCAGCCATTTTATGGTTTCCTTTTAAGTAAATACTTCAAGGTATGATAGAAGTTCCGATGTCAGACATTTTTATCTCTGAATGCTTTCATATTTTGTGTGGAGATTTCGGTCTGTTTTTTTTTGTATGTTTTGTTAGTTTATGAAACCAATTTATTCAACCTACATACAGAGATTTTTCCATTAGGTATCTATACTTATAATAAATCTGTAGAAGTGAAAATTCTGTACATTGAAAATATAAAAATAATAGGTGTTACTAGACCGACACCGAACCCAAAAGGGTGAAAAGAAATTTTTTTGCCTGTCTTTCTGTCTGTTCGTTTGTTCAGGTATCACGCAAAAACTACCGGTTCGATTACGATGAAACTTGGTATAATTATTCTTTATTATCCTGGGCACCACACTGGGTCGTTTTTATCCCGGAAAAGTATAAACAATAAAAAACAAACTTAATTTTGCGGTTAAAAACTCATTGATAAGTTTCGTCATCCACGCGAACGAAGTCGCAGGCACAGCTAGTGTTATAAATAAAATTGATATGTCTACTTTTAATTTCTATGTGATATGTGCTCGAAGCCTTGGCCAGCTTTTTTACAGAATCAGATTGTGAGACTATCATGGGTATTAAGAGGAAGGGAGAGATTGTGTCCATCAGTTTAGGACATATCATGCCACAGGCAGCTTTATCAACCATATAACACTCCCCTTTTTGTGCTGGAGGTTAACAGAACATATATTTCTCACAATATATAATATATCAGTTAATAAAAGCCGTTAAAAAGATCTGTTATAAATACAGATAATATCAATATTTTTTTTTAAGAAAAATTAAATGTTTTTGCCAATAATAATACTTAGTATTTCATCCAAAGATCCGGTATTCTGTAACATAAAGGTTTTGTGTCAAAGCCTCAATAGGGACCAAAGACATCGTATTAGATATATTAAGTTTGTTTTTTTTCTATTTATGACAATTACTTATATAGTTTAATAGAGGAGTTAAGAGGGGCTCGTGGCTAAGTGTAAGCCGTACGGTTTGACCGATAATACAGGTTAAGCCGCACTCGCCGCGGTTGGTCCGTGGATGGGTGACCATTTATAACATACCGAGACCCCTCCGTGTTTCGGAAAGCACGTTAAAACAGTAGGTCCCGGCTGTCATACATAGATCTTTGGCAGTCGTTAAGTCAATTCTGACAACCAGTCTTACTATGGGATACTGTGTTTCCCCGTAAAATGGGTTGTGGAGGTCAGATAGGCAGTCGCTCCATGTAAAATACGGTATTCAGCTGAATCCGGTAAGACTGGTAGCCGACCCCAACATAGTTAGGAAAAGGCTCGGGAGATGATGACTTACATAGTTTAATAGTTTTTCGAAGTGATCGAGCTTTTAAAGTTATGATACCTATGACCTCCTTGGTCCAGTGGCGTAGATATCAGTATACAAGGCGTCTAGCTCTGAGGTTCCGGGTTCGATTATCGGACGGGTCAATGTAGAAATCACTTTTCTACATTGTTGCCGGTCTGAGTGTTTGTGGTACTCTCTATGTCTCTGATTTCAAAACACAAGTGCTTTAGGAGCTTCAGTTTATTCGTTTTTCAATTTCGTACTAATATTATGCCGTCTGCTAGTTTCTAAAGAAGCCTTTTTTTTAAATTAAGTTTATTACAAATCATTATTTTGTAGCACGGCAACAGCCAAAACGTAGACAAATAAAGATTCAACTGCTAATTGAGTGACAACTTTCAAAATGATCTTTAATTATTGAAAACATAATACCTGAAACATTTAAACAACTACAACAATCAGTCACAATTAATAAAATGTGCATGTCAGTGGTCGGTCAGTGTACTTGTCATGGTGCCTAATTTTCGTATTCAAATAAGCCTACAAAAATCTCATTGAACTCTCGAAGAGAATGATCGTAATGATCTATTAATGATCGTAATGACAGTTATCAGAATGCCTATTTTAGTATCGTAAATATGACCCAATGAAGCAGGTTATTCAGGTGATTCAAGCAACTCTTAAATAGCTGAATCGAGCCCCTGAACGGCCTCTTTGACCCCAAACATTTAATGAATCCCTTTATCGAGACAAACGCAGCGTTAATAGGGTTACGTTGCAGTCCGAATCGTACTTAATGGATTGCGATCGTACGAGCGATATGTGCGATTTTGTCGTACAATTAAAATAACTAAGTATCTAAACTTTTACTGTAATAACTATAAATAAGAAAGGTTAAGAAACATCGGATTTTTATTTAGAAAATACTCTAAGCTCTAAGCTTAGAAAATACACGATCACGTCGCCTTTCTAACAAACATCACCATAATCGGTTCATTCCTAAAGGAGCTACGATGCCAATACAAACACAAAAATACAAAGTTAGACAATAGTCCAGTCAAAATAGACAAAAAAACCTTGTAAGTTTGCATTAATTCGCATAGAGCTGAAAATTGGTGGAGGTCTCAAGTACACCATTATAAATGAAATATCAAAAAACCCCAAAAATCCGACTTGTGCAAAAATAATTACACAAGGTCAAATGTCAATAATATCACCTTTTCGCATTTTCCTCATAAATGGCAAGTATTATCGCAAAAATAGGTCAGACAAAAGTTGTAGATCATGCAATTATCTACAAAATTGTCTCAATACTTTTTCCCTATGGATCACCTTTCCGGAGATATCGTGATGACAAGGATTGAAGAATATATGTATCATAGTCATATTCTACATCATATGCACACATTTCCGCACCACCTATGAGGTAGTGTACGAGGCGCATTTTTAGGGTTCCTTATACATTTAAAAAAACTACATTTTTTAACAAACAGATTTTGTTTTCATATTTCATACGAAAAATATGACCTATATCTACAACTATATAGGTTACAGAAACAACTGCAATTGTTATTTCAACCAACGCAAAAACATTCGCATAGCAATCGTATTTTTCCGGTAACAATATAGAACATCGAGAATTTACAAAAAAAAAACAACGAAAATGAAAAATATTCGAGTTTCCCAGCTACAGTAATTCGAGAATAAAAACAAGTGTAAAGTAAAAAAAACAATCATTCGTCATTCAATTTCCAATAATCGTTTTCATTTCATTCATTTCATTCAATTTAAACAAAACAATGAGGTATTCACGAAATACAACGTAATGGAAAAACAACAAAAACATCTGCATTTTTAACTGAAAAGCGACTGAAAATTGGATATTACTGAACAATTTTAGTTGCAGTTGCGCGAAAAACAATGATGAAAATTGTTCCTGGCATCACGAACGCTTCTTTGAAACGTAATTTAAAACGGCAAATACAAAGAGAAGCTATTTAAATTGAATACACTACAATGCACTGGCTTTTACTGCACCTCGATGCAATCGATCTAGGGTTTTAGTATATACTAGCTGTGCCTGCGACTTCGTTCGCGTGGATGACAAACTTATCAATGAGTTTTTAACCGCAAAATTAAGTTTTTTTTTTATTGTTTATACTTTTCCGGGATAAAAACTACCCAGTGTGGTGCCCAGGATAATAAAGAATAATGATACCAAGTTTCATCGTAATCGAACCGGTAGTTTTTGCGTGATACCTGAACAAACAGACAGACAGACAGGCAAAAATTTTTTTTTTCACCCTTTTGGTTTCGTTGTTGGTCTAGTTACACCCCCCGCCATTTATTTTTTTGATATTTTCAATGTACAGAATTTTCACTTCTACAGATTTATTATAAGTATAGATTATTATGCATTATAATTAAGCAAATTTTTAAACTTTGTCACAATAAAAAATACCTACTTAATTTTAACATTTAAAACATTATGGTATCTTAAAAGGAATAATAATAAAATTTAACCTAATAGATATTGCAGTGCCAAATACTCATAATATGCAGACAACCATAGCCTAGAAATTATCTAAATACACTGAGCTGAGGGATGAAATCACACGAACTTGGCATCTGCAGACAGTTACAATAGTCCCCGTAGTGCTGTCCGCTACAGGAGTATTACCAAAATTACTACACCAGTCACTTAACACTTTAAACTTACCTTCGAACACCTACCACCTAATGCAGAAGGCAGCAATTTTAAATACATGCAGACTGGTAAGAAAGTTCCTTCAATGTGAGCCAGACAATTCGCTTTTTTTTCGCGTTAGTACAGCACCGATAGCGCCCACCTAATTTTTCTATTACTTTGACTGATGAACACTTGGCCTAGGCCCGTGCCATCAGTTTAACCGGTTCGCCGTGAAGAAAAGATGTTTCCAAAAATAATAATTATACTTAAAACTTCTGGGATTCGAAATTGGAACAACAAAACGCATATTGTTATCTTTATTCGTAAAACAGCCAGTCTCTTCATGCCGCGTATCAAAAATAGGTCTTAATTACAACCTCTTTGGATCACTGCAACATCAAATCCGTTTCCATGGTTACCATTTTGTTTGTGTGTCGTTAATGTAAATTACGTATTTAATTTTACCCTATATTTTGATATTCATACAAGAACCATACATTTTAGGCAATCCATCTAAATTTCTACGAGTATAATATTAGATTGCTCTTCATACCACTGATTCTAATAAATCCAAAATTAACTTTTAAACTATCGCGCTGCATGTTTATAGTAATACTAGCTGACCCGACAGACGTTGTCCTGTCTTAACCATAGACTATACACTATTATAAGGAAGTCTTAACTATGAATATTGAATTCCATAATCCATCAATTCTATGTCAAACGTCATAAGGTTACATTAAAAAGGTTAGATTAGAAAAAATTTTATGGGGTGGTTAAGTATTCTTAAATTATCTAATTTTCCGCGCAATTGTTTTTTCTTTCATAAGAACCTTCTCCTGACAATAACAAACACAACAAAAAAAGAATTAGCGAAATCGGTCCAGCCGTTCACGCGTGATGCCGTGACAAAGGGAAATAGGGATTCATTTTTATATATTTAGATAATTCACGGGAATCAGCGCGTACTTGCATAAATAACTTTTTTTCAAAATTCAAACCTAAATTAAAGCATTGCTATCTCTTTCTAACATATAGCGTGAGAAAAGGATAGGATAGACGGGCATTAATTATCAAAATGTCAAGCTATTAAAAATTAACATCACTGTGCTTTTAGTGCACAAATGAAATGTTAGTTAGACAGATATTTTTCACAAAAATGGACAACTCTAATAGCTGTCTGTCTGTCTGTCTGTCTGTTTTGTATTTTTACCTCCTGCCTAGCTTTACCCAAGCTATATTGGTCGGCTTCCAGTTTTACCGTATTCAGTTGAATACTGAATTATACCCCTATATTATAGAGGGGGTTATAAAAAGATACTACTTACCTACAGAATCAGATATTCTATAATAAAATTGACGTCAAATAAACTAAAAAAATAAACGTAAAAAAAAATACGAATTCGATTTTGATGAAATTGATAAAGGACCGTAGGTATTTTTGAAATCAGTCCACAATGGCCGTAGATGGCCGTAATGTACACAAAAAAAAATAAACAAAATTATTTTCGAAACATTTGTATAAAAAAGTCCTATTAAAAAACTAATAAGTCATGATTACTAATAATATATAACTGCCTCGTTGGCCTAGTGGTTCTAAGCGGGACTGCTACGCTGGAGGGTTCGATTCCCAAGTCGACCAAGGTGTTATTGGGTTTTTCTACGAAATTCTCAGTAGCAGGTCGGTTTGTGCCCGGTTAGTGGCAATAGGCTCGCCCCCTATTACATGGGACCTAAACATGCCGGCGAACTGTGGGTGTACATTGGTACACCTCTGCTGCTACGAAAATGTTAGACATTGAAATAAAACTAAATTACGGATTATCAGCCCGTGACCATGATACCTGCAAAGGTATCGAAACGTCGGGACCTAAAACCGAACTACAAACCGCGATAAAATCCATAAAATTAGTTTTAATAAGTCATAACTTAACCAAAAAAATCAGAATTCACCAATAAAAATACTTATTAAATTCAAAACAAAAATGAAACAAAAAAAAAATTGAATGTAAAAAAATAGCCCTTAAAGAAATAAACCACAATAATGAGTGTGTAATTAAAAATGGCGTGCAATAGAAAAAGGATACATAAAATAGCAGACATTGATTGAAACTAATAACAACACAACGCTTTGACGTGACATCGCGACAATTATTTTAATTATTGCTCTGTCGTCTTTGGAACGGTTTAAGCTATGGCCGTCACTGCAGCTGCCTGGTTCCTTGCACGATTTATTAATATGTCTAATTGGTAGGTATTGATAGAATGTACAGTCAAATACATTTGTGACGTTTGAACAGCGATTTAATTTTTAACCTTACTCAAAAAAGGAGGTAGGACTCAATTCGACTATATTTTTTTTTTATGTTTATTACCACAGCACGTTTCACTGGGTGAACCGATTTTAATGGTTCTTTTTTTATTTGAAAGCTGGTGCTTCCCGTGTGGTCCCATTTTTGACAGTGGGATCCATAAGAAATAAATATAAGACTTATTTTGAAGTCGCTTTTTTTAGTATTATTTAGGTATAGATCTTCTACAACATTACTTTTACTAATTTCGACAAATTCAGCTAAAAACCAGAGTGAGCGCTTTCCTAACTAACTTCTACAAAACATTGAGAATGATAACTGTCAAAGATGACGGTTGACCTTTTAACGAGCTTTCCAAACATAACATATTTTAGAAATACAAAAACTGAATTCAGCAAAAGAAACTATCCTTTTTAACATTGAGAAAGATTACGATTTTAAAGCGATAGTTTTTCGTTATAAAGCTAAGCTAAAAATCGTATCAATAAAAGAAAGCTTAAAAAAAAAAAAAGGTATAACGAAACCCAATCACTCGGGAAGAAGTTCTGCAAAATATTTAAAAAATAAATTCATTTTTTTAATAAAATTAGGTAAGTATGTATTCTTAATTCAAATATAACAGTACTAACCCTCAACTGCAGAAGTCTTTCAAACTGTTCACAATACATTTCAATGCAAAAAAATTTATGTGCAAAAAGCATGTATGGAGATTGGAGGTATACTAAAAACGTATGGGAATGCTATTTGACAGAAATGTTCTACCAACGTTTTGATTACATTTCGTGAAGCTTTAAATTCTTTAGTACATTTGAGATAAAATACTTATAAATATCTCTCATTTTGAGTACACTTTTTGTGTTTTTCGGGACATCGTAACTTACTAACGAATATTAAAAATCATGTTCAGTTTGCGTTAAGAATATATTTATTACTATTGGGTACCGTATAATTTCTAATGTCACTTTGTATTGTTGTATTCGCACTGTACTATAATTATTAACTGTTGTAATATTAATATATTGCCAACGTTTCACTGTATTTCTCCGTATTTTACAATTTCAATACCATTTTCGAATCGGATTTCCACGGGCCGGCCTTCGGAGGCCATATTTGATTGCAACGTTAATATTGTACTTGATTAAACTGTGTAGTGTAGTACATCGATGCCAGTCTGATCACACAGTTCGGTGTAACAGGTCGCGCGAAATAGGGTTAAAGGAATAAAAATAAATTTATTTCCAAAGTATTCCAGTTTCAAAAAAAATCGTGAAATCTTATAGTGGTTTGTGGTTAATTAATTTCTTTTTAAATTTGACGCCATATTAATACATCTTTTGTTTTTAGGTTTTTAAAATATTTTGAAATTCGAGTTTGGTGTTTCGAAATAGAATTGAATATTGCTGAGATTAAAATGTACGTATTACCTTTTATTATTATTATTAGGTAAAATATCTTGTGCCCATTTTGGTACAGCTGTTTAATATGTAGTATTTTAAACATTTTAATTATATTTTGATCCGAGCGGTAAATAATTACAGATAACCTTTTGATAAGGTAACTTCTTTGTCTCATAACCTACATTTATATTTTTTTCGCAACAAGAGTGAATCATACAAATCACTAACAAAATATGGGTTATCATTAAAATGTGTTTTCTATATTATTATAAAAAGTGAAACCGTTTTTTGGTGCAGTAAGGTGATGATATTTGGATTTTGGTTCATTTAAAATTCAGTAAATTTCTTATCACGGCAATTTCGATTTTTAAATTGAAGAAATATTTTCTTAATTCAAGGAACAATTTCAAAAATTAACTGTTTTTTGAGGATATTTAAATGGATGGCCCTACTTTGTAACTGACTTCAAAAAAGGAGGAGGTACTCAATTCGAATGTATTTTTTTTATATTTGTTACCACAGAACTTTTGACTGGGTGAACCGATTTTGATGACTTTTTTATTCGAAAGCTGGTGCTTCCTTTTTAGTTGATTGACAGTGGGATCCATAAGAAATAAATATAAGACTTATTTTGAAGCCGGTTTTTTTGTTAGAATTATACGACCTCATTCTCACAGTTCAGCGGTCATCCAGTTTATTTAAAAATAAACTAAAAGAAATAATTTATAAATTCCCCATATTCTCATCCGCTTAACTCTAAAACTCATCTTATATATAAAATTCTCGTGTCACAATGTTAGTTACCATACTCCTCCGAAACGGCTTGAACGATTGCTTTGTGATTGAAATTTTATAAATGCATATTCAGAAGGTCTGAGAATCGGCTACTATCTATTTTTCATACCCCTAAGTGGTAGTAGGTAGGTAGTAGGCAGGTGCTAGGTAGAAAAAATTGCATTGCAACGCATACACTAAGGTACGCCGGGTACAGCTAGTAATCCATAAATAAACTACTTAAAACAACATAATCGTTTAATCCCGTTTCCAATATTGTGATCTTGGATAAGGGATCAGTGATAACTATTGATCCCGGTTCAACATAACGTTTGAAACGTTTCCAAACACCGAGTATTAGCTTGCTTTGTGAATATACAAAGGGAATACTGAAACTATTCAGACTGCAACCTTAGCTTACATATCACAGTACACAAAGGCTTTGTTAACTCTAGCCAATATACAGAGTGGATATGACAGAGGGGCATTAAATTACACTACGGATACTACACGTGTTTAGTTTTCATTCGATGCGGTATAAAAATAAAAAGCGCCATAAATGATAAAATATTTTTTCAAACAAACTAAATAGCTTACAAATTAGAATAAAACGCAACCATCCTGTGTAAATAAATTTGACTGACTTACTTACTTGTGACATGCGTCAATGCTTAGACATAATCGGCTGTTAGGAAAGATACATCGTGTTGAAACGGAGCAAAATCTTAAAAAATCATTTGCGACTAAACTACTGCTCCTATTTAATTGATTTCTGGTACAGAGCTTGAAAATGGTATCTAGTATAGGCAGTTTAAAGAAAAGCCCCTCTGTCGTATCAACTTTGTGAAACAACAATAATATTATTCGGACACAACTCACACACGGTCATCTGATCCCAAACGAAGCAAAGCTTATGCTATGGTAACCAGACAACTGATAAACATACTCATATATTTCTGAATGCATTATAGATTTTTTTTTATTATTTTGATTTTTTTTTATCTATTTGATGCACAAAACACATTACAATCAAAGTATAATCACATTGAAATAAAACATTTTGACCTAGATTGTAACATAACACTATGTGCACACTACAAATTCACAGTTACTTAATATTAAAATGCTCAAATAAATCTAAGAGAATAAAAATAACAAAACAACTCAGTGACGTGTGTCAACACTGGTAACTTTGTACAGAAAATGAGTTTAGATCCCTCAGACATATCTTCCCGAGCCTGAGGGATCCGCGCTCAATTTACAATGGAGGATGCCTTTAACTACGGAGATAAATTTGTTAATGTTATGATTAAATATGTCAATAATTATGTGATTGCTCCTTGCCATTTCGTTATATTGACGAGCCATTCTAGTCAAAGGGTTGTAGTAGGAAATGTTGTTTTTATAAATTTGAAGGGAAAAGAGATTAACTTCGTTAGATCTACGGGCGCAAAATTTTGTGTTAAGGCTTATGTGGGAAAGTAATTCTGGGGAATCTATGAGAGAGTGGGTAATTTTATAGAGATAAACTAAATCGAAAAATACACCAAGACAATTACCTACACCCAGACACAGAACAAAATAAAAAAGAAAAACCCTTAATAAAAATCAGTTGCGCATATATGCGTGTGCTAAAAATGAAGATTGAAGTTGCTCGATAGACGAAAAATATGGCACAGAGCGCCGCGTTTTTTCACAATAATACTAGTGTTTTTTGTTCATTACCAATTTCAGCTTACATTAGGAATTATTTTTCACTTTTTTAGTTAGAAGTACTTTAAAAGCGTGTTTTATAGTTTTTTTTAATTATATTTATTTTTCACTTTTTAGTCCTAGCAGCAATACGCGATGTCTGAATTCAAACGTATTGCTTTGTGGACTTTAAATTTTTTTTATTGTTTTTTTTTTTTATTTAAGTATTTGATCCTGGTGATCCTAATCCGGATAATGAGATAAACCTATAAAATTATTATATTGTCGCTGATTCTTGATAAGTGTACAAAGTTTGAATTAAATCTCTCCGTTTAAAGTGGGTCAAAATCGAGTCCAAAGGAGTCGGTTACATACATACATACAAGTGAAGCTAATAAAAGCGTGTTAAAAAAAGAAAGAATATTAATATATTTATATTTGATTGCAATGCGAATAATTGTGCTAATATGCGAATTCAATATTTTTTACGAAAGCAATAATTTTGACTGTGACGTCATTATAATAACTAATTGCACATAGTATTAAAGATAGTCGCTTTCTGTCGGTCCCTATGTATGCTTTGAGCTTTAAAACCACGTGGCTAAGTGTAAGCCGTACGGTTTGACCGATAATACAGGTTAAGCCGCGCTCGCCGCGGTTGGTCCGCGGATGGGTGACCATTTATAACATACCGAGACCCCTCCGTGTTTCGGAAAGCACGTTAAACAGTAGGTCCCGGCTGTCATACATAGATCTTTGGCAGCCGTTAAGTCAATTCTGACAACCAGTCTTACTATGGGATACTGTGTTCCCCAGTAAAATGGGTTGTGGAGGTCTGATAGGCAGTCGCTCCATGTAAAATACGGTATTCAGCTGAATCCGGTAAGACTGGTAGCCGACCCCAACATAATTGGGAAAAGGCTCGGGAGATGATGACCAGATTTTGTTTTTTTAATAGATAGAGTTATTCAAGAGTAAGGTTTATATGTTGGCAGCGGGATTTGTATACAAAGATATACGGTAGTATGGGCTAATAATAATATTATTAAATACTATTCTGCCCCATATTAATATCTTAATTGCATCCATCTGTGATATTAATGTTTTCTTTACTAATTGTTTTTTTGTACGTTTACGCGAATGTTAGACATAGAAATAAAATTACTTTTTACGGATTTTGTCGCGGTTTAGATTTTAGGTTCCGAGGTTTCGACACCTTTGCAGGTATCATGGTCACGGGCAGACTGACCAACATCAAGACACAGTGAGCTCATATTGCGTAGGTCGTAACTCAAATAATTAATTAAAATATGAAGGTAGAACGAGCAACATCTACTGTCAAGACGAACGCCATCTCAGTCTGCCGGTGACCATGATACCTGCAAAGGTGTCGAAACGTCGGGACCTAAAATCTAAAATAAACAGCGACAAAATCCGTAAAAAGTAGTTTGACTTCAATGTTTTTTTCTCTTTCACCGATTATCCCGTAACGTCGGTTCGGAGAAGCACGTTATTTCACAGATAAAAAACGAATACAGATTTATTTTTGCGTCCTGTTGTATTCTTATTACTTTTACTAGGAAAACAGCAGAACGGGAGCACGTCGCGTAGTACGGAAAGCTAGCTTTAATAATATTGACAAACTGATGAACGCCGGTTGTTCTCTTTGTATCCGAGCAAAGACGGGTCGCTGTCGCTAGTATTGAAACGATTTTAATACAAAGAAATCTAGGAAGTAATTTTATTTAATAATAACTGGTATTTGCCAATAAAAATATACTTGACAAACTTAACTGTATACAAAAAGTCACTATAAGCTAAATAAAACGTAAAATCATAAGGCATCAAAAAATTCATCCACATCGCTGTCGACTTCGGCCCGAGTCGTCAACCCTACCAAGAGCGCAGCCGTGCTCTTTAGCAAGAAACGGCAGCCTCCTGTTCCCCCTCCACCTATAACCCTCTTCGGCAAGCCTATCCCTTGGGAGCAGCAAGCCAAATACCTGGGTGTAATCCTTGATCGGAAACTTACCTTCATAGCTCATATTAAAGCGGCACGCGCGCGAGCCGCCTTCGCTCTCGGCCGACTTCATTGTATGTTGAACAAGCACAGTAAACTCTCTCTTAATTGTAAGATGAGAATTTACACTGCGTGTGTGAGACCTATCATGACTTACGGCAGCGTCGTATTCTCTCACGTACCCGATTATCGACTCAAACGAATGCAAACTCTGCAAAACCGTTTCATGCGTAGAGCCACAGGCGCTCCAGGTTACGTCCGTAACTTGCAGTTGCACTGTGACTTAAAGCTGCCAACAATCAAGCAGTTCATGAAACGCGCCGCGATCCGATTCTTCGACTCCTCCGAAAGCCACCGTAACCCGCTAATCGTAGCGGCCGCGCGATACGTACCTTCCGTAATATCTAAGATTAAACGCCCCAGACATACTCTCTCCTACCCTGACGATAAAACAACGCTTCTCCAAGGAGCATTCGATTTAGCTAGCAGTAGCATTACACAACACAACCGCCGTATATTACGTCCTCGCCGGCGAGGCCCGTCGCGTATTATAAATAATAGTAACGTAAATGTTATCCTCCCGTCCCTAGACCAAGCTGGCCCGAGCCGGCCAAACTAGCAATAAAAATATGTCCCTAAATAATAAAAACTTAGATCCAGCCATCCCTTGTTGTTTTCCTTTATTAAGATTGTTAGCAACGCACTAAGTCGAGGTCCGAACCCCGCAGGGGGTGCCCTTAGTGGACGTTGCTGACGTAGTTAGTTTTTCCTATTGCTCTGGCTGGAGGCCTTAAGGTCCTCGCCAAAAGTCCGGTGAAGCAGTCAAAGCCTGCGCTCAGGCTAACTGCAAAAATCTCTACCAAAAAAAAAAAAAAATTCGGCCCGAGTCCACTATTTTAAGTCAGTGAGTGGCGGGTTAATAAACATTCCAGTGTATTTGTTATTGTGCCTAATTTTCGTATTCAGATAATTACTATAATACTAAACATTTACCATTTTCTTTATGCAACTCGAAAGCCATTATTTCTGAAATTAATCAGCTTTATTCTAACCTCCAAATAGTCCATTAAATAGCCAACACATTTCCCGTTACAACCCGTTAACGGCTTAATTCATAAGTCCGAGCAACTTTTAAAGTTGCCTCTCTCGACTGGGCTAGACTCAGACTTAGTTAGTAGGAAACCTTTGAGCGCGTCCGTTCTGAGAACCCATTAAAATCTAGTCGGTAACAAAGTAACGTTAAGACCCTTACATAGTAGAAAATACGGTAAGATGGAAACTAGTATTTTAGCTAGTATTCCTGAGTACCTAGTTAAATACTTAAAAGCTACGAAGTCTTGATAATATTAATTGAAGGTACAGAGCTTAGGACATTAGGTATGCTGTTAGTGTTACTAAATTTATTAGTGACTTTGTTCGCCAAGACTTTAAATTTTTGATTACACGTACATTTAGGACACGTTTCCCGCGATTGACGAGAATGACGATGATTTTTTTGACGCGTGTTAGTTTTATTTTTTTTATATAAGATTTAATTTTAGTATATTTGTAAGTTTTTGTTGTACATTAGATTTAATTGTAAATAAAAGAAAGGAGACGACTTCTATGGAATTGAAACTGGACATGGAAATTTTTAAATCGGTCTGAGAATCGGCTACTATCTATTTTTCATACCCCTAAGTGGTAGTAGGTAGGTAGGTAGTAGGCAGGTGCTAGGTAGAAAAAATGCATTGCAGCGCAAGCCGGGTACAGCTAGTATTATATAAAAATGAATTGCTGTTCGTTAGTCTCGCTAAAACTCAAGGACGGCTGGAACGATTTGGCTAAATTTGGTATTTAATTATTTGTGGAAGTCCGGAAAAGGTTTAAAAGGTGAATCAATTTGAAAAACTTGGAATTAAATAAAAAAAACAAATACAAAAGTTTAGGCTTTTATTTATCGATTGAGGCAGTTCGAAGTCTGCCGGGACAGCTAGTATTATTTAAATTTATGAAACAGATAGTATACTTAGAAAAGAATCGCTGTATTTTTTTGACATTGTTTATTTAGTAAATAGGATACAAAATAAAATTATGTTGGTTTACCAAAACAAATATGATTGAATAAATTGAATGTCAACAAGTTTGTAATATTTTATTAGTCAAATATTAATAATAAAACATAACATAACATAACATACCATCACGCCTGTATCCCCGAAGGGTTAGGCAGAGGTGCACCAATGTACACCCACAGTTCGCCGGTATGTTTAGGTCCCATGTAATAGGGGGCGAGCCTATTGCCACTAACCGGGCACAAATCCAAACTCCGACCTGCTACTGAGAATTTCATAGAAAAACCCAATAACACCTTGGTCGACTTGGGAATCGAACCCAAGACCTCTAGCGTAGCAGTCCCGCTTAGAACCACTAAGCCAACGAGGCAGAATATTAATAATACGGTAATCAAAAACTGGCTCACCACTCAAAATTATGAAGATGTAGAAATCCTCGTCAAGGTATAGTCCTCCGCACTCCGCGCACACACACACACACCCTCACGCACACCCTCTATACACACTTATATTAATATTTTTATCTCATTAATTACTCTGTATTTTTCTTAGTTATAAGTAAAGTTTTTATCCTTAATAATTTTATGTTGGAGCAGTCCCCATCTCGGAGGTGGGCGCTAACAGTTGCGACACAGTTTTTTGTAACTAATGTGGCTGTTAACGCATAATTAATGTTACTTACTGGTTTTTGTTTTAATAAATGATTTTGACTTTGATTTTGATTTGATTTTAGATTAAAAACCGATTAAATAGAAAACAAAAAGAAACTGGATTATTTCTTATATTGTTTCTCATTATAAAGTATACAACGTGTAACAGAATAAACGCAATTCCTGATAGTAGTTGGTTCAGAATAGGCCTATGAATCGATTTCTGGCATTTTTTTTTTATAAATATCCTGGGACAACTCACACCCGGTCATCTGATCCCAAAATAAGCAGAGCTTGTACTATGGTTACTAATCAATTATCGTAATTTTTAACCGACTTCAAAAAAGGAGAAGGTACTAAATTCGAATGTATTTTTTTATTTTTGTTACCACCGAACTTTGGACTGGTTGAACCGATTTTGATGATTCTTTTTTTATTTGAAAACTGGTGCTTCCCGTGTGGTCCCATTTATATATTATTTTGTTCTAGTTTTGACAGTGGGATCCATAAGAAATAAATATAAGACTTATTTTGAAGTCGGTTTTTTCTTTGTTAGAATTATTGTTTGTTTCTCGTTCCAAATGGCACAAACATGAAAGTTGTGTGTGTTTTTGTGGACCATTTATACCTAATTGGTTGATTACAAGAACTTAAACTGACCTTAGGTGAAATTACTAAAAGGGCAATTTGTATGCATTCGTAATCATGTTTACGTCAAGTTCTAACTGGGTTGTCAATGTTAGCATCGATCGATCAGTTAAACAAATTAAATGTGACCTAACCACTTAACTGGACAGTTAACATAATACTTTTGTAGCCTTATTTAATGACTGTTTATTTTCCGATACTTTTTTTAAGGTTCCGTACTCAAAGGGTAAAAACGGGACCCTATTGATTTCGCTGTCTGTCCGTCCGTCTGTCACCAGGCTGTACCTCAAGAACCGCGATAGGTAGACAGTTGAAATTTTCACAGATTATGTATTTCTATTGCCGCTATAACAACAAATACTGAAACCAACAAAAAACCTTATCGTACGATACGTTATCAAGTAAATGACGACCTCCGTGGTCGAGTGGCGTACGCACCGGTTTTCAAGGTGTCGCCAGCTCTGAGTTCCCGGGTTCGAGCCCCGGACGGGTCAATGTAGAAAACCACTTTTCTACATTGTCCCGGGTCTGGATGTTTGTGGTACCTTCGTTGTTTCTGAATTCCATAACACAAGTGCTTCAGCAACTTACTTTGGGTTCAGAGCAATGTATGTGATGTTGTCCGCATTTATTTATTTATTATTTATTTATTTATTTAATGTATGAAACATGTACCTGTCTCTTACATTATCCGGTTCGATATTGAATATCGTAGAGTCGTGGCTAAGTGTAAGCCATACGGTTTAACCTGTACTACCTGTAAGCCGCGCTCACCGCGGTTGGTCCGTGGATGGGTGACCATTTACCGTTAGTCCATACCGATCTAGACTATCCGAGGCACGGAGGGGTCTTCCGTGCCTCGGATAGCACGTTTAGCCGTTGGTCCCGACTGTCATACGATGATCTTTGGCAGTCGTTAAGTCAATTCTGACAACCAGTCTTACTATCGGGTACTTTGTTACCCAGTAAAACGAGTTGTGGAGGTCAGATAGGCAGTCGTTCCATGTAACATACGGTATTCAGCTGAATCCGGTAAGACTGGAAGCCGACCCCAACTTATTTGGTTAAAGGCTCGACAGGCAGATGTTTATTGCATTTTACTTGCCGCGGTATCGTATCGGTGTCCGATACAGATATCGTGTCGGATAATATGATAACGCCACGATAACGCTCTTACTGGTGTGTAGCTTATAGTATTATACATAAGCACAGCAAGTACAGAACGCACGCATCGCTATACTAAAGCCAATCTGGAAAGAGAATTAAACGTTATTATTAATTACGCAGTTATCAACTTTGACAACACGTGTTTAAGTTCATTTTAGAATGACAAATATTACCGAAAAGGGCCTAAAAGTAATTTGAATGTGATGGAAACTGAACTGTTAGTCATTGAATTAAGGTTCATAATCCCAAAGCACGGTCATTATTTCTTTAAAGTGGCTGATGTATAGTTACCCGTTGTTCCGATCGTATGTTAATTTTTAGCTGTATGTAATACTCTTTTACTGATTTTCCGTGCAGCGACAGATCTATATGCAAAAATATCAATGGTTTCGATATTATTAGGTTTTGAGATACTTAGTATTGATAAAACGGCGCGCTCTGTTTTGACACTAATTTGACGAAGATACTTGTTCATACTGGTGCTTACAGTTCATACTCTGTTAGGCACACTCTTTAGTTTCCTTATTTATACTCTGAGGTGTTGCGATAAACGTTTCCCGAACTTTCAACTGTTTTTAACTCGTTGTAAAACCAATTTCTGTTTAAAAGCGTAGACTGTTTAAATGAGAACTACATAAAACACATAAAACTTATCTATTTAACTTTTCCAGAGCAAGTTCCTTGCATTTTCTATTTACACTGCACACTTTGAGAACTCAAATAAACGCCAGAGGTCGGTTAAGGTCACGACTTTGAAATAAATGAAGGCAATTTATGACGTAATTATTTCCTAGGAATAAAGTTATACAACACAAGCACAAAATGGAACTACTAACATAGATAATAACTTTCAAACTATCGCGCTGCATGTTTATAGTAATATTATAAAACGGGGATTAGCGCGTACGTGCATAAATACCTTTAGGGCTTGACGTTTCGACCGGGTTACACAGGCCGTGGTCGCAAGCGTACGCGCTAATCCCCGTTTTATAATATGTATTACTTAAATATTAATATTTATAAGATATAAGTGTTACTAACAATTTTTTGTATTAAATTTTGTATGGTTATGTTGTGTTTATATGAGTCAAAGGTACTCGAAATAAAAGTTTTTATTATTATTATCAGTTCTCGTGCGTTCTCTATATGTGAAGAGGCCTGTGTCCAGCAGTGGGACGTTTATAGGCTGTTTTTTTTATTATTGATAATAAATGCGGACAACATCACATACATTGCTCTGAACCCAAAGTAAGTAGCTGAAGCACTTGTGTTATGGAATTCAGAAACAACGAAGGTACCACAAACACCCAGACCCGGGACAATGTAGAAAAGTTAGTTTCTACATTGACCCGTCCGGGGATCGAACCCGGGACCTCAGAGCTAGCGACACCTTGAAACCGGTGCGTACGCCACTCGACCACGGAGGTCGTCAAATTTTTTATTATTATTATATCGAATTTGAAATTTTAACAGAACATAGATATCTTTTAAACTAGAAAGGAGATAGATTGCCTTATTCCAACTTTTTTGTAGTTTAAAAATAATTCCTGTACTAAGGAATTTAATACTTGTCTAGGAGGTTTTACAAACCTACAAGTCACATTCGCTAAGAACAGCCAGTCTTGGAACAAACATTTGTAGATCACTCAAATATTTGCCCGCGGGTATCGAACCTACAACACGTCGCACACAGTGGTACTACCTATACCACTCGGCTATCCGTGCAATCATTTCTAAACCCTACCTTATATAAATATGAATATCCTGGGACAACTCACACACGGTCATCTGATCCCAAACTAAGCAGAGCTTGTGTTATGGTAACCAGACAACTGATAAACTTACTTATATATTTCTAAATACATACATATTATAGATAAATTACACCCAGACAACCAGAACAAATGATCGTGCTCATCACACAAACATTTGTCCTGGGTGGGAATCGAACCCACAACCTCTGGTACCTATAGCAGTCAGGGTCACTAACCAATAGACCAACAGGCCCGTTATGCCAGATTAAAATGCATAATATAACACGGTATCTTATTTCACTATACAAATCAAGACCAACTGACATGTGTCAGGAACGCATTCTCTCGACGGCCGAATTATAGTTTGTAGACTGTCAAAATACTGTGTTATTACAACAATAAACAATTCGTTTAAGTATAATCCATAACATAACATAACATAACATACCATCACGCCTGTATCCCCGAAGGGTTAGGCAGAGGTGTACCAATGTACACCCACAGTTCGCCGGTATGTTTAGGTCCCATGTAATAGGGGGCGAGCCTATTGCCACTAACCGGGCACAAATCCAAAGTCCGACCTGCTACTGAGAATTTCATAGAAAAACCCAATAACATTTTGGTCGACTTGGGAATCGAACCCAAGACCTCTAGCGTAGCAGTCGCGCTTAGCACCACTAGGCCAACGAGGCAGTCTGTAGGTATTTATAGTCTTAAATAGTTATTAGACTATACCTGTTTACAATTTTCCTTAAGTTTACAATAAAACTAGCGACCCGTCCCGGCTTCTTCGGCATCCGTAATTTCTCTGATTTTTTTGTACTATAATAATTATATTATACATATACAATTTTCCTCTATAATCACTCTATCTATTGTTAAAAACCGCATTAAAATCTGTTGAGTAGTTTTAAAGATAGGATATACAAACAAACAGCTGAAGCGACTTCATTTCGTACTATGTAAAGATACCCGTTTCATAACATCTGACCTCCGTGGTCGAGTGGCGTTCGCACCGGTTTTCGAGGTGTCACTAGTTCCGAGGTCCCCGATTCGATCCCCGGACGAGTCCACCTAGAAACTCACGTTTCTACATTGCCTCGGGTCTGGGTGTTTGTGGTACCTTCGTTGATTCCGAATTCCATAACACAAGTGCTTTAGCTACTCTTTGGGTTCAGAGCAATGTATTATAAAAAAATTACTAGATTCAAAATGATAACACAAATAATTCCTACAAGTTTCAATACCAATTGTTGAATTTAAACTTGTTGAATCTAACTCACGATGCATTGACACCTTATCAATACTTAATATGTTCCCAGAGATGTCAAATACTAGCCGTTTAATAACAGACCGTATACGCCAACATTTTGACAAAGCATGTGGCAATAAGGTCGAGTTTTGTCTGACGAATGTGTAGTTAAAATGTAATTGTCTTTTACAATATCATGCAAGCGATTTTCTTTGGAAAGATTAATTTTTACTTGAAGTATAGAGTTAGATAGCTTAATAGTGAAGCCGAAAGCCGTCTCGGTATGTTCACAAATGGCCACCCATCCACACACCAACCGCGGGGAGCGTGACTTCACCTGTAATCGGTCAAACCGTACGGCTTACACTGAGCCACGAGCCCCTAAACGTTTATAATAGTAGCATATTATAACAGTATTTAGTAAAATAACTTAATATAAATTAAATTATA
This sequence comes from Autographa pulchrina, assembly GCA_905475315.1. NCBI lineage: Eukaryota > Metazoa > Arthropoda > Insecta > Lepidoptera > Noctuidae > Autographa > Autographa pulchrina. Next base: position 4,422,424 of record FR997762.1, on the reverse strand, counting down.
CGTATCAATTCGTCAATATCATTACTGTAAACATGAAAACCCATTAACCGTATCCCACGTGAAAATAATAATTATCTCTGCAATATCATTACTGAAAACATGAAAACCCATTAAGCATCCCACGTGAAAATGCAGTATTTCCCGCAAATTCCTTTGATATTGATGTAACAGAAACAAAATACTCTTCATACAAGTATTATAAACAGACGCAATATGAAATACAATTTAAATTGATGCACTATCTCTGATAATCTTTTAAAAGCATCTGGTTTTTAAAATGCAAAAAGCTTTGAGCATTGCCGGCGGCGGCTTCATGAATGTACAAAATAAACAAATGAAATGTTACCATGATTTTAAAATTGAGTATTTTGTTGTGTGGTTTTAATATATTTGAGTGTTCCTGTTAATTTTTATTGAATACATTTATTGCTCTGTATATTTCAGTACTCAAAAAGATATCAGATTTTATGATATCAATTAATAATTTTTTATTGAATGTGTGTTCCACTTTCACACAAAAAGTACTAAATGGATTTAAATGAAAATTGGCACTCCGATAGTTTATAACCGGGACTAGAATATAGAATACTTTTTAAAATAAGTTATATTTAAAGAAACTAGAACCTTCTAAAAAGTGCCGATTTTGACCGCAGTTTTCAGAGGCGTTTTTTTTTTAATTTGGCAACGATTATTGAAAAAAGGAAAAAATCGAGGCAAAGATTATTCTTTTCATATGCAGTATATGAAAAATCTTAATTGGTTAAGAATTGGGGGAGAAAATAGACGAGAGCCAAACCTCGATTTTTCGTCAGTTTTTCGGTCTGAGCTGCAGTTGTCCTTATCGCACGAATTTGAGGGCGGGGGGAATTAGAGCGACAGCAATACTTTCTTCAAAAATTGAATTTTCAAAAGTCTCTCCGCTCCCCTTTCCTCTTAAGGATTTTCTTAACTATCGAGAAACTAGAAATTAATGATAACTCAAGTCCGATAGTGTACTTAAATGTTTTTAGTACTTTCTTTAAAATAGAGGTGAGTCCGATATCATGTCATCGATATTTTAAAATCATTGTCATTTGTAATGACAACGACAAAATCACCTATGCCAAAAAATCACTATAGTACGCGCGTTATCATACTCAATACTCAATATCTTTATTGCATTCCAAAATGTGTAATATGTAAGTTTACATTAGCTGGTGGGTTGTAATATAGACACCATTTTGGACCCTGTCGGGCACCGCATAGCATAATAATTATGGAAGAGAGGAGGAAGAGCACTGAGTGTTTACTTCTAATACTAAAAATATATACTCAAATACTCATCTGAGTCTTAGGGCCATAAATCATTTCTCTATATCTATTTCGCTTGCACTTATGGGTCTTATGGAGCCGTCTAGTGAAGGGCGTAACAATTATAGACATATTATCGATAAGTAACGTTTATTATCTTGTATATATATAAATAAATAGTAACTTATCAACAAAAAAAAAAAAAAAAAAAAACAATATTTGAACGCACTGCAATTACATTGGAAACCGACCCATCAGAATCGTATAAATCATTAGCGACTCATCGTTAGAACGTGCGCAGGTAGCCGTTTATCGATAACTAGAGTCAGCGCGTTGCATATTCCTATCTTTTTTTACTTTTATGGCCTGACGACTCAGATGATAACGCGCGTACTATAATATGAATGATTGTATTACTGAACGAACAAAACACGATGTGCCGCACTGGCTGGCGCTCGCTATTACTGCAACGCGTTGCCGTTCCGTGCACTGTGTCTCTCATGACGCACGGAACGGCAACATGCAACAATGCTTTGCGCGCGATCAAACTTTAGATTTTGTGACTGCTATTGTTTGGATGAGATAATTTAGGCGCGTGAAATAAGTTGATAATTATATTTTTAACGTCGTCACTCGTGGCTACTTAATACCTACTAAATAAACAAAGCTTAAATGAATACAGAATAATAATAATAATAAATATAATAATATTCCGAGACATCTCACACACGGTTATCTGATCCCAAGCTAAGCAGAGCTTGTGTTATGGTAACCAGGCAACTGATAAACTTACTTATATATTTCTAAATACATACATATTATAGATAAATAACACCCAGACACAGAACAAATGATCGTGCTTATCACACAAACATTTGTCCTGGGTGGGAATCGAACAACGACCTCCGGTATAGCAGTCAGGGTCACTAACCACTAGACCAACAGGCCCGTCGTATATAAAAGATAGATACTAGAAAAAAAAAACATTATGCCTGCTCGCGAACATGTCATTGCTTGTCACGATCTTTACATAATTATGTTGCCTCCATTAGCTAATCATTCGATTCGAAAAAATCATTGATGATTTTGTCATTGATCAGTATGTCTTCTGTAAATAATTTCGGTATCGAGCTTCACCTGTGTGACAATAAAGCTCACTTCAAAAGTGAACCCAATTGGCCTTGATTTAGAATTCATATTCGAGAATACGTATTTGACATCTCACCGCGGATTCCGCTGTCGAGACATGAAAATAATGTTACAGAATAGCACTACTGGTCATCGATATTTTTTTGTCATTGACATGCAGTCATTGATATTTAAAAACATTATTCAGCTCATGCCTAGTTTAAAATTCCGTCTTGGTTCCGTAGTTCAAAAGAAATACAAGAATTTTCACAGAATCATCCTGTAACTGTAACATATTTTTTTAATATGGCAATACAATTGGTAAGTAAAACCCCAAAGCTGCATTATGTTTTCTACGCACTACTGTAAAGTTTTTTTTTAAATTAGAAAAGAAACATAACATAACATACCATCACGCCTGTATCCCCGAAGGGTTAGGCAGAGGTGTACCAATGTACACACACAGTTCGCCGGTATGTTTAGGTCCCATGTAATAGGGGGCGAGCCTATTGCCACTAACCGGGCACAAATCCAAACACCGACCTGCTACTGAGAATTTCATAGAAAAACCAAATAACACCTTGGTCGACTTGGGAATCGAACCCAAGACCTCTAGCGTAGCAGTCGAAAAGAACAGCAGTCATAATTATCTACTATTTGTCTAAATAATTCTAACATAAAAAACCGACTTCAAAATAAGTCTTATATGGTTTTTTATGGATCTCACTGTCAAAAATGGGACCACAAGGCAAGCACCAGCTTTCAAATAAAAAAAGAATCATCATTATCGGTTCACCCAGTCGAAAGTTCTGTGGTAACAAACATAAAAAACATAATGTTGAATTGAGTACCTCCTTCTTTTTTGAAGTACCTAGGTTAAATATTTGTAATCTCAAAGAAATGTAAGTACGTATTTTATTAATAACCATATCGTCTCATACACATCAAAATACTATATACAAACTAATAAAATTTTCCAGTAATGAGACAATAATTGTTCCGTGGTCGAGCGATAAAACACCCCCTTCAATTAGAGCGGGATTTCCCAATGCAATGACGTCACTCGCTTAGGCCAAACGCCAAATTATCTCGCACACGCACCACGATCGCTATAATTGACGGCTCGATAAACAGCGGTTGTCGTATCTCATTGCCCAGAATCCTATCTACATAATCGCATTACTCGCTCTCCATTGCGTACCGAGCCGCACTCGAGTGCCCCCCACCTGGTACTTGCACCGCAGTGTAATAAGTGGATTATCGGTGGGCTAAACGGACGCGTTGGAAGCGTTTCAAATTTCACGTGTCGACGTAATGTGCTTGACGATGATTGTGAACGCTCGCTCTATGCTTCGCGGAATTAATGAGGAGTTCATTGTGAACGAACTGACAACTATTTAACAACGGCAATATTCTATTAATTATTCTGTGAAGTTGTGGACAATACTAAAGCCAATCTGGAAAGAGAATTAAACGTTATTACTAATTACGCAATTATCAACTTTGACAACATGTGTTTAAGTTCATTTTAGAATGACAAATATTACCGAAAAGGGCCTAAAAGTAATTTGAATGTGATGGAAACTGAACTAGTCATTGAATTAAGGTTCATAATCCCAAAGCACGGTCATTATTTCTTTAAAGTGGCTGATATATAGTTTTCTCCTATTGTGACTCGTAGACCACCTTTACACTATCTAAAATAGTTGATTTTATCGGCTTATCTGTTCTATAAAATGTATGTTGTATACACAAAAATTTTATTTTTGAGTCGCTCTATCTATTGCTGAAAACAGCATTAAAATCTGCTAAGTAGTCTAAAAGATCTAAGCGAAAAACAGCGGAAGCTACTCCATTTTTATACTATGAACCGCTCTCGCGCGTTACGTGTGCCTCCCGACCGCGCGCCTTTTTTGTTGTTTTATGTTTGTTACCGCAGAACTTTTGACGGCAATAGGGTAGATGACTAGGTATGAAAAGTCAAAATTTATTTGGTCCGCCATTTAGATAATCAAAATATAATAGACACATATTTTTTCTTTTCTCAAATAAATTACAAAATACGAAGATAAACCGCTGTAAAGTTCAGGAGTGGGGGCTTGTGACGTCACGGCTAGGTACAATTTGTACTCAAACGTGACGTCACGCAAGAATTGTACTCGCTGTATCTTCGTAATTCTTTGTTTACGGGACTAAACAAAAAATACGTGTCTAATATTTTTTTCTTATCTAAAAGATGGACATAAAAATAAAAATTTGTCATCATCCCTATTGTACGTCGATTTAAAAAATATTTCATTTTAAACTCGCTATCGATAGCAATACTTCAAAGGTGATCCCATAGTCAAAATTCATCCAGTTTTTAAGTTCCCGACGTTTCGACACCTTTGCAGGTATCACGGTCGCGGGCAGACTGCAAAGGTGTCGAAACGTTGGGAACTAAAATCTAAATACAAACCGCGATAAAATCTGTAAAAGTAGTTTTATTTCGATGTCTAACATTCGCGTAAACCGCATCACCGCGTCAGAACTTTAACCAATGTTCCCAATGACCTAGTTACAACAGGCAGGTGACAGCAAGCGGGCGATGTTCATAACCTAGATTTAATTAACGCGATGAGCGAAGTGTAGACCACTAACAATCAATTATTACGGAACGAAATCGTACCGATAGTGTGTTTGAAGCTTGACATGTCTTGTTGGATAACCTTATTAAAATAACCTAAATAAGAATAAAAGTTTTGTATAAAAAAACCCGGCCAAGTGCGAGTGCGACTCGCGCACGAAGGGTTTGTACCACCGTTGTACGAGAGCCCCCCTAAATAAAAAATTTTTTTTTTTTTTTTTATTATTTATTGTTATTACGGCAACACAAATATATATAATTTGTGAATAATTCAAGTGTCTAGCTATCGCGGTTCTTGAGATACAGCCTGGAGACAGACGGAAGGACAGCGAGATCTTAGTAATAGGGTCCCGTTTGTACCCTTTGGGTACGGAGCTCTAAAAACTAACAAAATAAAGCTATTTAAACACCAGATAATTTTGTCCGATTAATAATATTGAATTTTTTACAGTTCTCATATACAAAATATGTAATAATTTGATCTTTTGAATAAAAAAAATATTGGTGTTGGAAAAGTCGGCACTTAAATAATAAAATGGTCAGATAAACTCGCTTTTATAGTACCTGTATAGAATCTCCAACATTTACTATGACGATATATTATTTGCTGAATGTAACACTTAATGATTTCTAATGTAAAACAAACTGTATTGAAAAAAGTAGTCCTCTTTAAATATTGCACTAAACTATATTTCTCTACCACCTCGTCCGTGAATTTTATTTATTCTATGTTACATCATTTAACCTCAATTCATTCAAAATAATAAATACAATTACAAAATATGTTTGTCAACATAAATTAATTGAAACCATTTCAATATTTTGATAATTACAGTTATGAATAGGTACCAAATTGCATGTTACCGTACTCGCTTTGACACGGTGCAGCGGTGCGTCCATTTTAATTAATCGCCGCGCCGCGTACGAATGTACTTCATGAAAGGAAAATTGACAATATTTGGTAATCCGGTTCCATGGGGGTCAGTGTGGAAGCATAAAATAATTACTCACCCATTCCGTATCTACACCGAAATAATATTTAAACCGGCTTCAAAGGGTACAAGGTTCTCAAAGCGAATGTTCTCGAATGATTATTTAGGTCCAAAGCCGCTCAAAATACTTATAATAAATAACATAATAATACCAACCTATAAACGTCCCACAGCTGGGCACAGGCCTCTTCCCGTATACAGGGTGTTAAGAAAGCCCTGTCCGACCCGAAAGGGTGATAATAGGCATCACAATCATTGTGATGTTTACAAGACCACCATTGTACGCTTTACTGTTGATGTACTTTATTATTATGTTTATTAAATAATGGTGTACAATAAAGAATACTCTAATCTAATCTAATCATATGCCCAAATAAAATATTGAATTTGGAATATTATTATTCATTATTTTGACATTGATAATGAATTTTGAAATAGGTAACCATTTTTTGCCGCGGAATTCGAGATTATATCAAAGATTACGACACTATTTTCGTCGGTATTCTTGGAGGCCTTTTGTTTAATCATTTGGCAGCACCTGTGACGACGACGATTCTCTCTCTCGCCTTTAGAGTTTTTTTTTCAATTTTTTGCAATCAGATATCGATACCAAACAACACCTCCGCGGATTGGCCAGGGTTTTCTTAACACCCTGTAGAGAAGGCACGAGCATTTATCACTACGCTTGCTCATTGCGGGCGATTTCAGATCCCAATTTTGGAATCCTGGTTTCCTCACGATGTTTTCCTATAAAAAATGTAGTAATGTTAGCTGTACAGAATACGGTACAGTTTCCTCTTACAGTAAACATAAATATCTATTGGAAACACGTATGGTTATGAAAAGTTAGAACAAATAACTTTTTGCTATCGTATGACCCACTAACACGGCAACTTTTTCTGGAGCAACGTAAGCATTGAAAATTGCAATGGATATATGAGGTAAAAATAACATATTTATTTCTTTCTTTCAAAGTGAGTAAAACTGGTTTCAAAATATTGGAATCTGAAATCGCCAATCCGCAGTAAGCAAGCGTGGTGATCAATGCTGGTGCCTTCTCTATATGGGAAGAGGCCTGTGTGTTTCGGGTTAACATTCACCTACAGTACAGTAGTGATATTCTGTAAAATTATTTTCATGTCTCGACAGCGGAATCCGCGGTGAGATGTCAAATACGTATTCTCGAAATTGAATTCTAAATCAAGGTCAATTGGGTTCACTTTTGAAGTGAGCTTTATTGTCACTCAGTTGAAGCTCGATACCGAAATTATTTACAGAATAGACATACAGTACGTTACCCATGTTAAGCCCTAAAACTCTTTTCAAATCGTAGGAGTTTCATTGAATTAGATACAAAACCTAAATTATTTTGTTTTATATTTAGACAAACGCGTGTCTTATAAAAAAAAAAATACAGCCGAATTGAGAACCTCCTCCTTTTTTTGAAGTCGGTTGAAAAGTGATGTCGGTTACAAAAAATATTTTCGATACTTATATTTATTTTTGTGTATCTCTTGAAGTAAATATCAAATAATTTTCAGCAATGACAGTTATACTTTTATTCGTATTCAAAATGTCTTAATATATATCACAATAAATTCGAATTGAGTAGTTTTAATATTGTTTGTAAGAAAATCCTGACAATAATTTATGATATTTTGAGACAACTCACACACGGTCATCTGATCCCAAACTAAGCAGAGCTTGTGCTATGGAAACCAGACAACTGATAAACATACAGTAGTTCTAAATAAATTATAGATAAATTACACCCAGACACAGAACAAATGATCGTGCTCATCACGCAAACATTTGTCCTGGGTGGGAATGACCACGACCTCCGGTATAGCAGTCACGGTCACTAACCACTAGACCAATAGACGACCTCCGTGGTCGAGTGGCGTACGCACCGGTTTCAAGGTGTCGCTAGCTCTGAGGTCCCGGGTTCGATCCCCGGACGGGTCAATGTAGAAACCAAGTTTTCTACATTGTCTCGGGTCTGGGTGTTTGTGGTACCTTCGTTGTTTCTGAATTCCATAATACAAGTGCTTTAGCTACTTACTTTGGGTTCAGAGCAATGTATGTGATGTTGTCCGCATTATAAAAAAAAAAACAGGCCAGTCGAACAATGGATATCGATTATCGGAATAAAAAGTCCTTTCCCAACGTCCTTTCTTAGAGTTCAAGTTAACTCCATACCGAATATCATCAAAATCAGTATTCTGGTTTAGCCGTAAAATCATAACAGACAGACAGAACGACAAAGTTACTTCTGAATTTATTATATTACTATTGACAAATAAAAAGTGCTTTCCAAAACATATATACTCTGTAGGTCTTTCATGCATCTAATGACTCTTCAAAATCAGGCTTCAGAAGGTCACAATAGACCGGACATGCAGACCCACATGACCGTGAAACCGTAATTAATTCCGAGTGAGCCGAGTAAACCGGGTAAAATTAAATTCTATTAGCGTGCGGTTCTCGAAACTATTTAATTAAAGCTCTTCTTTGTACGAAGCCTTTTAACTGCTAACAGAATTTTCAATTCGTTTTTAATACTAGGTATCATCAATAATTAATTAATTAGTAACTGAATGGCTTCTAATACCTTTTGAACTGAAAATAGTAACTTCAAAAGAAGATTTAGTTAAGCTTTATTAATATTTTTATTATATGTGATATTTTCTGTATTTACGGTAAAACCTATATAGGACCTATAGGACTGGAACCTATTAAAAAAAACTTCATTATCATCATCCACGGCCCTTGTCCTCCCACTGCTGGGAATAGACCTCTCTTTTCTCGTGCCATTCTCTACGGTCCTGTACCAGTCTCATCCAGACTCGACCCGAAACTTTTATTATAAAAAACTAAACTACCTGAAATAGATACACACAATTAATAATAATAATAATCTATATATATAAAAGAAAGTCGTGTTAGTTACTCCATTTATAACTAAAGAACGGCTGGACCGATATGGCTGAAAATTGGTGGGGAGGTAGCTTAGAGCCAGGAGACGGACATAGGATGCTTTTGTACATTTAAAAAAAAAAAAACAATTAGGTAGTAGGTAGGTAGGTAGGTAGTAGGTAGGTAGGTAGTAGGTAGGTAGTAGGTAGGTAGTAGGTAGGTAGTAGGTAGGTAGTAGGTAGGTAGTAGGTAGGTAGTAGGTAGGTAGGTAGGTAGGTAGTAGGTAGGTAGGTAGTAGGTAGGTAGGTAGTAGGTAGGTAGGTAGTAGGTAGGTAGGTAGGTGGTAGGTAGTAGGTAGGTAGGTAGTAGGTAGGTAGGTAGTAGGTAGGTAGGTAGTAGGTAGGTAGGTAGTAGGTAGGTAGTAGGTAGGTAGTAGGTAGGTAGTAGGTAGGTAGTAGGTAGGTAGGTAGTAGGTAGGTAGGTAGTAGGTAGGTAGGTAGTAGGTAGGTAGTAGGTAGGTAGTAGGTAGGTAGGTAGTAGGTAGGTAGTAGGTAGGTAGTAGGTAGGTAGTAGGTAGGTAGTAGGTAGGTAGTAGGTAGGTAGTAGGTAGGTAGTAGGTAGGTAGTAGGTAGGTAGTAGGTAGGTAGTAGGTAGGTAGTAGGTAGGTAGTAGGTAGGTAGTAGGTAGGTAGTAGGTAGGTAGTAGGTAGGTAGTAGGTAGGTAGTAGGTAGGTAGTAGGTAGGTAGTAGGTAGGTAGTAGGTAGGTAGTAGGTAGGTAGTAGGTAGGTAGTAGGTAGGTAGTAGGTAGGTAGTAGGTAGGTAGTAGGTAGGTAGTAGGTAGGTAGTAGGTAGGTAGTAGGTAGGTAGTAGGTAGGTAGTAGGTAGGTAGTAGGTAGGTAGTAGGTAGGTAGTAGGTAGGTAGTAGGTAGGTAGTAGGTAGGTAGTAGGTAGGTAGTAGGTAGGTAGTAGGTAGGTAGTAGGTAGGTAGTAGGTAGGTAGTAGGTAGGTAGTAGGTAGGTAGTAGGTAGGTAGTAGGTAGGTAGTAGGTAGGTAGTAGGTAGGTAGTAGGTAGGTAGTAGGTAGGTAGTAGGTAGGTAGTAGGTAGGTAGTAGGTAGGTAGTAGGTAGGTAGTAGGTAGGTAGTAGGTAGGTAGTAGGTAGGTAGTAGGTAGGTAGTAGGTAGAAAAAATTGCATTGCAACGCATGCCGGGTACAGCTAGTAATAAATAATATTCCGGGACAACTCACACACGGTTATTTGATCCCAAGCTAAGCAGAGCTTGTGTTATGGTAACCAGACAACTGATAAACATACTTACATATTTCTAAATACATACATAATATTATAGATTAATATTAATTAGTTCAAAATTAATTAAATAGGTTGAAAAAAGTTCGATCTCCCCACTATTTTTGCGACCCCATGGTTCAGGCAAAAGGAAGGACAGGAATTATCCCCAAGCTGTACCAAAAGCGTATACATAATAGTCCAGCCTATAAACGTCCCACTGCTGGGCACAGGCCTCTTCCCATATAGAGAAGGTACGAGCATTGATCACCACGCATGCTCTCAGCGGATTGGCGATTTCAGATCCCAAGTTTTGGAATCCTGGTTTCCTCACGATGTTTTCCTTCACCGTTTGTCAGAATAATTAAGAAAGTACATATAACTTTTTTTAACAAGCCACATTGGTACTTGCCTGGGTTCGAACCTGCAACCTTGTGCACACAAATCCGTTCATTGAACCGCTAGGCCACCACGACATTCAATCAAATCAAGAAAGCGTATACATAAAAATAATAAATACATATATTACCTCAAATAGAACTTCTAATACTAATAAAAAATTAATTTACTTCTTATCTTCATTATAAATATTTCTACATCATAACGCACACTTGAAAATTGTCTACGATGCCGCTACGTAATATCGTAGCCTACGCCAGCTACGAGTGCTACGCCGTTTTCTACGTAGCACTGTTAAAAATCAGTTGGTTGATTTATTACCTTGATTTTTTTCTCATTTGTAAGTTACGACAACGTTTTCTGTGCATGCAGAGTTTACCTATAAGTGATTGTTTCACTTTTTTCTGATTTGGTGCCGGTGTTTATGTGTTACAAACACATAATCAGCACCAAATCAGAGTGTGTGTGTGTGTTTCCCAGTAAAATGGGTTGTGGAGGTCAGATAGGCAGTCGCTCCATGTAAAATACGGTATTCAGCTGAATCCGGTAAGACTGGTAGCCGACCCCAACATAGTTGGGAAAAGGCTCGGGAGATGACTAGTGTATACAATTGTTGGTGAACCAAATAAAATAAATAAATATCAATTAAGCTTTTAGTAACCTATAGTTTATTATCCTATTACTGTTATAAAAACACTTTTTTTGGTACAATATGTTGTATAAAAATAACGTATTTTAATCCATGAAATGGTTTAAAAGAAAGCGTATTAGGATTTCGTTACGGAAAATTTATGTTCTTACTGAATTTTATTTTTAACAACTTTTACCAAGAATCAACTTAAAACTGTAGATAACAGATAAAACCTGTGATACGTAGAATTTTCCTTCTGCCGACGAATTCTTTTGAATACAGTATTTTATTTACAGTAGTGCTATTCTGTAACATCATTTTCATGTCTCGACAGCGGAATCCGCGGTGAGATTTCAAATACGTATTCTCGAATTTGAATTCTAAATCAAGGCCAATTGGGTTCACTTTTGAAGTGAGCTTTATTGTCACTCAGGTGGAGCTCGATACCGAAATTATTTACAGAATAGACATACAGTTCGAAGTATGACGTCAAAAGAAATAAAATACATCAAGTCTTACATTTTTGCTTGTATCATCTGCTATACTAAACATTTTCACGTAAAATCTAGCTCAAACTCAAACTCAAAATCTTTATTTGCATGTTAAGGTCTTACAGGTCTTAATGAAATAACAGGCACAGCTTAACGGCCTTTTTCAGGAATAGCAAATACAGTGTAGCAAATATGAGGGCTAGTACTAAACTTATAAATTACATTAATTAGGACTTAGCATAACTTATACATTTTTTTTAGCTTATATAAAACACACATTAACAACAAATAAAAAAACATTTCTATCATCAAAATCGGTTTAATAATGAACGCGGTATGGATACACAAACATAAAATCAGAAAACGTAATCTACCTTCAATAGTTTAAAAATAATCAAGTCACAAAGCAAAATTAAAATGCTTTTATTTCTAGCAAAACCCAGACATAGCAAAGTTTAGACTAACAGTTAATTAAGACAGGCAGAAAGCTAGTCTAGGTCTATTCCTAGCTCGCCACTAATGTCTTCTGATGAACCAACTTCCTAAAATACATTAACTCCGCAATTCTATTTCAAAGCTATGCAATTAGTGCATTCCTATTTTCATTATTAACAAGCAATCCGTAGATGGATTCTCTTTAAATAGACTTTTCAGATAGACTTTTCCACTTAACTTGCTCGGAGGCATTAGAAAATTAGATTTTAAAAGGATTCACTGTCGGCCGCCCGACCTGTCCATTTGTGACAAGGACGTACTGACTGAATAACTTGAATAAACACTCTCATTTTGAGCTTTGGCTCTCTTAATGCAATGTTAGATCAATTTGAAATGTTTTTCATAATTTGAGGTAGAAAAATATGGAGTATATCTTTTTGTTATGAACATCAAGAAATATGTTAATTCTTATATTATTACTAGCTGAATCCCGCGACTTCGTCCGCGTCAATTTCTTAAAATTGCGACTATAATTTGAGATTTAAACTATCCTATCTCTCAAGTTGGATCGAACTGCACATGGTGTGCGAATTTTATTATAATCGGTTAAGTGGTTTAGGAGTCCATTGAGGACAAACATTGTGACACGAGATTTATATATATTAAGATTTTCTAGCTACACACTGTGTCTATGTCTCTTTTTAAATGTTTCCAGTCACAGGTCTGCTGGAAGAAATTTCACATGAAATAAGCAGTACCTTTGTACCTATTTATTCTGTATATGTTAATTATTGTATGTCTGTTGTGTGTACAAAAACTTATAAATAAAAAATAAATAAAATAAATCAATAGTTGTCAATTTTTTACACTAGTCTACGCATTTCACAGCGATTGAAATAGGATTTTTTTTATTTCTTGGACGTCCCATTTGTTTCAAAGATAAGGAAAACAGAGACATACATATTGACGGACCTGTTGGTCTAGTGGTTAGTGACCCTGACTGCTATACCGGAGGTCGTGGGTTTGATTCCCGCCCAGGACAAATGTTGTGTGATGAGCATGATCATTTGTTCTGGTGTCTGGGTGTAATTTATCTATAATATGTATGTATTTAGAAATATATAAGTATGTTTATCAGTTGCCTGGTTACCATAACACAAGCTCTGCTAAGCTTGGGATCAGATAACCGTGTGAGAGTTGTCCCAGGATATTATTATATTATTATTATACAGCTACATATTGAAATTACAGCAGAGAATCGTGGCTTTAATTTCATAAACAGCAAGTAAATAGGCGAGAGCGCTTGTATAGAGACCACCAACATTTCCATCATAATAATTTCATAATTTGAATGCAGGTCCGAAATCTAATATTTCACTGTCATTTACGTGCACTGAATAACGTTGCTTCTAATTATTTCGGCGGTGAACCAGAAATTCTAATGATTTCACGAATGTAGTGCGCTGCTGTATCTTATAATATTACTATATTATATATTATACCCGAAATACATTCACAAGCTCGTATTCAACTTGCTCGGTTCGTTCGCTGACTGCTATACCGGAGGTGGGACCGATTCCCACCCAGGACAAATCTTTGTGTGATGAGCATATCATGAGATAGCCCAATAAACAAATATTGTATTCTACCACATAAATGATAGTACTTTTATACTGATAATTAAAGCAATTCGTGCAAAATTATTCCCTAACCATTCCAAAATATCAAAAATGCACAACGTTAATATTCAAGTTTTCACTTCTGCCGGCACTCCCGGAGTGCAACCCGTCGTTTTTTTATGCCATTGTTCTCCGTCTCGCGCGTCCCTCATCCAGGTGGTTCCCATTACCTTGGCTATGTCGTCAACCCAACGTGCTCTCGGTCTTCCCTGACTTCTTCGCCCTGTGTTGTAAGTTTTGTTTAAGTTATTTTTTTATTACTTTTGTCAAAATTGGTATACTGTATTATTTTCCTGAGAAATAAATTCTATTCTATTCTATTCCTTGGCCACCATTCGGTCAGAATTCTACACCATCGACTATCAGTACGTCTAGCTATACATCAGCCACTTTAAAGAAATAATTAACGTGCTTTGGGAGTATGAACCTTAATTCAATGGCTAACAGTTCAGTTTCCATCACATTCAAATTACTTTTAGGCCCTTTTCGGTAATATTTGTCATTCTAAAATGAACTTAAACACATGTTGTCAAAGTTGATAATTGCGTAATTAGTAATAATGTTTAATTCTCTTTCCATATTGGCTTTAGTATAGGTGTCAGAGATGAATGCCGACCACAAATAATTCGGAAAAGAGGAGGTTATGATGATGTAGATACTTGTGTGTGATACTTAGTACGCGCAGTATATCCTTCAAAATTTATTCGACTAACGTCTGGTTTAGACGATGCCAGGAATAACGTGCGAGTTGCGGTCCATTGCGGCCCCGCGCGGCTATCTTGTTACAAGTGATCCATGAAAGTCGACAATGTACTATTACTTGCACGATATTTCTCGCATAATCTAAACCAGTCATAACAATACCAACTTGCTACCAAAGTTGCTTGCTTCGGCAAACTTTGAACCTCAGTGTACCAGTTTTCTGCCAGCGGTTTGTGAGCCACTTCTCAAAGCGTTTGCGATGCATCATCTTGTACTTATTTACACTAAAAACTTCTTATTACTTCAGATTCGTAGAACTTTGTCTAACTTACTTGTGGTGACAAACTCCGGCTTGTGAACGGAGTCGAAATTCTTGGTGTTATTAAGGTGTGTTGATGGTATTAACTAGTTTGAATAAAACTATAATTTAATAGGAAAATAGAGAAGATATGAAAGAGAAAATATAGGTTAAAAGCCGGCCAAGTACGAGTCGGACTCGCGCACGAAGGGTACCGTACCACCGTTCTATGAGAGCCCCACTAAATATTTTTTCATTTCAATTTTAGTATTTATTATAGCGGCAATAGAAATACATAATTTGAGAAAATTTCAACTGTGTAGCTATCGCGGTTCTTGAGATACAGCCTGGTGACAGACAGACGGACGGACGGACAACGAAGTCTTAGTAATAGGGTCCTGTTTTTACCCTTTGCGGACTTAGATACACGTAATACTTGCCTACATAAATAAAGCTTTGCACTCGATTTCCCTGAATTCCGACCTGATGTCCTTGCACTCGATTTTCCTAAATCCCGAGCTGATGTCCATAGGACTACCAGGAAACTTTAATCAAATAAACATAAAAAGTTTTTTCTACATCAGTCCACCCGTTTTCTAGAAATCGCGGTTTAAAAACACACATTCCCTTGAATAGTTGTTGTCATTTTTAGTTTTAATATTACTTTTCTGACAACTGTTATTTATAACCTTTTTTTTCCGAAAAATGTTATTTAAACAGTATTGTGTACACAACTATCGGAAAAACCTTAATATTTGAATATCAAACAAATGTTTAAGTTTATCTATATTTCCTTGAATCTAAGCTAAGTACTAGATTTATATAGATTTAATGCAAATCGCACAAGGTTGCAGGTTCGAAACCAGGCAAGTACCAATGTGGCTTTTTCAAAGTTATATGTAGGTACTTTCATAATTATTTTAAGACACTACTGACAAACGGTGAAGGAAAACATCGTGAAGAAACCTGGATTCAAAATTTGGGATCTGAAATCGCCAATCCGCAGGGAGCAAGCGTGGTGATCAATGCTCGTGCCTTCTCTATATGGGAAGAGGCCTGTGCCCAGCAGTGGGACGTTTATAGGCTGGATTATTTAAGTGTCCTTTATTAGGATCTAAGCTCATCTATACTATATAATATTATAAAGCTGAAGAGTTTGTTTGTTTGTTTGTTTGAACGCGTAATCTCAGGAACAGGTTTGAATTGAAAAATACTTTTTGTGTTGGATAGTCCATTTATCGAGTAAGGCTTTAGTCACATATTAGTTTCATTTTTGATCTCTTAATTATTTTCAAAGTTAAAATTTGCACTGATACCTAATGTGCGTTCTAAATTCTTACGAAAAACTACAACCTTTAATAACGACTAAATGATTAATTAAAAGGACCGAAAAAAGTAGAACCTTAAAATATGCATTGAAAGATCTATCAACAATCCGCCATATTTTTTCATATCTTCATCTCCATTCACATAAAAATATTGCTTTCAACTTAATTAATCTTCTAAAGTAATCTACATTAAAAAAGATCCTTCATATTTTTAATGTCATTAAAGCTGCAGCCACAGGCTCATCTGAACATGTTTCCTAACGAGCGCGCAATGCATTTTGTTTTTACTTTAGAGCCCGATTTTATTAAAAATCAAATACTTAGTATTAAAATGGTTGTGTGGGGTGCATTGGCGGGCGCATGCGTGGGTCCCGGCCCGAGACTTCAATTAGTAGAGCGGTTCGCATCGTATCTCGCGCTCGTGCCGGCTCAGTACCTCGTCGTCCGCCTAGAGTGGCTCACTCACTCACTGGCTCCCCGTTCAGTGGTTCGTCCCCGATCGCGATCGTTCCGTGTTTGTCGGCTCCGCACCTCTCTATTCACGCGCGCCCTTTTACTTCGTTGGTAAGTGGTGAGTACGATAATTATTTATATTTTAAATTTGGATTTCTATTTTTTTATTTGAATTATTTAATTTAAATTTAAAATAACATTTTTTTTTTAATTTGTTGAATTAATTATTTATTATTTTTTATCCTCTATTTAAAATCAGAATTTGAACAAAATCCGGTGTTTATAAAGTTTAGAAATTGCTGGCTAGCTTTTATAAAACTAATCATTTACCACTGCGATTGCAAGTTTTCAGTGCATGATGCGACATTATTGCTATGCTATAAAGCGAATATTTGACCTCAAAATCTACAGTTCAATGAATGCACTAATTAAATAATTAACTCACCACAAATCGACAGGAATTTTATAATTATCGGTATCAGTATCGGTAAATAAATTTTACGTTTTTGTTAATAAATTTAGCTGAAGTAGTATTAATGTGGAAATCCGCTGAGTTTTAATTAACGTAAAATTAAGCCGCTCTCTACAATCAGTTTAATTTTGAGTATTTTGTCCTGAACGGTATCGATAAGAAATAACACGTATTTATTATTCAAAAATTTGCGTTTAATTTGGGCTTGATATTTAATTTTTCGGCATTTACTTATCGAATAATTAAGAATTCGATTTTTAGGAAATTTATTTTTAATTTATTTTTAGGAAATTTTCTCGAAATTCGAAATTTTAGGTTTAAAGATACTTTATTCTCTATAAAAACAATGGTATGTCACTTACTTGAGAACAATACTAAATAATATAGATTAGACTGAAGTGTTCGTCAACACCAGATACGATTCGAATTTGGTACCCACCCAATGCATTCATTCAAGAAGCGAGTGGTCTGCGATTAAATATTTACTTAACCCGTTTTTAAATGCATTGAATGAGCGTTCCTTATAGATGACGGCATTTTATTGTAAAGCAATGCTCCTTCAAATACAAGCGTCTTTTTGCCATAGTTCGTTCTATTTTTAGGTAAAACTAGCAAAAGTGCACTTTTAGATTCTGTTACAAAAATTTTTAAAGCATAAAGGTATTGTTTGGATGACATTGGATAGTAACAGGAAAATTAATCATCGAGGAGTATCGAACAGTAAAATTTTACGAACACAAGCCCTAGTTTTAATCAGAACGCTACAGGTCACGAGTGACGTCACACGTCAGTGACAACCAGTTGATACGAATTATAGCTTAATTTATATAATACTAGCTGTACCCGGCATGCGTTGCAATGCAATTTTTTCTACCTAGCACCTGCCTACTACCTACCTGCTACCACTTAGGGGTATGAAAAATAGATAGGAGCCGATTCTCAGACTTACTGAATATGCATATAAAATTTCATAAAAATCGGTCAAACCGTTTCGGAGGAGTATGGTAACTAACATTGTGACACGAGAATTTTATATAGGTAATAAGATAACAACTTCATTTCGCATTGAAATAATACAATATAATAATATTATGACACATTTATCGATATACGGCTTATGGAAACACATATCAATAGAAATGGGCCGGCAAACCATGCCTTTGCGTATTCAATTCGAATTTCAAAAGCATTTGATATTCGAAATTTTTAAAATTCAATTCATAGCTGAACTAGCTAAATTGAGAACGTTTTAGTTTAGTTCGTGGAACTTTAGTGCTTTTATTTAGTGAATTTTGTTAAATAATTGAGTGGGACCGCCGCGCCGTTTGCCGTAGCCGTGCAATATTGATAGCTGTTGAAAACTATATGCAGTTTATCTAGCCCGGTAACAGGCGCGGGATAATTTGATAAGAGCGCTCGAAAAATGTGAGGTTTTGAGAACGAGTTGTTTCTTTGTTTGTTTTTGTCTATGGATTTTTTTGGTTGTTTTAAAGCGACAGTTGCTGTATGACAGTGTGTATGTATATCTTTACCACACTGGGCTTAAGATGTGGTTGAGTTTTTGTCGTTGGATTCCTCTATTTGTTAGGTGGTTGACTAGGGCCTTTAGGTATATCACTCTTTGGCTCTTTAGCATGCTGTTGTAAGATACCCGGTTATTTTTATAATAAAATTAAAAAAACTGGATCTATGGTATACACGGAACTTGTGTTAAGTATGGTATCAAACGGGCCTTATCAGTAAAAACATATTTTGATAATTATTATGTCTCGCAACAAAATTAATTCTATAATAATACCAACAAATCGTTCTAAAATAATGAAGTCTTCTGTATAAAACAGAGTGTAAAGCGTAACTAACCCGTAGTTACGTGATTTTTTTCGTCTCCATCCTAAATAACAGAAAAAACTATTAAAAAACACCCTTCTTTCGATAACGTGTTCTAATACACGGACAAAACCGCGGCACACAACTAGTTGTCAACAAAACAGCACGGATACCTATACTAAAGCCAATATGGAAAGAGAATTAAACGTTATTACTAATTACGCTATTATCAACTTTGACAACATGTGTTTAAGTTCATTTTAGAATGACAAATATTACCGAAAAGGGCTTTAAAGTAATTTGAATGTGATGGAAACTGAACTATTAGTCATTGAATTAAGGTTCATAATCCCAAAGCACGTTCATTATTTCTTTAAAGTGGCTGATGTATAGTAAGCGGCGAAACGTGCAGTCGGCAACGGATATTGTCAATATTCTCGTTGGATGAGCTTGAAGCGACGATCGCATTACGTTGCCCACCGAACGCGGTAACATGTCGTTTAGTAAATTAGTCCAGTTAATGCGCGCGTGAATTTAAATGCATTAGTGTAGCTTGCTTGCTAGCTACAAATAAAAAAGGGTTGTTATTATAAAATCAATTATAGATACAAATTATAGATTATCAATTATATATAAAAAAAGGGTGGAAAATACACTGTGGAGGGGCTCGTGGCTAAGTGTAAGCCATACGGTTCACCGATAATACAAGTGAAGCCGCGGTTGATCCGTGGATGGGTGACCATTTATTAACATCCCGAGACCCCTCCGTGCCTCGGATCGGTCACAGTATACCGACGGCTTAACGTGCTGTTAAGCCGTAGGTCCCGACCGTCATACGTTGATCTTTGTAAAGACGGTTAAAAAAAAACTATAGAGCGAGTATTGGTAAAAGCCCATTGCGTACCGTAAGCCCATTTTTAGCTGTATGTAATAACTGCCTCGTTGGCCTAGTGGGTCTAAGCGCGACTGCTACGCTAGAGGTCTTGGGTTCGATTCCCAAGTCGACCAAGGTGTTATTGGGTTTTCCATGAAATTCTCAGTAGCAGGTCGGAGTTTGGATTTGCGCCCGGTTAGTGGCAATAGGCTCGCCCCCTATTACATGGGACCTAAACATACCGGCGAACATTGGTACACCTCTGCCTAACCCTTCGGGGATACAGGCGTGATGGTATGTTATGTTATGTAGTACATTCGTTTACTGATTTAAGTAATTTTCCTTGCAACGACGGACGTTTGGAAAATATCAATGGTTCCGATATCATTAGGGCTTGAGATAGTTTTATTAAAACGGCGCGCTCTGTTTTAATACTATTTACGACGAAACTAGTTCTTACTCACGGTTCATACCCTGTTAGCGCACTCTGTAATTTCTCATCTATCGTCTACGGTAACTGAATAACTGTTGAGTAGTCCGTGTAGTGGCGGCCATATTGTTCAAACAGGAATATTTCACATAGTAGTTATTTTTATATGCTCTTGTTACATCACAATGTGCGACAAATCAAATATGTATGAAGTTTATAATTGAACGACTCGTTTTGTTTCATTGTTCTACTGTGCAATCAAAACTAGCGGTTATATTTTTGTTAAAAACAAAATTTGTATATTTTGACTACGAAAACAAAGGGAGGCTCGTGGCTAACTGTAGGCCGTACGGTTTGACCGATAATACAGGTTAGGCCGCGCTCACCGCGGTTGGTCCGTGGATGGGTGACCAGTTTCAAACATACCGAGACCCCTCCGTGCCTCGGACAGCACGTTAAGCCGTAGGTACTAGGTACCGACTGTCATACTATGATCTTTGGCAGTCGTTAAGTCGATTCTGACAACCAGTCTTACCATGGGATACTGTTTTACCCAGTAACATGGGTTGTGGAGGTCAGATAGGCAGTCGCTCCGTGTGAAATACGGTATTCAGCTGTATCCGGTAAGACTGGAAGCCGACCCCAACCTAGTTGGGAAAAGGCTAGGCAGATGATGATGATGACTACGAAAAAAAAGGGGTTTAATTGGTAAAATACTGTCTAATGGTTATTTTTAACCACATTAAAGAAGGAAGTAAAATTTCAAGGTGTGTTTCTGTGAAACTGTCAGTTGCATCGTAACACGCAAACGAATGAACCGATATCGATTTGTTTTGCTTTAAAATTGGACTTGATTGACGACGTTCTTGGAAGAAAACATTTTAAAAGTTTTTTAAAGGTCACTTTACAAAACCATCCACCTTATTCACCTGGTCACCCATTTTATTTTCGTCCAGTTTTGACAGTTAATAGCGTAATTCCTTTTATTTAACAAACAAAGACTAAAATTAAATCTTATATAGATAAATAAAACTAACACGCGTCAAAATACTCATCGTCATCCTTGTCAATAGCGGGAAACGTGCCCAGAAGGCTGGCAGCATTGCCACGTTGAATGGCTATGCCGATTCTCTGTGCAAGGAACAAACCAGCTCTCTGATCACGAGTAGAGTCGACCAAACGTTTTGACAGTTCTTTAAAAAGATTTCGTGCACTCGGACCCCATGACCCGAGCGTTTCAACTAGAGGTGAGTCCGATATCATGTCACATGTAAAAATCACCGATATTTTAAAATCGTTGTGACAACGACAAAATCACCAATGCCAAAAAATCACTAATATGAATGATGATGCCAGTCTTTGGCAGTCCTAAGCCTGGAAAAAGTATGAAGGGAGGATTGGAATATACAAATTCGAAGTTACTTTGCAACACTGGTGGCTACTAAATAAACAAAGCTCAAATGAATACAGAATAGATAGATACTAGAAAAAAAAAAAACATTATGCCTGCTCGCGATCATGTCATTCCTTGTCACGATCTTTACCAGCCTACATTAACTAATCATTCGATTCGACAAAATCATTGATGATTTTGTCATTGATCTGGTCATCGATATTTGTTTGTCATTGTCATGCAGTCATTGATATTTAAAAATCATTATTCAGCCCATTCCTAGTTTCAACCCCAAACGGCTCGAAAATATAATTACCCATTAGGTTATTATACTTTCACCGTTTAAGGGTCTCCGCTGCTCCAGCAGCAGCGCCAGGAGAGGCCGCCGAACTTAGAACGTGTTTGACAGTGGGATCCATAAGAAATAAATATAAGACTTACTTTGAAGTCGGTTTTTTTTTGTTAGAATTATTATTTTCATATACTAACAATGATTAAATTTTATATGTCCTGATCGGTTCTTTTTAAACTGAACTAAATGGATTTCGATTTTGCAACCAGCCAGCTGTTATTTAATGTTCGGAATAATACTCTTTGGTCAAAAAGCGGGGAGAATGGTTTCTCATACTCGGAACCAGTGAACACAATTTCTCGGAAACCTGGACACGTTTTAAAACACACAATACCTTCCTACCCACATATAATCTCTACTTTCAGCTTTCGTACAACTGCACTCACGTGTAATGATTCTATAGAGTTTCTGGGAAGCCTTACACATAAATAACTTACATTTTACTTACATTTTTCTGAAAGCAAGTTTTACAAACGCGGCCACTTGTGAAATAATCTCGGTTACCTTCGAATATCGAAGGTTCTTATTAAATAATTTGATAATTCGACGGGCCTGTTGGTCTAGTGGTTAGTGACCCTGACTGCTATACCGGAGGTCGTGGGTTCGATTCCCACCCAGGACAAATGTTTGTGTGATGAGCACGATCATTTGTTCTGGTTGTCTGGGTGTAATTTATCTATAATATGTATGTATTTAGAAATATATAAGTATGTTTATCAGTTGTCTGGTTACCATAAAACAAGCTCTGCTTAGCTTGGGATCAGATAACCGTGTGTGAGTTGTCCCGGAATATTATTATTATTATTGTTTGTATCTCTTATCTTTCACGGGTTATCCTCAGCAATGAGAATACCCGGTCCTTTGAAAATCTTACGTGGGGACACAGGTCCAACACGCAGAGGCCTTGTTGAGAACTTTACTCTAATATGGGGTGGGGCATCTACCATGAGCCATTCATCCCTGCCCTATGAGAGAACAGACATGAACGGCCCAAGGTAGCTACAGAAATATTGTAAATTGTGGTGCTTAAACTAATTTGTGTTATGGGTAGGTATATCTTAAGTGGATTGGTTCTAAATGTGGAATCGGAAACTATGGCACCTGCCGTTTAACACATAGAAATGCTATCAAATGGGCAGGTGGTGACTCGCCAGCTCACTAGATGGGCCCCCCGAAACAGCCGCCACGATAGGCAGCGATTGGCAACACCAGTGCGAGCGGCTTGGGGTGTCGAGCGGTGCGGCCCCGATTTTTATTATTATTATTTCAGTAATTTTTAACTTGATTACGGAGAACGCAGTTTCAAAGAACGCTTTTTTGAATTTTACTGTTCAATCCACTGTAATATTTTCGATTATTAGGTATTATTTATAAATTCGCCTACATTTGGTTTCCGATTCCATTCTTAGTAAGAGCTTTTGTTGTCAAACTATTATCTGATCTATAAATGCAAATCTTGAATTAATTTCATTCAATCCGAGGACAATGCAGAAACGCGATTTTTTTCTAGTTTTTTTCCATCTATTGCACTCATAATTTCAAAACTGATCCCCCTTATTACAAAAGATGGTCTAAGAAAAACCGAGGTTTTAGAATAGCCCCGTCTCTTTTTGTTATATGACATAAGAAAGTGATGGGTATATTTTAAACCTGGGTTTACCTTAGCCTTGGTTTAAACCATCTTTTGTAATAAGGCCCATATTGTTTTAAATGCTTCGTAAAATTATGTTCATCAAATTCAAAATCTGTATCAACTTTTAACAAAGATGGCCACCAAATACTGCTACAATAACAACGAATTATGAAAAAAAATCGAACGTTCGATTTTTAAATAATAATTTAAAGCTTCCGTGTTTCGTCATTTCGAATTCGAATGTCATACGTACATCTTCGGCAGTCGTTAAGTCAATTCTGACAACCAGTATTACTATGGGATACTGTGTTTCCCAGTAAAATGGGTTGTGGAGGTCAGATGTCAGGCAGTCGCTTTATGTAAAATACGGTATTCAGCTGAATCCGGTAAGACTGGTAGCCGACCCCACCATAGCTTGGGAAAAAGGCTAGGCAGATGAATTTAAAGCTTATTAGGTGAGGGATTTTGAGTAGACATTATTTGGTATTATATGTATTATATATTATTATATATTTTAATTTAATGACATTTATCATTTTTAAGGTGAGTACTATCCGATGATACGGAAAGAATGTAACACGAGCATTCGTGCGCGTTCACTACGAACACGCTTGCTTCCCCGTACTGACGCCACGAATGCTCGCTTCGTAACATGTCTCATTTCGATCCGGTCAGTACCTACCTTAAAATGATTTCATTTTACTTTTTTTATTCACGTTTTCTGAGCGAAGCATGAGCTTAAAGTTTTCTCATTGTGAGTCGGCCATATTAAAAAATGGAGTAATAAAATTGCTGCGAAATTTTCTCTGCAACATTGATTGCAAAAGATAGTTTTGTGAATGCAATAGAAGCGGAATTCAATGCTTAATAATCCTTTATCTTTGAGCGTCTGTTATTGAAATGTAATACAGTGAACCCCCGGTTATTCGACAAACATTCTGCAGCGCAGCGTCGAACTATTGAATTTGTCGGATTATAGAGTACCGCCTAAGACTATAATCCGGATTTTGTTACAAAAGAGTACCTTGTAGTCCGACAAATTACAGAATATGCAATAACTTTACGTTACAAAATAGTGGTGTTCAAACAAATGTACATAGGTATTGAAATAATCGAAAATAATGAATCAATCAATTGAAAAAGCATAAAGATATTCATCATTTATTTTTAACCGACGAAAAAAACGGAAGAGGTTCTCAATTCGACGCGTATATTTTTTTTTTAATGTTTGATCAGGCATAACTTTTTACAGAATAGTCCGATTTTGATAATTCTTATTTTTGTTTGACATTGTTGAACAATAGTGGTGGGGCGTACAAGATGTAACTTGTACAAACGCGCACTAGCGAAGATTGTCAAAAAAATATTTAATAATAAAAATAATATACTATGTCGGATTACAGGGGGTGCTGGATTAGACAGGGGCCGGATTACCGGGGGTCCACTGTATTGTTAAAATTACATGGGTTTTAACCAAAGAGTTTAAAAAAGTTAAAGCCGTGCACATTTTTGTCTGTACGTTGTAGGTACATTCGTTTACTGATTTAATTTATTTTCCGTGCAACGACAGACGTTTATGAGGAAATATCGATCGTTCCGATAATATTAGGATTTGAGATAGTTTTTTTAAAAAGGCACGTTCTTTTTTTATTCTATTTTTACGATGAAACTAGTGGTCACGGTTCATATCCTGATTTGCGCACTCTATATTTTCTTGTCTATTGTCTAAGGTTTTAACCACATCCGATTTCAGTAGATATCAGTTTGGGGTAGGCTTTGACTGGCCTGTTGGTCTAGTGGTTAGTGACCCCGACTGCTATACCGGAGGTCGTGGGTTCGATACCCACCCAGGGCAAATCTTTGAGTGATGAGCACGATCATTAGAATTTGTTCTGTGTCTGAGTATAATTTATCTTTAATGTCTGTATTTAGGAATATATAAGTAAGTTTATCAGTTGTCTGGTTACCATAACACAAGCTCTGCTTAGCTGGGGATCAGATAACCGTGTGTGAGTTGTCCCGGAATATTATTATAATATGTGACATTGTGGGTGTAAAAACAGAGTGGTTTCCTTTTAAAATCTACGAATGATGATAAAGTTTATCAATTTCGTTTTATTTATTGGATCTTATAATTAGTACCTAATCTATACTTATAATCAATCTGTAGAAGTGAAAATTCTGTACATTGCAAATATCAAAAAATAAATGGCGGGGGGTGTTACTAGACCGACATCGAACCTAAAAGTGTGAAAAAAAAAATTTTGTCTGTCTGTCTGTCTGTTTGTTCAGGTATCACGCAAAAACCACCGGTTCGATTACGATGAAACTTGGTATAATTATTCATTATTATCCTGGGCACCACACTGGGTAGTTTTTATCCCGGAAAAAACAAACTTAATTTTGCGGTTAAAAACTCATTGATAAGTTTCGTCATCCACGCGAACAAAGTCGCAGGCACAGCTAGTTACAAATACTTATAGAAATTATAGAAGAAAGTTTAAAGTTAAACCATAAAATAATTACACAGTCGCGCCAAAAAGTCATGTACCATTTATTTTTGTAATGAGAAACGAAATTACTAAAATGTCGTTTTGTATTAACAAAAAATTTGATCTTCGTATAATAATAATAATAATCCAACCTATAAACGTCCCACTGCTGGGCACAGGCCTCTTCCCATATAGAGAAGGCACGAGCATTAATCACCACGCTTGCTCTCTGCGGATTGGCGACTTCAGATCCCAAATTTTGGAATCCAGGTTTCCTCACGATGTTTTCTTCGTTTGTCAGAAGTATCTTAGAATAATTAAGAAAGTACATATAACTTTGAAAAAGTCACATTGGTACCAAGTACCAATTACAGAGGTGTACCAATGTACACCCACAGTTCGCCGGTATGTTTAGGTCCCATGTAATAGGGGGCGAGCCTATTGCCACTAACCGGGCACAAATCCAAACTCCGACCTGCTACTGAGAATTTCATAGAAAAACCCAATAACATCTTGGTCGACTTGGGAAGCAAGCTTGGGTTCGAACCTGCAACCTTGTGCATACAATTCCGTTCACTGAACCGCTAGGCCACCACGATATTCCTATGCTTTTTTAAAAATATTTTATGATTCTTGTGATAAAATTGCCTCGGATCAAAAACGAATTCCGAACGAAATGTGGAACCCCTTTGAGTGACGGCGCCTTTGTTGCGTTCACACAAATAGTTTTGAATACGTAAAAGAGAATAAAAATTTCGGTCTGTTTGAAAGCTATTTACAACCTTAAGTTGTGTGCAATAAGGTGCATATTCCTTTGTTTAATTTTTAAGTGTTTATAAAATTTTTAATATTTATTAAACTAAATTGTTTTTTATTAAAAATCAACTTTTATTAAATTGAAGACTTTAAAATTAAGTATTTTTACCAACAAAATTTATTTAATGGAATTAAAATTGTTTTTTTTTTATGAATTTACTTGTTTAAATATTGTTTTTAGGGTTCCGTACCCAAAGGGTAAAACGGGACCCTATTACTAAGACTCCGCTGTCTGTCTGTCCGTCTGTATCTCATAAACCGTGATAGCTAGAAAGCTGAAATTTTCACAAATGATGTATTTCCGTTGCCGCTATAACAACAAATACTAAAAACCACATAAAATGAATATTTAAGGGAGGGCTCTCATACGACGGTGGTACGGAACCATTCGTGCGCGAGTCCGACTCGCACTTGGCCAGTTTTTTTTGACTTCCGCGAGTAACGCAAACATTTTTTTATTTTAAGTAAAAAAAAAACTAAGTATAGTTAAAACCGTTGTTACATTATGCAAAATGAATTTCCGATTTTCATGCAAATATTTGCAATTTCAATTGACAACGACAAAAATATTAAATTTCATGATACATTAATATTTCAAGTTAAATAAAAGCTTTAAATTTCATTTCAATGAGATTAATGTTTTGTAGAGGACATTATAAAGGGCTTATCATTTAAAAATACTTAATATGATAATAATTAAATTAATCTTATTAATAATTATTATCATATTAATACATTGTGCCTGTTGGTCTAGTGGTTAGTGACCCTGACTGCTATACCGGAGGTCGTGGGTTCGATTCCCACCCAGGACAAATGTTTGTGTGATGAGCACGATCATTTGTTCTGGTTGTCTGGGTGTAATTTATCTACCTATAATATGTATGTATTTAGAAATATATAAGTATGTTTATCAGTTGTCTGGTTACCATAACACAAGCTCTGCTTAGCTTGGGATCAGATAACCGTGTGTGAGTTGTCCCAGGATATTATTATTATTATATTTTTAGCTTTAAATTTAACAATACTAAATTGATAATAATTAAATTAATCTTATTAATAATACAATACATTTTTTTAAGTCCGTATTGTAGTGACACTGTATATTTTCCGGAAAAGTCTCCAAAATTGATGTATCGCTTATGATGAGGGGTACAAAGCCTTTTTTTGTGTGTGCTTTCTTATCTTAAACGGCTGAAGCGAATTTGATGAAACTTTGACTATATCAATTGTGTCCATTTTAATTTAGTTTGTATTATAACTTATTGTGCTATTATTAATTATGATTTTTCTTTTATTTCCAGGCACAATGTCGCCGATTAGACTGCCAACAGTCCTATTCAAATGACAATAACTAGAATAAAGGTAATTAATTTAATTAATTTATAATTAATTACTTGGATACAACAATACGATGTTATCATATCCCGAGCCTTTTCCCAACTAGTTTCTTTATTTTATTATTGCTTATGACGTTAGAAATGGGTGGATGGGTGACCATTTATAAACACACCGAGACCCCTCCGTGCCTCGGATAGCACGTTAAGCCGTAGGTCCCGACGGTCACACGTTGATCTTTGGCAGTCGTTAAGTCAATTCTGACAACCAGTCTTACTATGGGATACTGTGTTTCCCAGTAAAATGGGTTGTGGAGGTCAGATAGGCAGTCGCCCCATGTAAAATACGGTATTCAGCTGAATCCGGTAAGACTGGAAGCCGACCCCAACATAGTTGGGAAAAGGCTCGGGAGATGATGCTTATGACGTTAGAAAACAGTCCTGTGAGGTAATCATGTTTTAAAGATATCCCTGTCTTTATAATTTTTCTTATTATATTTATATCAAATAATTTATTTTGTAGTACTTCATATAAGAATTCCTGAGAGAATCTAACTGGGCTCAGTGCGTGGATACTTGTGACGTCACCAGTCTTTCTTAATTAAAATAGAGTAAGTTGTCGTTGTGGACGAAGCTTATGTTTAAATATATATACAAAAAATAATGTGGAACAAAAAAAAAATATTGTTTTTGTCACGTTTGCTTCTTTCGTGACTATAATATACATTATTTAAATTTTAGTGTTATACGTCAGCAATTAAGGTTTATGTAAAAGTTTAAAAAATAATAATATAAAACTTTTTAAAGAAGATTAAATAAGCCTGACTGCCTCGTTGGCCTAGTGGCGCTAAGCGCGACTGCTACGCTAGAGGTCTTGGGTTCGATTCCCAAGTCGACCAAGGTGTTATTGGGGTTTTCTATGAAATTCTCAGTAGCAGGTCGGAGTTTAGATTTGTGCCCGGTTAGTGGCAATAGGCTCGCCCCCTATTACATGGGACATAAACATACCGGCGAACTGTGGGTGTACATTGGTACACCTCTGCCTAACCCTTCGGGGATACAGGCGTGATGGTATGAGGTTTTTTAATACCTTAATTTAAATTACTCAGTATTTGTGTAATTTTAATTAAACCCATATTATAAGGGGTAATATGATAGCTATGATCTCTACACCCCCTTACTTGATTGCCGATGTATTACCAGTAACACTATATGTTTTTTTGTTTGACTCGAGTGGCGTACTATATAAGTACGGTCAAGTGGGGCTATTTGCAACACAATCACCTAAAGGGTCAATTGGAACAAAAACATTGGAGTCGATTTTGTTAAAAAATAAAAATTACTTATAAAAAAATAACGTTTTCTAAATCACCCCATGTGTAACAAATATCCCCACCTCACTGTACCTATAACAGTTACATGTTTAGTGTCTATCTAGTGTCACAGTAGCTCTATTTTATAATAAACAAGTGTCACAGTGTATTGTTTATGTTTAGTGTCGGGAGCGCTCATGAGACAGTCGTGTCACCGCTTGCTGGAGCACCAACACCCGGGGGGGGAGGAGCCCCCTCTGTACGCGCCCGACCAAATTTCAGGTACCCATACTATACTACAGACAAAGCCATGGTATGGAGCGAGCGAGCAATTAACAAGATAAACTAAGTATCAAAAAAACGGGTAAAAATGTTGACGACATTTAATCATTAAAGATTTTTGGTAAAAATGTTGATGACAACTGATCATCTAATATTTTTTGGTAAAAATGTTGCCGACCTCTGTCAATAATAATTAAACGCTTGAATATAAAACAATTCCAAAGTCCATGTAAAGTGTAATTTAAATCTTTATAATGCTACTTATGACCAAAAAGTTTAAAAACTTCTATAATGAGTTGTTTTTTGCGCAAAGAAATAATTAGGATCCAATGGACTCCAGGAAAGAACAAGGCATTATAAAAAATGCTGCTTCATTCTAAGCTAATTTGTCTCAAGCTTTGATGATAAAATAATCAAATTACAAATCCAAAAACAATAAAAAGAATCCACAAAAAAACATTACTTCAAAACAAAATAAATAGAACAAAAATTCAAACACAACCCATGAATTGAAAAAGTTACTATTAAAACTCATTACTCGCTCGCTCCAAACTCGTCGCAAAAGTTACTGCCCGAAGACCAAAGTTATCAGCTAACTAGTCCAGTTTAATCCAAGGCCAAGGGTACTAGGCCAAACTAGGGCCAGTGATATGCGCCGACTTTCATTCATACCTCTTCTCACTCGACACTCGCCAGGCCAATTGAAAACTTTACAAAGGGAAAAATTCCGTTTTTAAATTGTTCCTTTTTCGATTGTCCTTTGTTCAATTATTTTGAATGAAGTAGCTTTTGCTATGCATTTTCGTGGCAGTGTTTTGTTTTTTTTTTTAACTTTCTAATGTCGAAAGAATTTCCATGTTTTTTGATGTTCTTTTTTTAATGGTTTTTCAATGTTTTCGTGGCAGTGTGTGGTGTATTCATTTGACCATTTCAAGTTCTGCGCATTCCTTCATGTTTTGACTGCTTTGTTTTGTATTTTTATACTTTGCATGTTGTATAGACGTTTCTTGTGGAGTTAATGGTTTAAGACTTCTACTGAACACTCTTTCTTCTTCTTTCTAAACATGGCTTTTATTCTGGTACTTTGATTGTCATGAAACCTCTTTTGCATAGTCTTAAATGTTTAGACCTCATCTTTTTTAGACCTTTCGAATTGAATAGTTTAGTTTGTTTTTCCTTAATTTAATCCTTAAACGTCAAATGATAAAATAAAAGGAAAAGATGTTTTTATTTTAGTGTTTTGTTTATTTTTTAAAATACTTTGCTATCTTCAATACTTTCTTTATGCAGCATAGCCATACAAAACACTGTATTAGTCCTGGCTTAGTACAAAATATTCCAATAATAAAAACCTCAATCGTAAAGTTTTACTGCACTTCATACAATGAACATCAAAAATTCCAAACACATTTTTTAAAAAGCTTAATGTTTTTAATACCAGAAATGCTTTTCCTCGTTTCCACATTTGACCACATCAAAAGTATCACTTGTCAATTATATCTCAGTTTCCCGCCAACTGAAGGTTCCCGCCATAGACTTTAGATATACTATAGACCGCTAGTATCGCTAGTTTCCCTTCGTGCCTAGCGAGAGCACTTTACAGCTGTATCTAGTACATTCGTTTACTGATTTAAGTTATTTTTCGCGCAACGACAGACTTATATGCGAAAATATCGATGGTTTCGACATTGTTAGGATAATATTAGGGTTTTAGATAGTTTTGTTAACACGGCACGCTCCGTCTTGATACAATATTTACGACAAAACTAGTTGATACTAGTGCTTACGATTCATACCCTGATAGGCTCACTCTTTAGTTTCTTATCTATACTCTAAGGTTCCCGCCAATATCCGTCGAATCTGTCACTTGTGACATTGACTTTTATTATGAACACTGCCAAATAATATAGGATAGGTACTAGCTGTGCCCCGTGGTTTCACCTGCGTGAATACCTAGGTCCCGTTCCCGGTGCCTTTATATTATTGGGGGCGGAGATGAATCCAACAAATCACTATCGTAACAAAAGTCAGGATTACTTAATATGGTGGTTAAGTATTCTTAAATTTCTTATTTTCCGTACAGTTTCCAATTTTTCTTTCATAAGAACCTTCTACTGACAATAACAAACACAACAAAAAAAGAATTAGCGAAATCGGTCCAGCCGTTCACGCGTGATGCCGTGACCAAGGGAAAAAGGGATTCATTTTTAGGGCTCCGTACCCAAAGGGTAAAACGGGACCCTATTACTAAGACTCCGCTGTCTGTCTGTCCGTCTGTCTGTCTCCAGGCTGTATCTCATAAACCGTGATAGCTAGAAAGCTGAAATTTTCACAAATGATGTATTTCCGTTGCCGCTAACAAAAAATACTAAAAACCACATAAAATGAATATTTAAGGGGGGCTCTCATACGACGGTGGTACGGAACCCTTCGTGCGCGAGTCCGACTCGCACTTGGCCAGTTTTTATATATATAGATTAAAAATGTTTGTTGGTTTAAAGAATAATGGAAAATTGCTTACTTTTAACATGCGTAAATCATTAACTGTTATGTCGCAGATTCGCACCGAAATACTCATAATAACATTTCTTAAACAAGTCTAGCCGTAGTTATAGGTAAAATCTATGATAGTAATATAATAAGCGTACATGCATAACTGCCTCGTTGGCCTAGTGGCGCTAAGCGCGACTGCTACGCTAGTGGTCTTGGGTTCGATTCCCAAGTCGACCAAGATGTTATTGGGTTTTTTCTATGAAATTCTCAGTAGCAGGTCGGAGTTTGGATTTGTGCCCGGTTAGTGGCAATAGGCTCGCCCCCTATTACATGGGACCTAAACATACCGGCGAACAGTGGGTGTACATTGGTACACCTCTGCCTAACCCTTGTATGTTATTATGCAATACCTTTTTTGGTTTTGACTTAAAAACAAACCGTGATCTATGATCTTTTATTTTTGTATTATCTCCGTCTCGAATAGCAAAATTCTATAATTATTAACTTTCAAACATTAGGAATGTAATAGACATAACTACCTTTTTTTTGGCTTCGCCGCAGTCGAGTAAAAAATAATTCTAACAAAAAAACCGACTTCAAAATAAGTCTTATATTTATTTCTTATGGATCCCACTGTCAAAACTGGACGAAAATAAAATGGGACCACACGAAAAGCACCAGCTTTCAAATAAAAAAAGAATCATCAAAATCGGTTCACCCAATAAAAAGTTCTGTGGCAATAAACAAAAAAAAATTACAGTCGATTTGAGTACCTCCTCCTTTTTTGAAGTCGGTTATCAATATATACAGTTTGTATACGCCATGGCGTCCTAATAAGGCCAATTAAGACTATTTTTTACTAGATTATTACGAAGTTAGCTGATAACTTATAAAAACCACGTTGATAATATCTGTTTAGTTAATTCATTATTATTAACTCATTTCATCATTTAATAATAATAATAATTCCAGCCTATAAACGTCCCACTGCTGGGCACAGGCCTCTTCCCATACAGAGAAGGCACGAGCATTGATCACCACGCTTGCTCATTGTCGCGATTTCAGATTTCAATTTTAGAATCCAGGTTTCCTCACGACGTTTCATCATTTTAATCCTAAGAATGTCGTGGTGGCCTAGCGGTTCAATGAACGGATTTGTATGCACAAGGTTGCAGGTTCGAACCCAGGCAAGTACCAATGTGGCTTTTTCAAAGTTATATGTACTTTCTTAATTATTCTGAGACACTTCTGACAAACGGTGAAGGAAAACATCGTGAGGAAACCTGGATTCTAAAATTGGGATCTGAAATCGCGACAATGAGCAAGCGTGGTGATCAATGCTCGTGCCTTCTCTATATGGGAAGAGGCCTGTGCCCAGCAGTGGGACGTTTATAGGCCGGATTATTAATCCTAAGAATTCAGTTGAGTACTATAAAAACATACTTAATCCAATTACAATTGAATTTTATTTAATTCCATAACACAAGTCTGTATTTTTTATATCTACAGAATACGCTGAAGCAAATAAATAATTTAATTGTGTATTTAAAATATAATTACAATTAAAGTTGCTAACCACACACACGTAGGTAATTAATACCAATAAACGTATTAAACCACTAATTATTGAACCACGACCCAATTATCTCACCACTCTATACTAAAGCCAATCTGGAAAGAGAATTAAACGTTATTACTAATCACGCAATTATCAACTTTGACAACATGTGTTTAAGTTCATTTTAGAATGACAAATATTACCGAAAAGGGCCTAAAAGTAATTTGAATGTGATGGAAACTGAACTGTTAGTCATTGAATTAAGGTTCATAATCCCAAAGCACGGTCATTATTTCTTTAAAGTGGCTGATATATAGTTGTAACCAGTAATTATTTGACCACTAAAATATTATTTCAACTCTAAATAAATAAGTCCAACATTAAACGAACGAATGCATTGTTTGTATTCAATTAATTGAATTAATTTTAATGTAAAACATTGTTTACATTCGAAAATTGAATTAAATGCATGTTTATTTTCCGGGCATATATTACATATTTTGTTAAATAAATTAATGCTGTAAATTAATTTAAAAGTTTAATACACGACGATGGAGGAGAAACATATTTGTTTTTTTTTTTATTGAGGTCCTGTGTTACTGGAGTTTGTATTTTAATATTACTATTTTTACTATTCTATATTTAAATATTATCAACGTGGTTATTGGTGTTAAATACTATTAGTTTCTAATTTAAGTGTATGTAATTAACTTCGTAACTGTATCATCGATAAAATAATCGATTTAAAATTACTCGATTTAAATGAAATCGATATAAAATATCGATGCTAGAGCTACGTGTAGAACATTTCGTGCAGCACATCATATCATTTCACTGAAGCTATCTATTTTATCCTTCGTTCCTTCCTATCAAACATTGGCGACCAACATTGGTAGTCCAATGTTCGTCACAGTTGTACCCAACATAGGATTGTCTGTTAAGAAATTCGACCTACATTGGTTGACCGATATGTCAAATGTTTGTCACACAAAGCCAACTTAGGATTCTCTAAAGAAAAACGTTTCAAATTAGAAGTTATACATTTATAATCTTTGCTACAGAGCTATCATATTACTCTTTGACAATCGTCAAGTTAATACGATTCTGACAACCAGTCTTACTATGAAACAATGACAACTAGTGTTACCCAGGGCCTCGATTCAGCTATTTAAGAGTTGCTTGAATTGACCGAATGACCATTAGCCATGGCATTCTGCTAACTGTAATTACGATCATTATCGGTCATTACGATCATTCTCTTCGAGAGTTCAAAGAGATTTTATTGTAGGCTTATCTGACTACGAGAATTAGGCACAATGACAAGTACACTGACCTACCACTGATTTGCATTTAAAATAGCTGAATCGAGGCCTAGTAAATGTGTTGTGGAGGTCAGATAGGCAGTCGCTCTGTTAAATACTGTATTTATTTAAATCCGGCGAGCTTGCATGCTTGGAAGCATGACTTAAGAAAAAAACTATGCATAAGACATTTCTTACAAAAAAAACCGATTTCAAAATACCCATTTTCACACCCATTTTTTTTATTCCCACTGTTTAAACTGGTCCAAAATGGGACCACACGGCAAGCACCAGCTTTCAAATAAAAAAGAATCATCAACATCGGTTCACCCAGTCAAAAGTTCTGCGGTAAAAAATCGAATTATAAAAATAGAAGTATTGAGTACCTCCTCCTTTTTTGAAGTCGGTTAAAAAGTGTGATAACTTATTTCGGTCTTGTCAAATTGCCGTTGGACTATTAAAGTCGATATAACTATGAAAATATCCTAATTAATATAAAATTTATGAAAACTAAGAAAGTTCAAAGGAATAGCTTTAAAACCTTCGCCATCTTGTCCCTACAAACTTATTAGTTTTTAATTAAATACCTACTTAACATAAACAGTTTTATTAATAGATTACTTTGTTCTTGTAACTCAAAAAGTAAACAGGAATACTTATTATATTTACAAAATTAAAACATTATTTCAAAACAACACAAAAATTATCTCGACAATTTTGTTATTTTATTAAATTTAAATACACAAATAGGTACCTACATTATTAATGATTATAAATTAAATACTTAATCAGATATTTATTACAAAGCAAATTTAATTCAATTATAATACTATAATATCATTATTTTTAATTCAATTAAATTAAAGATTTAAAAATAGATCAAAGAAAATAATAAAGAAATATCTTAATCCAAACTAATATTATAAATGCGAAAGTAACTCTGTCTGTCTGTCTGTCTGTCTTTCTGTCTGTCTGTCTGTCTGTCTGTCTTTGCTTCACGCCTAAACTACTGAACCGATTTATGTGAAATTTGGTACAGACATAGTTTGGAACTTGAGAAAGGACATAGGATAGTTTTTATTACAAAAAATAAAATAAAAAATAAAATTTATTCCGGACATACAGCGCCATCTATTGGTCAAGAGTCGGCATCAATTCAGTACTGAAAATTCATCGAAAAATGTAAATAAATAGTAAAAAGGTATGAAAATATAATATAATACAACTTTTAGTACAAAGAAAATGCTCTAACGGAGTATAGATAATTCTATTAGTACTATATGTCGAGTTGGTGATCGCGCAATGGTGTCGATCGTTACACGAGTTCGGTTCATGTTATTGTTTTAATTCATCGGGAAAAAGTAAATAAACAGTAAAAAGGTATGAAAAAAATAATTATATCAATATAATAAAACTTTTAGTACAAAGAAAATGCCCGAACGGAGTATAGGTATAAATAAATAATCCGAGTTGCCAGTATGCTCGATAGATGGCGTTGGGATCGAAAACTAAAAACGTGATATACAGAAATGTCTTGGTGTAAGAAACTTTAATAATTTTTAAAGCCTAAAATAATAGAAAATTTGTTAAGGGAGAAACAGTATTTTTTTCTGAAATGGAATCAATTCAAACGCAGAGCTCATTATGTTGATTTTTGAAGAGTTCCCTAGAATATCTTCCACATTTCATTTTTGAAGAGATCCCGCGAGATCGGGAACTATGTGGGTAAAACCAAAAATCTGCCGGAAGTCATTATTCCACGCGAACGAAGTCGCGGGCAAAAGCTAGTATTATATAAATTGTAAAATTAAATTATTGAATATTGCGAGCTAAAATATAACGACTTCTAGTAATGCGATTAAGATGAATATACAATATTATGGTATATTCGAGCTGGTCTGATGATGGAGCCAGAAGGTGGCCAGAGGAACTGTGTAACGAAATGGCGCAATACCATCGTGTTTGGGCTTGTTTGATTTGTCTTTACTAGTACTGTAAAGATAGATGGATAAAAGCTTGTTTGTGGAATTCTATTTTTTTTTTTAAATAATGTAATAATAATAATAATATTCCGGGACAACTCACACACGGTTATCTGATACCAAGCTAAGCAGAGCTTGTGTTATGGTAACCAGACAACTGATAAACATACTTATATAATTCTAAATACATACATATTATAGATAAATTACACCCAGACACAGAACAAATGATCATGCTCATCACGCAAACATTTGTCCTGGGTGGGAATCAAACCCACGACCTCCGGTATAGCAGTCAAATTAATCTTTCTTATTTTGGTATCGGTTAAAAACAACACAATTTATTATAGTAGTATTTACACCTACTTTAAAACAGTCTGAAGCGTTACACGATGAAGTTTCAAATCGGATCGATCGTACGATACGGACTCGCATATCGATGTTAACAGTAAAAGCAACTTTATGTCCATGCATTAAAGTTGATTTTCCATTGAACTAGTCCACAGTATGTCGACAACGGAAGTTTTGATAAAACTAGTTTGATAAAGTTTTGCTTAGTGATAGATATATCAGATGAGAGGAACAATGATTTTATTCCTAAACGTAAATAATATCAGATGTTATGACAGCATAGACGACCTCCGTGGTCGAGTGGCGTACGCACCGGTTTTCAAGGTGTCGCTAGCTCTGAGGTCCCGGGTTCGATCCCCGGACGGGTCAATGTAGAAACTCACTTTTCTACATTGCCTCGGGTCTGGGTGTTTGTGGTACCTTCGTTGTTTCTGAATTCCATAACACAAGTGCTAAATAGCTACTTACTTTGGGTTCAGAGCAATGTATGTGATGTTGTCCGCATTTATTTATTATTATTATTATATAGTTTGTAACTAAAGAATAAATGTGAAGCCATGTATGTCTGTCTGCTTCTTACACTTTTACGGTTAAACCACTCAACTGATTTTAATTGAATTTGGTATAGAAATAGTTTGAACTCTTAGAAATAATGTAGGCTACTTTTTGCCACGATAAATAATAATAATATTTCGAGACATCTCACACACGGTTATCTGATCCCAAGCTAAGCAGAGCTTGTGTTATGGTAACCCGACAACTGACAAACATACATATATATTTCTAAATACATACATGTTATAGATAAAATATAAAAAATATTAAATATTATAGATAAACTACTATCACGTGATTTACGAACATGAAAAGGTCAATATGTAATAACATTACAATGTAGATAAAAATAAGCAGAAATTGTAAAAATAAAAACATACCTAACGATAAAAAAATCTATTTATTAACAAACGGGACAAAAAAAAATATGATTAAAAAAAAACGCCTGCCATGTCAAAAAAAATTAAAAACAAGTCAAATATTTGCAGTCGGGGGACCTGTAATCAATTGTTCCAAGTAACCGACCCCGACTGCAAATATTTGACTTGTTTTTAATTTTTTTTAATTATATTTTTTTTATTTAATACCTTTTAGTGAACAACAAATATACATGACAGAACACAAAAAAAAATATCGTTCGGAACCCTTTGAAGGCGATTTCGAGTCACACTTGACCATTTTTTAATGTTCACATAGCTTATATCACTCGGGATAACTCAAAGCTTCTAATGATACCACAAACTTTGAAATCGGTCAAGCCTTTTAGAAGTTATGGTGGAATAAAGAAACTCACAAACAGCACCCTATTTTATTTCGGCACCCTAATTTCGGCTTCACTTATAAACCTTACTGTACTTATTACAATACCTTAGTGTATGTCCATTCTGTAAATAATTTGGGTATCGAGCTTCACCTGAGTGACAATAAAGCTCACTTCAAAAGTGAACCCAATCGGCCTTGATTTAGAATTCAAATTCGAGAATACGTATTTGACATCGCACCGCGGATTCCGCTGTCGAGACATGAAAATAATGTTACAGAATAGCACTACTTTTGTCTCAATACCGGTACAGCCAATAACATGGTCACACAATATCTAAAACAAAACACCATCTCAAAATGGACGTCACACATGTTGTTCGTACGTAAATTAAATTCTATTCTCTATACAAAACCTCGAATAGCTTCACTTCGTTCATTCACTTCATTCATTCACTTCATTCTCCACATCTGTCGGTGACATGGATTGACTCGTTCTTTTGAACGAATACCCTTTCAGTAAAGCTGTTTTAGGGTTCCGTACCCTTATAGGACTAGTTTGTTAATTGTAGGTTCCTATATCTATATTCTTATATATAAAATTCTCGTGTCACAATGTTAGTTACCATACTCCTCCGAAACGGCTTGACCGATTTTTATGAAATTTTATATGCATATTCAGTAGGTCTGAGAATCGGCTACTATCTATTTTTCATACCCCTAAGTGGGAGTAGGTAGGTAGTAGGCAGGTGCTAGGTCGAAAAAATTGCATTGCAACGCATGCCGGGTACAGCTAGTAATATATAAAAATGAATTGCTGTTCGATAGTCTCGCTAAAACTCGAAAACGGCTGGACCGATTTGGCTAATTTTGGTGTTGAATTATTTGTGGAAGTCCAGAGAAGGTTAAAAAGTGAATAAATATGAAAATGTTCGGAATTAAATAAAAAAATAATATTTGTTTTAAGTTTATTTTATGCAAAAGTTTAGGCTTTTATTTATCGATTGAAGCAGTACGAAGTCTTCCTTGTCAGCTAGTTTTTAATATACTTATTCGTTTAGAAAAAAAGCAATTCTATAAACAGACAGACACGTTCTATTCAAAACAATGTAGATAATTTCCATAGCAAAAATAATATAGTGTTACATAAACAGAGCTCAATAAAAGATATTAAAAGCTTAATATTAAAAGAGAAACATTTTCCTTATAAAAAGATTACTCACAGTAAACCTCTCTTCTACCGTCTTTTATTAAAAGATAAAAAAAGTGTTAGATGATTAACAATTTCTCGCTAATCTTGTTAATTATTAAGAACCTTGTACACTTTTTATGTTCTAAAGCTACGTTTACACATATAAATAAAGCCTATAAACGTCCCACTGCTGGGCACAGGCCTCTTCCCATATAGAGAAGGCACGAGTATTGATCACCACGCTTGCTCATTTGCGGGTTAGGGATTTCAGATCTTTATTTTGGTATGCAGGTTTTCTCACGATGTTTTCCATGACCATTTGTCAGAAGATTCTTAAAACAATTAAAAAAGTACATACATTATAGCTTTAAAAAAGTCACATGGTTTTAAGTTTAAATAAATATTATTCAACAAACAAACCGTAAAATAATATTAAAAGTAACGTACAAACAAAAAATGGTCCGCTAAAACTGAACACAAACAAAAACTCATCATAAAACTTTTAGTGTATCACGAACGACATTTTAACTGATATTCACGAAACAATTTCCACCAAAACATTTATATAAATAAAACTATTGAATTCAAAAATGTGTGACTACACATTTTTGAATAACGTGAATAACGTGAAAGCGTACTACGTTGTTGATAAACAAAGGGTACAGACTGCATCTGATAGTATTGAGTTTCTACACACGTTTCACTCTCGTTCAACCTAGACGCGTCCGAAATTTCGCTTTGTTTCCGCGGCTACAGCTGATCGCATTGTCCTGTGAACCGTTTACACGTGATTCGTGAATCTGACGGGAGAACAATGGGTTTATATCACAAACTATTAATGGGTTAAATAGGTAATTGATTGATTGGTTAATAGTAGGTCAATGTCATCCCGCAGGAACGCAAGGGATAATCATAAAAATAATTTAAGAATCCAAAATGGCGGCGATGTGGTTCGCCACCCATCACGTCTCGTTTCTCGCGGGGGCGAAAAGTGGCCCACGGAGAGCCGCTTCGCTACGTTGAATGTAAGAGGAGGAATGGATGGTAATGTGGATGAAGTATGTCAGATGATGGATGTTGAGACAAAAATTAAGAAAGGTATGCTGAGATGCTTTGGCTATGCCGAGAGAATGAATGAAAAACGATTGACGAAAAATGTGTATAAGGCGAGTGAGAATGAAAAAGGCCAGGTCAAGAGTACCATAAACTGAACAGCATGTATGATGGGAATAATGAAAGTGGACAAAGCGAAACAAGTGAGTAAGGATCGTAGCAAGTGGAAAGAAGTGGTCTCTGCCTACCCCTACAGGGAAAGAGGCGTGATTATGTGTATGTATGTAGGTCAATGTTTTACGTTTTTATTAGGAAAAGTATTTAGTCAATAAAAGTTGAGTTTTGTCCGAGATGTACATGGAATCCTATCACCAGATTTAATGACCATAGGATCACCTAAGATGTCTATCAAAGCAGATAAAAAAACATTTATAATAATAATAATACCTATTCCGGGACAACTCACACACGGTAATCTGATCCCAAGCTAAGCAGAGCTTGTGTTATGGTAACCAGAGAGCTGATAAACATACTTATATATTTCCAAATGCATACATATTATAGATAAATTACACCCAGACACAGAACAAATGATCGTGCTCATCACACAAAGATTTGTCCTGGGTGGGAATCGAACCCACGACCTCCGGTATAACAGTCAGGGTCACTAACCACTAGACCAACAGGCTCCACATAATACCTTAAATATTACAGACACTGTCTTAAAGACAGTTTTTATCTTAGGAACTTTACTTTTAATTCAAACTATATCATTTATTACACTCTTGATATTAGTTTTTAAAAGTATAGAAAGAAAGAGAAAAAAATCATACTTAGTTCAATTACTTTGTATTGAGAAACCTAACTTACTTAATTTTTTAGGGTTCCGTACCCAAAGGGTAAAACGGGACCCTATTACTAAGACTCCGCTGTCTGTCTGTCCGTCTGTCTGTCTCCAGGCTGTATCTCATAAACCGTGATAGCTAGAAAGCTGAAATTTTCACAAATGATGTATTTCCGTTGCCGCTATAACAACAAATACAAAAAACCACATAAAATGAATATTTAAGGGGGGCTCTCATACGACGGTGGTACGGAACCCTTCGTGCGCGAGTCCGACTCGCACCTGGCCAGTTTTTTTATTTTAACAGTACAATTCCAATTCATTAAACAACGACAATCTATTTATACTAACCAACTATATTATAACCATACTTAATTAAAGCTTACATATCAATAAAAATAACCATGCAACCAAATTTTAAAACAGAGTACCTAAGTACTAAACAACTTAACTGTCCCGCCAGGAGAAAAATTAGGAGTTAAATTAAAATTTAAACTTAATATGAATGAACGAATAACAAAATAAATTCCTTAAATGGACGCAACATTCCGAGCATCACTTTCCCCGCGTAAATGCTTGTGACCTAGGCAATGGGGCTGAGCGGAGCGTATCGAGACAAAATTCCCCGTACTGTGATCGATAGAATTACTGACAGTGAACAGACAGGGCTTTCCCTGTGAACGCTAGACAGTAATAGTATTACGCAATTTTGCCTGTATGAAATATGAAATATTGGTTTTTTTTTTAAATGTTTGTCTTTATGACGTAAATTTTGAATTAATAAATGACTTGTTTAGTTTGATTGTAGACGTAATTAAAGTATGACAAGAGCGTAAAATAATATTTGGTTAGATATAGGGTTCCGTTAAGTTATGAAAGATTATTTTTTAGTTTTAAATGTCTGTCTTTATAGAGCAGGGTTTAGGTAAATAATAGACCAATTTAGATCGATTGTAGACTTAGTTTTCGAAGTAAGACAAGAGCGTAAAAATGTAATAGGGATGATGACTAATTTTTATGTTTAGCCATCTTTTAGATAAGAAAAAAATATTAGACACCGTGTATTTTTTGTTTAGTCCCGTAAACAAAGAATTAAGAAGATGCAGCGAGTACAATTCTTGCGTGACGTCACGTTTGAGTACAAATTGTACCTAGCCGTGACGTCACAAGCCCCCACTCCTGAACTTTACAGCGGTTTATCTTCGTATTTTGTAATTTATTTGAGAAAAGAAAAAATATTATGTCTATTATATTTTGATTATCTAAATGGCGGACTAAATAAATTTTGACTTTTCATACCTAGTCATCTACCCTATTGATTAGAAATAGGGATTCAGGTTTTTTTTTTAAGTTTCATATATCTTTTTTCATTAAGTAAAGTTTAGGTGAATAATATAGAAATTTAGTTTGTTTGTAAGCCTAATTTTCCAAGTAAGACAAGAGCGTAGAAATACATAGATAGGGTTAAATTGATGTTTCATCTTCAATCAATTTCGTAGGATGAAAGTCAGGGCCGTTTTCCTCTGCATTATGTTTCTGTACCATTTCTACTTGCACTGTTTCATTGTATTGTTGAGTGTTAGCTGTGCATGGTTGTCACCCACGTCACGTCACGCCACGCCACGTCACGTCACGACATCGCGTCTCCTCTCCCGGCATCCGTGTGATCATTCATTGGACTCGACGCCATCCCAACATGCATCGCATGTGCTATGTGTTTTAAATTGAATAAATTGTCTAAATTACAGGTACTATTCACTGCAACTGCAATCTTAAAACTTACGCTATCATTGGCGTAACTAAATTTAATAGTTTTTTTATAAACGACCACGAAATTAAAGAGCGTCTCCGGCAAAATCTATCGGAACACTCTAAAGTTTTAAGTTACCGAATAAAACACTTTCATTTATAATTTCCTTTATGAAAAACCTTTTTTTTTAAATACGTAAAGCTAAATTTTAATTTTCACCAGTTTGTGGGCATCGTTTAACATCAAAATTGATTAGGGACCCTGTCGTGGCCATTGAAGCTAATTGGCAAACGGTGTAAGGTTCGATGTTGAGTAGGTACGCGGCACCAACCGTAGTACATGAGCCACGCATACTCTACGACACCAATCCCAAACCACA
Organism: Autographa pulchrina; assembly: GCA_905475315.1. Lineage (NCBI taxonomy): Eukaryota > Metazoa > Arthropoda > Insecta > Lepidoptera > Noctuidae > Autographa > Autographa pulchrina. The sequence continues at coordinate 4,378,334 of FR997762.1, read as the reverse complement.
AACTCGGAGGCGAGAGTATCAGACAGCTCGGGTCGCGTAACTCACACGTCGGGAACGTTAGTCATGTAAAAAATAAAATAAACAAGTAGTTTTGACGCAGTGGTACCAGAGCATGTGGGCAGGGAGGCCGGGGGCAAGCTGACACGATATGCGCCGCCGGAGGAGGATGAGGGCACGCTCAGGGAGCTGTTACTTAGGTAGGTGACTAGCGACACTACGGATAGCTTGCCGCCTTATAATGCCTTCATTTGCATACGATCAAATGATCTCTGTGTGTCGATGTGTCTTCTACATTTTGTTTCACCTTGGCTTGGCATCCTATCTCGTATAGCAGATACTCGATGCGGACGGTACGGCGGCTGATCACTCACGTACCATCACGTCATGCCATCGGACCACGGCACCGGGTTAGCCTCTCTGGCCACGACCGTCTCCCCGGACACATGCGTGCTTGACACTCGCTTGCATGGGTGTGGTTCCAACGTTTCTATGGTTTCTATGTAGTGTTTAAATCAAGTGTTTTCCATAGAACTTAGAAGGCTATAGACTTACTCCAAAGTATTTTAATTCCTTTTTCGACTACAATGTAAAGAGTATTAGTTACAGATGATATTGTTCACTGCATTCACCTCTTGTCTGTCCACCCTCACCAAATCTTCGGTTACATTATATTTCAATAAATCAACATAATTTTGCTTTGATTAGCACAAAGGTTATTCATTATTCACACGAACCTCTTAATATGTATAAAGAATTTACGTTTCAAAATTTAACTTATTAAAATTCCAAAAGCGAGCATTTAAGTTAGTAATTATATTTTTATAGTTTTTCTAAATAAACGATCAGAACGAAAATACAGTTGGAATTTTAGAAAATATCTGCATCGTAATCGTGTTCGCTCGTAATAAACTAATAATAGCAGTGCTAATGTTTTTTTTTGTATCAAGCAGTGTGATGTTGATAAATATTGCCATAATACTTAATATCATTTTTCATGTGTCTCATTAGTAAATACCAGTAAATATATTTTCGGCACTTCCTCGCTTCTACTGAGAACCCAGACGTGTTTGCTTAACAATAATATTTAATATTATCATAAAAAAACAATTCTATGTTTTTTGTACTAAAATTTCTGAAGTTACTACAAATTTGCTTACACAGAATAAAAATCGCAAGTTTGTTCGACATTTAATCGTTTATTAATCATGGTTGGAATTGATAACAGAATGATCTAAAAATGGTTTTGCCTATTATCGATACTAATTTGAACTAAGCGCCTTACTACGTCAGATTTCTATTCTTTAGTAGGGTAAACTATTTATAGTTTTTCCTGTTATTAATTTCGGAAACTGGTATGATACTGGTGAACCTAGCACGAAAACTATCCACAAAGTAGATTTTATAATGTATGGAGAATGAGAAAGTGTGATAGGTATAATGTCAATTTCAATACCATATCTTTAGATAGTTTTTCCTACTAGAGATAGAATATTGATGTATAAAAGTTACGTCGAATTCCGATCTCTTTTTGGAAAATCGATCCGAGGATATGTTATTGAAATTGGTGGTCGATAGTTTTCGTGTTTATACAGTCTAGGTTTACAGTGTTAGCGTGGAAGCTAATTTCCGTATTGGCGAGGTAGATTCCTGAACGAGGTGTGACTAACATTAATGTTTGGCTGTAGCCTACAGCGACAGGTGAGCATAATGAGCATGAATCTATCCGCCAAGCTGGACGACCTGCAACGCGGTGACCGCCAGCTGGAAACCACGGTGGCTCTCTGCGAGATCCGGACACAACTCCAGGAGTTGACCAAAAGCGTCGAGTCATGCCAGAGTGAGGTCTCCGAGGTGAGTACAACGTTCTTTTGTTTATAAGAGTGCGTCCAGACCTAGCGAACGCGCACCGAATGAGCAGCTCGCAAACGACTTGTAGATCCCCTTATTTATACTGATGCCATTCGCGAGCCGCTCAAGCGCTAAAGCAAAAACAAAAACGCACTAACCCATTACAGTAACTGCTGGCAGCTCGCTGCTCATTTGGTGCGCTTTCGCTGGATCTGGACGCACCCTTACACTTTAATATTTAGGCCGAACTTACACGGACTGCTCAGAGCGATCGGTATCGACTGGTTCAAGCTGTGACTGCATGGTAATACCATGTACAGTGTACACACGGTCCTTTAGAACAGTTTCATGACATGAAACCAAAACAAAAAGTAACGCTTAATGTAGAACGCAGGTGGGAGAGTCGACAGTTTAAGTCGTCCGTGTATCACCGGTTAACTGCTCTAGTAGTCCGTTTATGGGCGGCCCTTAATGCAATAGAGACTAGTTCTCTTTGGTGATATGATGTGTTGCGCATAATGTATTTTATTTCTGTGTGTAAGTACTCGTACTTTGTGTTATGTTTTCCCCGTTTTTCTAGGTTATATATAAGGTCTTAAAAAAATTACTTTAAAAAATTTACGAGGATGCTCGGTGTCGATAAATAAACATAACTAAAAAAAAATATTTTTTTGAGCGATTTTATTTTTTCACTGAAATAAAGTAATTTTTAAAACTATTTTTATGCACACTGTACGCGGGGCTACGTTTCGGTGGTGGAGCCGACACGGATCTCTCCCCAGCGCTACCCTTTACCGATCGTCAGTCGTTTGATATCTGCCGCACGGGAAGGGCTTGTCGCTCAGTGTCGCTCGCGGCAAGCGGGACTTCGACCTAATATGCGCACCGTACCTAGTACGGTGTACGGTACCTAGTATGGTATTAGGTTATTTACGCGTAATGCAAATAATTGCGTATCTTTTGAACGGTAGCTTTTTTTCAAAACATTTCTTCGTGATTATTTATTAAATATAATTTTCAACAAAACCTTAAATTTCTTAAAGTTAATTTTTTAACACCTTATAGTATTAACAGACGTGAAGAAAAGTTATGTTAATTATTACGTTAGAAATATATTCTAATGTCTCGCGTACACCAAATCCGCTATCGGACGAGCTTCGCTGGTACGTTGACGACAGAACTCGGACTGTTTAATCAATCGTCCGAGTTCGGACGTCAACGTACGAGCAAAGTTCGTCCGATTACGGACTTGGTGTACGCGAGACATAAGTCCTTAATCCTTAAATTCCTCATGATACTGCAGTAGAAGGTTACGATGTCTAATATTCCATATGAACGCGACTTAGGGTCCAAAACTCGATATACATTAATAAAGGAAATTAAAAGTTTAACTAATTCCTTGCATTACAGTAGGTATCCACTGGTAACGCAAGGTAATTGGCTGCAGCCACTGTATTTAAACCAATCACAATTGACTTAGAGACGTGCAGCATAACAAACGAACCAATCACAGCAGACTACTATAGCATCGACATTGATTGAAACTATAACCTTTTGCGTGTGTGTTATACGTACTGGGGCCCGAGTCCGCTATTTTAAGTCAGTGAGTGGCGGGTTAATAAACGTTCCAGTGTACTTGTTATTGTGCCTAATTTTCGTATTCAGATAAGAACAGTCACTTGCAATCCTACAATGACAACAGTGGCAAGTAGGTGTACATTTGTCATTAAACTAAAATTATCTGAATACGAAAATTAGGCACAATAACAAGTCACTGGAACGTTTATTAACCCGCCACTCACTGACTTAAAATAGCGGCATCGGGCCCCTGTATGTGTGTGTGAAACATTGGATTAAATTTAAGAACAAATATTTTCAATAAATAAATCCCGTGGTATAAGCTGTACGGTATTCAGCTGAATCCGGTAAGACTGGTAGCCGACCCCAACATAGTTGGGAAAAGGCTCGGGAGATAATGAGCTGTATTATGTGGGGTTTGTTTCTGATTCTCGTCGCAATAATTGTTAAAAAATGGTTCTGATAAACCCGTGAGCTAAAGTTAAAAACGCAAAAGCAATTTATTTCTAAGACATTGAAAATAATGTTCTCTAAACAAAAACCCAATTCCTATATGCGATTCAATGTGACCACAAAAACAATTTGTATGCGTGCAATTTTTCTGCAAAAAAATAATTTGAAAGAGGTCATATTACATTGTTTCACCAACCTTTTGTTGCCGTAATATCCAATTAGTGAATCCGTTTGCGCGTCGGTCACGACCGACACCAAACGTAAATTAAATAGGTCTTCCATTTGAGTGCATCTCATGCATTCTGGGATGACTGTTGTTCTGTAGTGACGGGCCTGTTGGTTAAGTGGTTAGTGACCTGACTGCTATACCGGAGGTCGTGGGTTCGATTCCCACCCAGCACAAATCTTTGTGTGATCAGCATGATTATTTGTTCTGTGTGTGAGTGTAATTTCTCTATAATATGTATGTATTTAGGAATATATAAGTATGTTTATCAGTTGCCTGGTCACCATAGTACAAGCTCTGCTTAGTTTGGGATCAGAAGACGGTGTGTGAGTTGTCCCAGGATAAAAAAATGCACTCGAATATTTGAATATCGAAATGTTTGCATTTACATTTTGGTGTTTCTTAGTAAGAAATTCAGTATAATAATAATAATAATATTACGGGACAACTTACACACGGTTATCTGATCCCAAGCTAAGCAGAGCTTGTGTTATGGTAACCAGACAACTGATAAACATACTTATATATTTCTAAATACATACATATTATTATAGATAAATTACACCCAGACACAGAACAAATGATCGTGCTCATCACACAAAGATTTGTCCTGGGTGGGAATCGAACCCACGACCTCCGGTATAGCAGTCAGGGTCACTAACCACTAGACCAACAGGCCCGTCATGCAGTATGCAAAGTGAATGAGAGAAATGCAAGTAATTTTTCCATGAATTTACTTGAATTTAATATTTAAAGGATAAGTGGAAACGTGTTTTCTCCAGTTTCTCCTCAACACAACAGTAGTGCTATTCTGTAACATTATTTTCATGTCTCGACAGCGGAATCCGCGGTGAGATGTCAAATACGTATTCTCGAATTTGAATTCTAAATCAAGGCCAATTGAGTTCACTTTTGAAGTGAGCTTTATTGTCACTCAGGTAAAGCTCGATACCGAAATTATTTACAGAATAGACATACTGACGTATATTCTACATGAATTCCAGTGTCATTGGATGCTGTTTCCACTTAAACAAATATCAGCAAATATGCAAGTGAAAATATAGTTGACTTTAGGTACAAACTCAGAATCTAGGTACTTTACTATCTACAGTTCATAGGGTTTTATAACAAGAATTAATGTCACATAAATGTAAAACTAACTATTTACTTCAATTACGATCGTTTGATTTAAAAACTCGCTTGGCTTGACCGATAATACAGGTTAAGCCGCGCTCACCGCGGTTGGTCCGTGGATGGGTGACCATTTATAACATACCGAGACCACTCCGTGTTTCGGAAAACACGTTAAACAGTAGGTCCCGGCTGTCATACATAGATCTTTGGCAGTCGCTAAGTCAATTCTGACAACCAGTCTTACTATGGGATACTGTGTTTCCCAGTAAAATTGGTTGTGGAAGTCAGATAGGCAGTCGCTCCATGTAAAATACTATATTCAGCTGAATCCGGTAAGACTGGTAGCCGACCCCAACATAGTTGGGAAAAGGCTCGGGAGATGAAAACTAAGATACCGAATTCGATTTTGATACTATTTATAATTATATGGAACCGCAACTAATACATACCATATAGACATCAAAAATAATAATTATAGATATATTAAATTGAGATATCGCGTAACGACGACATGGAAAAATACTCTAATTGAGATCCTCCTTCCAAGTCTCTTCAAAGTAAAAGTCCACTTATCAAAAGCTTAAAAATCATCTTTTGTTTCCATAAACACTTCATTTTCAAATGAAAAATAAAATAATTAAGTTGACGCAAAAGAACTGTTCTTTTAGAGACATGAAATGGCGTCTCAAGTCAAAGGCACAAATAAAATGAAGAGAACGAGACTGGCTGCATTTTCTAAGACACATTTATAATTATGAAGAAAAGGCAGCACGGAACTGCAAATGCTTTTTAATAACACTTTATGATACGGTTGCTTGGAGACTTTTAGAAATATATGAAGTGAATAAAATACACTAAGAAAATGTGTAACTAGGTACTAGGAAAACATAGGTCAGAGGGATGAAAGTCACATAACTAAACTAGTTATGAATATGACTATGAATGAGTATACATGCAGAGGAAGACCGAAAAAGAAACGGATGGATTGTGAGAAAGATGAAATGAGAAAGACAGGAGTGAATGCTGAGATGAGTAGTAGAGATGAATTGAAGCTGAATACGTAGTACGCCGACCCCGAATAATTGGGAACAGGGCAGGGAGGTTGATGATGATTCAATAGTGGTTTTCTATGCAAAATAATTTTAGTAAAGAACTTAAGTGCCCCGTAAACGCTCAAATTGTTTGTCAAATTTTACGTGTTTGTCAAATTAATTGATATTGTACAGCTGTGTGTTGAGGCGTTTGTCAAACAATCTACGTGTTTGTCGCGTTTGATGAAGTTTGATGAAAATCATGGAGGACGCTACGCCAAGTGACAAATTTGTTTGATATTTGGTTTGATCGTTTAAGCTATTGTTTGATGAAAACGTGAAGTTTGACACGCGTCAAGCAAATTTGTACGTTAACAGGGCGCTTTACAATAAAGGTCTTGTCTTGTACGATAACTGAAAGCAACAAGCAACGTAAAGGGCCATTTAGATGGAGAGATTTTATCGAACGTTTCTTGGCGAGAAATCGTACGCTACTATCGCAAGCAATAATCGCCATAAGATTATCGTATCATAATGTTTACATACAGGCAAGAACTAAATTCTCGCGTACGATTATGTCCTACAAGATTCGCAAGTAATTTATCGCTGGGTGATAAATTACTGCGACTGTTTACATAGCAAAAATTATAGTAAGACGATTCTTGCTTACGAGTTCTCGACTTGTATAAACACGATCTCGTATGACATTTTTTCAAGTTCATACGAGTATCGTACAAATCGGTTTGAACCGTTTTTGAATGCGAGATTTGCCATTCGAGTTCAGTGTGTGTGTTCAGTTTCTCGCTTTGTAGTTCTGTTTACACGGAGACAGATATATTCTATTGCGAGGTAATTGTCGTCCAAGGCGATGGGCAACAATCGTGAATGTTTACACGAATAAACTTTTTTAATGTTCTTTCGATAATCGTATCTTCGAGTCAAGAAACTCTCTCCATCTAAATGGCCCTTAAGTGAAAATCATTTCAAATTAGAAGAGTCATGAAAATCTTGAAACATGTCTGTATTAATTTGAGTGTTGCCTTCAATGTCCCTGGGATCCCATGATCAGATTCTGACCTGATGACCGAGGAATTGAGAACTTGTTTTTGAAGTCGGTAAAAATATAGGTTTTTAATGTTACATATTGGTATAGAACTATAGGTATTTTGACCTTTTATAAAGGAGTATATAATAATAATAATAATATTCCGGGAAAACTCACACACGGTTATCTGATCCCAAGCTAAGCAGAGCTTGTGTTATGGTAACCAGACAACTGATAAACATACTTATATATTTCTAAATACATACATATTATAGATAAATTACACCCAGACAACCAGAACAAGATCGTGCTCATCACACAAACATTTGTCCTGGGTGGGAATCGAACCCACGACCTCCGGTATAGCAGTCAGGGTCACTAACCACTAGACCAACAGGCCCGTCAGATCAGTATGTTCATTAAATCTTTGTAGTTTCAAGGAAACGTTGATCAACACAAAGTTAGTTAAGTTAGTTAATCAACAGTCAAATCTCATGTTAAGCACTGTGATTAGCTAGTCCTTTGGCCAGTTATCAGTCGTGATCAAATTATTTGACAACAGTTTAAGTTGATCAACCGTTCAGAAACCGGCTGTTAAAGTAGAGGTTTTAAACAAGTAGGTACAACACACTAAACTAAGCTACATCAATCTACACTAATATTGTAAAGAGGAAAGATTTGATTGTTTTTTTGTTTGTTTGCATTGAATAGGCTTCGAAACTACTTGACCGATTTAAAAAATTCTTTCACTGTTGGAAAGCTAAACTGTCTCCAGTGAACATAGGCTATATTAAATATTCAAAAAAGTTAGGGATCTATTTTAAAACTCCAATAATGTAACCCAAGGTGTGAAAAAAATACCAAATAACTTTCTTACATCGCGTGCGCTGCAAAAACTATTGATTATAGAACAAAATAATGTACTACGTCTTTGCAGAACATATAATTATCTATAATAAATATCGCGACAGCTTATGTCTAACTATTATAGTTATGTCACAATAAGTGTTCTTTTTTCATTTAAAAAAATATATCTAAAAGCCACCGTCATAAAAGCTCTTTTATTTATACTTTGGAATTAATCCTTATCAAAATAAAAACAGAACCGACAAATAAGATTAACTAACGAAAATTGGTTCAAATTAAAGTCTAACATGATTCTTTCGAACGGTTAACGAGGATTCCTAATAAGCCCCGAGCGAACGAACTTAAGCTTAGTTACGGAAAAATAATACAAATAAAAAATTTCATTCCCATAGTTACGAAGACCCTTGAGCTTTCGTAACTTGTGATGTTGAAGAGCTCTTGTGGAAACTGACGAACTGCGCTTCACGAGTGGACAGAAAATATATTTATACTAAACTGTGTGGAAAAATTCTGAGCAAAATGTAGATATATCATCTGCTTATGACGACCTCCGTGGTCGAGTGGCGTACGCACCGGTTTCAAGGTGTCGCTAGCTTTGAGGTCCCGGGTTCGATCCCCGGACGAGTCAATGTAGAAACCAACTTTTAACTACATTGTCCCGGGTCTGGGTGTTTGTGGTACCTTCGTTGTTTCTGAATTCCATAACACAAGTGCTTTAGCAACTTACTTTGGGTTCAGAGCAATGCATGTGATGTTGTCCGCATTTATTTATTATTATTTATTAGCCTTTTTCCCAAACTATGTTGGGGTTGTCTGAATCCGGTAAGACTGGTAGTCTTACCGGATTCAGCTGAATACCGTATTTTACATGAAGCGACTGCCTATCTGACCTCCACAACCCATTTTACTGGGGAACACAGTATCCCATAGTAAGACTGGTTGTCAGAATTGACTTAACGACTGCCAAAGATCTATACGTATGACAGCCGGGACTTACTGTTTAACGTGCTTTCTCACTTACGACTTACACTTTTTTTCATTCCATGTAAGATATTTCTTTTCATTTGTATCAAACTCAAAAAAGGCTAGGCTAACGTTTAATAAAATAAAAAAATCCGTTACCTACGGAATATGTTTCATAAGAAGAATGCATTGCGGGAAAAACGGAAAACATTAAAACATATCTTTCTGACATGTTTTCATTTAAAAAACTACATTTCCGCATTTCCAAGTATTTAAAACTTCATTCCGTCGCTCATTGAAATCCCGAGTACTTGAAACTTTGCCGACATGCAGAAACCCAGTCCCCGCTGCAGATTATATTTATTAAACAACGCGAATAACGCTGCAAGCACACGGACTACTTGGAGTAGTTCGAGCGGACGACAAAATAAAAGACGTCCGTGTACAATAAGCATAAGATAAAGTTGTTCTGTATAATAATTAAATTAAAAGCTCATATTATTGCAACCCCTGACGCAAAAAGAGGGGTGTTATAAGTTTGGCGTGTTAGTCTATTCGGCTGTGTGTCAGTCTGTGGCATCGTTGCTCCTAATTGAAATGGCTGATTATGATGCGGTTTTTTTTTCTTAAAGGCTGCCGTAATCGAGGTCGGTCTTAGTTATAATTTATGAAGAAATGATCAGAATTTTAAAATACAACAGTAATTATCCCATTGTTCTAAGTAGTTTCTGGAATGTTTTAATTCATATTAATTTATTAACCGACTTCAAAAAAAAGGAGGTTCTCAGTTTGACCTGTATGTATGTATGTTTATATGTATGTATGTTTGTCCGCGATTTTCCCGCGTTTGGCTGAACCGATTTTGATGCGGTTTTCAGAAAATAGTTTGTTAGATCAAGGAGAAGGTTTTAGTATATATTATTGATATACACTTGGCGAGCGATTGATTATATTTTACATACATTTTCCACGTAAAACATAACATACAATGTTCGGTAGCAAAAACCCGCGTGTCTCGCCTCAGCCTTTGAATTTAATCCGAACACGGCACACTTTAAAAACTTAAAACGTGGTTCCGGAAAACTATTGAAAACGGATTTTTATTTTTGACTTGCTTTTTTCGATTCATCTTTGAATATGTGTATTTTTTGAAACAGAAAAAAATACCACATCGTTTTTAATGATTCTACAGATTTAACTTCAGTATTTATAGGAATACAAAAACTAGACATGACTATACATTAAAAATTTATGATCCCAAAATTTATTTTGGACAATTGCTGATAATTTCAATCTTCACAACGGATCTTCACAAATGATCTCTATACTAAAGCCAATCTGGAAAGAGAATTAAACGTTATTACTAATTACGCAATTATCAACTTTGACAACATGTGTTTAAGTTCATTTTAGAATGACAAATATTACCGAAAAGGGCCTAAAAGTAATTTGAATGTGATGGAAACTGAACTTTTAGTCATTGAATTAAGGTTCATAATCCCAAAGCACGGTCATTATTTCTTTAAAGTGGCTGATATATAAGTAGCATATTGATCAAGTTAGCTATCAAACAAACAAAGCGCATTATAACAAGGTTATTCGTTTAGGAGCTAAGTACAATGCTATAGAACGACATTTATTGCTTACTTATAGGAAAGCAGCGAACAATATCTAAAAGAAAAAGTCTTAGCAACCGATCAAGTACGAGTCGCATACGGTCGGTTAAAGATAATAATATTACAATGCTTATTTTAAAATAACATAACATACCATCACGCCTGTATCCCCGAAGGGTTAGGCAGAGGTGTATCAATGTACACCCACAGTTCGCCGGTATGTTTAGGTCCCATGTAATAGGGGGCGAGCCTATAGCCACTAACCGGGCACAAATCCAAACTCCGACCTGCTACTGAGAATTTCATAGAAAAACCCAATAACACCTTGGTCGACTTGGGAATCGAACCCAAGACCTCTAGCGTAGCAGTCGCGCTTAGCACCACTAGGCCAACGAGGCAGTTGCTTATTTTATAATATCATTTTTAACCCCAAAATCAAAAATATGTGTCGGGACTGCCTCTACGTGTGACTGTCTGCGGAATCGTTGTTCCTAAACGAATGGACCGATTGTGATGCGGTTTTTTTTTAAGGCTGATGTGATCTAGAAGGTATTGAATAAAACATGTATTTTTTTTTGCATTAAAAAAAATACAGGTTTTTATGAATCTTTTGTTATTTGGTATAGTATTTAAATACAAACACACTCTATAAAAAAATCAAATTCCTATCAATTACCGTTCATGTGATACAGCCCGTTAACAAACAAACCATAAAGTACCTACTAATTAGGTCACAATAAAAAGGCCCTTCGCATACGGAACCCAAAAAACAAAGTGTACAGTTCAAATGAAAATCAAAATGTCCAAATGATTTTGAATTTTAAAGCTACTGACGTAAAATTTAATTTCGTTCAACACGAAATCGTAAGCTACTTACATTGAATTCGCCGAATCTGAACAATTGAGGAACGATTTGATTCTCTGACTCTAAAGACTTTTTAATCTTTATGTTTTACCGGCGAAATGGACGACCATTTGAATAGGGTAGATGACTAGGTATGAAAAGTCAAAATTTATTTAGTCCGCCATTTAGATAATCAAAATATAATAGACACATAATATTTTTTCTTTTCTCAAATAAACTACAAAATACGAAGATAAACCGCTGTAAAGTTCAGGAGTGGGGGCTTATGACGTCACGGCTAGGTACAATTTGTACTCAAACGTGACGTCACGCAAGATTTGTACTCGCTGTATCTTCGTAATTCTTTGTTTACGGGACTAAACAAAGAATACGTGTCTAATATTTTTTTCTTATCCAAAAGATGGACATAAAAATAAAAATTAGTCATCATCCCTATTGTGTATTCACATTTTGTTTGACATATTGTTAGGGTAGCTCAATTCAAAAAGAGGGGTGTTATCATAGACTTTAGATATACTATAGACCGCTACTATCGCTAGTTTTCTATTGGTACAAACGAAAGCACTTCATGAGCTGTCAGTTCCCGCTCGCTTAGGGATGTTCCGTGCGACGATAGACATTCATGTGTGAATATCGATAGTTGTGAATATTAACAGAGTCATTAATTGTTATTATAGATAATATTTGTTATTATAATATAATTACTAGCTGTACCCGGCATGCGTTGCAATGAAAAATGGATAGTAGCCGATTCTCAGACCTACTGAATATACATATAAATTTTCATAAAAATCGGTCAAGCCGTTGCGAAGGAGTATGGTAACTAACATTGTGACACGAGAATTTTATTTTAGGTTTTGAGATAATATTAAAAAAACAAATTAACAAAAAAAATAACTTTTTTTAATTAATGTAGCAGATACCAGCATCAAATTAATTAATTAAAAGTTACCGAATAGTCCATACAGGCATACTAACCAATCAGAAACATAAAACTAAATAACTCAAGTTCTTGCAGAATTCTACAAACTTTTGAACATAATACTTTGGCAATCTGATTTTGTTATTATTATTATAATTTTACTCATATTAAAATTATTCTGTTAGTGATATCACAATTTTTTGTAATGTCAAGTCGTATTATCCTATAATTACTCATGATGTCATGAACATACAGAAGCTGTTGGTAAACTATTTTTTAGTAAATAAATAAACCAATTGATGGAACACAAACTTAATTTTAAATAAAATGCTTGTGACAAAAAATAACTATCGAAAAATTAAACGGAACTGCCTCGCACTAGCTGGTCGCGAAGAATTTTTAAGGGCGAATTTTCGACCCTCCCTGATTCGCCCTACTGAATTTAGATAAAATACGTTAATTTCTATAAAAATACTGTTCAATGAGGAAAATAATTGTTGATAATCTCTTTGTTTTGCTTTCGTGAATCATTTTTGCAAATCCATACTACGCATTTTAGTATTGTTTCTTAAATAAATACATTTATTGCTCGGAGATGTAAACACGGTGCGCTCAGTTTTGCCCACAAAGTACTTTTATTAACCGACTTCAAAAAAAAGGAGGTTCTCAGTTTGACCTGTATGTATGTATGTTTGTATGTTTGTATGTTTGTATGTTTGTATGTTTGTATGTTTGTATGTATGTATGTATGTTTGTCCGCGATTATCTCGCGTTTGGCTGAACCGATTTTGATGCGGTTTTCAGAAAATAATTTGTTAGTTCAAGGAGAAGGTTTTAGTATGTTTTATTTAACCGACTTGAAAAAAAGGAGGTTCTCAGATTGACTTGTATGTATGTATATTTGGATGCGATTATCTCGCGTTTGACTGAACCGATTTTGATACGGTTTTCAGAAAAGTGTTTGTTAGACCAAGGAGAAGGTTTTGGTATTTTATAATTAACCGACTTCAAAAAAAGGAGGTTCTCAGATTGACCTGTATGTATGTGTGTATGTTTAAACGCGATTATCTCGACTTGACTAAACCCATTTTAAGTAAGTAAACAAAGTATCAAACACTAAAAAGTATTAAATAAAAAAAAAACTTTTTAAAAAAAAAGAGAACCGCCTTCAAAAATCCGATTCACTGAAAAGTATTAAATAATTTTAAATGTACTGCTTATCAAATTACTAAAATATTAGGATAAAAAGTATAATTATACTTCAAGCACAATTATTATTATGTTTGGAGTCGGTGTCAGCCGCTAGTAGCAAATTTTAGTACTATATTATAAGGACAGACACCGACTCCAAAAATAACAATAATTGTGCTTGAAGTATAATTATACTTATTATCCTAATATTTTAGTAATTTGATAAGCAGTACATTTAAAATTATTTAATACTTTTCAGTGAATCGGATTTTTGAAGGCGGTTCTCTTTTTTTTAAAAAAGTTTTTTTTTTAACACTAAATAGACGTGACATTGAAGTTGATGCCAGTTCGAACCCGTGCTCTCGGATCATAGTACGTTAGAATCGCTCTATGTACCTATTAATAGAAACTCTTTGGGTGTTATAAGTTTGATTTGTTGGTCATTTTCTCCGTCTGTGGTATCGTAGCTCCTAAACGGATAAATCGATTATGATCGATTTTTCTTGCTTGAAATCTGACGTAAACGAAGCGGTTCTTAATATATTATGAAGATCGTTTCGCAACATCGACGAATGGGAAACAAACTTACATATTATAAAATAAATGCGGACAACATCACATACATTGCTCTGAACCCAAAGTAAGTAGCTTAAGCACTTGTGTTATGGAATTCAGAAGCAACGAAAGTACCACAAACACCCAGACCCGAGGCAATGTAGAAAATTGAGTTTCTACATTGACCCGTCCGGGGATCGAACCCGGAACCTCAGAGCTAGCGACACCTTGTACCGGTGCGTACGCCACTCGACCACGGAGGTCGTCAAAATGTCGTTGTCGTATTAGAAAATTACATCTGCATATTTCTAGATCCCGTTTAAAAAATGTGTGAAACTCGAGACAGTAATACTAAAAATGCGAGTGTCGTTTACAATATCATCTCCCGAGCCTTTTCCCAACTATGTTGAGGTCGGCTACCAGTCTTACTTACCGGATTCAGCTGAATACCGTATTTTACATGGAGCGACTGCCTATCTGACCTCCACAACCCATTTTACTGAGAAACACAGTATCCCATAGTAAGATAGGTTTTAGAAGAATTGACTTTACGACTGCCAAAGATCATAGTATGACAGTCGGGACCTACTGTTTAACGTGCTATCCGAGGCACGGAGGGGTCTCGCTATGTTGTAAATGGTCACCCATCCACGGACCATCCGCGGCGAGCGCGGCTTAACCTGTATTATCGGTCAAACCGTACGGCTTACACTTAGCCACGAGCCCCTCACAGTGTCGACGTTTGTGTACGAGTGTCGTTTACAATATCTAAAATTAATCGAACTGTGATATCACTGAATACCTACAAGTATATACACAATATTTAAAGTAGCTTAGCAAACTGCTTGCCATAAACAGCTCGATGTTTACGAGCTAACATGTACTATACATACACACAGTATTAGGTATCGGGTCGCGTGCGATCGCTTCGATATCGCGTGCCTTAGGTACAAACCACAGCCTTGCAGTTACGCTTTGATTTACTTCAAACTAACCTAAATCCTATTATGGGGAAACAATTCTTAGGGTAAGGCCACGCTACAGCGTCAGCGGGTAGCGGCAGCGATGAGCGAGAAAAACAAAACCACTATACATCAGCCACTTTAAAGAAATAATGAACGTGCTTTGGGATTATGAACCTTAATTCAATGACTAACAGTTCAGTTTCCATCACATTCAAATTACTTTTAGGCCCTTTTCGGTAATATTTGTCATTCTAAAATGAACTTAAACACATGTTGTCAAAGTTGATAATTGCGTAATTAGTAATAACGTTTAATTCTCTTTCCATATTGGCTTTAGTATAGAGGTTCGCGGGGGGCCACGTTGGAGCGAACAGCGGGAGCGACAAGCGACAGCGAACTGCTAAGATGATTGTGCGACTTCAAGCGACTAATGGATTTTTTTAATTTGATTGTTTTTTTCTGAGGTTTACTATAATAATTATGTAAGACATAGAAACGGAGACTCTTATTAGCGAAATAGTGTCGACTTGCAATACGGTGCAAGGTGTAATAAACATGATAAGTACAGCAAAAAAACATAAGGAAAAATGCGTCATGAATTAAAACCCAAATTAATAGGAACGCAAAGAGATTAATAATGTACCGTTTGATTAATTATTAAAGTAATCCTGAAATTCTTAGTTAAAACTAGAGAGCCACGTTGAAGCGGTAGCGTGTGGCGTCTTATCTGTTATAATTTGGACTGTTTGTCTTGTTTCAATTAACAATTTATGACATTTTTACTAAGTCGACACATTATTTTTCTTATTAAAGTCTATTCGCATAAGTATTATCGTAAACCGTGCGGAAAAGTCAACATAATTCAAACTCCGCAAGACGCGCACCCCGGCAGGTCGCGGTCGCCGGTCGCGCCAACGTGGCCTTTCTCGCTTGTCTAGTGGTTTTGTTGTTCCGCAGATCGCAAGACACACCGCCCCACAATAAAACAAAAAGCGAGCGCGCGAGAGCGGTCGACAGCTCGCGCAGTCCGTGTGCGGGGATCACTGACTAACTGTGTGAGCAGTTAACCGTCACTAAGACCCCGGTCCCCAGTAAAGGGGTAGCCAAAGCACTTTTTAACCGACTAAAAGGGAGAGGTTCTTAATTCGGCGGAATCTTTTATTTTATTTTGTCTGCGTTTCTCGATTACTCAAACGCGTCTGTACCCTTTTGGAGAATATAGTTTTGTTTCAAAGAGCATCTATAAAAGCTACACTACGCTACAGCTAGCCACAACAGGAAATTGGGCCGCATATTCAAAAACTTATCTATTAACCTAAATGAATACGGTAACGTCAGCACTGCAGTTTTAGTGCATAATATTGCTGAAAACGGGGAGTGTGGTGAATGCAATATGGTCGAGTTGGGGAAATAGGTGTGGGTTAATAAAGAACATTGATTTTGAGGTACGGTACTTTAAAACTGGGTTCATATCACATGTTAAGTAATATAAGTATTATAAACTTAATTGTCTAGGGAAGCCAATATTTCGTTAAACCTAGCATATTATTAGTGAAACATTTTTTGCCCATAAAACTAACGTAATTATTATCTGAATAATTGACGACCTCCGTGGTCGAGTGGCGCACGCACCGGTTTCAAGGTGTCGCTAGCTCTGAGGTCCCGGGTTCGATCCTCGGACGGGTTAATGTAGAAACCAACTTTCCTACATTGTCTCGGGTCTGGGTGTATGTGGTACCTTCGTTGTTTCTGAATTCCATAACACAAGTGCTTTAGCTACTTACTTTGACTAGACCAACAGGCCAGTGTAGTCGTCCACCACTACAATTAACATTCGTACCTAACTATAGGTGAAACTTAATGATGGCATACCTTCATTACATTCTGCCGAACTGGAAATAGGAGCTTTTTCCTTAACTGTCACGTGGATCACGTTTTTATACTAAAATAAAGATAAATAAAAAATAAGGAAATAGGTATACAGGGTGTTAATATAGGTTAATATAGATAATCAAATATTAAATTTGGAATATTCATGACATGTAACAAAAAAAAATTAAGAAGCAAAATTCCGTAAATTATGGAAAAAATATAGTTTAAAAAAACTAAAAAACACGCTTTTAAAGTACTTCTAACTAAAAAAGTGAAAAATAATTCCTAATGTAAGCTGAAATTGGTAATGAACAAAAAACACTAGTATTATTGTGAAAAAGCGTGGGGCGCTCTGTGCCATATTTTTCGTCTATCGAGCAACCCACGCTTTTTCACAATAATACCTGTTTAAACATTGTTCTTGGCGCGAATGTATTGTTTAAGTGTGGAAACTGTTTTGGATTATGTGTTGGTTATGTGATTGTAATGGTTTTTACATAATATCTGTTTGTTTCCCTAATAAAAATAAATATAAAATAAAAATTTGAGACCATTTTCGTCGGTATTAATGGGGGGGCTTTTATTTGATCATTTGACAGCACCTGTGTGCACCTCTCTCTCTCGCCTTTTGAGAAATATTTTTTGGGTTATAATTTTTTTTACTATTTTTTCCATTTTTTTACTTAAATGGAATCAGATACCAATACCTTCACGGATCTGATAGGGTTTTCTTAACACCCTGTATAAAGCCTCCATTGCATTCGATTTTATGATTTTGTCAGTTTTCAAAGTATAGCTATACTAAAGCCAATATGGAAAGAGAATTAAACGTTATTACTAATTACGCAATTATCAACTTTGACAACATGTGTTTAAGTTCATTTTAGAATGACAAATATTACCGAAAAGGGCCTTAAAGTAATTTGAATGTGATGGAAACTGAACTATTAGTCATTGAATTAAGGTTCATAATCCCAAAGCACGTTCATTATTTCTTTAAAGTGGCTGATGTATAAATTAATGTTAACGAAAATTTGCCAGGAAAATACCTGGGAATTTTAAAACCAGACAAGTGCGAGTTGAATGATTACTCGAAGGGTACCGTTACACGAGTTAACACATTAATAGCTTGGGCTAGAAAAATAATGTAGGCCACTTTTAAGTGAACAAAAATAAAGATTAAGAGCACCGCTGCGATTAGGTCAGGACTAGAGATGCGCAAATCATGTCCTCTAGCGGATTGAACATGGAACATTTCTTTCCACTCTCTGAACTAGGTGCAGGAAACATGTTCGCGGAACTAGAAGGGTACCTAGTAAATTCATGTAATTCCGCACATGCACAATTTACATAGTTCCTCGGACCACGACTCGAGTAGACCACGTGACCGCGTCGCATCGAGGAACGAGGACCGAAGGACCGACTTCAGTTGACATTTCGGATTGAACCGATATCGTTCCTCTGAAGGAAATAGTTCCGAGAACTATTACGGTCCGGAACGACCCACCTCTAGTCAGGACAGTTTATTATAGGGGATCGCGGTAGTTTATTGTTCTCCCGTTTGATACTAAGTAAGGTGTATTGAAACGCGCATTAAACTATTCTTCATTTCGTCCTCAGTTCCTGAATTAGGAAGCTTGAATGTCAAGAGACATTCAGGTATTCTAATATTGTATTTTTTTTTCGGATTTAGTAAGACTGACTGTTATTACAACATACTAAACTTAAGACGGCGCAACAGATCCAGTTGGTTTACATGCAGATTCCCCAAAAACTGGTAGATTATATTTCGTTACTAATATATCTGGTAATACAGGTGAAACGTGACATGGTCGCCATCAAGCAAGAGTTGGACACCGTTCAGCAGGTGAAGGAAGAAATAGAGGAACTTCGGGAATACGTCGACAGACTAGAGGAGCACTCGCAGAGACGCAAACTACGTCTGCTAGAACAGGTGAGCATCACCACACAGACGATATTAACCCCTATGTATATACCTTCTAAAGCATAAAGTTATTTGTCGTATTGTAATGCTCCAGACACGGACTGAAACGGAAATGACCGAGCAACAGGTACATGTAAACCATTCAGATGAGTATTAAAACAGCGATCAGGTAACAAACCCCTAGTTTTAAGAAAATATCGGTGCACAAGCTAAATCTTATCTTGACAGGCCTATTCAAAATTATGAGAATGTGTAAAATACTCCCGGTCCATGCAAAAAGTAAAGTAAATATCCTGACTGAACAATTTAATAATGAGGAATGGAAAGTGGAACGAAAGCATATGTACCCAACTTGATCAGCAAAGTAAAAGACGCTAGTGGTTCCGAAAGTTACTAACTACTATGGTAAGCGCACACGGAACGGACGCCTCAGTTAGCGAATGAGCTGCGTCCGGAAAACACAAGTACCAACTTAGGAAATTACTGAAGAAACATTATCTGTCATTGAGTCCATAGACTTCTTCTTTGGTAGTTTTTAGTTAAGTTCGATAATATAATTTAGTAACACGCACACATATGTTTGTAAATTCTTTTAATTATTGTTGAAGAGAACAACTGACGACAAACTGTTAAGCAGTTTGGCAGAATTTTTGTTAACATGATTTGTGTTGATTTTTGAATAAAGCTTAAAAAAAATCAAAAATCAAAATTTTTAAAACGTTAAATTTCTGACTAAGCGATAACATCCAAAATGGAAGAAAAATTAAATGGGACACGCAACTAAATTTACATTGTTGTCAGATTTACAAAGGTCGCGTATGCGAAAAGAACGAGAATAATAAAAAAAAGACAAAACTCAATAATTAAAAAAAAAATAACAAATATTTATAGTAATTTATAGTAATTGATTTTCTCTTTATGTTTATTATTATTTTTTTATTATTGTGGAAGTTCTTTATTAAATAATAATTTATTGTTAAAACTTAAAATATTTACAATAATATAAAAACTAATCTACTTAAAATAAATCTGTAGAAGTGAAAATTCTGTACATTGAAAATATAAAAAAAATTAATGGCGGGGGGTGTTACTAGACTGGCACCGAACCCAAAAGCGTGAAAAAAATAATTTTTGTCTGTCTGTCTGTCTGTTTGTTCAGGTATCACGCAAAAACTACCGGTTCGATTACGATGAAACTTCGTATAATTATTCTTTATTATCCTGGGCACCACACTGGGTAGTTTTTATCCCGGAAAAGTATAAACAATAAAAAACAAACTTAATTTTGCGGTTAAAAACTCATTGATAAGTTTTGTCACCCACGCGAACGAAGTCGCAGGCACAGCTAGTTAATAATAAATATGAATTGTATTATTAAAAGGGATAAGTGCAGTTTATGGTTAACTGGTTTAGGCTTTGATTAACTTGAGCGAGGCTTTAAGCGAAATGCAAGTCTAATACCTAAGAGAGCCTTGAGCTGAATGTATGAGCTCAGAGAGTGAAGACCGGACTCGGAGAGTGAACGGGTTGGTAACTCATGATGAACATGATTCCAACAGGCACAAGAATTCATCAGAGCCGTAGACTTCGCCATAAATTTTGCAGAATACTTTGACAAATCCAATTTAAGTGTGGCGAGGATGATGCACAATTATAGGATATGGATGGCATGCAGTAAAGCTCCTAAAGTTCCGAAGACGGAGAGAACTCACTTTTTCCAGGTCCCAGTCCAGGTATTATAATAGTGTCGTAAAACCAATATGTATGTAAATTAACAGATTCCAAGATGGAGGAATGTAATTGATATTTATATCGTCGCTAGATGTGCCCGTGGCTCCTGGTGGTTAGTTCCAGGACGAATGCTGCTGTGCTAATCAACTGGGATTCGTTCGACCTCGGTAAAACATTTTATTCAGCTCAGCCGTTATGGCAACAACCGGCCGACAGAGTCCTGACAACGCGATTTTTTTTTATTGGGTTCAAACGCAACTCGCGGTAACGAAAAGGAGGGATCAAAATTTAGAATATGGGCAAAAATTAAAAGGAGCTAAAATATAGAAAAAACCGCACAGCACGTCCAAAAAATTTAAATAATGGAGCAACCTCCACTACTATTTCTAATTGGCTTTAGCACGAAGAAAAAAAGGGCAAAACCGCGTAAAAAAAAAAAACGAAAAAGACAAAAAATACACCCTGGGCTTGTATTACAAAGTCTTACTGCCATCATTGTCCGTTTCATTAAACGAGGTGCATCTTTGTTATACATCCATACATCCGAATGGTCACTGACACTAGACACTAGAATGGCATTAACATCTTCCGACCTCATAAGGTTTTTACTCACAACGAAAATGTGAGTATCAACACATGTACCATATATTTATTAACCTATCTGCTGATGGACATACCTTATGGACATCAAATTAACCCTATACAGATTATGTCAAACTATGTCTACAGTACGGCCGCCTGAGAGAAAGCGTTTCTTACAGGTTGTTGTCAACCGGAAGATATGATTTTAAGTTTAAGTTACTGCAAATCACTTAAAGTACTGGCCCTTTAAATGAATAAAATACCATTTAAATTTTATTATGATAGGATACATTAAATACAGGGTGTTAAGAAACCCCTGTCCGACCCGAAAGGGTCATAGAGGGTTCACAATCACATGCCCAAATAAAATATCAAATTTGGAAAATTAATTGGATTTTGAAATAACCATTTTTTGCCCCGAAATTCCCTAAATTTGAGAATAAAACAAAAACTACAACACCAATTTCGTCGGTATTTTTGGGGGCCTTTTGTTTGGTAATTAATCTGTGACAACGCCGAAACACTCTCCCGACTTTTGAGAAAAAAAAAATTTTTTTCTTTTTTTTCCATTTTTTTTCCACATTTTTGTAATCAGATATTGATACCTAACAACACCTTAACGGATCGGACAGGGGTTTCGTAACACCCTGTATAGGTAATATAGCACGGTTTTTTTATATACAAATCAAGACCAACTAACGTGTCAGGAACGTATTCTCTCAGCGCCCGAATTATAGTAGGGAAATCCATCCACGGATAAGGTTTAAACTAGTTTAAAGGCATAAGACTTAGTAATACAGCCTTTTATGACAAATACGAGGAATCTGTTTCGTTTTTACTTTACCAGCACAATTACTTAAGATGTCGCTCGAAATCTTTAAGCTATTTTTTTGATAACGGTTATTTTATGAGTTCTAACTCTAAAATAACTGCGCGGCATCTTAATGATTGTGTTTTGGCCAATTAGTTCCGTATCTTGGGGTCTAAGTGGACCAATGTTTTTTGGAAAAGCTTTTGTTTTCATGTCCTAATCAACAGTGTCCGTGAGCGTCCGTGTTATGTGTTCTATTTGTGTCTTTTGGGGGTAAATAGGATTTCCAATTAATCGTACTTAATGTACTTTAAACCTAACTTGATTAGAATGGCAGGTGTCAAACTAGTGACTAGTGTTAGGAAAGAGTTTATTAAATCGATACTTCAAAATAAAATATTTGCATTTAGGAAAATAAATTAAAAACAATAAAATTAACAAATTGTTACAAATATTAATAGCTTGTTTTTTAAAAAGACTTAAATTTTATTTTTAACTTTTTAGTATTTGTAATTTGAGTTTTTTCCTAACTTTTTGATGCAAACTCACACCAACAAAAATACTCGTCAAGACGAATCAATTGAGCCGAAACATGTAGGCGTTGCGTCGCTTAATTACTTACGGAGTTCCTATGGCCACCTAACAGCTCCATCATCAGATCAGCTCTATGTCATAAAAATATTGCATTGTCATCAGATTTATACATGCAAAATTTAAGCTCTATCAGTTGAAGATGACTCCAACAAAATTTGATTTGGTTCAAAATTAAGTTGCAAGATTACACCCGAACAAACATACATACATTGCAAGTTGAATAATAATAAGAATATGGTAGAAACCTAACAAAATCTATAAATAATAATAATCTTTATTTCAGACTGTGTCCATAAAAACTTGTAAAAAAATAACATTAAATACTCTTTTGTTCAATCGATACACATCTATCGAGGTGTCTCGTCCCTAACATTTTTGAAATATGACATAACCTTTTACGTATATCTGATTTTATAGAACAAATTAAATTATTTCAACAATATAAATTATAAGTGTAAAAAAAATATAATGCTAAATATCAATAATTATAATAAATCATCCGTTACGACGACGCTACAAAGTTAGGTCGTCACTTTCACTGACACCTATCATTTTCCTCAAGCTAGGTTTAACCGATAGTACAAGTACATCTGCTTATATCCATCTCATTAAATGTGTTTTTCATTCATGATGGCATCCATTTCATACGCTGAATCAGACATTATTGTGTGGTACACAACAAAAATCAAAAATGATATTTATTTTTTTCATTTTGAATTCAAAGGAGAACGGGCATTCCTGCTTAGGAACCAATAACATATAATACAATAACAACAAGAGATTTTTTGTGTACTTTAATTAAGTCTTTATTGTGCCATAACTATTTTCACACAGCGTTTTGGTACTTCTCACCATGATAATAATTGAAGTACTTAAAAATCCTTTCCAAAGGTATATTTATTTATTTATTTATTCATTGACACACCAACGGCTTATCCACTAACTTATTACATTAAATATATTCTATTAAAATAGCGTTGCGGTGAATTCGTCACTTATAGGTGACGAATTCACCGCAACAGCGTTGTGCAGCATTCAGTGCACAGCTGCACTTGTATAATCATTAATGAAAATTTAAAATGGAATTCATAATAACAACGAAATTAAAATTTACTAAGTCAAAATTTAATTTAAAATGGCAAGTAGCTAAATTGAACTAAAATACAGAATAATTAAAAATATAAAAAAAAAATCTTAATTCTTAATTCTTTATTGTACACATACACGTATATACATTACATTTATTAGAATAAGTTGATGTACACAGGCGAGCTTAACTCAAAATCGATTAAATTGCAAAAGAGAAACAATTATAAATTAAAACTACAAAAATAACAAATAAATAAGGACATAATACGTTAATTACAATTAAAAGAATAAAATAAAGTTTGAGTTAAAAAATTAAATAACATTAAAATGTCAAGTAGTTAAATTAAAAAAATACAGTATAATTCAAAAATTTAATAACCATCGATTTAGTTAGAATAGAAAACAATTATAAATTAAATCCACAAAATAACAGATAAATTAGGACATTACACTAATAACAATTAAAATTGAAAGATTAAGATAGATTGAGTTTAAAAATTAATTAAAAATTTAATTAAGGTTTACAATATAAAATGCATTGAATGAAGTCACACAAATACACAAATTACCCATTTGTAAATGAAATCAACAAACAAATCGATCAAGAACTGAGGACGTTTATATTGCACGTTGTTATTGGTTCCTAGGCAAACCTCCATACAATCTTGCCCGGTCTTCTTTCTTGATGAATTCTAACCAAAACTACGCATCCTTTTCTAAACTCACTAGGAGTTTAGAAAAAGATGCGTTGCGATTAATCGGAAGTTCTTACCCCAGTGTGTCACGCCAAAATCTCACATTTTTCGTAACCTAAACTACTTTGAAACACGCTTTTATTGTGTCGTCAGGTGTGAACACTTTGGCAGCGATGCACGAGTAAATATGTTGTGTTGTTCTTGTCCCTGGGTATGTCTTATCGATTACGTTTTGTTTCAGGGGTTAACATTTTTCCTGTCGTACGCTATTCTAGCGGCGGTACTCGGGATGCTGCAGTTTGGCTACAACACCGGCGTCATCAACGCTCCTGGCAAGGTCATATAATAACTTTTTTATCTTATTAACCTAACTCCTTAATCTTAAGAGAACAGTGGTATTTTATCTATCAACTTCGAGTCTAAGAATCTAGCAATCATTTTTGCAGTAACCCTATTTTTCTTTTTGATGGTGGGTCTTTTTTATAAAACCAGGCGGCAGGCAAGCTTTTAACTATTGATTAAATAAGAAATAACAGTCTATTCTTATATCTATAATATTTTTTAAGGAAATAGGCCTAGGAGTCCTAATCTCTACTTATAACTTTTCATTTAGGCCATTCAGTCAGTAGTGTTTGTCACACTGAGATAGACGGCTGTTACCGAAGACGTATTTTTTTTTAATTCTACTCCTTTTCTCTTAAGTGGAATTTTAAATACTGTCTTTCTTACGGTGTAATGTAGCAACAAGTTAATTTGAAACGTCTTATTTTTCTTGTTATTTGAGTAAAGGAATATGATATCATTATTAGTATTTATACCTGGGGCCCGAGTCCGCTATTTTAAGTCAGTGAGTGGCGGGTTAATAAACGTTCTAGTGTATTTGTTATTGTGCCTAATTTTCGTATTCAGATAAGAACAGTCCCTTGCAATCCTACACTGACAACAGTGGCAAGTAGGTGTACATTTGTCATTAAACTAAAATTATAGGTGTAGGAAAATATCGTAACTTTGATTCGCCAATCCGTAATGAGCACGATTGATGGTCAATGCTCGTGCCTTCTCTATGTGAGAAAAAGTCTTTACCCAGCAGTAACATTTAAAGGCCGGTATATTATCTTCGAACTTTAAAAAGGTCTAAGTCACAGACATTAAAATTAACTAACTAAAAACTTGTAAGGAAACTAACAAACAACAACTAAACAGTATAACATTGACAAACTTTCAAATTTAAAGGGAAATTGAGACGGTTTGAACTCGCAAACATGTTACAACGAACTTGTTTAGTTAAGTAATCAAATACGGTCGCAAGTTAACATCGATGTTAAGTTTGAGATAACTTGAGACTAAACTGTGCATACAAGTTGAGAGCGACGTTGCATGTGTCCGACCGAACTAGGGAATTTACCGACGACAAATGTCGGAATAGTTTTAGTGAGTTATAAGTTCAATTTGCTCAGACATATTCCTGTTTGAATATGGATATTATTTTTATGAACTATTGGACAGTTTTAATATAGCTCTTATAGAGAATATAAATACGAGGGGCTCGTGGCTAAGTGTAAGCCGTACGGTATGACCGATAATACAGGTTAAGCCGCGCTCGCCGCGGTTGGTCTGTGGATGGGTTACCATTTATAACATACCGAGACCCCTCCGTGTTTCGGAAAGCACGTCAAACAGTAGGTCCCGGCTGTAATACATAGATCTTTTGCAGTCGTTAAGTCAATTCTAACAACCAGTCTTACTATGGGATACTGTGTTTCTCAGTAAAATGGGTTGTGGAGGTCAGATAGGCAGTCGCTCCATGTAAAATACGGTATTCAGCTGAATCCGGTAAGACTGGTAGCCAACCCCAACATAGTTGGGAAAAGGCTCGGGAGATGAGAGAATATAAATACGTAGTTGTCTTTTTTTACTTAATCAAAAACTTACGATTAATAGCTTGTCACATAACGGCACAATTTTGTACAAATTATGCAAATCAGCCCCAGTTTGATGCGAAAAATGTTATATAATTCTATTACTGACTCAACTCATTTTAGATGAAATTTTGTAAACTGATTCTATACCAGATTTACTAATTACCCCTTTCCGATGGATTTAACCGTTTGGTAACACCTTACATATTATTTACCAATTTAAACATGCCAAAACAGTAGATGACTATATTTTTTCGCTGTCGAACTGACTCGTTGGCCTAGTGGTTCTAAGCGCGACTGCTACGCTAGAGGTCTTGGGTTCGATTCCCAAGTCGACCTAGGTGTTATTGTGTTTTTCTATGAAATCCTCAGTAGCAGGTCGGAGTTTGGATTTGTGCCCGGTTAGTGGCAATGGGCTCGCCCCCTTTTACATGGGACCTAAACATACCGGCGTACTGTGGGTGTACATTGGTACACCTCTGCCTAACCCTTCGGGGATACAGGCGTGATGTTATGTTATGTTATTATGTTATGTCGAACTGACTAGTTAGGCAGTATAATAAATAATAATAATATTCCGGGACATCTCACACACGGTTATCTGATCCCAAGCTAAGCAGAGCTTGTGTTATGTAACCAGACAACTGATAAACTTACTTATATATTTCTAAATACATACATATTATAGATAAATTACACCCAGACCAGAACAAATGATCGTGTTCATCACACAAACATTTGTCCTGGGTGGGAATCGAACCCACGACCTCCGGTATAGCAGTCAGGGTCACTAACCACTAGACCAACAGGCCCGTCAAGTATATAAAAATAACTTTAGTAGCACGTTATATTACAGTTTAAAAGTACAAAAACATGTCTTTTTATTTTTACTGGCTCATTAAGCATTTGATAATCAATCTTACCTCATTACCTGTTACTAATTACTATCCTTTACCTACAGAACATCGCAAACTTCATGAAGGATGTCTACAAAAACCGTTACGGCATGGACCTGCAAGAAGACACGGTTAACCGGCTGTACTCTATCGCCGTCAGTATTTTCGCGATCGGTGGCATGCTCGGCGGCTTCTCCGGGGGTATGATCGCTAACCGGTTTGGCAGGTAAGACCCGGATGTAGCTGTATAGACGGTTAACCGGCTGTACTCCATCGCCGTCAGTATCTTCGCGATCGGCGGCATGCTCGGCGGCTTCTCCGGGGCATGTTCGCTAACCGGTTCGGCAGGTAAGACCCGGTTATTCTAGTACCTTTGGCAGGTAAGACCTGGGTGCCATAATATATAGCCAATAAAATACGTTATTTGTAGATATAGGTACTTAGAAGAACAGAAGAACAATTAAAATATATATTTTTTTTAAGATTAACTGTTACATTGGACATTGAACTAATCGGCCTTTTTGTCTCCCTCTTTTCCCCCTCGGTTTCACCCGCGTTAATACCTATATTCCGTTCCCGATGTCTTTATAGTTACTTTGTTATACGGGGCGGAGACGAATCCAAAAAATCAAAGATTATGAAAATCGGTCTACCCGTTCTTGAGTTATGAATAGTGTAACTAACACCTCGCGGTTCCATACCTATCTCGTACTACCTCTTTAACCCCGTTACGTCGTTAGTTCCTTTACTAATTTGTTAATAGTAAACTTACTATGGAATAATAAACATTAATAATTCAAAAAGTCATATAATGGTATTAAGACTTAAATATTAAGTCATTTATTTTGATAAGGATTAATTCCAAAGTATAAATAAAAGAGCTTTTGTAGCGGTGGCATTCATATAATTTTTTTAAAATGAAAAAGACACTTATTGTGACATAACTATTAATAGTAGTTAGACATATGCTGTCGCGATATTTTTTGTAGATAATTATATGTTCTACAAAGACGTAGTACATTATTTTGTTCTATAATCAATAGTTTTCGTAGCGCACGCGATGTGAGAAAGTTTTTTGCAAATTTTTTCACACCTTGGGTTACATTATTGGAGTTTTAGTATGGATCTCTAACTTTTTGAAAATTTAATGTAGCCTATGTTCACCGGAGATAGTGTAGCTTCCCAACAGTATTTTTTTTTTCCAATCGGTCAAGTAGTTTCGGTGCCTATTCAATTCAAACAAACAAACAATCAAATCTTTCCTCTTTATAATATTAGTGTAGATAAAAGAAAAAGAAATGCGTTTGACACTTTCCTTTAAAGAAAAGTACGTACTTAGGACGGCCTCAAAGATCAAAGGGATATCTAGATTTAGATAATTGTTTTTTTCTACTGGGTTAAACTACTAAATCGATTGTGATGAAAATATGAAACTAAAGACTTAATGACTCAAACTATAATAAAAATATTTTTTGAAATCAATACACAATTGGTACCTCCATTTCATGTAAAACAAAAACAGTCAAATTAAAACCTCCTCGTTTCGAAGTCTTTTCAAATCTTCTCTAGTTCTCTGTCTATAACTCTCTTCCCGGTCCAGGAAAGGGGGTCTGCTGCTGAACAATATCCTGGGTATCTCCGGCGCCAGTCTGATGGGCTTCACCAAGATCTCGCACTGCTATGAGCTGCTCATCTTCGGCAGGTTCATCATAGGAGTCAACTGCGGTAACTATACAACCATACAAGTGACGAACGTTTCAATAATGTATCGGAAGATAGGTTTTGGTACTAGAAATTACAAGCTATACCTACAAGTAACAACCGTTTCAATAATTTATCGGAAGATAGATTTTTTTTTACTATAAATTGCTATTTGATAATAATATTATCTGTACACCGCATAATAGTAGGTCCACACAGTGAGATATAATTTACTTTTATCGATTTATAACGACGCGACAAAAGCAGTAAAGAAAATATCGGTAAGCGAGAAAATTCGAAACTACGTTTTTAATTTGTCAGATCAGTATATAATTTTTTCTTGTCTAAAATAGTATAACTTAAGTTTCAACAATAAAATACAGTACTTAAGTAATCGTTAAAAATAAGTAATCATAAGAGCATTATAGAATCCTTTCGGTAACTTTGAACCCGACTCAATCGGCCGATATATTTAAAACCTCGAGATAGTCACCAAAAACTAATTATTTAATAATTACTGTAATTTAAATGACTCTTCCTAAATTGTATATTTTAGTTTTTTGTTTTGTTATATTCTACAAAAAAAAAGAACACAAAACACAAAATTGAAAAGTTTAGCTACGCTCGTCATCGTAGCTAAACTTTTCAATTTTGTGTTTTGTGATCTTTTTTTTTAAACTTATTTCTGCCCGAAAGGTACACGAGCGCCCGTTGATATTTTTTCAATGCAGCGTTTGTTCTGAAACCCGTATCATTTCCCCGAAAGGTACTCGCTCGCACGTTGAAATTTTCCCAGTGCAATGGGCGAGCTGCGCTCAATGCAGGCCCGATCTAAAGACATCAACGTGAACGACAGCTTTCATGCAATGGTTTACGTGAAATATTTTGTCTATGATTATTTTAAACGGATTTTTTTATAATTTTCGTCTTTCACTATAAATATGAAAGGAGTTTTTTTTAATAATATTAAATATTTGTATTTAATATTCTATTTAGAGATCAGTTTAGTAATATTTGTAAAATGTATTGTTTAAAGAAGAAATATAAAAATTACGGACGTTCGTCTATAATTTTTACCCGACTGCCAAGAAGGGTTATGTTTTTCGCGCGTATCTTGTATGTATGTATGTATGTATGTGTGTAATATTCTTTATTACCTCATATCTTCAAAACGGCCGAATGGATTTCGATAATTAGGGTATCGTTAGATTCGTATCGATCACCCAAGTGTTCTTAGATATGTCACGTCAAACAAAAATCAACATGGCGGCCAGGAGGTGCCATAGATTGAGGTAAAAAAAAATAAAAAAAATATGTTTGCTACAATATGGGTATCAAATTAAAGGGCTTGTAACGAGGATTCCAAAATGGTATATCATTTACGTATAAAAAAAATACTATGTGATGATTTTAACTAAAAAGTGTTAAATAAAAAATAAATAAATTAAAAAAATAAAAAAACCCGACTGCATAAAAAATACTTTATATAAAAACTGAAAAGTAAAAAACAAGTTCAATAATTTAATAATCAATACACAATCAATCTAATGAGAAACATAATTGACTGTAACAGTCGGGACCCATTAAATTAATAAGCTAGACTAAAATCATTCATTATGGGTCCCGACTGTGACAGTCAATTATGTTTCTCATTAGATTGATTGTGTATTGATTATTAAATTATTGAACTTGTTTTTTACTTTTCAGTTTTTATATAAAGTATTTTTTATGCAGTCGGGTTTTTTTATTTTTTTAATTTATTTATTTTTTATTACGTCTCTTTTTTTCTGAGGTCACCTTTTGAATATCATTACTTTAGGTTAGTTAAGGAAATATAGGTAAAGGGGTAAATAATAAAAATAGTTGCTAATTTAATGGTGTATTAACATTTCCAATCACATTTTAAAATAACTTTACCTATGTAGGTCTATATCTACTCCTGTTTTGTGTCATTTCAGATTTTATTATTCCCAAAACTTCGACACAATAATTGTTGTTACTATATTTCGACGACCTCCGTGGTCGAGTGGCGTACGCACCGTTTTCAAGGTGTCGCTAGCTCTGAGGTCCCGGGTTCGATCCCCGGTCGGGTCAATGTAGAAATCAACTTTTCTACATTGTCTCGGGTCTGGGTGTTTGTGGTACCTTCGTTGTTTCTGAATTCCATAACACAAGTGCTTTAGCTACTTACTTTGGGTTCAGAGCAATGTGTGTTGTTGATGTTGTCCGCATTTATTATTTATTATTTATTTATTATTATTTTTCAATAGATTTTAGTACTATATCTTTCTTTAATTTTCATATTTTCTGATGGTATAACGAAATTTGTCTGCACAGGACTGAACACGTCACTAGTGCCAATGTACATATCGGAGATAGCGCCACTGAACTTACGCGGGGGTCTGGGCACGGTCAACCAGCTGGCGGTGACAGTGGGCCTGCTGCTGTCACAGGTGCTCGGCATCGAACAGATCCTCGGCACTGATGAGGGATGGCCTATACTGCTTGGTGAGTACATCCTTCGAGAACAGCCTAATTATACTTTTTTTTTAACCGACTTCGGCGATCCAAAAGACGGTTATTGATCATGGTAGTATATTATTATGTAACTAGCTGTGCCTGCAACTTCGTTCGCGTGGATGACGAAGCCTATCAATGAGTCTTTAACCATTAAGGATGCACACGCGACGGAAGCTTAAAAAATTGAGTAACTTCTCCCGTTGTCCCAACATTTCCCTTCACTGCTCTGCTCCTATCGATTGAAGCTTGATAAAAAGTATACTATAACCTGCCCAGGAGTATGAAGAATAATTGTACCAAGTTTCGTTAAAATCCGTCGAGTAGTTTTTGTTTCTATAAGGAACATACAGACAGACAGACAAAAATTTTACTGATTGCATTTTTGGCATCAGTATCGATCACTAATCACCCCCTGATAGTTATTTTGAAAATATATTTAATGTACGGAATTGACCTTTCTACAGATTTTTTATAAGTATAGATGTTCGCATGCAACATACGCATAGCGCGTAAAAGTTTTCATTATTATGTACTAAAACAGATAAATGTGTCAATTATTTTCATGTCAATAACATCTACAGAAAATTTAATGTATCATGAAAACTGATTAAAAATCAAACTTAGTGGAATCATCACTAGAATCGATTTTTTTACTATTTTCTGGTATCGTAAGTAAAAATATGGTTGTATTTAACAAAGTCTTGGTAAAAACGTTTTTAATGATCTTTGATTTATTGTATTGTCGTCCCGAATAGCAAAAAAACTAGCAACACATTGCAAAACATATTCGAAAAAAATGCATGAATGAAACCGCGGGGCCCAGGTAGTATAATCAATCAATAAAACTAGCTGTTTAATTGATCGATTTCATCTTAATTACATATAGTTTTTATCTTACAAGCCTCTAAAACCATTCATGATAAAACAATCAGTTTTCACAAATTACAGACAACGAAATATACGATCCAAATTGGTTCGAGCCGTTCCAGTGGTGCTCTGTTAAAAAAAGTTTCTAATGATCTTTATTCATGTAGATTTATTATCAAATGCTAGGATTTTAAGTCGGCTATAGTACGCGCGTTATCATCTGAGTCGTCAGGTCTTAAAAGTAAAAAAAGATAGGAATGCGCAGCGCGCCGGACCCTAGTTATCGATACACGGCTACCTGCACACGTGCTAACGATGAGTCACTAATGATTTGTACGATTCTAATTGGTCGGTTTCCAATGTAATTGCAGTGCTTTCAAATATTGATATTTTTTTTAATTTTGTGAACAAGATACTAGTTACCTATATATATACAAAATAATAAACGCTATTTATCGATAATATGTCTATAATTGTTACGCACATCACTAGATGGCTCCATAAGACCCATAAGTGCAAGTGAGATAGATATAGAGAAATGATTTATGGCCCTAAGACTCAGATGATAACGCGCGTACTATAGCATCTAGCGAAGACAATTCCTAGAAGCCACGATAGGTTTGCGTCATTCAGTTAAAAAGTTCCTTCTGGCCTACTTCCGGCTACATCATCAGACTAATGTTGATTTAAAACCACTTACCTCGCAAGATTTTTCTTTAAAACATTGACGATAGTACGTACTTACCATACATTGCAACTTTAATAAAAGATAATTAGTAAGTTATACGTACTCAACATCTCAATACGATGTCAAAAAAAGATTCTAAAACGACTTGCAAAATTTTACCTAAATTACCTACTCAAAATCAAAATCAAAATGTTTTTATTTCTTATAAACCAAATAAAAAAGGCGCTCAAGAAACGTTACGTTAAATCTACTGACTCTAGTTGCTCGGCTCCAAAGTGTCCTTCCTAAGGAGAAGAGCCGGCAAGAAACTCCATAGGTTACTCTTTTAAAAAATAAATTGTTACAATTATTTGTACATTATTGGTTAAATATATGCGTCAACAACGCAATAAAACTACGTTAATAAAATAAAGAAAAAATACTAAAAATAATTTAAAATAAAGTAAAAATACTAATAATAATTTAAAGCAATCAATCCGTTATAATGAATAATAAAAAACCACGCTGTTGACGCACTACTAACATGCGTATCCTACATGACAAGTTTATTAAAGTACCTATAGTAAGTTTTACTTCATATTTATTTATTTTATTTATTTATCCAAAATTCTTAATCTATTTCTACAATGATAAATATCGTACCACGAAAACCTCAAAGGATTTATCTGGGTACCGATGAGCCGTTCGTAGTTTACACTGTATCAGTAGGTATCCTGTTTTACATATTATTATATTCATTTACTTACACTGCTGACCATGTTTACATAATATGTTGTGTGTAATATCTTTTAGACTTGTATTTAAAACTTTTCGGGTTCGTCTTATATAAGTTCTGCAAGTTATCTGGAAGTTTATAAAAAATAGTAATAGTATATAAAAAATGTTCTCAATCCTCAAATGTACATACATAGCCAGTTTAATAAAACCTACTACAAACAGCACAGTTACCTCTCAGTCCAACCTTTAGAACGTTTCGCAAATAACTAAATTATTCCCCGTCCTCCATTGGTCAGTTTATTACAGACGACTCACGAACTAGCCAACCAATATCCAGTGTCAGTTCCGTAAATAAATTCTGCTGCACTGCGCGCGGCTTCTGATTGGCTACTCCTATCTAAATAAAGGCTTGCCGTCTGACGTCTAAAGTATATAGAACGTTATGTACTTAGTTACGTCAACGTTGCAACGTAGATTTTAACGTTCATTTAACCGGTTGATTTTGCAGTCTGTCGTTTATTTATTGGTTATTATAAAAAGTCGTTTTCGCTGTGTTCGTTGTTGGTTTGTTAGATTTTAACACGTTCGCTGCGGCTGCTCTAGATTAAGACTTGCTACCAGTGCTGTACAAGTCACATACTTCCCGTATCAAGATTGCCTGATATGCGTTACGACGTCTATTTTCCCGTACGTAGTCCTTACTTCAAACCTCCACAGAAACATGGAAAGTCCACAGCAGGGTTTTTTTGTTGTACCAATCAATAGCTTACATCCTTGTGTATACACAGCTGCCGTCGCACGGGGATCTAAGTAATATCTTAAAAGTTACAGGTATTTTCGGAAATTGTTGATTTTACGGGAAAATAGTTGTCGTGCCGCATGCAACAGTCTTATTGCTAGGGATGGGATGTAATAAGTAAAATATTTTGCTGTTTTAAATTTATTATTGTTTATTCAGGTCGTACAAAATAACCGGAAACTATTTTTAACAAAAATAATAAGTAATTAACTACGCTAATGTCAACTTTTTAACAAAAACAGTAAATTCTTATTTTGTATTATTAACATTTTTAAGTACTTATAAAAGCTAAATTACAAAAAAAAACCCTGATTTACGTTTTAAAATTATTTATTTTATTCGATAATTTAATCAACAGAAAAAAAATACTTAAGAAAGTAACAGTACAGGTACCATACCGCGCTATTTATATCGCGTTCTGTATAATCGTATTAACTGTGCACAGCACTACGGCTAACTATAGCTCCGCGCGCGCTCACGTTCTGTGCGGTACGGGGTTTAGGATACGGCCAAATAGTTCCCGTATCGCACTATTGTAAAATAATTACCTTCCTGTGCGTTACGATAAAATAATTCCCGTACATTTTTATTCGTAAATTTCAATACACTTCAAGCAAGGAATCCGGCAATATAGGTGTCTCTTTTTTACTAGTACGAAAACCTAAAAAAATCACCTCCGCACGGAGCGCAAAACAAGGACAACTAGCTGCCGCACAGAGCGAAATTCAATTACAACCAAATACTTCCCGTAACGCAGTGAATGTGTTAATGCAGGCTTTTTTAGTTTTTACTGTCTTATTTAGGTCATTGGGCGTAATCTGACCCGGTTTGTGAAAGCTTGTGTACATAAACCAAACTAGATTTAAATTGTTACGCCCCACTGTTATACCCCACTGTTAATTTAATGAACTTTCTTTATTTTTATTGCGGTATTAGACATGAGTAGGTCAAAGAACAATGTCACAATGCTGGGCAAAGGCCTTCCCCATATCCTTCCAGACAGATCTTCTTCTCTTGCGTAACTTCAGACTATACTCACAGTAATGCAACCCATACTATCGTAAACTAGAGACATTAATCTGTCTATTTCACCTTATTTTGTTGCTGTACAGCGTGGGTATAGTTTCCATACTAAGGTGCCCATTGATCTTTAAGGTCATTGATCAGTTAAAATGTTATGTATGTAATGTTCTTGTAGCTACGAAGTATAATTTGACGGGCCTGTTGGTCTAGTGGTTAGTGACCGTGACTGCTATACTGGAGGTCGTGGGTTCGATTCCCACTCAGGACAAATATTTGTTGTGATGAGCACGATCATTTGTTGTGTCTGGGTGTAATTTAACTATAATATGTATGTATTTAGAAATATATAAGTATGTTTATCAGTTGTCTGGTTACCATAACACATGCTTAATCTGCTTAGCTTGGGATCAGATAACCGTGTGTGAGTTGTCCCGGAATATTATATTATTGTTGGCCTATTGGTGCTAAGCGCGACTGCTACGCTAGAGGTCTTGGGTTCGATTCCCAAGTCGACCAAGGTGTTATTGGGTTTTTCTATGAAATTCTCAGTAGCAGGTCGGAGTTTGGATTTGTGCCCGGTTAGTGGCAATAGGCTCGCCCCCTATTACATGGGACCTAAAACATACCGGCGAACTGTGGGTGTACATTGGTACACCTCTGCCTAACCCTTCGGGGATACAGGCGTGATGGTATGTATGATGGTATTATTATAAATGTAGATTAATCTGTTGAGGCTTGCAAACAAAACATGAAAGAAATTAAAATCTAATAGCTGTTTGTATGTTTGTTATTTAATATAGATACACTTGTAAAACTAGTAAGCAGGTTAAAAAAATAAAAATAATAAAAAATCAAAATAACTTTATCGATACCTATACTTATAATAAATCTGTAGAGAGGTCAATTCTGTACATGAAATATATTTTCAAAATAACTATCAGGGGGTGATTAGTGATCAATACTGATGCCAAAAATGCAATCAGTAAAATTTTTGTCTGTCTGTCTGTCTGTCTGTCTGTATGTTCCTTATAGAAACAAAAACTACTCGACGGATTTAAACGAAACTTGGTACAATAATTATTCTTCATACTCCTGGGCAGGTTATAGTATATTTTTCATCACGCTACAATCAATAGGAGCAGAGCAGTGAAGGGAAATGTGGGGAAAACGGGAGAAGTTACTCAATTTTTTAAGCTTCCGTCGCGTGTGCAGCCTTAATGGTTAAAGACTCATTGATAAGCTTCGTCATCCACGCGAACGAAGTTGCAGGCACAGCTAGTTGATACATAAAAACCTTTGTTACATTTTCTCTGATGCCTTATAGGTCAAAAATACAATATAGTTGTTAAAGGTGACATAAATATAGTGAAAACCCTGTCTCCTAAACTAGGGAAACCCTGTGACCTAGGAGTCAGTGTTCTGCTTATTACTAGTGCACAATAATAGTTTTGTGTTGTTTCAGAAGTTACATATTTCTTTTGTTTGTGGATGTGGATGCGTGTGTGTGTGTGTGTGTGTGAGGGTGAGGGAGTGTGTGTGGGTGTGGGGTTGCTACCTTTGTTATTTTATCTTTTACTTTGGGGACAGTATTAGTAACACTTCGGTTTATTTCTGATACTTATTTTTATTTTCTCGTATCTTAGTATCTAATGATAAATTACAACACACATACTCCATTTATTTACACCCCAACATCCTAAATTTGTACCTACAAACTAAAGTGCAAGACAACACAAATATTTTGGCGGCAAAATTAAATGATCAGTGAAAACAAACACACACTTAGACCTTGAAGCTAACTCCGCTTAATTAGAGATGTGTGGAGAAAGTTCACACAAAGGTTAACACACATAAACCTCAGAGGATAGATAACAAACTACAGAGTGCGCATATCAGGGTATGAACCGCGAGCGAGTGTGAACTAGTGTCGTCGTAAAAATTGTATCAAAACAGAACACGTCTCAGACATACTCTCCAATAACCTTGATTTGTTATTAGTATCTGGGGCCTGACTCCGCTATTTCAAAGTCAGTGGGTGGCAGGTTAATGAACGTTCCAGTGTAGAGCGAGTGTGAACTAGTTTCGTCGTAAAAAATTGTATTTAAACAGAGCGCGTCTCAAACCTTAATAATATTGGAATGATCGACATTTTCGCAAAAAATACTGTCGTTGCAAATTACTTCAATTAGTAAAAGGTATTATTTAGTTTCTCGTTTTTTTCTGTATTTATGTAGTATTATGTAGTTAATTTGGTATATTGTTGTAAATACCACTTTTTGTTTATAACATGATAACTCAAAAACAAAATAGAAAATGAACGTACTCCATACAGCCAAAAATGTGCTTACACTCGGCACTATGGACTCTTAGCGGTACTCGCACTCTATATTTTTTACTTTTTGTGCTCTATGCGGTTGACAGACACCTTCAAAAGAAACCAAAAGAAATGGAATGCATTTCGAGTAATGAGTAAGTGTTTGTGTTTAACGCTAGTTTAGATAAAACCTGCTGACCGCGATTTTATTTGTGTACGGCATTTGAAATGTATGTGATAACGTTCTTAGAAATAGCTACTTTAATGCTTACGTGTTAAGGTTCAGTTTGGGATACAAACTTTATATTTCTTGTGACTTTTTCAGTCTGCACTAGACGGTTTAAAATGGACTCTTTTTTACTTATAGTAGATAATATTATACAGGGTGTTAAGAAACTCCTGTCCGACCCGAAAGGGTTATAGAGGGTTCACAATCACATGCCCAAATAAAATATCAAATTTCCGCGGTTTTATTTGTGTACGGCTTAGAGTATAGATAAGAAACTAAAGAGTGAGCCTATCAGTGTATGAACCGTGAGCACTAGTATGAACTAGTTTTATCGTAAATTTTGTATCAAGACGGAGCGCGCCGTTTTAATAAAACTATCTAAAACCCTAATATTATCCTAACAATGTCGAAACCATCGATATTTTCGCATATAAGTCTGTCATTGCGCGAAAAATAACTTTAAATCAGTAAACGAATGTACTAGATACAGACAAAAAGTGCTCTCGCCTGGCACAACGGACAACTAGCGATACTATCGGTCTATAGTTATCTATAGTCTAAGGTGTACGGCATTTGAAATGTATGTGCTAACGTTCTTAGAAAAAGCTACTTTAATGCTTACGTGTTAAGGTTCAGTTTGGGATACAAACTTCATATTTCTTGTGACTTTTTCAGTCTGTACTAGACGGTTTAAAATGGACTCTATTTTTACTTATAGGAATGTTATATAGAATTAGCGCTGACATGCTTAAA
The DNA here is from genome assembly GCA_905475315.1 of Autographa pulchrina. Lineage (NCBI taxonomy): Eukaryota > Metazoa > Arthropoda > Insecta > Lepidoptera > Noctuidae > Autographa > Autographa pulchrina. The sequence goes on along the minus strand of FR997762.1, from coordinate 4,339,330 downwards.
TACCTTTAGGGCTTGACGTTTCGACCGAGTTACACAGGCCGTGGTCGCAAGCAGAGTCTGGTATTTATACTTGTCATCAATTGAAACAGTGTGTGTGTCAATCAATCAACTCACAAATGCTGAACCGAATAAAAGTATTTTATCTTTAAATCCTTTGCATAAACTTTCTTTGACGACCTCCGTAGTTTCGGGCGTACGCACCGGTTTCAAGGTGTCGCTATGTGACTTAAAGCTGCCAACAATCAAGCAGTTCATGAAACGCGACGCGATCCGATTCTTCGACTCCTCCGAAAGCCACCGTAACCCGCTAATCGTAGCGGCCGCGCGATACGTACCTTCCGTAATATCTAAGATTAAACGCCCCAGACATACTCTCTCCTACCCCGACGATAAAACAACGCTTCTCCAAGGAGCATTCGATTTAGCTAGCAGTAGCATTACACAACACAACCGCCGTATATTACGTCCTCGCCGGCGAGGCCCGTCGCGTATTATAAATAATAGTAACGTAAATGTTATCCTCCCGTCCCTAGACCAAGCTGGCCCGAGCCGGCCAAACTAGCAATAAAAATATGTCCCTAAATAATAAAAACTTAGATCCAGCCATCCCTTGTTGTTTTCCTTTATTAAGATTGTTAGCAACGCACTAAGTCGAGGTCCGAACCCCGCAGGGGGTGCCCTTAGTGGACGTTGCTGACGTAGTTAGTTTTTCCTATTGCTCTGGCTGGAGGCCTTAAGGTCCTCGCCAAAAGTCCGGTGAAGCAGTCAAAGCCTGCGCTCAGGCTAACTGCAAAGATCTCTACCAAAAAAAAAAAAAAAAAAACAAGGTGTCGCTAGCTCTGAGGTCCCGGGTTCGATCCCCGGACGGGTCAATGTAGAAACCAACTTTTCTAGATTGCCTCGGGTCTGGGTGTTTGTGGTACCTTCGTTGTTTCTGAATTCCATAACACAAGTGCTTTAGCTACTTACTTTGGGTTCAGAGCAATGTATGTGATGTTGTTTCATTATTTATTTCTAAATGGCAAATTTCATCCAAATACGTTTAGCGGTTCTCACAATCCGTGTATGTTGATCACTGACTGACTGTGAGAGCGATTCGTGTACGGGCGCCCTATGAAATGTACCCATTTGCGTTTCAATTTGGCAATCTGCTGATTTTTATAAAACGTCATCGATTCGTTGTTATGTTTGTTCCGGCTGAAATCGGTTACAGATGAATATATTTAAATATATTACAAAAATTGGTAATTTGAATTAATGTCTCGTTTTCAAATAATTCTGAAAGTATGCTTGTATTTTTATAAGGTCTATTAGTTATAAGCCGAACTGCTTTAGAACACTTTTCAACACTATACCTTAGTACTTACGCAAGTTATATATACAATCGTTGACGCTGATCGAGTCGCTATATAAAAGTGACAAATATAACACATTTTTGTAAACCGGGGGGCTCAGTCACGTGACTGACGAAAAGGAATTCTTTTTCATAGATATGAGCGATTTCCATCTCCGTTCTTACCAGTTGGTGGTATTATTACAAGTGTCTGTTCGTGTAGGTCTGGCGATCTGCCCGGCGATCCTACAGCTGCTGCTGCTGCCGGCGTGCCCGGAGTCTCCGCGCTACCTGCTCATCACGCGCCAGTGGGAGGAGGAGGCGCGCCGCGCGTTGAGGAGATTGAGGGCCAGCAACCAGGTATGACGCGCCATGACCCACCAAGCCCACTGGACCTACATTCAGGTCTTAGGGTGCACTTAAAAGGGCAATAAAATTGCGACATGCAGCCTCCTAGCGTACAGACCAATCAAAGGGCCAATCATGGTCTATATACTTCTACTCATGTCTTAGACCGCCCTTAAAAAGGCAACGCAAGTATCTCCATTTTTAACAACTAAAAAACAAAAAATGATCATCAATACTACGTCGGGCGACTGACAGCAATTCCCAGCATTGTGTTATATGAAGTTTCCAAAACTCTGCGTTCTCGTATTTTTCTTAAAGTCTTATATGTGTTTCATACTTAAGTTTTATAAATAAAATAAATGAAGCACCTATTTCATATGAAAATATTGACAGGTCAACACAGAGTCACTAGGTGATACACTCATATCATACAGGACAAAAACTTGTAGCGTTTGTTGCAATGATACCAAAGACAAACCTGATACACAGCTATGTTTGGCTAATTAAAGCAATTCAATTGTTTATACTCTTTCCAATTCTGAACACTTGGTACTCCTATCACCTGGTTAGGGGGCTGATTTTGACGCTCAATTGTTCCCATTCTGATGTCTCTCAAACCTCGTGTCCAAGGTGGAGGAAGACATAGAGGAGATGCGAGCTGAAGAGCGCGCGCAGCAGGCGGAGGCGTCGATATCGATGCGGGAGCTGCTGTGCTCGCCGACGCTGCGCGCGCCGCTGCTCATAGGCGTCGTCATGCAACTCTCGCAGCAACTCAGCGGGATCAACGCGGTGAGTCATCATAAGAACTAATAGATCTGGATATCCAAATTTAGACATAATGCTGGATAATCAAATTTAGACCTAATGCGTGAGTTGTAGAGCTCAATTTGGAGTGGGCGATCTTTGAAGATTGGGCGTTGTCTAGCTAGGAAATTGACATTGACGAAGTTGGCAATATTAAAAAATTGCAGCGGTCGCCAACTGTTTGAATTCCATTCGTTATCTTAGCAGCGAAAAGAACCCAAACGCGTATTTTAAACTTTGTATCCTTATCGTTAACAAGGTTCACAAAAACATGATGAATTCGTTTGTAAAATGCCCAACAAATCTATCATCTATATTAAAAAATCAGTTCCATAAATCCGAGTACCAACTCTAAGTACTTCATGCACTAAGGTCTCCCACACGTAACTGCGAATTCACATCGCATCTTAAATACCTGCGCGCTCGCGTTCCATTTTAAACCTTATTTAATGTGTATGATGCGTCAATTTTGTGTGAGAGCCCTTAGACTTGTTATAACGGTCACGTACGCAACCAGGTGTTCTACTACTCGACCTCGCTGTTCACATCCTCGGGACTGACGGACGAGTCTGCGAAGTTCGCGACGATGGGCATCGGTGCCATCATGGTGGGCATGACGCTCGTCTCCCTCCCCCTCATGGACCGCACCGGCCGGCGGACGCTGCATCTCTACGGCCTCGGCGGAATGTTCATCTTCTCAATTTTCATCACCATTTCATTTCTCATAAAGGTGTGTCTTATAAAATACTAATTGTACAATCAGCGATGAAATTCTGTTTACGATTTCGTTTCCGATTCCAATTCGTGTTCCATTCTATAGTAAATTAGGTACCTCAATGCGATTTTTTCTCATTATTTTAGTAACTATGCAGAAGTTGAAATTATCAACAAATATAGATGTTTATTGTGCATTGTTGTAAGCATTGTTTCATCGCTAATTGTGCTTGTGTGGCGGTGAGAGGAAATCAAAGTCTGTCATCGACGCTCTATTACCTCGATGCGCAGACAAACAATATCCTCTTTGTATGCTTTCCTGTATTATGTCGGGAATTAATAACAGGCGAGTAATTGTTTCCTGGCGAACAATTTACAGCCTAGAATGACATTTGAAATAAAAATCTGCTCACAACAGATGCAGATGAGTAATAAATTGTTTAACGAGATAAACTGAGAGAATATTCCAAAACAATAAAACTTTAACCTACCTCAGTAACAAAAACATTTCAAACTTCTCGAAACAATAACTGTTCAATGAAAACCTACAGAATTACTCAAAAAGTACAAATAATAATATTGTTGCTAACTCATGTTAGTTTTCAATCTAGTTGTGTAATTATAAGTAGGGTCTGTATTTCTATCTGAAGTGCAGGCCCTAAGCGTATTCCTTGAGGGACCCTGCTTGAAATTCCTTAAGATCTTGTGCTTTACTGTGTTAATACCCTGTCCCTGTTCTAACCCAAGGAATACGCTTGAAATTGCTTCCGCACGCTTTCTCATCGCTTTCTTCACGTACTATCTATAACTGTACTTCACTATCAACACTTCATCTGTATCTACTTATATTTTATCTCATACCCCCAATTGGTTGCTCGATCTTTTCCAAATCAACTTTTTAAATTGATGATTTGTTCTTCAAATTGTTTTCATTGGTTAATTTGAATTTTTAACACAAAATATACTAAAACATGATTAATATTAAAAAAAAAACAGTCCACAATGTTATACAAATCACTTCCGTATAACAAAAGTTTGTGACACATAATTTTATATAAATTAATTTTACATTAGGAAATCAAAATTTATTATCTAAGTGACATCTAGACTAAAACATGACAGTCGAATCATTTACTTAGAAGACACTCTGCATGCACCACATGTTTAATCCCTGGTTTATTTCTCACACACTGTCATTTGCTTCATCGTGTGCATATGTCAGCTATGGTCTCGGGCGCTGTCACTGTGTGCTTAGGATCATCGCCACCGACTCTCCTCGGTGACTTTGCTCTGTGACGGGTGACAGTGGTTGACAACCATCGAGACACATGCACGCGTCGCTTCGCTAGCCTCTCCCACCTCTGCGACTTTCCTGTTTCCGAAACCGGACTCTCGGTAGGAAAGCAATGTAAATAAATAATGGGAATAAATTGTCAAATATAAATGTTAGGTACATCACTCACAAAGCACTAAACACTTATTTTGTTGACCACCAAGTCGTGGCGTGATATCACGGGGAGCTCAGCGCACGCGTTTAAATGAAGCGAAATTTATGATCACTGAAAACTGCTCAAAAGCAGGATGGCACTTATCACCAGCATTCGCAGTACATACGATAGATGGACTATATACACTCCGCTACAGCACTCAGTACCTGAGTCAGACTCCACGCATCGCGGGAGCGTCGACGGACACACAGACAGACGCGTGTGTGATGTGCATTTATGTTTGTGATTTATTTCATCCGGTCGGCGACGGGAAAGAACTCCATTGCTATCCCCTGATAGGAGTTCTTCGGCTATGTGCAGGAGATGATCGACTGGATGAGCTACCTGTCGGTGGTGTCGACGCTCAGCTTCGTGGTGTTCTTCGCGGTGGGCCCCGGCTCCATCCCCTGGCTCATCACGGCCGAGCTGTTCTCGCAGGGCCCGCGCCCCAGCGCGATGGCTATCGCCGTATTAGTTAACTGGATGGCCAATTTCGTTGTCGGAATTGGCTTTCCTAGCATGAAGGTAGGTCCATGTGTGCGTGTTCGCTGACACTGTATCAATTGTGTGTATTACAATTGCGATCCGTTAATTAATATTGACACAGGCGAGCTGATCTTATAATTAAGGTCAGTCATATTCGCCGTCAATATTGATTAAAATCAAGTAATAACGGAATAGAGTGTCGGCTTAATCCCCGCAAAGCAGATTATCGGTTACTTAGGTTTCGGTGAACATACCTACACGACCGCTCTTGTTACTGTGACATATATTATTATTATTAATTGTGTTTATTTGCAGGCACTACTGGAAAACTATACATTCCTGCCTTTTAGTGTATTCCTTGCAATTTTTTGGATATTTACGTATAAAAAAGTTCCTGAAACAAAAAATAAGACCTTCGAAGAGATTTTGGCACTGTTCCGGAATTCTAATGGGAGGTAAGAGTCGTTCGTTTCTCGGGTTATATATGTTCGTATATTTTGGTAAGGTGTGACACGTGTCCACCGCACGTGTCGCGACACACGGCTCATGACTTCTATCACGACACAGCACGAACCCAGTCAGGAGCTGGACACTCATCAGCACGCGATGCACACGATGTTTGTTCGTCATTTGTATATAACACACAAACTGCAGAACTCTTAAACGGGTAATAACAACTTCCATAAAATTACATTCAAAATTCCCAAAGTAACGGACGAAAACGTACACAAAAAACAGTAGACATTTTTTAAAACGGAGATGGAAAAAATCTATTATTAGCGAAGAATAAAGAAGAAATAAAGTCTTCCATTATCGCAAATTAATAATCAATAGTGGATCGGAATTTTCTAGGACAGACACGTTTCAAACCTAGACCCCTGGGACACAATGAATGAAAGCCGTAACTAGCGATGTTCTGTCATTCGTTACTAGTCCAACTTAGTTTGTTTTGAAATACTTTTAGAAATCAATAAGGAACAACTATTTTTGTTTTGAGTTGTTTTTCTCAATGCTTTAGATAAAAATCGTGTTGTGATAAATTAAGTGAAAAAATATGAGTCGGAAAATTAAAAAAACTATCAAAAGCTCGCGATTTTTCTTTTAGCCGCTGATAGTTAAATACAGAGTAAATTATTTGACAGGAACAATATACTTCAACAAATTAAAGTATTTTCTGCCCACTCCTGAGTATATTCATAAAATGATCAGTTGCGCAAACAAATTAATTGAAGCTTGCTTTACAAAATTCGCATTAAAATAAAACAACATAATAGTCCATTTACTAAAAAGAAAAATTATAAAAGATTTAATCATTAAGAAAATCCGAAGAAAAACAAGACTCGACTTTCTTAAAATGTAATTTAAAATCAAGTATTTCGTAAACGGGCATGGTTTCCTAGAGAGTATATTTTGTAAAACATTATCCAGCAAAAATAATATTTAAAGCCGTAGTAAATCTAGAAAGAAAACAATACAAAGTAGATATAAAATAATATACCTACATACTTCCGTTTCTACCGTCAATCGGGGTAGTTTAAAAAACGAATAACCGTCTTCGGCATCCTAGATATAAAGTAACAAATTCTGAGCCGCTGATACGAAAAATCAAAAAGCAACGCAACTAATAACCAACCGTAGCCACCTAGAGTTAAAGTCCCAAATTGTGTACGCGGGTAGTTATAAAATCAAAAAGCAAAGCAACCAAAACCGAATATGGCATCCTAGAGATTAAGTCCCAAATTGTGTACTCGGGGTATTTGAAAAAGCAAAAAGCAACCGTAGCTACTTCGAAATAAAGTCGCAAGTAGTCGGGGCATATTGCGGGGATGATTGGAGAGTGTGTGCAGGGACAGTTTCCGCGACAGCCGCCTGTACGGCAGCATGCTGAACTGTGTGAACGCGTTGGAACAACAGCTGCCGCCGCCGCCGCCGCCCGCGCCCGCCGATGAGAAGCACGACTCGCGTGAGTAACGCTTTTACACACGTCTGGTGCCCACACATTATTTATACAAATTTCTGTTTTTTTTTTTTAACTATGAGAGGTAGTTTTAGGTTGGAATTACACTACCACGTAGAGAAAACTGGCTCGCAAGTAGTATAATTGTTTACACATCCCTAAGGTATACCCTAAAGACTAAGGTACATCAAAGACGAAAATATTTTGTGAAGTCACTCTGCTATTGACAGAGATATCGCGTAAGAAACATGTACCGTCGATATGAGACCTCCTCTTATGAAGTCTATTTTAAACTAATCTGTCTTTAATTAAACCATGGATCCCAATTTCTGTGGTCATACCATAACTTCCAAATGAGAATAAAGCAGAGAGAAAATGATATGAAAAGGAAAAATTTAAACATGCATAGGATACTTTTTATCCCGATAAGTTCAGAAACAGGACCTATGCGGGTAAACGCTGTGTATCAAAAAATTGCATCTTTATACTTTTTAGGGTTCCGTACCCAAAGGGTAAAACGGGACCCTATTACTAAGACTCCGCTGTCTGTCTCCGTCTGTCTGTCTCCAGGCTGTATCTCATAAGCCGTGATAGATAGAAAGCTGAAATTTTCACAAATGATGTATTTCCGTTGCCGCTATAAGAACAAATACTAAAAAGCACATAAAATGAATATTTAAGGAGGGCTCTCATACCACGGTGGTACGGAACCCTTCGTGCGCGAGTCCGACTCGCACTTGGCCAGTTTTATTTTTTTGTTTTGTGGGCATCAGTTGCACATTTTTGTTACCACTATTTACTAACGATTCCCTCATGCCTGCTTCTCAAAGATAACGTTCATCTGTGTACATGTTACATTCACTTCAGGACGACAATACCCAGAAAGTGCATACTATAAAATATTTAACATGTATTTTTTTATCTTTCATAAACTTTTTTAGAGACTTATACAGCCAATTTCATTTAGATCGAGTGTATTTTTGGTTTTTACTGGAAGGCCAATATACTTTAGAGATAGTAATCTACACTGCTTAGTAAACAAATACTTTAGAGTATAAGTCCTTGTGAAAAAATAGCACTGATTTAAGATGACGATAGTAATTAATGTCTTGTGGGACAAACTCATAATTCTGTATTCTCGTAAACGGGTCCTTTGAAATCTAGAATTGGGGTCTGACTAGCTTGACATTTGACGACCTCCGTGGTCGAGTGGCGTACGCACCGGTTTCAAGGCGTCGCTAGCTCTGAGGTCCCGGGTTCGATCCCCGGACGGGTCAATGTAGAAACCAACTTTTCTACATTGTCCCGGGTCTGGGTGTTTGTGGTACCTTCGTTGTTTCTGAATTCCATAACACAAGCGCTTCAGCTACTTACTTTGGGTTTAGAGCAATGTATGTGATGTTGTCCGCATTTTTTTTTTTTTTTTTTTATCTCAAGCAATGATCTTGTGGGTTTACTTTATTTGTATCTAATGAGAATCGCTGGAAATTTCAATCGAGATAGCCAATAAGCGTTCTGAATTAGTATGACGAGTTAGGTACAAAAAATGGTATGGTCCGGACGCTTAGAGCATGCGTTCCTGACATGTGGTGGGTCAACTGGAAAATATAACTTAAATGTGGCGAAGAATTTACCAAACACCAATTACTATCACTTATTTGTCTCATTAACTTCTTCTATTCGAGTCAAAGATCCAACTTTCGAATTCTATGTGACCAAAAAGATACCACCTGCATGGCTCGGTCACTGGCCTCCATCACGTAACTAATAATATATTTGAAAACTTTTCATCATGTCAGGTTTTTCTCCATACACATCAAGACCAACTGACATGTGTAAGGAAAGCATTATCATTAGGAGAAAACCGTTTACGAGGATACAGGATTGTTTAGATCCGTCGAGAGTGATATTTTGTGGGTAGTAGTGTGAGCTGGTGGTTTTGGGTATGGCTTCCAGTGTCGGAGCAGTCGTCGGGTGGGGCGGAGGCGACGCGCGCGCCGCCGCTGCCGCCGCCGCGCTTCCCCGCCCCCGGCAACGTCTGACGCTGGGGGAGCGCCGCGCGGGCGCCGCTCAAGGCCGCCGCCAACTTCTTGTGTCATGGGCTCCGTGCCACCATCACCACCACACAACCAATGTTCTAAATCGATGTGATTAGCTGTAAACGAAACTAGTCTCTAAGTCACGGCGTAAATTTAAACATACATAGTTCTTTAGTCGACATTTTATGGCATAATTTATGAAAAAAAAAATGCATAGGTACCCTGTAAAGTACCGAGGTCTCTTGTACCCATTTTAATTAGATCTTCTCGGGAGCATTGCGCCCTAGCTTCAGGTAACTTATTATAAATTTACTGATACGTATGTCTCGTCGTATGAGCGAGTTTCAATATAAAGTAGTAGATTTTCTTGGTCTTGGAGAGCGCTGGCGGCTTGTGCCGAGCGATGCCGAGCGCAGCCGAGCGCGGCCGAGCGGGCCTACACTATCTAAGCACTTAAAATGGGTACGATGACAGTACTAGTACTGACGCAGCGCCGTCATACACATGTATAGAAGCATGCTGTGACTTTATTGTATTGTTGAGTTTTATATATTTAATAATATTATGTTTTTATATTGTTATCATTTCACAGATATTCCGTTTAAAATTATAATGATTGTTACATAGATACATATTATAATGTCATATCCAGGCGAGCGATGTTACTGTTACTGCTGGACAGACAGCACGTTGGACAGATGCAACAGTTTGCATTCCGGAATTGATTACAATATATGTGAAGAGTATATCTATATACACTGAATAGCAAAACATAATCGGGTTAACAAACGTTCTGTTGTTTATAATTATGTTGAATTATTTAGTAGCGTAAGAGACGATAAGAAACTAAATTATTATCTTTTTAATTGAAGAATTAAAAAAAATGAATAGCATTATAGTAAGTTATACAATTTTGTGGAGACTTGAATAAAGTAATGCTTTTATCTTATATGCCCCTAGAAAGAGAAAAAAAATTAATTACTTGTTAGTTAGGTTTCAGTAGTTACTACAGGGTTATAGTCAATTTGTGCGTCCGTGCGTCCGTATACTGCTCAATTCAATATATTAAGAGTAAGAGATCTGTAGTGTGACGTGATGGGTGCAGTCGGCACGGCCTAATGTTAATCTGTGTGTACGTCGCTGACATTGACTGCAATCATTTAACGCAATAATTGGCTCAAATGATTAGTCATCCTATGTATGTGTGGTCCGGGGAGAGCGACCTGACGCGCGAGGCCGGAGGGCGCGCCGCACGAAGCGGGCCGAGCGTGGCCGAGCGGTGCCGAGCGCGGCCGAGCGATGACGAGCGCAGCCGAGCGGGGCCGAGCGAGGCGCCAGCCGCGCTCCCTGCGGCGCGCCCCGAGGCCGACTTAATTCTAAATTAATTATAAGACTAAAATATTTTCCCAATAAATAATAATTAATAATAATAACAATTTGCAAATTGATTTTTAATTTATATCTAAGCAATAAGTAGTTGAAATATATTTTTAATTGGTGTAACATTGGACGTTTTTGTATGTAACAAAGACACAGTAGATTTTTTGTAAGTTATATTTTTATGAAGGATTGTTATGATTACGTTAGCCGGGCGCCACACGATGAGATCGGGGCGGCCGGCGCCTGCGCATGCGCAGCCGGCAGGCCGCGGCAAGCAGTCGTGTCGCTAATTACTTTAGATAGCAATAGAGACACGTTCTCGAAATCTAAATAGTATAAAATAATTAGAGTAAAGCAAAGTTTATTGTTTACTCCGATATTTCGGTGTTATTATAGTTTTACGGTCGAAAGCCCGAAGATTATTTTCAAATCGCGCAAAATTAGCACAATTTGTAATCCAATTTACGCACAACATGTTTTATTTACGAGATACGCGAACATAACCGCAGCAAGCGTACAAACAGTTGGTTGTTCCCTCCGTGCCTCGGTTCCGTACACTCCTTGGTTGTTACCCCTCTCGTTTAGTATATCTGGTAACAATGCCGTGTCACACTAGACTGAAAAACAAAAGGGGACGTAACATTATTTTACAATTGAAATAATAAAGTCAATAAATAATAAACGATTCAATAATTATTTGTAAATGTAACATAATTCGTGTTTAAAATGTTGTAGCGTTAGGTACGGGTCAGTGTGCGTCTGCTATAACTAACGGCAAATAAGTTGGCAAGAGTCTTTAGGTGCGCAGAAATCGTTTTTAGGTCTATTTGGTGGTCAAGCGGGACGCGGGGTATGCGGTAGCGCCGATCCGAGCGGCGATTGGTGCGTTAGTCGACCGAGTCGCCGATCCGAGCGCGCGATTGGTGCGTTAGTCGACCGAGTCGATTAGAGATTGGTGAGTTAGGTCGAATATGCGCGTGTTTACCCCCACTACGTCAAAATCTTGCCAACTTATTTGCCGAGAGTTATACTTTAGTTACAATACTGAAGGCTGTGATCACAGTATCTGTGAACATACAAACACCGTATCATTAGTTAAGTCACCTAACTAACTGGTTAACATAATCATTTTGCGTTCATCTTCGGGCGAGCGATAGAGTTTAACTTGTAAATATATTAATGTAAGTACAAATTGTACGAGATTCAGTCGAGCCAATGCGATCAGAGTAGATACTGAATCACGGCACCTCGTGTCTCATATTGTTGAATTTACAAATATTAATAGCTATCAATTGTGTTATAATAATACATTGTTGATAAGATATATAATATACATAATAATATATTAGTCAAATTATAAAAATATAGATAAAAAAAATGTTTTGACTTGTTTAAATTATGCAAGAAGCGAGGTATAGGACATGTTCGTTAAGCATTGGATCGATTGAACTTGAGAGCCCATTACGATCATAGCCAACCACTGTCCAGTGCGGACGACCGCGCAGACTAATTGAAGCTTATTTCATAACTGCTCCATGTAAGGTCCCGTAAGGATCGCTAAACACTACAATTACTATGAAGAGATTAAGACTGCGACATGGCTGTAATTTACTTGCAAATATAAACTGAGGCGGCTCAGTGTATTAGACTAACCTCCCGATGTTTTTGATTCCCGACGTCCGATAAACTAACGTTTGAATGTTAAGTATTTACTTAGATCAGTTATGAAATAAGACTAACTAAAACATGTTATAATATATTAAATAAAGGTTACGGTTTGTTATTGCAATAAAAATTATATCTGTAACGTTGAAGTTTGTAAAGAGCAACACGATTCCCGACACACGAACCGACAAAGTTAAAACTGGAATTGATTTTGTGTAGTCCGCACTTTCAGCGTCATTATCAGACAATAGGTAATAATGTTTACGAGGTAAATGCATATTAGATTCAGATGGAAACTCGAAATATAGTTCGCAACATAACGGAATCGTGTTGCTGAGCTAACCCAGTAATTTGACTGCAGACATTGCAAATTTATGCTGAATACATCGAAGTATAATATTATGTTGTAACGTAAATAGGACATTTCAAATGCGTTGTCGAATTGTGGCGGGAAGTTAGGTTTGGTGGATGATGTTGGATGTTGGGATGTGTGGACAGCTGGCGGGTTGTGTCGTGGCGGGCTCGGGCAAGGTGTCGGGTGTCTCGGGTAGGTAGCCTCAGGGGAAGGCCGGCTCACGGACGCACAGGTCTACGATCGCTAGTTTATACCCTGTTACTTTTTAAAAGCACTCTCCGCGATTATGCCACTAATAAATATCTGATGCGTTTAAGTTTCAATAAGCGGGGAATACTCCGTACTTGTACAAAATAAACTTGTAAAATTTTATTGGAACTACTTGTTATAAAAACGTGGAAAAAATACAAAAAAAAATATATTTATGGTGTTTTATTTTTTGCCTTCAATACTCATATCCTATCTATACACACATCTATTAATCAGTAGATACATAGTACTAAATATCCTACTAAAATTATAAGGAAACTTTGTAATGATTATTAAAGATTTTCTGCCACACAAAAACTACTAAACTAATTGAGATAAGAGAACCTACGAGACTCTACTAGTCTGAAACAGTAATACAACAATACAAGAGGGCAATGCCCTTCAGTGTGGCAGTAAAGAGTTTCATACAAATAAGGTTTAGGTACATCTTTATTAAAGACTGTAAATGAGTCTCAATCATGTCTGACCATAGAGCTATCTAATTCATCCTGACACTTGGATCAAGCTTGGATCATGTGTTAAGTCCATAGACTTTAGATAGTTTCCCTTTGTGCCAAGCGAGAGCACTTTTCCAGCTGTATCTAGTACATTCGTTTATTGATTTAAGTTATTTTTCGCGCAACGACAGACTTAGGTATATGCGAAAATACCTATCGATGGTTTCGACATTGTTAGGATAATATTAGGGTTTTAGATAGTTTGATTAAAACGGCGCGCTCCGTCTTCATACAATATTTACGACAAAACTAGTTCATACTAGTGCTTACGATTCATACCCTAATAGGCTCACTCTTTAGTTTCTTATCTATACTCTAAGGTTAAGTCTTACTCTCATTTTATCTAATAAAGTTAAATTGTCTAGAGATACAAATAAATTAAACAAAGGTAGTGATAACAAATTGCTATAAATACAAAATGTAAGAACAACTTAAAGTTAAAGCTTATTATCTGAAAACATCTTTATGAATCATAGCTAAAACCATCTCAAACTTATGAACTTTCAAACAAAGGAACCCACATCAAAATCGGTCAATTCGTTTAGGAGCTACGATGCATACACAAGTTAGGTAACTAACAAGACAAAACAAAGTTGGGTCTTGTCTCACAAACCTGATTCTAAAGTTGGACGGAGTGCCAGAATCCAGTTAAAACCGGCGGAGGAACAAACTATAACTATAATATACAAAGTGGTGATGACAATACGACAATAAATAAAAACACGGACAGTACTAGTTCATAAGAATAATCCTAAACGGTAAAAAAACCGTAGCATCAAAAATAAAAAATGGTGTTCTCCTGCGTTTCCAATTTTATGCGATTTAGTTTGTTTGAATTTTTTTTTTATTTTTGATGCTACGGTTTTTTTACCGTTTAGGATTATTCTTATGAACTAGTACTGTCCGTGTTTTCATTTATTGTCGTATTGTCATCACCACTTTGTATATAATATACAGAGTTGATATGACAGAGGGGCATTAAATTACACTACGACGACGTACCTATACTATACGTGTTTTGTATTAATTCGATACGGTATAAAAATAAAAAGCGCCAAAAATGAGAAAATATTTTTTTAAAAACAAACTATATAGCTTACAAATTAGAATAAAACGCAACCACCCTGTGTAAATAAATTTGACTGACTTACTTACTTGTGACATGCGTCAATGCTTAGACATAATCAGCTGTTAGGAAAGATACATCGTGTTGAAACGTTGCAAAATCTTAAAAAATCATTTGCGACTAAACTACTGCTCCTATTTAATTGATTTTTGGTACAGAGCTTGAAAATGGTATCTAGTATAGGCAGTTTAAAGAAAAGCCCCTCTGTCGTATCCACTTTGTATAAACTCGTCGACGTAAGTATTAAGAACAATCTTGCAGTAAGTATGTCTACACTAAAGCCAATATGGAAAGAGAATTAAACGTTATTACTAATTACGCAATTATCAACTTTGACAACATGTGTTTAAGTTCATTTTAGAATGACAAATATTACCGTAAAGGGCCTAAACGTAATTTGAATGTGATGGAAACTGAACTGTTAGTCATTGAATTAAGGTTCATAATCCCAAAGCACCTTCATTATTTCTTTAAAGTGGCTGATGTACCTATAACTAAAAATAACATTAAACTGACAATTTAAGAAAACACATTTTTTTTACGGTTCTTGATAATAGTGATAACTTTCAAGATGCTAAGTACCATGTCGATCACGTCAGCTTTCAAACAAAACAAAAAAACATCAATATCGATTAATTCGGTTAGGAGCTATGATGCCACAGACGGACGTGTAATGCTTATATCACCCCTTTAATGTGTCATAAATTAACAAAGCAGTTAACTTAGTCTCTATATTAGTAAAAGTATATTGTAAGTCTTGGGTTCGATTCCCAAGTCGACCAAGGTGTTATTGGGTTTTTCTATGAAATTCTCAGTAGCAGGTCGGAGTTTGGATTTGTGCCCGGTTAGTGGCAATAGGCTCGCCCCCTATTACATGGGACCTAAACATACCGGCGAACTGTGTGTGTACATTGGTACACCTCTGCCTAACCCTTCGGGGATACAGGCGTGATGATAATTATGTTATGTTATGTGTTAAAATAAATCAGAAATATTCTTTATAGTACCACTAATATATTCATTAAGTAGGTCACAACTGTGAAACGGTACGATGAAGGCTTATCGCTTATAGCGATATTTGCTAAAACGCTGATTTAAAAAAGATATGTTACAGGTTAAGTCCGACTTGGTCCTAGTTGGTCCCAAGAAAGGGCATCTACTTTTTACCTCAATGACTGATATAATATACCTACGCTCAGGCGAAGCCGCGTGCAAGTGCTAGTACTTATTTCTTTATGAACTAATTATATGTCATTAAGGAACTGGACAAAAATTGACCTAATTTCCACTTGACATAATAAAAAAACATATCTTAGTTTGTTTTTTTTTTTTTTTATTTATAATTATTAAGTACAGAAAAATATTAGACTTACGAGTATGTTAATACATTGGTCCACAAAACTGTGGGTCATCTCTTTCATATACAAAGAAAACAACATACGTAGGTATCTATAGGTAATATGAAGTATTGGTAGGTAACACATGGTTACAAGACCGCTATCGAAATTACCGAGTAGATTATATCTACAATCCGAGATTACTAATAACTTTTAAACTATCGCGCTGCATGTTTATAGTAATATCATAAAACGGAGATTAGCGCGTACATGCATAAATAGGTACCTTTAGGGCTTGACGTTTGAGTCTGCTTGCGACCACGGCCTGTGTAACCCGGTCGAAACGTCAAGCCCTAAAGGTATTTATGCATGTACGCGCTAATCCCCGTTTTATAATACTTAATCCTAGATTACCTACGTAAAAATTGTCTTTAAAATAACTAAAACAAATGCAGTCTGACCCAAAATAAAATTAATGGCCGTTTCCCGTCGAGTGCCGCTTGCCAAATTCGCTGTTTTATTAAGCCCCGATCCAAAATGGCTGACTCACATTACGACTTAAGTAACACAGTCGAACAATCTGTAACAAGGTTACTCTGCCTATCACACGTTGAAAGTAACACACATACTAAGAATTGAGATTTTTGATCATAATTCTGCTCTTTAACAGACATTTTTCAGTCAGGATTTAATAAATTTTGTTGTAAGCACAACACGATTACGTTTGTCAGATGCCAAATTATCAAGCGCTTGCCGTGACGACATTATCGAACAGAATTACATTCCGACGCCTGATATAACGGTTTTAGGACACAATGAACATGTAGACAATAAAACATTAATATAAAAACTTAAGGAAAAAAGTTGGAAAAATATTTTATGCACTCGTTGCGAGTCGTTGCACCCTTGAATATTAAGTAGAAGTTGATCGAACACGAAACTTCATGAGTTTAACGACACGTGCTTGCAGCCGATGTTTTTCGAGGCTGAAAGAGAGGAATTCAGTGATTGGAGAGAGATGGTGAGATACCTCGTGGCCGTTCGGAAGGTTCCGTCGCAGCCTCCGTCCTCCTCCCTCATTCCCTCTCGCTCACTCTTCAGGAGTTTTGCAGTGGGCGGAGTCTGCGCTGATACATAGAGTTTATGTGTAATAAACAGTCCCGCCTGTAAACCCTGAAAGGGGAGGACAGTTAGACGACCTAAGCAGTTACCGCCATCTATTGGTAGATTTTAGGATTTAAAGTTTTAAAACTTTTTTTATTTGTAATTCAAGTCAGTTTTTACTCTGATTTTATTTAACTATTACATACCTAGCAAAATATCTAGTTTGCGAATATATATCGTTAACGCAAAACAATAAACTTTGAAAAGTTACGAGTCATTAGTGCCGCTACTCGATAAGAGATGTCACTGAAAACGTTTCAAATATTGCAGTATATTGTTCGAACATTCTTATAATACTATGTAATTAATTGAGAATAAAATTCACATAACTTTGTTATAAAGATTAAGCTATTGATATTATTCAACCGATGCTAATGGTTTTGCTATTCAATAAGAGATGGCGCTGAAAGTAAGTTGTTGTAACATACTTTTCTGACAATAAAATACTTAAATTACAAATTATGTATTATTAATTTTTGCCATTCATGATGTAATATAATTAAAGTTTTTTTTTCGGCGGTAGGTGCAAATAAAGTATAGACGTGTCTTGCAATTCGGAAATTTAATAAATTAATAATAATTAGTAGGTAATTTACAAATTTTTGATTATTTTATCTGCTAAATCATTGTTATAAGTTGTGATTTACTTTTGTAGCACATATGTGACAATATTTAAATAAAAACCACCTGCCAGCTGTTAACCTGCACTTCACAACTATCACATGAGTACATGACAAGTCACAACACAATGTCACAACTGTCTGAGATCCTCTTAGCACAAAAGGCCTTCAAGACACATTCATGAAAAAGATGGGTGACCTAGAAGCACAAATCCAGGGTGCCGGGCCAGCCAAGGACACAGTGGCAAAAGTTGCTGAGGAGTTTCGCACTTTCCAAGAGCTCATATTCTCCATGCTGGGTCTTCTGCGGCAACAAATAGCTGAGTGTGCCAAGCAGCTAGATGTGTTGGACTAGGCACCGACAAAAAGCTCTGGTCTTTCTAGGAGTTCCTGATGCAGACGGTGAGGATTGCAAAGCTGTCATAATTGACATCCTAATAACAGGCTCCCACTTAAAAGTTTGAGTGCGAGTTCAATCACAGTCTGCCATCGGCTTGGGGCGCTCAACAAGGACCAACACCGGCCTATTTTCGTTCGGTTCTCTAGTGCTGATGACAGGAACAATGTCTGGAGAGTGAAGACAGGTTTGAAGGGGTCCTCTATAACAGTTCCTGACAAGGACCAGGCAATCCACCTTTAGCAAAGCGAGGCTGCACTTTGGGATGAGGTCCTGTTGGACTCAGGACGGGGTCATTTGCATCAAGACTCCGGACGGCACTCGCCATAGAATAACATCCGGGGAGGAGCTGGCGTCTCTGATCGGCAAATTCCCAAAGTTGCAGTGTGTGCCGTCGTCAGCGGGTAGAAACGCGACTGGGCCTGCGACTGAAAGAAGCCGGAAATAGTTTTGTTACTAGCTGCCTTGACTTGACGATTATTAGCACTCTCAAATTTATCTACTTACCATAGTTTGCTTTATATCATTAAGCTTTCTTATTTTGTTAATGTAGTATCAGGCATGTAACGCTTTCTCTGTCCTAGTTAATTACCCTCTAGTAACAGTCTCACAATTTTACCCTCGCTTTGCATTGTAATTGTAACTTTAAATTACAATTATATGTATTGTTTGATTGTTTGTTTACCCTGTTTTGAAAATCATCACGCTTGTTGCTTATGTCACTGTCATCCATCTGCTGTCACAGGTCACTTTGCAGTGACAGCTGTCAGAACGTCTAAGAGTGTCAGTTGCGTTCCGTTACACAAACATTTAAGTGCTTTGTTTTATGTTATGTTCAGTTCTTTAGTTAGTAATATTATTTTAATTTAATTGTAATAAGCTACTATTAAGTACTTACTCACTATTTTACAAAATTGAGTGTGTTTATAGTTTCTTTCTGTAAAGTGTTTTGCTTACATTTTGTTTATTGTGTTGGAAGAATTTTCTTTTGTTTTGTTTAATGTTTGTTGTGGTATTGTTAAGCTGGCGGGTGGTGCAGATTGATAAATTTGCAGTATCATTAACTTCAATATTTATTTTTAGTTTGTTCTTTGTTATTATTTGATTTAGTATTATTTATTTTTATATGACTTCTGATAATGAATCTTTTTGTTCTGCCATTAACTCCAGTTATTTATCGGATACAAGCTTTTGTTCTCTTGGACACTCTTGGTGATACACTTGGTGACACTTTGCGTGACAAGTTCCCTTCCCAGTTCCCACCGCTCTGAGTTCCTCCGCTCTACCTTCTTTGTCCAATCTATACTTCTTTGGAATTCGCTTCCTATGGAGATCAGGATGGCATCGAGCCGCTATTTATTTAAAAAGAAGATTCGTGACTACTTTTTTGAACAAACTGTGGCAGAATCAACATAGCGGTTAAGTATATAAAAAATTAAAAATCCCTTCTGCTTTCATCAGTTAACCTGGCTACCTAGCCGTTTCTACTATTTATTAGAAGTCTTTATGTATTTATTTATATATATATATATTTATATATATTTGTTGTATGTTATGTATTTGTATGTATTTTTTTTTTGTCTTAAGTATACAAAATTTATTTACACTTTTTCTTTTTCATTTTTACTTGTGTATCTACCACGATTTGTTTCTGCTAAGGTTGACTGGCAGAGAATGCCTTATGGCATTTAGTACGCCTTTTTGCAATAGTGTACAAGAAGTATTCAATAAATAAATAAAGTAATAAATATATTATTAAAAACTTTTAATTCCATTATGACAACACCATCTATACTTTTAGCTCATCAACTCTAACAATCACTGCAAGGGGAACTTTGTAGTGTTATAAGTTTAAATATTAGATAAAAGATGGCGCTCGTTCTACTGGAAAATAATTGTAGGAATAATTTCGGTTTCACGAGTTAATTTAGTTTTAATTCAATAGTAAACTAGCATTGAATTGATTTTAAAACTGCAGACTATTGTTATTATGTACTTTTATGTCAAAATTTAATGTTATATCGCTTTTAACATTTAATTGGAAACTTTTAAATGAGTTTGTAATAGCGCCATCTATATTTTTTTTTCAAATTAAGTCTAATGTTTGGCGCATTATAATCTTAGCACGGTAAAAAATATTTTGGTAACTTTAATTAATTTTAACACATTTTAATAACTCTTATAAAGAACTATCGAAATTGGTGCAGTTATGTATGACCAAGTAATTATAGTGTGTGACCAAGGGAAATAAAGATTGTATTTTAAATAAATTAATCTTACAGTTTTATATCAATTGACTGATAAAATAAATCTAAAAATTATAACTGAGTTTTACATTCTTTAAAAAATTATAATTATTCATGTGCCAGAATTTTACATAACATAACATACTATCACGCTTACGCCTGTATCCCCGAAGGGTTAGGCAGAGGTGTACCAATGTACACCCACAGTTCGCCGGTATGTTTTGGGTCCCATGTAATAGGGGGCGAGCCTATTGCCACTAACCGGGCACAAATCCAAACTCCGACCTGCTACTGAGAATTTCATAGAAAAACCCAATAACACCTTGGTCGACTTGAGGATCGAACCCAAGACCTCTAGCGTAGCAGTCGCGCTTAGCACCACTAGGCCAACAAGGCAGTTACTAGGCCAACGAGGCAGTTGCCAGAATTTTATTGTTACTTATTTTATTTATACCATAAACTTAGTTAAATAGCACCGATTTTGAAAAAACCCATAGGTAAGTACTGTCAATATTGTTTCTCTAGTGTTTTTAGATGCCATTCACTAGGTACATATTTTGCAATTCTTGTTTGTTTATCTAAAATGAAATACAATCCTCAAATATTTTGTTTAACATGACTGTGTTTCCGATTTGTACGATAAACAAAACCTCATTTCACACTATCGTAAAGTAGATGCAAACGTTTTGCTCACGGTACTTAGGCAACTCAAAACGTCGCGTAATTGGAATAAAAAGTAAAGTTTAAACTTGGACCGTGGAACAGTGCGGCATTCGTTTTTTGTACAGTTTGAACTTTGGAATTGATCCAGAAGGTGCTGGAATTTAAGCTAAAAGATCTATTTTTTAAGTAACTTTATCCAATTTTAAAGTTAAAACATGCGTGAATGTATATCTATACATGGTGGGCAGGCTGGCGTACAAATCGGTAACGCCTGCTGGGAGTTGTACTGTTTGGAGCATGGCATCCAACCGGACGGACAGATGCCGTCGGACAAGACGGTGGGCGGCGGCGACGACTCCTTCAACACGTTCTTCAGCGAGACGGGCGCCGGCAAGCACGTGCCGCGCGCCGTGTTCATCGACCTGGAGCCCACCGTCGTGGACGAGGTCCGCACGGGCACGTACCGCCAGCTGTTCCACCCCGAGCAGCTCATCACCGGCAAGGAGGACGCCGCCAACAACTATGCGCGCGGACACTACACCATAGGCAAGGAGATCGTGGACCTTGTGCTGGACCGGGTGCGCAAGCTCGCCGACCAGTGCACCGGCCTGCAGGGCTTCCTCATATTCCACTCGTTCGGCGGCGGCACCGGCTCCGGCTTCGCCTCGCTGCTCATGGAGCGCCTCTCCGTAGACTACGGCAAGAAGTCTAAACTCGAGTTCGCCATTTACCCCGCGCCCCAGATCTCCACAGCCGTTGTAGAGCCGTACAACTCTATTCTCACTACACACACGACACTGGAACACTCCGACGCAGCCTTCATGGTGGATAATGAAGCTATTTATGATATATGTAGAAGGAACTTGGATATTGAGCGACCGACGTACACAAATCTAAATCGACTGATCGGTCAAATCGTGTCTTCAATCACAGCGTCTTTGAGATTCGACGGCGCTTTAAATGTAGACTTGACCGAATTCCAAACTAATTTAGTGCCATATCCTCGAATTCACTTCCCGTTAGTGACATACGCGCCTGTCATTTCTGCCGAGAAGGCGTATCACGAACAGCTGTCAGTGGCTGAAATCACAAATGCGTGCTTTGAGCCTGCAAACCAGATGGTGAAATGTGATCCGAGGCACGGGAAATACATGGCGTGTTGTATGCTGTACCGCGGCGACGTGGTGCCAAAGGACGTGAACGCTGCTATCGGCACGATAAAGACTAAGAGGACCATTCAGTTCGTGGACTGGTGCCCGACGGGGTTCAAGGTGGGGATCAACTACCAGCCTCCGACCGTGGTGCCGGGCGGGGATCTAGCTAAGGTGCAGCGAGCGGTGTGCATGCTGTCGAACACGACGGCCATCGCGGAGGCGTGGTCGCGGCTCAACCACAAGTTCGACTTGATGTACGCGAAGCGCGCCTTCGTGCACTGGTACGTGGGCGAGGGTATGGAAGAAGGAGAGTTCTCGGAGGCCCGTGAGGACCTCGCCGCGCTGGAGAAGGACTACGAGGAGGTCGGCATGGACTCCGGTGAGGGAGAGGGAGAGGGCGGCGAGGAGTATTAATTCATTTGTAACAATTTATTTTTAGGTCGTTTTCAGTTTTCTTAGGTCTAAAAAGTAATTACATAAAAGTTTGGATTTTTTTCATGAAAAATATACAAGTGTACTGTATGTTCTGTTTTATTATGCGTCATGCCCTTACACGCCCTTACACGCAGTAGTAATTTTGAATGCGTTGGCGACTTGCAAGCGAGTTTACTGTAGAAAGACTTTGGACAAACCAAAATTAGAAATAAAAGTCCCTTGGGAAATAAATCTCAATTATAAAACGTGTCATATACACCACGCCAGGCCACGATACGTATGCACAATTTACCCGAATCGTGATATTAACCCTTTAACCGCCCGAGTATATGCGTCAGAATAATATTATTCACGATTTTTGTTGTTTTCTTCGATTTTATTGTTCTATTTATGTAGATAGACCGATAGAATACAATTTTTATTATACCTACACCATGATATTTTTTTTAACAAATCTGAGCTGAAGAGGAGCAGAAAGAGAGGAGCTTTTATTTCACCGATTCGTAGCC
The DNA here is from genome assembly GCA_905475315.1 of Autographa pulchrina. Taxonomy (NCBI): domain Eukaryota; kingdom Metazoa; phylum Arthropoda; class Insecta; order Lepidoptera; family Noctuidae; genus Autographa; species Autographa pulchrina. Next base: position 4,316,344 of record FR997762.1, on the reverse strand, counting down.
GCTCGCTAGGGGCACGGCAATTGATATAAAATTTAGCCAAGCGCTTAAAGGTAAAAAATTCTGAGCTTTTAGTATCGCGCCCTCTATGTCACTCGCTCTGCCTATGGAATAGAGCCCATTTTTTTATTTCTGACAAGAACTATCTACACTAGCATTTAATAGTTTTTCTACTTATCGGATCAATTAAGGAATCTCCAAAAAGTAATCTAAAAATGTTCAAAACTTTCTTAGCACTAAGCAAATTATAGCTAACAACACTCCCGATTAATTAACGAAATCAAAATCGGTTGATGCGTTCCGGAGCTAAGAAGCCACAATCAGAATTGATAAAATCCAAACATACAAATTTCATACACAACTATCTGTACCCGGCATGCGTTGCAATGCAATTTTTTCTACCCAGCACCTGCCTACTACCTACCTACTACCTACCTGCCTACTACCACTTAGGGGTATGAAAAATAGATAGTAGCCGATTCTCAGACCTACTGAATATGCATATACAATTTCATAAAAATCGGTCAAGCCGTTTTGGAGCACTATGGTAACTAACATTGTGACACGAGAATTTTATATATAAGAAGATTAGTAATTAAATTGCAATACACCGGTTAGTACCTATAGGTTTTTAATTCTCGAAAAGAGGGGTGTTATAAGTTTGACGTGTTGGTTTGTTAGTCTGTCTGTAGCATCGCAGCTCCTAAACGAACGGACCGATTAGGATGCGGTCTTTTTGTTTGAAAGCTACTACGTAATCGAAATGGATCTCAGCTGTAATGTATAAAAATCTGTCACGTATAGGTACGTGAAATTAAACTTTGAAAAAAAATGTTGGGCCTTTCTATAATTTTTGATTGTTATAATAGTTAAATAAACCACATGTAACAAGCAACTAAAGTTTTAAGTTCTAAAAAATGTCTTTCTTAACTATAAAAGCGCCTGATAAATAACGGTACGCAATAAAACGCGATGCGACATCGAAACTATGTGTTTCTCTTCAGGCGCAACATTACTTTGAAAATTGCTGTCGTTTAGAACCCCAGAACGTACTCTAGAGAAAGTATGTAAGATATGAAGGTCAAAAAGTCGTAAATTTTAGCACTGACTGACTGACTGACATATAGTACTACCTAAACCTAACCTACTTCCAGATTACCTAGAAGGATGAAATTTGGAATCCAGCTCGGTAATTGTGTGTAAACGTAGAAAAAAATCTAAAAATAAAAAAAAGTTAAAAAAAGGGGGTATATTAACTCTAATAAAATGAAATGCAAGAAACATTCACAAGTCAACAAAAAAAAAAAACACTTGTTGTATCTTTTTATGAACAATAAAAAAATATTATATTATATTATATCTCTTTGAATCAAAATACTGTTAGGCTAGTTTTTATTAAAAGGTATTTAGTTGTATTTTTATTGTTGACTAGTGATAAGTTAACAAAATAGGGCCTTTGGCCAAAATAGGACACATGGCCTGTACCTTTTGTTTTAAAATAATGTAAAAATACTTATAATAAATCTGTAAAAGTGAAAATTCTGTACATTGAAATAATCAAAAAAATAAATGGCGGGGGGTGTTACTAGACCGACAACGAACCCAAAAGTGTGAAAAAAAATTTTTTCTCTGTCTGTCTGTCTGTTTGTTCAGGTATCACGCAAAAACTACCGGTTCGATTACGATGAAACTTGGTATAATTATTCTTTATTATCTTGGGCACCACACCGGGTAGTTTTTATCCCGGAAAAGTATAAACAATAAAAACAAACCTTATTTTGCGGTTAAAAACTCATTGATAAGTTTCGTCATCCACGCGAACGAAGTCGCAGGCACAGCTAGTTAAAAATAAATCAAATAATATGTCATAATGAGATCAATAATATTAAATGAACTAAAAAGTTATTCTTCAGATGAATCAAGTACCTCCTTTGTAGAGTCAGTTGCTGGTAACATATTTCTACAGAATGTTTGGTAATGTGGGGGTATAGCATTCGTATCACATAGGTTAATTAAATCTTTAAACAATGCGTTAGAAATAAGTAGTTAACAATTGAGTATGCACGTGGAAGTTCATCAGAATCCACGATATTGACATTATTCGTTTTACGTGTGCGCGTTGAAGTACGATTTATCGTAGGTATCTAATTCAAAATATTCATTGCTTTCGAAATCATATTTAAATAACAGTTTATTTGGTGCAGTAGGCCTTGTTTTGATTTCTTTAATTTGTGAAATAAAACTTTATTCCCGTTTGTATCATGCGACCAATTTTTGTTAGTGGTGGCGTGAGATTTAAAGCTGTGCCGGATTAAAAAAAAAAGGCATAGTCTGGTAGGATATTTCTCTTGTTTAGTTGATTCGTTGAATTTAAAATATCTATAAATACAGAAGAGAGAAACTTTCCAAGTGGCAGTATCTACAATGCGCCAGTTTGTAAATGGACGCCACGTTACCAAGACGAACGAGAAGCGCTCAAACAATGCGGCGTACTTTATTTCAGCCGAATTTTAATCCGAATGAACGACAGTTCGCCCCATTATATTACGGCAAAGTTTTGTAATCCGGCGCACCATTTTGAAAACGGCGCGTATACAATATGGCTGCGAATTATATACCTATTGTGGTGGTCCAAACTTTTATCGAAAAGACTAGCTATCGCTCACGATTAATGCTGAATCACAGAAAAAAGGCTAATTGGGTGCTGTTCTCACATAATGTGCATTTTATTATGTGAGCTATGCACTACATTTACAAAATATAACCACCAGCTTCAGGATTAGAGTATATCATTTTAACGCGAGACGTTTTCGACGATAAGATACGTTAAAAGTCTTTGAAAAGAAATCCCTCATTTTATTACAACCCCCAATCATTAACTATGAGTTAGCATCCATAACAGAACATTTCATTAGTGTTTAGTAATACATTTAATGGATAATATCATGGTATTTGATCGAAAAATGTAAGAAAATTCAGAATTTTTAACCCTGGATAAAATCACGTGCAGCGGTGCTACAGGTTTGGTGCCATATTAAAAAATGCTTAAAAAGACAAGCTCTGTCCTCCTAGCACTTCATTTTATCGATAACTAGCGACCCGCCCCGGCTTTGCACGGGTGCAATGCTGATACTAAATATACTACATAATCATAAGGTGTTGTAGGGCGAAGCGCGGCCTTCAACGCACTATTTGGTATAGGCACGCGCTCCCCGGCCCCCCGGCCGGTACCGCCGCAACCGCTACGTCCCTGCATTTTAAATCTGTAATATCTTCGAAAATATTCATTTAAATTACATGCTGTAAAGGGCCATATTGATCTTTATTACATGCACAATGTATTTAAGGTACTTAATTGGATAAGGATTAATGCCGTATTGCTTAAAATTCGCTTTTTCGTCAATAAGTAACAAATAAAGGATAAAAATGGTTATTGTGGGTTATCCTCAAGAGATAGACATATACCAGCGCAGACTTTTTTGTAGACTTTTTTAAGGTGTACAATACTGTAGTACATTACTTTGATCTATCTCGTAGGGTTCAGCCAGCGTTTGCAATGTAAGCGCAAAAAAAGTGTGTTTATTTACGACCTTACATAAAAAACTCTAAGATTATCAGTGTTTATCTACTTTATTATGCATGTATTATACATATAAACCTTCCTCTTGAATCACTCTATCTATTAAAAAAAACCGCATCAAAATCCGTTGCAAAGATTTAAGCATACAAAGGGACATAGGGACAGAGAAAGCGACTTTGTTTTATACTATGTAGTGATATCGTGGTATGCGATCGAAAAGTTGTCTAAAAATTCAGAATTTTTAACCCTGGATAAAATGAAGTGCAGCGGTGCTACAGGTTTGGTGCCATATTAAGAAATACTTAGGAGGACAAGCTCTACCCTCTTAGAAATTCATTTAATTGATAATATCGTGGTATGTGATCGAAAAATGAAAGAAAATTCAGAATTTTTAACCCTGGATAAAATCACGTGCAGCGGTGCTACAGGTTTGGTGCCATATTAAGAAATGTTCAGGAGGACAAGCTCTGTCAGAATTTAACATTTTATTTTGTTGGCCGCGACTTTCGAATTTGGACCAAAATGGATGATGTCCTTTATTTTTTTTTTATTTAACACTTTTTAGTTAAAATCATAATCCACCTAGCGTACGGCATTCGAGTATGTATTTAGTTTGAATAAAGAACAATTTTTCACATAGTATTTTTTTTTATACGTAAATGATATACCATTCTGGAATCCTCGTTACAAGCCCTTTAATTTGATACCCTTAATGTAGCAAACATATTTTTTTTTTTTTTACCTCAGTCTATGGCACCTCGTGGCCGCCATGTTGGTTTTTGTTTGACGTGACATATCTAAGAACACTTGGGTAATCGATACGAATCCAACGATACCCTAATTATCGAAATCCATTCGGCCGTTACGAAGATATGAGGTAATAAAGAATATTACACACATACATACAAGATACGCGCGAAAACATAACCCTTCTTGGCAGTCGGGTAATAAAAACCAGCAATTATGTCACAATGAAACAAAATATAAGACACTTCGAAACTTTATTCGTTACTAAATATTTTTCACATACAAATTTTATGCACTATATAAATATAATACAACGTCAGAGATACCTGTTGATCATCGACGGCGGTGAGTAGTCGTGATTCATCGAGATTGGACTGAGATACATCACGTCCTGGTCAGATTCGTATTTAGCACAGAATGATCTGGAAGGAAAGATAAATAAATCATCTAGCCTATACAGTAACCGAGAGGAGACCGTTTGTCGTGGCATGGACATGTTATGATGAAGGATTGAAGTCACGTAACTAAACAAGTTATGAGTAAAGTGCTCTGTAAACGATCAAATTGTTTGTCAAATTTTACGTGTTTGTCAAATTATTTTATAGTGTACAGCTGTGTTTGAGGTGTTTGTCAAACAATCTACGTGTTTGTCGCGTTTGATGAAAATCTGGATTGATGTGGAGTTTGACAAACAGGTTTGAACGTGAACGGCGGTGTTGGTCAAACAAGATCTCATCTTCTCGAAAGGAGAAACCGGAATCTACTAGAAAGCTAACAAATTTGTTTGATAATTGGTTTGATCGTTTAAGCTATTGTTTGACGAAAACGGGAAGTTTGACACAACAAATTTGTCAAGTAAATTTGTCCGTTAACAGGGCTCTTTAAGACAACGTACGTACAAGTTACGAGTAGAAGTAAGAATTATATACATGCAGAGGAAGACCGAAAAAGAGATAAATGGATTGTGAGAAAGATAATACATAATAATATATATGAAAGAAAGGAGTGAATGCTGAGATAACTGGTATAACCCGCGTCAATAAAGAAACGAATCTAAAATGGCGGCTTGTACTTGTAATGACAGTTTGGACGGTCTGCAAAACAGGATTGCCAGTTATGTGATATAATATTATATTTATTTAAAAGGTCTTTGTTGTTGTTTAACAACAAATAGCATAATAATAATTATTCCACTCTGCTGTACGTATTTAATACAATTTACTATACATATATAAACTAACAAATATAATCTAAAAATTAAAAAAACTATTTTTTATTTTTAGATTATTAGACTGATTATTTTTTTGCGTGTTGTACCGACGTGTGTAAGTATAGACAGGAATAATTTGCGAGTGAGAGGGAATGATTAGCGACGCCATTTTAGATTTTTTTTTTATTGGCGCAGGTTATAGTAGAGATGAATGAAAACTGAATAGGCATTATGTACGTCGATTCCAAATAGTCGGGAACAGGGCAAGGAGATGATGATGATGATGATTAAAAAGCATGTTTTAGTGGGATTCAAAATTGATGGCGGCTCTGAACACGAGGCGAGTCGTTGCGCAGTGACAAACTCATGCCAAGCGGCGGTGTGGGGCGAGGTACTGCGCTAATTGTTGCAGTTTTCACTGTACCAAGAAGTTTGAATCACACTATACCTATTTTCCGATTTCTATGTTCCGTACCCAAAGGGTAAAACGGGACCCTATTACTAAGACTTCGCCGTCTGTCTGTCCGTCTGTCTGTCTCCAGGCTGTATCTCATAAACCGTGAAGGCTAGAAAGCTGAAATTTTCACAAATGATGTATTTCCGTTGCCGCTATAACAACAAATACTAAAAACCACATAAAATGAATATTTAAGGGGGCTCTCATACGACGGTGGTACGGAACCCTTCGTGCGCGAGTCCGACTCGCACTTGGCCAGTTTTTTTAAACACTGATGCAAAAAGAGTGGTTTTATCAGGTTGATGTATCTATCTTTCTATGCAATGTAGCTTCTAAACGAGCTGACCGATTATGATAAGTTTCTTGTTTGCTTGGAAGCTGACTGATATCTTTTAGAATACTGAACAGATTTACACAAATTACTTCTAAGAACCATATCGATAATGTCAGCTTTCAAACAAGAAAACCTCGTCACAATCGGTCCATTCGTTTAAGGGTGCGTCCACATCTGACGAACGAGCACTACACGAGCAGCTCGCGACCCTCTCGCGAGCCGCTCGCGAGCATGCCGCGAACGCACTAGTGTCAATTACGCCGTCTGTCAGACGTGCGCGCGCCGCTCGCGGCATGCTCGCGAGCGGTTCGCAAACGGCTCGCGAGCTGCTCGTGTAGTGCTCGTTCGTCAGATGTGGACGCACCCTAAGATACCTACACTTTTAAGTTAAAATAACCCTTAAAAATATAAGCGGTAAAAAAAATATGAAAGTAATACGTTTGACCGTTACCTTTTTGCCCACTGTACGGTCGAAACGATTCCGAAGTATAGATGAACAAGCATTTTCGCTAGTATCGTGACGAACACAACGAAGTTTGCAATGAGAAAGCACATTAATATCACGAAGTCTTTCACTGTGTTTGATAAATAGTTGTCGTGCTTGACGAACCCTCTTATGGGGCAGTACCTTAAAAAGAAACGATTAAAATGTAAAATTATTCATTGACTGCCTCGTTGGCCTAGTGGTGCTAAGCGCGACTGCTACGCTAGAGGTCTTGGGTTCGATTCCCAAGTCGACCAAGGTGTTATTGGGTTTTTCTATGAAATTCTCAGTAGCAGGTCGGAGTTTGGATTTGTGCCCGGTTAGTTGCAATAGGCTCGCCCCCTATTACATGGGACCTAAACATACTAGCGAACTGTGGGTGTACATTGGTACACCTCTGTCTAACCCTTCGGGGATACAGGCGTGATGGTATGTTATGTTATGTTAATTATTCATTTTTATGTTAGTCAGGTAAGTCTGGCCTATGTGATCGAGGAACGAGCTTTACCGCGGTTTAGTTGGCTCGCTCGTGTGACCACAAGACCGCGGTGTTTTTGGTGGCGAGCCAGCTTGCTGCTCGTAGCGCATGTTTGAGCATTTTAGCGAGCGCGTAACAGACAACAGCTTTGCTCGCCCGTGTATCAGGCACGACGAGCCACGGGTAAAACCGCCGTGAGCTTTACCGTGAGATCGTGGCGCGCCCGTCGATCACCCCCTTTTGCCGCTCAGCCCGAAAACGTGAAAACGCGACAAATGCTCGCAAACCAAATAACCAACTCCTAGTCAATGTAGCAAAGATATACACTGTTGACCTCTGACATACGGAGTCTAAAATCACCAAACCGCAAAGAGCAAGCGTGATCAATGCTTGTTCCTTCATTGTATGGGAAGAGGTCTGTACCCAGCAGAGGGGCGTTAATAGGCCAATATTATTATTTTATTACTAGCTGTACCCGGCATGCGTTGAAATTCAATTTTTTCTACCTAGCACCTGCCTACTACCTACCTACTTCCTACCTGCCTACTACCACTTAGGGATATGAAAAATAGATAGTAGCCGATTCTCAGACCTACTGAATATGCATATAAAATTTCATAAAAATCGGTCAAGCCGTTTTGGAGGAGTATGGTAACTAACATTGTGACACAAGAATTTTATATATAAGACTAGCTGTACCCGGCATGCGTTGCAATGCAATTTTTTCTACCTAGCACCTGCCTACTACCTACCTACTACCACTTAGGGGTATGAAAAATAGATAGTAGCCGATTCTCAGACCTACTGAATATGCATATAAAATATCATAAAAATCGGTCAAGCCGTTTCGGAGGAGTATGGTAACTAACATTGTGACACGAGAATTTTATCTATACTAATATTATAAAGAGGTAAAGTTTGTGTGTTTGTTAAATTGTCAGGGGTAATCTCGGAATCTACTGCACCGATTTTAAAAATTCTTTCACTAATAGAAAGCCACATTATCGTTGAGTGTCATAGGCTATATAAAAAACCGAAAAATTAAAAGGTTTTTACGTGGTAGTCCGTTTTGTAAAGAGAATCGGAAAAAAACTCATCGTTATACGTGAAGGCCACAGCAGCGCGGCAGCGGCGCGCGATGGTTTCGGCTTATTTCGGTTCGCGTTCGTGCTCACTTCGGAAGAAGGAGGCGTGACCTTCCTTTTACATCTGAGAGGTAGGTACCCGCGCGGCTCATTCGCGCGGTCGGCTCTTTACGCAGCGGACGTCCCCAAAATGAAAACGTTTCTTACGAACGCTGCCTTAACTATGAAAGATATATATTTTTGAACATTATGCCCAACGAAGTGGGCACGGGTCAGCTAGTATATATGTATAAAGAAGATTATCTATCTCACCTCAAATTGTATCCAGCGCAAAGCTCATACATGTTTTCGACGAACCTAACCAAAATATTTGGATTCTTGTCCTTGCGGTCCAAGAGGCGACACAGGCTTTTGCTATGGGTCAAGACCACAACGCTGCCAGAGGCGTCACAGCGATACCCCGTGTGCAAGACCTTACACTTGCATTTGTTCACTCTGACCCCCGCACACTGACATGGCATTTTATTTATATTAATTTTGACTTTCTATTGCATTTTCAGATCTTTTTCTACTTATAAGACCACAATTTAGGTGGGACCGTTAATTTGTTCATAATTTGAAGAAAGTTGAGTCGTTGCCAGAGTTATATAATGTCGTTGTCGATCTGACAGACGTCAAGGTGGTAGGTGGTAGATAAAATAAAGATAGAAGAATTATCGATGTCTATGACTTATTTAGACAAAAAGTAATGTAACCTTGGTATTTACTGTCCCCAAAATATAGAGTCAATTATTATTATTAACTAGCTGTACCGCTATGCGTTGCAATGCAATTTTTTCTGCCTAGCACCTGCCTACTACCTACCTACCTACCTACCTACTACCTACCTACCTACTACCTACCTACCTACCTACCTACTACCTACCTACCTACTACCTACCTACTACCTACCTACCTACCTACTACCTACCTACTACCTACCTAACTACTACCTACCTAGTACCTAATTTTTTTTTTTTTTATGTATTCTGCTATTCAGGGCGAAGACAAATCCAACGAAACAAAAACCATGAAAATTGATCCAGCCGATCTCGAGTTATAAGTGTTGTAACAAACCCGTCTTTGTTTTATATATATTTATAGATTTAGTATTATTTAATCAAGTGCCCATTATTCTAAAACTAGGCATTTAAAGTGTAAGTTACGTATACTTACACTCGTCGATTTGATATGTTATGAAAGACGGCTATCTTATATCTATACTTATAATAAATCTGTAAAAGTGAAAATTCTGTACAATGAAAATATCAAAAAAATAAATGGCGGGGGGTGTTACTAGACCGACAGTGAACCCAAAAGTGTGAAAAATATTTTTTTTGTCTGTATGTCTGTCTGTTTGTTCAGGTATCACGCAAAAACTACCGGTTCGATTACGATGAAACTTGGTAAAATTATTCTTTATTATCCTGGGCACCACACTGGGTAGTTTTTATCCCGGAAAAGTATAAACAATAAAAAACAAACTTAATTTTGCGGTTAAAAACTCATTGATAAGTTTCGTCATCCACGCGAACGAAGTCGCAGGCACAGCTAGTCTCAAATAAAGGAGAACCTTAGATTACATCAGATTTGCATTAACATAATATGTACGCCGTCCGCCGTCGTCGCAGTCCGCCTTATGTACCACAATTGTACGTGAAAGTTTAAATAAATAAATAATACGGACAAAATGATTAAAATCCATTTTTTATCAAAACACCTTCTTCTCCAGCTACTGTTGGCTAGACTGTAAATAAACAGAATGAATACAACTTTTATTAAAAGTTAATAACGATTTTAACTTAGTAACGTAGTAATTAATAATTAGCTTCTTGAGTATTAAAATTGTATTTAAAGAAAATCAATTATTATAAACGTTGCTTATCAAAGAAATCTCTCAAAGCAGGCCGGTACCTAGCTTTTACCAACCGTTTTTATGATACCACAATTTAAAAAACGTTCTAAATCACGTCTGTCACAAAGACATACGTAACGTGAACCAGAAAAATATGGCTTAAAAATTTTACAAACATAAAACACCCACAAAAATCGCAAAAATATGTAAAATCTTCCTATTTCCTAGTTCTCAATAATGACAAGCTCGCGAAGGAACCTACAATAAAAATATAAACTGGTCATGAAAGGTATGTGATCGTTTGCATGTTACCGACCAAATAAATCAATGAAACATTCACACAATAGGTACTTTTGAGTTATTACTAGGATGATATTGCTGAATACAATGGTGACGAAATTATAGCTCACACCTCCCTCACTCTTATACCTTTACTAGTTAACATTTACTAAAACTATTCAAAAGTAACCTGCGACAGTCAAATCCTCAAAAAAATCTCAACGATATTTTTTATCATCTACTATAGGATGTACGAGATAATTATTTATCTAAGTGTTCTCTAATAGTCAAATCCTAAATATTTTTACAGCAATTCCATAACAAATACAAAATTTATGAAGATTATAACAATGAACCGGTAAGCATCTCATAAAATGCCATAACATCTAGTTATGGCATTTTGATGTAACAGAGCACACTCACATTGCCACGAGACGAAATAATAAATTGTTGATAAAGGTAAGATGAAGGACTTAGAAAACAACATGTATCGACGACTTCAGTATGAACAATCCTATAACGATCAGGAACAAAGCCCATGTAATGGTACTGAAAATGTTAGTATTATTGTACATAAGAAAAAAGTGAAGAATCGAAAGAAAAATCTAACCTCTAAGTATGGGCAACATCCAGCAGTCGCTTTCCGACTCTCCCGGTCCGGGACCCTCAAAAACCGAAAGCTCCTTAAAAACCATTCCAGTATGCCCGAAATAAACAATCGTCCGAAACTTTTGAAACAACGTACTAAAAGCTCTACTGTGATTTCATGGGGAAGGAAACACAATCTGAATACTAAATTTATAGTAAATCGAGTCTCGGAATACCATTTTAATAATTATATAAGCCCTTTCAACTACCCTACTCAAAAGAAATGGAAAGTCTACCGTTGTCAACTCAGCACCAAAGAGGAAAGCTGCTGCTGTTCGTGCAACTCGGACGCAATGTTTGAAGTAATGAAAAGCCTCTATGACTGTTACAAAAAGAAAAACTGTGACGATTGCAATTGTATACTATGCGGCCATTTACCCCGAGAAGAAAGGCGTTTGGGGAGAATCCGAAAATCTCTAGCGGACGTCGGACTAGCTGGTAGTGCAAAAGAAATCAAAGAAAAGAGAAAGAAAGCTGAAAAACAGATGGAAGGAAAGTCTGCAGCAGAAAAAGAAAAAATATTAAAAGAATTGGCCAAAACAGGACAGCCTCTACCTAAAGGTAAAACTGCGTCAGAAAAAGAGTTGATCAGGAAAGTTAGAACTGAACTTGGTCTGCCACCGGAACCTAAAACTGCAGCCGAAAAAGTGAAAATGAGAAAAGCTGAAGCTGCTGGTTTGATAACTCCGTTAGAAGGAAAAACGACCGCGCAGAAAGAAAAGATTCTGAAAGCTCAAGCAGACTTAGGTCTTGAACTTCCAGAAGGAAGAACCGCTTCCGAAAAGGCGCTCATACATAAAATAAAAACAGCTGCCGGAATACCGACAGGCATAACATCTGAAAAATTGCGTAAGGCAAAAGAAGCAGGACTTTTAACGCCACTCGAAGGAAAGTCTGCAGAAAAAAGAGAAAAAATTCTAAGAGGATTAGCAATGCAAGGTCTTCCTCTGCCTGAAGGTAAAACCGCTTCGGAAAGGAAGATTATTGATAAAGTTCGAGCTGATCTAGGTTTACCACCTGAACCTAAAACTCCATCAATGAAGGAAAAGTATGCAAAAGCTGCCAACGCTGGTTTAATGCAACCCTTAGAGGGAAAGTCGGCGAAAGAAAAAGAAAAGATTTTACAAGGACTTGCTGATTTAGGTATACCATTGCCCGAAGGACGTACGCCATCTGAGAGAGCTCTTATCGCTAAAGTTACGGCTAAAGCAGCGGCTTCTCTTGAATATGTGGCTCCTTCGGAAAAAATCCGTAGAGCCAAAGCGGCTGGACTTACAACACCTATTGCAGGTAAACCACCGGAACAACAAGAGAAAATATTAAGAGGATTAGCAATGCAAGGTATACTGCTTCCGGAAGGTAAGACTGCTTCAGAAAAGCGTTTGATAGATAAAGTACGTGTCGATCTTGGTCTACCCCCGGAACCAAAAACTACAGCAATGAAAGCTAGATATGCCAAAGCTGCAGATGCTGGATTATTACAGCCATTAGAAGGTAAAACATACAAAGAAAAGGAGAAAATTTTACAAGGTTTACATGATTTGGGTATACCGCTACCTGAAGGACGAACAGCCTCAGAAAAATCACTTATAGCTAGAGTTAAGGGTACCGCTCCAGAACCAGTAGCTGCAGCACCATCAGAAAAAATTAAGAAAGCTAAAGCAGCAGGATTTTTAACACCACTTGAAGGTAAAACTGCTGAACAAAGAGAAAAAATATTAACAGGATTAGCAATGCAAGGCATTCCCCTGCCTGAAGGTAAGACAGCGTCGGAAAAGAAAATTATAGACAAAGTTCGCAAACAACTTGGTCTACCTCCTGAACCTAAAAATAAGGCCATGAGAGACAAATACAACAGAGCTGCTGATGCTGGTTTGTTACAACCTCTGGAAGGCAAATCAGCAAAAGAAAAAGAAAAAATATTACAAGGGTTATATGACATGGGAATACCACTGCCTCAAGGACGCACTAAATCAGAAAAAGCTCTTGTGGCCAAGATAAAAGCTGGTCCCAAACCGCCTGAACTTCTAGCTCCCTCAGAGAAATTGCGTAAAGCAAAAGCAGCTGGATTTTTAACACCTCTTGAAGGTAAGCCACCGGAACAAAAGGAGAAAATATTGAGGGGATTAGCGATGCAAGGTATTCTTCTACCTGAAGGCAAGACTGCTTCCGAAAGAAAGATAATGGATAAAGTTCGAGTTGATCTTGGTCTACCTCCTGAACCTAAAACTCAATCAATGAAAGAAAGGTATGCTAGAGCTGCGGATGCGGGAATATTACTGCCACTGGAAGGAAAGACAACTAAAGAAAAAGAAAAGATTTTACAAGGCTTGTATGATATGGGTATACCGTTGCCGGAAGGAAGAACGGCATCAGAAAAATCACTTATAGCTAGAATCAGGGAAAAAGCGAAAGCACCATCAGTAAAAATGCGAAAAGCTAAAGCAGAAGGCTTATTGACACCACTTGAGGGGAAATCTCCGGAGCAAAAGGAAAAGATCTTAAGAGGATTGGCGATGCAAGGGATTCCTCTGCCTGAAGGAAAAACCGGTTCAGAGAAAATGTTGATTGATAAAGTTCGCAATGACCTTGGTCTACCTCCAGAACCTAAAAATCGGTCTATGAGGGAAAAATACAGCAAAGCTGCTGATGCCGGATTGATGCAGCCTTTAGAAGGCAAGTCTGCGAGAGAGAAAGAAAAAATATTAAGAGGATTGCATGAAATGGGAATACCACTCCCTGAAGGACGAACTAAATCAGAAAAAGCAATTATAGCTAAAATTAAAGCAAAACCTGCCGCACCGCTGGTAGCATCACCTTCGGAGAAAATGAGGAAAGCTAAAGCTGCAGGGCTTTTAACACCACTCGAAGGAAAAACAGCAGAACAACGAGAAAAAATATTAAGAGGTATAGCGATGCAAGGTATACCACTGCCTGAAGGCAAAACAGCTTCAGAAAAAAGGATAATAGACAAGGTTCGCGTTGATCTAGGACTTCCACCCGAACCTAAAAACCAATCAATGAGAGGAAAGTATGCTAGAGCTGCTGACGCTGGATTTTTACAGCCATTGGAAGGAAAATCTCATAAAGAAAAAGAGAAAATTTTACAAGGCCTACACAACATGGGTATACCCTTGCCTGTAGGCCGGACAGCATCAGAAAAAGCTCTTATAGCCAAAATACAAGCAGAGTCTCGACCACCATCGGTATTACCTCCATCAGAAAAACTGCGCAAAGCAAAAGCTGCAGGATTGTTGACACCCCTAAAAGGTAAATCACCAGCCCAACGTGAAAAGATATTACGAGGACTTGCAATGCAAGGTGTGCCTCTACCTGAAGCCAAGACAGCTTCAGAGAAAATGTTGATTGATAAAGTGCGAACCGACCTTGGTCTTCCTCCGGAACCCACAACTGCATCGATGAGGGACAGATATAACCGAGCTGCTGATGCTGGATTATTACAGCCTTTGGAAGGAAAATCTCATAAAGAAAAAGAGAGAATATTGCAAGGTTTACATGACTTGGGGATACAACTGCCTGAAGGAAGGACAGCTTCTGAAAAAGCTCTTGTAGCTAAAATTAGGACTGCAGCAGAAGCTCCTTCAGTAATAGCTCCGTCTGAAAAGATGCGTAGAGCAAAAGCTGCAGGGTTACTTACTCCGCTAGAGGGAAAAACACCCGCCCAAAAAGAAAAAATATTGCGTGGATTAGCAATGCAGGGTCTTCCACTTCCTGAAGGTAAAACAGCTTCGGAGAGAAAACTGGTAAATAAAGTTCGCACTGATCTTGGATTACCTCCAGAACCTAAAACTCCGTCCATGAAAGAGAAATACGAAAAAGCTGCCAATGCTGGGTTACTGCAGCCACTAGAGGGCAAAACAACTAAAGAAAAAGAGAGGATACTACAAGGATTACACGACATGGGCATACCACTACCTGAAGGACGAACAGCGTCAGAAAAAGCTCTTATAGCTAAAGTAAAAGCAGAACCGCGTCTGCCGACGGTGCTAGTACCATCCGAAAAGCTGCGTAAGGCGCAAGCGGCGGGATTATTGACACCATTAGAGGGTAAAAGTCCAGCACAACGAGAGAAAATTTTGCGCGGCTTAGCTATGCAAGGTATTCCGTTACCTGAAGGTAAAACAGCTTCAGAGAAAATGATTGTTAGTAAAGTAAGAGCAGATCTTGGTCTACCACCTACCCCTAAAACGGCAGCGGAGAGAGAAAAATACAACAAGGCAGTCGCAGCAGGACTTATAACGCCTTTAGAAGGAAAAAGTGCAGCGGAAAAGGAAAATATACTAAGAGAACAACATAAGTTAGGTTTGCCGTTACCGAAAGGCCGAACATCGTCGGAAAGAGCAATAATCAAAAAAATTAAACAAGAAAAAGTAGGAAAGCGCACTATTGGTGTAGGCTCACCTGCTTTACCACCCGAAAAACGAAGAAAACTTGACGAAAAAACGGCGAAAGTTGTAAAAGAAGGCACAGGTCCCGCAGATGAATGCATATGCGGTCTCTTAACACCTGAATCTGAAAGGGAAACACCTCCACCATTAGAAATACCGTCAGAAAAACTAAGAGCTGCTAGGGCAGCAGGGCTATTAACACCTTTGCAAGGTAAATCTCCTGAACAAAAAGAGAAAATAATAAGAGGACTAGCAAAACAAGGTATTCCTTTACCTGAAGGTAGGACTGCTTCAGAAAGAAAATTAATTGAAAAAGTAAGAGCAGAACTTGGTTTACCCCCTGAACCCAGAGTGAGAGAACCATCAATAACCACAGAAAAAATAAAAAAGGCTAAAGAAGCTGGTTTGTTAACCCCACTTGAAGGCAAATCTGCAGAACAAAAGGAAAAGATTTTAAGAGGTTTAGCTACAGCGGGGCTCCCGCTACCTGAAGGCAGAACAGCGTCTGAGAAATTGTTAATAAAGAAAATTAAAACGGAATTGGGGGTACCTGAACGGACTCCATCAGAAAAGGTTCAAAAAGCTAAATTAGATGGTCTTTTAACACCTTTAGAAGGTAAAACTGCATTACAAAAGGAAAAAATACTAAGAGGTAGAGCAGCAGCAGGTTTACCGCTACCTCCAGGCAAGACAGCTTCAGAAAGAGCTTTAGTACAGAGAATTAAAAAGGAAACAGGTTACATAACACCTTCGCCTTCTGAAAGAATGAGAAGAGCTAAAGCTGCCGGTCTGCTTATTCCTTTAGAAGGTAAAACGACTGCGGAAAAAGAAAAGATTCTTCGAGACCGACTAGCTTTAGGAATTCCAATTCCAGAAGGCAAAACTCCCTCTGAAAAAGAAATAATCAAAAGAATCACGGCTGAAGCTCCCCCTGTGGTAACGGCGTCGGAAAGATTGAAGAAAGCTAAAGCAGCTGGAGTCCTAACACCCCTAGAAGGTAAGTCTAAGAAACAGAAAGAAAAAATCATTCGAGGATTGATAAAAGCTGGTGCACCACTCCCGGAACCAAAGACAGCCTCAGAAAAAAATTTAATGGATAAAGTTCGACGTGAAGTCGGACTACCACCAGAACCAAAAACACCTTCACTAAAAGAAAAATATAGAAAGGCTCACGAAGCTGGAATTATTACACCACTCGAAGGCAAATCTACGGCAGAAAAAGAAAAGGTTTTAAGACGACTTCACGAAGCTGGCATACCCTTACCTGAAGGAAGAACAAAATCAGAAAAGAATTTGATCAAAAGGATCAAAGCAGAATTACCTGAACGCAAAATACCATCAGAAAAAGTAAGAGCGGCTCGAGCAGCTGGTTTACTTACTCCATTGGAAGGAAAGACGGCTGCGCAAAAAGAAAAGATCATAAGAGGATTAGCTGAGGCAGGTATACCTCTTCCAGAAGCTAAAACTGCGTCCGAAAAAGCATTAATTCAAAAAGTTAGAACTGAAATGGGGCTGCCGCCTGAACCAGCAACAGCATCTGTAAAAGAAAAAATGCGTGTAGCACAAGCTCAAGGCATTATCACACCTTTAGAAGGCAAAACTGCCGAACAGAAGGAACAAATCTTAAAGAATTTAGCAGAAGCTGGGATACCGTTACCAGAGGGGAGAACTGCTTCGGAGAAAGCATTAATAGCTAAAGTGAAAGCTGAAAGTAAAGTGCGACCGGCAAAAATAACATCTGAAAAGTTGAAGAAGGCTAAAGCTGCCGGGTTATTAACGCCATTAGCAGGAAAATCTGCACAAGACAAAGAAAAAATAATGAGAGGCTTAGTCGAGCAAGGCTTGCCACTACCAGAGACTCACACGGCATCTGAAAGAAAGATAGCGGATAAAATCCGCGCAGAGCTTGGGCTCCCACCGGAACCTAAAACTTCATCCGAGAGACTCAAGCTGCGTAAAGCTGAGGCAGCTGGTATAGTCACACCACTTGAAGGTAAAACACGATCACAAAAAGAAAGAATTTTGCGAGATATGGCTGATGCTGGAGTAACATTACCAGAAGGTAGGACTAAATCTGAAAAAGAAATGATAAAGAGAATTAAAGCGGGTCCCGTTGTATTGCCACCTAAAGAACGAAGAAAATTAGACGTGAAAACCGCTAAAGTAATGAAAGAAGGTAAAGGGCCTAGTGATGAATGCATCTGCGGACTATTAACGCCTGAATCTGAAAGAGAAGAACCTACTATGGCCCCTACTAAAGTTCCATCGGAAAAGTTAAAGAAAGCAAAAGCAGCTGGTTTGCTTACACCTTTAGAAGGCAAATCGTCAGCTGATAAGGAAAGAATATTAAGGGGTTTGGCAAAAGAAGGTATACCTCTTCCAGAAGCTAAAACATCATCAGAACGAAAAATAACTGAAAAAATTCGGAAAGAACTGGGTCTACCTCCAGAGCCCAAGACTCAATCAATGAAAGAAAAACATGAGCAAGCTGCTGCTGCCGGTGTTCTAGTACCTTTAGAAGGCTTATCGTCAGCAGAAAAAGAAAGGGTTCTCAGAGCCCAAGCAGACTTGGGAATACAACTGCCGGAAGGCAGGACTGCGTCAGAGAAGGCTCTTATAGCCAAAATCAAAACAGAGAAAAAGTTACCGCCGTCTAGAATAGCATCGGAAAAATTACGAAAAGCAAAAGCTGCAGGTTTTCTTACACCACTAGAAGGTAAAAAAACAGCAGAGAAAGAAAAAATTCTTAGAGGATTAGCAAAAGAAGGTATTCCTCTTCCAGAAGCTAAAACATCATCAGAACGAAAAATAATTGCCAAAATTAGAAAGGAATATGGTCTTCCTCCTGAGCCTAAGACTCGGTCAATGAGAGAAAGACATGAGAGAGCAGCCGCTGCTGGTGTTCTTGTACCTTTACAAGGTTTGCCACCAGCGGAAAAGGAAAGAGTTCTTCGAGCTCAAGCAGATTTGGGAATTGAACTGCCAGAAGGAAGGACCAAATCAGAAAAAGCTCTTATAGCTAAAATTAAAGCAGAACCCAAACTTAAACCGGCCAAAACTGTATCCGACAAAATGCGGAAAGCAAAGGAAGCAGGCTTGCTTACTCCACTGGAAGGAAAAAGTGCAGCGGAGAAAGAAAGAATTCTCAGAGGATTAGTACAGGCAGGTGTACCACTCCCAGAAGCGAAAACAACATCAGAACGAAAACTTGCTTATAAAATAAGAAAAGAATTAGGACTCCCGCCCGAACCAAAGACCGCAGCAATGAAAGAGCGACACGAGAAAGCAGCTGCAGCTGGGGTTCTAGTGCCTTTAGAAGGCTTATCGCCCGCAGAAAAAGAACGCGTTCTAAGAGCTCAAGCAGATATGGGAATAGAACTTCCGGAAGGTAGAACTGCATCGGAACGCGCGCTTATTGCTAAAGTAAAAGCGGAAAGCAAGCTTCCACCATCAAAAGTTGCATCCGAAAGATTACGAAAAGCAAAGACTGCTGGTTTACTCACCCCATTATTAGGAAAAAGCGCAGCAGAAAAAGAGAGAATACTTCGAGGGTTAGCAAATCAAGGCTTACCACTTCCAATAGCACACACATCATCCGAACGAAAAATTGCTGAAAAAATACGAAAAGAACTTGGACTGCCGCCCGAACCCAAAACTGCAACAATGGAAGAACAACATAATAAAGCTGCAGCAGCAGGTTTCTTAGTGCCTTTAGAAGGTTTATCACCAGCGGAAAAGGAACGAGTTCTTAGAGGCCAGGCCGACTTTGGCATACCTCTGCCTGAAGGTAGAACTGCATCAGAGAAAGCTCTCATAGCTAAAATAAAAGCTGAAGGTAAATTACCGCCTTCAAGAGTTGCATCAGAAAGAATGCGGAAGGCAAAGGCTGCCGGCTTGCTTACACCACTAAAGGGAAAGAAAGCAAAAGAAAAGGAAAAAATAATGAGAGGATTGGCTAAAGAAGGTTTACCACTTCCAGAAGTGAAAACATCATCGGAGAGAAAACTTGCTGACAAAATTCGCAAAGAACTAGGTCTTCCACCAGAACCTAAAACACCATCGATGAGAGAAAAACACGAAAAAGCTGCAGCAGCTGGCATACTTGTGCCTTTGGAAGGCTTAACGCCTGCTGAAAAAGAAAGAGTTCTCAGAGCTCAGGCAGAAATGGGAATACCTCTGCCAGAAGGAAGAACTTCGTCAGAAAAATCACTTATAGCTAAAATAAAAGGAGAGTTAGAGCCGTCGCTAATACCATCCAAGAAATTAAAAAAAGCAAAAGCGGCTGGTTTACTTACACCTCTAGAAGGTAAAACACACGCTCAGAAAGAAAAAATAATCAGGAAATTAGCTGAAGCTGGTTTACCATTACCAGAAGGTAAAACGGCATCGGAAAAAGCTTTAATACACAAAGTTCGTACAGAACTAGGAATACCTCCACCGGCAAGAACAGTTTCTGAGAAGGCAGTGGTCCGCAAAGCCAAAGCCGATGGTTTGTTAACCCCCATTCACGGTAAATCAGCTAAGGAAAAGGAAAGGATACTTAAAGGTCTAGCAGAAGCTGGGTTACCAATGCCTGAAGGTAAAACTGCTTCCGAAAAAGAATTAATAAAGAAAATTAGAACAGCAGCGGGACTTGCACCTGAAGCAACCCCGTCTGAAAAGAGGGGAGAAATCAAGACCAAATCAAAACGGGTTGGAGTTACGACATCAAGAAAAGTGGCTAAAGGAATTGGAGCAGGAGGTATTGCTGAGGAGTACGAAGACATAATGAAAACAACAACATGCGACCGAGGTTGCGGTTGCGACAAGAAAAAAATCAGATTCAAGCATAGCTACGTAAAGATTAGAGTCACGTCACCGGATATATCTTCACTCTGTCCCTGTCCGGACGAATGTCTTCCAGGCGTTAAATCTGGAGCTTTTATTGATAATGAGGGTATAAAAGTTACCGTAGGGAGAGTTGATGGCGTAACTTCATACACCAGTCAGTACAGCAATGACATCCTAGAAAGTTCAAAGCATATTATAACTCTTTTCGATAAGCTCCTTTTGAATAACTATAGCAGTAACTCATCGATTGACACAGTAGATGAATCACTTAATAGTAATATTATGCCTAATAATTTACAACAGACTACAGACGACGCGCCTCCTTGTCAAGGGTGTATAGATAATAAAAGTAAAATGAATCATGGTGAGCGATACTCTTCAACTTCGTACTCCAGCGACTCATATGATAGTCATGCCAGCTACATGCCTTATAAGAAAGAAAGTAATGGAAGTGGTGAACGTAATGATGACAGGTGGATTGATGGTTCAGGCAGATTTCTAGATTCCACTGAATATCTAGAGACATTGGGAGAAATATACAGACGCCCTGTGATGTTGTCTTATACTTCAGACGACACAGTTACGGATAATTCCTCTCGTGACAGTTTAGATTCGATTATAGTTATTAAAAGCGAGTCTTCGTTGAGCTTGTCGACGACCAGCAGTGTGGATGTTATTAGTGTGATATCATTTTCGAACAGTAGTAGCGGATCAGACTCTACCCACTATTTGTACTGTCCGGTATCCGGTGGCAATTTTAGCGACAGCACTGTTGAAGAATTGGAGTGTTTGACAAATAGAGTTGACTACAGTGCAGCCGATACAGTGACAAGGTAATTCAATTGTTTTAATTTACACTGACAGATTCATTAATACACATCCTTGTGTGTTACTTTTTTAGTTCCCAATTATTTTTTTCATTTCAAAGATCCATGCTAATGCTACCTCCATTTTTTTTCAGCCATAGCAACAACTTAGTAACCAAAGTGCGTCGAGACGAGACACGCACGAATATAAATATAAATACTAAAGAAACCCCATCAGCAGTAAGAAGGAGACACAACGAGTTTCTAACCTTCAGGATGTCTCAAATGAAATTTAGCCACGAAATTCACAAAACGAAAAATTCAAAAAAGACGACTGGTGAACCAGTCATAGTTATTAATAACTTGAACAGCGAGCACGATATAAAGACAATGGTCGATCAACTTTTATCAAAGAATGAATTCTCGAACGCGTCTTCCATATTTGTAGTAGTACCGACGTCAGACGACAATGATTCTGACCACTCGATCGATTCCGCTCACTCCACTATATGCATTCAAGTCTCTGAACATCATAAATGGAATCGAATTAAATCAGATGTAGAAGGAAAGCGTAAGTTGTTCTCTTGCTTTTGGCTTTTTTTAAGTATACACAAAATTGGCATTTGAACAAATAGTTGCTAAAATGCAAATTTTGTGTTTTATTTTGATCTTTCTAACGACTTCGAAAGAAGGAGGTTCTGAATTACACGGTATTTTTTTGTACGTTTACTACTCAATATCTCAATTAAAACATGAAAATTGGTTAAGTAGTTTTCATCATCAGTGAACATGTAATTTTAATTATATTTTTTTCCTTCCCCAGAAATAACGACACAAAACAAGATATCTTCCACACGGGGCGTAAAGATATCAAGTCACGGCAGAAAGTATTTCATGGAAGGCATGCACAACACCGCGACATCAATCCACAAGAAAGAAACTTTGGAGCAAAGTCCGAAAGGATTCGAGTGTGTGTATACCAAGCAAAGAAGCAGGCTTAATGATATAGTTCCAGGGGAATTGCTAGCTAACCGGTACAATGTTGCTAGTACCGACACAACAGCTGATAGACCTTGCTGCTGTGCGCCGAAGTTAAGGAAGGATGCCGTACAAAACCTTAATTCTAACCATCGATGTGTGGCGAATGTAGTTTCAGAGCTGATCACACCGCTTCTTGTTAATCAAGGTACTAAAAACTTGGCTATACTTACAGATTCGGAAACCGCGAGATCAATAATTATTAGTTAAAAAAAAACTGTATATGTTAATGCAGGTTATAAAATGATTTCACGTATCTATTCCCGGAAAATTATTATTATTATTATATATAGATAGATACATACATGTTCTACCGCAACTCGCATACTACTAACCACTTTCAATTAAACAAAGTTATAAACAGGTGACAGAATAATCATTTTATTTTAAAGTATGTCTATTCTGTTAATAATTTCGGTGACAGGTGAAAGTGAAGTGACAATAAAGCTCACTTCAAAAGTGAACCCAATTGGCCTTGATTTAGAATTCAAATTCGAGCATACGTATTTGACATCTCACCGAGGATTCCGCTGTCGAGACATGAAAATAATGTTACAGAATAGCACGGCAGGTCACCGTTGAAACGGTTACAAATACTTATTCCATTTCAGCACAGCATACTGTTAAACGTACAAAAATGTAACCCGAATAAAAATTACAATCTTTTGTTTTAGGTCTTGGTTACAACCCGTACCAACGGATGACAACGCTAAGTGTAAACAAGCAGGCTTCGTTCGTATCAATGAGCCGTCCACCGACACCTGTGGGCGCGTGTCAAATGCCTCCATGCGCTGGCCGTGGCTGCCACCACCCATCAGACATGTACCAGATACCATTCGGGACTCCAATGCCACCGCCACAACCCGAGAAACCTCAGAAACCTGAGAAACTTGAGAACAATTCAAAGCCGTGTCAATGTAACCCAGAGAAAATGCAGGAGATGCTGGAGAAAGCCGCTAAAGCCGCAAAGCCTACGAACGTGAAATCGACTGGATGCGGGGGTGCTCCTCCAATACCGAGTCCCGTTATTCTGGCTGCTCCTCCAGTACCAAAACCTATAGGTAATAGCAGTTTTTATTTAATAAGTAAATAATTTAAATCTAAATCCGGAACTGCATAAGTACAAAAATGGTTAAGGTAGAGCCGTGGTCAACAGTCAAATTTGACCTAACCCTACTCTTACCTTTTCTTACCCTTTTCTAATTCTTAAATCCACTTACAGATCCTGATGAGGATTGTAAAGCGTGTTCTCAACCCAAATATAAAGAGCAATGTGCATGTGATGGTAAAAAAAGAACCAAGCTTAAGTCGGTATGTCCGTGCGAACGGCACCAGCCGCCAGTGTCGAAAACAGCGACAGGACCAAAGGCTAACACCAGGTCTTTAGGCTGCCAATGCTGCATGTGTGTAGACAGCCCAGGCGAACACTGCACTAAAAAGTTCTTTGGTATCATAAGCAGGAAAAGTGCAGCGAAACCCTCCAAAGCGGGCTACTTAGAAGTACTCGGCCCAGCAGGAGGATTGGCACAAATAGAAAAAGAGGGAACTTTCACGCAAGCAGGTAGACGAGACTTACCGACCACAACCGACACCACAGCTGAATCTTCCACCAGTACGAAAAAAGATTGCGCCTGTAAAGAAAAACGCAAGAAGAAACAGAACATAATTTGTGAATGTCCCCCTCCCCTCGAGCCGGAACCAGACCTATTGGCAATGACAACGATATCGCCACTGGATTTCTCTTACGAAGAATTAATAAAGTATCAATTGTTAGAACAAAAATTTGCCATGAAACAGAAATCTGACATGACACAAACGCTATCAGGCTTCAGAATGTTTAAGAAGAAGAAGCCGGCGCCCACTCCTGAACCCGAGTTCACAGTTGAGGACGCTGTGCGTTACTACGCGACGATACATCCAGATGTGTTGAAGGACTTGTGCCCGCCGCCGCCGGATTTCCGCGAGACTAAAGACTGCGCTTGTGAAGACGCAAAGCCGAAGAAGAAATCGAAGAAGGAAAAGGAGGCCGATTGCATTTGTCCGTACGAGCCGCCTCCCCCTCCGCCTCCACCACCACCACCAGATGATGAGGGGCCTTTTAGAGGTCTGAAGATAACTATGGGAGGCAAAGGTTCCGGATCAAAAGGTCTTAGCGGCGTTTGTTGCTTCGATGTGGTCGAAGAGTTAAACATGTCAAAACAACGTTTCACAGAACGATGAAACCTCTGTACAAAATAGTTTATATATTATTTTAGATTAGTCCGATTTTGATGTTAAAATTTTCTGTCATAGTCAGTCTTATGTATTTTATAACAATGAAGTTGTATTGGGTTAATCATGATAGTAATAAAATATACAAATCACGAACGAGATCTGGAAATAAATTTGTTTATTTTATTTCTAGATATAGCAACAGTGTACCAAAGGCACACAATAATTTATTGTTTAAGGCTTGACGCAAACAGGCCACCGACCACAGCCACCGGTGGCAGGTGACACACATTTTTATATGTTTGTCTGCTGTAGCAAGTGGCCGCCATCGACTACACGTGTGCGGCGCGTCTATACAAAATGTATGAAAAAGTATGTTAAGTGGCTGTCGCTGGCCACCAGTGGCCGTGGTCGGTCGCCCGTTTGCGCGGAGCCTTATTAGTCATAAATAAAGGCTAGTTAGTAGTTCCCAAACTATCGGATAAGCTTGATAAGAGCAAGTTTGGATTATGCTAGCACTATTGACATTGTTCTATGTCAATACGGCCAATACATTTTGATCGGTGCATATATCACAGTCATCTGGTTGAATCTGCTATTTGATTGTATGACTAGCGCGTTCATTGACTGACGACATTTACATGACGATATGATCTATGAAAAATTCTAGCTTTGCCAAACGCACGCATGAATAGATTCACTGATAGCACTACCTAAAAACTCACAAAAAAAAAAAGCTTTGACAATCACTTGTTATTCCAGAATCTAGTTTTCAATACACGAAGCCAGAGCTTAAGCAGTTGTGTACACAAGCCGCCCCTGCACCGCTGCAACGCTGCCACCGCGCCTCTATGCTGAGTCTCTTTGTATGTGGGACCCTGTGGGACCAAAAAGCATAGTGAATGCTAAATACATAAAAAGGTAGGGCGATGGCGGTGTCATGTGCCCTAGTCCTAAGGCATACTTGTATCCTGCCTTTAAAATACATGATTATGTAGTCCGGGCCTAATTGGTATGGAATAATAAAGCTGCTAAAGCATACTATGCTTTGATAGGACAAAACATAGTAATAAAATATACAAATACAACCGTTTATACGGTTTTGTAGGGCCTATTTTTGTGTTTGTATTTAGTTCTATTATACTCAATTAAGACCATACCATACCAAAACATGACGACCTCCGTGGTCGAGTGGCGTACGCACCGGTTTCAAGGTGTCGCTAGCTCTGAGGTCCCGGGTTCGATCCCCGGACGGGTCAATGTAGAAACCAACTTTTCTACATTGTCCCGGGTCTGGGTGTTTGTGGTACCTTCGTTGTATCTGAATTCCATAACACAAGTGCTTTAGCTACTTACTTTGGGTTTAGAGCAATGTATGTGATGTTGTCCGCATTTGTCCGCAAATTAGTAATTAGTAAAACAAGCCGAAAGTATCACACAAAGCATTGGCTATTAAGCTTGAATACATCATTTAAGCCGTTATTTCAATGTCTGTTCACGTCATTACGTCCATAGACAAAATCCAGAAAACATTATTCTGGCCAGTAGGTCTCTATAAATATTAATTGACACATGACATGAAACGTAATTCAACAAAAAAAGTAACCTAATTACCAAAAAAAAATTGTAAAATCTATAAACAAGCAAAAACATGTAATTCTAATAATTTATAACAATCCAAAATTACAAAATCAATGTATGAAACCCAATTATCAGGACATGAAAGGTACGGTAAAAGTTTTTTCTGTAGCATTATCATATGGTCCAGAAACACTTCTTTACATTGGCCATAGAACGTAGTGTAAATTCACACACTGATAAGAAGAATGCTTTTAGTCCAGCAGTGGGATTAATTGCCTTTACAAAACAATTATAGTTAGTCTACGGTAAAATGAGTACCAACCAAACATGCTAAGTCAACTTTTATCTTACTGATTTATTACACACCCTTATACAGTTGTATATCAGACAGAAATTACGCAAAAATTGATCTATGAAGTTTTAAGTTTGTATAAATAAGTACCTCAGTATGATATTACCCGATTTTGCACTTTAAACGACGGTGATACGGTTCATTTCCAAATCAAACTTATAAGCCACAGTCAAGCCAACCAAGGCAAAAGAAAATCCTGGTTTTGGTGTTCTATAATGTTGCAAGAAAACCATCAAGTGTATATTCCGTACTAATATTCGATGATCATACTTTACGTGGATTTTTTCCAGCGTCAATAAAATAAAATAAAAGAATTTGTAATATAAGAAGATAAAAGTAACGATGAACCGATGACTACTGGTAAAATGCTATAATTTCCGCTATGGCATTGTAATTTAATATGACGATACACTTTCCTGTCTTAATTAATCAGGAAGGAAAAAAGATATTAATCAGAACTTGGTGTTAAAATGCATGAACCATGAAGGTCTTGGAGAGTATATACGTCAATAAAAAACTACAACATGAACTATCTTATTTCAACGAAGATAAGCCACCTTGCAAAGAACAGCCTACCATAATAGCTCTTAAAAAGAAACAAAGGAAACGCAATAAAAGTAAGGCTTACAAATGCTCCCAACAGCCATCTATCGCATTTCGTTTATCAACATCATGTATTTCAAAAAAGGTGAAACCAGCCAAAAGGCATACCAGTATGCCCGAACTAAAGAAAAACATAAAATCAGTTCAAACTGGTACGAAGAGCTTCGTTGCAATACATGCAAAGAATACCAATCCTTTTCACTCCAAATTTACTATTAACTTAGTTTCTGAACAGCACCAAAACGAACATGTGAACCCCTTTTATCCAAGTCAAACTAAATGGAAAATCTACCGATGTCAACTTAGTACTGCAGAAGAAAGTTGTTGTTGTTCTTGTAACTCAGATGCAATGTTCGAAGTCATGAAAAGTTTGTACGATTGTTATAAAAAGAAAAATTGTGATAATTGTGACTGTATACTTTGTGGCCATATACACAGAGAAGAGAGGCGGCTAGGAGAATTAAGGAAATCCATGGGCACGATACTTGAAGGCACTCCTAGCGCTAAGAAACAAAAAGAAAAGGTAAAGGCAGCTGAAAAACTTCTACAAGGAAAGACTGCTGCTCAAAAAGAAAGGATCATAAAAGATTTAATAAAGTCAAAACAACCTTTGCCTAAAGGAAAGACAGCATCTGAGAAATCATTATTAAAAAGGATTCGAACTGAGCTTGGATTACCACCAGCACCTGAAACAGCAGCTGATAAAGCCAAAATGAGAAAAGCTCAAGAAGCCGGCTTATTAACACCATTAGAAGGAAAAACTGCTGAACAAAAAGAAAAAATACTAAAAGCTCAAGCCGCTATGGGCATTGAGCTTCCTGAAGGGAGAACAGCATCTGAAAAAGCTCTTATCAATAAAATAAAAACGGCCTCAGGAATACCTATAGGAGTAACACCAGAAATGACACGTAAAGCAAGGGCCGCAGGACTCGTAACACCACTTGCAGGTAAAACGCCGGAACAAAAAGAGAAAATATTGAGAGGTTTAGCGATGGAAGGTATACCTCTTCCCGAGGGACAAACACCCTCGGAGAAAAAACTTATTGAAAAAGTTCGCGCTGATCTTGGTTTACCACCTGAACCAAAAAATAAAGCTATGAGAGATAAATATACAAATGCTGCAAATGCAGGATTATTGCAACCACTAGAAGGAAAGTCACCTAGAGAAAAGGAAAGAATTCTTCAAGGTTTAGCTGATTTAGGAATTCCATTGCCCGAAGGGCGGACTGCGTCAGAGAAATCACTTATAGCTAAGGTACAAGCAAGAACAGGGCCTCCTCTAGAGGTATTAGCACCATCAGAAAAAATGCGAAGAGCAAAAGCATCTGGATTTCTAACTCCACTTGAGGGTAAAACTCCTGAACAAAAAGAAAAAATATTAAGGGGCCTAGCAATGCAGGGTATAGCTCTACCCGAAGGCAAAACACCATCTGAAAGAAAACTAATTGACAAGGTTCGCGCAGATCTAGGTCTCCCTCCGGAACCTAAAACGAAAGCTCTAAAAGACAAATATGCACAAGCAGCAAACATAGGTTTGCTACAGCCATTGGAAGGAAAAACTCCTGCCCAAAAAGAAAAAATTCTACAAGGTTTACATGACATGGGTATACCGTTGCCTGAAGGACGAACGGCTTCAGAGAAGTCCTTAATAGCTAAGGTAAAAGCAAGGCCTCGGGCACTTTCGGCAGCATTGGCACCATCGGAAAAAATGCGAAAGGCAAAAGCTGCGGGACTACTAACGCCTTTAACAGGCAAATCACCTGCAGAAAAGGAAAAGATATTACGAGGACTAGCTATGTCTGGTATACCTTTGCCAGAAGGTAAAACTGCTTCAGAAAAAAAACTAATTGATAAGGTTCGCGCTGATCTTGGTTTGCCATCGGAGCCCAAAACTGCAGAAATGAGAAAAAAACATGAACAAGCTGCCAGTGCAGGCCTAATGCAGCCATTAGAAGGCAAATCACCTAAAGAAAAAGAACGAATTTTGAAAGGTTTACAAGACATGGGTATACCTTTACCTGAGGGTCGCACGCCATCGGAGAAAGCCTTAATAGCCAAAATTAAAGCGGAACCGGCTATGGAAAAACTAGCTCCATCAGAAAAAATGCGTAGAGCAAAAGCTACAGGACTGATTACGCCTTTAGAAGGAAAGTCACCAGAACAAAAAGAAAAAATATTGAAAGCTCTAGCAATGAACGGTATTCCCCTCCCCGAGGGAAAAACCGCTTCCGAAAAAAAGATTATCAACAAAGTTAGAGCTGACCTTGGCTTGCCGCCAGAGCCCACAACACCAGAGATGAAAGCAAAATATGCAAAAGCTGCGGATGCTGGCTTACTACAGCCTCTTGAAGGAAAAACGCGACAGCAAAAAGAAGGTATACTACAGGGCTTACACGACTTGGGTATACCCTTGCCTGAAGGACGCACAGCCTCAGAAAAATCATTAATAGCTAAAGTAAAAGCAAGACCACGTGCGTTGTCAGTTTCGGAGCGAAAGCGTCAAGCAAAAGCTGCTGGAATTCTAACACCTCTTTCGGGTAAGTCACCCGCGGAAAAAGAAAAAATATTAAAAGGATTAGCTATGAAGGGTCTTCCTCTCCCTGAAGGAAAAACTGCTTCAGAAAAAAAGCTTATTGATAAAGTTCGTGCCGAACTTGGTCTACCACCTGAACCTAAGAATCAATCAATGCGAGATAGACATGCCAAAGCTGCCGATGCAGGATTATTGCAGCCGTTAGAAGGGAAGTCACCAAAAGAGAAAGAACGAATTTTGAAAGCTTTACAAGACATGGGGATTCCTTTACCAGAGGGTCGCACGCCATCAGAGAAAGCTTTAATAGCCAAAATTAAAACAGAACCGGTTATGGAAAAACTAGCACCATCAGAAAAACTGCGTAAAGCAAAAGCTGCAGGACTCATAACTCCTTTGGAAGGAAAGACACCAGAACAAAAAGAAAAAATATTGAAAGCTCAAGCAATGAACGGTATTCCCCTCCCCGAGGGAAAAACACCTTCCGAAAAAAAGATTATCAACAAAGTCAGAGCTGACCTTGGCTTACCGCCAGAGCCTACAACACCAGAGATGAAGGCAAAATATGCAAAAGCTGCGGATGCTGGCTTACTACAGCCTCTTGAAGGAAAAACGCGACAGCAAAAAGAAGATATATTACAGGGCTTACACGACTTGGGTATACCCTTGCCTGAAGGACGCACAGCCTCAGAAAAATCTCTAATAGCTAAAGTAAAAGCAAGACCACGTGCGTTATCAGTTTCGGAGCGAAAGCGTCAAGCAAAAGCTGCTGGAATTCTAACACCTCTTTCGGGTAAGTCACCAGAGCAAAAAGAAAAAATATTAAAAGGATTAGCTATGAAGGGTCTTCCTCTCCCTGAAGGAAAAACTGCTTCAGTAAGAAAGCTTATTGATAAAGTTCGTGCTGAACTTGGTCTACCACCTGAACCTAAAAGTCAATCAATGCGAGATAAACATGCCAAAGCTGCCGATGCCGGCTTACTAGTGCCTCTTGAAGGAAAGTCACCTAAAGAAAAAGAACGGATTCTAAAAGGTTTACATAACATGGGTATACCTTTACCTGAGGGTCGAACGCCATCTGAAAAATCACTAATAGCCAAAATCAAAGCAGAACCCATCCTGGAAAAACTAGCGCCATCAGAAAAACTACGTAAAGCAAAAGCTGCAGGACTCATTACTCCTTTGGAAGGAAAGACACCAGAACAAAAAGAAAAAATATTAAAATCTCTAGCAATGAACGGTATTCCACTCCCTGAGGGAAAAACACCTTCCGAAAAAAAGATTATCAACAAAGTCAGAGCTGACCTTGGCTTACCGCCAGAGCCTACGACACCAGAGATGAAGGCAAAATATGCAAAAGCTGCAGATGCTGGTTTGCTACAGCCTCTTGAAGGAAAAACGCGACAGCAAAAAGAAAATATATTACAGGGTTTACACGACCTGGGTATACCCTTGCCTGAAGGACGCACAGCCTCAGAAAAATCACTAATAGCTAAAGTAAAAGCAAAACCACGTGCGTTGTCGGTATCAGAAAGAAAGCGACAAGCAAAAGCTGCTGGGCTCCTAACACCTCTTTCGGGTAAGTCACCCGCGGAAAAGGAAAAAATACTAAAAGGCTTGGCTATGAAGGGTATACCTCTCCCTGAAGGAAAAACAGCTTCAGAAAAAAAGCTTGTTGATAAAGTTCGTGCTGAACTTGGTCTACCACCTGAACCTAAGAACCAGGCAATGCGAGACAAATATGCCAAAGCTGCCGATGCCGGCTTACTTGTGCCACTAGAAGGAAAATCTCCCAAAGAAAAGGAACGCATATTGCAAGGTTTACATGACATGGGAATACCATTACCAGAAGGTCGAACCCCGTCAGAAAAAGCTCTTATATCTAAAGTTAGGGCTAAAACCGCGGCATCTATAACTACGGATAAGATTAGAAAAGCTAAAGCTGCTGGATTATTAACGCCTCTAGCAGGTAAAACTCCCGAACAGAGGGAAAAAATCTTAAAAGGTTTAGCTATAGCTGGTTTACCTCTACCAGAAGGTAAAACTCCATCAGAAAAAGCTTTAATACGTCAAGTCAAGAAAGATTTTGGTATACCTGATAGGACCCCTTCGGAAAAATTACGCAAAGCTAAAGCAGCCGGTCTTTTGACTCCTTTAGAAGGTAAAACACCAGCCCAACGAGAAAAAATCCTTCGAGGAAGAGCAGCAGCAGGCTTACCACTACCAGTAGGTAGAACGCCCTCAGAAAGAGCTTTAATACAAAAAATTAAAGACGATACCGGTCACGTCACACCGTCTCCGTCAGAGAGGCTACGAAGAGCCAAAGCTGCTGGTTTGATGACACCCTTGAAAGGAAAAACACCTTCAGTTAAAGAAAAAATTCTCAGAGACATGTTGGCTGCCGGTGTTCCTATTCCCGAAGGTGAAACGCCATCCGAAAAAGAACTGATTAAGAGAGTGACAGGCGAATCCCCCGTGACACCTTCAGAGAAACTGAAACGGGCTAAAGCTGCAGGGCTTTTAACCCCGTTACAAGGAAAAACACCTGAGCAAAAGAAGAAAATCCTTAAAGCATTAATAAAGGCGGGAGTTCCATTACCAGAACCAAAGACCGCATCTGAAAGAGATTTGATAGAAAAGGTTCGTGCAGAAGAAGGTTTGCCACCGGAGCCGAAAACACCATCCTTAAAAGAAAAATACAGGAAAGCTCAAGCTGCAGGAATTATAACACCTCTCGAAGGAAAATCTCCCGCACAAAAGGAAAAAATACTGAAAAGGCTGCACGAAGCTGGTATACCTCTCCCTGAAGGTAGAACACCATCGGAAAAAGAAATGGTAAAAAGAATTAAAGCAAGTCGTAAGACTCCATCGGAAAAACTGAAAGCGGCAAAAGCTGCAGGTTTGTTAACACCATTAGAAGGAAAAACCCCTGCACAAAAGGAAAAAATCTTAAAAGCTTTAGCCAAGGCCGGCGTTCCATTACCAGAAGGTAAGACAGCGTCTGAAAAGGATTTGATTAAAAAGGTCCGCAAAGAATTGGGTTTACCACCAGAGCCAAAAACCCCGTCAGTAAAAGAAAGAATGCGTAAAGCACATGCTGCAGGCATAATAACACCACTAGAGGGAAAAACTGCAGCACAAAAAGAGAAGATTTTAAAAGCCATGGCTGATGCCGGTATACCATTACCTGAAGGAAGAACTGCATCTGAGAAAGCACTTATAGATAAAGTTAAAGCTGAAACCAAACCTACAAGACCACCATCTTCAAAATTACGAAAAGCTAAAGCTGCTGGTTTGTTAACGCCCCTGGAAGGAAAAACCGCTGCACAAAAAGAAAAAATTATGCGAGGTTTAGCTGAACTTGGTATTCCACTTCCTGAGACCAAAACTGCGTCAGAAAAGAAGTTGGCAGACAAAATCCGCGCAGAACTCGGTTTACCACCAGAACCTAAAACTCCATCCATGAAAGAGAGACATGAGAAAGCAGCTGCCGCTGGTGTGCTCGTACCTTTAGAAGGGTTATCACCAGCGGAGAAAGAAAGAGTTCTTAAAGCTCAGGCAGACTTAGGCCTACCTCTTCCTGAGGGTAGGACTCCGTCCGAAAAAGCATTAATTGCTAAAGTCAAAGCCCAATCTAAACGACCTGGAAAACTACCATCTGAAAAATTACGTAAAGCCAAAGCAGCTGGTTTGTTGACGCCCCTGAAAGGGAAGACTGCTGCAATGAAAGAAAAGATTATGCGAGGTTTAGCTGATCTTGGCTTACCCCTTCCCGAAGCAAAAACTGCATCAGAACAACAGTTGGCTGACAAAATCCGCGCCGAACTTGGACTTCCACCTGAACCAAAATCACCATCGATGAAAGAGAGACATGAAAAAGCGGCTGCAGCAGGAGTTCTTGTACCATTAGAGGGTTTATCACCAGCAGAAAAAGAAAGAGTACTTAAAGCTCAGGCGGATTTAGGCTTACCGCTACCGGAAGGACGAACTCCATCAGAGAAAGCATTGATTGCAAAAGTGAAAGGCGAATCGAAAAGACCTGGCAAACCCCCATCAGATAAGATGCAAAAAGCAAGAGCTGCAGGTTTGTTGACACCTTTAGCAGGCAAAAGTCCAGCACAGAAAGAAAAAATATTGCGAGAATTAGCAAAACTTGGTATACCACTTCCCGAAGCCAAAACTGCGTCTGAGAAGAAGTTAACAGAAAAAATCCGCGCAGAACTTGGTTTGCCACCAGAACCTAAAACTCCATCCATGAAAGAGAGACATGAAAAAGCTGCCGCTGCTGGTGTTCTCGTTCCTTTAGAAGGTTTGTCGCCTGCTGAGAAAGAAAAGGTTTTAAGGGCTCAGGCAGATCATGGTCTGCCTTTACCAGAAGGTCGGACACCATCAGAAAAAGCTTTAATCGCAAAAATTAAAGCAGAGCAAGAACCATTAAAGATACCATCAGAAAAATTAAGAAAGGCAAAAGAGGCTGGATTAATTACGCCATTGGAAGGAAAATCAGCAGCTGAAAAAGAAAAAATCATTAGAGGTCTAGCCGAAGCCGGACTTCCTATACCCGAGGGTAAAACCGCATCTGAGAAATCGTTGATCCATAGAATTAAAACAGAGCTTGGAATTCCTCCGCTGGCAAAAACTGCTTCAGAGAAAGCAGTTGTTCGTAAAGCAAAGGCAGAAGGGCTATTTACACCACTTTCCGGAAAGACGCAAGCTGAAAAAGAAAAAATACTCAAAGGGCTCGCTGATGCAGGCTTGCCGATGCCAGTTGGAACAACGCCCTCAGAAAAAGCATTAATAAAAAGAATAAGAACTGAAGCTGGGTTACCACCTTTACCTACACCTTCGGAAAAATTAGGAAAAATAAAAACGAAATCTAAAAAAGTTGGGGTCAAAGAAGCGAAGAAACTAGCAAAAGGAATTGCAGGAGAAGAGTTGGAAGAAATAAAGAAAACAACAACATGTGATCGTGCTTGCGGATGTGACAAAAAGAAAATTAGGTTCAAACACAGCTACGTCAAAATTAGAGTGACATCGCCAGACATATCATCATTCTGTGATTGCCCCGACGAGTGTATTCCAGGAGTTAAAGGTGGGGCCTTCATTGACAACGAGGGAATTAAAGTAACTGTTGGTAGAGCTATTGGCACACCTTCATACTCTGGAGAGCACTCAAGTATTGCCCCACGTAATATTAAAAAAGTTACTTCTGATGACTGGACTGAAAAACGTAAACATATTAACTTAAAAGATAAAAAAATTAAGACTTTATACGACAAAACCAATAAGTACGATAAGTTACCAAAAATGCATTATGAAGATTTAGGATATGAACAAAATGTTAGCGATGATGCAGCTACTTATACCTTAAACACCACAAGTTCTGACAGGAGCCGTACCAGTGTATTGACACTGCAATATACTGTACCATGTAATGTTACTGAAAGCGAAAAAAGTTACTTATATTGCGAGGGATGGGCCGGTGAACCTAACAAAGTATTTGAAACCCTTAGACGTTTCAAGTCATCGGGTATTCTTTACCCAGAGGCTGTTTCAAATGACTATAACATAATGGACAGTTCTTCTCGCAGCAGTTTTGAGTCAGTTATGCTTATTAAAAGTGAAACATCTTTAAGCTTGACAACAAACTCAAGTGAAAGCTTGGATACAATTAGTGTGATGTCCTTTCCAGAGAGTAGTGTCACATCTAATTCCTCGCATTATTTCGGTTACCAGCTATCCGACGACCTTTTTAGCCATAGCTCCATCGAAGAGGAACGCTCGATAAATAGAATTGACTATGACACAAATGGAACTGTAAAAAGGTAAGAATAATTTGAAACATGCAATTTCGTTAAAGAAAAATTCTTTTACTTTTATTATTTGAATAGAATCTTATGACCGGAAAGCTGTGTTAAATCTCACGTTACTTTGTCTTCGTCAACGTATATTTCCATCTGCAGAAAGATTTTACGAAAAGTTAAGTCAAATTATTAAGTTTAAATAAATATGTATAAGTATCAGATTAAATACGTTTCAGAATAACACCGCTTTAATGAAAGTCTTACATGTAATTGGTATTAATTTCATAGTTGTTTTACCCCCAGCAACCACCTACTACACGAAGCGACTCCATTTACATCACGCGTAAATAAATTCACAAGAAAAGCAATAGAAGCAAGAAACCCACACGAGTACTTAGTCTTCAGAATGTCACAAACACAATTCAACAACGTCCATAAGAATCAATGTAAGAACAAGCATCGCAGTAAAACCGCGGAGCCCATTGTTGTAATAAATCATTTGAATAAGAACCGTGATGTAAAGGCGATGGTTGATGAACTTCTGGCTAAGAATGATTTCTCTGATGCCTCTTCAATATTCGTGGTAGTACCATCTGATGACAATGATACAGGAGCCTCATCCGATGGCCGCAACTCTACTATATGTATTCAAATGAGCGAAAATCACACAAAGTGGAAGAATTCGATTTCAATGAACCAAGGTAAATAATTACATGAAATTGACTTAACATTAAAAAGTATCTAGTTAATTAAACTAACTTCAAAAGCGCTTATAAATGATATACAGTAAGTATTAAATCTAGTTTTACCTTTATTCAGATAAGACACGACCGAGAATGTCATCAGTATCGCATGGTGTAAAGATATCTGCAAAAGGGAAAAAGTTTTTATTGCAAGAGCTACCGACAGCTGTGTTATCGTTCCATAACAAACAAACTATGGCCGACTCCAAAAACCAATCAGACGAAATAAATGATAATACAGAAAAAGATAATATGAAAGATAATGTTAAAGAAAAGACGAAAGATGGAACTACAGATACTAAAGAAAATGTAAGAGACAATTCAAAAGAGAGCGGCAGAGATAAAGATGACAAATTGTGTCAAGCTACGATACCAAATCAAACGGTGCAAGTCGTGGAACATAGATGCCAAGTGGTTAGCACGGACACGACAGCAGACAGACCTTGCTGTTGCTCGCCAGAAGCTCATCACACTTATTCCGCAAACGACAGATATCTGACGGCTAATGTTCTGTCAACTCATATCAACCCACTGCTTGTAAAGCAAGGTGACTATCTCGTCTTACATAAAATGTGTTGCTTTACATCTTAGTGAATAGATAGGCTACAGAGTGCGCATATCAGGGTATGAACTTTGAGCGCTTGTATGAAATAGTTTTGTGTCAATAGTACTTAATATCAAAACAGAGCGCGCCGTTTTAAAACTATCTCAAAAAGTATATTGCCCTAATACTATAGAAACCATCGATATTTTCGCATAAACGTAAATGAGAGTACTACATAAAGCACAAAAAATTTGCTTACGCTCGTCGCACTCGCATCGGCTCGACACTTGCTATATTGTCAGTTTGTTTATTGTATAGTTTTAACTTTTTTAAACACTTTGATCTAGTTAGTTCCTTGTCCGCGCCATATTATTCAATTTTTTAATTTTGTACAGGTCTTATTCATCAATGACGTAGAACCTACCGTAAAAATAGCAACACTTAAAACTAAAAACCTAAACTCTATTCAAATATTACTTGTCAGAGATGCCAAGAATAGATTGGAAGGTACTATCAGTATATGAATCAAAATAGGCGGTAATCCCCTGCGTCATCATAATAGACACTAAAATTAGTTTTTTCCATAACACACTTAGAAATGTCTAAGTCTTGAAGATTCCTGTCTTTTTAAGAACCTACAGTAAAGCCATGTTGTAGACATTATGTTTTAGAATGATATATTATGTATGTTTGAACTGATGAATGATCCACTGTAGTGCCTTAGATACTTAACTAACCCGATGCAGATTAACAGTTTAAAATTCTGTTCCGATTCGTATGAAATGGTAAAACTTGACGGGCCTGTTGGTCTAGTGGTGAGTGACCCTGACTGCTATACCGGAGGTCGTGGGTTCGATTCCCACCCAGGACAAATGTTTGTGTGATGAGCTCGATCATTTGTTCTGGTTGTCTGGGTGTTATTTATCTATAATATGTATGTATTTAGAAATATATAAGTATGTTTATCAGTTGTCTGGTTACCATAACACAAGCTCTGCTTAGCTTGGGATCAGATAACCGTGTGTGAGTTGTCCCGGAATATTATTATATTATTATACTAGCTGTGTCCCGCGGTTTCACCCGCGTGAATACCTAGGTCCCGTTCCCGGTGCCTTTGTATATAATAACAGACAAATAATTAGCAATAAATTAAAATTGCGACTATAATTTGAGATTTAAACTATCCTATCTCTCAAGTTGGATCGAACTGCACATGGTGTGCGAATTTTATTATAATCGGTTAAGTGGTTTAGGAGTCCATTGAGGACAAACATTGTGACACGAGATTTATATATATTAAGATTATCAAAATAAGTCAAACCTCAGAAACACAAATTAAGAGTTATGTATGTCTATGTATCATGGTGTTTGCCCAGCAGTCGGGCAGCCGGGATTAGAAAAAATATAATAATCCAGCCTATAAACGTCCCACTGCTGGGCACAGGCCTCTTCCCATATAGAGAAGGCACGAGCATTGATCACCACGCTTGCTCTCTGCGGATTGGCGATTTCAGATCCTAAATTTTGGAATCCAATTTCCTCACGATGTTTTCCTTCACCGTTTGTCAGAAGTTTCTTAGAATAATTAAGAAAGTACATATAACTTTGAAAAAGCCACATTGGTACTTGCCTGGGTTCGAACCTGCAATTGTGCATACAAATCCGTTCATTGAACCGCTAGGCCACCACGACATCAGAAAAATATATATTATATGAATTATTATACACGGGTTACAGTTTTCAAAATTAGATGTTTCGTTTTAGAAACTAAACTAACAGGTTTTCAGGTATGAATTACGATTCATTTCGTTTGTCAGCAATCGATTTGGATCAAACCGCATCGTTTCTGTCAATGGACTTGGCGGCGTGCCCGGAGGCTCAGTACCACGTACCGCAATACACGACCCGAGGGCATCCGTTCGAGAAAACTTATCAAGAACCAAAGAATCCGGCAGTACCCCAATCAATGGACTTGGTACTGCTGCAAAAATGTCAATGTAGTCCGGAAAAGCTGAAGGAACTGTTAGAACAAGCTGTTAAAGCAGGAAGAAACTCGAACCTCAAATCAGTTGGTGTTGGAGAGGTAAACAGGCACCCGATTACAAATCCTCCGAAAGGTAATAATTTATTTTAGGAGAAAGTAGTAGCTGTTAATTTTTTTTAAGAAATAGGACAGTAATTTATGGAAGCCATTTCATTCGTTTTGTAGTTAGGTGCTGTTACTATAATCCAAGCCTAGTAACGTTTCTACTACCGTTAACGCTGATCAAATCGCTGTGATCGCTGAAATCAGCTCAATTGATGTGGAAGTGTCAATTCTAAGATTGTGGTTTCCATACATTTAATGTACCTAATCATCGTTAACCCTTGTTCAAAGGAAGGATGTAGAGCTAAACTGGACGTATGCCATTCATGTACCGACTGTTAATTGATAAAAATAATAATAAACTATGACTTCCGTGATAGGATACTTACAAAATTTATGGCTATACGAAAGTTATGCGATATCCACAACGAAAATATTTTTTTTTGTACTAAGCCAAAAGCGATGTTTCATGTATAGGTTCACCATCAGTCTTATGTTTATGTAAACAAAATGTCTTTGTGTTCCTGTGTAATGTATGGGTCAATTTGAATTAATTTCTAGGGCAACTTCTCTAGACACATCTTATAATAATATGTGCCATTGTTTATAAAACGGAAATATATTAAATTTTTAATATGTTGCAGAAAAAAGCGGCACCTGTGCAGCTTGTCTTCAATCCCCACCTTTATTAGTTGATGAGGAAGAAAGGTGTCCGTGCACTGGCCAAGACAAACCAATCGTCGAATGCCCATGCTCTGGTCGGAACAAAACAATCGTCAAATGCCCATGCACAGTGAACGATCCACCTGATTCTGAAGCCGAGCCTGATCTCAAATCAGGTGAAATGGACCCAATTAGTTCACCTTGCCCAACGGGCCCATGTGGTGAAGCAGCGGGTATTTTACCCAGCTCAACAACCCCAGATAATAAAGAGGAGACAATAAAGAAAGAACCAGAGAAAAAGGAGTCAAAAGTGAAATTAGAACACAAAACTAATAAGGCAAAACCATGTACTCCGTGTTTGCCAAAGGAGGAAACAGGTCAACAGGACCCAAAACCACAGGAAAACCAACCCTGTCCAGATACATGTTTAAATAATCCAAGGCATTTAATGCAGCGCTTAGGTTTACGAAATTACGGAGGTCGAAAAAGTCATAAAGAGCAAGCAGGGCAGCCTCCTCCCACATGGCAGCCACATCATGCCGGCCACGGTCACACCGCGAAAGCTGGTCATGCTGGTCACCAGGGCGCAATAGCGCAAATCGAAGCAGGGGAAGCTTATAAACAAGTGCACAATAAACAGGCACGTTTTAATACCAACACAGTTGGTACAACAACTGAGTCCAAATACATTTGCGAATGTCCTGCGATTTCGGGAAAGAAAAAGAAAAAGATCAAATGCGAGTGCCCCGTCCGTGAACCGGAACCAGAACCACTAACACAATCAATAGCGATGAATAATGATTTCAACTGGTTAGATGACGCAGACATCAATAAACTTAAGTCAACTTTAACAGAAACAACGTCAGGATTCAAGATGAATAAGAAAAAACGGCCGCCAGCCGAACCAGAGAAAGAATTTAGTATAGAAGATGCGATTAGATATTATGCAAGTTTAAAACCCGATTTATTCCGAGATATTGTTGAGGAACAGCAGAAACTACGACAAGCACAAGGGCTGGATTTGAATTCACGTGACGAACAAAAAGAACAAAAGGAACAGAAGACGAAACGTAAGAAATCTGAAGTAGACTGCAGTTGCGTTCCTCCTGTGATACCAGAACGCAAGTCAGCTCCGTCTCTACCCTCGGACTCTGAACAAGCAGCGCAGTCGGATGTTAATCAGGAAGACGAAGGTCCCTTCCGAGGACTAAAATTCAAAATGGGTGGCAAAGGTTCTGGCTCTCCAGGACTCACCGGTATTTGTTGTTTCGATGTACTCCAAGAATCTTTCACGACATGGTAACTTTTAACACTAATGCATTCACCTTTTTTTATCATTTTCATAAACTTTCGGTACCAATGTAATTTCGTCTTTGTCTTTTTATGGAAATCAAGTTGTTATGGTATATTATTTGCTAATTTTATTTGTAATTAAAATTTTATTGTTAAATTATTAAAATTAATCTAATAACAATTATTCGTTTCAATAAATGATACCCATGAGGTAAATAGCATCCACAATAAGTATGAAAAAGTAGAAGAGTTAGTAAATTCTTCAGATTCGTGAGTGATATTTACAGCCGTTGCTAAGATGATACTCAATACTCAATATCTTTATTGCGTTCCAAAATGTACATATGTAAGTTTACATTAGCTGGTGGGTTGTAATATAGACACAATTTTGGACCCTGTAGGGCACAGCATAGCATAATTATTATGAAAGAGAGGAGGAAGAGCACTGAGTGTTTACTTCTAATACTAAAAATATATACTCAAATACTCAAAACCTATATTGGCATTCCATATGTACCCGATAGGGGCGCAGCTTAAAGAATTTCCTTAGCTATATTTATATATGTTTTGTTTCATTTCTTGAACGATTTGTCTTCCATGTATTTAGTATTGAGGAATTGTTTTAATTTTTTAATAAATATTGTAGTTTTAGGTTCATCTTTTATGTTTTTTGGAAGATTGTTATAAACTTTGATGGAGCTTACTAAAGGACCGGATGAATGTAATTTGAGTTATATTTATTTTTAATTTCTTCGCGGGTGATAAACTAAGTTTGAAAGTATTATTTTACCTTTGAAGCTTCGTGGTCCAAGTTATCCTACTTAACCTCCGACGACCACCGTGGTCGAGTGGCGTACGAACCGATTTCAAGGTGTCGCTAGCTCTGAGGTCTCGGGTTCGATCCCCGGACGGGTCAATGTAGAAACAAACTTTTCTACATTGCCTCGGGTCTGGGTGTTTGTGGTCCCTTCGTTGTTTCTGAATTCCATAACACAAGTGCTTTAGCTACTTACTTTGGGTTCAGAGCAATGTATGTGATGTTGTCCGCATTTATTATTATTATTATATTACTTTGCTCTGTGGTCCAAGTCGTGAAATAGGGACTACATATCGAGAGAAAAGTTACAAGTATTGCGATAATAGCTTGTGATCTCTATAAATTACATAGCTGTCACTTTAATTAAACATGTTCCTCAGAACAATGCATGTACAAGGCATTGTCACGTTATTAGTAGTTTATGTGCTTTTAGTATACTTAGTACAGCAAGTGTGTTCCAAGCTTAATACTAGAGAATAAAGCCACTTTTAAATTTTTAAAATGTCCTTAAACATCTGTGTTAAGCATCTGACATTTCAGATGTCATAAACAAAAAAATTAAGTAAAAAAATCTACAAGTAAATATTTAGA
This sequence comes from Autographa pulchrina, assembly GCA_905475315.1. Lineage (NCBI taxonomy): Eukaryota > Metazoa > Arthropoda > Insecta > Lepidoptera > Noctuidae > Autographa > Autographa pulchrina. The sequence continues at coordinate 4,274,250 of FR997762.1, read as the reverse complement.
TTGAATTGAAAAATATTATAAAATCGTAAAAAATATGCAATCAAGCATTGAGTAAATTATTTATACTTAAAGATATTCTTAATGTTAATGTGAAATTCTTCGTTAATTAATGTTCAGGGTTGTTAAGAGGTATGGTTTTACGATACTAAATTAGTTCCCTACCAGAAAGTCTCCAAAAATATTTAGAAACTTGTTAACTTAGCTTTATTTTCTTCGCTACCACTATGTTTATATTTTGGAACAATATCAGCTTACTCATCAATACCACCTCACTTATCGCGTAGACCAAATATTTGAATCATTGCAACATAATAATTATTCTATGACAATCTATACAAATATTTTGGAACTATGAGTTAATTCACTTCGTAGCGCTGTCGCTCAAATATATGAAGGTTGTATAAAAGTAAGATATCAGCTTGAAATATAGCCATTCATTATAAATAGTCATTCAAATCCATCGATATTCGATGGATTCGATTCGATTATATCGATTCGATCGACTGCTTTTAAAGGAATTTTATAACCACTACATGCTCTATTAAAAAGCATCTTATTAAAATGTTTATTTATTTACAGTTAAACATACAAAGAAACAAGAAAATATATGTTAACAGAATAATAGTAATGATAAACCGGTGACAATTATACCTGGAAATGCCATAGCATTGGATTTGTTATGGCATTTTGAAGTAATTAGAAAAAACTCTAAGAATTCTAAGTAAAATAAAAATTTAAGTCGTGTTGGTGTGTAAATTAAGATTTGTGTACAGAAAACAAAATGATTGATTTTATCAACTGTAAAAACCATACAAACCTCCAGTATGAGTCTTATTTCAATCAAGAAAACAGTCCTTGTAACGGTATAGAAAATGTGAGCATAATTGTTCATAAGAAAAAACTAAAAAAACGGAAAAAATGTAAAGTAATCAAATATACCAAGATGCCTGCTAACATGCATTTATCGTCTAGTTCAAGCACATTTCTTTGCCAAAAACAAGTCCAAAGACGTTACAGCATGCCTGAGTTAAATGCTTGCACGAAGTTCGTTCCATCGCGTAGCTTGAGCTCTCATCAATCTATACAACAAAGACCACAACCATTTAAATCAAGATTTATAGTAAACATTGTTTCCGAGCATCACTTTGACAAGTGCTTGAACCCGTTTACTTACGCTAGTCAAACTAAATGGAAAGTTTACAGATGTCAGTTAGGTACTCCAGAAGAGAGCTGTTGTTGTTCTTGTAACTCTGACGCTATGTTTGAAGTGATGAAAAGCTTGTATGATTGTTACAAGAAGAAGAATTGTGACCATTGCGACTGTATACTGTGCGGTCACTTACAAAGAGAAGAAAGGCGACAAGCGGAAATGAGAAAATCAGTAGAAGCCGACACAGTCAGTGCAAAGGAAAGAAAAGAAAAGATAAAGAAAGTTGAAAAACTTTTAGAGGGAAAGACAGCAGCTCAAAAGGATAAGATTTTGAGAGACATGGCTAAAACAAGGCAACCATTGCCTGAAGGAAAGACGGCGTCGGAAAAAGCATTAGTTAAGAAAATAAGGGAAGAACTTGGTTTACCTCCGGAACCAAAATCTGCTGATGAAAGATCTAGAATGCGAAAAGCAGAAGCAGCTGGTATCATAACACCTTTAGAAGGAAAAACTCCTGCACAAAAAGAAAAAATACTAAAGGCTCAAGCTGCTTTAGGGATTCCACTCCCAGAAGGAAGAACACCTTCCGAAAGAGCACTTATTCAAAGGATTAAAACCGGCGCAGGCATACCTATAGGAATACCATCTGAAAAAATGCGAAAAGCAAGGGCAGCTGGGCTAATTACGCCACTAGAAGGAAAAACTCCGGAACAAAAAGAAAAAATATTGAGGGGACTAGCAACTCATGGTATTCCATTACCAGAAGGCAAGACACCATCTGAAAAAAAGTTGATTGATAAAGTTCGTGCTGATCTCGGCTTACCACCTGAACCTAAAACTAATGCTATGAGAGATAGATATGCACATGCTGCGAATGCTGGGTTATTACAGCCATTAGAAGGTAAAACGCCTCAAGAAAAGGAAAAGATTTTACAAGGGTTAGCTGATCTGGGTATACCTTTGCCAGAAGGTAGAACACCATCAGAAAAGGCATTAGTAGCAAAAATAAGAGCAACCGCCGGACCTCCATTGGATATAGTGGCACCATCTGAAAAATTTCGGAGGGCTAAGGCAGCGGGGTTACTCACACCCCTCGCTGGTAAAACACCCGAACAAAAAGAAAAAATACTGCGAGGGCTCGCAATGCAAGGTATTCCTCTTCCGGAAGGTCAATCACCTTCGGAAAGAAAGCTTATTGATAAGGTTAGGCAGGACATGGGACTTCCTCCAGAACCTAAGTCAAAAGCAATTAGAGATAAATATGCTCAAGCCGCAAATATTGGATTATTGCAACCGTTAGAAGGCAAAACGCCAGCTCAAAAGGAAAAGATTTTACAGGGTTTACATAATATGGGTCTTCCTTTACCAGAGGGTCGAACACCTTCGGAAAAGGCTTTAGTTGCAAAGATAAAAGCTGGCCCACGAGCGTTGTCAGTTTTGGCACCATCCGAAAAAATGAAACGAGCAAAAGCAGAAGGTTTACTGACTCCTCTTAAAGGCAAAACGCCAGAACAAAAAGAGAAAATATTAAAAGGCCTTGCAAAAATTGGTCTGCCGCTTCCTGAAGGCCAAACCCCGTCCGAAAAAAAGCTTGTTGACAAAGTTCGCGCAGAGTTAGGGCTACCTCCTGAACCTCAAACCCCAGAAATGAGAGCAAAATATGCTAAAGCAGCCGATGCTGGCTTCTTACAACCACTTGAAGGAAAATCACCTAGAGATAAAGAACGAATTTTGCAAGGCCTACATGATATGGGTATACCGCTACCTGAAGGTCGAACTCCTTCTGAGAAAGCTTTAGTAGCTAAAGTAAGAGCAACGCCCGGGGCACCGCTAGAAATTGTACCACACGCAGAAAAAATGCGGAGAGCAAAAGCAGCTGGATTAATAACACCTTTAGAAGGAAAAACACCCGAACAAAAACAGAAAATACTTAAAGGTCTTGCAATGCATGGTCTGCCGCTTCCAGAAGGCAAGACACCGTCAGAAAAGAAACTAGTGAATAAGATTCGTGCCGAATTAGGTTTACCTCCTGAGCCCACGACTCCAGAGATGAGAGATAAATATGCTAAAGCCGCTGACGCTGGTTTTCTACAGCCATTAGAAGGCAAAACTCCCGCACAAAAGGAAAAAATACTACAAGGTTTACATGACGCGGGTATTCCACTACCTGAAGGGCGAACAGCATCGGAGAAATCTTTAATAGCTAAAGTAAAAGCAAGACCACGTGTCATACCACCATCGGAAAAATTGCGAAAAGCAAAAGCAGAGGGGTTTCTCACACCTCTGAAAGGCAAGACACCGGAACAGAAAGAAAAGATTTTAAAAGGACTGGCAAAGAATGGCATTCCTTTTCCCGAAGGACAAACTCCATCTGAAAAGAAAATAATGGACAAAGTTCGAAAAGATCTTGGTCTTCCACCCGAACCTAAAAATCAGGCAATGAGAGATAAATACGCAAAAGCAGCCGAAGCTGGATTATTGCAACCCTTGGAAGGGAAAACTCCGAAGGAAAAGGAACGCATCTTGCAGGGTTTAGCTGATATGGGCATACCATTACCAGAAGGGCGTACGCCATCCGAAAAATCTTTAATAGCTAAAATAAAACCTAAAGCTCGTGCACCTTCAGAAATTTTACCGCAAGCAGAACGAGTGCGCCGAGCTAAAGCGGCGGGATTTTTGACACCTTTACAAGGTAAAACGCCAGAACAGAAACAAAACATTATGAAAGGACTTGCAATGCATGGTCTCCCTCTTCCGGAAGGCAAGACACCGTCGGAGAAGAAACTAGTGAATAAGATTCGTGCCGAATTAGGTTTACCTCCTGAACCGGCGACTCCAGAAATGAGAGATAAGCATGCAAAAGCTGCTGAGGCTGGTCTTTTGCAGCCGTTAGAAGGCAAGACTCCAGAACAAAAAGAAAAAATATTAAAAGGTTTACATGACTTGGGTATTCCGCTACCTGAAGGTCGAACACCTTCTGAGAAAGCTTTAGTAGCTAAAGTAAGAGCAACCCCCGGGGCACCGCTAGAAATTGTACCACACGCAGAGAAAATGCGGAGAGCAAAAGCAGCTGGATTAATAACACCTTTAGAAGGAAAAACACCCGAACAAAAACAGAAAATACTTAAAGGTCTTGCAATGCATGGTCTGCCCCTTCCAGAAGGCAAGACACCGTCAGAAAAGAAACTAGTGAATAAGATTCGTGCCGAATTAGGTTTACCTCCTGAGCCCACGACTCCAGAGATGAGAGATAAATATGCTAAAGCCGCTGACGCTGGTTTTCTACAGCCATTAGAAGGCAAAACTCCCGCACAAAAGGAAAAAATACTACAAGGTTTACATGACGCGGGTATTCCACTACCTGAAGGGCGAACAGCATCAGAAAAATCATTAATAGCTAAAGTAAAAGCAAGGCCACGTGTCATACCACCATCGGAAAAATTGCGAAAAGCAAAGGCAGAGGGGCTTCTCACACCTCTGAAAGGCAAGTCACCGGATCAAAAAGAAAAGATTTTAAAAGGACTTGCAAAGAATGGCATTCCTTTTCCCGAAGGACAAACTCCATCTGAAAAGAAAATAATGGACAAAGTTCGAAAAGATCTTGGTCTTCCACCTGAACCTAAAAATCAGGCAATGAGAGATAAGTACGCAAAAGCAGCCGAAGCTGGATTATTGCAACCTTTAGAAGGCAAAACACCAAAAGAGAAAGAGAGAATTTTAAGAGGATTAGCAGACATGGGTATCCCACTTCCTGAAGGTCGAACCCCGTCTGAAAAATCTTTAATACAGAAAGTAAAAGGTGCTGCTGGCTTTTTGACACCACTAGAGGGAAAAACACCAGAACAAAAAGAAAAAATATTAAGAGGATTAGCTAAGAACAGACTTCCATTACCAGAGGGCAAAACACCTTCAGAGAAAAAATTAATTAACAAAGTAAGAGCAGAACTAGGCTTGCCTCCAGAACCGAAAACCCCTTCATTAAAGGAAAAATACGCTAAAGCACACGCAGCCGGACTTATAACACCTTTAGAAGGCAAATCGCCAACACAGAAAGAAAAAATTCTTCGAGCTCAAGCTGCTATGGGTTTACCATTACCCGAGGGCCGGACACCATCTGAAAAAGCTTTGATCGCTAAAATCAAAACTGAACCGCCGCCTTCCATTACTACAGATAAGATACGAAAAGCCAAAGCAGCTGGATTATTAACACCTCTCGCAGGTAAAACTCCAGAACAAAGAGAAAAAATTCTAAGAGGATTAGCCAAAGCTGGACTGCCTCTGCCTGAGGGCAAATCGCCATCAGAAAGAGCGCTAATACAACAAGTGAAAAAAGAATTAGGATTACCTGATAGAACGCCATCAGAAAAATTACGACGGGCAAAAGCAGCTGGTCTTTTGACTCCTTTGGAAGGTAAGACACCAGCTCAAAAAGAAAAAATATTAAGGGGCAGAGCAGCAGCTGGCATTCCGCTACCAGAAGGTAGGTCACCATCAGAAAGAGCTTTAATACAAAAAATTAAAGATGATACTGGTTTCATAACGCCATCACCGTCAGAAAGGCTGCGGAGAGCAAAAGCTGCTGGTTTGCTTACCCCATTAAAAGGAAAAACGCCATCAGTTAAGGAAAAAATTATAAGAGATATGCTAGCTGCAGGAGTTCCGATACCAGAAGGTGAAACACCTTCTGAAAAAGATCTTATACAAAAAATTATTGCTGGACCACCTCCACCTAAGAAATCTCGTTCTGAAAGAATGCGACAAGCAAAAGCGGCTGGACTTTTGACGCCATTGCAAGGCAAAACACCTGAACAAAAGCAAAAAATTATCAAAGGATTAATAAAAGCTGGCCTTCCATTGCCGGAACCAAAGACACCGTCTGAAAAAGATTTAATAGACAAAATGAGAGAAGAAGCCGGATTACCTCCCGAGCCTAAGACACCTTCATTAAAAGAAAGATACAAAAAGGCACTAGAAGCTGGAATTATAACGCCACTTGAAGGGAAACCAGCTTCAGAAAAAGAAAGGATACTTAAGAGGCTTCAAGAAGCTGGCATAGCTCTTCCTGAAGGTAGGACACCTTCAGAAAAATCAATGATAAAAAGGGTAAAAGCTGGTCTTGCTCAACCTAGGAGTCCATCAGAGAAATTAAGAGCAGCAAAAGCTGCTGGTCTTTTAACACCATTATCAGGAAAGACTCCCGCACAGAAGGAGAAGATTCTTAGAGGGTTAGCAAAAAGTGGTGTGCCCTTACCAGAAGGAAAGACGCCATCTGAAAAAGACCTAATAGATAAAATTCGAACTGAAGTGGGATTACCGCCAGAGCCAAAAACTCAATCACTGCGAGAAAAGATGAAAAGAGCTCAAGCGGCAGGAATAATAACACCTCTGGAAGGCAAAACACCTGCTCAAAAGCAAAAAATACTTAAGGCTCTAGCCGATGCTGGGATACCCTTACCAGAGGGTAGGACCGCATCGGAAAAATCTATGATCGCAAAAGTTAGGGCGGAAAGTAAGCCAAGAAGAATTCCTTCCGAGAAAATACGAAAAGCAAAGGCTGCTGGCTTGTTAACGCCTTTAGAAGGAAAAACGCCTGAACAGAAAGAAAAGATAATGAGAGGATTAGCGGAACACGGATTACCACTACCTGAAGCTAAAACACCATCTGAAAAAAAGTTAGCAGCAAAGATCCGCCAAGAACTAGGTCTACCACCCTCACCTAAAACTCCATCAATGAAAGAAAGACACGAAAGAGCTGCCGCGGCTGGTGTTCTTGTGCCTTTAGAGGGTTTAACACCTGCTGAGAAAGAAAGGGTTCTTCGAGCTCAAGCAGACCTGGGTTTACCCTTACCAGAAGGAAGAACCCCATCAGAGAAATCATTAATTGCTAGAGTGAAAGCAGAAACCAAGGCACCAATGAAATCGCCATCTGAAAAGTTGCGGAGAGCTAAAGCAGCTGGCTTACTGACTCCCCTAGAAGGAAAAACTCCTGAGCAAAAAGAAAAAATAATGAGAGGATTAGCTGAACACGGATTACCACTGCCTGAAGCTAACACAGCATCGGAGAAAAAGATAGCTGCAAAGCTCAGAAAGGAACTAGGCCTACCTCCTGAACCTAAAACCCCATCAATGAAAGAGAGACATGAAAGAGCTGCTGCGGCCGGTGTACTTGTGCCATTAGAAGGTTTACCTCATGCTGAGAAAGAGAGAATCCTCAGAAAACAAGCAGATTTCGGCCTACCCCTACCGGAAGGAAGAACGCCATCTGAAAAATCGTTAATAGCCAGAATAAAAGCAGAACAAGCTCCAACGAAGATTTCATCTGAAAGATTAGGAAAAGCCCGGGCGGCTGGACTCCTAACACCATTAGAAGGCAAAACTCCGGCGGAAAAAGAAAGGATTATTAGAGGCCTAGCAGAAGCTGGACTTCCATTACCTGAAGGTAAAACAGCATCCGAAAAATCGTTATTACACAAAATTAGAACAGAACTTGGTATCCCACCGCCCGCAAAAACGGCATCGGAGAAGTCCGTTGTACGCAAAGCCAAAGCAGCGGGCCTGTTTACACCCATTACCGGTAAAACACCAGCTGAGAAGGAAAGAATACTAAGAGGACTCGCTGAAGCAGGTTTGCCGTTACCTGTAGGTAAAACAGCGTCAGAAAAAGATTTAATAAAGAAAGTAAGGGCTGAAGCAGGATTGCCGGTTGACCCGACTGTTTCAGAAAAAATGGGTAAGATAAAAACTAAGTCGAAAAAAGTCGGCGTTGCAGCGGCAAGGTCCCTCGGGAAAGGAATCGCAGCAGAAGAATTCGAAGATATAATAAAAACAACAACTTGCGATCGTGGCTGCGGTTGTGATAAAAAGAAAATCAGATTTAAGCATAGCTACGTAAAAATTAGAGTAACATCTCCAGATATATCATCATTCTGTTCGTGCCCTGATGAATGTATTCCTGGTGTAAAAACCGGTGCTTTCATAGATAACGATGGAATAAAAGTCACTGTAGGAAGGGTCAGTGGTGTACCTTCATACCCAAGAATAACAAGTGACCAAGTATTGCTTAGCAGTGACTTCAGTAACACATATACAACCTGCTACCACAGCTCTACTATGTTGCCAATTTTGAAACTAAGAAATGAAGAATCACTGCTTTCTAGTGCTAATTTAAATTATACCGTAAACAGCAGTAGCTCTGATAGTAGCTTTAACAGCTTCAGAACCTATACCACAGGAAGTGACAATAACTATCTCCAAAGAAGTACACCGCCTTTTGAAGGTCGGTCTTTTCATTCGGTAAGAGTTGTCAAGTCTTCAAGATGTTTCCAATCTTCGGGCGACAGTTACACAAAATCTTCAATAAAAGTTAAATCTACTAACAGCAGCTTTGATTCAATTCTGGTAATTAAAAGTGAGACATCGTTAAGTTTGACTTCAACGACTAGTAACACCTCGGATACCATTAGTGTAATGTCTGGTATAGAAAGCAGCGTAACGTCGGCTTCATTCTCTACACAATACTACCATTCGTCTGCTGACCTCCTAAGTAGTAGTTCACTCGCATACGACGACGCCATTGTAAGGTAAATTTTATTTATCTATAAATAATAAAATTTTCGATCTAACAAAAAGTTAATAATTTTAATATCATCACTTTCACAGCGACATCGACGAAGTAATAGACAAGCCATCATATATCAGTGAATGCAAGTTGGACAGCATAGGAGCGACGAGCTTCAGGCAACAAGAATACATGACTTACATGATGACTGATATAGAACAAAATAACGTCAGTAATGAGACAAATAAACAAACGTACAAGAAAAATGATCCGGTTATGTTGATAAACCATTTGACAACAAGGATTAATATAGCCAAGGTGGTTGACAGAATATTGGCTAGGAAAGAATTCACTGGGGCTTCGTCCATATTCATTGTAGTGCCGACATCCGACTGTGAAGGAAACTCATCCGCGTGCGGTTCACGCATTTCTACCAACATAAGTGAGCAATCACTTGAATGTGCTGACAAGGAGGATAACGGTACTATTGAGCAAGGTAAATTTCCATTATTTTAAAAATATACCTCGTACTTTGAAAGTTAGTAGCATCTGAGGTATTAATTTTTATCTGGATTCGTGAAGCCGTTGGCTATAAATAATGCACAACGGTCTTTGAAAAGAGACTGCAAATTTTGATTTCATAGAGCTTTGTCATCCCCTAGCTGTGTCAATAAGTTTTGTTTGTCAGTCACCGTACAGGAAAAATTGGGTACAGTCGCATTTAGCTAAAAATATATTATATAGATTAACATAAAACATGATTCGTGCATAATTTATCGCCGGGTACTGTTGTACACTTTCCGCCACCATTAAAAGACGCTTTATATTATATTTTCATATTGTGTTAGATTACATTACAATCAGTCTTTTATATCTTATTTTGAAGTCAGGTACGTATTGTTATGTAAGGTATCTGTTAAGGTAAATGTGTACTAACTACACAGTAGTATTATTACTTAGCAATTAACGTAACGTTAATTTAAATTAAAGATCTGGAGCCAAAAGATTCCTCGGTACAAAAGTTCAAAAAATGTTGCAAAACGAAAAAGTTTTACATGCAAGAAATAAACGTATCATCTTTTCACGATAAAGAAACAATGTTTAATAACGAGCCTATAACCGTGTTCGCTCACAAAGTGAAGAAGAACAAGATCTGTCAGTATACTACACCAAAAGTCATGGAAGCTGAGACGCAGGCAAGAAGCCGTGTCGTAAGCACAGACACGACTACTGATCGGCCATGCTGCTGCTGCGCTCGCGCATCTGGCTCGACCATCACAATACAAAGTAGCTTCAACGATGAACAGTATCTGTCGAGCGAAATCGATCCTTTTTTTCTGCAGAAAGGTAAAATAAAATATTAAAATATGTATGAAAGGTTATCATAATATTTGTATTCTTAGAAACAAGGCCAATAAAAGACTGCCGGCTTAACTTTATGACGATTTGATAAAACCCTGTCCAATGACGTATCGCTCCATTTTAGTTCTCGTTAAGCCAAATTACTGGTCCTCCTTTGATTTTAAGTAAAATCTCATGTAGAACGAATAAATGCAGGTGCAATACTGTATAATATGGTAATTTAATGTTTCAGAACTGTCTTACGGCTGGTCTAGGTATCCAGAAGCCAGCAATTCGAAGGAATCTTCATGTCAATCTATTAAACTTTCGCCCAATTTAAGACAATACCAGTTGCCTGATGCCACGGTTACCCAATGCCACTTACCTGCTACTTTAACAAGATGTCATTTGCCTGTAACCCTACAACATAGCTGCTGCAGAAATCCCTATAAACATCATAAACGAGGTTCAAAACACAAACACAAAAGCAAAGAAGTCCACGAACAGGGGGTTCAGAAAAGTAATTCGTCAAATTGTAAATGCGAGGCCGAGAGGATACGAAAGGTTTTTGAGAAAGCAGTTCGTTCTGGAAAGAAAGTGGACGTCAAATCTTTAGTATGCAACGGTTCAGGAATACAAATTCAAACAAGTACGTTATATTTTAAAATTCAATACTTAAATCTAATATAACAAAAAACAATTACAACTATACTAAAATTAAAACTTACATGAATAAATAAAGCTAACACGCTTCAAAGTACGTTTATTTTCAGATACTTTTACTAAAAAATACTAATAATATTGATAGGAGTAAAAAATCTAAAAATTACACGATACTTTATTAAGCCGAGCCTCAAGCGTTTTCTTTTATTTTTACAAGACCTGCATAATCGCATATCTTACCTTTAGCTGCATTATTTAGCAGTGCTAATAATCCATATTATAACTATTCCAGGTAAGGAAAACTTAAACATTGGTAACGATGCACCGGTAAATCTCAAAGACTTATGCCCATGCGAGCTACATTATACTAATCTTGTGTCTAAAACTGAACCTGGACCTAATAAGGGAACTCGGTCCAAAGGCATCGTTACAGAAGCACAGCGCCCATCAGTTGGTAAGAAGAGTAAGAAAGCATCAGTTAAGTTAAGTCGAGAAACTAGCTCGCAACTCGAAAATCGTACCCCGTCTCGTACCATCGCCAAAAAAACAAGATTTAGTAGTTTTATTCGTAAACCTAGAACAAAGAAAAGTAAAGTCGTTATTGAGACGACAGGACCTACAACTATAAATCGTTCAGGATCTAAGTCAAAATTCGCTGGCGATACTCTTCAAGCTAGTACCTCAAAAGCTAACATCATTAATGTAGGAGAATCAAAAAAATTGAAAAGCCGTTTAAGTAAGAGCGTTGTTAAGTTAATGAGTAAGTTGAGTCCACGAAGTTTGACAAAGACTGCAATTCGTAGTACCTCAGCAAACGCAAAGACAAAAGACGTTACACCGAAACAAAGTCAAGGAAAAGGGAAAGAAATAGTTCCAAAGACTCCTATTACGGTAAATAGTCAAACATCCATCAAACAGACTAGAGAATTTGGAAAACCCAATAAGACTTCAAGTAGTAAAGTAGAACCATTTAATGAGAATCTAGATAAAATTACAAACAATGCTCCTGCTGGAAACCTCTCAGCTAAGGAGCCCGAAAGCGAAACTGAGCCTGAAAGTAATAAAACTGACCAAATTAAACAAGCAAGTGGTCGAAATCTTCAAGACAGCCAGCAAATGCCAAACTCAAATGAAGAACCTCACGCACAAAAAACCAGTTTATTTTATGCTGCCAGTAAAACTTCAGAAAAACGTACTGAAAAGCCAGAACATGAATTACATACACAAGTGGACGAAAAGACTCAGGAATTAAGCGGAGAACCACGTGCACAAGAAGGTATCAAAGACATCAAAAATTTAGAAAACCCTTCTGATGCGCCAGAAATTGTTACACTTCATCAGGCAAGCGAGGAATCACAAAGACTAAGCGTTAAACTTTCGGCACAGGAAACTGTAAAAAAACCTAGTTTAATTTTGACTAACAGTAAGACTTCTTTAAAAGAGAATCAGGAAAATATTGCAGTTCATCAGGCAGGCGAAGAGCCATCACAAATAGATGAAACACCTCCGGCGACAGAGGATGAACTACAGATACAAAATTTAAGTGAAAAACCATCCGTTCTAGCGACTTCTAAGAAAACTTTTGATAAGCAGGAAAATATGGCACTTCACCAGGCAAGCGAACAGTCAAAAAAAATTACCGAACGTCCATCTGCTGTGGCCATTCAAAACACTAACCTATTTTTCGCAGCCAGTAAGACTTCAGTTAAAGCCACTAACACTCAGGGTAATGTTCTAGCACGTCAGGCAGGTGAACAGCCACAGAAGTTAAGCGAAAAAGCTTTACCACAAAGTGCCTTAAAAACTACTGAGAAACAGAGCAAAACTTTAATTCGGCAAACACCATCGTTTAGGGAAAGGATAGCAACAGCATTTAAAAAGCCTCCAACTGTTGTCCCCGTGGAACAACCAAAAGAAACTTCAAAGAAAAAAGAAACTTCAAAAACTAAAGAAACTTCAAAAAAAAAAGAAACCAAGACATCACAAAGTACAGTCGAAGTACAATGCTGGTGTCCAGAACCGGGTATGAGGGAAAAGGAAACCATCACTTGCAAGTGTTATGACCCCAAAAAACCCAACACACTAACACAAGGAACGTCAGATATAAATCTTCCACCGGGAGTCCAACCAGGGCTTGGTCTGCCTATATGTATACCACCAGGCGGTATTATGCAGATTCCTGGAATGATACAAGAATTCCCGTACGATGTGACTGGACCGAGTTGCGGATGGGTAGACTCTGGAGAAATGATGAAGTTGAGATCCGAAATGACATTAACTACTTCAGGATTTAAAATACGACAAAAGAAAAAGTATGACGCGGGTAGAAGAAGGGAAGCTGAGGAAAAGGAAATTGAATTAGATTTCGAAGATGCCATTAGATATTATGCAAATTTGCATCCAGAAAAATTTCGGGACATAATGCGTAAGCCATACGCACATGAAGCACTGGCACCTAAAAAGGAGAAAAAGAAAAAAGGTTTATTTAGGAGGAAAAAGAAAGACAAAGAAAAAGATCAAGAATCAGAAAACGATAAAGCATCAGGAAAAGATAAAGTATCAGAGCAAGATAAAATATCGGATAAAGACAAGGAAAATAAACCGAAAGTGGAAGTAGCATTTAAGATAGGTGATACCGATACAGGTGGAACATCAGACAGTGGTAAAGAAGGGACTTCGTTTGAAGGTGTAACATGCTCGTGCCCTTATGGGCCTATACCTCCGCCAATTTCTTATCAAACCTCTGACACAGAGTCTTCGGTAATGGATCCACGTCAAGGTTTGAAGTTTCACGTCGGTGGAAAAGGTTCGGCGTCTCCTGGCCTAGGAGGTATTATGTGCTTTGGTATAGTCCAAGAGTCTTTTACGTCGTGGTGAATTCCACTATCGTAAATTACTTACCAATATATGATAAGTTTGGTAATGTACGAACGTCAGTTTTGTGATTTTTTTTATAACAATGTTTTAGTATATTTTGGTATATTGAATTGTAATAAATATATTTTTATAATAATATGATGATTTTTTGGATTTCAACCTGTAAACTTTCCAAGAAACATTTTTATGACCTTTCCAATGATATGCAGTATTGAAATTATTTGAAACCAAGTTCCTACAGAAGTAGAGTAAAATAAGTAAAAATAAAACATCGATTCTCGTAGTCAAGTCTCACTTCTGCTCGTATAAGCGTTAACTGTGATAAAAATTCTAAACACACTCTTTCATTAAATAAAATCTCGATGTTTTGGCAATGCATTTGATTTTTAACCTGCTTGGTTATAAATTTCAATTCTCTAGGAAACAGTTAACATTGGCGGATTTTTATAAATTGGTAGAATAATATGTTAGCCATGGAAATAAAAAGTCTATTTAATTAAGGGGCATAATAAAACTTGTCTAATGGACGTAGTACGTAGTAACTATCAAGATAGGTTGTAGTCGTACCAAAGGTAACAACCAAAAGCGAGATCAGTAAAAGTTTTAACAAAATAGGCTTAGTACTTTTTGATATAATTAAGTATTTCATTTCATAATTATTACTTAAATAGAAATTATAAAAATCTAAATACATTCAGAAAAAATATTACGTGATATTTGCCGAGACCCCCCCTCTCTCCATCGTAAGATTAGATGTGATTTGACTCGGCCCCCTCCCCCCCTTAAACATCTCACGTAATTTATGGACGCCCCCTTACTGAATTACCGGTATTTTACAGTGACACTGCATCATCTGCCTAGCCTTTTCCAACTATGTTGTCACCAGTCTTACTGTATTTAGCTGAATACCGTATGATACATGAAGCGACTGCCTATCTGACCTCCACAACCCATTTTACCTGGGTATTTCCATATCCATGGTGTAATTGACTTAACGACTGCCGAAGATCATCGTATGACAGTCGGGACCTTAAAACCTTAACGTGCTTTCCGAGGCACGGAGGGGTCTCGCTGTGTTCACAAATGATCGATCGGCAACCATTTGTGAACACAGCGAGACCCCTCCGTCCACGGACCAACCGCGGCGAGCGCGGCTTAACCTGTATTATCGGTCAAACCGTACGGCCTACACTTAGCCACGACCACCTCATTTTTCAGGGCCACTGATTAATGATTAATGTCGCAACAAACCTAGTAGGTACATTATTAGGCCCAAGCGGCCTACGTATTATTATAATAATTATATGTAATCTAACATCAAAAGACGACCTCCGTGGTCGAGTGGTGTACGCACCGGTTTCAAGGTGTCGCTATCTCTGAGGTCCCGGGTTCGATCCCCGGACAGGTCAATGTAGAAACCAACTTTTCTACATTGTCCCGGGTCTGGGTGTTTGTGGTACCTACCTTGTTTCTGAATTCCATAACACAAGTGCTTCAGCTACTTACTTTGGGTTCAGAGCAATGTATGTGATGTTGTCCGCATTTATTTATTTATTTTAAAACAAATGGTTAAAACCGTAGCATATTCGATACCAACAAGTATTATAATTTTAACCTTAATGCCTTAGGGATAGCCGTATGAAAAAAGAGAATAACTAGGTAGCTATCGAAATTTAGAAGGTCACCAAGCGCCTGATGACTATGTGCCAGGAAAGGATCCGGAGTTTCTTTGGGCACATAATGCGATCCCCATTGCATAGCCTGGAGAAACTCATCATTCTCGGACAAGTGGAGGGGAAGCGCGCTAGAGGAAGAGCGCCAGCTAGATGGGTGGACCAACTCAAGGAGGTGACTGGAGGCCAGATATGGAGAGCGGTACATATGGCGCAGAACCGGACCGAGTGGAGAAGATTGACATACAGTCACGATCCTCAGGATTGAGGGAACGACCAGAAAGATCGAAATTTGGATATTTTTGTTTAGAATAATAAAACTTTAAGATGCGGGCTTAAATGCTGTAAGTTACCCCTCAAAGATTTGAGAGTATTTCAAGATTATAAAAGTTTACCCTTATTTATTTTTTTAACCTCTATGGTTACATCTTGTCGCAGACAATGTTAAAAAATCCGACAGGCTCACTAATATCTACTTTAGAAAAAATGTGGTCTATGTATGTGAAAAAATGTATTTCGACTCACCACGGCTGTGTGAGCAGGAACATTTTGATAGTCAAAATTCGGTTATCTATACTTATAATAAATCTGTAGAAGTGAAAATTCTGTACATTGAAAATATAAAAAAAAAAATGACGGGGGGTGTTACTAGACCGACACCGAACCCAAAAGTGTTAAAAAAATAATTTGTCTTTCTGTCTGTCTGTTTGTTCAGGTATCACGCAAAAACTACCGGTTCGATTACGATGAAACTTGGTATAATTATTCTTTATTATCCTGGGCACCACACTGGGTAGTTTTTATCCCGGAAAAGTATAAACAATAAAAAACAAACTTAATTTTGCGGTTAAAAACTAATTGATAAGTTTCGTCATCCACGCGAACGAAGTCGCAGGCACAGCTAGTAATTTACTCAAAATGTATAAACTCGAACACTACAAAAAATCGCGTCCTTTACCTATGAATACTTATTCATACTCTCTGGGAATCCTGTATGAATGATTTACCAATTCTAAAATAAAAAAATAAAAAAATATTTGCATCAAATATAGTAATTACAGACTTGTAAGTTGTAACTATAAGTTTTTAGTAAACAGTTCATCACAATACATTTAATCTAATTAGTTCGGCAGGCATTATCTTATATATAAAATTCTCGTGTCACAATGTTAGTTACCATACTCCTCCGAAACGGCTTGACCGATTTTTATAAAATTTTATATACATATTCAGTAGGTCTGAGAATCGGCTACTATCTACTTTTCATACCCCTAAGTGGTAGTAGGTAGGTAGTAAGGCAGGTAGGTGGTAGTTAGGTGCTAGGTAGAAAAAATTGCATTGCAACGCATGCCGGGTACAGCTAGTAATTTATAGTTAGGTATCAACCAAAAAATAAGAACACAAAGAAGTTTAAAAACACATTACATAATTGGTTTCTTAGGTTTACGCGAATGTTAGACATTGAAATAAAACTACTTTTTACGGATTTTTTCGCGGTTTATATTTAGATTTTAGGTCCCGACGTTTCGACACCTTTGCAGGTATCATGGTCACGGGCAGACTGAGATGGCGTTCGTCTTGACAGTAGATGTTGCTCGTTCTACCTTCATATTTTAACTAATTATTTGAGTTCCGACCTACGCAATATGAGCTCACTGTGTCTTGATGTCTTGCAGCGTTGCTCTTGGGTTTGGCCTTGAGTTTATGTATTATTGGGTCCCAAGTAGGTGATATCTTCCAGCCATCTTCTCTATTGAAATTAGGGTGTTTTTTAATTTCAATAGCCTCGCGAAACATCCTAGGTAGGAATTTGGGTTCTTTAGCGAGGATCTGTGGTTGGTCAAATCTAATATAATGGCTGGAGCCTTCAGCATGTTCGGCGACTGCAGACTTCGTTGAGCGGCGGTGTTTCACGTCAGCTATGTGTTCTTTAACGCGGGTCCCTATGCTTCGTTTTGTTTGACCGATGTAAGAGAGGCCGCAGTCACAATCTAGTTTATAAACTCCTGCATCTTGTAGGGGTATGTGACACTTGACGGATGGTAAGGACTGACTAATCTTCTTGGGCGGCTTGAAGTATGTTTTAATTGAAGCTTTATCTTCATCTCAGCATACCTGTCTTAATTTTTGTCACTACATCTATCATCTGGCATACTTCATCCACCTTACCACCCATTCTTCCTTTTACATTCAACGTATCGAAGCGGCTCTGCGTGGGTCGCTTTTTCTACATAATATTGACGTCAAATATCTTTTTGGTTTATAAAGTGGTTTTAAAAACATTGCGTAAATAGCATTTCAAAGAAACAAAGCGAATTGTTTGGAAGCCTCTTAAAGTAAAAAAGTTAAAGGTTGGAAGTTGATTTCAATACAATCACGTTGTAAACAAATTGTTGCGTAGGTAGGTACTTAGAAAGTGGGTGACAAATAATTTGTTTGGAAATGTTTAAATATTGGATAAAAACATGTAGGTAGGTATTATTCTTTTCTATGGCGAGTTTTATATAGAATGAAATATAATAGAAAATGCTTTATTGTACACCTTTAAAGTTACATAATAATAAACATAACATAACATACCATCACGCCTGTATCCCCGAAGGGTTAGGCAGAGGTTTACCAATGTAGTACCTACACCCACAGTTCGCCGGTATGTTTAGGTCCCATGTAATAGGGGGCGAGCCTATTGCCACTAACCGGGCACAAATCCAAACTCCGACCTGCTACTGAGAATTTAATAGAAAAACCCAATAACACCTTGGTCGACTTGGGAATCGAACCCAAGACCACTAGCGTAGCAGTCGCGCTTAGCACCACTAGGCCAACGAGGCAGTCTACATAATAATAAAGAACAGTAATAGTGTTACTATTATATAAAATACACGAGTAGTCAAAGCATTCACTCTGAAACAATAATTGTATGGAGTTTGTACCAAACTAATCTGTATTAAAGTTAGTCACAAGCACGTTCACTTTATTTAATCATTTTCTATAGTAATACTTGCTGTACCCGGCATGCGTTGCAATGCAATTTTTTCTACCTAGCACCTGCCTACTACCACTTAGGGGTATGAAAAATAGATAGTAGCCGATTCTCAGACCTACTGAATATGCATATAAAATTTCATAAAAATCGGTCAAGCTGTTTCGGAGGAGTATGGTAACTAACATTGTGACACGAGAATTTTATATAGAAGATGTGGAAATGTAGTGAATTGTACCTTAGCCTATTTCAATATGTAATTAGATGTAAGACACATTGTACAATTGTTTGTTTTACCCAATAAAATAAAATAATACTAATTTTTAATTAATGTAGGGTTTACAACCAGAACCCATACTTATATTGTTATAAATAAATTACAAATGTAATAAATATTGATAGCCCCAGCGATACAAATAATTGATTAACTATTTAATTGCTGAACTAAATAATGCTGGCTATTGTTATACTTGGAATTACGTAAACAATTATGTTCACGTTTGAAAGAAATTTAAACTTACTAAACATATACTCAAAGTTGTAAATTGGTTGATTGGTGAGTTTTTATCAAAGATCTGATATATAAAAAAAAACAAGGCAAGAACTTATCTTTACTTGTAAATTTTTTTTGCAAAAAAAAAATCGACGTCAAAAAACCGACTTTAAAAATCGATAAAAGCACTAAAAAGTTAAAAATAATACTATAACCTACCTATATTAATAAACCTAACCTAAACTACGATTAACCTGTATTTAACAATTTTTGGAGACGGTGCTAAGCTAAGTAATGAAACGACTAGTAATTCCTGAGTATATTGATGTGTATTGTGTTTGTAAAAATATATTATTAAAAGTACTTGACCGTAATTCGAGGCTTATAATATGAGATAGGCACTTCTATTTCCCGTAGTCTTCACCTTCTAGTTACTTTTTGGTACTCTTTTTACACTATAGAGGGCGTTTTTCCGGTGTCTCAATGGGCAGGGGTGACATCATTTGAAACTCATTGGCGTTCTCGTTCCCGCAGCAGAAGGTTGTTCGCTCAGTTAAGCGCACACAAAGTATAATTCTCCAACGAGAACACCACAATATATTATAAAATTTCATATTTTAAAGTTTAAAAATACACAATTTGAAATAAGGATTCCTGAAAGTAAGTTTGGATACCCATTATTATTATGACAAATAATACTAATAAGTACTTGCAGTTTCGAAGTGTAACGTGTTATAAATTAGCTTTACTTTCATTAGTGTTACTATCCATAAAGCTATCATGTTTTAAATATAGTTGTTACAATACGTTGACTAATAATTTGATATCCATTTGCGAGGGTAGACTTGTAATATCATAATTGAATGGATATAATGGTTTTAGATTTCGTAATCCTAATGTGGGTAGGTATTTATTTTAATTAGAACTTTCTTAACATTATCTGTATTTCAGAATGAGTGATACTAATGTCCCACCGAAGGAAGACGAGCCGAGACCTGGTCCCAGTGGTTTGCAACGGAAAAGAGCTCGAAGCCTTAGTTCCAGTTCGAGTAGCTCTTCATACAGCTCATCTTCTTCGGATAACCGTAAGTGTACATATAGTTATGTTTATGTATATGGGAATTATATATGTCAAATTAATTAAATAGTGTGAGTAAGATAATTTAACTAGTTTTTATTTGGTTGACACCTATAGAGTTTCTTGCCTGTTCTTCTCCGAAGGAATGGCATTTTGTAACTGCGCAAATAAAACATTAAATAAAGCAGTATACTTACTTTTTGTAAAACCCCGTATATTATAATTAAAAATAAACCAGTCTTAAAATTTCGTCGGCACCGCCGTAAGAAAAGTAAACGTTATCTATACTTATAATAAATCTGTAGAGGTGAAAATTCTGTACATTGAAAATATAAAAAAAATAAATGGCGGGGGGTGTTACTAGACCGACACCGAAACCAAAAGTGTGACAAAAAAATTTTTGTCTGTCTGTCTGTCTGTTTGTTCAGGTATCACGCAAAAACTACCGGTTCGATTACGATGAAACTTGGTATAATTATTCTTTATTATCCTGGGCACCACAATGGGTAGTTTTTATCCCGGAAAAGTATAAACAATAAAAAACAAACTTAATTTTGCGGTTAAAAACTCATTGATAAGTTTCGTCATCCACGCGAACGAAGTCGCAGGCACAGCTAGTTCTTATAATAAATTATCAAAAGAAATTAGCGAACTGCGGAACCTTATTTCCCAGCCGCCTCAAAATTATAACTGTGATTGTGATTATGATGATCAAGTTTGTATAAATTCACGTGTTAGTGGTGAGCTTTTTGAGGATGTGCTAGAAGTTAATGAACAAAATTTGGATAACACGTCGAACGTGGATTTTTCTTTTGATTTGGAAACTAAACTGTATTTTGGTTAGTAGCCGTGACGTCCAATTTTTTTGTTCGGCTAAACTGCTTCATTTTATGTACTTATAAAGTACATGCAAGTGCTTTAAAAAAAACTTTTTAAAAACAACTAAAATACTGAATTTCAGGCATGCATTAGTTTTAATGCACAGACGTGCATTATATGCATTAGGTACATGTAATTAATTAATTACATTACATTACATCATGCATTACATGTAATGCACGGACGTCACAGCTGGACCAAAAATGGCGGGGGCGGGCGCGGCGGCCGCGCGGCGCGGCTCCAGGTTATATAATGCACGGACAGGCAACGTGTCAAAAGGGGATTTTCATAAGGTCTCAACCGATCTGTTACAACTTGTTTGTGGTCCGAAATCATCAGTATTTTATTATCTGTATTTATTAATTGTAGGTCCGAAATTATCGAAGTTAGAAAGGATACGATTCTTAAGCACGTTAAAGATCCAGTTACTAGAATGTCTCTTAACAAAATACCACCTTCCAATACACACATTTTTTAAGCTGAGTCTTTCTCATCTGCCTTAGATGAACTGGGTGAAAATGGGGGCTCCCGAAATCATATTGAAAATAATAAGAGGTTATCGCATACCATTTGTTCGAAAACCTCCGCTAATAACACCAAAGGTCAATCACAAATTTCAAACACAAAAATCGGAAGCTATGACAAAAATTGTGCAGAAAATGAAAGCTCAAGGCATTTTACAGTCAGTTCCACCTTCACCAAGTTTCATATCCCACATGTTTCTCATTCCAAAGTCCGACGGGTCTTACCGGCCGATTTTCAATCTGAAAACCCTAAACAGTTTTGTGAAAGCAGAGCCATTTCGCCTCATAAATATGTATCGGATTCCCGATTTTTTACAGCCAGGCGACTGGCTGTGCAAAATAGACCTGAGTCAGGCTTATTTTCACCTGAAAATTTCAAAAACCCATCGTCGGTTTCTGCGACTAATTTACAACGGGGAGGTACTAGAAATGACTTGTCTTCCTTTCGGCTTGAGCACGGCTCCGAAGACTTTCTCCACACTAACCAACTGGATCGCCCAAGTTTTACGTCAGCAAAAGAACATTCGAATTATAGTCTATTTGGACGTCATTTTAGTGGCTCATCAAAACGCCCCTGTTTTAAAGAAAGATGTCGAAATAACCTTAAATGTTCTTCAAACACTGGGATGGTGCGTCAATTGGGAGAAATCCGTTACGACCCCACAAAAAAGTATAACATTCCTTAACTCCATCGACGTCTACCGGAATGGCACTTAATGCCACGTTGTCTGGAAACAATTTTCAACAAATGGGGAACTCCACTGATAGATCTTTTTGCATCAGACAAGGCTCACGTGGTTCACAACTACGTGTCATTGGATCAGAGAGACCTAAAAGCGCTGTTTTGCGATGCGTTCAGCGTGTCGTGGAATTACCCACTGGCGTGGATATTTCCCCCTCCATTTCTGGTGCCAAAAGTACTGTCTCACCTCAACCAATCGAGGGGAGTATTTCTTCTAGTAGTGCCTCGCTGGCAGAAAGTGTTTTGGCGGGCCGATCTCAAAACGAGAGCCTTAGCGGCCCCGCTAACCCTGAAAAACATACCCCAGAATCTAATAGACATGTCAACCGGTCTCCCTCCACAAGGTGCAAGACCTAACTCTCGAGGTATGTAAATGTGGGGGTGGACAGAGGACTTAAACGATTGGTCTGGTAATCAGATAATCTTATTAAAAGGATCTTGGAGATCTTCCACGCTTATGACGTATAAAGTTGCGTGGGAGCGATGGCTATCGTGGGCTAAACGGAATAACGTGAATTTTAAAAAACCTAATGGATCTCAATTGGCACAGTTTTTGGCCGATTTGCACTTATTTCATGATTTATCATAAAACACGATTCTTTTACACAAATCTGTGGTTTCCACCCTGCCGAAATGTCTAGTCAACTCAGTTCACATGTTATAGTAAGGCTAAGTAAGGCATATTCTATAAAAACTTTTTAAGAAAAAAATTAAATCGCCGAAAAACTGAAAAGCAAAAAATAACATTTGCAGTCGGGGGTTTTTTGCTTTTTAGTTTTTCGGCGGTTTAATTTTTTTTTTTTTTAAGTTTTTATTTTATATTTTTTCGTGGCTAATTCGAGGTATACCCTATCTAATAAAAAAAGAATTATCAAAATCGGACTACTCTGTAATAAGTTACGCGTGGTAATACATTACAATCAGTGAGTGAACAATCAGTCAACCCCTGTTTTCCTACCCTTAGGGTAGGAATTCTTTTTCCAAATTTATATGGGACCAACTTTGGAGTATACCCTATCCAATATAATAAGAATTATCAAAATCGGACTAGTATGTAAAAAGTTATGCGTGGTAAAACATAAAAAAAAAAATATATACGCGTCGAATTGAGAACCTCCTTCGTTTTTTCGTCGGTTAAAAATCAATCTCATTAAAGAATCCTAGATCTATGAAATCACCAATTTGGGATATAGATGTTTTAGTTCAGTATCTGTTGAGTTATTCAATAGATATAAATAATTGTTATCTTTCTCGACATACTGCCATTCTTTTGTTATTGTGTTCCGGGCGCAGAGTGCATGATTTAACTTTACTCAAGGTTGACCTGAGTCATTGCCTTAAATCAAATGATTCTATTATTTTTTGGCCAGAATTCCGTTCAAAAACCGATAAAGGTCTGGTTGGAAGTTAATGGCAAATAAAAGCAATCAACAACTATACTAAAGCCAATATGGAAAGAGAATTAAACGTTATTACTAATTACGCAATTATCAACTTTGACAATATGTGTATAAGTTCATTTTAGAATGACAAATATTACCGAAAAGGGCCTAAAAGTAATTTGAATGTGATGGAAACTGAACTGTTAGTCATTGAGTTAAGGTTCATAATCCCAAAGCACGTTCATTATTTCTTTAAAGTGGCTGATGTATAGACAGTTTTTGGGATAAATCGTACCATATCATTGTTAAAAGAGAAAAGAGACGCTTCTAAATCAACTAACTTATTTATAACGGTCAGGGGTCTCCCTAAAGCTGCGTCTAGGGCAGTCAGAGCGGGTTGGTTAAGGCACTTATTTAAAGACTAGCTGTGCCTGCGACTTCGTTCGCGTGGATGACGAAACTTATCAATGAGTTTTTAACCGCAAAATTAAGTTTGTTTTTATTGTTTATACTTTTCCGGGATAAAAACTACCCAGTGTGGTGCCCAGGATAATAAAGAATAATTATACCAAGTTTCAACGTTATCGAACCGGTAGTTTTTGCGTGATACCTGAACAAACAGACAGACAGACAGACAAAAAATTTTTGTTTCACCCTTTTGGGTTCGGTGTCGGTCTAGTAACACCCCCCGCCATTTATTTTTTTGATATTTTCAATGTACAGAATTTTCACTTCTACAGATTTATTATAAGTATAGATGACATATTAATTTTACCCCTGTGTGCTACACAAGGTCTGCAGTGGCCTCCAAGAATTGGTTAATTTATCCTCTTGATGAGATATCATCTCGCGGAAATTGGCGCTCAGCTAATTAATACCTTTCAGAAATATTATAAGCGAGAAATCATACCTATGAATACTAGTGATTCTACACAAATTACTAGACTTTTTCAGCCTGTTAATTAAAATAAGTTTCTGTTATTTTATTCACGTTGTGTTATAATAATAATCCAGCCTTTAAACGTCCCACTGCTGGGCACAGGCCTCTTCCCATATAGAGAAGGCACGAGCATTGATCACCACGCTTGCTCTCTGCGGATTGGCGATTTCAGATCCCAAATTTTGGAATCCAGGTTTCCTCACAATGTTTTCCTTCACCGTTTGTCAGTAGTGTCTTAGAATAATTAAGAAAGTACATACAACTTTGAAAAAGCCACATTGGTACTTGCCTGGGTTCGAACCTGCAACCTTGTGCATACAAATCCGTTCATTGAACCGCTAGGCCACCACGACATCACTATCTACACACTATCACGTTGTGTTAAGTTGTAATATATTTATGTACTTACATTGACTAAACCAATGTTGTCCATAATTAATTAAACTCAATAATCTGATTGATACCATCTGAAACGATTTAATCAAACTTACTACTTAATATGATTGTTATTAAAACAAAACAAAAAAAACAATGTCACAACCGTACCCACAAAATTTGTCACAAGATTTTTTTAGAGATTTAGATTTTCTTTGAAAGATGATTTATATTTATATAATGTTACAAAAAGTAATAATGGTATGTGCACTATTTGAAGTACAAATTACCTATGTGTATTATTTTGAATAAATATTAAATACAGGAAATAAATCAAGTTGTTTATTTTGCTATTCAAGTCATCTTATAATTGCTTTGTTATTCAAGTTATATCCCATTGGCGTATCTATCTTTCGGTGTTTCCATGTCTCACCAGGCGATAACAGACACATCTCATATTATAAGCCTCGAATTACGGTCAAGTAGGTACTTTTAATAGCGGCGTTTTACCTGAAATAAAACGCATATTAAAATACTTACCTAATTCGAGGCTTAGTTGACTCTGCCTGGTGATAAGAACAAAAGCCAATGAGTTTCAAATGATGTTACCTACCACTGCCTATTAAGACACCGGAAACACGCCCTCTATAGTGTAAAAAGAGTACTAAAAAGTAACTAAAAACTTTTTAACAAAAAAATTAAACCGCCGACAAAACTGAAAAGCAAAAAATAACAAACCTTTTTTTATTTAATCTTAATAACTGAGTTCTTAAACTAATGTAAGTATACCTCAGTAATTTTGAGTCGGCGCCAAACAGGCAAATTAATTATTTACATGTACTTACGTAAAGCTTAATGCGCGGCGCGGCGGCTGTACAATACAGTCTCTATAATATTTATCTCCTACCAATAATATGTAATCGACGTCGTTTTTGCACCAATTATTGGGATTGATCAGAGAAAATGCCACAGTAGCAACAGTTGCAATGACGGTTGATAGTTTGCCTACTCTGTAAAAAGTTATGCGTGATCAAACATAAAAAAATATATATATATATATATACGCGTCGAATTGAGAACCTCCTCCGTTTTCGTCGGTTAAAAAGGTGAAGACTACGGGAAACGGAAGTGCCTATCTCATATTATAAGCCTCGAATTAGGTAAGTATTTTAATATGCGTTTCATTTCAGGTAAAACGCCGCTATTAATATTGTTAAGTGTAAACGTTAGTATCTTTTTTTCTTTGTGCCTTAATCTTAGAGTATAGTTAAGAAACTAAAGAGTGAGTCTATCAGTGTATGAACCGTGAGCACTAGTATGAACTAGTTTTATCGTAAATTTTGTATCAAGAAGGAGCGCGCCGTTTTAATAAAACTATCTAAAACCCTAATATTATCCTAACAATGTTGAAACCATCGATATTTTCGCATATACTTAAGTCTGTCGTTGCGCGAAAAATAACTTTAAATCAGTAAACGAATGTTCTTCAATGTACTAGATACAGACAAAAAGTGCTCTCGCTTGGCACGAAGGAAAACTAGCGATACTCTCGGTCTATAGTTATCTAGTCTAAGGTCTTAATATTAGGTAATCTCAGATTAACACCTTAATATTAAGACCTTAAACATATATAAAACAACAATAATACTTTATGACCGATTACTAATCCTTTACTAATCTGTCATTGTTGGAATATACAAATATTCATTCAACATAATATAAAACCTCATTACATTGACTTCATACAAATATTTATCAACAGTCATAAAGTATTATTGTTGTTTTCCGATTAGAATTAATATTTAGAAGCTGTAAGATTTATGTTTTATTTTTTCTGCTCTTAGTCTGTAATATAGATTTAAGTTTTGTATATTGCTTGGCACTGACTCTATCTCTAACTCAATTATCCTAATATTTTGGGTATTTGATAAGCAGTACATTTAAAATTATTGCATACTTTTCAGTGAATCGGGTTTTGAAGGCGGTTCTCTAATAAAAAAAAAATAGAAATCGTTTTTTTTATTTATTTACTAGCTGTGCCTGCGACTTCTTTCGCGTGGATGACGAAACTTATCAATGAGTTTTTAACCTCAAAATTAAGTTTGTTTTTTATTGTTAATAGGTACTTTTTCGGGATAAAAACTACCCAGTGTGGTGCCCAGGATAATAAAGAATAATTATACCAAGTTTCATCCTAATAGAACCGGTAGTTTTTGCGTGATACCTGAACAAACAGACAGACAGACAGACAAAAAATTATTTTTTCACACGTTTGGGTTCGGTGTCGGTCTAGTAACACACCCACAGAATACAGAATTTTCACTTCTACAGCTTTATTATAAGTATAGATAAATTTTTTATGTTACAATTATTTTGTGTTTCTATTTACTATTTCCCCGTAGGTAAGTTTGTTGCTCATTGCTGATCAAGCATGTCATATACTGTAAAGTTATTCAGGCGTAAATTTCCTGGCCCTAGATATAAATATATGGCCAGGACATTAACGCTCATTTACTTCTGACTTGAAATAATAATAATAATAATATCCTGGGACAACTCACACACGGTTATCTGATCCCAAGCTAAGCAGAGCTTGTGTTATGGTAACCAGACAACTGATAAACTTACTTATATATTTCTAAATACATACATATTACAGATAAATTACACCCAGACACCAGAACAAATGATCATGCTCATCACACAACATTTGTCCTGGGCGGGAATCGAACCCACGACCTCCGGTACAGCAGTCAGGGTCACTAACCACTAGACCAACAGCCCGTCAATAATATTCCTCATAGATCACTTTTAGTTGGATAAAAACTTTAAACTACTTGTAGTATTATAACTTAACGGGAATAAACGAGTACATAATTATTAATAATACGGTAAAGAATGATTGTGAAACTTAAAAAAACATCACATGTAATTTATTTTCAGGATAAGCACCTTATACAACGCATATTCTTATACAACAACTCTATAAAATTTAGTACCTATTCATGAATGTTAATATTAAAATACATTATTAAAAACATTACATATATAAGTCTCTAATAAAATATACTAAATTAAAGAAATTTTATTACTTTTGCACAGTTCATGACTTTGTTAGTTCCCGCCAAACCGCGGCAACGAAACGTTTTCGTCGGCACAAGGTCCTTTACGCCAAGTACATTTTTCGTTTTTGTTTATTATTTTTTTATTCTGTAACTTACTTACTTTTAGTTTGAAGGTGTCAGTCCATGCTTTTTTACAAAAACGTGAATCGAAAATGTTATTTTTGTAATGTCTTTCTTGCTAATTAACTAATTGTTGCTAATTTAAAAACATACTAATCATCAGTAACAAATAGCTAATTTGTTTTATTGAACTTTGATTTTTAATATTATAATTAAATGTATTTATTTTAATATTTTTTATTTCATTATACTAAAAAACAGTTAATCAAAACAGCACAATAAAATGTCTGTGAACAAAACGTTTCAGTTCCTTCATTGCCAGCATTAAAAATATCTCATTATGATATAAGTCATAATTTAAATAAGAATATGGTATTATTAAAAAAAAAGGAATGACTAGTGAGGTCAGTTACATTTTTGTAGCCATAGTTTTAAATGGATAAATATCGATGATCACAAAAAATATATAAATTAAATCCGATCTCTTTCTAAATAGGTATTTCGATTGAAATTAGAAAAATGAAAGTATGCAATTTAGACTAAAAACAGTTTATGCGAATTAAGAACAATATTTTATTATTATTGACTGAACTACCAATTAAAATACATAATTGTTACATTAATTTCTACACATTAACTGTAAAAAAAACGAGTTGTATAGTCAAAGACACTTTATTTGCAAAAGTTTGATTTAATTTTATTCATTAGTTTAATATGTTCACTCAACTTATTTATTGTGAATTAATTATATTAATATTATAATTAACCTATGTAATTCGAGAAAGAAATATTTTATATTATTTTAGAATAATTAACATTTAATTATGAAAATCTTCGAATAACCTAATGCTTAAATTGTTTCGTATCGATAATGTTATCGGTAAATAGATAAATAATTACAAACAACACTAGTAGGCACGACACGGACGACACCGGCAGACGGTGTATACTCTTTGGTGAAGCGCTTGTGACAGACATTTTTGAATATTATTTTTATACATTTGTTTCTTCATTATGAGTAAGTATTTGAACTTATTATTAAAATGTGTTGCTACTGACTATATTGTTGAACTATTCTTGATTATTTGTACGTAAACAATGGGGAGTTTGTTTTTATTGCACGTGTCGGTATGTTTAAGTATTTTTCTTAAAAGTTGGTTATGTTTAATTCATATTATAACAAAAAGTAAATCGGCAGTAATGTTCTAATTACTTGTTTGTATGATTGTTCTATTGCAGCTGAGTTACGATGTACAATGTTTGTTAAAAGCGTATTTTTTCTATCCTAACGGTTTTTTTTTTCATTGTTAAATGATGCCTTCCTATTCATCATACCTACGTTGTTAAAAATAATGTCTTAGCGTCCGCAGATGGTATGAAGTACAAGTTAACTTAATGAGATGGATTATTAGTTTATAAATATGTTTTTTCAACAGTTTGCGATTGTATTTTGCATATTAAAAAGCTAAGCACTTCATAATAGACTAAATAAAGCTACGTAGAGTGTAACGCCATTACCAAAACGGCCGCGGAATATTGTGAGGTATCTGAATTTAAATATTTAATATTCTTTTGAACTTTTTACGCATTATAGGGCATTATACACTTTTTATGAGCTAAATACTACCTAAACCTCTTTGTTATGATTTGCAAAGTTTAAATTTAAGGACGAATATAGTGAAAAAGTTTTGTGTGTGAATTATTGTTACATTATTCTAACCAAAACTTCTTTTTACTTTTTATGTGTATGGGTAATTAAACTATCAAGGACTAGCTGAATGATTTCCAAGTTATTACTTACCTACATAGTAATATTATAATGGTATCATGCAAGTAGTTTTGTTGACATAATTAAGTATCCTTAAGTTGTTATATCTTAATTTATTTAGTAACTTTTAGCTGTGGCCTTTGGTTTCTTTTTTGCAAAAGTCCTAAGAATAGCATCATCATAAGATACCCTAATTCTCAACATTTAAAAATCCCTACTACTAACTAAACTATTTTAACCTTGCTATCTAGTTTTAGGGATTAGTACATACTATTAAGCTTCATTTTATCTGTATAGATACCTTAAATTATGAATGCTATAGATTGCTAGCGATCAGTTTACTGTTACCAGGAAAGGATTAAAAGAGTTTGCATGTTTGGCAGGGCTATTTAAAGATTATAGTTAATAATAATATAATATACCAGAACAACTCACACACGGTTATCTGATCCCAATCTAAGCAGAGCTTGTGTTATGGTAACTAGACAACTGATAAACATACTTATATATTTCTAAATACATACATAATATATAAATTAGCCATAGTCCTTGCGGGGGCCGCTATCACCCTACACCCAGACACAGAACAAATGCTTGTGCTCATCACACAAAGATTTCTCCTGGGTGGGAATTAAATGTGAATAGTTACTTGTTAAAACAGTTATAAGTAAATAACAGTATTAGTAATACCCCTGGCATTTTGTATATTATAAGACAATACTCTGTCAGTTCCATCTTTAATAAAAAAACATCTATTTTCATGGATTTTGTATTTTTGTGTTTTAATATATTTTAACACAGTTAAATTGTTACATATTATGTAGCTACTGTATTATATGCTAAGTATTATATATAGCTTGTTGTTTTAGTATAAGGCCTATAAAAGCTTTTGCGGTTGTATAATAATAATATCTTTATTCAAATTAAAATGTTACAATTAATACTAAGGTACATAAAATCTTAATACATACAGCCTACGTTACATGTGTGCCTGAGCTAGGTAATCCTGTGTTTCAGGCGTTCAGTGCTAGCTAAATCTAAAAATAACAGAAACTTTTTTATTACAATATAATTGTTAGATACCTACATAGTATAAATGAATCTATAATAGAGATACAGGTAAGTTGATTATTTTGCAAAGTTAAGTATAATATTGGCTTGTAAATGGTCCACTGCCGGATTCATGCCACCATTGTGAATGTTTATTTGTAATAACTCTAGTTATGATATTAACTAGTAAAGAATTGTGTATCGAAAACAACTATACAAGAGGTGAAACAATGATTACATTAATGCAAACAAAAATATTGACTTTATTTATTAATAAAAAATGTGGGTAATTTTCAACATTTAGATAAATGGACAATTACTTATAAATTTTTGAACATATCTGTTTTAATGTAGCTAGAACCACCTCTACACCAAAATAAACATCATACGCTACCCATTTGTTTACAAGATATGATGCTGAAGACATATTGTTAACTAACAATTATCACAACAACAATGATGATATGAATCTTAGTAAAAATATTACTATATTATTTAATTTAACAGTGAACTAGTATTGCGTGTTATTTCAATGAAATAGTTCAGTGACCCGCCTTTATTTAAAGTATTTAATAGTATGCTGGATGTTTTTATATCACTCTATGCATTTGATCTGCTAAACTTTCATTTAAATGAAATTGGACCTTTAAATGTCTGTAGTACACAGAGCAACTGTGTTGATAGAGCATGTTATGCTAACAAATCTTAGTTTATTGCATTGTTCTTTAGGTTAATAAAGTTTACTTTTACCATTTACACTAGCCTATGGATATAGTCTAGATGTAGTCTATGGATTTACTTAAACTTGACTTGCCGTATGAAACTTGATGTATCATAGCTAAATTATTAGTTAAAATCAGTCTCAGGACTTTTTAAATAGAGTCATCAGTCTATTACATATTACATCAGTCTGAAGTCAATAATAGAAGTATCAACATGAATTACACAATCTGTTAAGAAACACTGTATTGAAACTGTATTTTAAAGCTTAGATACATAAACAAACATTGATAAAACACACCATCTCTTGCACACTGCGGGCTGTTGTCAAAGGTTAATGTACCTTAGTATGGAAACTATACCCACGCTGTACAGAAACAAAATAAGGTGAAATAGACAGATTAATGTCTCTAATTTACGATAGTATGGGTTGCATTACTGTGGGTATAGTCTGAAGTTACGCAAAAAAGAGTGTCTTGAAGGATATGGGGAAGGCCTTTGCCCAGCATTGTGACATTTTTCTTTGACCTACTTATGTTTAAAAACCGCAATAAAAATAAGAGAAGTACATGTAATTAAAAGTGGGGTATAAATTAATAATTTTAATCTAGTTTAGTTTAGTACACAATTTCACAAACCGGGTCAGATTACGCCCAATGACCTTTAGAATTATTATAAGTAGGTTTATTTACTATGGTTTACTTATTAATTTAATGTAGCGGTTTTACTAGTTCCCCTTCCAGTTGACTTATCTGGATGAAAAGTAGCCTCTATTCTGACTATAATCTGTATTTGTGCCAAATTTCAACCAAATTCATTCACTTTCGTATAATGTAAAAAAAATCTATATATGCTCATACATTTTTAGCTTAAATAACAATAACATGTCGATAAACTGCCAATTACTTATCTTTTCTTTGACAGGCCTGTTGGTCTAGTGGTTAGTGACTGCTATACCGGAGGTCGTGGGTTCGATTCCCGCCCAGGACAAATGTTGTGTGATGAGCATGATCATTTGTTCTGGTGTCTGGGTGTAATTTATCTATAATATGTATGTATTTAGAAATATATATAAGTTTATCAGGGGCCCGAGTCTGCTATTTACACTCCGTGTCAGTGTGCTCATAGTTGACTCATAGTGGGACGATAGTGATAGATAGACATAGTGATTGGCATTCTACTAAGTTAGTAGAATGCCAATTATCGTAAAATCGTCCCACTATGATCCAACTATGAGCACACTGACACGGAGTGTAAATAGCAGACTCGGGGCCCAGTTGCCTGGTTACCATAACACAAGCTCTGCTTAGCTTGGGATCAGATAACCGTGTGTGAGTTGTCCCGGAATATTATGGATATTATTTTCTTTATAAAATAGAGTATGTACTACTATGTAACTTTTTGCAGTGCCCATAGGTTCCATAAAAGGTTCTATATTGTTAAATCTACCTGTGTTAGTTGAGTTTAGTAATTTCAAACAGAGATATTAACTCATGGAACAGTAATTTGAGACATCTTATTTTCATGTTTATCTGTATAATGTAACCTTACGTCCGGTTCACACTTGTCTCCGTTTTACTGTTCCGTTTTATCGTGTACGTTTTTTATATACGGAACGTATTTTTTACTGTATACAGAATACTGTGCCATGTGTGAAGTCGCTCATACAACTACATACGCCATCGACGAAAAAAAAAACTACACGATAAAACGGAACAGTAAAACGGATACAGGTGTGAACCGGCCGTTACCTTACTTAAAATACTTGATTTGTATTATTTGTTTCATCCATTGATATTTTATAAACAAAACAAGTTATCCAGCAGAAGTAAACAATAAACATCTAACAACAATATTACGCAATGCGAAACTAAGTCTCGATGTTATGGATTTTCCTTTTCATTGCTTATTTTTAGATTTATAAAGGTTCTGGCGTTTTCTTAGAAGTAGTAGGCGGTTGTACATTTATTTATTTATTCTTCTCCTATATTTTTGTGGTATCGTCACTGCGTGGGGTGCTCTTATACTTTATATGAAACTAGCTGTGCCAGCGACTTCGTTCGCGTGGATGACGAAACTTATCAATGAATGTCGAACTTATTACTATTGATTGTAGCGTGATGAAAAGTATACTATAACCTGACCAGGAGTATGAAGAATAATTGTACCAAGTTTCGTTAAAATCCATCGAGTAGTTTACATACAGACAGACAGACAGACAAAAATTTTACTGATTGCATTTTTGGCATCAGTATCGATCACTAATCACCCTCTGATAGTTATTTTGAAAATATATTTCATGTACAGAATTGACCTCTCTACAGATTTATTATAAGTATAGATGAAAATGTTTTGTTCTTGTAAGTAATACACAATTCTTGATATAGTAAAAACATGTTTTTTAAGGCATGATGGTATTGAAATAACGATTTTTCACGGATTTTGTCGTGGTTTATTTTATTTATGTAAAAAGTAGTTTTATATCAATGTCTAACATTCGCGTAAAGCTAAGAGAACAATAGGCATGGTGGTAGATACAATTTTATCACAAACCCGTCTTTTTTAAACGCGAAAGTAACTGTTTTGTTAAAACTTGTAAGGAGTACGTTTGGATCCCAAGAAAGATCTTTGGCTACTTTTTGTCGCGACAACCTACATCCACTGACAAAAGATCTTATTTTTGAGCGATAAACACAGATAGTTAACAGCCTAACTTTTTTTATCCCGATAGCCTATAAGTCGACGGGCACGGAAACAGGGTAAAAACCGGGGGCGCAGGTAGTCTGCTTTTAAGGCGCTACGTAAAAAGCATGTTGGAGACAACTCCCAACAATTCTATGGACTGATACTAATCTGTCATTAGAATGAATCTCATTGTACCTGAAAATTTATTCATCTGTTTATAATAATAATAATATTCCGCGACAAATCACACACGGTTATCTGATCCCAAGCTAAGCAGAGCTTGTGTTATGGTAACCAGACAACTGATAAACATACTTACATATTTCTAAATACATACATATTATAGATAAATTACACCCAGACAACCAGAACAAATGATCGTGCTCATCACACAAACATTTGTCCTGGGTGGGAATCGAACCCACGACCTCCGGTATAGCAGTCAGGGTCACTAACCACTAGACCAACAGGCCCGTCAATCGTTTAAAGATTTTAAGTTTGGTTTAGAATATGTTATTATGTATGTTAGGAACTATAGTTTGGTATCATAACGCAATAGTGCACGGATACAGTTGGTGTAGCGATTTGTCACTTAGCGGCAATTGCGATCAATTGACCGGACACTTGCAAATTGACGGGTGTAATGCAGTGCAATGCACCGGTGACGGTCGTTGATCGATGTCTACAAATTATCGTGGATGTTTTGTTAACTTTGACGGGCCTGTTGGTCTAGTGGTTAGTGACCCTGACTGCTATACCGGAGGTCGTGGGTTCGATTCCCACCCGGTTGTCTGGGTGTAATTTATCTATAATATGTATGTATTTAGAAATATATAAGTATGTTTATCAGTTGCCTGGTTACCATAACACAAGCTCTGCTTAGCTTGGGATCAGATAACCGTGTGTGAGTTGTCCCGGAATATTATTATATTATATTATTATTATTAACTAGCTTCTGTATGAGGTTACTATTTTTTTAACCCCCGACGCAAAAGGAGGTGTGTTATAAGTTTGGATTGTCGGTCAGCGGCATCGTAGCTCCTAAACAGATGGACCGATTATGATGCGGCTTTTTTATTTGAGAGCTGATATGCTCACCACTGTTTATTTAGTTCATCATAATGGAGAGGTTTTCATTTTGTTTTTATTAGTAATTTTATCTCTTGATTCTATAAAGGTGACTTACGTATTCTAGTTTTACGGAAACCTACAGATTAATGTAACGTTAGATCTCACATCCGTTTGACAGTACCGTTGTAGTTGTTGTTGCCTAGAGTTCGTCGACCATTTGGAATGCGCTACTTAGGGTTACCATGGTAACGAACTTGATGCAAAATTTAAAGCCGCGCGCGCGGATACGGACTGCTTGTAGTAGGCGGTATCAACTACTTGTTGCGACTGCTTGGTGAACTAGACGAATCTTTCTGCACACGGACTGCTAGTAATACGTCGACTTATGTTTCGACTGTTTTCAATTTTTTAGTAGTTGTTAGTTAGCAGTTTTGTTCTTAGTAAAAATATCTTCACCAATTTCTTTAATTTTGCTTAATGTTTAGAGAAATTAATGATCGAGTGGGAGTGAAGAATACTACCTACTAGTCTATAAGTGGAACATGTTTATTTTTTAAATCTCGTCTACTGTTGGCGCGTACCTGATCTCCTTTTTGTATACCTGCCTATATAAAGTTCCTATGAACTTTCCAGTACCAAGAAGCAGTATGACAAAAGACGGCAAGCTGCTACCTTCGTACCGGCACCTTGCGCCGCGCAACAGCCGCGCCAACCGCCAGAAGAAGCCGAAGAAGCACGTGTCGGAGGACGAGGAGAGCGACGACTCCACTGTGGAGGAGCCGCCGCGCGAGGAGCAGAGGACACCGTCGCCGCTGCAGGATGAGCCCACCATGAAGCTGCCAGAGGTAAGTCAACCGGCACCTGCAGCCGCGCCAACCGCCAGAAGAAGCACGTGTCGGAGGAAGAGGAGAGCGACGACTCCACTGTGGAGGAGCCGCCGCGCGAGGAGCAGAGGACACCGTCGCCGCTGCAGGAAGAGCCCACAATGAAGCTGCCAGAGGTAAGTCAACCAGCACCTGCAGCCGCGCCAACCGCCAGAAGAAGCACGTGTCGGAGGACGAGGAGAGCGACGACTCCACTGTGGAGGAGCCGCCGCGCGAGGAGCAGAGGACACCGTCGCCGCTGCAGGAAGAGCCCACCATGAAGCTGCCAGAGGTAAGTCAGCCAGCACCTGCAGCCGCGCCAACCGCCAGAAGAAGCACGTGTCGGAGGACGAGGAGAGCGACGACTCCACTGTGGAGAAGCCGCCGCGCGAGGAGCAGAGGACACCGACGCCGATGCAGGATGAGCCCGCCATGAAGCTGCCAGAGATAAGTCAACCGGCACCTGCAGCCGCCAGAAGAGGCACGTGTCGGAGGACGAGGATTACATTTTTTTAGAGTAAAGTATAGCCTATGGTATCATTCCTGATAATTTAGCTTTCTATTGGTGACGACAATTTCAATATCAGTCCTGTAGTTTCGAAACCTGTCCTCCTAAGAGGGAAAAGAAAAAAAAATATGTGTGATGTGTATGTGTACGCTTATGTGATTGTGTACGTTTCCAGGAGGTGATCCGCGCCCTATACAAGACGCCGGGCATCCTGATGATCGCCGGGCTCGTGTCGTGGGACCTGGTGGCCCGCCGCGACAACAACCCCACCAAGCGGACACATCCCAACCTCTACACGTTCCACAAGTTTACTGACCGCAAGGTGAGCTTCTAGAATGTACTAGAACATTCCTGTAGTGAGAGACACTTAGGGTCGGTACATATCAAACGACTCATGATACTCATGTTTTAAGGACCTACAAAGTGTTAAAATGTGTTGTATTTCCATAGTAAAGAAGTTTTTTATTCCCTATACATTCCATAAGTTCACAGGTCGGAAGATGAGCTGAATAAACTAGAATATTCTGACTATGTTATATGGGGCCACACAGTTATAGCTTGGGAAAAGGATAGACATAACTATGTCAGCCTTTATGGTTCCGCTGCGAAAGATGATTCTCTGCATGGCAAATGGAACTATAATACATACTAGCTGTGCCTGCAACTTCGTTCGCGTGGATGACGAAGCTTATCAATGAGCCTTTAACCATTAAGGCTGCACACGCGACGGAAGCTTAAAAAATTGAGTAACTTCTCCCGTTTTCCCAACATTTCCCTTCACTGCTCTGCTCCTATTGATTGTAGCGTGATGAAAAGTATACTATAACCTGCCCAGGAGTATGAAGAATAATTGTACCAAGTTTCGTTAAAATCCGTCGAGTAGTTTTTGTTTCTATAAGGAACATACAGACAGACAGACAAAAATTTTACTGATTGCATTTTTGGCATCAGTATCGATCACTAATCACCCCCTGATATGTATTTTGAAAATATATTTAATGTACAGAATTTACCTTTCTACAGATTTATTATAAGTATAGATTTATGATGTGAAACTCTCATGTTTAAAATCATTTGTATTTTTAATAACTATCACCTGTTTCAAGCTCGTTGAAATTGACAACCTAACTTCCCTGAAAATAAGTGTTTAAACAAAGTCTGAGGTCACAGTCTTATTTTTAATTTAAAAAATCCGAATTCATATTTCATCTTAGATAGCAATTTAGTATAGGTCACCGATTACGGTGTTTTTTTTTTTTTTTTAACTCACACGGTTATCTGATCCCAAGCTAAGCAGAGCTTGTGTTATGGTAACTAGGAAACTGATAAACATACTTATATATTTCTAAATACATACATATTATAGATAAATTACACCCAGACAACCAGAACAAATGATCGTGCTTATCACACAAACATTTGTCCTGGGTGGGAATCGAACCCACGACCACCGGTATAGCAGTCAGGGTCACTAACCACTAGACCAACAGGCCCGTCATCAATTTCATCTATTTCTATCACTCTCCGTCTCGCACATTTGATATGATCTGATTCATTCACTCACATGATGACACATTAATTAACGAATGGTGTAATTATGGATCCTCCGGCCATTCGATACTTATATTACAACATTTGTATGTTCTATGTTTCAGTACCGCTTCATTGCCAGCAGCTGCTCAGCCGGCCACTCGGTGTTGGTCGATGAAAACGGCGAGGCCTACACATTCGGTCAGTATTACTGTCATTCTTCTTCTTCTTTTAGAGTCAAAGAACCAACCTTCAAACTATATAAACATAACATACCATCACGCCTGTATCCCCGAAGGGTTAGGCAGAGGTGTACCAATGTACACCCACAGTTCGCCGGTATGTTTAGGTCACATGTAATAGGGGGCGAGCCTATTGCCACTAACCGGGCACAAATCCAAACTCCGACCTGCTACTGAGAATTTCATAGAAAAACCCAATAACACCTTGGTCGACTTGGGAATCGAACCCAAGACCTCTAGCGTAGCAGTCGCGCTTAGAACCACTAGGCCAACGAGGCAGTCCAAACTATATCTGACCAAAAAATTCAAAATTCCACATAGATGGCTCGGTAGATGGCCTTCATCCCGTCCTGGAGAGTGCAAGTGGTAGTGCAGGACGGGCAGGACAAAATATGTGCAATGTCTTGCGACGGGGCACCTCATTCACCTGCGATACGTGAAAGAGGCTCGATGATGCCTCACTATCCTAGATAATTACTGCAACTAGCACAAAATTCGCGCATAATTTAAGCCTGGCGTGCTAGTTGCAGTACATTGCGGGGCCACGCGGCATTGTTTTGATACGTCATCGATCATAGACGGCAATGTAGTGCAACTCGCACATTATTCTCACATCGTCTAACTAAACTAATAATTACAGTGCATTTACACAATAGTTGCTTGGTAACATCCAGCTTGAGCAATTAGTGAATAGTTCTGAGCAATTTTATTTAATTGCGACAATTATTTCGCCTGTCCTGATTTTAAACGCTTCTTATTGCCAGTATAACTGCCTCGTTGGCCTAGTGGTGCTAAGCGCGACTGCTACGCTAGAGGTCTTGGGTTCGATTCCAAAGTCGACCAAGGTGTTATTGGGTTTTTCTATGAAATTCTCATTAGCAGGTCGAAGTTTGGATTTGTGCCCGGTTAGTGGCAATAGGCTCGCCCCCTATTACATGGGACCTAAACATACCGGCGAACTGTGGGTGTACATTGGTACACCTCTGCCTAACCCTTCGGGGATACAGGCGTGATGGTATGTTATGTTATGCTTATTGCCAGTGTTTGCTTACCAACATAATAGCAGTGGAAAATATATTATATTTTTTACTCGCTTAACTGTTTTATGAGGTGCTAACATTAGCAACATTGCTGTTAATTGTTTTCAAGGCATGTGGCATTCTATTTGAAACTAGAAATGGCCCAGTTCCACATTTTACGCTAGTTTTTCGTTCCTTAACTTTAAATATTTGTGTATTTTTGTGATTTGCCGTTGTTTTATAGATAGTGTGCTATTTGGGGTGGAGAGAAATTAAGTACATACTATGAAATATCATAACTATTGGTCTACCCTCTTGAGTTTTGAATAGCTGTTGATTTTTATAGATACCTACTACATACCTCTAAGGATGGAAAGGTACACCTATACAGGGTGTCCAGTGAATAGTCCGAAAAACTGTGGCGGTTGATACCTCCGGTCAGGACCTACCGAATGAACACAACATATGTTCCTCGAAAAGTTATGGGTTTCGAGTTACAATCGATAATCGAAAATTTTTAAAATTGCTACCTTGCGTCAGATTTTTCCATATTTCTTGCTGAAAAATAGGTTTTGCAATACTTTTTTTACATAAAATTAATTTTGAATAGTTACTCTAGGTTTTTAACCGTCTTTAAAAAAGGAGGAGGTTCTCAATTCGGATGTTTATATGTTTTTTTTTTATTTGTTCGCGCATAACTCCGTTGCTTTCCAACCGATTTGAAATATTTTTTCTTTGTTGGAAAGGGTATACTTCCCAAATGGTCCCATCTGTACCTAATAGTGATTTAAGTTTTGTATATTGCTTGGCACCAACTCCAAAAATTGTTAAATTGTATTATAGGTTAATAGTAGTTTAGGTTAGGTTTATTAATATAGGTAGGTTATAGTATTATTTTTAACTTTTTAGTGCCTTTATCGATTTTTGAAGTCGGTTTTTTTTTTGCAAAAAAGTTTTGGTTACTCTTATTTTTATTTAAATGTAGAATGTATTGACGAAAAAGCCATAGGTTTAACAGTTTTCACTTTTCGATTTTCTTAGTGTTCAACTTTGACTTAAGTGGTGAAAATAAATGTATTTGGCAGTTTTGTACAACAATCTTAAAAACTTGCTTGGTTATTGGTGACTTCGGGAAGGTATAATACTTGTGTATTTTCTTTACAAAATTCGACAAAACAAGCTGCTGAAGTTCAAATGGGCTTATTTGTTGAAATGTAACTAATGTAAATTCTAAGGTAAAATGAGACGTAACGTAACACGGATCATCATTGTGCATTGCTAAGAATGGAGTTATTTTAGCCTTCTTCACCCTCACAACACAATATTTATGACCTATAATCATACCTACAATAATCAGACGACCTCCGTGGTCGAGTGGCGTACGCACCGGTTTCAAGGTGTCGCTAGCTCTGAGGTCTCGGGATCGATCCCCGGACGGGTCAATGTAGAAAATCACATTTCTACATTGTCTCGGGTCTGGGTGTTTGTGGTACCTTCGTTGTATCTGAATTCCATAACACAAGTGCTTTAGCAACTTACTTTGGGTTCAGAACAATGTATGTGATGTTGTCCGCATTTATTTTATATCTATTCTAAAGTACGTCTACCCAACAATTCCAGGTCGCAACACGTGCGGCCAGCTCGGCTTCGGCGACACGGTGACCCGCAACGTGCCCGAGCCGGTGCCCGCACTGCGCGGCAAGAACATCATCCACGCGGCCGTCGGCAGACACCACACGCTGTTTGTTACAGGTTGGTTATACTAAAAACTAAAACTATCATAATAATGCAAATATGCAAAATATGCCCATGCAAATGGGTTGTGGAGGTCAGGTAGGCAGTCGCTTCATGTAAAATACGGTATTCAGCTGAATCGGGTAAGACTGGTAGCCGACCCCAACATAGTTGGGGAAAAGGCTCGGGAGATGATGGAGATGATGATGTAGTTTGAATATTCTTATTTTCTTAATATTCCTTTATGTAGCAATTCTGGATTAAATAATTTTTTAGTTTTCTCTGGAATGCTAATAAGTATTCTTGATTTTTTATGTCTATTGGTAGCTTATTAAATATTTTAATTTCCATATAATATGGACTTTCATTTAACATTTTAATACGGGATTGTGGTAAACATAATTCATTTTTATTACGGGTATTAATGTTATGGGTAGGTATCTTTAGGTATCTTATATTTTTTTAAATGTGTTAATATTTTTATAAACAAATGTGCATATATCTAGTAAATACAGAGTGGATATGACAGAGGGGCATTAAATTACACTACGTATACTATACGTGTTTAGTATTAATTCGATACGGTATAAAAATAAAAAGCGCCAAAAATGAGAAAATATTTTTTTTTTTTTCAAACAAACTAAATAGCTTACAAATTAGAATAAAACGTAACCACCCTGTGTAAATAAATTTGACTGACTTACTTGTGACATGCGTCAATGCTTAGACATAATCAGCTGTTAGGAAAGATACATCGTGTTGAAACGGTGCAAAATCTTAAAAAAATCATTTGCGACTAAACTAACATAACATACCATCACGCCTGTATCCCCGAAGGGTTAGGCAGAGGTGTACCAATGTACACCCACAGTTCGCCGGTATGTTTAGGTCCCGTGTAATAGGGGGCGAGCCTATTGCCACTAACCGGGCACAAATCCAAACTCCGACCTGCTACTGAGAATTTAATAGAAAATCCCAATAACACCTTGGTCGACTTGCGAATCGAACCCAAGACCTCTAGCGTAGCAGACTAAACTACTGCTCCTATTTAATTGATTTTTGGTACAGAGCTTGAAAATGGTATCTGGTATAGGCAGTTTAAAGAAAAGCCCCTCTGTCGTATCCACTTTGTATATTGATGGTAGCGTTAATAATATAAATTCCTTAAATTATGGTTTACAGCTTTCTGTATTGTCTATTTGAGCTAAGATTCTAACAAGTTTCTTTTGTATTATAAACAAATCGATACAATTTACACTGTTTCCCCATAACATGACACCATATTATCGTAGCCATCTTCTTCTTCTTTTCGTGTTGATGGTAGATTGAAATTAGAGTATATTGGCCCAGTAAGTTGCGACATTAATGGCAGCATCGTTAGCGTGCTTTAAGTCATCCAATGTGCAGGTGTACGGACAATTTGGGCAAGAGGGTAGATGACTAGGTATGAAAAGTCAAAATTTATTTAGTCCGCCATTTAGATAATCAAAATATAATAGACACATATTTTTTCTTTTCTCAAATAAATTACAAAATACGAAGATAAACCGCTGTAAAGTTCAGGAGTGGGGGCTTGTGACGTCACGGCTAGGTACAATTTGTACTCAAACGTGACGTCACGCAAGAATTGTACTCGCTGTATCTTCGTAATTCTTTGTTTACGGGACTAAACAAAAAATACGAGTCTAATATTTTTTTCTTATCTAAAAGATGGACATAAAAATAAAAATTAGTCATCATCCCTATTTAGCAGGGGCATGGTTTGGTTGGGAGCTCCACATTCGCATTCGGTATGAAGGGGATCTATTATTCCCCATTTTGCGAGGTTGTGTTTTTTACAGCGGTCTAGCTGGGTTCGCAATCGATTGAGTGCTTTCCAGATAGGCCACTGCAAATCACTACCAGGTGGTAAGTGCTCCTTGGGTTGTAGGAAGTCCGGTGGTGGTGGATACTGTTCTGATACTCGTAGCCATGAGCAGGCATATGCGTAGTAGGCTGATAAAGCTGTTTGTTTATTTGTGCTTTGCTTGTTTTGGAAGAGAGCATAAGAAAATTTGGACAGTTTGGATTTTATAAGTTCGATATGAGTCTTCCAATTTATATGGGTATCTATTTTTAAACCAATTCAAGTAAATTAATCTACTTCTTCTAGGGGAGTGTTTTGGAATACTACATGCATATCAAGGGGTGGTTTTTTATAAGATCTAAATTGCATGATTTTTGTTTTATAAAAAATAATAATCCAGCCTATAAACGTCCCACTGCTGGGCACAGGCCTCTTCCCATATTGAGAAGGCACGAGCTTTGATCACCACGCTTGCTCTCTGCTGATTGGTGATTTCAGACCCCAAAT
This sequence comes from Autographa pulchrina, assembly GCA_905475315.1. Classification (NCBI taxonomy): domain Eukaryota; kingdom Metazoa; phylum Arthropoda; class Insecta; order Lepidoptera; family Noctuidae; genus Autographa; species Autographa pulchrina. The sequence continues at coordinate 4,230,864 of FR997762.1, read as the reverse complement.
TTTGGAATCCAGGTTTCCTCACGATGTTTTCCTTCACCGTTTGTCAGAAGTGTCTTAGAATAATTAAGAAAGTACATATAACTTTGAAAAAGCCACATTGATACTTGCCTGGGTTCGAACCTGCAACGTCGTGCATACAATTCCGTTCATTGGACCGCTAGGCCACCAACACGGTTTTTTGTTTTGCCTTAGTTTAATTCTAAGTTATGAGTTTGGAGCCATTGAGTTAAGTGCCCCGTAAACGCTCAAATTGTTTGTCAAATTTTACGTTTTTGTCAAATTATTTGATAGTGTACAGTACAGCTGTGTTTGAGGCGTTTGTCAAACAATCTACGTGTTTGTCGCGTTTGATGAAGTTTGATGAAAATCATGGAGGACGCTACGCCAAGTGACAAATTTGTTTGATATTTGGTTTGATCGTTTAAGCTATTGTTTGATGAAAACGTGAAGTTTGAACAACAAATTTTTCAAGCATGTTTGTACGTTAACAGGGCGCTTTACGGGTTTTAGTGTGTTTTAAAAATTATATTATTAACTAGCTGTGCCTGCGACTTCGTTCCCGTGGATGACGAAACTAATCAATGAGTTTATAACCGCAAAATTAAGTTTGTTTTTTATTGTTAATACTTTTCCGGGATAAAAACTACCCAGTGTGGTGCACAGGATAATAAAGAATAATTATACCAAGTTTCATCGTAATCGAACCGGTAGTTTTTGCGTGATACCTGAACAAACAGACAGACACACAGACAAAAATTTTTTTTTCACACTTTTCGGTTCGCTGTCGGTCTAGTAACACCCCCGCTATTAATTTTTTTGATATTTTCAATGTACAGAATTTTCACTTCTACAGATTTATTATAAGTATAGATTGCAAAATGGCATAATAATATAGTTTTGAATTATATTATTCGGTTATAGGTTAACTTACTTGAAGTGATAGTAATCTATTTGTAGTAAATTCTTGCCCACATAAGTTATTTCCTTAGACTATAGATAACTATAGACCTAGTATCGCTAGTTTTCCTTCGTGCCAAGCGAGAGCACTTTTTGTCTGTATCTAGTACATTCGTTTACTGATTTAAAGTTATTTTTCGCGCAACGACAGACTTATATGCGAAAATATCGATGGTTTCGACATTGTTAGGATAATATTAGGGTTATAGATAGTTTTATTAAAATGGCGCGCTCCGTCTTGATACAAAATTTACGATAAAACTAGTTCATACTAGTGCTCACGGTTCATACACTGATAGGCTCACTCTTTAGTTTCTTATCTATACTCTAAGGTTATTTCTAATCCTGTTGACCACAACATGTCAGGAACGCGTTCTCTCAGCGGCTGTAGTGTGAGATATCGTAAAGTTAGAATAGAAATAATGTTGTGTGTTGTTCACACTCCATCTTATGTGTGTGTTTGTCTGTGGCATCGTACCTCCTAAATGGAGAGACCGATTGTGATGCGTTTTTTTTGTTTGGAAGCTGACGTGATCGAGACCGTTCTTAGCCATAAATTGACGACCTCCGTGGTCGAGTGGCGTACGCACCGGTTTCAAAGTGTCGCTAGCTCTGAGGTCCCGGGTTCGATCCCCGGACGGGTCAATGTAGAAAATCACATTTCTACATTGTCTCGGGTCTGGGTGTTTGTGGTACCTTCGTTGTATCTGAATTCCATAACACAAGTGCTTTAGCTACTTACTTTGGGTTCAGAACAATGTATGTGATGTTGTCCGCATTTTTTTTTTATAAATATATGAAAATCTCTAAAAGTTGTTACGCTTGTTTCATAATTCGGTATTTTATTTTTATTTTTTAATGTGTTTATGTTAACATAGGTTTCCTATAATTTCCAGACACGGGTACAGCGTACGCTTGCGGCGACAACAAGTGCGGCCAGTGCGGCGTGGGCAACACTACCCCGCAGATACTCAAGCCGACTCGCGTGCGATACAAGTGAGACATTACTTATATAACTACTAGCTGTGCCCCGCGGTTTCACCCAATTTGTTCTTGAAGTAAATCTGTTATTTGGGGCGGAGATGGTTCGAACAAATCAAAAATCATGAAAATAGGTCTTCGTGATTTAATAAATGGTTTAGTTAAAACATGATATGCATATAATGTTATTTGTTCGGCAGTTAGATGAAATGATACCGTCAATCAAAACACAATTGAGTTTCTCTGTAAAAGAAGATTATATTTGATATTTACATGTTTGTTCAACACCAATTCCAAAATATAACATTAAATTAACTTTATAAACCTTACCTGTAAAAGAAACGACATTTAATGCTTATAATTACAATATCAATTTCTATTTCCTAACTGACAAGTAATAGTTTTCACAATTGTTCTAACACGCTAACACGGCCATCTTACAGCCACAGATATAATAAATGCGGGCGACATTGCGTTTGCTACCATAAAGGCGGTAGTAGCGCGGCCTGAATTCCAATTAAAGAAAATATATTTTCTTTACATGCAGTAAAAGGGGTTTGGTAAAGGGTGTAAAAACACTAAACATCAGAATTACAAATATATTATTATTAATTCGTAACAATTTTTAATACAAATTAACAAAGAAAAACTGGTCGATGACTATTGATTGTCGTCTTCATGACAATCCAATAGAAAAAAGGCTTGTGTAAGTAGTACGCTACAAGGAAAACAATTTTCAGCCAAATCGGTTCAGCCGTTCTTCAGTTATAGTTTTAGTTTAACTAACACGACTTTCTTTTTTATATAATACTAGCTGTGCCCCGCAGTTTCACCCGCGTGAATACCTAGGTCCCATTCCCGGTACCTTTGTATTATTAGGGGCGGAGATGAATCCAACAAATCACTATCGTAACAAAAGTCAGGATTACTTAATTTGGTGGTTCAGTATTCTTATTTTTTTTTTAATTTCCCGCGCAATTTTCTAAACTTTACCTTTTATAAGAACCTTCTCCTGACAATAAATAACTAACACAGCAAAAAAAGAATCGGCCAAATTGGTCCAGGCGTTATTGAGTTATGCGCTTACCAACACATTTAGCGATTAATTTTTATATATATACTAGCTGTACCCGGCATGCAATGCGATTTTTTTCTACCTAGCACCTGCCTACTACCTACCTGCCTACTACCACTTAGGGGTATGAAAAATAGATAGTAGCCGATTCTCAGACCTACTGAATATGCATATAAAATTTCATAAAAATCGGTCAAGCCCTTTCGGAGGAGTATGGTAACTAACATTGTGACACGAGAATTTTATATATAAGATTTATATTATGATTTGAATATTGAAATGAAATTACTTTTATGGATTTTATCGCGTTTTATATTTAGATTTTAGGTTTCGAAGTTTCGATACCTTTGCAGATATCATGGTCACGGGCAGGACCATGCAGCAGGGCAGGAAAAATATTTGTGTAATACTTTGTAATCGATTTTAAACAAGTGCGAGTTCTTACTCGCGCACGAAGGGTTCCGTACCACCGTCGTATGAGAGCCCCCCTTAAATATTCATTTTATGTGGTTTTTAGTATTTGTTGTTATAGCGGCAACGGAAATACATCATTTGTGAAAATTTCAGCTTTCTAGCTATCACGGTTTATGAGATACAGCCTGGAGACAGACGGACAGACAGACAGCGGAGTCTTAGTAATAGGGTCCCGTTTTCCCTTTGGGTACGGAACCCTAAAAAGGAGGTGGTTCTATATTCGACTGTATTTTTTTCTGTTTTTTTCTTATAACTTTGGAGTGGGTGAACTGATTTTAATAATTATTTTTTTATTCGAAAGCTGGTGCTTTCAAAGTGGTCTCATTTTTCATTCCCCTTTGGTGTAGTTTTGATAGTAGGATCTATAAGTGATAAATATAAGTCTTATTTTGAAGGCGGTTTGTTTGTAAGAAATATATTATTATTTAAAAAACAGGCCAAGTGCGAGTCGGACTTGCGCCCCGAGGGTTCCGTACAAACTATTAGGTATCTATTTCTTTTGGTTGCGTTGACATAAAAGTTTGATTTTGTTACAGCTTAAAGGTATTATAGACCTGAGTATTTGATATGAATTCCAATTTAATACCTCTACGCGTTCATGAGAAAAGTAGTAGTAACTTTAAAATTTTCAAATATATTTTTTATTTTGTGGAAACTAAAAATTTAGGGTTTTCGCAATTTTTCCTTTATCTGTACTATAAGAAGTTACTTCGTACCAAATTTCAAGATTCTAAGTTCACAGGAAGTACCCTGTAGGTTTTGATTTGCAAAATGCGAAAATTTGCAGCATAAATGGCTATATCTTTTGATTGCTTTGGCTTAGAAGTTTGATTTTTTCACAGCTCCAAGGGACAGTAGACTTGAGTATTAGATATAAATTTCAGTTTGATACCTCCATGCGTTCCTGAGAAAAACAGTCTTGACAGACGGACGGACGGACAACGAGGTGATCTTGTAAGGGTTCCGTTTTTTCTTTTTGAGGTACGAAACCCTAAAAAATGGACATAAATGATAATTAGTCATTATGTCTAATTATTATGCACCAACCAACCACTTCCGTCGTGGGTGGTATAACCATATCAAATCTAACTTTTTTCGGACATTTTTGTAACTTTTTTCGGACATTTTTTTTAATGTTAGGTTAGGTTAGCTTTGAACCTAACCTAACTATATCAAACCTAACTTTATACACGGACGACATGCACCCCCGTGCCTGTCGCCCAGGGCCCTAGTTAGGGCGGGAGATCGCGCTCATGCGCGGCTCTGCGCCGCCCCACTCGACGTCGGCGTATCTGGGGCGCGTCGGGGTCGTCTACCTTCCGGGGCGTGACGGTCTCGCGGAAGTGAGGACGACGAGTGTGTATGTGCGATATTTCTAACGAAAACAATTTACTCGAATTTTGTAACCAAGTAAAATGGAACGCCGAATATAAATTTCACGCATCCATTTTTTTCTTTTTTCATTAGATTCATTAGATCTTTGCCAGCCCTGTTGGTCTAGTGATTAATGACCCTGACTGCTATACCGGAGGTCGTGGGTTCGATTCCCACCCAGAACAAATGTTTGTGTGATGAGCACGATCATTTGTTCTGTGTCTGGGTGTAATTTATCTATAATATGTATGTATTTAGAAATATATAAGTATGTTTATCAGTTGCCTGGTTACCATAACACAAGCTCTGCTTAGCTTGGGATCAGATAACCGTGTGTGAATTATCCCGGAATATTATTATTATTATATGTATGTAGAATTATACAGGGTGTTAAGGAACCCCTATCCGACCCGTTAAGGTGTTGTTTGGTATCGATATCTGATTAAAAAATGTGGGAAAAAAAAAGAAAAAGTAACTATAACCTAAAACTTTTTATTTTTCTAAAAGTTGAGTGAGAGAGTCGGCGTCGTTCCAGATGCTACCTAATTACCAAACAAAAGGCCCCCAAAAATACCGACGAAATTGGTGTTGTAGTTTTTGTTTTATTCTCAAATTTAGAGAATTTCGAGCAATAAAATTATTATATTATATACAATATTATTATATTTCAAAATCCATTATTATCGTTACTATCATAAATATTCCAAATTCAATCATTTATTTGAGCATGTGATTATGAGCCCTATAATTATCACTTTATCACCCTTTTGGGTCAGACAAAGGTCACACTGTATACATCTTTAATACCTGCCATAACCTTCTCCCAGAATAGACAAAAACAGACAAACAATATATAAGAATAAAACAAATAAGAAATGTTTATTTTGTATAGCAATGAGTATATAAATATGGTATTAATAAAAGAGCTGTCCGTAGTCATTGGCCAGAGAATGGTATAAAAAAATGACAGTTAAATGATTTTAATACATGACCTTACTTTATTATTCAAAAAACTAAATCACAAGAATCACTAGACTCCACATTAAACTTAAAAATATCATGTACGCCAATTTCTTTCATCATGATTCAAAAACTACATGATTACATTATAAACGTTTATATAACAAAGATATAATTGAACAAAAATATAAAATAACACCAATTTTGAATGAAATATGTGTTAAGAAATACTTTTATTTTATTTTTTTACTTTATTTATTTATTTGGGATTAACAAACAGTTACAAATTACATCTGCGCAACTCACACCGTTATCCACAGCATATAAGTTAAAATAGTTAGTTGGAGCGAAACGAGTATATAACAATAGACTATAGAACAAAAACAAAAATCAATACTCAATCTATTTGTTTACATGCTTTTTTAAAGATTGTTAATTATCTGGATAAGGTTGTTGCGAAATCTATTAGCTGGCATTGCAAATATATCCAGTTCTGTAAACAACCTGTTATAATTATTAGTGATACGACGCAGGGGTGCGCGAATTCCAGCATTGGTTCTACACGAGGAAACTGCAAAAAGAGGACGTACGCGCACCTCTCGTCTCATGACAGTTCTAGGGGCAAAGTAATGCAATTTATTGGATACTAGCTGTGCCTGCGACTTCGTTCGCGTGGATGACGAAACTTATCAATGAGTTTTTAACCGCAAAATTAAGTTTGTTTTTTATTGTTTATACTTATCCGGGGTAAAAACTACCCAGTGTGGTGCCCAGGATAATAAAGAATAATTATACCAAGTTTCATCGTAATCGACCCGGTAGTTTTTGCGTGATACCTGAACAAACAGACAGACAGACAAAAATTTTTTTTTTCACACTTTTGGGTACGGTTTCGGTCTAGTAACACCCCCCGCCATTTATTTTTTTGATATTTTCAATGTACAGAATTTTCACTTCTACAGATTTATTATAAGTATAGATATCTGAGCAGTCGTATCTGTGATTACACACGTCATACAGAAACATCGACTCCAGGTACAAATATGCATAGATAAATAATTTACAAGCTTCTTCTTCTTTCTTTCTGCCCTTTTTCCCAAATTATAATAATTTACAACCATTAATAAACAATAATTACTCAATAATATTAGACATATCTTAAGAAATGTTTTATGTACAGTGTTCATTTGTAATCACCTGATATGGATTGTAAAATTTCATAAATTAATATAATAATAATATTTATAATATTCCGGGACAACTCACACACGGTTATCTGATCCCAAGCTAAGCAGAGCTTGTGTTATGGTAACCAGACAACTGATAAACATACTTATATATTTCTAAATACATACATATTATAGATAAATTTCACCCAGACACAGAACAAATGATCGTGCTCATCACACAAACATTTGTCCTGGGTGGGAATCGAACCCACGACCTCCGGTATAGCAGTCAGGGTCACTAACCACTAGACCAACAGGCCGTCAAATTAACAGGTAATTGGCTGGTGTTCCTTTATCTTTAAAGTTTAGAAAACCCTATCGTATGGATTATGCATAAAAAAAATCTAAACTAAACTACTGAGGTCCAAGGCTTAGGGTGCGTCCCCATCTGACGAACGAGCATTACAGTAAGAGCTCGCGAGCATGGCGCGAGCTGCTCGTGTAATGCTTGTTCGTCAGATGGGGACGCACCCTTACACACACTAGTCTGTTATGGGTAACTAATATTAAAAAAAAAAACAAGTAATAAGTATAAAACACAACTACATTATCTTCTCTAAACAATAATTAAAATCTTATATATAAAATTCTCGTGTCACAATGTTAGTTACCATACTCCTCCGAAACGGCTTGACCGATTTTTATGAAATTTTATATGCATATTCAGTAGGTCTGAGAATCGGCTACTATCTATTTTTCATAACCCTAAGTGGTAGTAGGTAGGTGGTAGGCAGGTGCTAGGTAGAAAAAAATTGTATTGCAACGCATGCGAGTACAGCTAGTAATAATATAAAAATATAACCATTTTCATAAAACTATTAATTATACCAAAGTCGTTTAAAATATGATATTGGTTACCAATGTCTATAAACATTATCACAATCCCACATACTATTTTTTTGGTTCCTTTATTACAATAATGATATATTTTCTCTCAGAAGTGTAAGTTTTTGATTCACATTGAATTACTCTACATAGCGTAGAGCACAACGTCAATAATATGTACTAATAGGTGTAAAGTTGACAAAGGAATGATGTATTTAATTAAGGAGATACAGTATTGCTTAATACAACTTGATAAATAATCATCATCTGACTTCCCTTTTCTCAAATTGTTTTGAGGTCAGCTTAAACTTGATAATAATGATAGTTTAACAATCTATAATATAAAAATGAATCGCTAAATGTGTTGGTAAGCGCATAACTCAATTACGGCTGCACCGATTTCGCTAATTCTTTTTTTGTTGTGTTTGTTATTGTCAGGAGAAGGTTCTTATTAAAGAAAATTGCAAAATTGCTCTGAAAATTAGGAAATTGAAGAAAACTCAACCACGAAATTAAGTAATCCTGACTTTTGTTACGATAGTGATTTGTTGGATTCATCTCCACCCATAATAATACAAAGGCACCGGGAATGGGACCTAGGTATTCACGCGGGTGAAACCGCGGGGCACAGCTAGTATACTATGTAAAGTTTATGTAATATTCGTACTAATGTGTATTACTTCACCGGTTTAGTTTCCACCTAATATTGGTGTTTGTTACAGCGGGGCTCCTGTCATCAAGGTCGGCTGTGGGGCAGAGTTCTCCATGATTTTAGACTGCAATGGAGCTCTACACTCCTTCGGGTTGCCAGAGTATGGCCAACTAGGTAAGCGACTTAAATTTATTTATTTATATAATAATATATATAATCCAGCCTATAAACGTCCCACTGCTGGGCACAGGCCTCTTCCCATATAGAGAAGGCACGAGCATTGATCACCACGCTTGCTCTCTGCGGATTGGCGATTTCAGATCCCAAATTTTGGAATCCAGGTTTCCTCACGATGTTTTCCTTCACCGTTTGTCAGAAGTGTCTTAAAATAATTAAGAAAGTACATATAACTTTGAAAAGTTACATTGGTACCTGCCCGGGTTCGAACCTGCAACCCCGTGCATACAAATCCGTTCACGTACGTACACCAACTTTCAGTTAAAATAAAGAATTATCAAAATCAGTACACACAGTCGAAAGTTCTGTGGTAAAGCTCCTCCTGTTTTGAAGTTGGTTAAAAATTACATAAAATAATCTTAACTGCACAACAATTTGTTGGCGATAATAGCGCTCTTTAGTAACAATATTATTTCGTTATTGTATTGCGTAGGTACATCCAGAGATGTGGAAAATAGTTTAGTAAAAGTATTTAAATACAAAATGCAAAATACGTATTTTCAAAATAGGTTTTGAAAATAAAACACCTTGTTAAGCATAAGCACTTATATATATGTTTTTTTTTCTGGCTCGCACGGGCCGCAAACTTGGCATTATTGTTCTAGTTGACAATGACAACACTACGATCACGATCAGTGCGTTCATAAATAAGGTAATCTTGGATTTAAGATGAAAAATGAATTAAAAATGTAATAAAACTATTTTTTATTTTATAAATATAAATAACTAGCTGTGCCCCGCGGTTTCACCCGCGTAAATGACAATTCTTTATAAATTATAGCCTATGTGTTATTCCGATGTATAAGCTACAATATTGGAAAGTTTCAATAAAATCCATTCAGTAGTTTTTCCGTGAAAGAGTAACAAACATCCACACATCCATTCTCACAAACTTTCACATTTATAATATTAGTAGGATAAATATTTATATAAAGTATTTCAAATATAAAAAAAAGGTATGTATATGTATTTCAAATAATTCACATCTCTGGGTACATCTATTATACTTATTTATACTATAATTGTCTTATTTATTACATACACTAGCTGTGCCTGCAACTTCGTTCGCGTGGATGACGAAGCTTATCAATGAGTCTTTAACCATTAAGGCTGCACACGCGACGGAAGCTTAAAAAATTGAGTAACTTCTCCCGTTTTCCCAACATTTCCCTTCACTGCTCTGCTCCTATTGATTGTAGCGTGATGAAAAGTATACTATAACCTGCCCAGGAGTATGAAGAATAATTGTACCAAGTTTCGTTAAAATCCGTCGAGTAGTTTTTGTTTCTATAAGGAACATACAGACAGACAAAAATTTTACTGATTGCATTTTTGGCATCAGTATCGATCACTAATCACCCCCTGATAGTTATTTTGAAAATATATTTCATGTACAGAATTGACCTCTCTACAGATTTATTATTACATACATTATACTTTAAACTCAAATATGTACATTAGGAACATTTATTTTACCTCTGCTTCATAGTAGCTTATTCATATAATAAATCCATAACAATATTATAAATATTTATATATACTTCTGCTATGCGCGACTGCTACGCTAGAAGTCTCGGGTTCGATTCCCAAGTCGACCAAGGTGTTATTGGGTTTTTCTATGAAATTCTCAGTAGCAGGTCGGAGTTTGGATTTGTGCCCGGTTAGTGGCAAAAGGCTCGCCCCCTATTACATGGGACCTAAACATACCGGCGAACTGTGGGTGTACATTGGTATACCTCTGCCTAACCCTTCGGGGATACAGGCGTGATGGTATGTTATGTTATAACTGAAAACTGTATAATGTTTAGAGTTGTAATTATTTCATTGCTATTGTATATCGTGTTTGCAATTTTAGGATATGGTTAATGTACGCTAGTTTACACTGTCTGTTCAAAAAGCAAGGTGACATTTTATTTGAATAAGAATAAGAATCTTTATTTGCGTGAAACATGGTTTACAATATATCTCCCGAGCCTTTTCCCAACTACATATGTTGGGGTCGGCTACCAGTCTTACCAGATTCAGCTGAATACCGTATTTTACATGGAGCGACTGCCTATCTGACCTCCACAACCCATTTTACTGGGAAACACAGTATCCCATAGTAAGACTGGTTGTCAGAATTGACTTAACGACTGCCAAAGATCTATGTATGACAGCCGGGACCTACTGTTTAACGTGCTTTCGAAATACGGAGGGGTCTCGGTATGTTATAAATGGTCACCCATCCACGGACTAACCGCGGCGAGCGCGGCTTAACCTGTATTATTGGTCAAACCGTACGGCTTACACTTAGCCACGAGCCCCTCCTAAACATGGTTTACAATATTGGTGGTAAATTATTAACCTTTTGAACGCCACGGTCGTGTATAGACGACAAAAGAAAACGTGCCCAAAACACGCCACGGTCGGGTATAGACGACAAGAAAACGATTTTTTTTAAGTACAAAACAAATAATATACTGAAAGTCACGTAACTAGACGAGTTATGAGTATGAATGTGGATGGGTATACATGCAGAGGAAGACCAAAAAAGAGATGGATGGATTGTGTGAAAGATGATATGAGAAAGAAAGGAGTGAATACTGAGATGACGAGTTGTAGAGATGAATGGAAGCTGAATACGCATTGCGCCGACCCCAAATAATTGGGAACAGGGCAGGGAGATGATGATGATGACTTGTATATTTATTTTGTACTTAAAAAATCGTTTATTAAGTACAAAATAAATATTCGTTTAAAACACGTTTTCTTTTGTCGTCTATACACGACCGTGGCGTTCAAAAGGTTAACATGGTTCGGCGCATTCCGCCATAAAATAGGCATGCAAATATTTTCTTAGGTTTAGACCTAAGTACAAGTTACTAATTATAATTATAATATAGACCTAGTAAGTTAATAATTATTATATTTAAAATTCTTTAAATTACCAGATAAATAACACTCTAAAATTAAAAATTACATTAATTACTCAACGATAAACTACTAATTATATACATATTAACCAAAAACAAATTAAATATAAAGCAAACAATTATGTATAATATACCATTCGACAATATTTATTATTTATGAGTCATGAATTCTGAGATATTATAAAAAACACTAGCTGTACCCGGCATGCGTTGCAATGCATTTTTTTCTACCTAGCACCTGCCTACTACCTACCTACTACCACTTAGGGGTATGAAAAATATATAGTAGCCGATTCTCAGACCTACTGAATGTGCATATAAAATTTCATAAAAATCGGTCAAGCCGTTTCGGAGGAGTATGGTAACTAACATTGTGGACACGAGAATTTTATATATAAGATTACTGAAAACTGTATAATGTTTAGAGTTGTAATTATTTAATTGCTATTGTATATCGCGTTTGCAATTTTAGGATATAGTTAATGTACGCTAGTTTACATTGTCCGTTCAAAAAGCAAGGTGGCATTTTATTTGACTAGTAAATCATTAATTTATTCTTTAATTTCTAATTTGTTCGCTTTGAAGTAGTCCTTTACAGATATAATACACTTGTGCCAGTGTTTTTCCAATCTTCGAAGCAGTCCTTATATGCGGTTTTTGGTATGTCCGTGACCTTTAGCGATTCGTTTTTTCTCCTCGATAATCGCAAAACGCCATCCTTTCACGGGTTTTTTCAATATTAGAAATTGGACAAAGTCGTTGGGGGTCAAATTTGGTGAATACAGTGGCTGAGGCATGATTACCGTGTTTTTAGCCAACGACGCGATGGTTTTATTTGGTAAGAATTTAGCAATTCTGGAGAGAACTCCCGCTACCACGCGTTTTATGCACATAATTACCGAAAAAAATGCATCGCATAAGCCACACGATATGCTGACATCCTCAATAACTTCTTCAATAGTGATTCGATGATTCTTTCTAACAATTTTTTACTTTTTTTCATCATTTTCATCGGCAGTTCATGTCCAGAGCGATTGCCGTCAATCACATGTTCTCAATGTTCTGTAAAAACCTATCTTTGACTCATTGTACGCCACCGACAACATTTCTAGTGTGTTTTTGAGCACTGTGTTAAATTTTCTACACAAATTTTAATGTAAATTCTTTGATTTATTTGTTTAGACAGTAAATAATCACTGATGTCGTAAAACACTTGCTTTTTTACATGCCTCTCACAAACAAATTGCTTAAAAATCACTGAAACGGCGAAAATATATTCAAACTAGCTGTGCCCCGCGGTTTCACCCGCGTGAATGACAATTCTTACACTATCTTTATAAATTATAGCCTATGTGTTATTCCGATGTATAAGCTACAATATTGGAAAGTTTCATTAAAATCCATTCAGTAGTTTTTCCGTGAAAGAGTAACAAACATCCACACATCCATTCTCACAAACTTTCACATTTATAATATTAGTAGGATATTAGTAGGATTAGACATACGTAGCCCTAAAAATTTAAAAAGCCACGTTACTTTTTGTACAGACCTCGTACTATGTAATACATGTTGTACTAAAATCCGCAAACGAATAAATCACTTGATTTCAAATATGCCGCGCTTCATGCGACGCTAACGTAACTCAATGCGCGCGCCGCTTGATGGCGCTTTAACGATTTTTTCTACTATACCTACGTATAATATCCACAAAGGTATCCTGTCTACGCGTTATTCAGTGCACGGCACTCCTTCGCCGTCGATTAGGCCGAACGGTGGTCCTAATTGACAGCAAGGGGTCGCCCCGGCCCCGAATTAAATTCGGGGACCGACCCCGAATTTGATTTGGGACCGGGGCAACAAAAGCTAGCACTAAATATAATACAGGCGGGCGCACGTCTGTGTTGTTATTGAACAAATGAAATGTGTTTATTTGCGATAGGTTTTTTAACAGTTAATTCTAGAAAATTCTGCGGTTAAATGTTTAGCGTGCTGTTTTACAGATAGATTTGTACACCGATTCGGTATCGGTATTAATCTTTGGTAATTCCAGAATATTATTCTACAAATACGTTTATTTGTAAGAGTACATATGGTCAATAATGGACGAATACGTCTTATAATATGTATGTATTTAGAAATATATAAGTATGTTTATCAGTTGTCTGGTTACCATAACACAAGCTTAATCTGCTTAGCTTGGGATCAGATAACCGTGTGTGATGTCCCGATAAAAAATTAAAAAAAAAACATAAAAAATTGCAGAATATTCTGTCAATAATATGCAAATGATTCGGTAGAATATAATATAGTACTATTTAACCTTTTAAGCGCTTGGCTAAATATCAATTGCCGTGCCCCTAGCGCCCGGCTACGAATCGGTGAAATAAAATCTCTCTTTCTGCTCCTCTTAAGCTCCGATTTGTAACATATCATGGTGTACAATATAAAGTATTCTATCTGTCTATCTACATAAATAGAGAGATATAGAATAGATGCAATAAAATCGAAGAAAACAACAAAAATCGTGAATATTCTCTGTCGCATAAATACGACACGGGCGTTAGGGGCACGGAAATATTTGTCGCATATACAAAGTGGTGATGACAATACGACAATAAATGAAAACACGGACAGTACTAGTTCATAAGAATAATCATAAACGGTAAAAAAACACGTGACACGATATTTTACAAATGGTGTTCTCCTGCGTTTCCAATTTTATGCGATTTAGTTTGTTTGAAATTTTATTTTTTTATTTTTGATGCTACGGTTTTTTTACCGTTTAGGGTTATTCTTATGAACTAGTAATGTCCGTGTTTTCATTTATTGTCGTATTGTCATCACCACTTTGTATACGACTCGGGCGGTTAAAGGGTTAATAGTGGTAACAACTATTGTACTATATTCTGATAAATTAATTCTTCTCTCTCCCGTCTCACATCAAATCAAATGAAATGAAATGCGTTTATTCGTAACAATATTGTATGATAGGTTTTATAATAGGCAATTCCAGCATATTCTGTATGTACGTTTATTTGTTAGGATATGGCACGATAGCTCTTATAATAGGTAATTCTAGAATATTCTGCGATTTGTACTCCGTTTTGGTAGATTAAATTATACTATTTAAAACTGTTACTATTGTATTAAATTCTGACGAATAAATTGAATTTCTTTCGAAAGAAATACGTTTATTTGTAGGAATATTGTACGTAGCTCTTATAATACTTAGGTAATTCTACAAATACGTCAATTTGGAACAATAGGTCTTATAATAGGTACCTAATTCCAGCCAATATTCTGCCAATAATAATAATAATATTCCGGGACAACTCACACACGGTCATCTGATCCCAAGCTAAGCAGAGCTTGTGTTATGGTAACCAGACAACTGATAAACATACTTATGTATTTCTAAATACATACATATTATAGATAAATTACACCCAGACACAGAACAAATGATCGTGCTCATCACAAAAACATTTGTCCTGGGTGGGAATCGAACCCACGACCTACGGTATAGCAGTCAGGGTCACTAACCACTAGACCAACAGGCCCGTCAATAATATGGCTTACAAACGTTTAATAGATTTGTACACGCATTCGGTAAAATGTAGGTATGATACTATTTTATAGTTTTAACATATATTGTACTATATTCTGATGAATAAATGGTTTTTCTTTAGATATTTTTTATTTGTCTATATGCTATTTATAAACAAAAGTAATATTTATCTTATACTAGCTGTACCCGGCATGCGTTGCAATGCATTTTTTTCTACCTAGCACCTGCCTACTACCTACCTACCACCACTTAGGGGTATGAAAAATAGATAGTAGCCGATTCTCAGACCTACTGAATATGCATATAAAATTTCATAAAAATCGGTCAATTCGTTTCGGAGGAGTATGGTAACTAACATTGTGACACGAGAATTTTATATATAAGAAGATTATTACCATCGATTCGAAAAGAAGAAGTAGGAACTTATTACATATTACAAGTTATTTAATAACATCATGAAATGAGATATAAGATTTTTTGTATTTGATGTCTACCTATAAAACATTTAGGCGTGGTTAAACAAAAAATAATAAATACTATAACCTTCTTGTTCGCGGCGGACTACACTGGCGGGCACCAACTAAGGTTATCCCGCAGTGTCTACCTGGGGCGATCTCCCAAATATTGTTGGTACGTGCGTCATCGCTTTCGTGTTGCTGGTACACACGTACCCCACGCACCCCTCAATGCGTACTTCAGAAGTATGACGACACACACAGGGTACACCCCCACGTCTCTACTATAGGATATTGACGTGTAAAAACAATGAAACATTAATGAACAACGCTGAGCTGCGACTGACTTTGCTACGGAAAGTGGCGCTGTTTTTAACACGCTTTTATTAGCTTCACTTGTATGTATGTATGTAACCGACTCCTTTGGACTCGATTTTGACCCACTTTAAACGGACAGATTTAATTCAAACTTTGTACACTTATCAAGAATCAGCGACAATATAATAATTTCATAGGTTTATCTCATTATCCTGATTAGGATCAACAGGATTAAATAAATAATAAAAAAAAACAATAAAAAAATTTAAGTCCACAAAGCAACACGTTTGAATTCAGACAACACTTATTGCTGCTAGGACTAAAAAGTGAAAAATAAATATAGTTTAAAAAAACTAAAAAACACGCTTTTAAAGTAACTCTAACTAAAAAACACAGAGCACAGAGCGCCCCACGCTTTTTCACATTAATACTAGTGTTTTTTGTTCATTACCGATTTCAGCTTACATGAGGAATTATTTTTTACTTTTTTAGTTAGAAGTACTTCAAAAGCGTGTTTTTTAGTTTTTTTTTAAACTATATTTATTAGGGTGTTACCACACCAATCGATCGATAGTCGATCGATGCCATCGATCGACATCGGTCGACGTTGATCGATTGGTGTGGTAGCTTTAATCGATCGACGGATACCGGTCGACTAACCAATCGATCGATTGCCGGTCGATGCCATCGATCGACATCGGTCGACCTTGATCGATTGGTGTGGTAGCTTTAATCGATCGACGGATACCGGTCGACTAACCAATCGATCGATTGCCGGTCGATGGCATCGGTCGACGTAGATCGATTAACCCCGGCTATATTCCATCAGTTTCTTTCGAAATGTATTCACAAGAGGACGCGTTGTTGTTGGCCAGTACGATGTTGCTCTTACTATTATTACGGAGACGCAAACGCAGAACACTCTGGATGCGACCATTTTTTAAAGCCAAAGATCGCTTACATTCTGTTATATAGTTTTATTCGATACATACAAAGAATATGAAGTTACATATGTGTGTGCAAACGTATACGGTAGTTTAGGAAATCAACTACCAGGTTCACCACCAGCTAGGGCGACACATTTTAGCCACGAGAGGTCCATACCCTACTTATTACTTTTCTCTATGCTTCACACAACTGAACGCATAAACACAAGCAGGCCACGTAGGTTGCACGCGGGGCGCGGGGGACACGGGGAGCTCAAGCAGCTCGATTGACGTCGACTTATTCATTCTACCATCGATCGATCGTCGATCGACAATCGATCGATTGTTCTAGTAGAAACTATCGATCGACGTCGACCAATCCATTCTACCATCGATCGATGGCATCTATCGGCTATCGATCGATTGGTGTGGTAGAAACTATCGATCGACGTCGACTAATCCATTCTACCATCGATCGATGGCATCGATCGACTATCGATCGATTGGTGTGGTAACACCCTTATACAGCGCAACTTTACCGCCGCGTGCCCCACTCCAATTAGAGTCTAACTGGAGTCAATTTTTACTTTGCGCGAAACCGTTTTATCGTTTTATTTAACACTAGCTGTGCCTGCGACTTCGTTCGCGTGGATGACGAAACTTATCAATGAGTTTTTAACCGCAAAATTAAGTTTGTTTTTTCTGGGATAAAAACTACCCAGTGTGGTGCCCAGGATAATAAATAATAATTAGGTATACCAAGTTTCATCGTAATCGAACCGGTAGTTTTTGCGTGATACCTGAACAAACAGACAGACAATTTTTTTTATTTTCACACTTTTGGGTTCGGTGTCGGTCTAGTAACACCCCCCACCATTTATTTTTTGATATTTTCAATGTACAGAATTTTCACTTCTACAGATTTATTATAAGTATAGATTAGTCTTATATTATATACAAAATGTAGTTTTATTTATTCTACACAATGTGCTTTCACTGATATAAAGTTACAAAACTAACCTGCCTTATTTAATTAATTAGATATAGCCCCAGAAATGCCAAACTCCTTACTTATTTTTGACGGCGTGTTGGTTAGTGACCCTGATTGCTATACCGAAAGGCCGTGGGTTCGATTCCCACCCAGGACAAATGTTTGTGTGATGAGCACGATCATTTCTTCTGTGTCTGGGTGTAATTTATCTATAATATGTATGTATTTAGAAATATATAAGTATGTTTATCAGTTGTCTGGTTACCATAACACAAGCTCTGCTTAGCTTGGGATCAGATAACCGTGTGTGAGATGTCCCGGAATATTATTATTATTATTTATTATTTAATTGGATTTTTACGTTTTACATCGTAATTCCAGAACCCTTTGTCCGATTTAGCTAATTCAAACGGATTTGGCATTTCTAGGCGATTTCCTGTATGATAGATACATTAAAACCTTAATTACTGCAATATCTAAAAAGTCAATTTTCAAGTTACGTAATTATACAATTTGTAAACTTTCCTTATTGCTATATTCTTTAAAACTATTAATCCTATACGACACATTAGATGATTCTTTTTAGTAAAAGCGTGAAAATAAAAACATATATCACACTAGCTGTGCCTGCGACTTCGTTCGCGTGCATGACGAAACTTATTAATGAGTTTTTAACCGCAAAATTAAGTTTGTTTTTTCCGGGATAAAAACTACCCAGTGTGGTGGCCAGGATAATAAAGAATAATTATACCAAGTTTCATCGTAATCGAACCGGTAGTTTTTGCGTGATACCTGAACAAACAGACAGACAGACAAAAATTTTGTTTTTCACACTTTTGTGTTCGGTGTCGGTCTAGTATCACGTCATTTATTTTTTTGATATTTTCAATGTACAGAATTTTCACTTCTACAGATTTATTATAAGTATAGATAAGAAACTTATAGTAAAAAAAATATATAATAGCTTAATAAACAGGTGAGCGGCATAAGCGCAGTCCCCCACCTTCTAAGTCCCCTTCGTTTGTATCGGCGGTTAGCGCGATACCCTTGCATTTAATCCTTATTCAATATACCGTGTAGGTATATACAGGGTATTACGAAACCCCTGTCCGACCCGAAAGGGTCATAGAGGGTTTACAATCACATGCCCAAATAAAATATCAAATTTGGAAAATTCATGACAGAAACAATAATAATGGATTTTGAAAAAACCATTTTTTGCCCCGAAATTCCCTAAATTTGAGAATAAAACAAAAACTACAACACCAATTTCGTCGGTATTTTTGGGGGCCTTTTGTTTGGTAATTAGGTATCATCTGTGACAACGCCGACACTCTCTATAGAATTTTGAGAAAAAAAAAAAATCGGTTATAATTTTTTTTTCTTTTTTTTTTTAATTTTTTTCCACATTTTCGTAATCAGATATCGATACCTAACAACACCTTAACGGATCGGACAGGGGTTTCGTAACACTCTGTATATCTAAAGAACACTTACAATCTATGTTACCATTACATGAACCTACAAGTATTATAATTTAATTTCGTCGCCGACACTTCTCCTTGATCTGACATATTATTTTCTGAAAACCGCATCAAAATCGGTTCAGCCAAAAGCATATACAGGTCAAACTGAGAAACTCCTTTTTTTTTCTTAAGTCAGTTGGTTAAAAATATAAAAATATAAACGCCTCGCCATGATAACCTCCTCCGTATTTATGTCGGTTAAAATGGATAACAGAAGGTTTTTTTGACAAAATATCGCTCTTATGTTTAAATAATGTAGAGAGCGATGCATTCATTTAATTTTAGAATATATATTTTTTTTTTTTTTTTTCAAAATTATAATGTTATTTATTAGAGTTTGAGTTTGCCGGGTCGAAATGAATAGACCGATTATGATGCGGTTTTGTTTGAGCGACAGCGAATGTGAACGAGATGGTTATTTGCCATATTTAATTAAAATCTGTTTTGTATTTTATAAATTTACAAGTTGTGCCCGGCATGCGTTGCAATGCAATTTTTTCTACCTAGCACCTGCCTACTACCTACCTACTACCACTTAGGGGTATGAAAAATAGATAGTAGCCGATTCTCAGACCTACTGAATATACATATAAAATTTGATAAAAATCGGTCAAGCCGTTTCGGAGGAGTATGGTAACTAACATTGTGACACGAGAATTTTATATATAAGATAAGAAATTTTCTACTACTTGTACGGGGTGTCTTAACTTTTAATTTATATTTATTGTTTTGAAGCTTCTTGATTGTGATGGTTCCATTCCAGCCCTAATATATGAAGCATATATTTAGAAATAGAAATAGATAGAAATAGCAAAACATTTATTTAGTAAAGTACACAAGACAACACACAGAACATAAACACAAAACAAAAAAAAAACAAGGAAAAAAAAAAAAAAAAAAAAAAAAAAAAAAACAATACTATTTGAGTTGTCCAGCATACAGCATCAAAAAGGTCACCAACTCAGCATAGCATTAATCATTTCTTACATATTTTGGCGCGATTCTTAAATTATTTATTCACTTTTAATTAAGTATATCCTGGGTCAACTCACACACGGTCATCTGATCCTAAAATAAGCAGAGCTTGTGCTATGGTGACCGGACAACTTATAAACATACTTATATATTTCTGAATACACACAGAATAAATGATCGTGCTCATCACCCAAAAATTTATCCTGGGTCTGAATCGAGCCCATGACCTCTGTATAGCAGTCAGGGTCACTTACCACTAGACCAACAGGCCACTCAAAAGTTATTTTCTGTGTTTGTGAAACAATGTCACCCTTTCGGGTCGGAATGGGTTTACTTAACATAATATAAAATATATGTAATAAAATTATTTTTGCAAAAAAAAAAACCGACTTTAAAAATCGATAAAAGCACTAAAAAGTTAAAAATAATACTATAATCTACCTATATTAATAAACGTAACCTAAACTACGATTAACCTATAATACAATTTAACAATTTTTGGAGTCGGTACCAAGCAATATAGAAAACTTAAATCACTATATACCTACAGACTAATTACCAGTCGTTTCATTACTTAGCTTGACACCGACTCCTGGAGGATTAGCGATTTCAGATCCCAAATTCTGGAATCCAGGTTTCCTCACGATGTTTTCCTTCACCGTTTGTCAGTAGTGTCTTAGAATAATTAGGAAAGTATATAACTTTGAAACAGCCACATTGGTACTTGCCTGGGTTCGAACCTGCAACCTTTGCATACAAATCCGTTCATTGAACCGCTAGGCCACCACGATATTTACATTTACTTAACATATTGTATTTATTTCTAGGGCACAACACCGACGGCAAGTACTTCGTGACGTCGACGAAGCTGTCGTTCCACTTCGAGACGATCCCGAAGCACGTGGCGCACTTCTTCGAGAAGTCCAAGGACGGCCACGTTAACGCCGTGAAGGACGTCGAGATCGTTGACTTCTCGTGCGGGAATAATCATACAGTGAGTACTGTTTTTATGTTATAATACCGGCCTAAAATATTTGTGTTTTATAATTAAACTAGCTGTGCCTGCGACTTTGTTCGCGTGGATGACGAACCTTATCAATGAGTTTTTAACCGCAAAATTAAGTTTGTTTTTATTGTTTATACTTTTCCGGGATAAAAACTACCCAGTGTGTTGCCCAGGATAATAAAGAATAATTATACCAAGTTTCAAGACAGACAGAAAAAAAATTTTTTTTTTTCGCACTTTTGGGTTCTTTGTCGTTCTAGTTAGTAACACCCCGCCATTTATTTTTTTGATTTTTTCAATGTACAGAATTTTCACTTTTACAGATTTATTATAAGTATAGATAACCTTGAAGCAGCAGAAGACACTTCAACAGATGTAGCTGGTAACAGTGTGATAATATGGTGTAAATATTCTAGGACCCAGAACATTTTTTTGAAACACTTTACCAATTGTATTTCACGAGAACTCACAGTACATTTACATCTGCAGTAGGAACTCTTGAGTTTGGAGTCAGTGAAGCGTGCCCGCACCGCTACATTGATGTGTGTTTATTCCTATCTATTTAGGTTGTGAAAAAACGCAACTCAGGCGTTGTTAAATATCCTTCCGCGTGTCTGCCACATATATTTATCGACCAATCCTTACCAAGCCCTTAAGTGTAACTGTCCGACTTAAGACACTTGGAGCATTTTTTCTTATGTCGAACTGTGTAACTTAAGACACGCGAAAGGCCAAGCGTTCGATTTTTTGTGGTGGTGAAAATTTGGCCGGTCATTAAAAACTAACCCTGTACAACAACTTGTAGGTAGCTATCGACTCCAAGAAGCGTGCATACAGCTGGGGCTTCGGCGGCTTCGGTCGCCTCGGGCACGCCGAGCAGAAGGACGAGAGTGTTCCGCGCATGATCAAGTACTTCGACTCGCAGGCGCGCGGCGTGCGCTCCGTGCACTGCGGCGGTACCTACAGCCTCGCCGTCAACGAGCTCGGTAATGTACCTCCCATATTATACCTTTAATGGCCCCCATGATTTACACAAAGACAAAATGTGAAAATCTAAATCTTATGGTGCGTCCAGATCTGACGAGCTGCTCGCACGCAGTTACTGTAAATAAATAAAAAATAAATAAATGTGGACAACATCACATACATTGCTCTGAACCCAACGTAAGTAGCTGTAAAGCACCTGTGTTATGGAATTCAGAAACAACGAAGGTACCACAAACACCCAGACCTGAGATAATGTAGAAAAGTGAGTTTCTACATTGACCCGTCGGAATCGAACCCGGGACCTCAGAGCTAGCGACACCTTGAAAACCGGTGCGTACGCCACTCGACCACGGAGGTCGTCAAACTACTATTGTAATAGGTTAGTGCGCCTCTAGCGCAACACTTGCAGTGTGCGCGAACGACACTAGTGCAAATAACAACGTCCGCGAACTGTTCGCGCGCTGCTCGCGTACTGCTCGCGAGCATCTCGTGGCGCCTTCGTGAACTGTTCGTTTGGTGCGCGTTCGCCAGATCTGTACGCAAATTTAGCATTACCTTAGATTTCCGCGCAATGCTTCACATCCAATTTTAGTGAGTGTGACTTGTTATTACAACAGCTAATGTCAACCAGATCATACAGGTAAAAATTGAATATGCTTCATAATGAATGTTGACCTCAAACTTATCAAAATTGAAGCTATTTTGTTTAAAATTACATTTTACTAATTTGTTTTGTACTCGACAGGCGGGCTGTTCATGTTTGGGCAGACCAAGCGCACGGGTGAAGCCAACATGTATCCCAAACCGGTGCAGGATTTGAGTGGTAAGTGATTATTATATTACTCCTTAGTCGGGGCTAGACTGCTAGAGATTATTTCATACAAATTGATAAACCTTCCGGAATAATGCAGAACAAACGACGATAAAGTATAATTTAGTCTACCATCTGCCTAGCCTGTTTCCCAAACTATGTTGGGGTCGGCTACCAGTTTTACCGGATTCAGCTGAATACCGTATTTTACATGGAGCGACTGCCTATCTGACCTCCATAACCCATTTTACTGGGGAACACAGTATCCCTTAGTAAGACTGGTTGTCAGAATTCTTAACGACTGCCAAAGATCTTTGTATGACAGCCGGGACCTACTGTTTAACGTGCTTTCCGAAACACTGAGGGTTCTCGGTATGTTATAAATGGTCATCCATCCACGGACCAACAGCGGTGAGCGCGGCTTAACCTGTATTATCGGTCAAACCGTACGGCTTACACTTAGCCACGAGCCCCTCTATATAATTTAGTCTACCAGTTTGTTTAATACAAGTGCATTCTCTATTCCATTTGTGCTCGGGGCGGTAAGTTTAGAAGATCGGAGAGAGATCAGACACAGGATCAGTGGCTTTATGTGCGCTCTAAAGGGCATGGGCTATATATACCGCATTCGCGGAGTCCCCGAACACGGGATAAAGACTAATTGAAGTGCGCCTCCTAAGACTCGGACTGCCTCGTTGGCCTAGTGGTGCTAAGCGCGACTGCTACGCTAGAGGTCTTGGGTTCGATTCCCAAGTCGACCAAGGTGTTATTGTGTTTTTCTATGAAATTCTCAGTAGCAGGTCGGGGTTTGGATTTGTGCCCGGTTAGTGGCAATAGGCTCGCCCCCTATTACATGGGACCTAAACATACCGGCGAACTGTGGGTGTACATTGGTACACCTCTGCCTAACCCTTCGGGGATAAGGGCGTGATGGTATGTTACAATAAATAAATGCGGACAACATCACATACATTGTTCTGAACCCTAAGTAAGTTGCTAAAGCACTTGTGTTATGGAATTCAGATACAACGAAGGTACCACAAACACCCAGACCCGAGACAATGTAGGAAAGTTGATTTCTACATTGACCCGACCGGGGATCGAACCCGGGACCTCAGAGCTACCGACACCTTGAAACCGGTGCGTACGCCACTCGACCATGGAGGTCGTCGTGTCGTGTTATGATAGTACTCAGCTAGTACGCGGTGACATTATCTGTAGCATTGTACAGGTCCTCGCATGTACAGGTGTGAACCAGAGCCTTTTTCAAGGCTCAAACCAATCCCCACGGAAAGCAACACCTTTGCGACGACGACCTCCGTGGTCGAGTGGCGTACGCACCGGTTTCAAGGTGTCGCTAGCTCTGAGGTCCCGGGTTCGATACCCGGACGGGTCAATGTAGAAACCAACTTTTCTACATTGTCCCGGGTCTGGGTGTTTGTGGTACCTTCGTTGTTTCTGAATTCCATAACACAAGTGCTTTAGCTACTTACTTTGGGTTCAGAGCAATGTATGTGATGTTGTCCGCATTTATTTATTTATTATTTGTCTGCTACACCGGACTTTAACTGTGGCTATGTTTCCAGGCTGGAACATTCGCAGCATCGGCACGAGCAACACATCGATCGTGATCGCCGCCGACGACTCGCTCGTCGCTTGGGGCGTGTCGCCCACTTACGGTGAACTGGTGAGTGAAGCTACCTTGTTATAGTCATTTACCCCCGACGCAATAAGAGGCGTGCTATAAGTTTGACGTGCCGATCTGCCTGTGCCTCAGATGGGTACACTGTCAAACATATCAGACACTCACAAAAACTAAATTTTATAAAATATATTCAAAGTGGATACGACAGAGGGGCTTTTCTTTAAACTGCCTATACTAGATATCATTTTCAAGCTCTGTACCAAAAATCAATGAAATAGGAGCAGTAGTTTAGTCGTAAATGATTTTTTAAGATTTTGCACCGTTTCAACACGATGTATCTTTCCTAACAGCTGGTTATGTCTAAGCATTGACGCATGTCACAAGTAAGTAAGTAAGTCAGTCAAATTTATTTACACAGGGTGGTTGCGTTTTATTCTAATTTGTAAGCTATTTATAGTTAAAATATTTTTTCATATTTAGCGCTTTTTATTTGTATACCGTATCGAATTAATACTAAACACGTATAGTATACTTAGTGTAATTTAATGCCCCTCTGTCATATCCACTCTGTATATATTTGAGTGACGTTATTATAAAATAGTTTTAAACGCCGAACAGTTCTTAGAAAATAATCGAAAAATGCAGCTAACAAACAAAAAGAAACTGCATTATAATAATAATAATATTCCGGGACAACTCACACACGGTTATCTGATCCCAAGCTAAGCAGAGCTTGTGTTATGGCAACCAGATAACTGATAAACATACTTATATATTTCTAAATACATACATATTATAGATAAATTACACCCAGACACAGAACAAATGATCGTGCTCATCACACAAACATTTGTCCTGGGTGGGAATAGAACCCACGACCTCCGGTATAGCAGTCAGGGTCACTAACCACTAGACCAACAGGGCTGTCACTACAGACATTACTATCGG
Source organism: Autographa pulchrina (assembly GCA_905475315.1). Taxonomy (NCBI): domain Eukaryota; kingdom Metazoa; phylum Arthropoda; class Insecta; order Lepidoptera; family Noctuidae; genus Autographa; species Autographa pulchrina. Next base: position 4,205,029 of record FR997762.1, on the reverse strand, counting down.
TTCATTTCTTTAAGAGCTACAATGTCAAAGACAGACAAACACGTCGAACTTGCACCCCTCGTTTTACATCGGGGATAAAAAGAATACATTTTTTAAGCTTAGTGTGCTCGTGATAGATGGATACAAACTTAATGGCGGCTTTGCCTATAAATGCGCTACACTTATCGCAGTATTTCGCTCTGCATCACCGCTGGCACCTAAATGTGTTACTGCGCAGCTACTCGCTTCGTGTTCAGATCCGCCATTATGTTATAATCCCACTATACAAAGTTTTGAATACATGTTTAACACCACTTTTCGCCATTTTACAGGGCACCGGCGACATAAACAAATCCACAGCCCGCCCCAAAGAGGTGACCCGTATGGACGGACTGAACATCACGCAAGTCACCATGGGCTACTCCCACACTCTGCTGCTGTGCGACGACACCGGCGAGGAGGTCACCGCCAAGCTCGCCTCCATGCCCACCTTCAACCCCTAGACGCAGCCCACTAGCCCACCGCCGGGCATAGCCGTGGGCTTCACAAACGCTAAGAGGCGATGTTGGATGTTATACTTGTTTTTGGAGTCACTTGTGAATGTCATTAGTTAGTAAAGTTTATAAAGCGCAGATAATTTTTTGATTTTTTTTAATGTTCTTGAATTTTTTATATGCAGAAGAAAAATGTCTGGTGTTTCAAAAATCAGACCTAATTCGAATTATTGGTAATTGTTGGCAGATTGTTTTCTGAACTGAAAATGTGTAATGAAAACGTATTCCAATATAGTTCGCAATTTGTTTGACTAATAATATTCACAACAGTGACTTGTTTTTTATATTAACACTACAGCTGAACAATTAATAGTATAAGGATTTATAAGCATGATTAATTTACGAGTATTTTTAATTAACTTAAGGATACCCAGAGCAATAGAAAGTCGGTAAGATGTCGCCTCTTAGTTTTTAAGCTTTATTTATTGAGATTGGACGCTCAACTTACAATTTACCATTTTAAATAAATAATAATAATCCAGCCTGTAAACGTCCCACTGCTGGGCACAGGCCTCTTCCCATATAGAGAAGGCACGAGCATTGATCACCACGCTTACTCTCTGCGGATTGGCGATTTCAGATCCCAAATTTTGGAATCCAGGTTTCCTCACGATGTTTTCCTTCACCGTTTGTCAGAAGTGTCTTAGAATACTTAAGAAAGTACATATAACTTAGAAAAAGCCACATTGGTGGCATACAAATCCGTTCATTGAACCGCTAGGCCACAACGTCATTTTAAAAAAACTTTTTTTTAATGTTATTAATAACTAATTTTGTTATTCATCTGCGCAAATCTACGGGCCTAAACACACTATGCCGAAGTTACGCGACCGAAGTTCAGTAGAATTACGCCTGAAATGCTATTTGAGTTACCGACACTCTATGTCGAAATTACGTCGCGTCACAGCGTACAGCGTAACTTCAGTCGGGCGTAAGTTCAACAGCAACTTATTCTGTGAGCACACATACGCGACCGAAGTTCGGTTCGATTGCCGACGAAGATAGGAGGCAATCGAACCGAACTTCGGTAGAACCGAATTTCTGCCGCGACAGTTCGCCACTTATGGTGTGTCATATCAGCCGCCGAACTTCGGTCGCGTAACTTCGGCATAGTGTGTTTAGACACTAAAGCTGTGGGGCTATCGTTAATAATAGTATCGGCCTAACCAAAGTAAGCATAATTAACTGTTAATTTATAATCAGTAAATATTGCTCTGACTATCACGACCCATAGCTAGTTAAATATCTCTCAATAGTTGTTTATACCACTCTTTCTTCCGCATCCAGTCAAAAACAGTAAATAAAAAAAAACTAGCTTTTGCCAGTTTAAAAAAAAACCGTTTTGTAACGGTAAGTAATTCTAAAAAGAGAATTATCAGATTCGGTGCTGTAGTTCAATGGGTTTTTTTTTTATAGATAATTTAATATTCAAGAAAGGTCTCCAATCTCAATAAATAGAGCCCTCACTATGCCAATAGCAAATCTATTGCAAAACTAAATTCTAGTTAATTGTGTCCAGTAGTTAATGTAATTTTTTTATTTACGATTTTTTGATTGTCGCGGTTCGTTACCGCTTGTACTATGAGAACCAGATAGGAGATATTTTTACCATTTTTTTTTTTTAATATTTTTGTTATTTTTTTTTCTTCTATTGCATGTTACAGCTGATATTATTTATGTATATAAAGAAGCGCTCAGATTGTCTGTGAGTCGCTATTTTTTCTGTTTTAGCTATAATAGTTGCCTTAAGCGTTGTGGGGATGACGGAACTAGCCAATAAAAATCGGCTGTTGTCCGGCCGCTGAGAGAATGTGTTCTTGACAGGTCGTTATCAACAGTTATATCATATAACTACTTTTTACGGATTTTTTTCGCGGTTTATATTTAGATTTTAGGTCCCGACGTTTCAATGTCTAACATTCGCGTAAACCTAAGAAACCAATAGGAAGATATAACTTTAACGTGGCGAAGAATTCACTATCACCTTATTTAATTTTGTTCCATAACGAATAATACAATTTAAAACTATCATTGTTCAGGTTACAGTAACATAACATAACATACCATCACGCCTGTATCCCCGAAGGGTTAGGCAGAGGTGTACCAATGTACACCCACAGTTCGCCGGTATGTTTAGGTCCCATGTAATAGGGGGCGAGCCTATTGCCACTAACCGGGCACAAATCCAAATTCCGACCTGCTACTGAGAATTTCATAGAAAAACCCAATATCATCTTGGTCGACTTGGGAATCGAACCCAAGACCTCTAGCGTAGCAGTCGCGCTTAGCGCCACTAGGCCAACGAGGCAGTCAGGTTATAATAAAGAATATAAATAGGGTTACTTATTTCAAGACCAATTTGACATGTGTCAGGAACGCATTCTCTCGCTAGCGTACTAGCAAGTAGCTTGTCTCCGATTGGTGGAAATTGAAATATAGACCTCATACGAGACTAGCGAACCTGGTGGAGCTTTTTATCACTATTTTCTTATATCCGTTGTCTTCTCAGTGTTTAAATACAAGAATAACCAGGTTTAGTTTTCATTGACCGACAATATTCTATAGCAAAAAAAGTAAACATCATTCACAGTGTAGAACAATTTTCTGTCTGCTGGGAATTTGTATTTGTGTGCATTGACAAATTATGAAACAAGTACTCGCTGAGATTAAAAATATATTTTTTTAGGGGTTATCATTCTTGTGCTGTTTTTACAAGGGAACAATTTTTTTTTGTGTCGTAGAAACATTTTTTTTTTTAAAGTTTGCTTGTCATTGAAAACTAGTTTAAGCAGAGGTGTACCAATGTACACCAACAGTTCGCCGGTATGTTTAGGTGTAACTGTCCGACTTAAAACATTTTTTTTTTTTCATTTTTTTTCTTATGTCGAACTGTGTAATATGATACACAGTAGTCATCTGGCGGTCTTAGTACAAGTATTAAAGTATCCATCGAATTATTTTTAAGCCTTTGTGTAAATTAAGGACCCTTTTTTTCTAATCTTCTGTAGTAATTAGGAGGTCTCATTTTATATTGTAATACGTTTATTTTAAGGTTTAATTTCGCATGCTCAGTATTTGCTGTCGCAAGGAATGTAGGTTTTTAAAAGAAATAATTAATAATAATAAATAAATTATGTTTAGGAGTTAAAGATACAAACGTTGCGAGACAAACATTTTTTGGTGTAAGAGATGACAGCGCGATAAAGTTGATTTTAGTTTGGTCGGGTTTTTTTCTGTATTTCTCTATTACAAGAACAAACACTTACAACTACACTAAAATTAAATCTTATATAAATAAATTAAACTAACACGCGTCAAAAAACTCATCGTCGTCCCTGTCAATGGCGGGAAACGTGCCCAGAAGGCTGGCAGCATTGCCACGTTGAATGGCTATGCCGATTCTCTGTGCAAGGAACAAACCAGCCCTCTGATCACGAGTAGAGTCTACCAAACGTTTTGACAGTTCTTTAAAAAGATTTCGTGCACTCGGACCCCATGACCCGAGCGTTTTTTCTCTATTGAATTTAGTATAGGATACCAAAGTAGGTCTGGTACCAGTAACCCGTTGCGTTGACTAGTGCATCCATCTTGATTTTAAAATCATTTTAGTACCAAAATTCTTTTTTCATCTTTTTTTAGCAATTAGACACTTTTATACTGCAACGAATTATAGGTCGCGTCACGTAAAAAGAACGCTAGCTGTCAAGATGCGCAGAACGCGATTTATCGGTCTCTTTGGTGGTATGAAGTGCGGGGGGCCAAGAGCCGCATGTTTGCCGGTGCGCTATTGGTTCGTTAGACGACCTTCGCCTTCCGAATTGTATACAAATGCGCAAACATTACCCTCTCCACTTACTGCCAGCGTTCTTTTTACGTGACGCGACCTATAAACGTAACAGGTTCCACTGGTCCATATTGTATCCTATGCTAATTTCTATAAGAAACACATGTTAAAAACCTAGCTTTACAAAAAATCTTTTCAAAAACGTTGCTAACTCTCGCACTAAAATATTTTATGCATGTTATTTACTATGAAAACACGAGCGACATATTTCCTCTAAACAATTCATTTAAATAATAAAAACAGACTGATTATAAAATACTGATATAATGACAGGATATTACATGTTTATACATACGTTTTACAAAACATTGGAATAATTTCAAGTTTTTTTAACCTTTTGAACGACACGGTCATGTATAGACGACAAACGAAAACGTGCCCAAAACACGCCACGGTCGGGTATAGACGACAATTTCGTTTTCTTGTCGTCTATACACGACCGTGGCGTTCAAAAGGTTAAAAAAACTTGAACTTAAAGAAATGCGAATTTTGTTCTTGAATGTTTTAAAGCATGTTGTTAAATATTTTTTTTCATAATGTTAAATATGCTTGCAATATAGGTCACATATCTGACTTGTTTTTTATTATAATCTGTCGGTTTTAGTAATTTACTGAACACAGTATTTAAAATGAGATTGCGTTTAGTAAATTACTTGAAAACAATTATTAATAATCTATTCATCGACAGTTTTCTTCAGTCGAATTTCTATGTTTAACCCTTTAACCGCCCGTGTCGTATATGCGACAAATATTTCCGTGCCCCTACCGCCCGTGTCGTATTTATGCGACAGAGAATATACACGATAATTGTTGTTTTCTTCAAATTTATTGCATCTATTCTATATCTCTCTATTTATGTAGATAGACAGATATAATACTTTTTATTGTACACCATGATATGTTACAAATCGGAGCTTAAGAGGAGCAGAAAGAGAAATTTCATTTCACCGATTCGTAGCCGGGCGCTAGGGGCACGGCAATTGGTATTTAGCCAAGCGCTTAAAAAGTTAATAAGAAAACCAGTTATGGATATGTTTTATTAATGGTGTATACCGACGGATTACTCTGCTTTTACTGTGAGCTTCTAAGCAGGAGCTCATTCCGTTGTAGGAGCGAGTCGCTGCTACTTTTCGTCTCGCTCCCACGGCGGCATCAGTCCTGCTATAGTCCGGCCGCTGAGAGAATACGTTCCTGACAGGTGGTAGTCAGCAGGAAGATCTGGCGAAGAATTTACTTAACATAAATGACGATCTTGTCCTAAAAACTAATAATATCATTCAAAACTATTCAATACGCCAGGTAATAATTTAACAATAGGGATGATGACTAATTTTTATTTTTATGTCCATCTTTTAGATAAGAAAAAAATGTTGGACACGTAATTTTTGTTTAGTCCCGTAAACAAAGAATTACGAAGATACAGCGAGTACAATTCTTGCGTGAAGTAACGTTTGAGTACAAATTGTACCTAGCCGTGACGTCACAAGCCCCCACTCCTGAACTTTACAGCGGTTTATCTTCGTATTTTGTAATTTATTTGAGAAAAGAAAAAATATGTGTCTATTATATTTTGATTATTTAAATGGCGGACTAAATTTTGACTTTTCATACCTAGTCATCTACCCTATTTAACGTTTTTGATTTCCTCATACAAATCAATACCAACTGACATGTGTCAGGAACGTATCTCTCAGCGGCCGGACCATAATTAGGGTTCCTTAATCAGTATCAATAATTGCAATATTACCCCACTGTGATGAACAATAGACTTTAAAAAAACAGGAATTGTGTTTAATGTCTCGCGTGATTTGTGTATTATAACAAATTTTATATTGTATTGAAGTTTTACACTCTAATAGTAATAAGATTAACTGTTTTCTGAGGCTCTGGCGCGAAACTACCTTCTGTGCTTCCTCATAATGTATCGCGTTGTTAAAACTGTTAATTTATTGTTTTATTATAACCTGAAGTCGTTGGGCAGACTATAGACACAAAAATTTTTGAATGTTGGTTGGCAACTTTCGGTTACCTACTTGATTCCAATTCAAGTGTCTATGGTCTGCTTGGCGACCGTAACTCTACTGTCACTGCCTATTTCGTTGTGATTTTTTGTATGTTTATAGATTTTGTACAATTTCAACCGTAGACCATTTCGCGCTAGAGCTCGCAGACAGGGATAGTCTTTGACGGACTTATGTAAACGTAATAAGCTTCGATCAACAATACAACAGCTAGATATAGAGTCGACGCAAAGAAAACGTCTCGGTAACAGCTCACTTGATGACGTGAGCTCTTATTTTTTCGCTTGACATACGGCCAATGACAACACGTCGCCTACCTAAGGGTGCGTCCACATCTGACGAACGAGCACTACAAGAGCAGCTCGCGAGCCGTTCGCGAACCGCTCGTGGTGTGGTCGCGAGCATGCCGCGAACGCACTCATGTCAATTACGTCATCTAACAGACGTGCGCGCGCCGCTTGCAGCATGCTCGCGAGCTGCTCGTGTAGTGCTCGTTCGTCAGATGTGGACGCACCCTTATGGTCGTAAAATAATCATAATATTTTGATGATTTGCGACTTTATGTCTGGGTGTTATGGTTGTAATTAGGTTGAACTTAAAACTGATTTGTAACTGTCTTAGTTCCTTGGTAAACAAATGTAACTGTATAGGTTGTATATTCAAGCGGACATTATTTAGCTTCGATTTTGTTCGTGACCCGATATTTTTTTGTTGTATTGTTGATCGAAGGTAATAAGGCATAATATATAAGGTGCTATAAAAATATCTGCCACGGCTTTAATGGGAGGTAGTATTGTGTTTATAGATTACAATAGTGAAGAACTTTCGTACCCCGGAACAGTTATAAATTTTAGAAAATAAAATTGTTAAATTAACATTGGCTCTATTCTGCGTAACGTGGTTCACAAATTACGTGAATTCGGTGCGGAGCGGCAACAGCTTAGGACACGGGATGGTTTTATACTAATAAATCAATTCAAATTTATACGTTATTTTTTTTGTATGAAAAAAAATATGATAAATAATCAATAATTTATCTATACTATTGTAATCTATAAACACAATACTACCTCCCATTAAAGCCGTGGCAGATGTTTTTATAGCACCTTATATAATTGCTGTTTAAGAAGAAAAGGACGTCGATGTACTGTCCTTGTTCTGTGCAGACCATAATGACTGGTTTAGATTATGCGAGAAATATCGTGCAAGTAATAGTACATTGCCGACTTTCATGGATCACGGGCCGCAATGTACACCAACTCGCACTTTATTCCTGGCATCGTCTAAACCAGACCTAAGATAAATAGCCGCGGCTAACGCCCACCTCACATCTATCATACTAGTATACGATTATAATAAAGCGTCTCCGCGTTTTTCTACTTACGATTCTCTAGGTTAAGCTTAATTATAACTGGTCGTACTTATTTAATGTGTCTAAGTGTACATGTTCACATTCCCCCGGTACCTCAGTACGCCCGGGCCACTGGTGTTTATAGACTGAATTTATCTCGAACTAAGTAACGAACAAGTGATATAAAAACGTACCTTGAATTGTTTTACCGTGCTTTATGGGTTGATATCAAAAACTATCACGATACGCTTAATAGAATGCCTAATACAATTTTAGCTTTTTTTAAACCGATGATATCATAGTGCCGCCATTTTTTTATGACAATAGGAATAACATATTTTTGATATCAACTTGGCTGGCAATTGAACTTGTCCAGGGCCCCGATGAAGCTATTTTAAGTCACTGAGTGGCGGGTTAATAAACGTTCCAGTGTACTTGTTATTGTGCCTAACTTTCGTATTCAGATAAGAACAGTCACTTGCAATCCTACAATGACAACAGCGGCAAGTAGGTGTACATTTGTCATTAAACTAAAATTATCTGAATACGAAAATTAGCCACAATAACAAGTACACTGGAACGTTTATTAACTGCCCACTCACTGACTTAAAATAGCGGCATCGGGCCCCTGAAAGCAGTAGGTTGTCTTTGAGACCGCCTCCCGTGCCTTGTGCGATGCCCAGTGATATAAGGTTGTAATAGTATTGTATTCAGAGGATCAACAATCTCAGCCGGTCAGGATAACGGGTTCAAAGTATCAATATGTAACCTTGCCAACTCTAACATCGGATAAATAAACCTTTTTGCAATGTATTTTTTTATTGTTTTATTTTACTTGCCTTTCTACATCCTTATTTGGCAGTGGTCCGACTTACGGGCGAGAAGCGAGTAACTATCAACTAGGTATTTAATCGCTCAAGAAACGTACAACAAGATGACGTAAATGAAGGAGATGCATATTAATACACTCCGAGGCACAATTAACCGGCCACTTCAACATCCTGCTATATCTTCGTTAAGTCATTGTGGAATGATTTTATTTCTTGACAATATTATAGTTTAATTCATTTCTAATAATAAACAACAAAAATAAATGCTATAGCTTAATTTTTTTAACAATCTAAGAAAGTTTGAGATCATCGATAAATTAACCAAAAACAAAGGTGTGTTAAAAACAGTCTAAAACTTCTTTTTAACACGCTTTTATTAGCTTCACTTGTATGTATGTATGTATGTTTCTGGCAAGAGGAGAAAGGATTTAGTTTACACTAACTCTCGGACGAAACATGCTTTTACTAACAGATTTTATTTATTTCTAGGACCTTATTTGTATAACAAACTTAACAGATTGCTAAAGGTTTATAGTGTAAGTTTAAATAAGTGTAATATAGTACTAACAGAATATTTACAGTCCCTCAATTACTCAGATACGGAAAAATTGCTAGAAGTGTTAAAATAAATTGCTTATTTTAGTAACTAGTATAGTGTATTTTAATAATTAAGGACACTGCCCTTGCTTAGTCTTTAATAATTATGTAATATGATTATGATGTTAAAATTAACCGACAACTATTCTGAGCCTTGATAGCCTGAAACACAGGTTTACATAAACCTAGTTCGGGTGGTCCCTATATTTAAAATTAGTACTGTTTTATTTTATTATTGCCTGTATGTATTAGCCTAGATTAACTTAGTTTTTTTCCGATTGTTATTATTAAGACCATTTTTTTTACCTCAACATCTGAGCCATTTTAATTACTTATTCATGTGATCTATGTTTTTTTAATAATTTTTTTTTTTTTATGTAACCGACTCCTTTGGACTCGATTTTGACCCACTTTAAACGGACAGATTTAATTCAAACTTTGTACACTTATCAAGAATCAGCGACTATATGATAATTTCATAGGTTTATCTCATTATCCTGATTAGGATCACCAGGATTAAAAAAAACACAAAAAAAAAAACAATAACAAGCTGAAATTGGTAATGAACAAAAAACACTAGTAATTAGTATTATTGTGAAAAAGCATGGGGCGCTCTGTGCCATATTTTTCGTCTATCGAGCAACCCACGCTTTTTCACAATAATACTTGTCACTGCACGTTTCGTAATTAAACTCACTGTTATTTTGGTAGAAGTAATTTAATCAAAAAACTGTTCACCTTATATAGGTACTATGCCATGTAACGAAACCATTGCGACTTTTAATTTTACCTGTGGTGCCATCTCTTGTCAAATAGTATATCATTCGTTATGTCATTTAATATATTTACATTCATAGTTTACATTATTAAACAATACTAGTGATTTTTGTTCATTACCAATTTCAGCTTACATTAGGAATTATTTTTCACTTTTTTAGTTAGAAGTAGGTAGGTACTTTAAAAGCGTGTTTTTTAGTTTTTTTAAACTAAGTATATTAATTTACAATAAATACCCAAATTTGAATGATGAGCATTGTCTCATGTGGCTCCTATGACTTCCTTGAGATAATTTGGTAGACCATCCCTTATGTCTGGAACATCTGGATGCGGTATATTCGTCCACTCCTCCACCTCGGCAATGTTCAGCTCATGAATAGTGGTAGGAGCCAGAAAACGACTACGTACCTACTTATTCCGATTATCTGAATTGTGTTTAATAGGATTAAGGTCTGAGCTGCAAGCTGCTCACGTCAACAAGCTCCTCCGTTAAAGCTTTCACGCGTGATATCGTACGATAAAAAAATATTGTCCAATAAATGCAGACAAAAGGGGTATCATGTGGTTGTCAGACCTATACTTCTAAGTAATAACATTGACACTTTTGAACGCAACCAACTCTGTACGAGCCTCACAAGAAATCCCACTACAAACCATTACAGAGCCAACTTGATAGGCTCCTGTTTCGACAACAGCACACTAAGCAAACCCCACCGGGGCATTGGTAAACGCGCTGGTGTCCATCGGGACTTGTTAAAGCTACTATTGATTGATCAGAGAAAAAAACTTTCTTCCATTGCTCTATGATCCAGTTTGGGTAAAGTAGAGCATTTCAAAGTCTGGCTTCCGGGGTTCTGTGGTCCACGCTGGAACTGGAGCTGATCGGAATCTAATTAAATTACGCTCTTTAATTCTTTGTCTTACTGTTTTATTTCTAAACTAGCTGTGCCTGCAACTTCGTTCGCGTGGATGACGAAGCTTATCAATGAGTCTTTAACCATTAAGGCTGCACACGCGACGGAAGCTTTAAAAATTGAGTAACTTCTCCCGTTTTCCCAACATTTCCCTTCACTGCTCTGCTCCTATTGATTGTAGCGTGATGAAAAGTATACTATAACCTGTCCAGGAGTATGAAGAATAATTGTACAAAGTTTCGTTAAAATCCGTCGAGTAGTTTTTGTTTCTATAAGGAACATACAGACAGACAGACAAAAATTTTACTGATTGCATTTTTGGCATCAGTATCGATCACTAATCACCCCCTGATAGTTATTTTGAAAATATATTTAATGTACAGAATTTACCTTTCTACAGATTTATTATAAGTATATAGATGTTACCTTTCATACTCCCAATATGTGAGTACGAGCCCGGGGAACCGTAGTGAAACAATTTTTAAGAAAGTTTGTCATCTTACAGCTGTGATATCTTACAGCTGAAGTTCACCATACGACCTTGCCGTGGTCTTTCGGTGTAACCCAGTTAATCTTATATCATTCGATGGCATTCCCAGTCTTGGAAAGAGGATATGCCAGCATATGGCCTATCCGACGGTGGCTACGGCCAGCGTCTATAGCAGATGCTCCAGACATAAGGGATGGTCTTCCAAATCATCTCGAAGAAGTCACAGGAGCCAGATGAGACAATGCTCATCATTCAAATTTGGGTATTTAATGTAAAAAAGAAGTTTTAGACTGTTTAACCATCTTTGTTTTTGGTTAATTTATCGATGATCTCAAACTTTCTTAGATTGTTAAAGAAATAAAGCAATAGCAAACTTTATTTTTGTTGTCTATTATCAGAAATGAATTAAGCTTTAAAATTGTCAAGAAATAAAATCATTCCACAATGATTTAACGAAGATATAGCAGAATGTTAAAGTGACCGGTTAATTGTGCCTCTGAGTGGAAGCAAAAAAAAAAAAACAGGATGTCACCAAAAGGTTATATCTATCAAAAAGGGGTAAAGAGTACATCTGGTGGAGAGTCAGTTTACAAAGTTTCAGCATCAATTATTTAATTTAATTGACTAAAGATGACAAACATACTGTGAGAGTTGTTTTAGGTGGCTCAAGATAGAGAAACATGGAATGACTTGGGGAAGGTCTTTGCCCAGCACAGTGCAGGCTAAATAAAAAGATTACATCATCAGCATCGTTTTCTATAGTGCAAAATCTAGAAACAGCTACATTGCGGGGCGCGGCACCTGGTTGTTTTGATTTCAGGTTCATAAAATAAACATATTTAATTACATACTATTTACCTACCTAGTAAAATAAATTGACATTTTTATATGTATGAAAGACGTGACGGGACGAACTGACGCCTTCCTTAGAAATCGTAACGGAAAAGCGAAATACCTGGACCACAGGGAAGAATGGAGGGAGACATTTGGCAAAAAGTAGGACAATACAAGCTAAATATGATACTAAAAATAATTGATAAGGATGCTTACAATACTGTCAACTCACATTCATACCTGTCTAAAGCCTTCGACTGAATTCATCTCGTCGAAATGGCAAGTTAAGTAAAATATCTTAACAATTTTGTTGCCGAAACTGAGGTAGGTATTCCTTTTTGTTCAGATTAAGTTATTGAGGTCTTTTATAGTTAACATCTTCATATATACATAAAAACCTTTAAGTTCAGACTCGATTATAGGGGTCCCACATGGCTGAATTCTTGGCCTCCTTAGGAAATTAGATATTTCATATTTCTTACCATTCTAAATCAACTTAAAAGTAGTAGAATTCACGAATAAACCAAAAATATTTGAAAACGAAATGCTAGAAATGACTAAAATAAAACATTTTTTGGTATCATTCAGCATGGATAATTCTAGCAATAAAGTACATAAAAAAAATCAGTACTCTTGATTTTGTGTTAAAAAAAATAAATCCCTTATGTCTGTACTTTTAAAGCTTTTTCATTCATGTTTGATTTTATGTTGGTAGGTTTAACACGGGCGCGCACTCGCCCCGCGTTAAACCCGCCAACTGACGTGAGCTCGGACTAGCCTTCTATCTATTGCCGCTCCGTTGCCGCGTCCGTCAGACCTGCGCACTGCGAGGTACCTCAAGTTCAATCTGATTCAAGCCCTGTATCAGAGCCTGAAGGTTCAATTTTATAGAACTTTGAAATCTGTTGCAATGTTTGGAATATCAGACGTTAGGAGGACAGACCTAAGACAAAATTTTAACTTCTCAGGATAGAAGATAATAATAAAATCGCTGTTACTCGGTGTAAGAAGGTATTGTTTATTGTAAAATTAAGTTATAATGTTGGCGTTAACATTTAATATAGGTTTACGTCTAATTTGATACCTAATGATTGTAAAACTAACACGCGTCAAAATACTCATCGTCATCCCTGTCAATGGCGGGAAACGTGCCCAGAAGGCTGGCAGCATTGCCACGTTGAATGGCTATGCCGATTCTCTGTGCAAGGAACAAACCAGCTCTCTGATCACGAGTAGAGTCTACCAAACGTTTTGACAGTTCTTTAAAAAGATTTTGACGCGTGTTAGTTTTATTTATCTATATAAGATTTAATTTTAGTCTTTGTTTGTTCTTGTATTGGATGATTGTAAATATTTTAAATCTAATAATTAACTAATAAAATTAGTAAACATTAAAAAAACAGCAGAAATGTAAATTCTTAAGTAATTAATTACCTTTGAACAAATTGAATTTGAAATAAACAATTGTACCTCAGTATAGTAATGTATTTAAAGGGGAATGTGCCTGCTTATCAAAAATTTTGAACCATAACGATGCAATTCAAAATTTGAAGCTTTATTTTATCTATTTTTTTTAAGTTAACGGAGTCAAATCTATTATGTTTTTACTATGTACCTACTTTTTATAATTATAATTATGTTTATTTACTTACACACAAAAGTAACAGATACAACATGACGATAATATAATATTTGGGATTATTTTTATAGACAATCATATACCTACGTTTACAAGTTCTTGTTGGTTAAATACGATACATTTTGTTACATCTATAATTGAGACGACTCTATCCAATTTTAGATGTACCAATATAAGTGTAGCGGTTGCATTGTCCCTTATATCCATTGGGATAAGGTTCGATACGGTCTAGCAGAGCACTGTATAATATTGTGGTCATTCGCCCCTTGCAGCTGCATTGTAAAAGGGGATAACTTTGATTCTGATGTATTTTGTTTTCACTCGGTTTAGAATAAAATTAAAAAGTTGAATGAGTACCAAAAAAAATTTACTGATTGTGGAATGAGCCGAACTGTTGGGTTTAAATGTTTCTTTAAATAATTTATTTGGACATCGTTTGGTATCATATTATTTATTGTACCTACTTATTTTTTTCACTTATTCAATAAGTGTGTGTGTGTGTTAGTGATTAAAATAAATCAATAAAAAATATACAACCATTAGTCACTTTAACATTAAAATAAGCGATCAATAACATTAATAAGAATGATTGTTGATATCAAAACAATACTGATCATCTCCCGAGCCTTTTTCCCAACTATGTTGGGGTCGGCTACCAGTCTTACCGGATTCGGCTGAATACCGTATTTTACATGGAGCGACTGCCTATCTGACCTCCACAACCCATTTTACTGGGAAACACAGTATCCCACAGTAAGACTGGTTGTCAGAATTGACTTAACGACTGCCAAAGATCTATGTATGACAGCCGGAACCTACTGTTTAACGTGCTTTCCGAAACACGGAGGGGTCTCGGTATGTTATAAATGGTCACCCATCCACGGACCAACCGCGGCGAGCGCGGCTTAACCTGTATTATCGGTCAAACCGTACGGCTTACACTTAGCCACGAGCCCCTCATCAAAACAATACTGATATGATTACATATTATGTGGACGCATTAGGTAACTAATTAGTTGGAAGTGCCCCCTACCTTAGCTTTTCCTTTCATTGATCACAATATTCACAATACTGTAAATATATTTATAATGTTACATTATATTAGGGCCCCGAGTGTAATATTCATTTTTGACACAATAATGAAGGCATGTGTTATAGATATTATTGTATTATTCTGCTTTTAACAATAAGTACAATACATATAATAATTATATACATTATATCTATGTCACTCAGAGAGCTATTTGTAAAGAGATATAACTTGACAGCTAATTCGAGGTGTAACTAAAGTCGTAGTCATACTCTCCGATATAGAAGACAAAAAATAATACAAGGTGTCACCAAAAGGGTATATCTATCCAAAAGGGGTGAACAGTACATCTGGTAGAGAGTCAGTTTACAAGTTTTTTTTTTTTTTTAAGTTTCAGCATTAATTATTTGAAACCAACCAAAAATTAATAGATCGACGATACTCCCTTCAAAGATATATTAGTATCATAGTAAAAGACAGTTTTTTTTTTTAATTAGCCTTCGTTGTCCCACTGCTGGGCAAAGGCCTCCCCCAAAGCTTTCCATATTTCTCTTTCTCGAGCCTCCTCGAACCAACCCTCGCAGAACGACTGTAGGTCGTCCTGAAAGACAGTTATTTTAGTTTTACCAATATGACTTTATTTAATTAACAATAATAATAATAATAATATGCCGGGACAACTCACACACGGTTATCTGATCCCAAGCTAAGCAGAGCTTGTGTTATGGTAACCAGACAACTGATAAACATACTTATATATTTCTAAATACTTACATATTATTATAGATAAATTACACCCAGACAACCAGAACAAATGATCGTGCTCATCACACAAACATTTGTCCTGGGTGGGAATCGAACCCACGACCTCCGGTATAGCAGTCAGGGTCACTAACCACTAGACCAACAGGCCCGTCGAATTTATGTAAACAAAATGATACACAACGTTAAGATAAAAATGTACAAAGGTACTGCTTTTTTCTAAATTAATCTCTTCCAATAGACCTGCGAAAGGAGAAAAGCATGAAATTTATAGTCAACAGTTCCAGTAAAAAGAATAGATCCCCACTATGTATTACAAAACAGAAGGAGTAAAATAAAATATAGTTTGCAATTTAATTGACTTAAGATGACAGTCATACTGTGAGAGTTGGTTTAAGGTGGCGCAAGATAGAGAAACAGGGAAAGACTTGGGGAAGGTCTTTGCCCAGCACAGTGCAGGCTAAATAAAAAGATCTGGGGGCACGGCAGTGCCCCAGCCAAGTCTCGAGCAAAACGGGCACGGCCGTACCATCCTTTTCTCGAAGCGTTTCGCGGCTATTTCACCCCCCCCCCCCTTTATCATCGATACGGACAAAGCTAGGGGTTTAATTTTTCGATGAACTAGATTAAGTATTAAAACAAGCTCAGCCTCAAAATTACATGACATTTGAACCAATAGTTTACGAGTTATGAGCGATCAAAGTTACACCATTTTGTCACACACTGACTCACTCACTGATTCACTCACTGACCGATCATCAAAAATCTAAGGTACTTCTAGCAAACTTAGAACCTTCAAATTTGGCACCAAGATAGGTTTTTAGCTACATGTAAAGGGAAAATTATAAAAACGGTAATAAATTATATACCTTAGTAAATAATAGGAAACAAATTTATATTTGCGGTTTTACAATAACATGGTGTATGTGTATTAACTTTGTTCTTTGTTTATGTACAAAAAGTAAAACAAATCGATTTATATTATTAATAAATTGTAATAATTAGTTGAAAATACTAATCGACTCAGAAATATTTATCGCCCAGACTTGTGTGCCTTAGAAATTACGAAACATCACAGAACAGGCAAAAGAGTAAGTGACAGGGAAGGGGCTTTAAGCAAAGCAGCAGCTGAAGCACAAGAAATAATAAAATCACCTAACAAGAAAAGAAAGAGACCTTTCAAAAAATAAATGAGATCCCACCAAAAACATTCAATGTAAAAAAAGCCAAGTCTCTCTATGCAATTCTTCCATCGTAAAAAGTTTTGAGATCGCATAGGAGCCAAGTCCTGTTCAACTTAATTTGTAATAATAAATCAATATTTTGTGACTGTATCAATAGTTTTGTTTACATTAAAATAAAAGTGACTTGGCCATGAGCACATACTATTTACCTTACCTTAGAAATGGTAACGCAAAAGCGAAATACCTGGACCACAGGGAAGAATGGAGGGAGACATTTGGCAAAAAGTTGGACAATACAAGCTAAATATAATACTAACAATAATTGATACGGATGCTTACAATACTGTCAACTCACATTCATACCTGTCTAAAGCCTTCGACTGAATTCATCTCGTCTAAATGGCAAGTTAAGTAAAACATCTTAACAATTTTGTTGCCAAAACTGAGGTAGTTATTCCTTTTTGTTCAGATTAAGTTATTGAGGCTTTTATAGTTAACATCTTCATATATACATAAAAATCTTTAAGTTCAGATTCGATTATAGGGGTCCTACATGGCTGAATTCTTGGCCTTCTTAGTTTCCTTGTAAGAAATATATAATTTCTTACATATTTCTTATTTCTTACCATTCTAAATCAATTTAAAAGTAGTAGAATTCACGAATAAACCAACAATATTTAAAAAGGAAATGCTAGAAATGACTAAAATAAAACATTTTTTGGTATCATTCAGCATGGATAATTCTAGCAATAAAGTACATAAAAAAAATCAGTACTCTTGATTTTGTGTTAAAATAAATAAATCCCTTATGTCTGTGCTTTTAAAGCTTTTTCATTCATGTTTGATTTTATGTTGGTAGGTTTAACACGGGCGCGCACTCGCCCCGCGTTAAACCCGCCAACTGACGTGAGCTCGGACTAGCCTTCTATCTATTGCCGCTCCGTTGCCGCGTCCGCCAGACCTGCGCACTGCGAGGTACCTCAAGTTCAATCTGATTCAAGCCCTGTATCAGAGCCTGAAGGTTCAATTTTATAGAACTTTGAAATCTGTTGCAATGTTTGGAATATCAGACGTTAGGAGGATAGACCTAAGACAAAATTTCAACTTCTCAGGATAGAAGATAATAATAAAATCGCTGTTACTCGGTGTAAGTAGGTATTGTTTATTGTAAAATTAAGTTATAATGTTGGCGTTAACATTTAATATAGGTTTACGTCTAATTTGATACCTAATGATTGTAAATATTTTAAATCTAATAATTAACTAATAAAATTAGTAAACATTAAAAAAACAGCAGAAATGTAAATTCTTAAGTAATTAATTACCTTTGAACAAATTGAATTTGAAATAAACAATTGTACCTCAGTATAGTAATGTATTTAAATGTGAATGTGCCCGCTTATCAAAAATTTTCAACCATAACTATGCAATTCAAACTTTGAAGCTTTATTTTATCTATTTTTTTAAGTTAACGGAGTCAAATTTATTGTTTTTACTATGTACCCACTTTTTATAATTATATGTTTATTTACTTACACACAAAAGTAATAGATACAACATGACGGTAATATAATATTTGGGATTATTTTTGTAGACAATCATATACGTTTACAAGTTCTTGTTGGTTAATTACGATACATTTTGTTACATCTATAATTGAGACGACCCTATCCAATTTTAGATGTACCAATATAAGTGTAGCTGTTGCATTGTCCCTTATATCCATAAGGATAAGGTTCGATACGGTCTAGCAGAGCTGTATAATATTGTGGTCATTCGCCCCTTGCAGCTGCGTTGTAAAAGGGGATAACTTTGATTCTGATGTATTTTGTTTTCACTCAGTTTAGAATAAAATTAAAAAGTTGAATGAGTACCAAATAATATTTCACTGATTGTGGAATGAGCCGAACTGTTGTGTTTAAATGTTTCTTTAAAGAATTTTTTTGGACATCATTTGGTATCATATTATTTATTGTACTTGTTTTTTTCATTTATTCAATAAGTGTGTGTGTTTGTTAGTGGTTAAAATGAGCTATCAATAACATTAACAAGAATGATCGTTGATACTAAAACAATACTGACATGATATTATGTGGACCGTGGACGCATTAACTAATTAGTTTGATTTGCGCCCCTACCTTAGCTTTTCCTTTCATTGATTACAGTATTTATATTTATAACGCTACCTGATAGTATGGCCCCGAGTGTAATATTAATGTTTGATACAGTTATAAAGGAATTTGATATCTAATAGGGCCTATGTTGAATATTTTCACTCATAATATTTGTTAGCTTCAGATTTTCAAATCATCTTGAAGAGGTCATAAGAGCCAAAGGAGACAATGCTCATCATTAAAATTGGGGTAATAAATGTAAAAGGGATTTTTTAGACTGTTTAACACACCTTTGTTTTTAGTAATTTATCGATGATCTCAAACTTCCTTAGATTGTTAGAAAAATAAAGCAATAGCAAACTTTATTTTGGTTGTCTATTATCAGAAATGAATTAAACTATAATATTGTCAAGAAATAAAATCATTCCACAATGACTTAACGATGATATAGCAGAATATTGAAGTGGCCGGTTAATTGTGCCTCGGAGTGTAGTTACTCGCTGACTGTTCACATTAGCCGGAGAGAACTCTCGCAGCATTTGTTTTTTGCGGCGACTAGAACTATGAAAATATACTCGCTTGGCGATCAAAACACTCGCCGAAGACCAACCAGTGTTAGGCAGTGGTCCGACTTACGGGCGAGAAGCGAGTAACTATCGACTATTTAATCGCTCAAGAAACGTACAACAAGATATAGATCCCGTGTAAATGAAGGAGATGCATATTATATAAATAGTTATTCGCTGACTGTTCACATTGGTCGGAGAGAACTCTCTCAGCATTTGTTTTTTGCGGCGAGTAGAACTATGAAAATATACTCGCTTGGCGATCAAAACACTTGCCGAAGATCAACCAGTGTCATTCTGCATACATTTGCAATTTCGAATTTAGAACAATTATTAGTAGGGGATGGAAGGGCAAGATGGAAGGCTTAACTTCACGATATAATAAAACAAAAACATTTAATTATTTTAGACTGTCGTGATAAGTATTTTATTTTACTATGATGATGCCTGATATGTTTTTGTACCTATGGTGTTACTTTTGGCTAATTAAAGTTTTTTTTTTCTTAACATCAGATTGACGATGTATATGGTTTTACAGCAGAACCAACCGGGTGGTATCTATAATATTTTAAATAGTACAAAATTAACAAATGAAAATCGGTTCAAATGTTTCATTGCCTGTACTATGACTACAATACCATACAGACGAAAGAATTATTTTAAGCAAATAACAAAATAAATAATTTATTTAGAAAAAAATACCATAAGCGTTTCAACTGGGCTCTGTCTATCTAAATAGTACTCATCAGGGTGTTAAGAAAACCCTGACCGACCCTAAAGGGGATATAGGGCTCATAATCACATGCCCAAATAAAATATTAAATTTGGAATCTTTTTGATAGTAACAATAATAATGATTTTTTTTGCCGCAAAATTCCCTAAATTTGAGATGAAAACAAAAATTACAACACCATTTCGTCGGTATTATTGGTGGCCTTTTGTTTTGATCATTTGGTAGCAGCTGTGACAACGCCGAATCTGTCACTCGACTATTAAGAAAAAAAAAAAAAATTACGTTATAATTTTTTTTCATTTTTTTTTACATTCATGTAATCAGATAGCGATACCTAACAACACCTTAACGGATCGGACGGGGTTTTCTTAACACCCTGTATAGTTCCTACATAGTCATCTCACCTCGATACATACATACATACATGCCTAGTACATGCAAAAGTAGATAAAGATAAAGAAAACCTTGTAAAAAGAAATGTTTATTTCGCAAAACATTTGTAAATTAATGTAACCATCAACCAAAGAACATCAGCTCTCAATAAAAGCTTAAAATAAACACAGACAGTTATATACAAATTTATAGCAATATAATATTTGGAGAGGCGAGCCACCCGCCACCCCGTCTGAATCAATAACGGCAATATTACGCCGAGCCCCATGTACTACGCTATGTGTCTGCTGCGCGTACATAGACCTGCCTATGAGGGATGAAATCTGAGTTTACCGTTACTAATTGGATGCGTTTATGCAAAATAGAGGCAAACTAGGAATATTTTATGATAAATTAATTTGGCTTTTAAGTTTCTAGTTTAAAAGTAAATTGGCGACTACTTCTACGGGAGATTATTCAATGAACATTTTATTTCAAACTAGCTGTGCCTGCGACTTCGTTCGCGTGGATGACGAAACTTATCAATGAGTTTTTAACCGCAAAATTAAGTTTGTTTTCCGGGATAAAAACTACCCAGTGTGGTGCCCAGGATAATAAAGAATAATTATACCAAGTTTCATCGTAATAGAAACGGTAGTTTTTGCGTGATACCTGAACAAACAGACAGAAGACAAAAAATTTTTTTTTTCACACTTTTGGTTTCGTTGTCGGTCTAGTAACACCCCCCGCCATTTAATTTTTTTGATATTTTCTATGATCAGAATTTTCACTTCTACAGATTTATTATAAGTAGGTAGGTATATAGAATAGATATCAACATGTTTAGAATTTCCTAAATATCTTTTACTTATAAAGCAAAATAATATGAGAAACGGCTCGCAAGGGCAGACAGGTTACGCTCACTAAAAACTGCTTAAAAATCTCATTAATCTGTAGTTTTAAATTTTATGTTTGATACTTACTACATAACAGTTGCCAAACAAACGAAATTAAACCATGCTTTTAGTATTAGTGTTGGTGTACTGCCTGCTGCCGGCTGGACCTCCACAGCCCTCTCCACAGCCCTCCACCCTGTCTGCCTCATTCAGAGCTGTACCTGGGCATACTACGCAACTTATTAAACATCGGTCGTCAACCTTTGGTAAAGAACAATGGCGAAATAATTGTTGATATAATTCTTATGCGTTTACAAATGTCATCATTACAGATTTACGTAAAATAATATGTTACGTTTTTTTAAGTTTTATTTGAAAAGCGTCTAAGTTTATAAAAAAAATATATTAAATTGGAAATACAATTTTATTGTATTGTAAGTACTTTGAGTGTTGCCATGTGAACGTTAAATCTAAACTAAGTCATACGGACATCTATTTTATAGACGATTTTTGTGCCTTGAACAAGTATAACAAGAAAGTCTATAAGAAAACGAGATACCTTTGATTATTACTCTCTATATTATGAAAGCGATACCAGGGAAAACCTAGTTTGATTATATCTATAGAAATAACTATGAATTTCTGTCATAACAATGCAAGGTCGGGCAAAAGTAATTAATTGCTTCAGGAGCCCATTAATCTTCTTACATATAAAATTCTCGTGTCACAATGTTAGTTACCATACTCCTCCGAAACGGCTTGACCGATTTTTATGAAATTTTATATGCATATTCAGTAGGTCTGAGAATCGGCTACTATCTATTTTACATACCCCTAAGTGGTAGTAGGCAGGTGCTAGGTAGAAAAAATTGCATTGCAATGCATGCCGGGTACAGCTAGTTTCACTTATAAATAACTGAATTTCTTTTAGTTTGAACGAATTATAAATAAATAAATAAATAAATGCGGACAACATCACATATATTGCTCTGAACCCAAAGTAAGTAGCTGAAGCACTTGTGTTATGGAATTCAGAAACAACGAAGGTACCACAAACACCCAGACCCGGGACAATGTAGAAAAGTTGGTTTCTACATTGACCCGTCCGGGGATCGAACCCGGGACCTCAGAGCTAGCGACACCTTGAAACCGGTGCGTACGCCACTCGACCACGGAGGTCGTCATTCAATTCGTCGTCAATCAAATCAAGTCGTCAAATCGTCGTCAATTTTAAATGACAAGACGCCTAACCTCAGTCTTCAAAACTTAAATATCTTTAATTCGTGACTTCGTTCATCAGTGAACCTTAAGACAATATTGTTCAGAAATTCAAACTCTATACATTAAGATTTTTTTATTAGTAGACGCAACAAAAAACATGTCAACAAAAATTTGGATGGGAGTTCGCCATTGTCCTTTAATTCAATTGCTTACGTTAAACGTTTGGAAAATTTCTTTCTTTTAAATAGGAGTTTGAATAAGAAAGAGATGTTTCTGTGGCTTCACTTTATAAACTTAGGTTGGGTAAGAAAAGATTTTAATTTAAAAACTTCTAATAATAGGGATGATGACTAATTTTTATTTTTATGTCCATCTTTTAGATAAGAAAAAAATACTAGACACGTATTTTTTGTTTAGTCCCGGAAACAAAGAATTACATAATTATTATTAATTTACGAAGATACAGCGAGTACAATTCTTGCGTGACGTCACGTTTGAGTACAAATTGTACCTAGCCGTGACGTCACAAGCCCCCACTCCTGAACTTTACAGCGGTTTATCTTCGTATTTTGTAATTTATTTGAGAAAAGAAAAAATATGTGTCTATTATATTTTGATTATCTAAATGGCGGACTAAATAAATTTTGACTTTTCATACCTAGTCATCTACCCTATTATGTATGAAACTTAAGGTAATTTTTAACTCTGACGCACTTTAGTTATGAACGCGTGGTGTGTAAATACTCAGTCACTTTATCTCCGTAAGTTTTGTAAGAAGCTGATTCTGTAACTTTCGTTTAATGACGCAAATCTTCTATTCGTTAACAAAACATACAATGTATTTTTAAGTCGGGCCCAAAGTAATGTGTAATTACGTAGCAGTGACGTAGCTATTGTGAATGGGACATAAAAATCGTCTACCTTGAATATGGTATCTATACTAAAGCCAATCTGGAAAGAGAATTAAACGTTATTACTAATTACGCAATTATCAACTTTGACAACATGTGTTTAAGTTCATTTTAGAATGACAAATATTACCGAAAAGGGCCTAAAAGTAATTTGAATGTGATGGAAACTGAACTGTTAGTCATTGAATTAAGGTTCATAATCCAAAAGCACAGTCATTATTTCTTTAATTTGGCTGATGTATACACAAATAACTATAACTAATTGTAAAATGCACCACCTAAAATATTTTCAAATGTAATTTAAAGAATATTCAAACGTAATTATAATCACTAAGTTACCTATAAAAGGTTGACAACACCTGTCCCACCTTCCCCTCGCAATGCAATTCGCTTGTCGCTCGCCAGACAGGCGGCGGGGAGGCAGGGGTGAGGCGCGGGACTCAAAGGGATTTTCATATCGTTCAATTATTTGTAAACTGACGTGGAAACATGGCCGTCACCCCAGCCGACATGTTTGATTTCAAAATTTCGAATACAGGTACACGTTCGGGATTTTATTAGGCCACCTACACATGTTACAGCGTTTATCGCGCGTTTTAAAAAACCGGTCTATTGCGAGTCACGTTAGACGACGTTCGAAAACAAACGAAAATTTTGATTGTAATGTTTAACTTCAAATTATAGTTTTTAGTTTCTATTAATACTCAGTTCATGTTAATATCTAATATTTTTATGATCTTAAGTTTGTTCACCTAGATGTCTAAATATGAATGCTGTGATCTTCTGTAGGGAGCACAACTCAAATGTACACTATTATTTTTGTCTGTTTGTGTGTTTTTAAGTATTCTTTGTTGGAGATCCAATAATAAATAAATAAATAAAATTTGTAGTTAAAAACAAAATGGCTCCTAATTCACTGTTTTATTATTCCATCATTATCAAATAACCAAATTATAAGTATATTCTGTTTTTCCATACTAAACTGCACTGCGGAAAGTACGACAAGCGACTATTACGTGTTCATCGTGTCGTCTGAACACACCTTTACTCGTTGTCATGGTGACCGCTAATTATAGGGGGGTGCAAGCTTTCCCTTTGATCTGTCTGGGCCCCATATGTTGTGTGCGGACATACGTTGAGTGCATCGTATTAACTGCTATTTGGTTTGATTCTCTCTACTGTTAAAATATGAATGTTTGCATGCGAAATAAACGTAAATTACCTATTACAATGTAATGTAGTTTCTCATTGTTATAGGCCTGGTGTAGAGGATGTGAGAAATCTGGATCTGCCTGGATCTGCCTGGTAAGAAATTCAAATCTTGTGTAAAATCTATTCTTTTAAGTAAAGCGTATTATAAAGTTAAGGACTACGTGGAAGACAAAAGGGCGTGGAGTGTTTAATATCTGCACATGTGGCTTCCCTGGCGGTCCTCAAGATTTGCTTGTTTACTTTAAATGAGTTCTTAAGCCGCCTGTATTTCCTGAAGGCACTTGACATGCCTTGACATTCCTCTTAGGGTATTTTTTTTTTTGTGACTACATTTGTATTGTATGTAAAATTGTTTTACCTTTTATTATTATTACTTTTTTATTTTTATTTTTTACTTTTTAAATTTTCATATTTTGTACTTTGTTTTTTATGTGAATGCGTCAACAGCGTAGTTTTTATTATTCACTATTTAACAGATTGGTTTCTTTGACTTCTTCGGTTATCAGAGTGATCAGTGATCATTCTATTACAGATTAAATTATTTTAAATTTTCTTTTTTATAACGTAGTTTGTACTGCGTTTTTGACGCAAATATTTTAACAATAATGTACAAATAATTGTAACAATTATTATTTTTTAAAAAGAGTAACCTATGGAGTTTCTTGCCGGCTCTTCTCCATAGGAAGGACACTTTGGAACCGAGCAACTAGAGTCAGTAGTTTATAACGTAACGTTTCTTAAGCGCCTTTTTTTTTGGTTTACAAGAAATAAAAACTTTTTGTTTTTTTGATTTGATTTGAAATAACGTGCGAGTTGCAAGACATGTATTTTTATTTTTTTACTTTGTTTTCGAAATACATCGAAAAGTGGTGTTTGTGATAATTTGTTTGAAATGTCATTTTCAACAATATAATCTTGAGATAATATAACGTAAATAGATTGTCAATATCTATTGCAGTATGTGTTGCAGTAATAAGCAGTTTATTTAGGATCATGCTCTTCACTACGACCGCTACCACCTACCTCATGAACGTAAATATTTATATAGTATTGAAATCTGGGGAAGTGCCGGCAAAACTTAGAGTTAAAATGTACTTAGTTTGTGTGCTTATTCGTAACACGTCCCCACGCGCGCATTGGGTCCGTATGGATGCATGTAAACCTATCTTATATATAAAATTCTCGTGTCACAATGTTAGTTACCATACTCCTCCGAAACGGCTTGACGGATTTTTATGAAATTTTATATACATATTCAGTAGGTCTGAGAATCGGCTACTATCTATTTTTTATACCCCTAAGTGGTAGTAGGTAGGTATTAGGCAGGTGCTAGGTAGAAAAAATTGCATTGCAACGCATGCCGGGTACAGCTAGTAATGATATATAAATATATGTAATGTAAAATAGATAGTTGACGTACACTTCATTATAAATGGCCGCATCCTACTAAGTCATTTGCTAAAAGATGTATATACGCACCTACAGACAAACCGTTTATACGGTTTTGAAGGGCCTACAAAACGAAATTACAAGAATTGCAAAGAATGCAAAATAGGATCATAAAGGTACTCTTTCGTTATCCGTACTTAACACCGACTCGAACTATTTTAAAGAAACCAAATTGATGAATATTAAACAACTTTATATATAATACTTGTGTTCGGATTAGGAAAATAATGGATAAAGCCATTTATACTGGTATATCGTTTGTTAAAAAATCACAAATATCTAAACGCAGCCTCCATCGACCTAGCCTACTTGTCTTACCAAGAATACGTAGTAACTATGATAAAAAGAGCGTCACATATGAAGGAGTACAACTATTTAATAATTTACCGAATTCATTCCGCAGTTTTAAATCCCAGCTGTCCAAGCACATACTAGAAAACTATTATGAGTAGATGTCTAGTGTGTGATTGGAAGGACTGGGAGGCGAATCACTTTTTGAATGCTACACGTATAACTATGTACAAATATTTCGATTGTTATTATCTGGTGATGGGTACTTATAACTATAATAATGCTAAATTTTAAATTGTATCCTCATGTAAGTGACAATGTCTTTTTTGAGAATAAATGATTTTAACCTTATTTAGCATTGGTTGGTACTTTCTGCATACCTAATAATACTTATAATAGTTTTAGCACCACAATCTATACTTATAATAAATCTGTAGAGAGGTCAATTCTGTACATGAAATACATTTTCAATATAACTATCAGGGGGTGATTAGTGATCGATACTGATGCCAAAAATGCAATCAGTAAAATTTTTGTCTGTCTGTCTGTATGTTCCTTATAGAAACAAAAACTACTCGACGGATTTTAACGAAACTTGGTACAATTATTCTTCATACTCCTGGGCAGGTTATAGCATACTTTTCATCACGCTACAATCAATAGTAATAAGTTCGTCATTCATTGATAAGTTAAATTTCGTCATCCACGCGAACGAAGTCGCTGGCACAGCTAGTTTACAATAATTCTGTAGCTACCTTGGGCCGTTTATGTCTGTTCTCTCTTAGGGCAGGGATGAATGGCTCCTGGTAGATGCCCCATCCCATATCAGAGTAAAGTTCTCAACAAGGCCTCTGCGTGTTGGACCTGTGTCCCCACTGTGTGTGAGGATAACCGTGTAAGATAAGAGTATAATAAGATCCTGGGACAATTTACTCATGGTCATCTGATCCCAAATTAGGCAGAGCTTGTACTATGGTAACCAAAAAACTGATAAACATAGTTACATATTTTTAAATACATACCTATACATCAGCCACTTTAAAGAAATAATGAACGTGCTTTGGGATTATGAACCTTAATCCAATGACTTATAGTTCAGTTTCCATCACATTCAAAATACTTTTAGGCCCTTTTCGGTAATATTTGTCATTCTAAAATGAACTTAAACACATGTTGTCAAAGTTGATAATTGCGTAGTTAGTAAAAACGTTTAATTCTCTTTCCATATTGGCTTTAGTGTACATTAGTCTCTTGCCGGTGGCATGTCAAAATGTCAAATGTTTATGTTTGTGGAGTCCCGTGAGCGGACTTTACACAGACAAGGTATTTTTAGGGTATAGGTTTAGAAAAACCTGAATTTATCTAAATCTAATAGAATTATACTAAATTCCAGTTAGATTTATATTGCAAATAATAATAATAATATCCTGGGACAATTCACACACGGTTATCTGATCCCAAGCTAAGCAGAGCTTGGGTTATGGTAACCAGACAACTGATAAACTTACTTATATATTTCTAAATAAATACATATTATAGATAAATTACACCCAGACACCAGAACAAATGATCATGCTCATCACACAACATTTGTCCTGGGCGGGAATCGAACCCACGACCTCCGGTATAGCAGTCAGGGTCACTAACCACTAGACCAACAGGCCCGTCATATAGGTTTCTTTATGTAACTCCTTCACTTCACTTGACTTTGAATTGCGTTGCAACTGTTCTATGAAAAACAAAATGGGTTACTTAAAACTTATATTTTATTTTCTAAGTCCTTTCTCCATAGCGCCTCTAAGGCTACATCTAGAACGAGGTCCTAGAGCTCGTCAGAGAGTAGGTGTTCTGTGTCCTAGGATCGAAATTATTCTTTATGGCTAAATACGCTTCGTTTCAAGATTTGAATTGAATTAAATCTAGAAATTAAGCGTTATTTGACGAAGGTGTTAGTGCTGATTGTAGAATGCAAGAATTTCATGGTTTAATTACAGTTGAAGGGGTCCAAAATCAATGATTCATTAAGATAATTAAAAAAAATATACCTTATAAAGGTTTTTTTTTAGAAGAATGTTTTTTATTAAAAATATTAAATTATAATATGCTTTGGGTATATTAGTGTCTTATTTACTAAATACAGGCGAACTTCTAGATTCGTCCATAGATACTAAGCCTGAACAAAAAATTATATTATACTAGCTGTGTCCCGCGGTTTCACCCGCGTGAATACCTAGGTCCCGTTCCCGGTGTCTTTGTATATAATAACAGACAAATAATTAGCAATAAATTAAAATTGCGACTATAATTTGAGATTTAAACTATCCTATCTCTCAAGTTGGATCGAACTGCACATGGTGTGCGAATTTTATTATAATCGGTTAAGTGGTTTAGGAGTCCATTGAGGACAAACATTGTGACACGAGATTTATATATATTAAGATTAGCTGTACCCGGCATGCGTTGCAATGCAATTTTTGTCTACCTAGCACCTGCCCTACCTACCTTTTACCTACCTACTACCACTTAGGGGTATGAAAAATGGATAGTAACCGATTCTCAGACCTGCTGAATATGCATATAAAATTTCATAAACATCGGTCAAGCCGTTTCGGAGGAGTATGGTAACTAACATTGTGACACGAGATTTATATATATTAAGACTAGCGGCCCGTCCCGGCTTCGCACGGGTATTTAACACATTATTAAAAAGTTAGGATTGAAGGTTTCTGTGTTATTACTACTATTACGCTCTTTATAATATTAGTAGGTATATACACTCCCGTACCTCAGTGATGCTTAAATAGCATAGTTAGCCGAGCAAAGCGAGTGACAAACACGCGACTTTTTTCTAATTCTTATATTTTAAACTCGTGATATCTTTCGAAGGGAATGTCCAAAGTGAATAATTCAAAAAGTTACCTAAAGGTATTGAAGCAGTCTTGACTATGAAGTAATTTATTTTGATAAGGATCAATACCAAGTAACAAATAAAGAGCCTTTTCTAGCGGCGTCCTTTCAATAATATTTTTTTTAATAAAATATTTATTGTGACCTAACTGTAATAGTTAGACATATGCTGTCGCGACACTTTTTGTAGATAATTACAGAGATGCGATTTATTTGAAATACTTCCATTTAAAATGCAAATATTAAATGCAAAATACCTATTTTGTCTACACTAATATTATAAAGAGGAAAGATTTGATTGTTTGTTTGTTTGTTTGTTTGAAATGAATAGGCTCCGAAACTACTTAACCGATTTGAAAAATTCTTTCACTGTTGGGAAGCTACACTATCTCCGGTGAACATAGGCTATATAAAATTTTCAAAAAGTTAGGGATCCATACTAAAACCTCAATAATGTAAACCAAGGTGTGAAAAAATTACCAAAAAACTTTCTTGCATCGCGTGCGCTGCGAAAGCTATTGATTATAGTACAACATAATGTACTACGTCTTTGTAGAACATATAATTATCTACAAAAAGTGTCGCGACAGCATATGTCTAACTATTACAGTTAGGTCACAATAAGAGATATTTTATTAAAAAAAATATTATTGAAAGGACCCGGCTAGAAAAGGCTCTTTATTTGTTACTTGGTATTGATCCTTATCAAAATAAATTACTTCATAGTCAAGACTGCTTCAATACCTTTATGTAACTTTTTGAATTATTCACTTTGGACATTCCCTTCGAAAGATATCACGAGTTTAAAATATAAGAATTAGAAAAAAGTCGCGTGATTGTCGCTCACTCTGCTCGGCTAACGCATCACTGAGGTACGGGAGTGTCTAGACTAATATTATAAAGAGCGTAGTAGTAGTAATAACACAGAAACCTTCAATCATAACTTTTTAATAATGTGTTAAATACCCGTGCGAAGCCGGGACGGGCCGCTAGTATTTGATATTTAAATGCCTTTTAGTAAAAAACATTTTGTATTTTATTTGAAATACCTTTCGATATGTATTTTGTATTTTTAATATTCATTTCAAAATGCAAAATACTTTGTGACTAAGTTTAGCCAGCATATTACCAGTCAAACAAGCGTATTAAATAAAGAAAATTAATGTTTAGACTGTTTAGTCTTTCCTTTTATTTTCGTTAGTCTAGTTTTTTACACGACTGCCCAAAAAGGAGTGTTATGTTTTCAGGGTTCATGTATGTATGTATGTATGTATGTTTGTGAGTTTCTTTATTCCACCATGACTTCTAAAAGGCTTGACCGATTTCAATGTTTGTGGTATCATTAGAAGCTTTGAGTTATCCCGAGTGACATAGGCTATGTGGACATTAAAAAATGGTCAAGTGTGAGTCGAAATCGCCTGCAAAGGGTTCCGAACGATATTTTTTTTTGTGTTGTCATGTTTTTTTGTTGTTCATTAAAAGGTATTAAATAAAAAAAATATAATTTAAAAAAATAAAAAACGACTGCCATGTCAAAAAAATTTGACACGCATTAAGTGCTATTTGGCTCGGCATTGTATCTCTATTCCATTTCTCATGATAAATACCTAAAATAAATAAAAAAAAAATGATTCAATTTGGTCAAAAGGTATTTTATTTTGAAAAAGTATTTTGAAAATACCTATTTTGCATATAGCATTTAAAATACAAAACGTAAAACTATTTGGTATTTTGCATTTGAAATAGGAAATCTGAAAAGTATTTTGCATTTTGTATTTAAATGCTTTTTATTTAAAACTATTTTGCACATCTC
This sequence comes from Autographa pulchrina, assembly GCA_905475315.1. Classification (NCBI taxonomy): domain Eukaryota; kingdom Metazoa; phylum Arthropoda; class Insecta; order Lepidoptera; family Noctuidae; genus Autographa; species Autographa pulchrina. Next base: position 4,173,738 of record FR997762.1, on the reverse strand, counting down.
TGGATAATTATATGTTCTACAAAGACGTAGTACATGATTTTGTTCTATAATCAATATTTTTACGCCGCGCACGCGATGCAAGAAAGTTTTTTGGTAATTTTTTCACACCTTGGTTTACATTATTGAGGTTTTAGTATGGATGCCTAACTTTTTTGAAAATTTTATATAGCCTATGTTCACCGGAGATAGTGTAGCTTTCCAACAGTGAAATAATTTTTCAAATCGGTCAAGTAGTTTCGGAGCCTATTCATTTCAAACAAACTAACAAACAAACAATTAAATCTTTCCTCTTTATAATATTAGTGTAGAAGAAAGATGTTTCGTATAAAGTCGGCACGGGTTGTCATGATGCAATTGCAATAATATTTATTATTTAAGCTATTAAGGCCACTTAGAAAAAAAATCGTCAAAAAACAAAATTACCTTGTCCCTTGGGACACCCTAACATACATATTATAGATAAATTACACCCAGACAGAACATAATCATGCTCCTCAGACAAAGATTCGTCCTGGGTGGGAATCGAACCCACGATCTCCGGTATAGCAGTCAATATCGCCAACCACAAGACCAACAGGTCAGTCTTTATACTTTCATGTTACCCATACTTTATACTTTACCTTCCAGTTAAGTTTATGTTTAGCGATTAACTTGTTTGATAGATTCGTCCTGGGTGGGAATCGAACCCACGATCTCCGATATAGCATTCAATGTCGCCAACCACAAGACCAACAGTCCAGTCTTTATACTTTCATGTTACCCAATACTTTATACTTTACCTTCCAGTTAAGTGTTTGCTTAGCGATTAACTTGATTGATAGATTCGTCCTGGGTGGGAATCGAACCCACGATCTCCGGTATAGCAGTCAATGTCGCCAACCACAAGACCAACAGGTCAGTCTTTATACTTTCATGTTACCCATACTTTATACTTTACCTTCCAGTTAAGTATATGTTTAGCGATTAACTTGATTGATAGATTCTTTCTATCTATATTATTTGGTTTATTTACAATTCAATACTTAAATCCAATACAAGAACAAACACTTACAACTATCCATATTATTTTAATACTCACCATACAAGGCCTAACGCCTTGCACTTTTATCGATCCAGACGTTTCGATTCCATTGCTGGTGTCATGGCCACGACTAGACTGGGGTAGATATTTGTCTTAACAATTCATGTTAAACGTTTAGGGGCCCGAGTCCGCTTCTAGGTCAGTGAGTGGCGGGTTAACCTGTTGTATGCCGGAAGCGGAGATCTACGCGAGACACAATTGAATTCTATTGTCTTATTTATTGCGACATACGAGAGGTTAATAAACGTTCCAGTGTACTTGTTTTTGTGCCTAATTTTCGTATGCAGATAATTTTAGTTTAATGACAAATATACACCTACTTGCCACTGTAGTCATTGTAGGATTGCAAGGGACTGTTCTTATTTGAATACGAAAATTAGGCACAATAACAAGTACACTGGAACGTTTATATACACGCGGACGAAGTCGCGGGCACAGCTAGTTATAGATAAATTACACCCAGACAGAACATAATCATGCTCCTCAGACAAAGATTCGTCCTGGGTGGGAATCGAACCCACGATCTCCGGTATAGCAGTCAATGTCGCCAACCACAAGACCAACAGGTCAGTCTTTATACTTTTATGTTACCCATACTTTATAAGTACTTTACTTTCAGTTAAGTGTATGTTTAGCGATTAACTTGATTGATAGATTCTTTCTATCTATATTATTTGGTTTATTTACAATTCAATACTTAAATCCAATACAAGAACAAACACTTACAACTATCCATATTATTTTAATACTCACCATACAAGGCCTAACGCCTTGCACTTTTATCGATCCAGACGTTTCGATTCCATTGCTGGTGTCATGGCCACGACTAGACTGGGGTAGATATTTGTCTTAACAATTCATGTTAAACGTTTAGGGGCCCGAGTCCGTTTCTAGGTCAGTGAGTGGCGGGTTAACCTGTTGTATGCCGGAAGCGCAGATCTACGCGAGACACAATTGAATTCTATTGTCTTATTTATTGCGGCAGACGAGAGGTTAATAAACGTTCCAGTGTAGGTACTTGTTTTTGTGCCTAATTTTCGTTTTCAGATAATTTTAGTTTAATGACAAATGTACACCTACTTGCCACTGTTGTCATTGTAGGATTGCAAGGGACTGTTCTTATTTGAATACGAAAATTAGGCACAATAACAAGTACACTGGAACATTTATTAACCCGCCACTCACTGACTTAAAACAGCGGACTCGGGGCCCAGCATTCATGAACTCTTTGTAATAACTATCATCTGGCTGCTGAGAGTCATTCACTGTAACTTGGCATCATTAATAGTTTTACATACCATCACGCCTGTATCCCCGAAGGGTTAGGCAGAGGTGTACCAATGAACACCCACAGTTCGCCGGTATGTTTAGGTCCCATGTAATAGGGGGCGAGCCAATTGCCACTAACGGGGCACAAATCCAAACGCCGACCTGCTACTGAGAATTTCATAGAAAAACCCAATAACACCTTGTTCGACTTGGGAATCGAACCCAAGACCTCTAGCGTAGCAGTCGCGCTTAGCGCCACTAGGTCAACGAGGCAGTTTCATTAATCATCATATTAATCAAAAACATCATTAATAGTTTTGAATGATATTATTCGTTTATTGGACAAATAAGCGATACTAATTAATGTTTAGCGAATTTTTCGCCACATTAAATTGGTATCTTCCTATTAACCACCACCTGTCAGAAAAAAAGCCTTATGTCAGCGGCCGTACTATAGTATTATAAGACTATGGACTTTTTTTAGAAGTTTATTTGTCGCATAAGTTTATAAACGAGGAGTGGCCGGATCGAGCCAGCGGCCGCGCTCCCGCCACTCGTCTACAGTAGTGCTATTCTGTAACATTATTTTCATGTCCCGACAGCGCAATCCGCGGTGAGAAGTCAAATACCTACGTAGTCTCGAATTTGCATTCTAAATCAAGACCAATTGGGTTCACTTTTGAAGTGAGCTTTATTGTCACTCAGGTGAAGCTCGATACCGAAATTATTTACAGAATAGACATACTGATCGGTCATCGGCGGACGTACAGCGCGATTCATTAAATTATAATAATATTTGTAATTGTAACCGAACTAAGTATTAAACCTATACTAAAGCCAATATGGAAAGAGAATTAAACGTTATTACTAATTACGCAATTATCAACTTTGACAACATGTGTTTAAGTTCATTTTAGAATGACAAATATTACCGAAAAGGGCCTAAAAGTAATTTGAATAAGATGGAAAATGAACTGTTAGTCATTGAATTAAGGTTCATAATCCCAAAGCACGGTCATTATTTCTTTAAAGTGGCTGATGTATAGTACATATTTGAACGCGAGTCATATATTATTTATATCCTAAACAATATGTTTATGGCTATAATTTGTATTTTGTAGCTTGGACTACATTTGTCACAGATGGCTTAATAGAGTAATTAATATTTCAAAAGTTAAGACTTATTTTCACAGGTCGATACCTACCACATTCGGGCGGCGAGAGATATATCGCACGCAAGTATTCGGGGACTCCCTGCGTGCGGTATAACGACTGAATTAATGAAAAATTCAAATTAGCCTTTAGGATTGAGTATATGTATAATGGATGACTTGGAGGAAATCACATTAAAGTAATAATAATAATAATAATATTCCGGGACAACTCAC